>OX346246.1:124525117-125877617 GCA_947049315.1 Epistrophella euchroma
GAACTCATAGTTCAGAGTTCTGTTTGCCTTCACAATTGGCTGCGAAACCATGAAGGAAACAGTTTCATTGACTGTGGGTTGATTGATACCGATGTTGAAGGGCAGATAACGAGAGGAAGCTGGAGGGACCAAGAAAACAATTTGCAAGGACTACGCCTACAATCCGGCAATTATTCAAACGCTGGCAAGCTCGTGCGTAATAATTTTGCGAAGCATTTTGTTGGTTCCTGAGCCGTTAGTTGGCAAAATGACAGAGCTTAGTTACTTACTTTACTTTTTTTCATTAACATTTTCGTAAAACAAAGTTAACTGTTTTTGAAAACCTTCTATCTTATTTATTTATTTGTTGGCACAATGAAGATTATTGAAGTTATTCCGTCGAAATCTAATTTAACGTATCCTGTTTCATCCGTGCAGCATGCATATAGTTGAAGAAAAAAGGTATCCCGAGGTACGAACCTACGAACACACGCACTTTATTTCAAAATTTTCAATTCGACAAATCGGACCGATTACGATAACTTTCAATGGGAACTTTAAAAGGAAAACCAAATTTATCAGTGAATTTGGCATTCGCAGAAACAAAAGTACTTCAATTAAATAAGTAATGATAATGAGTTTAATATATTAGCATGTTTTTGTCAATACGACCATTTTTAAAAAAATCTAAATTTTTGTGAAACCAAATTTTTTCCAGAGGTGATAAGAGAGGAATGAATCGTTTCATTGTTTAAAGTCTTAACTACATTGGCCACTTTTTGCAGAATTACAAAAGTAAAAATATTTTTTTTCCCGCTAGCGCAGTTGTTTTGTGAAAAAGAATGTATACAATTCTTTTTAAACCAAAATTTAAGCTTTCTGCATCATTTTTATAAGTTTTCCAGTGAGAAAAACTATCCCAAAATGAGTTTGAAAATTTTCACTTTTGTACTTTTTCACTTTTTTGGCTTATGTAGTTAAGGCTTAAGGAAGTAAATTTGTATGGTAAATCTTCGGGATTTGAAGAAGATTTAAGGTAAGTCTACCTAAATCTCGGTTTTGTGGTCGGTGGAAACGTAGTATAACGCGAATAATCGCCGCGACAAAAGAAAACAACAATAACAGTTAAATCAGTTATTTTTTAAATTTTTATAAATAAAATTTAGAACTTGACTTCATCGGTATTGCCTATAACCTATTCATAATGAGACAAAAAGACAAGAAAACTTGTCAACCTTGGACATAACATGGGTTCTATTCCATCTGGAACTCGGAGGACAAGAAAGAGTCGTATCACTTGGGTCTTTCTAACGATTTTCTTCTATAGCTTCTTGAGTCCCTGAAAGTCCATGCATTGTTTTTGGGCTTTGGCTTCATCACAATACCGTTGATCTGCGAAAACACACAACTCCATCAACAAAATACATACCAAATTTAATAATTATAATAATTTTGTTTTAGTTGACTTCAATTTTAAACTTCAAAACTGTCAGTCAACCAAATTTCACAAATTTGCCCGGAGCTGTCAAACGAAATGATGAAAATTAATGAAAACACTTTTTCCGTAATTCGCGAAATTACCTCATTTGGGCTCTAATGAAAACGCAGTAGTTAGAAGAGCTCAGTACATTCCAGAACGACGTGTGGGTGTTCCGATTTCCTCGATGGTGTCATAAACTTGAACCTGTCTAATGTCATAGCTCGCACTGAATGCATTCGTTTTTCTTCATTCATTTGTGATTTGTCAAAATTGTACTTTTCTTTTCATCAGTTTTTAATTTTTATGTGCCCTTCCGTTCTATTCAATGTGAAAATTTTGATTTTACAATAAATTTCATAAGACAATATAAAAATTATATATAAAATCAACCTAATTACAAAAATCCATAATCCCAGAAGGTATTTTCATTATATATTTTACATAATATTAGCAAAAACATGAATAGTCGATTGGTTTTATGTAATTTAATCTACCTGCGTACCTACACCCACTGCCTCAACATAAAAAAAATCTCTTTTTTCGTCTCAGAATGTCTCGACAGCACTTAAGCCGCGTCGATCGATTCGCGCAAATGTCGAAACAAGAGGAGGTCATTGCCAAAAAACGTCAGGAGATTCTCGAAAAGCAAAGAACAGCTGAACTGGCTAAGCAAGTAGCAGCTGCACAAAGCATTGCATCTAAACAAAATGTCGAAGAGCCGTGAGTTATGGTTGAATGAATTATGTGATTGAGAAAGTTGTTTACATAATGGTCTATTTCAGAGCACCGGAAGATGTAGAAGTTATTGAAGTAGCAGCCCCACCACAAGCCCCAACAACCATATGTGGCTTAAGTAATCAATCAAAACTGAAGAATACATTTTGCAATGATGGATCTTTCCTTACGCATTTCAAAAAGATTCTTGAAAAACACAAGTGAGTACCATGTAGAATATAGGCGTGTTTGATATTATTTTTAGTAAATCATATATGTATGTACCTACATAGGTATCTACTAAGTAGAGTCATGAAATTTAAAGAAAAGTTTTATAAGCATAGTACACAGTACCAATCTGATAAAACAAAATTTGACTGACTTTCAGTAGGTTGGTAAAAATCTTCGAGTACAATTGGCACCGAGCCAAATGACAATCGTTTCTAGAGTTAAGGCAGAAAAATTCATCAACTATTGAAATGCAATTAAACATTTTGCGATGGTAAAAGTTATCACAAATAACTTCAAAACTAATCTAGCAAAAACAACATTTTAAGCTGGCCATACACGATCGAGCCATTTGGCTCCCATTCACCTTCTTTTTTCATTTTAGACATAGATTTAATCTTCTGACATTTTTCCACTGTCTGGCTGGAGGTGGAGACAGTCAAAACGTCTGGAAGCTATATAGGTACCTATTTGTAAAGGATATTTTTCTGGTTTTTTGAACATACTGTTTATTTTGTTATACCATCCAAACCAAGATCTGGCTTTTGGTCCCTTTTAGGGGGTGTCTGGCTGGGCTGGCGACACCTTAAAAGTCTAGGACCCCAAAATTCTTAATCAAAGCACATTAAGCTTAAGTTTAAATATACAAAAAAGTGGTTATACCCTCTAAACAAAAATATGGAAAATCGCTGTTGTCACCGCCCCTTCCCTTCGCCTGGCGACAAAATAATCTTGCCAGACGTTTGCATTTCAAATCAAGGAGCTCTTAGACTATTTTCAAAATTGTTATATTTTACTTACAAAAATTTTCAACAAAAATTTCGTTTAAAAGGGAACATATTTCCATTATAACTTAAACCAATTTCATGTTAACGTTAAAAAATTTCTTTGTTCATATTACCAAAATGTCAAATTATTACCATTTATAATTGTTTTTATTTGAATCAAATGAAAAATCTCGCATTTAATTGAAAATTAATAAACGTTTCAGGCCTGAACCACCGCCAATACAACCAGAAGCACAGCCTGAACCAGAATTAGAGGTTCAACAGCAGAAAGATTCAGAACCCATTTCCTATGAATCTACTATACTCAATGAGCAACAGCAACAACAGCAGCAACAACAGCAACAACAAATTCAACAGCAACAAGAGCAACAACAGCAACAACAGCAACAACAACAGCAACAACAGCAACAACAACAACAACAACAGCAACAGCAGCAAGCTACGCAGCCCATGCCCATGGAAGCTCAAATGCCTCCAACTGAAATATCTCATCAACCAAGGGTTCCCAGTTCATACTTCAATCTTGTGGTTCCTCCCCCAATGATGAATATACAAGTTACAGTTCCACCACCGCCTCCACCACCACCACCAGTAACCCTGCAGCAATGCGTTCCTCCACTTTATATGATACCACCACCAGAGCCACTGCAGTTGAACACTATTCCTCCGCCAAAGGAATTTGATTTGAATGCCATTCCTAAGCCAGAGTTCAACTTGGATGCAATCCAGGTGCCATCCGAAATGACGGAAAAAGGTGGGTGATAAAAAAATGTTAGTGTTGAGTGGATTCCGTGTAGTTCCGTTCCTTTCAATCGTTTTGTCTTTGAATTTCAATTCATCCTTACCCTTTAAATCTGCTCCTTTTCCTCCAAATTAAAAAAAAAAATTCTTCAAATATTGGAACTCTTCACAATAGTTCAAATAAAAATTTTAAATCCTTAATATGACTATAGAAAATGCAAGGACAACACACTAGTCCACCTCTAACTACTATTTATTTTTAATGTGTTAACTTGTTTTGGTAAACGAGATTTTATGTAGTTTTTTCAGACAACTCAAATGACTCTATAACATTACCGACATCATTAGAACAATTAATCGATTTGGTTGCCGATTTTGGTGATGGTTATGAAGATAAAATACGTTCGCATAAAAACGCTTTACACCCATCCTTGTGGTAATGAATAATATACTTAAAAAAAAAAACATTGAGTTCCGTTTTTAGTAATGAAAATAATTTGGTTGAATTTAGTTTGCATGACTTATATGTATTTTTATATATTTATTATTTTCTGGAATTTAAAGAGATTTAACTGCTTGAGAGTGTTAATTTTTTAAGCCCAGTTTTTAAGAGCAAGAATATCTGGGATTCAGGTTTAAACTCGAAACGAATAATTCGATAAGTTTAAATATCTGATCGTTTCAAAGCTAAATTAGATACGTTAGCCCCTAGAATAGCAATTATAAAACTAATTTCAGAGTTAAATACATATTGAAAATCTACTTCTAACATAAAACAAAAATGCTGTGTACCTAATTTAAAGCAAATCCATCTATTCGTTAATGTTATTCTTGGATGTACACGTACAGAAGCACAGAAAAACAGACGAAAGACGGTATGACGAAAATAGTTTTTTTAGGATTCTCCACTATCGTTTTTTGTTTTAGTTATGATTGAATTCGCTAAATTTCTTTATATGAAATTAAAATTAAGATCAAGTATATAACTTTTTTATTCTTTAAGCCTCTTGAAATTGAAAATTAATACATTCCATAGTTTTCTAATGGTTATATTATATGTATTTAATATTTTATACTAACGCACACAGGTAAATTTTCCCAAAAACATGGCCAAAATTATTTTATGTCTATTTTCAATTTATTATTGTATGAAAACATTTAAAAGAGTTAGTTTTAAGGGAAAAAACTATCATCAACTAAATATTGAACCAAATTCGACCAAAAAAATGCACTCGATATTGTTAATAGAATAACGCGAGATCGGCATGTGATGGCTTCGTTTATATTTATATACCATAATCTTGGAAAAATTGACGGGCAGTGCTGCCATCTTTCGTACTTCCATAACCAGGTTTTGGTTTGTCTACTAACAGCCCCATTCGGTTCCTGAAAGCTTCTTGAATTCTTTTCTTCCACTTTTCTCTTATTTTCCTCACCACGAACTTGCCATTGTCCTAGAGGCAACTTAAAGGAGACATGAAGTAAACATTCAAAAAATCTTATACTGGCATGCAAGGAGGATAACCCTGACCTCAGCTTTGATTTGTTTTGTACCTGTTTGCTCAACACTAAGCCTATTTTATTAAAATCCTTTGATGTTAGATTACAAAGGTAACATCTTTGATTTGAAGTGGTTTCCGTAATTGCATTAAAAACCTTCCCGTCAATCATTGTAAGCAGCATTTTATGCTTAACTGGAATGCTTCCGTTTATATGCTCAATCACCGCACTCAACCATCTCCTTCTGTGAGCATGAGCAAAATCACTTAAAATTGTACTTGTTTGCTCTGAAATCTCAATATTGGTTTCATTTTTCACCTTTTCTTCCAAAAAATTGATGTTTTTCTGATATTTCACAACTTCTTAAGTAATCAGATAGCTGATTTCTTGAAAGAAAAATTCAACTTGATCGTGACCCTGTGTAAAAGTAAAAAGCTCTAATTAAAAAAAAAAATAAAATTCCCTTGCTTATCATCTTTAACAGCCAATATTAAAAAAAAGTCCCAAAAAGTCGCAATACATTTCGACTGTTTCTGACTGAGGGAAAAAATACCTAAATTTTAAGACTATTTTTATTACAAAGCGAATCAAATTAACATTACTTTTAAATTACTAAAGATATTTTTTTTGTTTTTTTTTTTTTTTTTGTACTGATCAAATACATTACATTTACTGGCTTCAAAATTAACTATACACTTAAAATATTGCAAAAAAAAACAATCATTCTCGATATTACATACCACTAGCAACAGAATCCATGTTTAATTATTTAACAGAGCACAAAAAAAAATGAAAAGAAAAGCAAACCAAAGCAACCTCTTTATCACAGACCAAACTTGCTACTGCACTCGCCTATTTAAAGTTTGCACTTTCAAAGCATCGACTGATTAAACCGTTAAAATCTGTATCGTATGATCAATGAGGTTTCAAGCTCACACTATTTGTGAACAAATTTGCATTAAAAAAAAAAAAACTACAAATGGGAAATTTTTTTTTCGTAGTTTTGGCCATGTTTTTGGGAAAATTTACCTGTGTGTAACGGTATAAGCAGATAAAATTAACCTTGGTTTTAAATAGAAGCTGTTGAATGTACAGTTAAAAGTTGTTAATTGTTTGTATCTTTTAACACAAACTGTAAATATTTGTGTTATATATTCATACAAAATTTTTGCAGAGACAGCTCAAATCAGTTATATTAGGCACACTGTATTCTTATATTCAGTTTGCTGCCTCAATTAACTTTTTTTCAAAAAATTGAATGCTACATACATACATACCTACATACATAATTATTTTTTTCATGGAATTGGCAGTTCATTAATTCTTATGGGGTTTTATTTAATTTTTATAAAACACATCAAGCAGTTTAAATCAGTTAATAGAAAAAAAAAATAATTCTTTTAGTTAAAAATTGTATATTAATAATTTTAAAAAAAAAGTCAAACGTTACCATAAATGGGTCGTACAAATATCCTCGAAAACAATAAAAAATTAAAGTGTAAAAACAAGAGGACCTCACCGGATTGGATTTAAAAATGACTGATGTCAACATGTGTCATGATGGTGGACAAAAATTAACGGAGAACCTTACTATAGCTCTACTGCACTACGAGCAAACAAAAAAAAAAAAATGAAACAAAAGAAATCAAATTGAGTCAACTGTTATTGTTATTGCAAAAATTAACATTACGACTATACTATAGTTTAATTAAACAAATTAATTTAATTTCATTTTAAATCTTCAGGTTTCTCTTTGAGAAGGATTCTGAGCAATATATTAGTTACCGCAAAGAATTGGAAGCATCCCGTTTGGACCAACAACTGCAGGAGCAGGAGCTGTTCGAACAAGATGAAATGCAACACTTTGACTTGGCTAAGTCTGCAACTACATTTGACGATAAGTATGATCCTGAGTGTGTCATGGATCGCGATGAAGATTCTGATGATGAGTACATGCGTGGTATGATGGATCGTAATCGTGATAATCTAAAGCGACGTATCGAGTGTCGCAACGAAATTATGGAAGAGGAGCGTCAGCGAGAAGAGAAGAAAAAGCAACGCAAAAGTCGCTGGGGGGAAAAGTCTGAGGAAATACCACCTCCTTTATGTACTTTGGCTAATCAAAACAAACCAGTATTGTCGGGAATGCAACGAACAGACCCAGCATTACTGCAATACGCACGTCAAAACTATGGCACAACAGAATTAGAAGAGGACGAATGGAGAAAGTGCGAGGAGCACTTTAAGGTAAATCTTCTGTATCAAGACATGTTGAAAAAGCGACAAGAGATCGATCGATTAGCCAGGTCAGGAAAATTCAAATACGAATATGATTCTGATGAAGATGTGACTGGAGGAACTTGGGAACACAAGTTACGTAACGCCGAAATGGAAGCCACAAACGCGTGGGCATCGGCCCTCACCAAGCAATCTGAAGGGAAGCACCATATTGGTGATTTTCTACCGCCAGAAGAATTAAAAAAATTCATGGAGCAATACGAGGCTAAGAAAAGCAATCGACAGCCAGACTTGAGCGATTATAAAGAGTACAAATTACGCGAAGATAATGTTGGTTTTCAAATGCTGCAAAAGCTTGGCTGGAAAGAGGGCCAAGGTCTGGGATCGGCTGGAACTGGAATCGTTGATCCTGTTAATAAGTAAACATTACTTTTTGTTGCAGACTCATTTTTAAATATGTAAATATCTCCTAGGGCACCACAGCGAGATGGTCATCAGGGATTAGGTGTAGCAAGTGCTGCGGCACCTGAAGACTGCGACAATGAATATGATGCTTATCGGAAGAGAATGATGCTGGCGTATAGATTCAGACCAAACCCATTAGTAAATTTTGTTTTTTTTCCTAGTTTTTTTCTTTATAAAAATTATTTATATTTTTTTTTTCAGAATAACCCTCGACGCGCATACTATTAAAATGATACTGATTTCCATCTTCTTAGAAGTACATAATATATGTACTTCTTCCCTAAAATTTTAACATGACTATTAATATAACTGCAGTAAATGTTGTTTCAAATGAATTATTAGACTTCTATTTTTATTTAAGCCAGCAAAAACTTCTATAAGTTAAAATTAATTATTTTGGCTTGCATGTATGATTGCCGGTTCAGATTGAACTAGCAATTCAAAATATCATAATTAAAAATATTTTGAAGAAAGAGAAAGTTAATAAATTAATGAAAAAAAAATAGATTTTTAAGTTTAATACATACAAATATTGTTATGTACTTCAGGTCACATGATAATTGAAAACAAATAAAAAATAAACAAAATAGACCTACAGCCCACATAACAATCAACATTTCATTTTTTCTACAAAAAGTTTACGAAAACAAGAACAATTTACAAATATTACGGTAATTATCCTTAAAATTATTTGAATTTAAACTGATATATCAAGTAATAACTTTATTCCTTCACATTTTCAATCAATTTGTAGACACTTACATAATTTATAAGTCACATATACATATCACACAAGAACGAAAAGATGTGTTTTGACTTTTGCTGCCGCAATCAAAAACAAGTTGTTCCTGCCAGCCCAGCGACCCTAATTCAAGCGTATTTAGTGATGGAAGCTTTATAAGAAGAAGCCTTTGGTAAGCTATACTATGAACCAAAAGATATATAAAAGTAATTTTTCCAAAACACGTTCAATGAATTGAATTCTATCAATTCCAAAATTTAATTCACTCAACTGATTTCTCTAAATTTTTTAACAATTATGTTATGAGTATTAGGTTTCCCTCCTTAGAATAAGAAATATTATTCGAAAAATTAAATTTTTGCATAGTATTAATAATGCTCACTCTCACTCACTCGTGGCCTTCTGAAAAAAAAAATTTATATATTTTTTCGATCAGGAAAACTTAATTCAGATGAAAAATGGCCCCAATAAAAAATTCCACATTTATATGAAAAGCAACAACAATTGGGGTAATTTTTCACTTTTTTGGGGCCTCTACATTTTTCATTTTTCATTTTGGGGTTGAATTTCATTACGAAAAATTAGCCCACTTTTATCTGTTGTTGTAGTTTTATTTATATTTTTTCGTTTTTGGTTTAAGTTTGTCTTTCTTTTTTTGGGGCTATTTTTCATTAAGTTTGGGGTCATTTTTCCATTTTGAAAATGGGGTCATTTTTCATTATGAAAAAAAGCCCCAGCTTTGGGGCTATTTTCCATTATTTGTTTAGGGCCATTTTATTTGTTTAGGGCTCATTTTATTTTACAGACATTATTTTTTCAAAATGTTGCAATAAGCTGTACCACACATTAATTTCGTCTACAAAATGTTTTACTAAACTATTTTTTGTCTAGAATCGGTAGGTCTGTTCCCTTACTCTAATTTTTGTGCATCTGTTTGAATTTTAGTCAAGAGTCGTACTCGTACCCGTACTCAAAAAAAAAAAAAAATTGTAGCTGCACAGAAAAAAGCTCTCACGAGAGAGTAAAATATTTCCTCAATCTGTGAGAGTTAAAGAATGAAAATCAATCATTGTGCGTGTCGTGTGTGTCATTCTCACTAGGACCACAGCGCACTCTTACCACTTCAGAGGAAAAAGGAGTAGCAATGACATGATGCAAAAAGCGAAGTAGAAAATGAGAGTTTTAATTATACATACTTTGTATCCTAAATTAGTTTTAAACCAAATAATATTTGTAAATTATACAAAAATGCTTATTTCATGTTTTATAAATATTTTTTTTTTTAAATGCGGACTTAGTTGTAGTAGCCCGTGGCGTAATGGTTAGTGCGTTGGACTGTCATACCATAGGTCTGGGGGGGTTCAATACCAGCCGCTTCCACCTTAAGTTTTTTTCGGAGCTACTACCTCTTGTGAGGAAGTGACAAATCCTCCAAGAGTATCTCTTGTCATAGAAAATTGCCGTTCCTTAGCCGTTCGGATTGGGCAATAAACTGTAGGTCCTATCCATTCCTGGACACACGCACACAGGAATGGTTGAGGGTTGTAAGTCGCTAGGCCCTGGTTCTTCATGAGCCGTTTGTGCCACCAAATTTATTTATTTATTTATTTATTTATTACTGTTTGTATTCAAGTTGCAAAATTATATCATAACTTGTATCAAATGCAAGTATTATTTGTTTATTAGAATACAAGATGATTCGCAAAGGGTGCAAAGCTAGAGCTTGCCTAGGTTAGGTCGAGACAAGGAAAATCGTATAAGAATAAAAAGCCATGCTATTATACCTTTTTGTAAAGCCAGAATTCTCTTTTTCGGCGGGTGGCGGTCGGCGCTTCGTCCTACTTGTTAGGGTCAAGATGACAAAACTGTATTTTTAACTTAAATACAAAATATGTGCTACTTAAAAAAAATAAGAGGTAAGGAATTTTTATTGAATAACTATTTCCAATTTGAATGTCAACTTGTCAATACATCACGATGTCATACAACTCTTGAGAAGAATTAGCGGACATGCACCTCTGCTATGGTTTAGTTGTTGGTCGAGATCGTGAAGCCCAAAGACTACGCTGAATGATATCGCAATAGGAGGTGTCCCATTCGTAAATTTTTTTTCTAGAATATACTGACGTCTTCGAGATCACGGAGTGCTAGAGTATCGAAGGAGAGAAAAATCATCTGCTAATGGATCAGCAAGTTTAGATGAAAGAATTTTGGATTTGGACCGACGAAATCCCTTCCTTAGTACTAGGAAGATGCTACTATGCATGGCAATTTATGAAGAACTATGTTTGTGAAGTAGAAATAGGATCTTTGGAACAAATAAAAGAACGAATTGAAGATGCTGGAGGAAAATTTGTAAGCATAAATTCATGTGCAGCCATTGGAAGGAGATACAATATTTGCCTTCCAAAAAATGGAGATAATATCAAAAATATTTTATAATTACTTTCAATTAAAAATAAGTTAAGAAATAATTTAAATTAAAATAAAAGGTCTAAATATATTATATTTTCTTATTTTTGTGGGTCGCTCACAAACAAAATATTTTTAATTTTTAAAA
The DNA here is from genome assembly GCA_947049315.1 of Epistrophella euchroma. Lineage (NCBI taxonomy): Eukaryota > Metazoa > Arthropoda > Insecta > Diptera > Syrphidae > Epistrophella > Epistrophella euchroma. The sequence goes on from OX346246.1 coordinate 124,536,553, forward strand.
GTGCGTGTCCATTAGAGTGTAAAAACACTGAGGGTAGCTCTCAGAACATTCGAAAGGAAACTAATAACTGCACACAGCCTTGAGAGTAACTCGCGAAGAGTTCTTTTTACTCTCGATATTTTGAATTTTTCATAGTTACTCTCAAGTGGAGACATTTTTGATTTTCAGAGGAAAAAAAATCAATGGCCGAAATTGGTGAGTTATTTGCTGAAATTGCTGAACCACGGATCAATATTTGAACCAAGTTTGTACAACTGGCAATCGTAAAGAAAATAATTTATTTTTAAAAAGTTACCGCAAATGTTTGTTTTTTATTTTTTTTAAAGTCATATCGGTGAAGATGATGATTTTAATTTACCAAAAATAATTTGCATCATTTTCAATAATATTTAATTTTTTTTTCTTTAATGGCATGCGCTGCTGAACCTGGAAGTTTTGCCGCCCTACGCAAAAATTTGTATTTTGCCGCCTCAAATTAAAAAAGAGGAGATAAAGACAATATTAACATTTACATAGGCTTTTATGTCGGTTTTATTTCATAACAATCAAAGGCTTTCGACAAAATACATGTTTTGCAAAATTTTGAAACTAAAATTCTGCACTGCGCTATTTTTCCTTCTTAAATGAGATTTAGCAATTATTGAAATAGTTGCCAGACAGGGGCACAGGGAAAGTTATTGACGTAGACAGATGTGTCACTCCTATTTGCTTTGAAATTATTTTACCTACTGATTTTACCGCCCCAGTTAAGTGCCGCCGTAGGCAATTGCCTTGTTTGCCTACAGGCAGGTTCGGCACCGATGCCATGTGTCAAATAAAAATGTCAGCAACCTTTGCAAAAGAATACATGTCACTGTCATTAATTCAACTTTCAACTAGCAGAAAAAATATATTAAGTAGACACGGTACGGTAGTAGCCCGTGGCGTAATAGTTAGTGCTTGGGACTGTCATGCCAGAGGGTTCAATACCAGCCGCTTCCACTTTAATTTTTTTCGGGGCTACTACCTCTTGCGAGGAAGTGACAAATACTCCAAGAGTATCTCTTGTCATAGAAAAATGCCTCTCACCTTAGCCGTTCGGATTCGGCAATAAGCTGTAGGTCCCCTCCATTCCTGCAGACACGCACACAGGAATGGTTGAGAGTTGTAAGTAACTAGGCCCTGGTTCTTCATGAGCCGTTTGTGCCACCATATTCATTTATTTATTTATAGACACGGTACTGAAAGTAATCACAAAAAATAAAATAAATTCCCCATACTACAAAGAAATTGCCTTATTAAAATCTCAAAAAATGAATACTCGAACGGACAGGCACCCAGATTAACTCTTAGGAGCTAACAAACGCTGGCCGTGGGTTATAATACCGCTGTTTTCAAGTAAATATAGACATAGTCAAAAAAATAATACCGTTCATCGCCGTCCAGTCACATAATTTTTGACGTTTAAAAATTGGTAAGAATTGGTACAAATTAGTGCGAAAACCGTTCCCGACATTTTGACAGTTTTCTTTCTCTGTGAGAGCATTTCATCCCCACTCCTCAAATTTGACATTTTAACCAGATTTAGTCCGCAAAATCTTGGGAACGGAACTAATAGGTTCGTTCGAAGTTCTCTGCCTCAAATCGACCTAGGGAATTTCAATCTACTGTCAACAAAAATGAATGATCTTTTAAATTTTCTCGTCATTCATTTACACATTTTGCCCTCGTTCTGTTTCCTTGAATTCATTTTCATTTCTCACAAATCTACTCTGTGCTTTTTACAAATTGTTAAAACTTTCTAGTCTACAAAAGTACTAGAATGAACTACATAACTGTCAATGTCATTCCCGAATTCAAACTTTTATCAGCGCGCATGAGTTTTAACTCCCTCGAACATAATTCTTTTCCGACTTGAAATTACTCACCCTCAGCAACAGCTGCAGCCACAGCCACCCATTATGACAACCACAAGACCAATTTAGCAAAAAATAAATTCCATATTCTGTGATAACAAAAAGCTCTGCGCACCATAACGACATCCTTTTTTCCCTTAAAAAAGCGCCATACATGCCATATTGGTTTTATCTCTTTCTCCCTCTCTCCGACTCTCATCTTATTTTGTGTTAAGTGGGTTGGGTAGTTAAAAGGTGAGCATGGTGTGGCTGTTTCATGGGGCATTCTATACTCAATGATGCTCTAACTCATTCCCCTCTTTGTATTCATCCCCCTTCTCAACGAGGAAAATTGTATCTTAAAATATTCATGAACGGTTTTTCATCTCTCTCAAACTGAAGCAGCGCCGAGTTAACGATAACACTTCGACTTTTCAACATTTCGTCAGATCCGCCTTGTAAAAAAAGTTATTTTAAATATTAAATTAAAATAAACTAATAGCGTTTATTAATAGAGTCCTTTTTCTAAGGATTATTTTCTCATTGAAGCATTATCTAAATCGATAACATATCATTTGAAAGAAATTTTCAAAAAAAAGGAGCAAGATACTTTTGGGGTATCAAGTGGAAAATAAAAAAAAAAATAAAATCCTTCATAAATGTGATCTTAAATCAGTGCGAACTTAATTTTTTTCCTTCGAATTCATCGCCTTATACGGTGTAGAGTCGGAAAGCCATAAATAATGTAATTTAAAGACACACATAACTTAAACATATCAAATACATATCATTAGTACTTAAGGTTAAATTTAATTAATTATAAGCATCTCTATATCTATGTTATAAATATATAACGCATACATATCAACATAGTGTCCTTGAATAGTTATTTTTAATATTTATTATAAAAAAAAAAAAAAAAATTAAATGCTAAAAATAGTACTTGCGGCATATTACATAAACAAAAGTAAAGATTTTTAGCTGTTAAAAAAAAAAAAAACTTTAGTAGCGTTTACTCAGCAAAAAAGGATATTTTCCAATAAACGTGAGTGTGTGCACAAAATAAAACATAAAGAAATAAGAGTGACAGAGAACGAAAGAGAAGGGGAAAAAGGAAGTCGGAAATTTATAACCCTTGACGTCTGGCAGAAGTATTTTGACGTTTGCCACAAGATACGAAAAGTGCGGGGAGTTTTAAAATTTTAAGAGAATTACAATACCACATCTCTTCTGAGAGACTTAATAAATCTAATTTAAGTGTGTAAACAAAATGAGAACAAAATAAATAAAACAATTTTTATGACTTTATTATCGGGCTATAAGTAAAGTTTATTTTTTATGTCCTTGCTTGAATCATTTGGACTTTTCTGTGACTAAAGGAAATATATCATTACCACGACCTCTTTATCCTTAAAAACTTGAACATTTTCAAAGGAATGACATCATACTTTGACCTTTTAAATAAAACACTATATTAAACTTGCCTAAAACCACCCTTGAATTCGTGTAAAGTTCAAGGGACACCATAACCTCATAACACGTCAGAGTTAAATTCGTGTAAAGAAGAGACGCATACATATGACAGGTGTGGCGATTTAATTCTTCTCGATATATTTTTGGCACACAACAACAGGGGCTCTACACCGTAATCACCATAATTTTTCTCGTTTTCTTTTTCTATTTCATTTCCACCCACTATTAAATACCTACTGTTTCTAACGGCGCGTGTGGAGTTTATGACTAAGTCCTGTTATTGACCGGTGCTCGGAGAAAGAGAAACAAGAAAGAAAAAGAGCGATTGTGCGTGCGTGTGTATGCTAAGCAGGAAACAGCAACAATAGTTCACCAAAATAAAACAACAACAAAAAAAAAGAACGCAGAATTTAATATTCATCAAGGATAAAAGCAAAACACAACAACAAAAACAATAAAGAAAACGAAAAAGGAATGATACAAACAGTTAAACGCTTAAGATTGCCAAATAATTCATATTCAATAATTCATAACGTTGTTCATCATTTTGTGTTATTTGTTTTTGTATGTGCTTTTGGTCCTTTTCGTCCTTGGATATAATCGCAGCATTGTGTTTTTCCCATAAACCTTCTTCATCTTTATTCATTAAACATTTTTTGATCGTGTTTTGAATTGATAAGATGTGAGTTGGAAAAGTAAACAAAAGATAAATTTTGTCTCTGTTTCGAAAACAGGAAGTTAAAGGATCTTCAGTGTGCTCCATAAAAGAAAAATAAACGAAGAAATACTGTATGTTTTTGGATTTATGTGCGTTTCAAAAAATAATACAAACAAAAAAAAAAAACAATCTTCAAGGCGGATTGAAGCTTAAGGATAAAAGTTGAAGGGTAAGTGCGCTTAAAAAGAACGTTAGGTTTATTGTTTCATAGAAAATTATTTTTTTTCTTGTTGTCATTTATTGCTGTTTATTTTCAAAAAAAAAAAAAACAAAGATAAACCGATTTTCCGGTGCCGAGAGTTGAGGTTTAGAATTAAGTGTTTAGCTTTTATTCTTCTGGAGATTCTGGAGTTATAATAAAAGTGGATAATCAGATGTAAGGATTGCGATTTCCCAAGGAGTGTTGCAATTCAAAAACAGAGAAAGATTAGACTATAATAAAAGATGAGTTTTTGGGAAAATAGGTGTATGATATAATATACAGCCCCATTCTGCTATTCGATCCGATCGAAACTTTCGATTCACATGAAAGTTTCATTCAATTTGACTTAAATTATTTTTTGGAATCTTCAATATTTATAGTACAAATCTTAACTGATATTTAGTTTTGAAATTTTTAAAAGAATCTAATTGTTTAAATCCTATTTTTATACCGAAATTTATACAAAATTTGGAGCAATTCTATCCCTCCGACGGATAGCAGAATACAAACTTTCACGCGAATATTTAGCAGAATAGGGCTGATAAAATTTGGAGTACCAAAAGAGGCAAAATCATTCGTATTTATAAACCCATTCCAGAGTAGGTATGTGGTTTGTGTAACTTGACACAGATGTAAAATTTTATTATTTACTTAACATGAAACCAATGAATTTTTAAATCGTTCAAAATCACTTAAGGTTTATATTTTTTCATAAAAGGCTCTGCTGCATAGCGAACCTATCTAGATAACCTTTAAAAACAAAAACAAAGGTCACTCATTGGCCCTTAGAACCCTAGTTACAGCCCATGACATTTGTGCAAAATGTTGGAATGTGAAATATTATCTGAATTCCAAATTACTTGGCACCTCCTATATATATACGGGCCTAAAATACATATTTAAAGATAAACTCGAAAGGTAAAATAGTATGTCAGTACAATATTTCAACCAAATCGCTCAATAATGGCCCTACATATCTAAATAAATTCCAAGTTGTAAAATACTACCTACCGTATGAGTCATTTTTGTCTGAAACCCTGAAAATTGTACCAAAACATGGCGTTGCAGTGGGCAGTTTCTAATTTGTTTCTTGCTTGAAACTAAACCTATCTTTCAAAACTTCCGAACAAATCAATAAATAAGAAAATTGGGCGTGGCAATATTTTTTCGACTCATAGGACCAAACAGTAAAAATTGTATCCAAACCGTTATAGATGTATCCGAGGAACACAAAAATTAGTAGAAGTGGGCGAGGCAGCTGGCGTATCTTACTAAGAAAACTTTCTTGAACAAACTGAACATTTCATGAAAATCGTTAGAGCCGTTTCCAAGAAACCAAATATTAATAAAAGTGGGCGTGGCAGTGGGCGGATGTAAGTTAAAATATTTTTTTATCCGCAGCGGGCGGATATTACTAGAAATATTTTTAGAATTTTTGTCTTGCTCAAATCAAATCGCTTGATTCGTTTGCGAAAAAGACTAATAAAACGTAAAATTGGCGGATTTTACCCTACCAAATTTATTTCTTTTTTCTTGTGCATAAAAACAAACTAAAATTTTTATTAAAATTTAATGAAAATCGATTGATTTGCTTGAAATTTTGTGTATTTTTATCAAATACAGTGAAACTCGGATAAGTGCCTATCGCATAAGTGCCTAACCCGTTTAAGTACCTTTTATTTTTAGAACCAACATTTTGAGGATTTTTTCGTATAAAACGCATCTAATAAGTGCCTTTCGCTTAACTGCCCTCCCCGCTTAATTGCCTTTTATTTTGTTTACTTTTATTGAAATTTACCTGAAAAAAATTCTTTTAAGTACACAATTGAATTCAGCAGAAAAAGACAAAAGCTTCTTCTTCTCCTTTTTAAAAGGTTACCGATACTAGTCAGTTGATGTTATGTTGTTTCTTATTTTTTAAATTGCATTAAACGTTTTTTTATTTTTGTAAATATGGGGATAAGTGCTTATGCGCACTTACGGGTTTTTTTTTATAACTGCACAACCCGCATAAGTGCCTCTTAAAACGAGGCATTTATGGTGAGGCACTTATCCGGGTTTTACTGTAATTCATTATCATTAGAACAAACTCTGAAATTTCATCAAAATCGTTAGATGTGAGTTGTAAATATTTTAAATAAAGAAAGAAAAAAAGAAAGAAAGAAAGAAAGAAAGAAAGAAAGAAAAAGAAAGAAAGAACCTGATCGGAACGAAATATTCTTCGATTTCCAAGAAATTAACGAATTGTGTACCATTGTAGCCGTTCCGATATGCCAATCCGACAGATCTACGAAAATAAAATTAATGCGATGTGTGAAGATATTTGCTTTTCGATTTTCCCAACAGAAAATCAGAAGTGGAAAATCTCCCGTAACTAAACGATACGATTCGTATACCATGAACAGAACAAATCGTCCGATCGGAAGTTTTCTCCGATCGTACATTTCTTCGAACGGATACGATAATAGGGCTGACTACTTAACTAGCGGAACTCGGCGAACGTTGTATCGCCCTACTCCATGTATGTAGTTATAGGGGTGTTACAGCAGGCAACCAATTCGTATCAATCGCCAATGTAGAAAGAAAATTCAGGAAGTATGCAATTTATTGTTATCACGACTTATATCTCCGAATTGTGTTGGTTATATAAAAATAAAAAAAAAAATCTTCAACCACATCGGGTAATGTTTAGCCGAGTTCTGCGCGCACGAACACAAAAAGGGATTCATTTTTATATACCTTTATATATTGAAGATAATATAAAATTTTGAAGAAAACATAATTTTTTCAAAATTTTGAGTTTGAAAATTCATTTTTCAAAAATGTTTCTCTCAAATAAATTTAAATAATAAAAGAACGGACTGCTGGCTCTAAGAAAGGTACCTATAGCATTAGATTTGTAAGTGTTGCCGTTGTGACATTGTTGTGAATGACATTTTTTCTATTTTTAGACGAATTTTTAGAAAATTGCCCCTCCCAGCTGAACGGGGGAAAATGGATCCCCCTCCCTCTCGTACGAATTTTTTCTTGTCTTGACTCAATCAACTCGCTCTAGCTTATTTTCACACCTTAGGCGAATCACCCTGTATAATTAACTAATACTTAAAAGTAGTTTTGGACAGTACGCGAATAAAGCTTTTATTTTATTGTTTGTTTCGTTGATGGAGCTGCGAAATTCTTAGCGAAATGAAAAATGAATACGTTTCACTCTTTTAAATTTGAAAAGCCAGTTTCAAGTCCCGAAGGTGGTTGACTATCACCATCAACGTCTGCATAATTTAGCACTCAAAATCATACTACTGCCATGCGTATTGTCATTATCATATTCATACTGACCATGGTGTATCCCACAGTGAGCTGTGCTACTTTTAATCAAAATGCACCTTAACTTTGATGTTATATTTCAATCAATCAATCAAAATTAAGTCATTCACCAGAGATTGACTGTCTGGATCGTGAGTTATTTCGAATAAAATGCATTTTGGATATTGTCCTCGCATCACATCCAATATACATATTGCCCGATAAAACCCCCCCTAACTGCTGTGTCATATTTAATGGATACATGAACGATTAAAAAGATATTAATCTTCTGCATTAATATCCAGTCGACCATTAAAATTATCACTTAAATTGGCCAATTTTCATAATGGAAAACACCGCAATATATGCGTGCCGCCTCACTGAATTTCATCAATGATGATGACGATGTTTCATTAATAATATAGGTATAGGTACCTACCACTACCACTCCTACCGATTGGCTTTGGGGTAAAAAAAGAGGTCGAAGTTGCGGCAGAAATTATGTCAGCCATCAGCCAATCCCCGTCAAATTAACAGACAATCAAAAATACAACGCAAAAATACATTTATTTTAGTACTCTGTCGATACAAAGAACTTATAAAATTGTTTGCTTTAATTTTATTAAAATGATATTCAAACAATCTGAGTCAATACACCAGACATTGCCGCTGATGTGGCACACCACTGCTACACAAGCGACCCCTATTTCTTTTGACAGAGGCCTATAAAAGAGGGATGGGTTTTATAGTTGTATAACTGATGAATCCTTTTGATTGCTAACAATTAAAATGAAATATTTAAGTGCACTCACAAAAAAAAAAATATTCCATCTGTGTTGTATGTTATATTTATTTTTTTATGAAACATATATCTAGGAGTTGAGAAAAAAAGCAAATTGCAAATATGTTTTGATAAATTTTCGAGTAGAATGCCCCAAATTAGCCCTCGAACCATCACAGGCAAAGCCCAACTCTGAAATCGGTCGGCTGATGCTGACCTGGTGATTATTTAATAAGTTTGAAAATCTTGCTCGTTGTTTTTTTTTTGTATTATTTTTTTTTTTTGTTTTGCTTTTTCAGTTCTGCTTGAACATTTGTTTGTTTTTAATTTGAGCGAAAAACCCAAGCTATGGAAATATGTTTATGTACTTACGTAAAATCGGTAAGCAGAAAAAATGGATTCATGTTTATTATTTTGTTTTTGTTTTTGTAAAAAAAAAAAAAGAAAACCAATAGCGCTGAAGGCTGATTGGCATTTTTTTTTGTATGTCGAGTGAGAAATGACGTCCCTTTGGGCTTCTGTAAATACTATATGTAATAATAGGAACGAAATATATTTTATTAATTGATGAAAATATTGAATTATTGGTATAATATTAAAAATGTTTGCAATAATGAAGATTTTTTAAATTAAAATGGAATCACACTAGTATGTACCTACAAAAAAAACTTACATTCTTATGTACTTATGTACATACAAAATATAGTGCACGAATTAGGGGAAACTCTATTCAGTATTCGTGTACCATATTTTGGGGATGATTCCTGGGATAATTCTAAGAAAAAATTGTATAGGGGACAAGTTCGACCCCCCCCCCCCCCCCCCCTTGCCACCCTAAAAGAAATATTTAAAATCAATATAGCCCGCGACCTTAGGACAAGAGGGTTCTAACTACACCTCCACCACTTTCGAGAAAATTAAATCGGAATATTTCATGTTGTATAACTTTTGTATATTCATTTTGATCGAAACCTATTTATGGTTTACTTTAATTTTATTTTTTGTAGAATTGTTTACAATTAATAAATTTAAAATTTATTTAATAGTAAAGGTGATATTACATTGTCATATATATATGACCAATGCTAGTCATATAAAATATGGCACAATATTTGTATATATGACAAGTATTAATAGACTATGCCATATATGTATGCCATATAATGTTCACAAGCTTTTTCTGTCAATTTTTGTTTACAAATATGAAACAGTTGCTACGAAAAATAAAATATTTAAAAAAATACGATATATTTGACCAATCACGTTTCATTAAATCCTATATTTTTTTTAAATTCAAAATAGTTCATGATTGTCATATATATGGAGTCTTATATATTTTGTCATATAAATATGACTATCACACTTATATGACATTTTTGAGCCATATTTATTTGGAAAACTTGCCATATATATATGACAATGTAATATCACCTTTACTCAGTAATTCAAGTTCAAACATATCTATAGAACTTTGTTGCTCAACGATAAGGCACTTGGACGTGGGACAACAAGGTTCTATTGGCTGATAGAACTTTGGTTCACGATTTACCTATAAATTTTACATCACACTTGATTTTAGTAATGGGATGCTTGGAGAAGGGTGGTTCTATCTGCAACGTCAAAAGATTCTATCTACGAGATTATTTATTTTTCCTAAGTACGCAAGGTTCTATCTGTCTGCTTAGAACCTTGTGAACTTAAGATCGAACTATATTTGTGTAGATAGAACTATTTTCTCTGCTTTTTCTTCCATTATTTCCGAAACCGTATGAGATAGAGACATATGGATAACGTCAATCGAAAGAGCGTAGGCATTTTAGTATGATTCAATATATAACTCAATTTTGTCAAAAATGTCAGTTAGAACCTTGGTTAGGTTATGTATAGAAGTGGCTGTCGTAACCGACCCACATAGGCCAACCAGTGGCCCGTTGTGATACCACATAGATCTAGGAGAAACTTCCCCTACTCGTTGAACCATTTGGAGCTCCTTATGAAGCGTGCAAGGCTACTAATGTCAGTATAAGGCGCCAGTTATAGCGATCAGGAAAATGGATCAGAAAAAAATTTTCTTTAGTATAGTTCAATGTTTTATTATAAGATTTGAAATATAAAAAGGATACGAATCGATGATAAACCAATTGAAATATTTTTTTCATTAAAAAAATTTAATTTGTAAGAAATACTTTGTCTCAAACAAGTACTTATTCATTTTTCTGATGGAAATTTCGTACAGAAAACGAGTTTTCATCAGAAAATGAATTTTATAGAATAAATATTTCCTCCAAAGAAAATTTTGTTAATGAAATAAATGTTTTAAATGATTTATCATCGATTTGTATCATTTGTATATTTCAAATCGTATGATAAAACATTAAATTATCACAAAGAAAATTTTTCCTGATGAGTTTTCCTGATCGCTATAACTGGCCCCTTAGCCAGATCACTTGGATCATTATAGTAGAAGTCTCCCAAATGGATTCTACGTCTTTGGGATAGAGCAGGGCATGAACAGAGGAGGTGAGGAACTGTTTCCTCCTCCTCCTTCCATGCAGCTTCTGCAATACTGCAATAGTCATTGGCAAAGGTGCAAGTCGCGTGGCGTGTCTGCATATAAGACAGTGTCCAGTTAGGACGCCTATGACGGAGCTTATGTGCGATCTGCTTAAGGAAATCAGACACTTATTGCGTTTCAGATCCAGCTTTGGCCAGATTTGTTTCGTTGCCACACAAGTGGTGATGTTGCTCCACCTAAGATTTGTGCACCTTATAGCTTCTTGATTTATCATATGTTTGCATGTAGAGATGGGTATACCAATATCATCCCTCTCTGTAAGGAGAGTGTTATGACCTTAATGATTCCAATCCTGAATAGATGGCATCACTATTAAAAAATGTACAGTGGTGTGAAAAACATTCCGGATTTTTTTGGTAAACTGCATTGATTGTTGGTTTGTGATATAAAAATTTAAAAATCAAATGTTTGCAATTTTTTCCCATTTTTATTGAATATATTTTATTATTTGAAACAAAAACCATGGAACTTTATCCATCAAAACAAAAAAGAATTCAAAAAATTAAAGTTAATTCAAAATTTTAATGTGAAAAACTAACCGGATTTTATTTTTTTGCAATTAACTTTTATTATTTATTTAATATTTTGTCCAGTAACCCCTGTTTTTTATCACAACTCGGCATCGACGAGGCATTGACTGGATTAAATTCTCGAAAACAGAAGCAGGAATATTCTCCCATTCATTTTTCAAAGCTGCAAAAAGAGTAGTTGTTGACGTGTGCTTTTTTTTCCCAACCCGCCTTTTTAAAATGGCCCACAAGTTTTCTATTGGGTTTAAATCGGGTGATTGAGATGGCCATTCTAAAACACGAATATTTTTAGTTACAAACCACTCTTTTAGCAGCTTTGAAGAATGTTTGGGGTCATTATCCTGCTGAAAAACCCAACGCAGAGGCATTTCTTCCTTTGCGTATGGAGGCATTACTGACTCCAAAATGTCCCTATATTGGAAACGGTCCATAATTCCTGTGATTTGGTGTATAGGACCGCAGCCTGCTCCTGAAAAACAGCCCCAAACCATCACCGAGGCTCCACCGTGCTTTACTGTAGGGAGTACATTTGCAGGCTTTAATCGCGTACCTTTTGAGCGCCTCACTGTCCTTGCACCATCGGAGTAAAGTTGAATTTGCTTTCATCACTGAAAAGCACACTCCTCCATTTAAAGACCGGTTAAGAAAGTTTTTGCAAATTCAAGCCTGGGTTAAATGTTTTGATTAGGAATTTTAAGTCTTTCCCAAATACCTTTTACGAATTACCTTTTTTACGATGTTTAGCAGTAAAAAGAGGTTTTTTAGCTGGTCAAAATGCAAAAAGACCGAAATCTCTTAAACGCTTCATGACCGTACTTGGCCCTATGGGTAGATTAAGTTCATCACAAATTGTCTTTGAAGTCGCAAAAGGGTCTTTGAGCACGAAATTCTTTATGCGCCTATCAGTTTTAATTGTTGTTTTGCGAGGGCGTCCACCAAAATGATCTGTTTCTACTGATTTTCCACTTTTAAATTTTTTAATGATGTCGCAAACCGTTGACGTTGGAATTTTTAAGATTTCAGCGATTACTTTTTGTTTTATACCGGCTTGAAACTTTTCTATTATTTCGTATCGAATCGCGTTGCTATAACGTGTTTAAGCCATTTTATGCACTGTATAATTTCAACTTACACAGCTCTCAACTTGTAAAAACGTTTTAATCTACGGCTTGAGTCAAAAGACTCGAAAAAACCGTTACTTTAACATCGAGACTCGCAATCTTCTTGAAATCCGGTTAGTTTTGCACAGGTATGTTACTGAGTAACTTTATAAAATAATTTTTTTTTATTGTTCTTGTCATCGTAGCATTAAATTTTTAAGGTTATTATTAACTTGTCTCATACTCTTTACAAATTATTAAAAAACTTATGGAAAGTTGTTAGTTTTCTACTTGGTATTAAGAAAATCATTACTATGGGAAAAAATCCGGAATGTTTTTGGCAGCACTGTAAATAATTTAACTTAAATTTAAGATTAAAAAACAAATGTCTGGCTTTCAAAACCGGTATAATACTGTATAGTAAGTGTTGCCGTTATTTTTAATATTTTTTTTCATTTTAAGTAATTTTTTCTAGGCCATTTCTCCTAAACGGGGCTAGGTAGACCCCCCTCCCATAGTAAAAAATGCTTGTTTTTGATCACTCTACAAAAAAACGTTATCAAATGTTGGTGCCAAAGCTAACGTAGGTACTCTCCCCGAATGGATATTTTTACTGCAGAAAAAACATAGCGAACAGCCTACTAAAAGCACCACGGCACGTCACTGGTGAACATATGTTGCAGGTATCCGGGTTTTTCATTTAAGCAAGTTTCGCTTAAGCGAAGTGTTTTAAAGGTAATTGGTCGAAAAAGATTCGGAGATGAAAAAAGTTTTTTTTAGATAAGCGGGTTTCTCTTAAGTGGGTTTTAGTGTACCTCTAATGTATGTATGTACATATGTATATTGCAAGTAAAAATTAAAACTTAGGTTCATGCACTTTGACCAAAAGGATTGCTTTGGATTTTTTTTTGTTTTCACATTTCCTTAGGGTTATTTTTGTAAGTTCTGCTACCGAACCGATAAATACATACAAACATATTTTAACATTTACTCTCACTCAATCTATTTTAAATTAGTATAATTAAATTTAAACCCATTTAGATTTATTACCCATATTTTAACCTTCACTTATGTTACCATTTAAATTAGCCTGGGGCCTATTTAAATTATTCACTCACGCTATCACAACACAAAACCCAATTAAATGTCCTAAATCTTACATCTATGACGGATTTCTATTTTCCATAGACATACATCTAGATCTATGCATGTTCAGTTCATACTACATAGATTGTATAGATATTCCCTTATGCCCAATTGAAATTTAATTTTAATATACTAATCTACTCTTTATACTTACGACATAATACATATAGTATGTATGTATGTAGGTACATAATGTTAATGTATATTTGAATGTGTGCTGGAACTTTGGAAAATTAGGTTTATATCTTCGGGCTATAGTACAAGAAATTCACGAAGATGACGTTATGTCAACCTTTGTTCTACCGCATAAATGCCATAAAGGTTTTTCCTTACATTGAACATCAACCAACATGTTATGGTTTTTTTTTTTTTTTTTTTTCTTCGTTTTTTTTTTTTTTTTTTTTCTGCAAAGGCAGAAGGGAAGAATAAACTACCCATTTTCCACTTCTTATATTTAAATTATACATTATACTAAAATATCCCATAACTACTTTACCCATTGTCCTTGTCGGTATACACCATCTATAACTACCATGTAGATATAGTTTGGTACACAATACACCTGTCCGTCCATGTGCTACCACCTTTAGTTTTCCTAACTTATTCTTTTGTGTAGAATAAAGTTTTCTAACTTTTCTCTAGAAGGTTCATTACATATTAATGACACGTCTACCTTCGTCCTTACGCGCCACTAAATGTCAGAAGCTAGCCAGGTATATATACATATACATACATACATGTATGCGGGTATGTATGTACATACATATTTAGGTGTAATACATAACATGAATATCCTTTAGTTTTTCTTTTATAGGCACACGCAGAACACATCAGCCCTTCAAGAAAAAAAAAGCTAAAGGCAGAAAAATGAGGGGAAAGCGCAGCAGCTATGAGGTAAAGAAAAACTCATAGTCTTTGCTTTTCGTTTTATTCCTCCCCCCCTAGTAAATTATCCTTGGGTAAACATAAAAAAAGTAAAATCAATATTCACGGTGGTACATTTTTATTTTGTTGATACCAAAGTTACTTTGAATGCATCTAGAAAATGCACACGGTGTGGTATTACGTTACGTGCCAGGTTTATCCGAATGGGTCTTGGGTGTTTTTGGAGTTTTAAGGAATAAATAATGGGTCGTAGAAGAAAACTTTTGTGTTTTTATTTAAGAATCAAACATACAGACAAAAATTGAGGCCTGAATAAAAAATATGGCACACTGAATATTTACCATTTCTTAATCCTAGAAAAAATGTCTAAGGGCCCGTTGCACAAATATTTGATCCGTGGTTCAGGAATTTTAACTCACCAATTTCGGCGGATTAACTGTGGTTCAGCGATGGTCCAGGCATGTAGTTGGCTTTTAGTGCATATTGGAACCTTGAACCATCGTTGAACCTCAGTTAACCCGCCGAAATCGGCGAGTTAAAATTCCTAAACCACGGATCAAAATTTAAACCACGATTGTACAACTGGCACTAAGAGGAACACCTATATACTTTATGACTTAACCATTTGAAAAAATAATGCTGCCTGTACAAATTTAAAACAAAAAAAAAAATATTGGAGCTTTGAATGAAACAACAACTTGAGTGAGCTATACCACCAAAATATATCAAAAATATGCACGACTATGGATCCTTCGAACTTGCTCTTAAAAACTATAATGAGCTCCATGAGGAATATCTAGGCGAATCTTTGTTTTCCTCGGAATATTTTATTCCCTAGAAATTGTTCTGCTATCGTGGATCTCCCTCGGAATAAATTTCCTTCGAACGTAATGACAGTCAAATTTCCCTGGAAAATTAATTCCCGATACCAACAAATTCCGAGAGAAACTTTCCAGCATCATGCACGTACCCAATTTTTGAAGGAGGAAAAAATTGTCAGGGAAATTTCTGTTCAGTGTTCACGATAACCGCCAATGTAGCTTCACATTAAAGGTGTATATGTTTATGGTTTTAAACAATTTTAAGATATCTGATATCTCATTTAGGGCCATTTTTTTCACTATTGCTCAACTTGAGGCAAACTCTCAAGTTGATCAACTCGAGAGTTTACTATAACTCGAGAGTTGAAATACAAATTTGAATTTCTTTTTATTCACTTGTTTTTGTCTCAACTCGCCAGTTGAATAATATCCCTGGGATATTTGTGAAAATAAAACAGAACTGTCATTTTAATTCTGATTTATTGTGTTATTAATTTAAAGTTTTTTAATATTATTTGTGTGTTATTTAGTATTAAATTGTTTCTTATGACATTATACCATGAAACGAAACATGGACAAATCATCGGAGAAAATCGCGAATGAATTTACTGCCCAAAGAAATTGATGGCAAATTTCCAAAAAGAATTTCTTCAGAGCATTGCCTGATTTATTTTTTACCTTTTGTTGTCCGTAATCTGATTTTGTTACAAAATTTAAATGACAAAACAACATGTTTATGGAAACTCTCAAGTTTGCTCGGTCAAATTCTACTTTTTCCGGGAGTTAGAAAATCTAAAGTTGATCAACTCTAGAGTTGAAAATCGAAAGTTAAAAACTTCAACTTTGTGTGAATAAAAACAAATGCACAAGTTGAGAACAAAACTCCTCAAGTTATGTTCAACTTTGAGTGAATAAAATCGGCCGTAATTTCCGAGAAAGGTTCTACCTGTAGTGCAAGTTTTTCAATGTTTGCAAACGGGTTAATGAACATTTTTATAAAAATATGCAAGTCTGCAAATAATGAATATTTATTTTATTTATCTCATTCTGAATTTCCTGCAAACTTCGGAGTGAAATTAGCAAAAAAAAAAAACAAATGTAAGAAAAAAAAATGACAGCTAATCTGGAATGTAGAAAAATAAAAAATTCATGTCGTTTTCCGTTGGTCACTCCTAGCACTCTTTTTTTTACTCCATCCACACTCCCAACACTCCAAAAACCTTCCATTTGCTGTTCGGAGTGATGATTTAGGAGTGTTTTTTTCACTCCGGATTTCATTAAGGAGTGCTATAGGAGTGCACTCTGAAAACACACATTCTTTTAAAAGTATGTGTTAAATTAACTGTCAAAATAGTAACTTCTTGGGATGTTCTGGAATTGAAATTATTGAAGAATTCATTTTAGTTTTTACTTCTACATAGATATACATATTACGAAAGAGAGTTTTTCATATTCCATTGGAATCAAAAACGAGTGAGTTTTTTTTGTAAATCTCAGCAGTGGTACCCACCTATAAAATTAAAATATTGCTAGGAAAGTGTTCAGAAAATGGATTTTGAAATCCAAATCTAAAGGCAGACCTGGATCTTGTGTTGTTTTCGTAATACTTGTATTTATGTTTCCAAATCCAATCCGGATCAGATCTGGGGGGAAATGCAGCTAATATTAACAATTTATAGTTCAAAACATTATTTAAGCATTTGTAAAAATGCCTATGTATACTGGCTGCTGTGTTATAGGTTGCAAAAATTATGCTTCTAAAGAATCAATTATTCTTATCTTCGATTTTCCGTAATAAAACTTTACCGAATATTTTAATATTAAGTTCTTTTAATCATAAATGATCAACAATCGAATCAAACGGACGTAAAGTCCCCTTTCACACAAGGCAACTGAGTTGCCGGCAACAATTAGTTCATAGGCGAGAAGGGCAGGAAGAAAGAGGGGGAAACGAAATCTCCCCGGTCAACAACATAAATGAAAGAATACAAGATTGCGCCATTTGTTATCTCATTGGTGACAAATGATATGTAAACAAATATGGACGCCATTAGTTTGTTTAGTTAATCGATTGTTCGGTTGTGTTTTTTCCTTTCGTGCGCGTTTAGTATTTTAAAAAAATAAAGTTTTTGTTTAGAAATACGATTATAAATACCGAATTAATATCATTCATTTGAAATAAAGGTTTTTTCATTTAAAATAAATCGCCAAAAAGCAAATGAAGCGGCAATGTGTAAAGTAGAATAGATAATTTAGAACTTGTGCATTATTACACTACACTTCACTTTTAATTAATTCAAATTAAAACAATGAAATAAAAATTCAAGTTAAAAACTTTTCCCGGCCTTATCTAGTAGGAAAAAATCATATTTTTGTCTCCGATTGCGCCATACGAGCTGTCAAAAATTACAACAACAAAGCGAAGAAAATGAAATGGCGTAATCTTGTATTCTTTCATTCATGGGTCAACAAACTCAGGAGATTTTTTTGACGTTTTTTTTCACACTACGTTTGTGTGGTTCAACCAAGGTAGTGTTAAAGGAAAATAAAGAAAATCTCCGGGTTTTTGTTGCTTGCGTGTGAAAGGTATAAGAGATTGTTAAGGAGATTTAAAGAAAACGTCAACAAAATCTTCAGCAACTAGTATCTTCGTGTGAAAGGGGACAAACACTTATATTTTAATAAATTTAATCAGACAACTATTTTTCATCCACCCTTATTGCACTGAGAAGAGCATTCGTTTTCTACATTTTAGGATTTGTCTTCATTTCTTTTTGTTTTTGTTTTTACTGTCAAATTTAGAAAGAGAATAGACAAAGACAATTTTCGGAAAAGCACTATTTACGTATGGGGATCTTTATTTTGAATTCGTATTGAACCATGTAAATAAACTGCTTAGCCGAAAGTTGTATAATTTGCCCGGAAAAGCCGGTACATTGTGAAAACCATACTTTCTGAATTGTTTTTTTTTTGTACTTGCATAACTCGGCTGGAACATCATCTGATTTGCATAGGAAGGCACATTTATAATTTAATTAATTTTAAGTAGGCCATGTTAACTATTTTATCGTTTAAAAAAAATAACTTATTTATTTCTATTGAAGATTTTCGGGTAGTACAAATTTGACGAAGATATCATGCCCTGAATTTGATTGTGATGATGCTGAATTTTATGGCACTAGTTATGTAAATACCAAAAGACAAAAAAATTTTTGTGCCGAAGGGAGTAAAATTTTAGTGGCATAAAATTTTAATTTTTTTTTCAAACAACAAACTCTAACTTAACTTACATAAAAACTTATTTCGATTGAACAGGGGTTTGCTATTCAGAATGAACTGTAAAGCTGGGATGTACAGATTTGTAAAACTAACTTTTAAATGCTGATAAGAAAGTACGTATACGCCACAGTGACTCTGCTAATAGTTATTTTGTATTATTTATTTCAAATGCCTTATTAAGTTATCTTTACTAAAAACAGAAAAAGATGTATTAAGACGATTTCTTCACCTCTCTCTCTTATATCCACATGTAATACATTACAAGATGGAAATATAGAAATGGAAATATAGAAATAAATCAGTGTGTAACACCTTTGGCTAGATTTTTTGTATAGTACATAACATTTAGTTATTTCCTTCTTCAACTGATGGGAAATTCTCTTGAAGTAGGTATACATCTGGGGCCAAATCATCGCATCAGTAAGCTCTTTAGGTCACTGAATTATTTCAGTTGACACTACTGTTTTCAATGTATTTTAAATGGAGCAGTATTGCCAATGTAAAATATTTTAGTGACGTATGGTATGGCCCATGGCACTCGCTGATGCGGTAATTCGGCTCCTGGTCTGCTTCCCAATTTTCTCCTTACATTGTTTTTTGTTTTACCTAAACGCGCTCTCTAAAATTATATAATTTAATGATAAAAATGTTTATTTCACGATTTCCTTTATTTTATCTTAGGAAAAGTTGGAAGTTCGGGACAATACATAGGTACTTTCTGAATTGGATTTTTGTTCGTAGGCAACTATCTCGGCTGAACCTGATGGGGTTTGCATGGTAAACTTTCTAAAGAGCCGAAAATTCGAAAATTCTTTTTTTTTTTGGGGTTTTCACATGGGCAATTGTATGTTGCTACATGAATATGTCGGAAAATTATCAACATTATTTATTACAGCGCCAGAAAAGGAAACTAACAAAATTGTATATCAAAAAGCATTACAATAAACACTATGTTTTTGAAATATTTTTTTTTTTATTAGTTATTCCAGTTCGAATTGAATAATTATAGCTAATACAGGACAACGACCGTCGCATAGTGGTTTCTTTCAATGGACCAAGTGGAAAAAAGTCCATAAAAGTTAAGCGGATGGATCAATCTTATTAAAATTTTGACATGTGTTTTGAATAAGACATGTTCTCAATATTGCACAAAAATTATCAGTTTGACTCTAAAATTAAGTAAAATAAAAACAACCTTCTTTACGTCCTATATACAGGGTATCCCCTAATTCATATTTTTCATATTTCATATTCGGAAAATGAGAAAGAAGCCAAATCACATAAAAATAAAAAAAAATGTTTTCTTTAATTATATGTATGTAGATTTGAAAAATCATATTGGGCTTAACTAATAATCAAAATTAGTTAATAGTTAAATGAAAATCTTCAGCTTTCATAAAAGTCACATACCAATAACGAATTTAGTCTCCAGGTTAGTCACTAGCAAGACGTTAAAATTTAATACATGGAAATCCATGTTTGAGCTGTACATTAAACACATCAAAATGGCGTTTCAATGCAAGTGTTGCCTGTTGTGCTTATTCATGGTACATAAAGTAATGTATTAAGTACTTAAATATATGTACCTACTCTCATACTAGCGATGTTCATTGCACGTCTTAAGAGAACAATTGGATGAAAAAAATCGACATCGTGGGTGTGGGGGCGGGGGGAATAAACGATGTCTTTTTAGAAAAATATTGTTTCTTTGATTTCTTTAGGGTTGTGACAAAAAATAATTTAAATAATATTTTGACTTTGATTGGGTATGCATATTTTAGGCCGTGTATGAATTGGACTAAAATCGCGTTAAATTTTATCCGAAGATTAATTTTTGACACCATTGAGGTGGACCAATTTGCACATGATTTTATTATTTTGTTGAAACGGAAGCAGATAGTTATTTCTTTCGTTTTTGTTGGTATTTTCTAATTGCAAAACTAACAGCCAAAACTACTTTAAACGTCTCTTTCAAAGATTAAAAATAAACCAAAACACACACTTCTAAAAGAACTGATGCCTGAAAGCTAAATTTCTCACGGAGATTTTTTAATGAGTGGCTTAACAATTTGTCGTTCACCCTTCCAATCGATCAGAAGAAAAATACTGCATTGATAAAAAGAACCGAAAATCAATTTTTTTATAGGATTTTCTTACCGATATGTTGCGAATTTGATAAAATAATGAAGGTTAGAAAAAGAAAAGCTGTGAACACTAAATGTGACGTAGTAAAAATAAAATAAAATAGAAATTGTTTAAACACCTTAAATAGACAATTTACTTTTAGTACTGAAATAGTTACAATTAAAAAATAATACGGCAATACTCCACTTTGAATGTATTGAAAACATTTTGACAGTTCATTTTGCGTTTTTTCATTTCACAGCAACTTTGATGGAAATTGTAGTATAGATTCAGGGAAAAATATGAGGATTTTTTTAACCAGAAGGTTAAATTGTTTATTGGTAGGATTTTATTTAAGCTCTACACTTTTTTTTAACCCTAAATCTTGCAAATAGTCGACATAAGTGATTGATTATTAGTAAGGCCCATTGACTTTGTTGTGCAAATTACTTCAATATTTGGGGTTTTTTCCAATTAGGAACACAGTGGGTCAGAATAAATTTCAAATGTTTAACTATTCTATTAACATCATTAAGAAAAATACTGACAAATTCGCAACAGAAAAATTTTAAATAAAAAACAATCTTATTGATATAAACGTCCATATAAAGAAAAAATAAACTTTTATTTGTTTCAAGATCTACTGATTGCTATAACTAGCCTTAGTTACTTAGAAATTCAATAAAATGTCCATATTGATATTCCAATAAATTCTAATAGCCCAGGAAAATTAGACAAAAAAAGGCAAAACTATACGAAAAAATTCCGACAAAGCTGAATTTTGGTGGAGATGTTTATTTTTGTACCTTAAGCATTTTCCAAAAAGTACCCTAAATTTGGACCGGGGCTTAAATTTTTACGGGGAGTGATAGGGGTTGATTTTCAGTTTTTAACTAATTTTTAAAAAACTATCAGTGTTTTTAAAAAAATGTGAAGGCAAAAGTTGTAGCTTATGTGAATTTACACTAAAAATGTTATGACAGTTTTTTTCGTACAATCAATAGGTTTTGAGAAAAACGTGCACAAACTTTATAGTGTACTGGATTTATTGAAAAAAATTATTGAAGTTGCATGTTTAAACGGGCAAATATTTTTTTATGGTATTGAATATCCAATTACTAGGACGAAAGTTACATAATTTAGAACTCAACCACAGTATACAAACAACTAAGATAATATGGTGGAAAACTCAACTACCTACTTATTTTCTGTTGACTGTAATGGTAAATGGTGAGAAACTCACATTATCGTTAAGCTTAAATGTAAAATAACATTAAAAAAGAAACCCATAAGGAAACAAGAAGAAAAAATATTCTATATCCTCGATTAAATGACCAAGCTGGTAAATAATGTAAGCTTTGGACCAATTAACAAGGCTTTTCCATTTAAAATTTCCCGGAGAACCCTTACATTGTGAGGAAATTACAAAAAAAAACTTTTTGACAGAGGCGAAAAAAATAAATGTATGTACAATGTACATACCTACATTCTACATAAATTATGTACGAGTATGTACAAATGTACATATATGAAGAGGAAAATCAAGGTAAAATTTAGTATAGAAAAAAAAAAAAGAAATAACAGTTGGTAAAGTGATGTAAGTAAATACAAATCGTTTTTAACCTATTTCCAGACTAGCAGTCGAAAAATTTAGGTATACAAAATATTCAAAAAAAGTGCATGTTATTAAATAAGTGTTCGGTTTTCGAGTTAAATTAGAGTTAATTAATCCTGAAAATAAATTAATCCAGGATTTACTCATTAAGGCCCATTTGCTGAAACGAAACTTAAGCATTTGAGTTCAACATAAGCTTATGTGACAGTTTAAGCAGAGGAAAAAGAACATTAGCCTTTAAGTTTGACATAAATATTTAAGTTTCGTTTCAGCAAATGGCCCTAAGCAGTTTAAAAGTGAAATATTAACTTTAACGCCATAAGCGTTATGTAATTAAACTTGTAAAATATTTGCATAAGATAGCTGTCATTAGCATTTTTACTGCAGTTAAATATAAATGGCGATGGCTTTTGATTCGATTCAATATTCTTGGTGTCTTGGACTTTCCAAAAAAACCCATATCTGTATATGTATCAGACGTTTCAAATTAATTACTTGTCTGACTTTCCAAAGCAGTATCTTTGGGCTGCGATATTAGTCGTGTTTTTTGGATTTTGTATGTAGTACAGTGAGAAATTTCCAAAAAAAACGCATCCGTAGCCTTTTTTATATTTCACATTAGGTACAGCTGTCAGAAAAAAAAAACACAAATAAAAGATATTTTGCTACAAATAAAATGCATACAAAAAATAATTTTAACCAAAAATAAATTATAGACACATAAAATGAACAATTTTTTCAGAAGATTATGATAAAAAAACATAGAAAAAGTTATTCTTTCTCAAATAATTCATGTGATAAATCGAAAGGGTTTCAGCGCTAAATGCTTCAGGAATGGTTTTTTTCGTAGATTATAGCCAAGGTGGGTGCACACGTAAAAACAAGTTTCTGAAGATTTTTTTTGGCGTTCTTTTAATTTCCTTAAAAATCCCTTGAAAGTTTCACACGAAATAAACAAAATCGTAGAAGATTTTCTGTATTTTCCTTTTAAAAAAGTGGTGTGTGTGTGTTTGCACACACACATTCATATGTTGGTACGTAGTGTGAAAAAGAATGTTAAAAAAATTTTCTGAAACCGATGAACAGGGAGATTTTGTTTACCCCTCATACTTTC
The DNA here is from genome assembly GCA_947049315.1 of Epistrophella euchroma. Taxonomy (NCBI): domain Eukaryota; kingdom Metazoa; phylum Arthropoda; class Insecta; order Diptera; family Syrphidae; genus Epistrophella; species Epistrophella euchroma. The sequence continues at coordinate 124,560,093 of OX346246.1, forward strand.
TGACTTTTTCCCCCAGACCGAAAGTAAAATTAAAATAGGGGCATGAGGTTTTGCGATGATTTTTTGTATTTATTTAGAGACTTCTTGGGGGATGCCCTCATTAAAATTTGGACATCACCTATTTAACGACCAGTCTAATATACCTTCATATCTATAGTAGACTTGTTATTTGCTATCCCTTTTTCGGTGGTCTGAACGTCATTCTTATCCGACAATCCTATGATTTAATTCGAATTGTTTGATTGATTGATTTTTCCTTTTTGGGTAAGAACACAGAAATAAGTCAGAGATAAGTGTAAATATGTACATATTATGATTTATACAAAGTATATGAACAAAAAAGATTGTAATCTCAAATAAGACCATGAACTTATTGACATTCGTAGTATTTATTTGTATATTTTTTATTAGGTACCTACTTCAATCAAAAACATCTTACGCCTCTTTTTTTATTTATGTATATTTATTATCACTTTGAACCAGAATTTTGATTTATTCTTTCATCGCACAATCACTAACAATTTCCACCACGACAAAAACTCAGGGAACGGATTTATTTGCTTAGAATACGGAATAAAGAACAGGTTTATTTTGCAAAAACAGGGTGATTCACAAAAGATACAATAGGCCCTACGTTGTTTTCGTCGAGGCCAAAACAACAAATAGCTTGCATCCCAGCAGCCTTAAATTTTTAACAAATCAGACGTTAATATGCAAAAAACAATGATGAAACTATGGTACACTGGGGCGTATACGTACTTTTTGTTTTATTGAAATTATCATTTTTTTTTTTTCGTTTTATTTAATTTGTATTTAGGCACGTTATGTTCTTTATTTTTAGTATTTAAAGTTACCTGACAGTTATTTTATCGTGCTGCTTAGGTACCTACTTTTACTCATATCGAATTTTTACATGGGTGCTAAAGGGCAATTGTTGATTAAAAGAAAAAAGAAATAAAAGAATGGAATACTAGCTTTCAAAAAAAACTGAAGTTAAACATTGTATGTGCTTTCGTTGATTTTTAATTATTATATTCTATCTCTTCGCCCCCTTCCCGCTAGAACTCTTCCTTAATACTATTTTTCTAATTAGAATTATCCCAGAAATTATCCCCAGAATATCCTGCACGAATAAGGGGACATCCTATATACATACACTCAAAAAATATTCCTGGTTTTGTTTTTCTGATAGAATTTACCAGTCAAAATTTTGGTAAATGTTATCGTTTTCTGGTTAGATATTATCGGATTTCGTGCTAAAATGAAGTTTATCTGTTTTCTGGTAACCGATACCAGAAATCTGACTGGTGTATTTTACATGGATTTTCCGATTATATTTACCAGTCAAAATCTTGGTAAATGTTATCGTTTTCTGGTTAGATATTATCGGATTTCGTGCTAAAATGAAGTTTATCTGTTTTCTGGTAACCGATACCAGAAATCTGACTGGTAAATTTCACCCTGATTTTTCTGATTGTATTTACCAGGCAAAATCTTGGTAAATGCTATCGTTTTCTGGTTAGATTTTATCGGATTTCGTGGTAAAATGAAGTTTATCAGCTTTCTGATAACCGGTACCAGAAATCAGACTGGTAAATTTTACACTGATTTTTCCGATTGTATTTACCAGGCGAAAATCCTGGTAAATATTATCGTTTTTCTGGTAGATAATATCAGATTTCGTGGTAAAATGAGGTTTATCTGTTTTTTGATAACCGGAACCAGAAACCAGACTGGTAAATTTCGCACTGATTTTTCTGATTGTATTTACCAGGCGAAAATCCTGGTAAATAGTATCGTTTTTCTGGTAGATAATATCAGATTTTTTGGTAAAATGAAGTTTATCTGCTTTCTGATAACCGGAACCAGAAACCAGACTGGTAAATTTCGCACTGATTTTTCTGATTGTATTTACCAGGCGAAAATCCTGGTAAATAGTATCGTTTTTCTGGTAGATAATATCAGAATTTTTGGTAAAATGAAGTTTATCTGCTTTCTGATAACCGGAACCAGAAACCAGACTGGTAAATTTCGCACTGATTTTTCTGATTGTATTTACCAGGCAAATGTCCTGGTAAATATTATCGTTTTTCTGGTAGATAATATCAGACTTTTTGGTAAAATGAAGTTTATCTGCTTTCTGATAACCGGAACCAGAAACCAGACTGGTAAATTTCGCACTAATTTTTCTGATTGTATTTACCAGGCGAAAATCCTGGTAAATAGTATCGTTTTTCTGGTAGATAATATCAGAATTTTTGGTAAAATGAAGTTTATCTGCTTTCTGATAACCGGAACCAGAAACCAGACTGGTAAATTTCGCACTGATTTTTCTGATTGTATTTACCAGGCAAATGTCCTGGTAAGTATTATCGTTTTTCTGGTAGATAATATCAGACTTTTTGGTAAAATGAAGTTTATCTGCTTTCTGATAACCGGAACCAGAAACCAGACTGGTAAATTTCGCACTGATTTTTCTGATTGTATTTACCAGCCGAAACTCCTGGTAAATAGTATCGTTTTTCTGGTAGATAATATCAGAATTTTTGGTAAAATGAAGTTTATCTGCTTTCTGATAACCGGAACCAGAAACCAGACTGGTAAATTTCGCACTGATTTTTCTAATTGTATTTACCAGGCAAATGTCCTGTTAAATATTATCGTTTTTCTGGTAGATAATATCAGATTTTTTGGTAAAATGAAGTTTATCTGCTTTCTGATAACCGGAACCAGAAACCAGACTGGTAAATTTCGCACTGATTTTTCTGATTGTATTTACCAGCCGAAACTCCTGGTAAATAGTATCGTTTTTCTGGTAGATAATATCAGAATTTTTGGTAAAATGAAGTTTATCTGCTTTCTGATAACCGGATCCAGAAACCAGACTGGTAAATTTCGCACTGATTTTTCTGATTGTATTTACCAGGCGAAAATCCTGGTAAATAGTATCGTTTTTCTGGTAGATAATATCAGAATTTTTGGTAAAATGAAGTTTATCTGCTTTCTGATAACCGGAACCAGAAACCAGACTGGTAAATTTCGCACTGATTTTTCTGATTGTATTTACCAGGCAAATGTCCTGTTAAATATTATCGTTTTTCTGGTAGATAATATCAGATTTTTTGGTAAAATGAAGTTTATCTGCTTTCTGATAACCGGAACCAGAAACCAGACTGGTAAATTTCGCACTGATTTTTCTGATTGTATTTACCAGGCGAAAATCCTGGTAAATAGTATCGTTTTTCTGGTAGATAATATCAGAATTTTTGGTAAAATGAAGTTTATCTGCTTTCTGATAACCGGAACCAGAAACCAGACTGGTAAATTTCGCACTGATTTTTCTGATTGTATTTACCAGGCAAATGTCCTGGTAAATATTATCGTTTTTCTGGTAGATAATATCAGAATTTTTGGTAAAATGAAGTTTATCTGCTTTCTGATAACCGGAACCAGAAACCAGACTGGTAAATTTCGCACTGATTTTTCTGATTGTATTTACCAGGCAAATGTCCTGGTAAATATTATCGTTTTTCTGGTAGATAATATCAGATTTTTTTGGTAAAATGAAGTTTATCTGCTTTCTGGTAACCGGTACCAGAAACCAGACTGATAAAATTTACACTGATTTTTCTGATTGTATTTACCAGGCGAAAATCCTGGTAAATAGTATCGTTTTTCTGGTAGATAATATCAGAGTTTTTAGTAAGATAAAGTTTATCTGCTTTCTGATAACCGGAACCAGAAACCAGACTGGTAAATTTCGCACTGATTTTTCTGATTGTATTTACCAGGCAAATGTCCTGTTAAATATTATCGTTTTTCTGGTAGATAATATCAGATTTTTTGGTAAAATGAAGTTTATCTGCTTTCTGATAACCGGAACCAGAAACCAGACTGGTAAATTTCGCACTGATTTTTCTGATTGTATTTACCAGCCGAAACTCCTGGTAAATAGTATCGTTTTTCTGGTAGATAATATCAGAATTTTTGGTAAAATGAAGTTTATCTGCTTTCTGATAACCGGATCCAGAAACCAGACTGGTAAATTTCGCACTGATTTTTCTGATTGTATTTACCAGGCAAATGTCCTGGTAAATATTATCGTTTTTCTGGTAGATAATATCAGATTTTTTTGGTAAAATGAAGTTTATCTGCTTTCTGGTAACCGGTACCAGAAACCAGACTGGTAAATTTCGCACTGATTTTTCTGATTGTATTTACCAGGCGAAAATCCTGGTAAATAGTATCGTTTTTCTGGTAGATAATATCAGAATTTTTGGTAAAATGAAGTTTATCTGCTTTCTGATAACCGGTACCAGAAACCAGACTGATAAAATTTACACTGATTTTCTGATTGTATTTACCAGACGAAAATCCTGGTAAATGTTATCGTTTTTCTGGTAGATAATATCAGAATTTTTGGTAAGATAAAGTTTATCTGCTTTCTGGTAACCGGTACCAGAAACCAGACTGATAAAATTTACACTGATTTTTCTGATTGTATTTACCAGGCGAAAATCCTGGTAAATAGTATCGTTTTTCTGGTAGATAATATCAGAGTTTTTAGTAAGATAAAGTTTATCTGCTTTCTGATAACTGGAACCAGAAACCAGACTGGTAAATTTCGCACTGATTTTTCTGATTGTATTTACCAGGCGAAAATCCTGGTAAATAGTATCGTTTTTCTGGTAGATAATATCAGAATTTTTGGTAAAATGAAGTTTATCTGCTTTCTGATAACCGGAACCAGAAACCAGACTGGTAAATTTCGCACTGATTTTTCTGATTGTATTTACCAGGCAAATGTCCTGTTAAATATTATCGTTTTTCTGGTAGATAATATCAGATTTTTTGGTAAAATGAAGTTTATCTGCTTTCTGATAACCGGAACCAGAAACCAGACTGGTAAATTTCGCACTGATTTTTCTGATTGTATTTACCAGGCGAAAATCCTGGTAAATAGTATCGTTTTTCTGGTAGATAATATCAGAATTTTTGGTAAAATGAAGTTTATCTGCTTTCTGATAACCGGAACCAGAAACCAGACTGGTAAATTTCGCACTGATTTTTCTGATTGTATTTACCAGGCAAATGTCCTGGTAAATATTATCGTTTTTCTGGTAGATAATATCAGAATTTTTGGTAAAATGAAGTTTATCTGCTTTCTGATAACCGGAACCAGAAACCAGACTGGTAAATTTCGCACTGATTTTTCTGATTGTATTTACCAGGCAAATGTCCTGGTAAATATTATCGTTTTTCTGGTAGATAATATCAGATTTTTTTGGTAAAATGAAGTTTATCTGCTTTCTGGTAACCGGTACCAGAAACCAGACTGATAAAATTTACACTGATTTTTCTGATTGTATTTACCAGGCGAAAATCCTGGTAAATAGTATCGTTTTTCTGGTAGATAATATCAGAGTTTTTAGTAAGATAAAGTTTATCTGCTTTCGGATAACCGGAACCAGAAACCAGACTGGTAAATTTCGCACTGATTTTTCTGATTGTATTTACCAGGCAAATGTCCTGTTAAATATTATCGTTTTTCTGGTAGATAATATCAGATTTTTTGGTAAAATGAAGTTTATCTGCTTTCTGATAACCGGAACCAGAAACCAGACTGGTAAATTTCGCACTGATTTTTCTGATTGTATTTACCAGCCGAAACTCCTGGTAAATAGTATCGTTTTTCTGGTAGATAATATCAGAATTTTTGGTAAAATGAAGTTTATCTGCTTTCTGATAACCGGATCCAGAAACCAGACTGGTAAATTTCGCACTGATTTTTCTGATTGTATTTACCAGGCAAATGTCCTGGTAAATATTATCGTTTTTCTGGTAGATAATATCAGAATTTTTGGTAAAATGAAGTTTATCTGCTTTCTGATAACCGGAACCAGAAACCAGACTGGTAAATTTCGCACTGATTTTTCTGATTGTATTTACCAGGCAAATGTCCTGGTAAATATTATCGTTTTTCTGGTAGATAATATCAGATTTTTTTGGTAAAATGAAGTTTATCTGCTTTCTGGTAACCGGTACCAGAAACCAGACTGATAAAATTTACACTGATTTTTCTGATTGTATTTACCAGCCGAAACTCCTGGTAAATAGTATCGTTTTTCTGGTAGATAATATCAGAATTTTTGGTAAAATGAAGTTTATCTGCTTTCTGATAACCGGATCCAGAAACCAGACTGATAAAATTTACACTGATTTTTCTGATTGTATTTACCAGGCGAAAATCCTGGTAAATAGTATCGTTTTTCTGGTAGATAATATCAGAGTTTTTAGTAAGATAAAGTTTATCTGCTTTCGGATAACCGGAACCAGAAACCAGACTGGTAAATTTCGCACTGATTTTTCTGATTGTATTTACCAGGCAAATGTCCTGTTAAATATTATCGTTTTTCTGGTAGATAATATCAGATTTTTTGGTAAAATGAAGTTTATCTGCTTTCTGATAACCGGAACCAGAAACCAGACTGGTAAATTTCGCACTGATTTTTCTGATTGTATTTACCAGCCGAAACTCCTGGTAAATAGTATCGTTTTTCTGGTAGATAATATCAGAATTTTTGGTAAAATGAAGTTTATCTGCTTTCTGATAACCGGATCCAGAAACCAGACTGGTAAATTTCGCACTGATTTTTCTGATTGTATTTACCAGGCGAAAATCCTGGTAAATAGTATCGTTTTTCTGGTAGATAATATCAGAATTTTTGGTAAAATGAAGTTTATCTGCTTTCTGATAACCGGAACCAGAAACCAGACTGGTAAATTTCGCACTGATTTTTCTGATTGTATTTACCAGGCAAATGTCCTGTTAAATATTATCGTTTTTCTGGTAGATAATATCAGATTTTTTGGTAAAATGAAGTTTATCTGCTTTCTGATAACCGGAACCAGAAACCAGACTGGTAAATTTCGCACTGATTTTTCTGATTGTATTTACCAGCCGAAACTCCTGGTAAATAGTATCGTTTTTCTGGTAGATAATATCAGAATTTTTGGTAAAATGAAGTTTATCTGCTTTCTGATAACCGGATCCAGAAACCAGACTGGTAAATTTCGCACTGATTTTTCTGATTGTATTTACCAGGCAAATGTCCTGGTAAATATTATCGTTTTTCTGGTAGATAATATCAGATTTTTTTGGTAAAATGAAGTTTATCTGCTTTCTGGTAACCGGTACCAGAAACCAGACTGGTAAATTTCGCACTGATTTTTCTGATTGTATTTACCAGGCGAAAATCCTGGTAAATAGTATCGTTTTTCTGGTAGATAATATCAGAATTTTTGGTAAAATGAAGTTTATCTGCTTTCTGATAACCGGTACCAGAAACCAGACTGATAAAATTTACACTGATTTTCTGATTGTATTTACCAGACGAAAATCCTGGTAAATGTTATCGTTTTTCTGGTAGATAATATCAGAATTTTTGGTAAGATAAAGTTTATCTGCTTTCTGGTAACCGGTACCAGAAACCAGACTGATAAAATTTACACTGATTTTTCTGATTGTATTTACCAGGCGAAAATCCTGGTAAATAGTATCGTTTTTCTGGTAGATAATATCAGAGTTTTTAGTAAGATAAAGTTTATCTGCTTTCTGGTAACCGGTACCAGAAACCAGACTGATAAAATTTACACTGATTTTCTGATTGTATTTACCAGACGAAAATCCTGGTAAATGTTATCGTTTTTCTGGTAGATAATATCAGAATTTTTGGTAAGATAAAGTTTATCTGCTTTCTGGTAACCGGTACCAGAAACCAGACTGATAAAATTTACACTGATTTTTCTGATTGTATTTACCAGGCGAAAATCCTGGTAAATAGTATCGTTTTTCTGGTAGATAATATCAGAATTTTTGGTAAGATAAAGTTTATCTGCTTTCTGGTAACCGGTACCAGAAACCAGACTGATAAAATTTACACTGATTTTTCTGATTGTATTTACCAGGCGAAAATCCTGGTAAATAGTATCGTTTTTCTGGTAGATAATATCAGAGTTTTTAGTAAGATAAAGTTTATCTGCTTTCTGGTAACCGGTACCAGAAACCAGACTGATAAAATTTACACTGATTTTCTGATTGTATTTACCAGACGAAAATCCTGGTAAATGTTATCGTTTTTCTGGTAGATAATATCAGAATTTTTGGTAAGATAAAGTTTATCTGCTTTCTGGTAACCGGTACCAGAAACCAGACTGATAAAATTTACACTGATTTTTCTGATTGTATTTACCAGGCGAAAATCCTGGTAAATAGTATCGTTTTTCTGGTAGATAATATCAGAGTTTTTAGTAAGATAAAGTTTATCTGCTTTCTGGTAACCGGTACCAGAAACCAGACTGATAAAATTTACACTGATTTTCTGATTGTATTTACCAGACGAAAATCCTGGTAAATGTTATCGTTTTTCTGGTAGATAATATCAGAATTTTTGGTAAGATAAAGTTTATCTGCTTTCTGGTAACCGGTACCAGAAACCAGACTGATAAAATTTACACTGATTTTTCTGATTGTATTTACCAGGCGAAAATCCTGGTAAATAGTATCGTTTTTCTGGTAGATAATATCAGAATTTTTGGTAAGATAAAGTTTATCTGCTTTCTGGTAACCGGTATCAGAAACCAGACCGATAAAATTTACACTGATTTTTCTGATTGTATTTACCAGGCGAAAATCCTGGTAAATGATATCGTTTTTCTGGTAGATAATATCAGAGTTTTTGGTAAGATAAAGTTTATCTGCTTTCTGGTAACCAGAACCAGAAACCAGACTGGTAAATTTCACACTGATTTTTCTGATTGTATTTACCAGTCGAAAATCCTGGTAAATGTTATCGTTTTTCTGGTAGATAATATCAGAATTTTTGGTAAAATGAAGACTATCTGCTTTCTGATAACCGGAACCAGAAACCAGACTGATAAAATTTGTAAGAAATGTTTTCCGTTATGTTGGTAACTGGAAACAGACACCAGTATAAATAAACAAAAAAGAACGCTTCTGGTACTATTTATCAGACCTCCGTAGAATGTTATCAGCGTTCCGATAAAATAAATAATATTTTATTTATAAGATAAATACTATCAGTTTTTCTGGTAAATCGTACCAGCAAGCAGGGTGGCTGAAACCAGAAAGCATGGTTAAGTTTACAAATACACTTAATGGTAATATTTCTTAGTATCCTGATAAAATGTACCATACGATCTTCTTAAAAAATTAAACTTTGCGTTGCAAATTGGACCACGTGCTATGACGTAATTGGAGAATCATTTTTTTCGTTTAATTTATAAAAGATATAGGGAATGTTATGTTAAAGTTATTGGATTGGATTCTGAAATTTTTAATCAAAATTTATTTAATAAATAATATTTGAAATAGAAAAAGAATTTCTTATATCTGAACTCTCAGTTTGTTTATATTTTTCATGACTAATTTAATTTTTAACTATTCAATATCAATTTAAAAGTATTTTGTAGTTAGGTAGACCTATTTATGTATTTATAAAAATCTATTCAATTAATTTAAACCTTTAAATATATTATCAAATATTTAAACTTTTCTCAATGATATGAGTTTCTTAGCTCTAATTTTGTAGGTAGTTTCTATTTTTTTTTACATTTTTTATTACGTGCATTAATTACTGTTTTGATCTTTAATTTTTGTTGATTTGGTCAATTTTTTATTTAAACTTTTTCCTTCAATAATTTTCAATTTACAGATTTATAAAATTTGATTAGCTCTTTTATATTTTTGACTGATGTCGAATTTAGAGTGTTAATGACCTAAACGTTTTAACCATCTGAATTATGTCTTTATTTTTTCATAAAGTATTGACAAGTTCAACTGAAGTATAATTTTACCATTGTACTGGAAGCGTCTAAATAATTTGCTAATAGCTTTTTCTGAATAATAACAATACACAGTAAACTTACCATAGACAAAAAACCACCCACACTAGATTTCAACATTTTAAATACATACATTAACTAAAAAATAATTAATTGGATAAAAATTAATTTTTAATGTGAAAACACGTTTCTAAAATGTATTAAATATTATAAAAAATAATTTAAAACGCAAAATCTGCGTTTGCGCATTTCAAACAAACACAGAAGAAAACATTTTAAGAAAATCATTAAAAAATTTCACGGAAAATGATTCTTTTTCTTCTCCAGTTACGTCACAAAATTCACAAAAAGAGATTGTAAAACTTAAATGTCTTTAGGTATCTTCCTCGTCATGTTAGGTTACATACGGGCATTAGACTATATGAATTTTAGGTATTGATTTTTTTATTTTTTGAGCTTCACAATTTAATTCAAATTTAAATTACATTGTGAACTTTGCAAAAAAATTCATTTAGATTCCTAAATTCATACACTCAATAAAAAAGATATTTTTTAATGCGTAATAGGTACCTACTCATTTTTTCTGAAAATTCAACCAACTTGACACGTAATTTGCTACATATGTAGTTGTTTTGCTACCCCCTTATAAACTCATTTCCATCAACAACTTCAGCAGAAGGTGCAAGCTAAAGAGAGAAGACTATCAGTTCAATCTATCCTTCTCCTTCCCTCTCTTTAAACATCAATCTATGCATAAGCTTGTACTCTGGTAGTATTTACCATTTTCCAGATAAATTTTATCAGAATAACCATTCCAATATTCCATAACGGGATATGAAATTGCAGTACAGTCTAGAAATATGGCGCAAAATGAAATCGTTCATGCAGTGATGGTGTACATGCAGGAACACTTTTGGTAGTATTTATCAGAATTCCGATACATTTTATCAGTGTTCCCATAAAATGTATGATTCTTTTTTGCAAGATAAATACTATCCTTTTTGCTGGTAAATTGAACCAGTTAGCGTGGTAGCAGAAACCAGAAGGCATGGTAAATTTTATCAAATATTACCTGCATTTCTTTTTTTCTTAATAAAACAAGAACACTTCCTGGTAGTTCTTATTAGTATTCTGATAAAATGTACCAAACGTTATTTTTACAAAATTTAACTTTGCGTTTGCAAATTCGACCAGGTGCTATGACGTAATTGGAGAAGAAATAGAATAATGTTTTTCTTCTCTAATTACATTTCTCATATCTTAACTCCTACTTTCAATTTAGTATCGATACAAATATTTGTTGGTTATATTTTTGTCACGAAAAAGGAATACTTTTTATAAGAACTATTTAACAAAGGGACCGACTTTTATTAAAAATTATCACTGAACATTTTTTTCCAAGATTATGTTGATTCCAAAACAAAGCTTGTGATGGTTTAATTATTAAACCTGACCAAACGAAAATGTAACTTTGACCAAAATGTCTCATGAAATTACTTTTACTATTTCAAAATTTGAACTACCCCACCAATAACGTTTATCTTGTATACATAACCCTTTATTTTTTTTTATTTTACAATAAATATCAACTATCAAAATATTTGCACAGTTATTTTCAATGGTCGTCTTATTGTTTTTAATAAAAGCTTATCCCTTCATTAAACAGTTTTTATAAACACAAAAATACAACCTAAAAATCTTTAATTTTGTAATCTTGTAGCAAAACTTAATTTTAAACTTTTAAAATATTTCAAAATATTTTAGCTCATCTCCATGATAAATGTTTCAATTTGGAAATGTTTTTCGTTTTATTTATATGTTAAGCTTTCATTTTTTAATTAAGTGGACTTTTATTTTTGAGATTATTCAGAAATTAATTAATTTTTTTTACAAAAAACTTTTTAAATTATTTTTGTACTCAAATTTACATAATTACCTTTTTTCGATCTTTAAATTTTTGATTTAGTCGCTTTTTTTATTCAAAACTTTTTTTTTCAACTAGTTTCAATCGACAGATTAACAAAATCTAATAAGTGTGTTATATTTTTGATTATGTCGAATTTAAAGGATTGAAAAAGTGTCAGTAATTACATAAACGTGGAATAATTTAGACGGCGTAAATTCTGCCATTATGTTTGTCATACAAAGGTTCCGATTGCAATCTTGCCGTGTTAACTGAAAATGACGTTTCTGACATCTGTCGAGTTTTTTGTGAAGGCCAAGTTTGAAATCATTGGGAAGGTTTTTATTAACAAATAAACACATAATTTTTTATTAAAAATAGTTTTTAGAAATATTAAAAAACGAACTCCTATAAAATAGAAATGTAGATACGTCATTAGTAAACACGATAGAATTGACATTAAGTGATTGCGTCAAAATAGTGTGCTGTCTTCTTTTTCTGAATATTGACAATACACAAAAAAAAATTAAGGCAGCTCATTCCTGCCATTAATGGCAGAACATTTAACTTTTTTGACCTCGTGTAAATAATATAATATGTCCTTAAACTATTGATTTAAGCATTATATTGTCAATGTATGTATTTATTCAAATCACTTTTTCAGATCTTAATTTTTCTTCATATTCCATGATCATAAATATTAACACCATTTGTAGCTACATATAAATTTGCAAATGTTATTTTTGTATTTTTTAATTTGTTTTGGTTGTGATAGTTCTGTTTAAAATACGTAGAAAGTAAACTTCAATAATACAAATATAATAAATGTACATAATCTTTTTTAAAGTACATACCCGTATAGGACAACAAATAAATTTAAAAACGAATTCTATTTCTCCCGAAAAAAATCAATTTTTAGATTGAATTCAGATTTGTGAATTAAAAATCCCATTATGAATCAAACTATAGGTATCGAATGTTTATAGCTATTGCTTTATTAGTAGAATTTTCACAAAACACCTCTTCCGTTTGATAAATAGGTTATTACGTATGGGAGAGGGCATTTTGAAAACAAATCTGTAGTGTTAATTTACATTATGTACAAATTCTTTTTCAAAAATCTGAAAATTAATGTGTGTTACCCATCAATAGACCCTAATCGACCACCTAACCCCCCCCCCCCCCCCCCCAAACACCACTTCAACCCATCCACCAACTAAATTGTTTCTTTACGAATGGATACAGAATGAACTTAAAAACAATTCACTTTAAAATCAAATCATTTCAAAACTTCACAGAAATTCTTTTCTTCTCCAGTTACGTCACGATAGAAATGGTCAAATTTACAAGAAAAAATTGAAAAAGAAACTTAAATGTCGTTAGGTATGAATATTATAATTTTTATTAACTACCCATCTTTGGTTACATACATATTATATATTATTAGAACTATAAGAACCTCGATACTGAATTTTATTGATTTAAATTGAAATTAAGATGAGAAGTTTTGTGAAAAAATTCATTTAGTATTCCTAAATTCATACACTCAACAAAGAGTTATTTTGGGTTTTCAGTTTTTTCGTTTCTGAAAATTTAACCAACTTAACACATAATTTGCTACAAATGTAGTTGTTTTGCTACCCCCTCATTTCCATCAACAACTTCAGCAGAACGAACAAGCTAAGAAGAAAGACTATCAGTTCAATCTATTCTTCTCCCTCCCTCTCTCTAAACATCAATCTATGCACAAGCTTGTACTCTGGTAGTAATTACCATTTTCCAGATAAATTTTATCAGAATAACCATTCCATTATTCGATAACGGAACATGAAAAGGCAGTATAGTCAACTAATATGACGCCAAATGAATCGTTTATGCAGTGATGGTGTAACTGCGGGATTTCTTATTTAAAAATTAAGCTATAGGGAAAAAGGGAAAATTTTTAAAAAACATAAATTCGCAACAATTTTTTTTTTTTTATTGCAAGCCAATCATTTAAAAATATGTATTGTATATATTTTCATCCTCGAAATTTTTTTGGCATTGAAACTTTTGACTAAATTGTATCCATACTAAAAATAAATTGTGTGTTTCTATCAAAAAAATACTCGTAGGCACTTTGGATATTATCAACAATAGCTAAAAACATTTGATTTATCAATATAAACATTTTTAATCCTTACGTGCACACATAATTATATACATTTATGTATACAAAAAAACTTTTATAAAATCTGAACAACTAAAAATAAAACTACCTATCATCCAAAAACCATATAACAACCCTGTGTTCATGTGTTTTTTTCTTGCATTCCACTGCGACCAGAACACAGAATTTCATTTTGCTAGTCGCCAGTCGTTCGTTGTCGTTGTTTCTCTCTGGTTCTGGTTGCGTCATTGCGTCGTCGTGGTTGTTTCGTTTAAAGTGATATGTGCGTTCGTGTACTTGTATAAAACTGCAAATTTCTAAGAATTTTACTTTTATTGTTCCTAAAGTTCATAAATATAAAATTAAATTGTGTAGAATTTGTAAAATTGGTAAAATTCAACAAAATATTCGGAGGAATTTGCAGTTTTGTACAAGTGCACGAACGCAAATATATGTATGTACTCGTATATATTTGTGCCATGTGCGATACCTCGGCGTAATTAATTGTGGCGTATATTTTTAATAGAACAGAAGAGAAGAAAAACCTGTGGAATATTAAGGTGAGTAATTTAAAATCTATTTTCTATTTTTTTATTGATTTCATGTGTTCAAAAAAAAAACCAAAATTTCGTTCATTTGAGACGCATTTTTTTTGCGATGAGTTTCTCAAGATGCAAGCCGCCATCTTGGAGTTTGTGTGTCGTCCCAATCATTTTAAATTTTGTTTTGTGAATACTTTATTTTGGAATTTTAAACTTTTAACAAATTGTTTTTAAGTGAAAAGAAAACTAATAAAAACAATAAAATGAAATTTAAGTAATTTAGTTTCGTTTCGTCCAAAGAAAAACAAGATGATTGTGACGTCACATAGAGAACCTAGTCAGTTGGCAACAAAAAACAAAAGTGGAAAGGCTTTCAAAATTAACCACGTGTTTCTCACTTTCAGTCAGTGAGTCGGTGATGAACGTGAATAATATTAATGTAAAAATCTTACAAATTTGCGTAATTTTTTATCAAATCATTTTACGAAAAAAGCTACTAGTGAAAATTTTAACTAATACAAGCAACAAAGCAAAGACGATCTTTATCGTTAAAAGCATATTTCCCAAGGGCCAATTAGTAAGTTGGGTAAAATGTTTCAAATTTACATAATGTATGCATACCTACGTACATAGTATAGTTCTTTTAAAATTAATAATTTTCCAAATTCTAAAATTTCCAAATTCTTGTGAGTAGAAAATCCAAAACAAATAAGGAGTGACTTTTAAAATAGCATATGAAATCTTTCGAAAATTTTTGAGAAAGTCATACTAGAATTAAAATATAAATTGTGAATTTCTCTTTTCGAAACTAAATTACAAGGTTTTAGTTTTTGTTTAGAATACACATACTCAGAAACTGCAAATTTACTTTAAAAAAATATGAAAAAAAAGACGATGATATCTTGTCTTTTGAAAGAGTCACTCAGACACTCATAATACAAAACGAAAATTATTTCGTAGTAAAAGAAAGTGGGAGTAAAAAAGAATAAACATTATACAAAACTCCAAAATTTATATTATTATTTTTGAACCGTTTCTAATTTTATTGTTTTTATAATTGTAGAAAACAAAAATACCAGCAGCCAGAAAAACCAACAATAATAACACCAGAAAACATATGTGGTAAGTAAATATTGAATCTTGTTATTTTTTAGTACTGTGACAAATACTTAAGCAAAACCAAATACATTTCAACCTATAGAAACTTCCCAAATATAAAATCGTTTTTTTTTTTACTTTTATTGGGTTGGCTTAAGTAGTGCACTCTTCTGTATTCGTCCTTTTATTAAACAGTTTTGCTTTTTCACTGTTTTTTTAATATTTTTAAACTTTAACAACTCTAATTCTGTTCTTGATACTATTTCAGTGAATCAATATCTACCAACACCAGGCACAAGAGGAAAAAATACAAAAATTAAAGCAACTAGCGGTAAGTAAATGCTTAAAGTTTTGTCAATTATATTTCTGTGGTGAGTACTAAAGCAAAACCCGATGTAAAAATACAAAAAAAAACGAAAAACTTTTCAAATAAAAAACATAGTTTTACCTTTTCGGGTTTTGCTTAAGTAGTTCACTTTTTACTTTCACTGTTTCAGCTGTAGGTACTTAAACAAAGCCAAGTAGTTAAGTTTTGAAATCTTCGCAAATTAAAAAGATGTGTTTTTACTAACTGACATAGCATCAGCAGTTCACGTTTTTACTTTTTTGTGTCAGCAGTAGTTACTAAAGCAAAGCCCAGCACATTTTCAAACTTTAAAATATTCACTAAGATCAAAATTTGATTTTTACTTATAGGGTTTGCTTTAGTAGTTCACTTTTTTACTTTCGATGTTTCAGATGTAGGTACTTAAGCAAAGCCCAGTATATTTTTAAACTTTAAAATCTTCACAAAGATAAAAATTGGATTTTTACTTATAGGGTTTTGCTTTAGTAGTTCACTTTTTTACTTTCGATGTTTCAGGTGTAGGTACTTAAGCAAAGTCAAGTACATTTTTAAACTTTAAAATCTTCAAAAAGATAAAAATCAGATTTTTACTTATAGGATTTTGCTTAAGTAGTTTACTTTTAAGTTTTTATTTACTGGCTTTGCATTAGCAGTTAGATTTTTTGTTTTACTTGTGTCAGTAGTGAGTACTAAAGCAAAGCTCAGTACATTTTTAAACTTTAGAATCTTCTTAACTTAAAAGATTTGTTTTAACCAACTGAAGTTGCATTAGCAGTTCACGGTTTTGTTTTTCTTGTGTCAGCAGTAGGTACTAAAGTACAGCCCAATACATTTTTTAACTTTAAAATTTTCACAAAAATAAAAATTTGGTTTTCAAGTATGGGGTTTTGCTTTAGTAGTTCACTTTTTTACTTTCGATGTTTCAGCTGTAGGTACTTAAGCAAAGCCCAGTACATTTTTAAACTTTAAAATCTTCACAAAGATAAAAAATTGATTTTTACTTATAGAGTTTTACTTATAGAGTTTTGCTTTAGTAGTTCACTTTTTTACTTTCGATGTTTCAGATGTATGTAGGTACTTAAGCAAAGCCCAGTATATTTTTAAACTTTAAAATCTTCACAAAGATAAAAATTGGATTTTTACTTATAGGGTTTTGCTTTAGTAGTTCACTTTTTTACTTTCGATGTTTCGGATGTAGGTACTTAAGCAAAGTCTAGTACATTTTTAAACTTTAAAATCTTCACAAAGATAAAAATCAGATTTTTACTTATAGGATTTTGCTTAAGTAGTTTACTTTTAGGTTTTTATTTACTGGCTTTGCATTAGCAGTTAACTTTTTTGTTTTACTTGTGTCAGTAGTGAGTACTAAAGCAAAGCTCAGTACATTTTTAAACTTTAGAATCTTCGCAACTTAAAAAATTAGTTTTAACCAACTGAAATTACATTAGCAGTTCACGTTTTTGTTTGTCTTGTGTCAGCAGCAGCAGTAGGTACTAAAGCAAAGCACAGTGCACTTTTAAACTTTAAAATCTTCGCGGCTTAAAATATGAGATTTTATAACTGACTTTGCATTACCACTTTTCAAAAACTGCAAATTTCCAAGAATTTTACTCTTATCGTTCCTGAAGTTCATAAATAAAAAATTTAATTGTGTAGAATTTTTGAAATTTGTAAAATTCAACAAATATTCGGAGGAATTCGCAGTTTTGTACAAGTACACGAGCGCACATATATATATGTACTCGTATATATTTGTGCCATGTGCGATACCTCGGCGTACTTAATCGTGGCGTATATTTTTAATAGAATAGAAGAGAAGAAAAACCTGTGGAATATTAAGGTGAGTAATTAAAAATCTATTTTCTATTTTTTTTATTGATTTCATGTGTTCAAAAAAAAAACAACAAAATTTCGTTCATTTGAGACGCATTTTTTTTGCGATGAGTTTCTCAAAATGCAAGCCGCCATCTTGGAGTTTGTGTGTCGTCCCAATCATTTTAAATTTTGTTTTGTGAATACTTTATTTTGGAATTTTAAACTTTTAACAAATTGTTTTCAAGTGAAAAGAAAACTAATAAAAACAATAAAATGAAATTAAAGTAATTTAGTTTCGTTTCGTCCGAAGAAAAACAAGATGATTGTGACGTCACATAGAGAACCTAGTCAGTTGGCAACAAAAAACAAAAGTGGAAAGGCTTTCAAAATTAACCACGTGTTTCTCACTTTCAGTCAGTGAGTCGGTGATGAACGTGAATAATATTAATGTAAAAATCTTACAAATTTGCGTAATTTTTTATCAAATCATTTTACGAAAAAAGCTACTAGTGAAAGTTTTAACTAATACAAGCAACAAAGCAAAGACGATCTTTATCGTTAAAAGCATATTTCCCAAGGGCCAATTAGTAAGTTGGGTAAAATGTTTCAAATTTACATAATGTATGCATATCTACGTACATAGTATAGTTCTTTTAAAATGAATAATTTTCCAAATTCTAAAATTTCCAAATTCTTGTGAGTAGAAAATCCAAAACAAATAAGGGGTGACTTTTAAAATAGCATATGAAATCTTTCGAAAATTTTTGAGAAAGTCATACAAGAATTAAAATATAAATTGTGAATTTCTCTTTTCGAAACTAAATTACAAGGTTTTAGTTTTTGCTAAGAATACACATACTCAGAAACTGCAAATTTACTTTAAAAAAATATGAAAAAAAAGACGATGATATCTTGTCTTTTGAAAGAGACACTCATAATACAAAACGAAAATTATTTCGTAGTAAAAAAGAATAAACATTATACAAAACTCCAAAATTTATATTATTATTTTTGAACCGTTTCTAATTTTATTGTTTTTATAATTGTAGAAAATAAAAATACCAGCAGCCAGAAAAACCAACAATAATAAGACCAGAAAACATATGTGGTAAGTAAATATTGAATCTTGTTATTTTTTAGTACTGTGACAAATACTTAAGCAAAACCAAATACATTTCAACCTATAGAAACTTACCAAATATAAAATCCGTTTTTTTATTTACTTTTATTGGGTTGGCTTAAGTAGTGCACTCTTCTGCATTCGTCCTTTAAGTAAACAGTTTTGCTTTTTCACTGTTTTTTTATATTTTGTTCTTGATACCATTTTAGTGAATCAATACCAATACCAGGCACAAGAGGAAAAAATACAAAAATTAAAGCAACTAGTGGTATGTAAATCTTTTAAATTTTATCAATTACATTTCTGTGGTGACTACTAAAGCAAAACCCGATGCAAGAATACAAAAAAAAAAACATAGTTTTACCTTTTCGGGTTTTGCTTAAGTAGTTCACTTTTTACTTTCACTGTTTCAGCTGTAGGTACTTAAACAAAGCCCAGTACATTTTTAAACTTTAAAATCTTCACAAAGATAAAAATTTGGTTTTTAAGTATGGGGTTTTGCTTTAGTAGTTCACTTTTTTACTAACTGTTTTTACTAACTGACATAGCATCACTAGTTCACGTTTTTACTTTTTTGTGTCAGCAGTAGTTACTAAAGCAAAGCCCAGCACATTTTCAAACTTTAAAATATTCACTAAGATCAAAATTTGATTTTTACTTATAGGGTTTTGCTTTAGTAGTTCATTTTTTTACTTTCGATGTTTCGGATGTAGGTACTTAAGCAAAGCCCAGTATATTTTTAAACTTTAAAATCTTCACAAAGATAAAAATTGGATTTTTACTTATAGGGCTTTGCTTTAGTAGTTCACTTTTTTACTTTCGATGTTTCAGCTGTAGGTACTAAAGCAAAGCCCAGTGCACTTTTAAACTTTAAAATCTTCGCGGCTTAAAATATGAGATTTTATAACTGACTTTGCATTACCACTTTTCAAAAACTGCAAATTTCCAAGAATTTTACTCTTATCGTTCCTGAAGTTCATAAATAAAAAATTTAATTGTGTAGAATTTTTGAAATTTGTAAAATTCAACAAATATTCGGAGGAATTCGCAGTTTTGTACAAGTACACGAGCGCACATATATATATGTACTCGTATATATTTGTGCCATGTGCGATACCTCGGCGTACTTAATCGTGGCGTATATTTTTAATAGAATAGAAGAGAAGAAAAACCTGTGGAATATTAAGGTGAGTAATTAAAAATCTATTTTCTATTTTTTTTATTGATTTCATGTGTTCAAAAAAAAAACAACAAAATTTCGTTCATTTGAGACGCATTTTTTTTGCGATGAGTTTCTCAAAATGCAAGCCGCCATCTTGGAGTTTGTGTGTCGTCCCAATCATTTTAAATTTTGTTTTGTGAATACTTTATTTTGGAATTTTAAACTTTTAACAAATTGTTTTCAAGTGAAAAGAAAACTAATAAAAACAATAAAATGAAATTAAAGTAATTTAGTTTCGTTTCGTCCGAAGAAAAACAAGATGATTGTGACGTCACATAGAGAACCTAGTCAGTTGGCAACAAAAAACAAAAGTGGAAAGGCTTTCAAAATTAACCACGTGTTTCTCACTTTCAGTCAGTGAGTCGGTGATGAACGTGAATAATATTAATGTAAAAATCTTACAAATTTGCGTAATTTTTTATCAAATCATTTTACGAAAAAAGCTACTAGTGAAAGTTTTAACTAATACAAGCAACAAAGCAAAGACGATCTTTATCGTTAAAAGCATATTTCCCAAGGGCCAATTAGTAAGTTGGGTAAAATGTTTCAAATTTACATAATGTATGCATATCTACGTACATAGTATAGTTCTTTTAAAATGAATAATTTTCCAAATTCTAAAATTTCCAAATTCTTGTGAGTAGAAAATCCAAAACAAATAAGGGGTGACTTTTAAAATAGCATATGAAATCTTTCGAAAATTTTTGAGAAAGTCATACAAGAATTAAAATATAAATTGTGAATTTCTCTTTTCGAAACTAAATTACAAGGTTTTAGTTTTTGCTAAGAATACACATACTCAGAAACTGCAAATTTACTTTAAAAAAATATGAAAAAAAAGACGATGATATCTTGTCTTTTGAAAGAGACACTCATAATACAAAACGAAAATTATTTCGTAGTAAAAAAGAATAAACATTATACAAAACTCCAAAATTTATATTATTATTTTTGAACCGTTTCTAATTTTATTGTTTTTATAATTGTAGAAAATAAAAATACCAGCAGCCAGAAAAACCAACAATAATAAGACCAGAAAACATATGTGGTAAGTAAATATTGAATCTTGTTATTTTTTAGTACTGTGACAAATACTTAAGCAAAACCAAATACATTTCAACCTATAGAAACTTACCAAATATAAAATCCGTTTTTTTATTTACTTTTATTGGGTTGGCTTAAGTAGTGCACTCTTCTGCATTCGTCCTTTAAGTAAACAGTTTTGCTTTTTCACTGTTTTTTTATATTTTGTTCTTGATACCATTTTAGTGAATCAATACCAATACCAGGCACAAGAGGAAAAAATACAAAAATTAAAGCAACTAGTGGTATGTAAATCTTTTAAATTTTATCAATTACATTTCTGTGGTGACTACTAAAGCAAAACCCGATGCAAGAATACAAAAAAAAAAACATAGTTTTACCTTTTCGGGTTTTGCTTAAGTAGTTCACTTTTTACTTTCACTGTTTCAGCTGTAGGTACTTAAACAAAGCCCAGTACATTTTTAAACTTTAAAATCTTCACAAAGATAAAAATTTGGTTTTTAAGTATGGGGTTTTGCTTTAGTAGTTCACTTTTTTACTAACTGTTTTTACTAACTGACATAGCATCACTAGTTCACGTTTTTACTTTTTTGTGTCAGCAGTAGTTACTAAAGCAAAGCCCAGCACATTTTCAAACTTTAAAATATTCACTAAGATCAAAATTTGATTTTTACTTATAGGGTTTTGCTTTAGTAGTTCATTTTTTTACTTTCGATGTTTCGGATGTAGGTACTTAAGCAAAGCCCAGTATATTTTTAAACTTTAAAATCTTCACAAAGATAAAAATTGGATTTTTACTTATAGGGCTTTGCTTTAGTAGTTCACTTTTTTACTTTCGATGTTTCAGCTGTAGGTACTAAAGCAAAGCCCAGTGCACTTTTAAACTTTAAAATCTTCGCGGCTTAAAATATGAGATTTTATAACTGACTTTGCATTAGCACTTGTCAAAAACTGCAAATTTCTAAGAACTTAACTCTTATCGTTCCTGAAGTTCAAATAAATTGTGTAGAATTTGTAAAATTGGTAAAATTCAACAAAATATTCGGAGGAATTTGCAGTTTTGTACAAGTATACGAATGCACATATATATGTATTCGTACATATATTTGGGCTATGTGCGATACCTCGGCGTAATTAATGTACGAATATATTTTTAACAGAATAGAAGAGAAGAAAAACCTGTAATATTATGGTGAGTAATTAAAAACCTATTTTTTTTAAATTGATTTCATGTGTTAAAAAAAAAAAAACGAAATTAAATTAGTTTTGTTTCGTTCGAAGAAAAACAAGATGATTGTCGCACAGAAAATCTAGTCAGTTGGCAACGAATAAACAAAAGTCAAAAGGCTTTCAAAACTATCCATTAATGCTCACTTTCAGTCAGTGAGTCAATGATGAAAGTAATTAATATTAATGTAAAAATCTTACAAATTTGCGCAATTTTTTGTCAAAAGATTTTAGGAAAAAAGCAACTTTTGAAAATTTTTAACTAATCCAAGCGAAAAAAAATGTTCTTTGTCATTAAAAGCAAATCTCCAAAGGCATAATCAGTAAGTTGGGTCAAAGGTTTCGAATTAATGCGTACCTACTTCGTACATAGTTCTTTCAAAATAAATAATTTTCCAAATTCTAAAATTTCCAAATTTTTGTGTGACTTTTTGAAACAGTATATGAAATTTTTAATTTCTAGATTACAAGGTTTTGATTTGTGCTAAGAATACACATATGTAGTAACTGCAAATTTATTTTAAAATAATATGACAAATGATAAGATATAATCGTATTTTGAAAGAGTCACTCATATCTAATGCAAAACGAAAATTATTTCGTAGTAAAAGGAAGTCGGAGTAAAATAGAACTAAACATTTTACAAAACTCCAAAATTTAATTTATTACTTTTTAACCGCTTCTAATTTTATTGTTTTTATAATTGTAGAAAACAAATAAACGCAGCCAGAAAAAGCAACATTAATAAGACCAAAAAAATATGTGGTAAAACATTAAACCTGTTTTTTTTTTTATATTACTGTGGTAAATACTTTAGCAAAACCAAATGCATTTCAAACTATAGAAACTTCTCAAATATAAAATCGGTTTTTTTTTTTTACTTTTATTGGGTTGGCTTAAGTAGTGCACTCTTCTGCATTCGTCCTTTTAGTAAATAGTTTTGCTTTTTCACCGTTTTTTTTTTTATATTTTTAAACTTTAACAACTCTAATTCTATTCTTGATACCATTTCAGTGAATCAATACCAATACCAGGCACAAGAGGAAAAAATACAAAAATTAAACCAACCAATAGTAAGTATAAACCTTTAAAATTTTATTATTTATATAACTTTGGTGAGTACTAAAGCAAAACCCGATGCAAGAACACAGAAAAAAAAATCTTTAAAAAGGTTTAAAATAAAAATCATAGTTTTTACTTTTCGTGTTTTGCTTAGTTCACTTTTTTACTTTCGTTATTTCAGCTGTAGGTACTTAAGCAAAGCCCAGTACATTTTTAAACCTTAAAATATTTGGGGATTAAAAGATGAGTTTTTATTTACTGGCTTTGCATTAGAAGTTCACTTTTTTGTTTTTCCTGTGTCAGCAGCAGTAGGTACTAAAGAAAAGCCCAGTACATTCTTTTACTTTAAAATCTTCACTAAGTTAAATAATTGGCTGCCTTATTTATAAACAAAAAATTATTATTTCAGCTCTTGCGTTCAGGGTAACTAAACCATGGAACAAGAATTTTCTGGTCTCAAAGGAGTAGTAAGCAATTGGCTTTAGTTTGAGTCCGGAAAATTTTTGTTCTGTGGTTTAGTTACCCTTAACACAAGAGCTGAAATAACCATTTTTTGTTTATAAATTAGGCAGTTGGTTTTTACTCATCGGGGTTGGCTTAAATAGTTTACTCTTTTTTTTATGTATTAAAGTAAAGTCCAATACATTTTTTTACTTTAAAAACTTAACATAAAGTGAAATTAATTTTTACGTATCGGGTTTTTCTTTAGTAATTCAATGTTTTGTTCGTTATTTCAGTAAAAGTTACTAAAGCAAAGCCCGATACATGAAGATATTGTTTAATTAACTTAAAATCTTCACAAATCATTTATTTGTTTCTACATATCGGGCTTTGCCTTTGTGATTCATATTCAGTTTTGTATTTTCATTACTTTTTTTTTAAATTTCACAACTCTAATTCGATTGTTGTTATCATTTCAGTAATTAATAAGCACTAGCCAGCCATCAAGCCAGACTAGAAAAAAAAATTGCAGCGGCAACATCAGTGGTAAGTGGTAACATTGTTTTTTCTTATTAGAGTTGTAAAATCTAAGGCAAAACCCTATACATGAAATCAATTTCAATCTTTAAAATCTTTGCAAATATAAAACTAAGTTTTTTCGGGTTTTGCCTTGGTAATTCAATGTTTTGTTTTTGTTATTTAAGTGGTAGCTACTAAAGCAGAGCCAGATACATGAAGATATTATTTAACTTTAAAATCTTCACAAAAATAAACTTGTTTCTGTTCTTACGTATCGGGTTTTGCCTTGGTGATTCATATTTTGTTTTGAATTTGAATTGCTTTTTAGGTTTTGACAACTCTAATTCGATTGTTGTTATCATTTCAGTAATTAATAAGCACTAGCCAGCCATCAAGCCAGACGAGAAAAAAAAAATTGCAGCGGCAACATCAGTGGTAAGTGGTAACATTGTTTTTTCTTATTAGAGTTGTAAAATCTAAGGCAAAACCCTATACATGAAATAATTTTCAATCTTTAAAATCTTTGCAAATATTAATATTAAGGTTCTTGTTAACTTTAAGACTTTCACAAAAAGAAACTAATGTTTTTAAATACATAACGGATTTTTCCTTAGTACCTAATTCACCTTTATATTTCGAAAATTTTGTTGATACTCTAGAATTCTAATAAGATTGTTGTTATCATTTCAGCAAATCAATACTTACTACCAGCTAAGCCAGTTGCAAGAAAATTGTAGCAGCACCAATTGTAAGTAAATGTTTAACATAAACTTTTTATTTTTATTTTACCGTGATAAGTACAAAAGCAAAACCCTATAAATGAAGGCATTTCAAATCTGCTTAAATATGGGGTTTTGCCTCAGTAATTATCTTTAAGTCTTATTGATTTTTTATTTTAGAATATTCATTTTCTAGTATTTCAATAACTCTAGCAAATCAACGACTTATTTGCAAGTAATAAAAAAGGCACTTACACCTGATCTGTTTTTAACTTAATGCTTCTTTTCGGTTTTGATTTCACTTTGCATTAACATATTAACAATAAAAAGCATTTAGCTTTTAAAAAACTTTTTGAATGATAAACTTTTTTGTCTATCTTTATTTTTTAGTAAACATTTCCAGCAATACACAAACTGCAAACAGATTAAATTTCTCCCAAGTTACGAGAAGGTTAGCTAACATTTTAAATGGATTGTTTTATATGCAATGAACGATTACATACCTTGAAAAATATGTCAATCCACTTTAAAATTGTACACAGATTAGATGGAACAGGTGTTTACCGGTGTACTTTCAAAAAGTGTACTTCGTTCACCTCGACCTTTTCAAATTTTTCACGTCACTGTAAAACCCACGTTAAGGATGGTTTGGCGTTATTTTCGCCATCCTCTAATACTATAAAAAGTTCTGATTCGCCTTCTTACTCTAAATATTTATCACATTCTCATCGTTTTTCTCCTCCAGAAGCAGCTTCTTTTTCGGATTTACCTTCGTGTTCCTCCGATACTAATAATAAAAATGAATTTGATATTGATAAAAGTGGAATTGAGTTTGCTATGAAATTATACAGTATGGACAATTTGTCACGTAAAGATGCGATGAATATAATTACAATGGTTAAGGAATCTATTTATAATCCCATGATAAAGTCTTTAAAAATATTTAGTAACAAAATTCATCGACCGGTTGAAGATCGCTTGCAGATCTCAGCTTTGATTGCAGCGATGGAAAAGCCATTTGAATTATGCAGCACTGATCATCAGCTTATACAATGGCTGACAATAAATGATTATTTAAGCGCTGCGACAGAGTTCACGATTAATGAAGAGTTGCAAAATGTTTATCGTAATGGAATTAACTGCCATGAAGAGCACATGACATCAGGAATTCTCCTACCACTTGAATTTCAGTTCAGAAAAACTTTTGAAAAAAATGATTTACTGATTAAAACCATTGATGAAATCGACCGTATTTCAAATGATAGATTGAATGTTTCTCATTTTATTCAGGGAAAAGAGTGGCAGGAAAAGCGTAAATTGTTTTCTCCTAACCAAATTGTCATACCGTATTTCATATACATGGATGATGCGGAGATAAATAACCCGTTAGGCTCGCACGCTGATCCCATATCATTTATTTATTATTCATTTCCCACCATTCCGGGGAAATCCGATGTTTATTTAGCTGCACTTTTCAAGTCTCGGGACTATAAATCATTCGGAAATAAAAAATGCCTTTACGCACTAATTGAAAAAATTAAAATTTTGGAAGAAACTGGTATAGAAATTTCAACATCTGAGGGAATGAAAAAGGTGCACTTTGTTTTAGGTTTATTAATTGGTGATAATTTAGGCTTGAATGCTATTCTAGGTTTTTCTTCATGTTCTAGTACTTACTTTTGCCGACTTTGCAGACTACCCAAAAAAGAAACTTCTGTAATGCCGTGTGAGCTTGCAAGTATGCTGCGTAATAAACAAAATTATTTAGAAGATGTTTCTTTTAATGATTACAAGAAAACTGGCATACATCAAAATTCAGTTTTCAATTCTATTAAATCATTTCACGTGACTTCAAACTATTCAGTTGATGTCATGCATGACATATTCGAGGGCGTATGCCATTATAACCTATGTCACATCATTCGACATATTGTTGACATGAAATTTTTCCCAAATTTGGAGAGTTTCAACGACCGAATAAACTCGTTTAATTATGGAGAAATCGAAATCGGAAACATTTCACTATCGCCAATTACGAATGAAAACTTAAAGAATATGCATTTAAAGAAAACGGCACGTGAAATGATGGCTTTTGTTTATCACTTTCCTCTAATGGTAGCTGATCGCATACCTGAAAAAGATGAGGTCTGGATTTTCTTTCTGAATTTCGTAGAAATCGTAGAAATTCTTTTGGATTTCAATATTTCAAATGATATGATTGAGCATCTTGCAGAACTTATTCGACAACACCATCTTGACTATGTGAGGTTGTTCAACGACACTTTAAAGCCAAAACATCATTTTATGGTACATTACCCACTAGTAATTCGTATGTCTGGAGTGCCGCGTAATTTTTGGTGCTTCCAATTCGAAGCTAAACATAAAGACTTCAAAAAATACGCCCGAGTCATAAACAGCCGACGGAATATTCCACTCACGTTATCCATAAAATTTCAATTTAAATTCGCCCAATCTCTTATGGATGAGTTGACGCCCGATTTAGTTTCATTTTCTAGTTTTCACATGATCAATACTTGCCACGTTGATTTGATTAATAATTACAAGGCACTACAGGGAATTCATTCAGATTTCTCAAGTTTCTCTCAATGTATGTACTACGGTAAACGATTCAAAGAAGGTTATTTCATGGCACAATTTCTAGACAATGAACCAGAAAATACGCATATTTTTCGAATTAAAGAGGTGGTTAAGTTTTCAACGAAAACCCTTCCATATTTAATATGTGAACGTGTAAAAATAATTTCATTTCGAAAACATTTTGCTGCAATTGAAATTGGCAATGCCACAACACCAATTCAATTTTTATCGTATCATTTACAGCGAATAGATCATTGCAAAAGTCCTCCAATAAATGCTATAAAAATATCTCGTGGTTTACTGATGATTAGACCAAAAATAATTTATTAATTTATTCTGACAAACTTTATCCATAATATCGTTTATAATATTATTTACGTTAGACAACATGTCATCACCAATAAAAGTCATTTTTACGGCTGAAAATAAAGCATCTACCGACATCGATAAAAATCAAACGAGTGACACTTCTCACGAAAAATCAGTACTATCAGTGTCATTAGCTATGGAGGAGAAAGCGATAAGAACTGTTTACCAATCGGAACAAACAGCAATACCGGTTATCACCATTCCATCTAGTCAAACATTACCATCGCGTATTGATTATACCTTGGTCGGAGAAAACGGCAACGTATTAAGCACTGATTTATCATTTTCATCGATCGAACCTATTAACGTAGCCGCAAAATCTGTAGAAACTTCACCGGAAACAAATGTTTGTTACAATAACCAAGGTTCTGAAAACGTAACATTCACAGAATTGATAAGTTCCTATTGTTGTTATGAAAAAGAAAATGAAGCTGAGGATCTCAGAAATCTTTTGAATCAATGGAAAATTCCGATTCAATTCCACCAATATTTTGTTGGTAAATATAGAATATCGTTGGTAAAGCTTAGAGAATTCAATTTAAAACAAAAACACTGTTTGCAGATGAAAATCTTTTTGTGCCGGTGTTGAAAGTGGCACAACCATTTTTCATGAAGAGGTTCATGGAAAGATTAAATATAACTACTGCCAGTAGAATTGTATTTTTCGATAAATGGCATCAATGGAAAATTGAGCATGATACAATTCTATCATTGAATCCTTCATTTGATGAAGTATTGGCAGAACGGAATCATTCAACACCAACAACTAGTGCTTCTTCGTCTACTCCATACACTTTTAATGCTGCCAGCAAAAATTTAATGGATATTTTGAACTGCAGTGATGGCGAAATAATTAAGAACTATTTTGAAATTCATAAAAATATCGACAATAAATCAGTACGTTCCTTGTTACTGGACACAATTTTAACTTACGCCAAAAAAAAAAACATGCATTTCTCGTCGAGAGACTTGGCAAAGCTAGCAGAAGAAATTCACACTGTTTTTAATGAGGATCCTGTAAGCAATTTGTCTTTCTCTCAATTTCATTGGTTTTACTATTTACATTTAACATATACCTCTTAGCTGGATTATTATTGCTCAAACAAAGGCATGAAAAATCCAAAAGGAAAACTTGCAAACAAATTTCATAATTATCGTGGAAAAAGTCGTTCTATAAATCGCTTGTTTTCGACGAAGGCTGTAAAAAAGAAGCAAACCGATGCCGTGTTGAAAGTAGAAAATTCCATAGACGAAGAAAAACTGCTTCTGAAAATGAAACACGACTTTCATACAATGAATGCACAAGAAAAAATAGATGCATGGGAGAGCACATTTAATACTCGCCAATCAGATCTCAAAAAGGCAAACCTTAAGACAATTACATGGGATAAGTTTTACAAAAGATGGCACTTCATGAACTTTTCGAATGGATATGAATACGTAAAAAAATTTTTTAATTAACTTAAAATCTTCCTTATTTCTATATCTTTTTGTTTCTAGTTCTTTTAGTCAAACAACACTAAATTTCCAAGATCTGATTTTTCAATCGTCAGTTAAACATTCACTTACAAGCAGAGGAATAAAGCTAGTTGACTCTTACACAATCGGATAACAATGTATAATTTTTCCATCATGAAAAAAAAACATTCCATGGAATGTTATGATTTTAATATCCTAAGAATTTCAAAATTTACTTTTTAATTTAACTTGTATTTATTCCTAAGAGCAAATAGCTTTATTCGTTTAACTGTCAGGAGCAATTTACAAATACATTATCTGACTATTGAAACATTATTCGTTGCTCTATTTGAAGACTAAGTTACTGAATTCTCTACTGACTATTGAAAAATTGGTCTTAAATTTTTTTCAAAGACATACATATCCAAGCAACAAAATAATTAAACAAGCAAAAAAAATTTCTTTTTAGATCGAATCTGATTTTAACAGAATGTTCGAAAACAAGGACGATGTTCTGGCGGGTACCAGAATCGCCGACTTTTGTGACTTGATGCTGCAATACGTTTTCCCAAAACTAATTTCTAACTGTGAGATTAGAAGTAAACTTCATGATTTCAGCTTACAGTGCTTATCCGATTCCCATATGATAAAATTTTCCCATAGTAACTATAATATAATTTTTTAATAGATATAAGACACATACATATATGTACATTGTACTAAATTTTATGCTCAACCATATGAAATCCGATGGCATTTAAAATAATAAACAAGAGTTAATAAACGTCAGAGAGCTGTGACAGTTTTTTTTTTCTAAGAAGAAAAATAAAATTCAGGAACAGATTTAATTCACTGATCAAAAACCAAAATAAATACAATAGTCTTTTATAACATTTAATTTTTTTTAGCTTTTTTGGTAGCGCTACGATTGACCGAAAAATAAAATATCTAAAAAATTTTGAAATGTGGCCAATCGTAACTTTAACCATTTAAAACAAACTGCATAAAACAAAATAGTTATACAAATATTCTTTTCATTAATAGATGCTAGGGCTGCCATGGTCTTCACACACTTGCACTATCTCCTGCCACCGACTGGACGGGAAGGCAGCAAACGATTTACCGTCAAAAATAGTCAGGAAGCATCGATCAGAGTGTTTGCTCTCCCGCAAGACTACAAAGAGCATCAAAATGCATTGGCAGCAAACAGTTTGCAATCACAGCCCCCAGTTATAACTATCATCGGGTCTTTAGAGAAGGTTGAAGAAATTCACGTTGATTTCGACAACACGCATTATAAGATGTTTACGATCGAGCGTGCGATTGATGTTTGCATCAAAACATTTTTTACACTAAACATGGCGTATCCTAAGGCTTGCGAACATTTTTGGCAGTTCATTGATATGTACTTTTATCAAATCGACAAAACAGCAACAAACCCAAGAGCACGCACACTTATAAGGTGTTTGAATTCAGCTGACAATGAGGATCTCAAAAAGAAGATGTCAGAGTGAGGTCACATATTTCAACAGTCAACACAACGCGGACTTAATTTCAAAATCTGTAAGTCACAATTTTTTGAAAAAATTATATTTAAATAAATGCATTCATATTAAAACTCAAAACATATCTAAGGAGTTTGCTGAAATATGTGACCTCACTTTGACATCTTCCTCTAAGATGTATCATAATTTTTAAAAATAAACGTTCAATTTAGGTTAAGTTTTGACTAAATTGTTAACTAAATATATTTAAGGAACTTTTTGCAATAAAAATATGTAATGTTTTAAGTAAATACGAATTGCTTATTATTTATTTGAAAATCGATGGTTTCGCATTTTGTTTATGGTTTTATGAAATTTTTCTTTTCGTATGTACTAGCTATTTGTTTTTTGCAAGGTTGCTTGACCCCTATGGTAAGCACGAACATATATTTCATAGTATTGAAACACGTTTCTACTTTCTTTTAGTAAATAATGTAACTATTTTCCCCACAGCTGGTACCAGATAAAATAATAATGTACTGGTAAATTCTATCGGAAAAGTGGTACATTTTACCAGTAAAAAATAAACTTCCTGGTACATTTTACCATCATTCCGATAGCGGGTACCAAGCAAAATTACATTGCCATGGTACATTCTATCAGAAAACTGGTACATTTTACCAGTAAAATAATATTACTGGTAAATAGTACCATCCCCCTATAACGGGTATCAGGCAAAATTACATTGCTCTGGTACATTCTATCGGAAAACTGGTACATTTTACCAGTAAAAAAATAATACTGGTAAATAGTACCATCCATCCTATAGAGGATACCAGGCAAAATTACATTGCTCTGGTACATTCTATCAGAAAACTGGTACATTTTACCAGTAAAATAATATTACTGGTAAATAGTACCATCCTCCCTATAGCGGGTACCAGGCAAAATTACATTGCTCTGGTAAATTCTATCGGAAAACTGGTACATTTTACCAGTAAAAATATATTACTGGTAAATAGTACCATCCCCCCTATAACGGGTACCAGGCAAAATTACATTGCTCTGGTACATTTTATCAGAAAACTGGTACATTTTACCAGTAAAAAAATATTACTGGTAAATAGTACCATCCCGCCTATAACGGGTACCAGGCAAAATTAAATTGCTCTGGTACATTCTATCAGAAAACTGGTACATTTTACCAGTAAAAAAATATATCTGGTAAATAGTACCATCCCCCCTATAACGGGTACCAGGCAAAATTAAATTGCTCTGGTACATTCTATCAGAAAACTGGTACATTTTACCAGTAAAAAAATATTACTGGTAAATAGTACCATCCCCCCTATAACGGGTACCAGGCAAAATTACATTGCTCTGGTACATTTTATCAGAAAACTGGTACATTTTACCAGTAAAAAAATATTACTGGTAAATAGTACCATCCCCCCTATAACGGTTACCAGGCAAAATTAAATTGCTCTGGTACATTCTATCAGAAAACTGGTACATTTTACCAGTAAAAAAATATATCTGGTAAATAGTACCATCCCCCCTATAACGGGTACCAGGCAAAATTAAATTGCTCTGGTACATTCTATCAGAAAACTGGTACATTTTACCAGTAAAAAAATATATCTGGTAAATAGTACCATCCCCCCTATAACGGGTACCAGGCAAAATAAAATTGCTCTGGTACATTCTAGCAGAAAACTGGTACATTTTACCAGTAAAAATATATTACTGGTAAATAGTACCATCCCCCCTATAACGGGTACCAGGCAAAATTACATTGCTCTGGTACATTTTATCAGAAAACTGGTACATTTTACCAGTAAAAAAATATTACTGGTAAATAGTACCACCCCCCCTATAACGGGTACCAGGCAAAATTAAATTGCTCTGGTACATTCTATCAGAAAACTGGTACATTTTACCAGTAAAAAAATATATCTGGTAAATAGTACCATCCCCCCTATAACGGGTACCAGGCAAAATTAAATTGCTCTGGTACATTCTATCAGAAAACTGGTACATTTTACCAGTAAAAAAATATTACTGGTAAATAGTACCATCCCCCCTATAACGGGTACCAGGCAAAATTACATTGCTCTGGTACATTTTATCAGAAAACTGGTACATTTTACCAGTAAAAAAATATTACTGGTAAATAGTACCATCCCCCCTATAACGGGTACCAGGCAAAATTTAATTGCTCTGGTACATTCTATCAGAAAACTGGTACATTTTACCAGTAAAAAAATATATCTGGTAAATAGTACCATCCCCCCTATAACGGGTACCAGGCAAAATAAAATTGCTCTGGTACATTCTATCAGAAAACTGGTACATTTTACCAGTAAAAAAATATTACTGGTAAATAGTACCATCCCCCCTATAACGGGTACCAGGCAAAATAAAATTGCTCTGGTACATTCTATCAGAAAACTGGTACATTTTACCAGTAAAAAAATATTACTGGTAAATAGTACCATCCCCCCTATAACGGGTACCAGGCAAAATTAAATTGCTCTGGTACATTCTATCAGAAAACTGGTACATTTTACCAGTAAAAAAATATTACTGGTAAATAGTACCATCCCCCTTATAACGGGTATCAGGCAAAATAAAATTGCTCTGGTACATTCTATCCGAAAACTGGTACATTTTACCAGTAAAAAAATATTACTGGTAAATAGTACCATCCCCCCTATAACGGGTACCAGGCAAAATTAAATTGCTCTGGTACATTCTATCAGAAAACTGGTACATTTTACCAGTAAAAAAATATTACTGGTAAATAGTACCATCCCCCCTATAGCGGGTACCAGGCAAAATTATATTGCTCTGGTGCATTCTATCAGAAAACTGGTAGATATTACCAGTAAAAAAATATTCCTGGTAAATAGTACCATCCCCCCTATAGTGAGTACCAGGCAAAATTATGCAACTCTGGTACATTGTATCAGAACACTGGTATATATTACCAGTAAAAAATAAAATTCCTTGTAAATAGTTCCATCCCCTCTGTAGCGGGTACCAGGCAAAATAAAATTGCACTGGTACATAGTACCAGTAAGTATAGTATTACTGATAAATAGTACCACCACCCTGATAGCGGGTATCAGGCAAAAATATATTCCACTGGTAAATTCTATCAGAAAACTGATGAATTTCATCAGTAAACAATTATATATATGGTAAATAGTATCATCTTCCCGATAGCGGGTACCAGGCAAAATTATTTTGCCTGTTACGAGATACCAGAAAAAACTGATAAATTCTACCAGAGCAACTTGAAGATTCTCAGTATCTGTTTTTCTGGTAAATGCTATTGGATTACAGATGCATTTTATCGGACTCCGAAAGTGTCTCCTGGTGCGGACTACCAGTTAAACTGATAAATTCTTCCAGATATTTTAGGAGTCTTGGTATCTGGTTTTTCTGGTAAATGATATCGGAATGCAGATAAATATAAACTTATTCCGAAAAAATTTAGCCTGGTACGGGCTACCATGCAAACTGATAAATTCTTACTGCGTTTCTTGAAGATTCTAAGTATGAGGAAAACTGTAAGATTCTTACAGTTTTTTTGATAAATAGCACCAGAAATATTTTTTGAGTGTAATAATAATTATTATTTTTAGTAATTGCAATGAGAATTGGTAGAGTGAGAGTTCGGAACATGAAGATGGAAATAGGTTAATTTTTTGTTCATGACTTATAACAATTTACAAAAAAAATAACTAAAATATTTTTGTATAAATGATTTAAATGAAAAGTGAAAAAGATTTTAATGAATACGAAGCAAGGCTAGCACGAACTTGCTAGTTAAGTATAATTATATTCATAATATACAATCTTTAAAATTGCAAGCAATTTTTACCGTAAGAGCAAGATCGTGCGATCCAGTCGTGCATTTTTTTTAAACACGGTGATCATACTATATTTATGTTAAGTTGGTACATATATACTTATATTAAAATGGTGGATCCAGAGCATTAGCCCCGGTCCAAATTTAGGGTACTTTTTGGAAAATGCTATGTCGGAATTATTTAAAAAAAAAAAATCCAGATACATATCCGACAGCTTTATACTAACCTTATCATAAATCAAAAGTGTCAAGACTATAAAATACGACTGCCAAAAGCTGTCGTAAAAGAAAACAATTATCGTTTTCAAAAAAAAAAAAAAACGTCTATAGAAAAACATAATCGCAACCTAACGAGGGATTTTGAACGATAATCGTGATTCGAAATACGGGCTTTGTAAGAATTTTCTCAATCCGATTATAAATTTACGTGAGTTTTTGAGAACGTTCAGTAAAATTTTGTTTGCAATTTTTTTTCTTGTAAAAAGTTCAACAAACTGGCCGAAAATGGAAATTCAAAAACAAAAAAAAATATTTTTTTTTTTATAAAAGAAGCGATGACGATTTAACCATATACCTAGTACACTTGGGTGTATGCGTATTTTATCTGTTTTATTGAAATACAACGTGACCCGGCGAACTTCGTTGTTTTCAAAAGTCGTATCAATCGCCCGTTCGAACAAAAACAATTCAAAAAGTATGCAATTTATTGCTATCATGAATTTCCGACTTTTCCGATTTAATTTTCTAATTTTTATCTACTTAGTGTGTTTATCTGTTTCAATACAAATATAACAAAAAAATACCCATTCAATTTAGAAGATATTCAGCCGAGTTATGCGCGTACGAACAAAAAACTATTTAAGAAAGTTTAAAATTTCAAGATGTTTTTACGATTTTCTGACTTTGTCAGTCGAATTTTCTTATTTCCATTCGAATTTTTCGGCTCCCTTGTGTGTTAATTTGATTCAATACAAATCCAACAAAAAAAATCGCATGCAAATAGGATAATGTCTAGCCAAGTTATGCGCGTACGAACACAAAAAGAGATTCATTTTTATATATATAGATTTAAGCCTCTGGATCAATTTTTGTTTGTGTATGCGTTACGGTTTTTTAGTTTGAATTGATGTTTACTTAATAAAGTTTCTAACATTGTTAATCAGATCATCATTTGGGTGTTAATATAAGCGAGAAATATGCAGAGAAATGCAGAGAAATAGGGAACAAGGAAATTTTATTTTAATTTTTTTTTTCGTGCATGAACCAGAAAGCTGATTACGGATTTTACATTTCAATAACGAATGGTTTTCGAGATATTCTCATCTCTTAAAATTCAAAACACTATTTTTTCGCTATATTTAAGGTTATCTTGCGGCACTAATAAAATTGTTCTATCAAACCTATAAGTACTTAACTTTCTCCTAAAAACTACATTTTCATTAGAGCTGAAATGAGGTAATTTGGCAAATTAAAAAAAAAAGTATTCACATTTTAAATTTCCTAATTTTGTTTGACGATCCAGACTATGAAGTTGGCTCCTGGCAGTCCATATAAATTATTATATCTTCACTTCACCCAATTTGAATTTCCTTTTTGTCGAATTTTATCCTAATCCCAGCCACCCTGTACCCGAATATAGGATCAAAGTATTAAGGGGCACCAAATATGTCATTCAACCTATCAAAATATTCTGCGAGTATGCCATTAGAATAACATTCCTTTTTTATTATACCTGTTTTTTTTTCCGAAGGTATGTTCATATGTACAGATACTTATATTCCAATCTTTCAAAAAAAATGAAATTTATTGGCTCAAGGTGCTTAATATTATTAAAAAAACAAAACAATAAGCTTTAAAAATACATTTTTCATATCCTCGATTTTACGGTTCGCCTTGAAGCTATATATTTGTAGATTAATGTTTTATACCGCGTTGAATATTTGAGAATTTTGACAGTTTTATCCGATATAGCAAAATAATGTTATAAAAACATTTGACTTAGTAATTTTTATTTACTTTACATGCGTCAAATCATAAGTTTTGAGGGTGAATGAATAATAAAAGTATATGTATTGTGGATTCATTTGAAGAAGGCATTGTCCGTAGTAAGAGGATTTTTTAAATTCACTTATTATATACTACTGCACTGGATTCTCGTAGCTCGGCGGGACAGTTACAAAAGCAAAAATATAGATAACTTTTGGGATAGAAAAAACTCAGTTTATTAAAATAAATAAACAAATGCTTTTATTAAAATTTATTGACAAAAAGGGCCCTACCAATAATCAAATTTAGTTCCGACTTAAATATTTTAGTAAAATGGACCATAATGGAATGTGCTCTAAATAATAAACCGTGCATACCTAAACATTTACGTGGACTATCGGAACTATATATCGAATTGACTCCAAAAAAATTGAGAATATAATGTATGGTTCATTATTTAGGATCCATAACTTAATGGTTAATTTCACTGCAATATTTAAATCATAACTAAATTTGAATATTAGTAATGCCCAAAGACATCTTTTAACATACATAATGTGCGTTTTATTGGTAATTCAAAGCTAGCGCACCAATATAAGTTCAATAAAACGCTATATCCACTTTTATGTCTACTATTTATTTCTGTGGTTGTGACCACATCCTTTTGTGAGTAAAAAACAATCTACGTTACCGACATTTAAGATTCAAGTCCACACATTTTTTGTCCAATTTTGTAATCACTTATTTACTGGCTTATTTATTGGCACTTTTGGTTTTGCTATTGTTCACCAAGTCAAATTTTACTACCCTATAGCTATAAAATTTTCAAACCATAGGCCGTGTGGGAATTCGTTTAAAATTTCGATTAAATTTGATCCCACATTAAATTTTGACGTTTCTTTTGTGGTGAATACAATTTCATCTTTTTGCTGTGTGAATTCAATTAAATGGGATTTTTTTAATTCTCCGTCCGAGAGTTTTGGAAAAAAGTAGAACACATTTTTTTGTAATAAATTTCTCGAGTTAAAAAATTAAACGCCCATTCTAATGAGTTCAAAGAGAGTGTTCTTACCCTGGGCCTGTTAAAAAAAACGCTTATGGCTCGCTTTTTGTTGCAAGCAGCTGCAGATCAAAAATACAAGACGCAAAAAACTCTGGCCACTTGTGGTGGTTACGATGAGCTGGCAACTTTATTTAATTATTTAATGCTTTTTATCATTCCTGCAAATTAGCAAATGTTGTTCTTGAAATGGGAACAATCCATTTATCTTTGAGATGTAATGACCTTTTTTATGGAGACTTTTCAATCAGAACGATGTGTTTTTCTAACGGCCAATTTCTTCACAAAGTTCTAAAATTAATTTTAAACTCGATCCAGTAACTCTCGGTTTATCTTTGGAACTTAGTTTTAAAAACATTTAGAACTTGATCATTTCTTCACTTCTAATCATTTCCTTAGAACTCGGTCTAAGATCACTATTGAGTTTTAAGTACTTTAGATCTCGGTTTAAAGAAACGAAGTTCTAGTGTATATTTTAATACTTTTGTAGCACCCAGTATCATTTTCTGACACAAATTTCTGACAATCTATCAACAAATATTTAAATATTTGTCAGTTTCATTTTGCTGGATTCTTTTTTCGTGAATATATTTCTTTTATTTTGCTCATTAATTAAAAACACATTCTCATTTTTGCTGTGCCAGTTTTGTTTGTATTGGTGTTGATGTTTTTTTTTCGTTTTTAATTCTATGTTGTGTAATTTCGCGCGTATTGATTTTTGAATAGTTGGTGTTTGCAAGTGTAAATATTTTTATTAGTCCGATAGCTCGCAACAGATTTTTGACGTGAAATGAACCCAAAAAGATGAGTGTGCATGTGCATCAAAGTGCATCAAAAAAAAAAGAAGATGGCAAAGGTTTCAATGTCCCGAATCATTGATTATGGATGTGGTTCTGACAAATTGTTTAGAAAAATGGCAATTACTTAAGATGAGCTTTGAGCACGCAATACTACATGTCTTTTGGCTTTCTTTCATGAAACAAAAATCTGGTGCGAGTTCAAAAATCAGAACTAACAAAATGCACAATGTAAAAAAATGTAATAGGTACCACGAGAATTAAAAACAACACCAGCATATGCAACTAAATTGGATACAACAAAATTGCCCACTTACTTAAAATTAATAAAAAGGATAACTTTAAAACAATATATCTAGCTACATAAATGCTATATAAGGTTATTCCAAAAACGCCACAAAGATCGTGTTTTTTGTATGGCTCCTGTCCGGGGTTAAGATTACTCAAAATGTCTCTTAGATTCAAATTCGCACTCTTCAGTGTCAAGATGCGAACGATTGTCATTAATTACTTTATTTTGAGGAAAATAGTGCATTAGATGCATTTTTTGTCTTAACCAACAACGGCAGCATTAATGCATTTCTGTTTATTTCCTCACCAGGAAAATATAGTAGTTAAAATCTTGTTATATGTACATAAAAGTACACAAATTTGTGTTTTGTCCAGCATGCTATCTAGTTACATGCATTTTTTAGCGCACGCGAGAAGGCTTGCACCTAAAACTAGATTTATCACAAATTGATTTGAATTACCTTTTTTTTTAAAGCCGAATCAAAATTTATTACCAAATAAGTTTTTTGAAGAAATAAAAATGTTGTTAAACCGAGTTCTAAGTCTCTAGACCCCCGAATTCGAGGGTCCAAATTTATCGAAGTTCTATCTCAAACTGAGATCCAAATCGAAGTTCTAACACGTTAGAACTCGTTGAAGAAATAAGTTAGAACTCAATCAAGTTCTAATTTTTCGATAAACCGAGTTTTAGGGGTTAGAACTTTGTCAAGAAATTGGCCGTAAGAATTTCATTTTAACCAGCTTCTATTTCTCTGCAAGCAAGGATCCAGTAGTCTTCATTGTGGCTCTAGAAACAAGATTATACAAATTGGCGTTGAACTTTTTCTTAATATTTTAGAGTGAAATCATTTAATTATATTTTGACTTACCTCTATTAATGCATCTTCATTAAATGTGTTCTTTTTATGCATATGAAAACAAACAAAACCTTTCGTGGGTGCTGAAGTCAAAATTTAAACTAGCAGCACAAATTTAACGTGCCCCCGGACCATGTTAAATTTTGACGTCTTATATTCACCTCAATAGTGTCAAAATTTAATTTCGGGATCAAATTTAATCCAATTCACACACGGCCATAGATTTGGCATCTCACTCGATCACCTCTTATACTTTCGAACTCTTTTATTAATTTTTAATGTATTTCAGCCTAAGCAGCCCTGCTATTTATACAATAGGATAGAGTTTTGTTTCTCTAACAGATCCCTGCAACTAATTCATCTGCGTTATTCCTGTCTGACTTCAGAGAGACAGTTTTTTGTCAGCGCCATTCGACTGTGGAATTCCTTGCCAAGGCACTAAAGGAAAGTGAGGGGCGAAGCACAGTTCGGGCTATAATACTTAAATTATTTTTTTTTTAAATAGAGATATATTGTATTATTATTTCTATTTTATCTTTTTTGTTTTTTTGTTTGCTTTAGGTGATACTTTGATCTATATTTATAATTTTAAATCTTAATACATTAATTTTTAAATTAAAAAATATCGAATTTTTTGAAATTGTAATAATATATTTTTTTATTTTTCTTCATTATTTTTTATTATTCATTGTACTAGATTCATTATTAGCTTAGCCTCCATTGAATTAAATAAATACTAAATACTAAAATACTTAAAAAAAAAACAAAATTTCAATCCCGCCTCACTGGACTTTCTTCTTCTCACCATGAGGTGGGAGTGAGAAAAATAATAAAGAGACGTCTAAAATAGTCGCGCAGAATTTTCCAATGTGAGCACAGTCTGTTCGTTTACTTCTCAAAACTGACAGTTTAAGTCCAATTTTATATTTTTGTTCTCTGAACTTTGAAATACCTTTGAAAAAAAGTTGGTATCAGGAATCGGGAGTTTTTTTTTTGATAATCGAAAAGAAATAATGATATTTTGCCAAATTCAAATGACAGCTGTCAGGTTAAAAAAATGGCGTTCAACTGCTATAGCTCTGTTCAATTGAAATTTTGAAAAAAAAAATTTAAACGTTAAATAACATCCTAGCCCAGTAATTTATTAATAAAATATTTTTGTTTGGTTCTGAACAAAATTCACCGACTGTGATTTTTTGTTTGTTAAGAACCCGGAAAAAAAGCCGGGTGGTGTTCAATTTATGTCTAAACGTCTGGCAAAAGAAGGAAAAGTTTCAAATGATCTGAAACACAAATATAAGTAAAAAAATTGAACTCGGGAATGACGATGACTTGTGAAGATTACCCTCTGTCTTCTGCTAATTTAATACCATTCTGTTTCCGAAAATGTATTTAAATATGTATGCACATATATCGCCTTAATTATAATTTAAATTTAACTTATATGCAGAGCTAATCTAAAAATTTAAGATTTGTCAGTATGAATAGAAATATAATTGAAAATGACTTAAACCATAATAAAATAAAAAAAAAATAAGGATAGGGTCAAATTGTTCAGAAACAAATATTTAAAAGAAAAACAAAATAGAAAAAAAAAGAGTTGCGGCAACCAGTGCTGCAGAAAAGGACCAAGAAAAAGAAAAAAAAACTTTTTTAATATTAGAAAAATATTTTCCACTGCATCTGCTTTGAATACGAAATTATAGTGCGCGGGGGAAGGTTGAGGTTTTTTTTTTTTTTTTTTTTTTTTTAAAGCTATAGCTGGTGTTGATGGTTGTTTTTCCTTCCGCAAGGATTATGATAAGTGGGTAACCCGAATGCTCTTGAATTATCCTCGGCAATTAGACATTGAAGACTTGAACTCTCTTTTGCTGCTTTATATTCCAACTCAAGAGGTGAACTCAACTGAATAAATGAATTAAATAGTTGACACAAGTGTGGACGGCTCTCCTCGCACAGAGGAAGAGGATAAAGGAGCGAAAAAATATATCATCATGAAATGAGTTTATTTAAGACTTTTAAATTGTGTTATTTCTTTTTTTTTTTGTGTTGTCTTGTTTTTTTTTTGTCTTTATTTTTTTTTATTCTGAATGACAATGTGAATAATAAAATAATTAAGAAAAGGAAGCATAACTATGGTGTTGGATTGCTTTGATAGGAAACTTAAGAGATTAAATGTCACAAGTATGTGGCATTCCGTAAAATAAAAGCAATTTGAAAATGTTGAAATAAAAAAATTTTGCAAGCGGGAATTTACTATATATATGCACGTACAAAAAAAAAGTGGAGGCCCTTTCAAAGTAAATTAAACATCTCAAAATAAATTAGTCCCTATACCTGTGAGAGAACTGTAAGAAGATTTGAGTTTAAATTTTAGATTTCATCACAGAATATAAATTGTAGGTATATAGAATGAAAATACTATTTTATAGCTTAACATTTTTGAATTCACGTTTTGTGGAGGCCCTTATCATGTGGGGCTCCTGAGACTCTACCCGGCTGCCCTGCCATATAAATCCGGCCCTGTGTCTACATGTAAATCCACTATCATGGACGGTAAATTAAACGTAACTATTCAAAACCTAAGATTAATTAGAATCAATTAACTAAACTAGTATCGCCCTGTTTCGAAATTCGACGCTTTCAATTTCGCAAACAATTCATTTGAAAATATTCAGCCTCATTGTGAGTTTCACCCGAACAATATTTCATCTTAAAATTATCTGTTTGCCCGGAATTTAAACATCTATTGTGAGTTTCGCCGGGAAAAAAATTTACGTTTTCCGCCTTATTGCTCTCTCGTTCACCTACTAAAAATAGGTGAAAATTTAAGCTATCATTGGCAATATATGTATGTATTCTGCCCGAAATGAATGTTCACTATAAGGTGAATTTTTGGAACATGAAATATTTTTCGGGTTAAACTCACAAAGGCGAAAAAATTTTCCGGGTGGAATGTTGTCCGGGTGAAACTCACAATACGGCTGCATTTTTGTATTTTTGATATAAATTTAGCTATTCCTAAAATTTTGAACGTCAATTTTTTAACACAACGAAATTCCTTGAAACTTGCAATAAAGTTTGCATTCGTGATTTTGGAGACATAATTGCAGTAAAAATAAAAACCAGCTTAACAGTCCCAAATATGTCTCAAACTCAATTTTTCAATTGAGAACTCTTAATTTGTATCAAAAGTTACTGTACGTGACGTAACAGCCTCACAATCTTCATCGAATGAGAAAAACCTTGTCTGCTTAGTCGATTGTTTATGAAGTTAATCAGCCCTATCGAGGTACTCCGTCGGAGCGAAAAATTCTCCGCAATGTCGAAGAATATCGGAAGAAATCCTTGTGAATCTGTCAAAAATGTCACTCAAAGACGCACCTCATCACAATGCAATGCAAAACAGCGGTGTACGTTCCATAATTTCGTAAATATGTTCCAAACAGCCGTTCGGAAAAACACCTCGAAGCAAAAATCTTCCGATTCGTATGAAATCGGAGAATTTTCCGCTCCGGACGGATACCTCGATTTCGATAGGACCGAATAACTTGAGTTTTAATTCTTACATTCGTATAAAATTAGCATATAAAAGCTTTTGAAAAAGTGATTTACATAAGTAACAAGCACAGAAATTGGCAGATATGCCGTGATATCAAAAAAAAAAAATGGTTCTCACAAAAAAGTTAAAAAATTATTTTGATTCTCTGACGTTTTCTACTTCAAAAAATTGACATTGCTTTTATATATGAGAAGCACTGAACCCATTTCCGTCAGTTTTTATAACTTGAATAAGTAATCTAATGTCGAATTCCTTTTAAGAAAAAAATCGATTTGTTCAGAA
This sequence comes from Epistrophella euchroma, assembly GCA_947049315.1. NCBI lineage: Eukaryota > Metazoa > Arthropoda > Insecta > Diptera > Syrphidae > Epistrophella > Epistrophella euchroma. Next base: position 124,603,785 of record OX346246.1, read on the forward strand.
GAAAAAATCGACTTTTCTGGACAAATCCCTTGTATTAAAAGAAAAAAATCGATTCTGTTTAGAAAAAAAATCGAATATTTTTGGTAAAAGGAATTCGACATAAAATGAATAAATGTAGATTCGTACAAAATATTGCTGATCGACAAAAAATTTCATGCTTAAAAAGTGTTTTTGGTAAAAATCAATGGACATTCCAAATTCAAAAATTGGTGACAAAATATATTCTTCCCTCCAGTTCGTAAGCCAATTAAGAATCACTCTGATGTAAAATTTTATAGGCTGTCCACAAAAGACATTTCGTGCTATGTTGAAATGTACGAGTCGCATTTCTTAAAAATAGGAAAAATAACAGTTTTTTTTTTTTTTTTTAAGACCTGGGAACAATAGCTGTTTCGAAGATATTGTTGAAAAGATTCTGTATCGCATCAATAACGGGAGTACCGGCATTTTTATAACATTCATATGGAATCCCGTCATTACAAGTAGCTTTATTATTTTTAGACTAGACCACGCAATCTGCATGATCTAGTTCTGGCACTTTGTTTTTAAGAAAGTACATTAAAGTTTCCTCAGCTTCTTGTGTAAGTGGTTTCTTCAAAGTGTATTTTATTAGCTGATAATAGGAGCGTTTTATTGGTAATTCATAGCTAACGCAGCAATACAAGTTCAATAAAACGCTATATCAACTTTTATGTCCACTCTTAATTCTGTGGCTGTGTTCACATCCCTTTTTGAGTGAAAAACAATCTACGTTACCGACATTTAAGGTTCAAGCCCACACTATTTTTGTCCACTTTTGTATTCACTAATTTACTCAGTAATTTATCAGCACTTTTGGGCATAAACAATCTTGGGTATACAAAATTTAATCATAAGGTTCATTTTTTTGGAGCAGATAATGCTATTCCAGAATACATTCCTAATATTAATAATCGGACAACACTCTCCAGAGTATATAAGCGGCTTTTAAAATGTTAAGTCCAGTAATAATCATACTTTCAATTTGTTCAACTAGTTAGGTTAGGTTAGGTCAGATTGGTCGTCTGTTGTTGACTCACTTAGACCCCAAGGGTCCATTGTGATACCACTAAAGAAAGTTACTCATGGGAGAGTAATGAAATTAAGCAAACTATTTTGTACTTTTAATGAAATTTGAGAGACATCTTGTGTCGATCGTTGCCAGTTCACTGGTATTATCAAAGGAGGGATTACCGAGGTAGGTGTTCCTTCTATTGGAGAGTGCCGGACATGTACATAGAAGATGTTGGACTGATTCCTCTTCTTCCTCGTCCATGCAGCTTCTACAGAAGTCATTGGTGTAGACCCCCAGCTTCATAGCATGTCTACCTATGAGGCAGTGTCCTGCTATGACTCCAATTGTGGTGCTTATACTTTATCTGCTCAGGGAAATCAAGCCTTTTGACCGCTTCAGGTCTATGCATGGCCATATTTGCTTAGTTGCTAGGCAGGTGGTACCCTGTAACCATCTAGCATTTGTTGATTCTAGAGCATATATTGTTTGAAAAGGTGTTTGCATGTAGCAAGTGGTGTTCCTATATTGTGTCTCTGTCTAACAGTGGGCAGAAGTGTTCCGTTTTTGGCGAGCTCATCAGCTTTGCAATTTCCCGGAATGTCCCTGTGGCCCGGCACCCAAATGAGGTGAATGTTAAACTGTTCTGTCATCTCATTCAGAGATGATCGACAGTCGTGGACTGTGATAGAGTTTGTGGCGACAGACGCGAGAGATTTGAGAACGGCTTGGGTGTCTGAGAAGATACGTATATCCTTACAAGATATAACGTTTTCTTTGAGCCAGGATAATGCCTCTTTTATCGCCATTACTTCTGCTTGGAACACACTACATTGATTGGGAAGTCGGTATGATAGACTGAGATTCAGTTGTTTCGAATAGATACCACTTCCAACGCCGTTTTCGGTCTTTGAACCGTCTGTATAAAAGTGTATCGTGTTTTCTTCTTGAAGTCCTCCTTCTTTCCAAAAAGATCTTGAGGGGAAAGAAATATGGAAGTTATTATCGAATACCATTTTCGGGGTGGTATAGTCTAAGCGATCTGGGATAGATCTGAAATTGTCTAAAAGAGTAGTATGACCAGTGTTGTTACTCACGCATGAGTTGGCTGCCACCATTTTGGAGAAGATGTCAAGAGGTGTTAGGTTTAGAAGAGGTGTTAGGTTTAGAAGCTGCTGTTGGTGTTGAGCGAAGTGCTCCCGTGATGCACATACCTGCTGACCGCTGGACTTTAATGAGTTTATTCAAATTTACCATTTTGTCCAGTGCGGTCCACCATACGACAACTCCATAAGTGAGTATCGGTCTGATTACCGAGGTATATAGCCAGTGGGTTTTTTTTGGAGAAAAGCCCCACTTTGAGCCTATGGCCTTTTTACAAGTAAAGAGTGCTACAGTAGCCTTCTTTACTCTATCATCAATATTTGCCTTCCAATTTATTTTTTTGTCTAAAGTAAGGCCTAAATATTTGGCTTGGTCGGAGAAGTTTAGGGGTATTCCTTTAATTGTGTGTGGGCTAATTTGAGGAATTTTGTACCTTCTCGTAAAGAGTACTAGTTCCGTTTTATGTGGATTGACGTCCAGGCCACAATGCTTTGCCCAATTTGTAAGCTTGCTTAAGGCATATTGAAGGAGTTCCGAGAGAACTTGTGGGTGTTTCCCAGATACCGATATTGCAACGTCGTCGGCATATGCAATCACCTTGAAACCCTCTGCTTCCAATGATGTTAAGAGGTCGTTTACTACCATGTTCCATAAAAGAGGCGAAAGGACCCCATCTTGGGGGTACCTCGATTCACCGATCTGGTGTTGGTAAAGCTCCTTATGTTGGAAATTATTGTCTTGCTGTTAAGCATGAGACTTCAACTAGTTACTTTATACAAATGTGAAAATAAATATCATAGATTGTGATATTTTCCTATTAAAAAAAAATATTATTTACTAAAAATAAATGTATAAGTCAAACATAGCACCGGTTGAAATTCTGGAAAATTTTTCTCTAATCGAAATAGCCTTTTTTCACGGATTAAGGATTAAGGCGATATCGGATGTACGAAAACGAAAAGTGACGCGAAATTCATCAAAACAAAATGGGTGCTTGTGTAGAATACCATGGGGTTTTACTTAACATCTGTTTAAAGAAGAAAAACCTGAAACCAAGATAAATTTAAATTTAATACTATGGGATAATTTTGGGCCTAGCTTCAATCAATATTTTTCGGTAAGTTGCATACGTTCTTTGTACATTTAATTGAATTAGATACATACATACATATTATGTATATGTATGTATGTATGTACATATGTACATAAATATTTTTGATGGTTTTCACCTTTTTAATTTTTCTTAATCAAATTATTTCATGGTGCCTCAGGAGTCTTGACCCTTTTCGGAATTAAATAAGTGCGATCTTTTGTTACCTTTACATTCATTTTTTCGAGCCATGACCTTTGAGGCACTGTATAATAATTACGATTTTTTAATCTTGCAATGTTTTCCTATTCCATATGTAACTGATTAAGTTTACCCAATTGTTTGATCCTTTATCTTTTGCACAGAAATTCTACTTTTGCATCATTAAATTGTCCCAAAAATGTCGAAACTTTTTCGTAAAATATAAAAAATACCCTTTTGACAATACCTAACCGAGAAGATAGGGATAGCTCATGAATGAAAGAATACAAGATTACGCCATTTCATTTTGTTCGCTTTGTTGTTGTAGTTTTTGACAGCTCATATGGCGCAATCGGAGACAAAAATATGATTTTTTCCTACTAGATAAGGCCGGGAATTTTGAATTTTTATTTCAATGTTCTAATTTGAATTAATTAAAAGTGAAGTGTAGTGTAATAAAAGTGCACAAGTTCTGAATTATCTATCCTACTTTACACATTACCGCTTTATTTGCTTTTTGGCGATTTATTTTAAATGAAAAAACCTTTATTTCAAATGAAAGATATTAATTCGGTATTTATAATCGTATTTCTTAACAAAAACTTTATTTTTTTAAACTACTAAACGCGCACGAAAGGAAAAAATACAACCGAACAATCGATTAACTAAACAAACTACTGGCGGCCATATTTGTTTACATATCAATTGTCTCCAATGAGATAACAAATGGCGCAATCTTGTATTCTTTCATTCATGGGGATAGCTAATGTCAAAACGATATCGTCTGATCTAACATTTTATGTAGGTTTGGCCCCTGGACGTAAATTAACTTTAATTAACAGAAGTTAAACATTGTGTGATGCTGACACGCACATCATTCAAAAAGAATTTGAGATCTTGGCACTATCAAAAATCTAATCACAATTAGCCACTTCAGATTTCTCAAGATCTCTGAGATTTCAAAGACCTCAGCAATCTCAGAGACCTGAATGTAAAGCCTTAAGTACATTGGCCACTTTTTGCAAAATTACAAATGTAGAAATATTTTTTTTCCCGCTAGCGCAGTTATTTTGTGAAAAAGAATACACACAATTTTTTTTTAACCAAAATTTAAGTTTTCTGCATCATTTTTATAAGTTATCCAGTGAGAAACACTATCCCAAAATGAGTTTGAAAATTTTCACTTTTGTAATTTTTTACTTTTTTGGCCAATGTAGTTAAGGCTTAATTCCTCAGTGAGATTTCTCACTTTTGCTATCAAAAAGCTGAGACTAATAAGCCAATTCACGTTTCTGAGATCTCACTGAGCGAGCTCCATCAACTCCACTGAACAGGAGGAGAAACCTGAACAAAATTTCTCCACTAAAAGTCAAAACCAATTTTCATCTTTTTTTTTTTATTAATTAATCACATGCGACAAAAATAATTGAGCAAGCGAATCCAAAATGATTTACTGTGAAATTTGTATTTTGTATTTGTGTATGAGAGGAGTGTAAGAATGAAATACAACCATCATGTCGAGCTCGTGTGTCTCATTTAGAGAGAATTCAATTTGATAATCAATGAGTTTTTATACAAAAAATAAAGGATCAGACAAACAATTGGCTGTGGGATCATAGCACCCCATATATGGGATATTCGCTAAAAATGTTTGCAGTCTAAAAAAGGTCAGTTATTGGTCATAAAAGGTCAGGTAGTTTAAAAAATTGGTCAGGCTTAGAAAATTTTTAATACAGGGTTGAATTTTTTTGAGGTCACCCGCGATTTTTGGCACCTTATTTATGGGATATTCGCAAAAAAAGTATACCACTTGAAGGATAGTGATTAAAGGTCAGGTAATTTCAGTAATTGGTCAGGCATAGGTTTTTTTAAATTAATTTTCAAAGTTTTTTTTTTCAAGGTCCATTAGGTCATGAACTTAAAGCACCTCATTTATGGGATATTCGAAAAAAAAAATATAGCATCTGAAAGGTTACTTAATCCGCATAAAATGTCAGATGGTTTTAGAAAAAAAATATAGTTTTTTTTTATGAATTTTTAAAATTAATTATTTTTCAAGGTCGTAGGGATTTTTAGCACTTCATTTGTGGAATTAAAAAAAAAAATAATTATGCCATCTTAAAGTTTACTGAATCCTTATAAAAGGCCAGCTAATTTCAGAAATTAGTCAGGCACAGATTATTTTTTATAATTTTTATAAAAAAAAATTCAAAGTAAAGGTCAATTTTTTGTTTAACTCATAAATAAAAACCTACAACTGACCATTTTCTGAAACGGCCTGACCTTTTATAAGGAAAAAGTAACCTTTCAGATGGTGTATACTTTTTTCGAATATCCCATAAATTAGGTGCCAAAAATCGCGGGTGACCTTGAAAAACTTCAACCCTGGATTAAAAATTTTCTAAGCTTGACCAATTTCTAGAACTACCTGACCTTTTATGACCAATTACTGAACTTTTAGACTTCATACTTTTTTTGCGAATATCCCATATGTATATGGGGTGCTAAGAGCGCACAGCCCATACAATTCGATACTTGTTAACGTTTTGAAAAAAACGGTATGTTATTTTCCGAACAAGAACTGTTATTCCGATAAGAATAAAAAATGACGTCAGATTTCTGAAAGAGATGTTCAGGAAAATGAAATCTTAGTTATTTCGCTCCGTCAAGAAGTGAACTATAGTGAAAATAGACCCCCCCTCCCATACGATTTTTTTCTTGTCTTAACCCAACCTACTCGCTCTAGCTTTTTGGTGCACCTTATACCGAACACCCTGTATTTATATTGTCTCATGATTATACATACCGAGACACGAGGTTTTTCTTTTTACGAACGTTTATTGGAAAAGGATACGAATAAAAATGTAATTATTATAGCAAGAAAAATAAAAGTGCCACGTAAATAGAAACCAATAGGTTACATAAGTTATGTCATCGGGCCGAGCTAGGCTAGGCTAGGCTAGTGCAAAAAGGACATAAATAGGCTGCATTTAATCGAACATCACACAACCCACTTACACGACGAATAGAAAAGTTCATAGCCAAGACAACCAAGTTGGTTGTACACATTTTGAATGGACATTATGTTATAGATATATAGCTTTTCCGTTGAACACTCTGGCCACCCCATTAATATCCCTGTCCACATCCTGTCCAATGGCCTGGCTGAACGAATTTCTATTGATTTTCTGTTTAAGTGAATAATTTGATATACCCACCTATTTCTTGGTTGATGGGGGGAGGAGGGGGAAAGAAATGGAAAGCAAAGGCAGCTATAGATACAAACTTTCTTAGGTAAACCGTAAACTAACTACAACTGTAAACTGTTAAAAAGTGATACAAACATAAGGATAGATACATTTGTGTAGATAGTACGGAACAAAAATCAATATTCCAAGCCGGACCTGGATGGCTCGGCAGCGGTGATGGGCATAAATATATAAAACGGAAAACAAGAAGACACTTTTGCAGTAGTAGGGCAAAGGGCTGAAGACTAAATTTTAAGGACACATTTTTAACTGCCTCCTTGTCTAATAACATGATTGACAGAAAGAAATGTACCTATATTTTTTTTAAGACTTGTTTATGTTAGTTTGTCTGCTCTGTTTTGTGTACCTATATGTATTCATATATCCGGTGTTACATTTTTAAAGAGCTTCATTTAAGTATAATTACATATAAATGCTATATTGCTATGTATGCATCGAAAATTAATGTCGTTTTGATTAAATTTTGTATGAACTTGGGGCCCACTTTCAACATTGCTCAGGAGTGATGAAACTTATGCCATATGAAAGCTAATGAAGAGTACTTTATTTTATCTTATGGCGGCTTAGTTAAAATCGAACGCGAAAATAGTGTTTTGGGGCATTTAAAAAAAAAATTTAAAATGGAAAAAAAAATTATTTAAAAGAATGGCCTCTTTCAAAAGCCAGAAGTCTGTCTTTCATTCTAGTTTTAAATCATTTCATTTCTGTTTATAGTTTTCAAAAAAAAAAAAAAATCGTCTGTCTGTGTGCCTAAACACATAAAAATAAATAATTAAATTTGGCACAACGGCTCATGAAAAACTAGTGAAGGGCCTAGTGACTGACAACTCTCAACCACTCCTGTTTGCGTGTCTGCAGGAATGGAGGGGACCGACAGTTTATTGCCGAATCCGAACGGCTAAGGTGAGCGGCACTTTTCTATGACAAAAGATACTCTTGGAGAATTTGTCACTTTCTCGAAATAGGCAGTAGCCCGGAAAAAAACTTATTGTGGAAGCGGCTGGTATTGAACCCAGACCTCTGGCATGACAGTCCATCGCACTAACCATTACGCCACGGGCTACTACAGCCTAAACATATGGATCTATTTTATTAACACTTCGTATCTAGAGTTTTTTTGGACATTCCCCCGACACGGTTTTTAATTTATTTTTTAGAACCAAAAATAACGCCAAAAATGGCTCAACAAAATGGCTCAACAGGTTTTTCTGTTCATGCATCTCTTGAAGAACGTCATTAACCTTGGACCGAGGTACGACCAGCTGCATCACATAGGACTTACCGTCTGTGGATTCCCACTTACGCCTTAGGACACCTCCTTCCACATGAAGCGAGTCCCATTGTGCCCAATATGCTTTCAGAACCGGACTTCTGTCGGAGATGTCACACCACTCTGGTTTTTTTTGGTGTTCTTTCCACGCAAGAATGGGCTCTATATCCGAGTCTTCTTGTTGGGCAGTCCTAAGTTCTTCATTACTCCAACCGTAAATGGGATCAGCTCTTATTCGTTGGACGGCAATCATTTCCTTTTGTTCTTGGCGTGTGCAATGTTTGCAGTCCTGTTTGCAAGGCCGTCGAATTTTCCTCTTCGATGTTGAATCTGATAGTCATATGTCTGCAGTCTTTCGATCCACCTTGCTACTTGATCTTCAGGATTTTTGAAGTTTAAAAGCCAGTTGAGTGCACCATGATCTGTTCGGAGAAGGAACTTTTGTCCATAGATGTACTTATGGAAGTGTTTTGTTGCCAATATCAGAGCTAGAAGTTCCCTTCTGGTCACGCAATAATTCCGTTCTGGCTTCGAGAGTACCTTACTGTAGTAAGTGACAACCTTTTCTTCTCCGTCATGGACTTGTGACAGTACAGCGCCAATTCCAACATTACTTGCATCGGCGTCAATGATGAAAGGTTTTCCCGGAGTCGGGCAGGTCAGCACAGGAGCGTTACATAAACGCAGCTTTAGTTAATAAATTTTATTAGAATAGGCTATACCTTTTGATGAAAATAAAATTTCCGAAAAATGGCTTTAAACGGTACCTCCCATATGGAACCATTTTATTTTTGTTTTCGTTTTTCTCCAAAAGGCATTATGTAGTTGATTTTGATATTTTTTTTTTTATAGAGAATTTTCTGAAAAGTTCAAATAAGTACCAACATTAAAAAAAAAAATTAATTTATAAAAAAAGTTTCAAAATTTTTGTTTGAAAACCAAATATTTTGAAAATGACTTGCTTGTTTTTTTACGAAACTTAAAACTAATCACTTTTTACCATTATATAGAATATTTTGAATACAAATTTTTTTTATAGTTAAAATTAACTATCCCTTCCATAAAAAATTTAAAATACCGTTACAGAAAATCTAAATTTTCTCGATTTTAATTAAAAATTGTTCTGAATACTACAGTTATTCATTCATTATAAACAGTACCTCTCATAGAACCATTTTTTTTTCATTGACTTAAATTTATATAAAAGCTTCTAATAATTTAAAATCATACTGCATATCAAAATTTTCAAAAAAAAAAAAACAACATATTTTGGACTAAGGTCCATCCAACATAAATTGGCAGTACACGTCTTATGGGAGAGCTTTTTCAAAATCAGTAGCGGACCATATTTTAGAACCATACTAAATTGAAAGAACTCCTTCATAAAAAGTGTTTGCCCGCCCGTAAATTTCTGAAAGCATCTAACGCAGGTCCAACGTCCTATCGAGCGCACATCTGAGTGCGCACTGAATTGCTGTGGCCTATGGCTGCTGCTGCTATTCAACTTCAACCCCCATAAAATATTGATGTGCATTCAGGGTTACCCATGTCCATTTGGCAACTCGTTCAGATTTTTTTCCTTGGGTTTCTGTTGAGGTGCTTTTGGTTTTAGAGCTTTAAAAAAAATTTTTAAATGATGAGGGTTATCGTAGAGTGTTTTCATTTTTGCGTTTCGTTTAATGTGTGGAAAATACGTTGAAATGCAGTTACAAAATTTTAAGCTGTTTTCTTTGAAAGAGTATTATTTGCGTAGATTTTCGTAGCGATCAATTAATGTGAAGTAAAGTATTTTTATGTAATTTATTTTTTTTAAAAGTGTATTTTTTTTTAAGTTTTGTGCAATGTATGTTTTTAAGACGGGTAGTTTTTTAAGAATCGTTTGTAAAGTTTTTTTTAAAATGTGTGTGCAATAAATTATAATTCAAGTAATATTTACAAAGGTTAAATAAAAGAATAAACATTTAACCAAAGTGTATAGTAAAAATAAATTTAAGAATATTTCAAGTGTCGTCTGTTTCTTTTGGGCCTTCGTCAGTACCAGACTTCTTTTCTTCATCGTCCTTTAACTTGTGCAATTTGTATTTTAACTCGTGTATTTTTCAAGAGGTGTGTTTTTTCTAGAGTTTTGTGCAATTTGTATTTTTAAGTCGTGTGTTATCTTACCTCATGGTGGTATAGAAAAAGATAAATGTGTTTTTTAATTTGTATCCATAAAACAATTAAATGAAAATTTCTATCCAAAAAAAAGGCGGTAACCCTGCATACCATTCTTTCATATTTGAGTCCATTCAAAATAAACAATACGACAACCCTGTGAGAGCTTTAATAAAGGACAGATTTATGCAATCCACTATAGCCAGAATGAGAGGCAAATGTCCTATCTTGCCTACACTGCCTTTTTTATTTGGACAAGGTATAAAAAACATTTATTTTTTTTTGAAAATTCGATACCTACTTCAAACACGGGCTGATAATTTTTTTCGAAATTTAATTTTTAAGTCTCAAAAATGGTGTACCAATTTTTTTCTTAAAAATGTTTACAAAATTTTATTTATAAAAAACTAATTTTTAAAAACACCGCGCCTTAAGATTTTGATGTTTTTTTTCTCAAAAGCTAAGATTTGTTTACGAAATCAGTACGTGTGTATCTAATTGTTTTACCTCTCAGAACAAATTAAAGAAGATGTTGTTTAAAAAAATTAATGTCGAATTATGTTGATTTTTAATATTTTTTTAAATTGAGTCCTAAGTTCCATATACTGTTATGTATTATGTGTGTATGGGCTGTGCAGTGTGCTAATGTGTTTAATTTTCGTATGATGCTCACAAAATACTACCTTCAACATGCTTTAACTAAAGCCACCCATACAAAAATTATTTCTTTTAGAATCAGATGAATAGGTTTATATGTAGTCAAAACTTAAAAACCACAGTGTGATCTTCCATATAAGAGTAACTTAAAGCTACCCAATCGTTTCTGCCTTCTTTACCATATATTCATCAATTTATTATAAATATATATATAATTTTTACTACAAGGGCAAGTTCGTACGACCAAGTCGTGCATTTAATTCTTTTATGAAGTATAAAGACGTGAGACGCATGAGATTTAGTTTGTATCAAACGATGAAAAATAATCACCTTTCCAGTGAATGCGTTCAGGGCGATACAAGATGTGCGCGAAGTTAGCAACGCCATTTTTGATTTTCGTAAAAAAAAAATGGTTGTGCTGCGATGTGCCCGACTTGTGCTGCCATGTGCCGTATTTAAAAAAAAATCGTACTAAGCATTTTAAGAGGCTACCGATTTTTTAATCGTGAACTTAGCACCGCCATTTTTGAATAAAAAAAAGATGTCGTGCTGTATGTGCTCAACTTGTGCTGGGTTTGCCGTGAATATTTTTTCAAATTCGCAAATTTTACGACTGATTTTTTTTTTTTATTTTCTAAAAACTTAAACTTGTGCTGTTTTGTGCTCAAAAAATGATATTAAGAACCAAAGAGATTACAAAAAATTCGCATATTTGCAACTTTTACAACTTTTACAACCGAACGCAAATGTTGCGAAGTACCTTAGCGTGAAGTTAGCACCGCCATTTTTGATTTTCATAAAAAATATTGTATTGTACTTTGCCCAACTTGTGCAATTTTTGCCGTGAATTTGTTTTTTTTTAAATTCCCAAAATTTGCAAATTTTACGGATAAATTTTTTTTAAAAAACAACGATTTTCAAAAAAATTTATCCTGTGCTGTTTTGTGCTAAAAAGTGCCAAAGAGACAAAAAAAATATTCGCATATTTGCAGCCTTAAGAGCCAAAAATTAATTTTGCGAAGCATGAAGTTAGCACCGCCATTTTTGAATTTCAAAAAAATAAAGGTTGTGTTGTATTGCGCTCAACTTGTGCTATTTGTGCCGTGAATTTGTTTTGTTTTTTTTTTTTTTCAAATTTTACGGATACAATTTTTTGCAATACAACGATTTTGAAAGAACTTTAAGATTTATTTCAAAATTTCTAGATTTTAGAAATAAATTTGTTTAGTATTCGAGATTTGAAAAAATCTACTTATATCTAGGTTTAGTGGTCGGTAACAATGTAGTATGTATAATGTGAGCCATAAATCTCTGTTTAGTAATCGGTTAAAAGAAAGTAGACCAGTGTAATTTGAGATTTTATAAATATGTATATGCATGTATGTTACATATAGATATTATGTAAGGCTATGGCGTATTTAATGAAACAATTTAAAGAACGTTGCAAAGAATCCTGTTAAAACTGCTATGAACATATAAACAAAATAACCTTATCGGTCAAAATCTTCTCAAGTTATCTACCTCAAACGCTTATTCTTCATTTTACCAGTGTTTTTCCAACAACTGATTTGAATCGATTCGAAATCCATTCAAACTTTACTTTGGTCAATAGTTGGGAAAACAACACTGACCTAATAAACCACACAAAAGAACTACGTATCCTGAGTTCTATTCGAAAATCAAATCCTGTCACATTCAGTTAGTTACACAGATGTATATTTTACCAGCATTCAAGCTAAAACGCAATGAAAATGTTTCAATGTGGCAAAAGTACAAGTGAATAGAGAACACTGCGAATCTTCGATATGTACTCTAAACTCTAAAAGCTACCTTTTCCTTTTTTGGAATGATGTTTTGTGTGACAAAATACAAAATGTAAATCTGTCACGTAAAACAGATTAGGGCATTTTCACGTGTTTGTTTCGAAATTTCTCATTCTTCTACATCCTCCCCGTTTATATTAAAAACTGACTGAAGTCTAATCGATTTCCAAAAGTTTATACTGGTTGAAGGTGGGTTAACGGTAACACTCCCATCACACTACATTAATACTTAAGTGCAAACAAAACCACCCATTTTTTTTTCCTAAAATGAAAGGCAAATTATTATTTCGCAAACCAACGCTCTATGATAAGAATAATTCAAGTTTATCAGCCAAAATGTTTGTCTTATTTGTACTCTCATATTGCATACGAAAATCTGTTTAAAGTGCACGTCTTGTCTTGTATTTTAAAAGCTACACATGAAGATGTATGAAGTTAATGGTTCAATAATGTACACTTGCGAGCAAAAAAATGGAATCATTCCGTTTCGCCTTTTAAAAGCAACAATGGGTGATATGAATAAAATGGAGTATGTACTCAGAGAAGGTGCTCCATAAGAATCAGAGGAGGTGCTCAAAAAAGAAGCACCTGCTCCCGTTTCGTATGAATAAAATTTTACACCAACCTCAAACCGAATTTCTGCCTGAAATGTATTATTTTATTATTTTTATTTTCGTTTCCATAGCTTCTATACTTTTTTGTCATTTTCTCTCGAAATATTTTTTTAAATTTCATATATTTGACAAAATATGTCAATTATTCTGGCTTTAAATAATAAAGAAATTAAAACTAATATAGTAGAGCAACCGAAATTCTGGGAGTTGGTGCATATATGAGAGTTTTTCGGTATACATTTGCATCATTATAGTAGAACACAAATGTCTGGCATGTTGCTAGTGGTAGATAAAAGGATTTTTTAAATTTGTTTCACTGCCATTAATTTTTGGTGTGAATGATAGCAAAAATTCAATGATGTAATAAGATATGTAGGTCTTTACTTTCTGTTCGCAAATATGCAAGTCTTGCAAGCTATGGTTGGGGTGTTGTTGCATTAAAAATGCATTTTTTTTTTTGAAAGCCCAGATAAAAGGTATACCATTAAAAAAAAACTATGTTTAATAAAAGAGCTGAATACCATAGACATGAATATGGGGGTCTAAGACATTTTAGGTGAGCCTTCAGTATGCAAGATGCACTATACAAATTTATTTTTAAGTGCGTCTTGCATACATAAACCTTAGAGGTCTTGGACCCTTAAATTCATTTCTATGGTATTCAGTTTTTTTATTAAATGCAATTTTTTAAGTCTTCTATATCATTTACAACGTTCTTACTACGGCTTGCAAGACTTGCATATTTGCAAATAAAAAGTAAAGACCTATCTTATTGCATCATTGAATTTTTGCTATCATTTACATCCAAAAATTGCTGTGGGCTCTCGGTCTATTCTGTTGGTAAAGATCATCAAGTTTAATGTGTTTGAGCATATGCATAATTAAATATCGTCATTTCTATTAAAAAAAGATGTATTTTAGTGATAAAACGCTATTTCCTTCCTTGTTGAGCAACCAACTGAGCTTGCTCGCAAATGAAAAGTAGGTGCTCCTTTCAAAGGAGAACGTGCTTCGGTTTATTCATATCTAACAATTGAGTAGGTACTTACCTTTGAGAAGGTGCTCATCAAACATGTGGATGCTCAATCGTTGAGCACCTCCTCAAGTATTTTATTCATACCAAATGGAGCACGTGCTCGAAAAAGTTGAGTTTTGAGCAGGTGCTCCTTTTTATTCATATCACCCAATATCTATGGATACAATATTTATGCTAAAATGTTAATAGTCACATTTTAAAGCTTGAACTTCAAACTTTAAATTGGAGGTAAGATTGTAAAAATCCATTTGGTAGTTTTGGCTTTATTCGCCAAATAAATAACGAAAATAACAAATTTTACTAAAAAAGGAAGCACGAGTAGGAAACATTGATACGCAATAAACGCGCCCATTTTTGGTCTTGTTTATCGGTGTGTGGTGTTAAAAGTGAACTGTTACATAGGGGCTTATTGCGGATGAAATAGAATCTTATTGACTCTTGTCTACTATCGTTATTTCGAAATTCTATTCGTTAATATTGTTCTATTTGAAATTTATTATTTTTACTGAATAATTAATATTTTTTTTCTAATTGAAAGAAATTTCAATTCTATTAAGAATTTTGATCGACTTTTGTCGAATAGACTTATTTCGAATAGACTCTCGCAATAAGCCCCATAATCTCGATTTAACAGGCCATATCTTGAAAATAAATGGATACCAAACCTGCAATGTTGCTCAAGTTGTTACGCCCGATTTCTTCACAAAGGTACTAAGCTAGCTTAGAACCCGGTCTAGCTGGACCAGGTACTAGCTCTGGTACTGGGTCCTAACGAAAAGTTAGTACCTGAGCATTTCTTCACATCCCTAGTATCCGACCTAAGTTCACACAGCGGTACTAAGAACCTAATACGTCTAAAACTGGTCTAATACTGATTTTGACAACATTTTGGCATTTTAAAAATTATTTTGATATTTATTTAACATTTACGTCAGTTTTTGTAAAGTTTTTAATTAATTTTTGACAGAATTTACCTGTCTCTGATTTATTTATTATGTTTTTTGTTTGTTTAGAAGACGAATATAATAATTATAATATTGTCGTGTGTTGCATTAAATTTCTTCTTATTCAAAATATGTGAATATCTATTTTGTGTTTGTGGTAATTATTTCGCCGAATTTGTGACTTTTCGTAGTATTTTGAATTAAGATTTGCGTGTTCGTGTTTGACCACGGACCTACTAATGGGATAACCAAATTCGCCGGCTTTAAAATGTGTGCGCCTAACTCAAATATTGGTGAAATATTTGACCGAGCATCAATTCCGGTTAATTTGTTAACAACGTTTAGTCCGCCAATGATATTTTTCGGTTACGCCAAGGGTCAAGGAATTGGTAAAATGCATAAGCAGCCACTTCAAACTTTGAAAATGTTGCTGGCTTTTATCCAAAGTTGAAAATCTAAAAACCAATAAAATTAAAAAAACGCTCTTATGTTACATTTATTAACAAAAAAGAAATGGTCAAGAAGTTATCAAAACTGAGCAATATCTCTAAAAACTAAATCCATTTTCTACACAAGAACATCACATAAAATTAAAAAAAAAAACGAAAAACAGGCAATAAATGGTCAAACTAAATGAAATTAATTGCTCTGATTTGAGTATTAACCTGCTAGACTGTCGATTTCGAGGTCCTAGCTTAAACCGAGTCCTAACTAGTACTCGGTACCAAATTGACAGGACTAAGCCTTAGTACTTGTGTGAAGAAATGTGTTGATACCGATTTGAGTACTAACTTTAGGACTAGTACCGGTACTAGCGTTAGGACTCTGTGAAGAAATTGGCTGTTAGACTACTGCGACAAGGAACAACCCAACGTGTTGTGGCTCATCAGCTTCATCTTGGCAAATGTTGTATATCAAAGATCTTCAAAACGTTCAGGGAAACTGGAAAGTTTGTGCGAATGCCAAAATTTGACGGCTCCGGTGTACCATTTAGAAATAATGAAAGATTCATCGCAATGACTTTTCTCCAAAATCATCATTTGACTGGCCTTATACTATGTTTCCACTAACCACAAAACGGAGATTTAGATAGATTTACCTTAAATATTTGTTTAAATCCCGAAGATTTACCATACAAATTTATTTCCTAAATCTCGAAGATTTAAAATAAATCTCGTTAAATCTTCATACGTCCAATAGTTTTAAAACTCGAACTGGCCTATATTTTCTCACACTGAATACATTCACTGGAAAGTGGTCATATACATGAAATTTTCTGCCTCACTTCAATGTCATTAGAAAGAACGAAACAACATCTGCAAACTGTCAAAATAAATCTAGTTTTTAATCTTTTTGTGCAGTGGAAACACCAAATAGATTTATTTAATCTAAACTGAGATAAACCTTTGGTGGAAACATAGTATTAAACGTCCAACAACAGCTCAAACAGGTCCGAGGAAGAATTTGTAGTAAACGGACAAGTAGAAGACAACTTAAAGAAGCATACCTTACCCCGAAACAACCTGTCGGGGGATCGAAATTGACTGCAAACCACCGACAAGGTTGACTACGATTGTCTTTAGTGCACTACGATTGGGGAGGAATGGAGGAGAGGATGTTCTCGGATGAGTGTAAAATGAGTCTGCATGGAAGTGATCGCAGGGGCAGAATAAATTGACGACCTTGCGAGCGATTTGAACAAAGCTGTTTTGTCGAAACCCTGACTTACGTGGGAGGGTTTTTTATGATACAGGCAGGCATTTGAATTGAAGGAAAAGTGAGCTGGTTTTTGTGACTGATGGTGGTCGAGGGGAGGTTTAACTGCAGATCGGTATATCTCCGATATTCTGCTGCATAACGTTGTTATCTATGTAGGATGTATTGCCAAAGATTTCATACTAATATGCATTATAACGCTCGATGCAACACTGCGCGGGGAACAGTGGGATTCCTTAGGGAAGTTGGTATTGCCACGATGGACTGGCTGGCACTAAGCCCAGACTTAAACTCTATCAAGCATTAATGAGACGAGCTTAAACGAAGGGTTAGGGCCAGAAATCCAGCTCCTGAAACCATTACAAACTGAAAGCGGCACTGTTAGACGAATGGGAAGGAATACCGCAAGAGACAGTCAAGAAACCTATCAGGTCAATGAAAAATCGTTTAGAAGCTGTAACTAAAGCTTGGGCGGGGTAATACAAGATACTGAAACAATAAATTTCGCTTAATTTTGTCGTAAATGTTAAATTTTCGAGCCACTACCTGTTTTAATTTCACTTTATTTTTTCTTACATGCTTCAACTATGACGATTATCTCTCGAAATCCTGAAGTGATTGTTATGTTTTTAACCTTGATTTAAAGCTTATCGTTCAAGCATTTGAACGATACCATAAACATTCATGCATGTCGATTACATTGAGAGCATTGTGTTTACGTGAAGCAAGAGAAAATGTTAAAAAAAAAGTAATTAGGCAGTGTAAGGTTAGTTTTAGAAGCACCTAATAGCAAAATTTGATCAAAGTGGGCCAATAAATTCATGGCCCCTTATGAAATTCGCAATACTGGATCGGCAGTGTTTCGGATTGTGTCCGGTTTTAAGTGTTTGACTTGAAACTGATTGGAACATCGAATATTAAAAACAAACATTGGGGAACCCGGGGCATAATGGGCCCCTCAAGGATTATTGTTAATAAAAACTTCCAAAATGTATTAAGAATTTTTGAAGAACTTTTATTAGAAAGAAAATTTATTAAGGAATGATTATAAAAAAGACATTTATACAAAATAAATTATTTAGTATTTTTTTTTTGCTTTTTAATTTGCTCATTATGTCCCGGTGGTGAGGCATAATGGGCATCTGTGGGGTATAATGGTCACGAAGCTAAATTGGATTGCAATGCAAGTAAATTGTCATTCAAGTGACCAGTTACTCGAAAAATGCACTTGGAAAAACCTCTAAAGAATAAAAACACTATCGAAAATTTTGTTTCGTTCAAAACAAAAAGCAACTGCCATTTTTATTCAAAAAAAGGGTTTCCCCTAATAGCGAGCGATGTATTGATACTGGTACATTGCATTTCGGAGCTGACCCTTTTTTCGATATAGAAATACAAACGGGGCGCATTATGCCCCGGGTGCCTGTTATCCTCCGGGTT
Source organism: Epistrophella euchroma (assembly GCA_947049315.1). Classification (NCBI taxonomy): domain Eukaryota; kingdom Metazoa; phylum Arthropoda; class Insecta; order Diptera; family Syrphidae; genus Epistrophella; species Epistrophella euchroma. The sequence continues at coordinate 124,622,133 of OX346246.1, forward strand.
CCCCTAACAATTTAATAACGTAAAATTTCGAACAAAATTAGTTTGAACACAATTTTTTCAAAATTTTCTAAAATCATTTGAATTAAAAACAAAATAAAAGAACAGACTTCAAGCTTTAAAAAAAAAGTATAGCGTGACATAGTAAGTGTTTCCGTTGTTGTCGATTTTTTAGAAAATTGTCCCTCCTGCATTATGGCTGGAAAATAGACCCCCTCCTATACAATTTTTTTCTTGTTTTGACTCAATCTACACGATTAAGCTTTCTGTCACATCATATGCGAATCATCCTGTATATTTTTGTGCATTCTCTATTTGTGTAGAAAACTAAAAACGAAAACCGTAATTTTTATGAAGGAAAGTGTCATAATCTTTTTTGTAGCAAATTTTTCTAAGCTGCAAATCACTTAGTCCTTAACATTTTTCCTGTACAAGTGACCATTAGGAAGATATTCCTGAAAAACAAGTTTGAGGTGCCTATCACCCCCTATATAAAATTGTTAGGGGTCTTCCTATCGATAGGAACTTTTCACAGTTTATTAAGAACACCATCAAGAGGCTGTACACCCAACACCAGCTTTCCGGCGATTTTTCCGGAATTCAATTTTTTAGCTGGATGAAGGAAAAATGGTGGGTAGTTTATTTTGAATCTGAGTATAATTTGTTCCCAGTCAATGCGCGTTGCCTTCGATCTACCAGACTGGATATAATTCGAATTGTAGCCAAAAGATAACAAGGATATGTTCAATAGTGTCGTGTCCTTATAGAACCGATACCGGTATAAATCCCCACCAAAGTAAAGCAATAAAAGGACGTCATTTCGACGTTTGAAAAAAAGGATTTTCCTTTTTTTCCTTGTTTTTCTATTTTTGTATATTTATGTATATTTCGTCAGTTCTTACATTGTCTGTAGGAGCAGAGCACTACTGCTTGGATTTTGACAAAACCCCTGTCCGTCGGCTGTTCTATGTATATATTTAGAACGCGATGTATTTATAAGGCTTCCACCCTATTACAGTGTAACGTGAGCTGTTGTTCAAAATTCGCAGGACAGGCACAGGGTCGTACGTAAACGACAGATACCCAAACCAACGTCTTGTTTCAGGGATTACTATAACTAAATCCATTAAATTTTATATTATTTTTTTCGACAACGCCGCCGCCGATATTATACATAGCTTTTGGGCGTTTGTTTTTGGAACCCTTATAAACGTTAAAATTCAATCGTAGTCATATTCCGACGGACGATCAATATGTTTGCATGTCATATGATGAGGGTGTGTTGTCAAATACCTTCACTACATAGAATACTTTGAAACAAAGGAACAAATTAAGTAACCTATTGACTTTCCAAAATGTTTTATTAATGCAAGGTATGTATGTATGTATGTGTGCATATAAAAATTTCTATCCAGATGGGATTTGTAGAATTCTTGATAAAAGTATTGATTTTTCATTTCAAAGCCGAAAAACAACATTTTAACGTGCCCACTTAAGTATTTTTCCAAATGATAAAAAATTAAAGCTTGACATTACATGATGATGATCCAGTAATGGATTGACGTGAAATTAAGGTCAATTATATTGATTACGGTGAAATTGTGAAATAATTTTTGGAAATTAGTTCACAATAAAATGGAAATATGCAAGAGTTAATGATAGGAAATAAGATTTTGACAAAATGGTTTATTTTTGTTATGGGGCCTTCGTTAAGTGTGCATATATTATGCATGTGTATACAAATGCAAGTAATAATGTTGGAAATTGTTTCTGTTGTTGTTATTACTGCCTCTTCTTCTCATCTTAGCCACTTAGATTTTGCGGAAAATAGTCAGTCTTCTCGATTCCTGCTGCCAAATAAAACGTACACAGAAATGGTTGAGAGTCTGAAATCTGTAAGCCCCTAGTTCTCCTGGTATATAAATTAATCATCTTCTTTAAAATCATAACTATTCGGGCCTATCGAGGTCAGAGCGGAATTCTCTCCGATTTCCTACGAATGGGAGACATTTTGCTGATCGGAGAACTACCTCGAAGCAAAATGTCTCTGATTCGTAGGAAATCGGAGAGAATTCTGGTCCGACGGTTACCTCGATAGGGCCGATTATTGTCCAGTCATAACGCCACTTGAGTAGTTTAAACTAAACTTAACTTCCTGAATTTTCTAATTTTCGTCAAGTTTTCAGTAACTATACATATTTCTTTCAGAAGTGAAAGTGAACTGATAAGAAAAGCTGGCTTCTGAATGAAAAAAAAAATGTTTTGATGCGGTAGTAATACATTTTTCATACGCATCAGCAACGCAAACTTGATGCTTTGTAGAAATATTACTTTGCATAAGTTTGACGTTTCGGAACGCAAAAAAAAAAATATTTTAAATCAAAGCAGTAAAATGCTCAGATGCGCATTTTACTCTTTTATGAAAATCTAGTGAAAAAAACTATATCAGAAGATACCGGCATATTAATGTTTTCGTGAAAAATGGCAGAACATGTTGAAACCAAAAAAGGCTACCTTAACTTTCTTCAAAGCTATTTTTACGGAAAAACTACATAGATCTAGGGGTTTTGATTTTTAAGTTTTGCGTAAATTTTTACTACTAAAACTAGGTTTGTAGAAAGTCAATAACATGGCCGTAACACCCCGACTCCACAGGAGATTTTTCTCTCCAACAATATATCTGATATCCATATTAAGATATTTTTATATATCTTCGCTGGGCAAATCATGTCATGATATTTCATTTCGTACTTCGACTGCATGGGAGTTTGATGGCTGAGTTTTTGCGGATAAATGTAGAGCTCTTCGGTTGTTGTATTCTAGCCTTCAAAAAAATTCCGACAAAACTGAATTTCCGGTAGAGAGCTTTATTATTATGTCTTAATCATTTTCCAAAAAGTCCCCTTAATTGGGCCGGGGATAAAATTTGTAAGAGATCGAAGTTCAATTTTTAACAGATTCCTCTATTGTATATAATAATTACTGTGAAATTTTCACGAACATCAAAAACAAATAATACTTTCAAAAACCACGAAAATAATATTTAAAATGAATGCAAATTAAACAAAATTAGGTATTCACAAAAATGAATCAAAAATTCACCCGCAAATACAGCGAACACCACTCCCATGAAAAGACACAAAATTATGAGACAGAAATGACATTTCTACACAAAAAGCAACAAATAACAACCAATCTGTCAAATTCCATGTCAGAGATCCATGTCAAGATAAAATATCAGAGATAGATCGCTGACATCATATCATAAGATTAAATATCGCGATTCCACAAGACATGTCATGTCAAGATGAACATTCTGAGTGTGTTTCTTTATTTATTCCGGATAAAGAAAAGAATGGATGGAATAGACGAAATGTTTATCCAGAATATCCAGAATGGAATGAATAAAGAAACAAAACTAGAACAAAAAGAATGGCAATCCAGTTGTTCGGTGAAATGTCAAAACAATTGAAGAAATAAATGTTTTTATTTTGGATATTTATGTATTCTCAAAGTCAAAAGTTTAGTAAATTTTACATTAAATGCATAAAATTATACTCTGGTACATTAATTCGCTGTATTATGTTGTTTTTAAATAATTAACACCAATGTGAATCTGCCATAATTGTGGTTAAGAACGTTAATTAAACTGAACGCGCCAGTATTCTTTTTCTATTCTTTTTATTCCACACTTCACATGGAATAAAAAGAATGCATTCCAAACGTTCCGGAATGAATAAAGAAACAACAAAATAGTTTATCCGGAATGTTCCGTGGAATAAAGAAACGCAAAACTGGTATTCCGAATATTCTGGACATACCAAAATGAATAAAGAAACATACTCTCTGAGATGAATTATCTCCTGTGGAGTCGGGGTGTAAGCGTCAGTTGAAAACTATAACTTCTAATTTCGGAGAATGTAATAGACTAGAAATAAAAAAAATCCCCATGGCTATGGAGAAAAAATGGCGATAAACTGTTACAATTGTGAAAAATTTGCATTTCTCTTGTATCAATTTAAAGATTCCTTTCCTTCTTAACACATCAAAAAAGTTCACATTACTAGAACCTTTTAAGATTTTACATAGTCACACTACACCTGGCACCAATGCTCATGTTAAAAAGATATACGTTTCCCTGCCCATAAAAAAAGTTTAAATTTTCATCATAACATCTTCACAATGCGGTCGAGCCCCGCATTATCCCTACATTTTAACAAAACACATATGAAAAGTCCTTCAGCTACCTATAAGCTGTCAAACAGCACGAACACTATGTACTCTTGAATTACATTCTTCTTTTATCAATCACAAAAATAAAGCAACCTTTTCTCTTGATGAGTAAACACTAAAAACACTTCACTTTGTTGTTTGAATCTCATGCATAACCACCTCATTTTTAACCACATATTATGTACCAACCAAAATCCCTATCCATAAGGATCAACTTAAATTTGAGAAAACATCCTCGTAATACACTGACTGAGTGTAGATTATGCGGAATGTATGTACGTATATGTACCTACATATATGGAAGAGCTAAAGTTTGTTTACTTTGGTAAAGAGATCCACTAGAGATGCATTACAAAACAAAAATCATTTTTCAGGATTTTCGCACAGCCACCCACACCACATATACAGGAGGACTAAAGGGCAGACCATGAATATCCTTTTGCTATCTTTCCCACACCATCTTTGTCTGGGTGCATCTGATTGTAATAACATTTAGGTTACCCGAGTTCCGTTATTTTTTGTCGTCTCTTTTTTTTTTTGATCACCTAGTCCTGCTTCGTCATCTTATTTCAGTCAGGGTTTTTCGGTTTTTATGCTTACCATTTTTTGTTTGAATACCTACCTACTATATGAACTCTCTACATACATACATACATACATATGTGTACTTACATAAATTTGTACCTATCAAGAGTGTCATATGGGTGATCGAAGTGTTGCCCCTACCTCATCGAAAAATCCTCTAATTTTTTGAAAAAAAATTTTCAATTACGAAAAATAAAATGGCAGAACTAATGTGGCGGTCTGAAAAATTTAATTTATTGTAATCAAAAAAATTTACTTACAACAGATAACAGAATTTTACAAAGCAACGGTAACTCTTCCAATGCCATTATTAAAATTATAAAAAATAGAATAAGAGGAGGAGGGGCTTCCGGGTTTATAAAAAAAGTATAGCATATGACATTTAAAGTGTTGCCGTTGTTTTTGAATGAGTTTTTTTACTTGCGATATATAGGTACTATATGGCAAGTTTTGAATTCGTAAAAAAAAATTGAACTCGAGATTTTGATCAAACTTGACATTCCCATTATAGGGAAGACGAAAAAAGTGGGTCTCGCAATTCCGTCCGTCTCTCTGTCTGTGGACTCGCCTACAGCTCAAACCCATAGGCCGATTTTAATTAAACTTGGTATAAAGTGTTGTTGGAACATTCCCCCGACATATTTTTTTCCTTTTCTTTTTTATATTTGTTTAGCATTTTTGAAAAATCTTATTTTTCTCAAAAAAGGCTCGACAGATTTTTCTCAAAAAAAAAAATAAATAATTTTTATTTATTATGTGTGTAACCGATTTAAATTAAACTTTTTATACAAAAGCTTCTCAAAAGTTGAAATCATACTGCATATCAAAATTTTCAAAAAAAAAAGCATTTTGGATTTTTAAAAAAATTTCAAAATTTTTTTTTTGAAAATTCGAAATTTAAAAAACGGGTAGATAATTTAATTCGAAATTTAATTTTTAATTCAACGTAAATAAATACTAAATAATTGGGTACCAATTTTTTTTTTATTTTTACAATATTTTATATATAAAAAATTAATTAAAAAAAACCGTTCCTACGATTTAAAATTTTTTTTCTCCAAAACTAAGACCAGTTGAAGAAATCAGATGGTGTACCTTTTTTATCTCTCAAAACAATTTTAGAATATTTTTTAATAAATTTATTTCGAATTATGTTGAATTTTAATACTTTTCCAATTTAAGCTCTAAGTTACATGTATAATACTAGTTTAAACTCAAGGCTCGCATAAAAAAATTATTTACTCAATCCTTAAAATTCGAAGAAAATTTTACTGCAAGAGCAAGTTTGTGCGATCCAGTCGTGCGTTTTATTTATATTTCTAGTCGATTTTTATGAAAGTTGCCCTCCCGATTAAACGGAGGAAATAAACTCCCTTCCCATACGATTTTTTTCTTGTCTCGACTTTACCTTCGCGTTTTAGCTTTTATGCGAATCACCCTGTATAGGTACTAATATACCAAGTCCGCAATTCTGTCCGTTTCTGTTTCATTTTATTTAAACTTGGTTTCTCTTTCTAGCGTTCTGGGACATTCCCCCCAAAACAATTTTTTTTTAATTTTTTTAAAACCAAAAAAAAAAAAAAAAAAAACCGTACGAACCATATAGTTTTTAGTTTCGCAGATTTTTCTTAAAAAAATTGATTTTTATAGTTATAGACTAATACTGGTGAAAATAAAATGGTTGTGAATGGTACGTTCCATAGAACCATTCAACCATTTTTTATTATCGCTTTTCTCGAAAATTAATAAGCCGAATTTTATGAATATTTTAATGGTGTTCTAAAAAGTTTAAATATTTTATACCTACATTTTCATTTTTTTTTTGGTTTTTAAGAAATAGTTTCAAAATTGTTTTTTAAAAACTGTGTCTTCCATACAAATGTTAAAAAAACTGTTACAGAAAATTAACAGTTAGGCATTCATTATTAACAGAACCTTATCTCATTCAACCGATTTAAATAAAATTTTTGACATAACAGCTTCTTATAAAATTAAATTTTAATGCATAATTATCAATTTACTTTTTTTTGAAAATTCAATATTTTAAAATAGGGTAGATGATTTTTTTTAACTAATTGAATTTTTAATTTTACATTGATATACACTGTCAGACAAAAAAAAGTGCAAAAATAATTTTCAATAATATTTTATTTAGTATGATATGTTTTGATTTATTTTTCTTAAAAAAATAATGTATTCATATTTTTCAGATTATCTTACGTCCACAAAAGTAATCGTTTAAAGCTATTTATAAAATGTAGGTTAGAAATTAAATAAAATAGCAATATTCAAAGAAAATAGAAGAGACAAAATAAAGTGCAAATTCAGAAAAGAAAAACGTTAATAGGTAGTGGCTCCTCCTTTATTTTGAATAACTGCAGCAAGATGTTTGGGCATGCTGCTCACCAGGTTCTTCAAGATTTGATCTGGAATTCTCTCCCATTCATTTTGGAGGCTTTCCCAAAAAGATTGTAAATTGCGACGTTGATCTAAGGGAATCCTTTCATCCAAAATGGACCAAAGGTGCTCAATAGGGTTTAAGTCGGGAGATTGGGGTGGCCATTCTAGTACGTCAACATTATTTTCGGTAAAAAACTGCTTAGCTACTCTGCTTGTATGCTTTGGATCGTTATCTTGTTGAAAAATATAACTTTCCAAAGACATTCTAGAAGCAGAAGAAGCTAAGTTTTCCCTAACAATGTTGACGTAACTAGAACCCGTCATTTTTGTTTAAATTTTGACAATATTTCCAACGCCACTAAAAGAAAAACATCCCCAAACCATAAGTGACCCACTTCCATGCTTCACCGTTTTTTGTATGAGTCTTTCGGATTGCTTGCACCAAACTCGCTTTTTTCCCTTACAGTTTTTTAATTCAAATTTGGATTCGTCAGACCAAATAATGTTTTCCCAGAACGATTGTGGCTTCACTAAAACCTTTCTAGCGAAAGCTTACCGTTTTTTAATATTAACTGGACGGAGTAACTGCTTTTTCTTTGCAAAAAAGTTTTTTAAACCGCTTTCATAGAGTCGCCTTTGTACTGTCCTTGCTGTTATATTTAACTGCAGTTCTTCTTTAATATTTCTGGCGAAAGATAAAGGGTTCTTTCTAGCCTCAATTTAAATCCTGCGGTCATCAACTGCAGTTGTCTTCCGCTTCCTTCTGCAAGAACTTTCAAAACTAGCAATAGTTCCTCGTTCAAAGAAATTGAGGCAGATTTTTCTTACCCTAGAAATGGATAATCCATATTTTTCTGCCAGTTTATGGAATGTGAATCCACGTTGACGGTCCACAACAAGCAATTCCTTCACTTCAGATGTTAACGGGTTCATACTTAGGCTTTAAGTAATAAAAATAAAATTTAACACGGAAATTATTATAAATTGTGATCTTTTGCTTCTACCTTTTTATATTTTATCAATTGTAAATATTTTTCTTTAAAACTTAAAACTTTTTGGCAGGGAATAATAAAAATGCACTTTATTTTGTCGCGACATAAATTGTATATGCTCCAAAAATACCGCAACTAATAGTAATTAGACATAACAATGGATTGTTTTTTTTTTTTTTTTTTAAGAGTAAGCAACTGAGAATATGTGACGTCAGAACATGAAATGGAATGATAAACACTCTTTGCTTTTAAATAGCGGTAGTTTGAAAATTAATCTAATACTTTTGCACTTTATTTTGTCTGTCAGTGTATACTAAAAAATGTAGTACCAATTTTATTTCTTAAACATGTTTTCAAAATTTTATATATAAAAAATTATTTTTTACAAAACCACGATTTTAGATTTTTTTTCTTATAAACTGAAATTTATTAAAGAAATCAGAAGGTGGACTTTTTTTAGTACCCAAAACAATTGATAAAATTTGATAATGTGAATTTTTAACAATTTTTCTCTAAGTTTAAAGATTTAATTTTTGTATGCATTTTAAAAGTGCATTATGGTGGTGTTAAGTACGCGTTCTTACTGTCAGGTTGATGGAATTTTATTTGGATAGTTACCAAGTAGGTAGTGAACAAATTTTGGAGCGGTATAAAACACTGTTAGCAAGTCAGTTCACCAGCTCTCGGTCTATTTGTTTCATCTGACACATAGATATAGTTACTCTATGAGTGAAATCTTTGAATTTGTTTTAAATTGATATTGTTTAAGCTCTTTTGAGGAAATGTGGCAACGTTGGAAGTATTTTTTTTGTATGAAACCTGTTCACTGTCCTACGAATACGAATAGTGTTTGCCCTTGCAGAAGAAAAGACAGAATTTTTCTAGCGAAATGTGAATTTTGCACATCACCATGAAAAGGATGTAAAAATATAATATTTTAATGTGTGAAAAAAAAAAATTAAGAAAATAAAATATAAATCCCCTTCTAAGTGTTGTTGTTGCACCTCTGAACATGCTTCTGGTTCTGATGCTCCGCTTTTTCGTATTTAAACTTTCTAAAATGCAGACAACTGGTTACATACATACATATACGTACAAACATAGGTAGGTTAACTTTCGCTAAGCGGAAAAAAATAAAAAAAATCTTCTCCAATAAAAATAAGAGGTTCTTTTTTTTTTGTTCAGTAACGAAGAAGATGGTATTAATATCATAAACTGATTTTATAAAATCAAAAAAAAAAAGCTTCTAGCAAGGAAAGATATCCTTTACGGTGAGTTTACTATAGTTCCCTACATACTGCTGTTGGATGCCAATTTGGAAAAGTAATTTTATTGAAACAACATTTCAAGGGGAAGTGAAACTGCTGCGGGCTCCAAGCCATGTAGACATGGCCAGGCCAACCAACAACACTGAGTATTCATCATGAAAAACGAGAAAAACTTTTACTCAGATTAGCGCTGTGTGCCTTTCGTTGTCGCGACGACACGACGTGTTTTCATATCGTACCGGAAACTAAAATAAAGAGAAAAAATCTTTTTAAATGAATTTGACTTTTGGGGAAAAATGCAGTAGGTTTAGGTATTGAAAAACCGCAGAAGGTGAATTTTGATTACAAAAATTTAGGAAGCTTGGCCAGAGGGAATGAGGTTCATTGCCAAGTTCTTTTTTATAAAGAGGAAATTCAGATTGTTATTGAGTTCATGGTGATGATGCCAAGTTTAAGGTACCTATTCTTTGATTTTTATATAGATCAATTTATCGATTAGTTTGTTAATGAAGTATTAAAATCAAACATCAGCATATTCAGAAAATCTCAGTATTCGAAAATCGGGTGTCATTCTACTCTACATATAATGTAATTACTGCAATTTATGAAATATTGGAGACAATTTCATGTTTCAACAAACTATTTAATATGTTTTTTTTACACACAAAAAAAAAAATAGTGTAATCAAAAGCAATGAAATAACACTGGATCGCACGAACTTGCTCTTGCAGTTGAACCGACGAACGTTGTCCTGTCCTAGCTATTAATGTTCAATTCGAACTGAGTGGAATAAATAATTTAAAAAAAACTATTATTTTTAATGATTTCTGATATACAAAATTGTTAGGTTTTTTCTGGTGCATAAATAATGTTGATGGTTTTCCGACACTGGAACACTGAAGGCGACACACAATTTTTACAAAACTTTCCTGCTGCAACATCCTTATAATATTGTATAAGTGTCAACTTAGCGAAACAACATTCACCGATCGAAAAAATTTTATTTGTTTAATTAGCCGTTATACTACGTTTTCATTAGAGCCGAAATGAGGTAATTTCGCAAATTAAGTAAAAAGTGTTTTCATTATAAATTTGCTAATTTCATTTGACAGTCCAGGCTGTCAACCGCTTGTTGTTGTTGTTTTATACGTTGAATTCTGTCATATTAAATGCGTTCCACTTTGAATGGATTCCATTTGGGTGTGTTCATAAAGTTTTTACGAAATTTCCTACCTAATTTCGTGCAAATTTGGTTGAAATTACCTCATTTGGAAATGTGAATTTGTATGGGAAATGAGATGATTTCGAATCGAATTTGGAAATTTTCAGCGAAATTACCTCATTTGCTCTAATGAAAACGTAGTATTAATTAGTTGTCGCTCTATGTTTTCTATTGGTATAAAGTTAGCGAGGAACCCTGGAAAAGCGGTAAATATTTTTTATATTGAGTGGTTTAATGCTTTATAATTTGCATTTCGTCAATCCTGAATTATTTGTGACGATTTCAATTTTGTACTGGAATGTTTTTTCTTGCAAAAATTGGTATCAAATTACCGAGGAACGTCTGGAAAAGAGTTAAAAACTTCTTATATATATTGGGCTTTTGCTTAATAAATTACCTTAAGCAGTTCTGAATTAGTTGTGAAAACATCATGCGATGTTTTCTATGTTTTTTTTTTAATTCATTTAAAGTTCGAGACGAACTCGTTTAAAATGGGTTAAAACTTGTGTAATAGAAATATTTATTGCTTAAAAATTTGCTGTTACTGGTCGTGCAATGTTTAATATAATTTTTCCAAAATAAAAAAAACATAGCAAACATCGCATGACAAAATTGAAATTTTCACAACTAATTAAGCAAGAACCCAATCAATATAAGAAGATTTTAATTCTTTTCCAGACGTTCCTCGGTAATTTGATACCAATTTGACAATTTTGCAATGAAAAGAAAACATAGAGCGATAAATTCAAAATTGTGACAACTAATTCACGACTAATTAGCGGCAAATTATAGAGTAGTAAAACATTCACAATAAGAAGTTTTTATCCATTTTTCGGATGCTGCTTCGCTAAGTTGACACGAATTTCACATTTTTGCAAAAAAAAAACATAGAAAACATAGAGAGACAAATTCAAAATTGTCACAACTAATTCACGCCTAAGTAGCGGCACGACTAACTAACGGAAAATTATAGAACAGTAAAACATTCACAATAAGAAGTTTGTATACGTTTTTCATATGCTGCTTCGCTAAGTTGACACGAAGTTAGTAAAGCAGCAAAAAAAAAAACGTAGAAAACATTGCACGACAAAATTAAAATTGTCACAACTAATTCAGAACTGCTGAACCGCTAATTATTAAGCAATAAACTGTTCGCTATAAGACGTTTTTACCCCTTTTTGAGGTGCTGCTTCGCTAAGTTGATATCAACAAAAGAAACATAGGAAACATCGAACGACAAATTTGAAATTATCACAACTAATTCCCGACTAATTAACTGCTAATTACCCAAATAAAATTTTTTCGATCGGTGAATGACACTCATTAACATTGTACATACATTGTACATACATTTTGAACTTATTGCATTTGTAATTATATTTGCACTACACTTGTCAAAAAATTTAAAGGAACAAATAAAATTTCACGGTTTTTTAGTGTTTTTTGAACTGTATCTCTGTGGAAAGTAATCGTATTGAGATGAAAAAAAAAGAATTCTAAAGCTTTATGTTTTTTATTTTATTGTTTTTGAAGAAAGTCATGTTCTTTGAAAATTTTTGAGCCAGATAAATTAATGTATTGATTCGATAACTTGTTTAATTAACTTTAACTTCCGCTTTTTTCGGCGTTCTATTTTTTTTCAGAAGAATATCTGGCTTTGATTATTTTTTTTGGCCCCTCACCGTAAGATTGAGAAAAAGTAAAAAAAAAACTGCTTTTTAAAGACGGCTTTTTAAAGTCTTTCCACTGCTTTACAAATTGGTTGCAGGACCAGTATATGTGCAAAAAATCGAATTCAAGATAACAATCAAACTTGACATAACGATGATAGAGAACACGAAAAAAGTGGGTCCCGCAATTCTGTCTGTATATCTGTATATGCCTGAACCTCGGCCTACAGCCTAAACCCCTGAAGCGATTTTCTTCAAACTTGGAGCATAAGATTTTTTGGTGATTCCCTAGAGGGGAAAACGAGTTTTTTTTTTGCTCAAAAAATAACGGTACTTGCCGTTTTTATCTCAAAAACGGCTCTAACGATTTTTTTTAAAATTTTTTGTGTGTACTAGGAGTGGTATGGTATATATTTCAGTGAAAAAAAAAATTACCAAAAACCGTTATTAACGGTACCTGTCATAGAACCATTTTTTTTTTATTTTCGATTTTCTCGTTGACCGCTTAACCGATTTTGATAAAAATTTTTGCTTAAGAGGTCCTAGCAAGTGTGAATAATACTGCATACAAATAATTTCAAAAAAACATTTTTTGGATTTAAAAAAAAAAGTTCAAACTTTTTTTTTTGAAAAATCATTTTTATGAAAACGGGTTGATGAATATTTTTGAAATTATTGTTTTAACTGTATATTGTTATATTCCTAAAAATGGCATACCAATTTTTTTTTCTAAAAAATATCAAGAGATTTTCTATATAAAAAATTATTTTTTAAGAAAACCGCTCCAACGATTCTAAAAATTTTTTCTGCAAAAATTCACATTTTTTCAAGAATTTAGACGGCGTTTTTCATTGTGAGATTAAAACATTTTAAGTACTTATTTTATCAATTTAAAGAACGTATTTCATGCTTTTTTTCCATATTCAAATTTCCGTTCTTCAATTTATAAAATGGATAAATTCATATACATATAATTATAAATTATGTGTTTTATATTACACTCAATCTTTAAAATTCGAAAAAACTTTTACTACAAAAGCAACTTCGTGCGACCCAGTTGTGCATTTCATTTTCAAAAGTTTGTACATTATTCTTTGGCAAAAACTTTTAAGGTACCTATTCCTTTAAATTTCTTTAAAAAAAAAATAAGAAAAGGTGTCACGTACAGACGGGTCGAGTCAACCAATGTTCTACATTGTTATCTTAATATTCAGATTTCAGCAAAACTATTAGGCATCGATCAAAAATTTATTTAGAAACGAATAATAAGTAAGAATCAAAGTTAGTATTTATGAGAAAAAAATATATAAAAGGCTCATCCTTATATTTTTAGAAATTTTTTAATGGGTTGTCACGTACAGTCAAATTATGTCACTTGTCTGACAGAGTTAAAATTAACGGTTTTTATGAGTAGTTATTTAATAGATAACAACTGTTTTGTCTTCTGATAGGCTATGAATTCGGTACTCCCCCCTCCTTTTTTTCAATTTTAATATATTGGAAGGTCAAAATTTCGGGTATTGGTTTGGCATTTTCCGATTGAAAAATTGTCCTTTTTAGTGTCTTTTTTTGTCAGTTATTCATGAGGCTGGAAGAAAAATCATAATTAAAAGTCATCTAATGTTATTACTCCCAAAATAAATATAACTAAATTTCAAACACATCACAATAATTTTATGTTTAGTTATAATTATTCTTTATATGCCGCCATCTTGCCTTAAACGTGCATTAACATTAAAAAATCGAAAATTTAAGAGTTCTCATTTTTCATGGAATGCTCTATCATAATGTTAAAAGTCATTAAAATCTTGAATTACATATTTTTTTTTCAACATAATATTTGCCCTAAAAGAGCAAGTAAAAAAGGAAAAAATGTCTTCTGTTCAAGATTATACATATCGTGTTATTTTTGCACGCATAAAGCAGTATCAGCGAAAAAACTATTTTTAGATCATTATATTGAAAGTTTCTCAATATTTAGCTGTCTAATAAATATCATTAAGTAGGTTTATTTGTATATTTAATTTCTACCGTCGCGTCTGTGCGTGCCTATCACGAATTTTTTATAAAAACTAGATACCTAAACCTTACATACCCACTTTTTCTACAAAAAAAAAAAAACCCTAAACATTAATTTTTATCGATTTAACTCGAGTTCTTATGGTTAGCAGAATAGGGGAGAAATTTTGAATACATTATTTCTATTCTTAAATTTTGCTTTCATTTTCTGTTTCAGAAAATAGAAGGAAGAAAAATCAAAAATAAAAAAAAAAAAAATGTCTGACACTATGACCTTCTGCCTGAAGCCCAATCGACCGGTGTCACTCAGCTTATTGTACCAAAGGATGTACACTCGTGTACATCACATATACAACCACAACACCTATTCGTCCGTTGTGCCACTCCATAAATTTCCATGGAAATCCATTTTCCAATTTTTTTTTTTGTTTGTGTTATATTGACGTAGAAGTTACGCTGAATAGTTTGTGTCTACCTTAAATTTGTACATATATCGAGTTACCATAGAAACACGTCTACCAAAACAAAGCCTGCGTTAGACATCGAAATAAGCCCAAAAGTTTTTCAATTGAATAATTCTTTAACTTGGACGTATGTACGTCATACATATGTACGAGTCGTGATGTATAATGTAGTTAGCCTATTTTTTTTTTTTTTTTTTTGTTACCAACAGTGCCATATATTTCTTAAACCTCTTTTCGGTTATAGATATACCGGCAGAACATTTTTTAACACGAATTTTGTCAACCTGACTTTATCCTGCAGAAATTAAAAAAAAAAAAACTCGCCTACATTCATTTTTCCCCCCGTCATGGTATAGCATGATATCTCTGACGGCAAATTCAATACGAAAATTAGTTTGAAGTAATTTTTCGATGGTAAGAACGGAATTGTAGTTCGAGCAAGGTCCTTCTACCTTCAAGCAGCTTGTGCTTCTGGAAAATTAAGTAATTCCTTGTGCAATAAATTTTGAAGAAACTACTGTACCTACAGTAGGTATGTATGTTAGTATGTATGTATGTCTAGTTGAACAATGTTAAAAATGAACAAAAAGAACATTAGCTAGGATAAGACGAAAAAAAAGGGGGGGGGGGGGTGAGGGGCAACAAAGCAAACATATTACATTGCAACGCTCTTTTTTATACAACAAAAACCTAAAAGCTGAGTAAATGAAAACACCCGGTCCGATCGCCAATTGTGTTTCAGAAGAATGAGAAGAGAAAATAGCTTTTAGTAGACGAAGGAAGAAGGCATAGGATATCGGTGTATGTAGGTATAAGCGGCCCCTTATCTATGTGGAAGGTTCTTCTTCTTCTGCATGATGTAACCGAAACGGAATCCGATAGTGAGGAATTATAAAAGACTAGAAGGCACAGTCAATAGCTTTCAACAACAACAACAACAAAAAGGCAGATTTGAAAACAACACTCTCGTAGTTGATTTTTCATTTAAAATCAGAAAGTCAGAGTTTATAGTGAATTAAATTGATTTTTCTTTTGTATCTTAAATTCTATTGTACAAAGGATTTAAATGAAAATGGATTTTTGAAGAATATGTACAAAATTTACTAAGGTACCTATTTCGATATCAGAATTGAAGTTTTTTCTCTTTTGAAAGAATGCCTTCAACTTTGACATTTCAATATCGAATTTGCAATTTTTGAAATTGCACTTTTCTATATTGTGATTTTAAAATCAAATGGTCATAAAAAAAAAAACAGCATTAAAGTGGTATCCTTATAATCGAGTATAATGTTCTCTTAAGAGATGAACAAACAACACTGTGAAAGGAAATAATGAAGTACCTATACCTACCAGCACTTTAAATTCAAATATTTACAATCTTCTTGAGTTCGTTAATATAACAAAACCGTTTTCATGTTTAGGATAAGTGAGTAAAGTTCCTGATGGAATGTTGTGTCATAATTAATAAAATGACTCTATTACAATTTCGTTGATTTTAATGTTTATTTCTTGGAGCAGAAATGAAAAAAAAGTTAAAATTCATATCTGTTTGTCAATATCGCTCTTTTCTTCTTTCATAATTTGGTGGCTGTGAAGTTATTGAAGGCAAGCAATATATACAACGTTTATATTCAGGACCGAGAGCTCGAGTTGGATTTGTGTCGGATTTTCGACTCAGGTTTTTCGTTCACAGATTTGAGAGCTCGATATTGAGTTGAATTGAAATGGTGTCGAGATGACATATGGTGTTTTTCAAGTTAACTCCTCAACCCAGGTGTTTTAGCACAAATTTCGACTCGACTCCACTCGTGAAGTGGAATCGAGTCAGTTCAAGCTCAATTCAACTCGATGCAGGTATACAAAGGGTTTAAGTGAGCTTCAAGCTCGCTTAAATACCACATGGAAACGTAGTAATATTTGTGTATGCGTTTAGTAAGGGAGGAGGCCGTAAGATAACTTTCGCTATCTTGTGGCTTTTTCAAATCAAGAAACTAGCCTATAGCCTAGTGGTGAAATCCGTCTAGAAAACAGTTTTGAGTACCTAATATATGTGCCTATTATGGATGACAACTAAACTTAGTTGAGTTGGCTTCAGGCCAACTAAACTTTAAAACAACCAAATAAATTATTCGTATTACGGAAGACTACTGATTTCAGTTGAGTTTAATAAAAATGTTGCCTACTTAGAGGAGTTTATTTTATGTGAAAATCAGCTGGTTGAGCAGCATAATGTTGTGAATTTTGCAAACCAAATTTAAAGGAGGGTAAAAATAAAAGTTAAACTTAACAAAAATGGAAAGGAGATTTAATTTTTTTTGAAAAATTGTAGCGAAAAAGCTTCCTTAATTTCGGGCGTATATACTAGAAAAAATACAATAGTCCAGTAACGAAGGAAAAATAAATGAAAAAAATCGTGTAGTCTGGGTTATTTTTTTTAAGTGGGAGGGGTGACCCTCAGGTCCAACATACCAAAAGTCCCCATCCCAAGGCCGTGAGCTTAAGCCAGAAGAGGGGGTTAAAGGTCCCCTTTTTAAGTTTTTCGTGAATATTTCGAAAACCAGGAGCTAAAGTGAAAAAGACTGCACTAAGGAATTAAAGTAAATTAAATTTCGTACAAAAAATGTTATATGTAGTTATATTTTCGCTTGGAGCAACACTAAGTAAGATGCGGGGTGGAGAAATGTCAAGAAATCTAAAAAATCGGTAGTGTTCATAATTGTTGATTTTCTCAAAAACTGAAAGACCTACAGCTATCTTGTTTTGAGTGTTTGACTAAGAATTAACAACAGGAGTTAATACTGAAATTTAGCACTTAGCTATAAAAAATTTTGAAAATAAAATCATTATAATTTTTTTTTTCAAAACTTTAAATTCAAATTCAATTTTTTCATAAACTCTTAATAGTCCAGTCATATTAGACATAAAAACAGCCAAATTACGGAAAAATCGCCGGAAAGCTGGATTTTGGTATACAGCCTCCTGATGCTGTTCTTAAGAAACTGTAAAAAGTCCCCATCGATAGGGGGCCTTTAACCCCCCTTAAACTTGGTTATTTACAATTTTCTTAAAAACTAGAAGACATTTAGACATCTAGTTTTTAGTGTTTGATTAGAAATTAATAGGAGCATTGAATATTAAAAACAAAAATAGTACTTAATAACGTAAAATTTTGAAAAAAAAAAAATAGTTTAAAAAAAAATGTTTTCATTATTTTTTCAAAATTTTGAGTTTGAATAAAATAATTTGAATTACAAACAATATAAAAGAACAGACTTCCAGCATTAAAAAAAAGTATAATGTGACATTTTAGGTGTTGCCGTTGTCTTTTAATGATCTCTTTTCTATTTCCAGTCGATTGTTTAGAATATTGCCCCTCCCGCCTAAACGGGGGGAATAGGTCTCCCCTCCATACATTTTTTTTTGTTTTAACTCAACCTATACGATTTAGGTTTTTTTTTTCACCACATTCAAACCATCCTGTATATTTGTATAGAAAACTGAAAGCCTTAACTCTACTGATCGAATTATTTCGAAAACCGTTACTTTGATGAAAAAAAGTGTCATAATCTTTTTTGTACGAAATTTTCTAAGCTACAAATTTTTCATCAACATCTTTTCTGTACAAGGTACCGTTAGGGAGATATTGCAGAAAAACCATTTTGGGGGGCCTTTAACCCCCCGTAAAATTGTTAGCAGCGCTCCTATCGATGGGGACTTCTTACAGTTTCTTAAGAACACTATCAGGAGGCTGTATTCACAACGATATTAACTTCAGGTTAATTTGTTTCTATACGATAATGCCATTGTTTATAAATTGGTAGATTTTGTATTAATATTAAACTGACGCACTTAAAAAAAAAAAAAAATACAAGAAAATAGTAAAAATTGTTGCAAACGTCGCAAATTTGGTCTTGACTTGCACTCCTATTTGATAGGGTTTTCGAAATTCTTGAATTGGAAATTTTCTTACAAAAAAATAATATCGGATATCAAGTTTCAAAGGAAGTTACTAGAGTGGGTCGCACCCATGATGGGCCGATTTTGACCGAACTCCACAAAAACACTATAAAGGGTATTTTGTGAAAAGTGTGACACAAGACTTGGACGTTTAGATTGGATCGAGACATATGAAAAACATTTTATGGGTCTATTTCTCCCCGTTTAGGCGGAAGGGACAATTTTCTAAAAAATCGACTTGAAATGGAAACAAAATTATTAAAAAAAAAAGAACGGCAACACCTACAACGTCATGGTATACCTATACATATGTACTTTGTGTTAAAAGCTAATCTCCGGTACGCAAAGCAAATTTTTGTGAACTAAAATCTATTTTGAAGCCAAATTCAGATTGTTTAAGTGAATATTTTTCGAAGAATGAATTTCCAAACTCCAAATTTTGAAAAAAAATAATTTTGTTTGTTTTTTTTTTTTAATATTCAGTGCTTCCATCAATTTTCCGAATTTTCCGGACTCAAACTAAAGGCAATTGCTTACTGTTCTATTTAAGTCCGGGAAATTCTTATTCCATGGTGTAGTTACCCTGAACACAAGAGCTAAAATAACAATTTTTTGTTTATAAAGCCAGCAGATGTTCAAATGTTTTCTGTTTTTTGAGAAAATTGAAAATAACAATATCTACTTAACTATATACTTACTAGGAATAGAATCTCGGACACTGACGCTTCGAAAGCGGGTTGTCATAAGTTGATCTGAAAAAGAAAAGAACAACCCCGAGTTCGTAAAAGTAACCATGCCGTGCCGTGCCGTGAAAATAGTATCATACAGACAGCCCTAAATATAACTGACCGCAAGTATGTACCTTTAATTATTACCGATGACATTTTCCACAACCTCTACCACATAGCTTATATGTATTCTGTAAAAGAATTCATAATAAAGTCCTCACTCATGAGATTAAAAATAACATGTTCTATAAATAAAGATGCTGGTTAACCCGTTATCATCGCTATCAACTCATAGTCATTCGCATTAATTGCTTGAGTCCGGTGAGTAAATATCATCCCCTTCTTTGATGCTTCTTCCACTTTCTCATCCACCCACTAATCGATTTTTGTACCTGCATCTGCATGCTTATATTGCTTCATACGCTTTTGGTTTTTATCCGCAATCAGTAACATTAAAACTACCCCCACATATCCTTTTTCTGCAGGCAATAGTTTGGGAAATACAGTTGCAAGCAAATTATGGTTATTCAAGGTGATTCGGTTGTATGCTAGGGGGGTCTATTGCAAACGCCCTCCCCCCCCCCCCCCTCTATTGAACTTGAAATGGAAAAAAATATTTAAAAAAGAACGGTAATACCTACAATGTCGTGTACATGATGCCGATTTACCAGCTGGTTGAGAAGATTTGGCATTCCCTGTGCTTCGGAAAGTAGGTTGCCTTCACTGTTTTGAAGAGAATGCAGGCTCGTCTTAAAATCTGCAGATATTATTTGCGGTTATTTGAGCCAGAGCCTTAACGGGTAGACTGATTTTCTTTAAATTTGGGACACAAAATTGTTATGCGACTCCCTAGAGGAGACATTTGAATTTTTATTTAACTTCACCTACAATTGTTACTGTTGCCATACAATAATTTCGGTTGCTTTCAAATTTTCTCTAAAATGGCTCTAACAATTTAGATTAAGCTTCCTGTATCCTTTATGTGAATAGCAAATTTATTATTGTAAGAAAACCACATTTCTGTTTTTTGCCAAAAAATTGGATGTACATTAGACTGATTCAAAAAAAATTAAAATGTGTCCGATTTTTAATGCCACTAGCTTTTTAGTTAGAGTTTAGTGAAATAATAAGTCTGGTAAGATTTCAGCTGTTTAGATTAATATTTAAAAATAAATTATTCCTAAAAAACTTTGAATAGCGATATTTCTCCAGTTATTCATCGTAAAAGATTTTTGTTTTCAGTTTTGAATGGAGAATGATCATAGCTTTCAATCGATGTATAAAACCACTTGCGCATCTACTTTTTTCTCAAATACTTAATTTGAATAAAAAAAAAAATAAATAAAATAATGGGCTTCTAGGCCGAGATTTAGCTAGGTCGCTCATCGCTAATTTATTTTTTCCATACAAATTGCATGGGAAGTTTTTTCGTTTGTTTGCTTCTTTTTCTTTATAACTTTAGAACCGGTTATCGTACAGAAACAACTGAAAAATTTTTTTAAAGAAGAATACATTTTCTTTAAAATTTGAAGGGCCACTGGATAGTGATAAAAGTTCAGATAATTTCAGTAATTGGTCAGACATAGGTTTTTTTAAATTAATTTTTAAAGTTTTTTTCAAGGTCACAGTATAAGACTTTTAGCACCTCAGTGGTTGAATTTTCAAAAAAACTGTATATCATCTGAAAGTCTACTTAATCCTCGTAAAAGGTCAGCTAGTTTCAGAAATTGTTCAGCCATAGTTTTTTTTCTATGAATTTTTAAAGTTTTGTTCAAGGTCATTTCAAGGTCGTATAGACTGTTAGCACCTAATTTATGGGATATTGGAAAAAAATGTATACCATCCGAAAGGTAGCTCAATCCTGATAAAAGGTCAGCTAATTTCAGAAATTGGTCAGCCTTACATTTTTTTTAATAAATTTTTTAATTTAATTTTTTTCAAGGTCGTTACAAGGTCGTATACACTGTTAGCACCTCATTTGTGGAATTTTCAAAAAAATTTTATGTCATCTGAAAGTTTACTTATTCCTCATAACAGGTCAGAAATTCAGAAATTGGTCAGGCATAGACTTTCTTTTATGAATTTTCAAAGTTTATTATTTTTTCAAGGTCATATAGATTTTTAGCACCCCATTTAAGGAATTTTCAAGAAAAAAATGTATGCCTGACCAATTTCTGAATATAGCTGACGTTTTATAAGGATTTAGTTATCTTTTAGATGGTAAACATTTAGTTATTCACGCCGAATAGCTTTTTAATGACTTAACTAATTTTGTTAAAATTTTCAGATTTGGTGTTTCTAAATAGTTTGAAATTGAAAAAAAAGTGAAAACAAGTTTTCCTAAAGGCAGTATTACATTTTTTCATATATACAACATACATATATGGCAAGTTTGCCAAATAAATATGGCTCAAAAATGTCATATAAGTATGATAGTCAAATTTATATGACAAAATATATATTACTCCATATATATGACAGTCATGAATCATTTTGAATTAAAAAAAAAAAATAATTGTGAACAAAAATTTTATAGAAAAAGCTTGTGACATACTTATGGTACAGTCTAATACTACTTGTCATATAAGTATACAAATATTGTGCCATATGTAATACTGCCTTAACAAGTAAAATGGTGGAAAGTGATTAACGCTAAACAAAACGTGTCGCAACTTAATACAAGCAAATTCCATTTATTAACCAACCTAATTTCTCGAAAAGTGGCTTTAATTAATCTTTAGTTGACGCGCTTTAAATTAAGTATAAAATTGTGCTAAGACACTTTGTTTTTATTGAAAATTAAAATAAATAAATTCTGATTAAGAAGTTCTTGCAAAGAAAATGTCAGCTCATAAAGCATCACCACGAGGTCTGAGATCGTCAACCGCACAACAACAATTGACAAATGTGGTACAGCCTGTCACAGGGGAAAAGATGCTCAAATCTCTTGAATGTCGACTAAATAAACAAATAAGTGATTGCACATCAGAACTAAAATCACTTTTTATGAATGTTAGCAAAGAGTTATCTGATAAGCTGGACAAAATTGTCCTCGACTTCAATGCCCGTTTAGAAGAAGTCACCAACAGCTTATCCATGCTAACAATCAGAGTTGACGAACTTGAAAATCAAAGTGTGAACCAAACATCGGCAAAAACAATTGAAACAACACAAAAAAACGCTGAAATATCTGAACTGCAAGGAGCTCTTGATCGTATGCACCGACAACAAATTGCAGCTGATGCTTTGTTATATGGAGTACCACGCATTGCAGATGAAAATGTTGCCAACATCTTCAGTTCATTGTGTACAGCTGTCAATTGCCCTCAAATATCAACTCCAAAACATATTTTCCGAATCAAACCAAACAACAACTCAAAAGACACTGCCATAGTCATTAAATTTGCATCGGTCGCTGATAAAATCACTTTATTTAAATCAATTAATGAATTGTATATAAAATCAAAACAATCAATTTGTCTCCGCCATCTGGGAATGAATTCTGACAGCCGAATTTATCTTAATGAGAGCCTCACGTCACACAATCGCAAAATTCTCCAAAAAGCTTTTCAACTGAAGAGACAAATCCCAAATAAACTTACATCTGTTTTTACCCGAAATGGTTATATATATGTACGTTTGATACAAACTGAAAAAGCTTTTCGTATCGATCACCAATCTGACTTGGACCAGCTAGTTGCGACCACAAGTAAAGTTGACAACAACTCTCAAACAACGTAAGCTGTTTTTGCTTTTAGCTATGGGCATCCTAAGCTTGTCCCACCATAATTTATTTAATTTATTTAATGTACATAAAATAATTATTGCTATATTTATGTTCTGTATCTATAATTTTAAATATGTGATCTTTTTGTTGCATAGCTCCCTTTTGCCTATCATTGTTGCCTGCCAGTTTCTAAATGGGTTGTTTTACTTTTCACTTGTTTCAGAGTCGGTTGCCTTAGGGGAAGCTTTTATGTTTACTTTCTACATTATATTATTTTTTTCATGAGTCAAAGATTTTCCAGTAGCGATGACGTAAATACAAATTTGCGCACCCTAATCAATATATTTTGTAAACAGTGTGATGGACTACGTATATGTCATATTAATGCACAGAGTTTGTTCTGTAAAATGGATGAATTTAGAAAGCTATTTGTTGACTCTGATGTAGACATAGTGTGTGTCTCAGAAACCTGGTTTAAACCTAATGTTCAAAATTTTATCTATGATATGAGTGGTTTTAGGCTATTTCGTGGTGACAGATATGATAGGATTGGTTCTGGTACTGCCATATACGTTCGTATAGGTATAAAATGTAATTTAGTTTTATCCTCCCCTCCGGAAAGTTTAACGCAGTATTGCTTTGTTTCGATTCTTGGTGATAAAAGTAAGACCCTTTTGGGTGTATATTACCGGCCAAACAATCAAATAGATATGTCACCTCTCTATTCACTGCTCGAAAATATATCAACTTCTTTCTCCGACGTTATTGTTTGTGGCGATTTTAATTGTAATGTTTTAAATAAAGTATATGCTACTTCATTTTTGAACAACATGAAATCACTTAGTCTAAATCTAATAAATTCGTTGGTTCCAACTCATTTTACTTACTCAAATAGTTCTTTAATTGACTTATTTTTTTCAAACACTAGAAGTGATGTTTTTTTCAATCAAGTTTCGGCTCCTATGTTTTCCAAGCATGATCTATTATTTGCAACTTTCAAAATTTCTTTCTCCACTGCTCCTCGTCTAATCTCTTATAGAAATTTCAAATCAATAAATGCTAATTTACTTCAAGCTGATCTTGAAAGGTTAAATTGGCAAAGTTTGTATGATAATCCTTCATCCGATGGGAAAGCAGATATGTTTAATAACGTTATTCTCAACTTGTATAATGCACATGTTCCTATTAAAACTAAATTTATTAAAAATTCTGTTATATCTTGGTTTACTTCGGAAATTGTTGAGCTCACAAATAGACGAGACTTGGCATTTAGGAGATGGAAGCGATTTAGGTTGCCAGAGATCTATGATGAATTTCGCGTACTAAGGAATGTCGTTAATTTCAAAATACGTAAGGCTAAGCGTGATTTTTATAAGAAACATCTAAATAGTAGTTTACCGTCAAAGACCCTGTGGAAAAATATCCGAGGTATTGGAATTGGAAACCAAGATGACTACGATTTCTCAGGCGTTGATCTGAATGACCTCAACAAAAAATTTGTGGAATGTCCTGCGGGGCCATCCATAAACGTGAGTACTGCAAGTACGTTACCCAATGTCGTTGGTTTTGAATTTCATCGGGTTGAGCAGTCAGACGTTGTAAAGGCAGTTCTGAATGTTAAATCTAAATCACCAGGCCTTGATGACATACATCCTATATTTATTAAAATAATATTACCCAGAATTCTTCCAGTACTAACCCACCTCTTCAATACTGTCTTAATGACATCCTGCTTTCCTAATGTTTGGAAAACCGCTAAGATAATACCAATACCAAAGAGTAAGGGAACTTCACAACTTCCTGAATTTCGTCCTATTGCCATATTACCATTTCTGTCAAAAGCCTTTGAGAAAATTGTCCATATCCAAATATCTTCCCATCTCCAACAGCATTCCTTACTTTGTATACACCAATCAGGATTTCGAAAACAACACAGTTGTACTTCAGCACTGATAAAAGTAACAGACGATTTAAGATTAGCAATCGATAAAGATCAAATCTCGCTGTTGGCTCTTTTGGACTTTTCCAAAGCTTTCGACACGGTAAATCATTCAAAACTTGTGTCAAAACTATTGTCTCAATTTGAATTTTCTTCTTCGGCAGCCTTATTGGTTAAATCTTACCTGTCTAGTAGAAAACAATGCATAGTGACAAATACTGCTAAGTCGAATTTTAACTATACATTAATGGGTGTTCCCCAAGGATCTATTTTGGGCCCTCTCTTATTTTCTATGTTCATCAACGACCTTCCAGGCAGTATAACGTACTCTTCTGCGCACATGTACGCCGATGATGTGCAGTTGTATCTCAGTTGCAAAACAGGACTTATCGAGGACGCTATTTTTAAATTCAATTACGACCTTGAAAGTATTTATCAGTGGTCCAAAAGTAATGATCTTTGTTTGAACCCAAAAAAATCTAAATGCATTCTAATATCTAAAAATAACTTAAACTCGAGTGGGTTTTCCAATATATGTATATCTTGGAAGTGAGCACTTGGAATTCGCTGATAAGGTTAAGAATCTGGGACTCTGCTTTGATAGGAACCTCAAGTGGGATCTTCATACTTGTACTACAGTAGGTAAAATATATGGTTGTCTACGTAACTTATTTATGTCACAGACATATACTCCTGTTAAAACAAGATTAATGTTGGTGAAATCTCTAATTGTGCCAATTTTATCTTACGGATGTGAAGTTTCAATGTACTGCAGTGCTGAGTCCAGAAGAAAACTAAACGTCGCCTTTAATAATGTTACCCGTTACGTGTATGGTTTAAAGCGCCAGGATCATATATCCAGATACAAAACCAATATTCTAGGTTTGTCGTTAGATAAATATTTAGATTACTGTGCCATAAAATACCTTAATAAAGTCATAATCTCCCAAAAACCAGAATATCTTTACAACAAATTAGCTTTTTCAAATTCATCCCGTACTTTTATAATAACTCCACCGCGTGCTTCATGCATTACTACCGAGCGGCAATTTTTTGTTTATGCTATTCGCTTATGGAACTCTCTCCCTCTTGGCATAAGAAGACTCTGTTTTGCTGATAGTTTTAGTGGTACTCTATTTTCTTACTTGGCTGGCAACTATAGGTGTTAGGGCTTTTAAATTGCTTAATTTTATATTAAAATTTAATTTTGTATTATTATTACTGATAACTTATTGTTTTATACTTTTCTTACATTGTTAAACTTTGTTTTTATCTTATATTTTCTATACTTAATTATACTTTTTCAATTTGACTTGATTTAAACTAAAATTTTATTTTCTTTCAATTTTTTTTTTTTAATATTTCTTTGTCAAACTAATTATATTGATCACATTTGCGTCATTCAAGATACTCTTTGTAATCTTTGTAAATGTTGTTTATTTCACTCAATAAAATATCAAATATCAAATTAAGCAAGTACAGGTACCTACTTTTGACTTAAAAAAGGAAGTCCTTAAAATAAAGCTTCAATACCAAAACCCCAAGTTTCGTTTCGATCGCAATCTCCTTTCACGTAAGATGTTCTTCTCCTCGCAGTGTCTTAGCTAGATAATCTTTCTTCCCTTCACAGGGGTTTGAAGCCCCCCCGAAATTTTTTTTGAAATTATTTTTTTTATTAATAGGTTTTTATTAAAATTGTTTCCCAAATTTCTGCACTTACAGCACGATTCTCCCCGCCATCACTGATACCTCACAGGTCATAAGAGGTGGTGAAATTAATTTTGTGACTTTTTCGTATTCTCCCCCAAAGTCACAACTTGTGTGAGTCACAAAAACAATCGAAATTGGGATCTGCTTCAGGGCAGGTCACAACTTACAAATTACATGTGTTTTGTCATTTTGACCTGGCATTCTATATATTTTGCTAAATTTAGGATAACAATTTTGATTGCTCTCTTAGATGACTTTTATTAGTCAACTTAAAATGAGATTCGAGAATCATAATTCGACACTTTGTTCTTTGTATATTTTAATACCATCGACTATCGGTAAAAATGAAACTAATTTTAATAAAGAAAATTTTAAATTGTATAAGAAATTTTTGGATTGGGACACTATGGAGGCTGAATTCTTAGTATGGAAGACAAAATGCCACCAACAATTACTAGAAGACCGTGCGAAAAATGCAATAGAAGCTCTTCAAAGATGCAACCAACAACTTTTTCCAAACATCCACAAACTTTTAAAAATTTTGGCTACCCTTCCAGTTTCGACATGCACACCGGAACGAACATTTTCAACGATGGAGAGATTAAAAACATATCTGAGAAACTCTACCGGCGATGAAAGACTTACAGGATTAGCTTTGATGTCAATTCATAGAGAAATTAATATCAATACTGAAGAGGTTATAGATGTTTTTGGTGCACAGAAGGCCAGACGGCTTCATTTGCTGTTGTAAAAAATACTTTTAATACCTATACGTATAGATATTTATGTGATGTTATTTTTTGTTATAAATACTCGTTTTGTGATGATGAGTAATAGATATAGAAATATTGAGTAAAAATCAAATTCTATGTTTATTTTATTGTACCATGGACTACATCACTGAATTTCTCACATATATTTTCAAAATATGCAAGTTTGATTTTGATTTTCTTACAAAAATTAATTGGTTGTTTTCTTTAGAAGAGGGAAGCCTTTTCTAAAAAAAAGTTGACAGAGAAGTTCAACAGTTTGTTGAATTACTGTAAGAGGTCCTCATATCATATCATAGAGAGGTCTCTGTAGATTACATACTAAAAAGTGAAAAATAATTTATCAAAAAGTAAAAAAAAAATGGATCGATTTACATTACTACACTATTAAATGCAACACTACCTCCTAGTCTATGAGAGAAATCCTATACCAACCCAGTTTGGGGGTTTGTTCGTTCATTCGTTCAACCGTTCGATGGCCTGATAAAAAGAATTTTTGAAATTGTTTCAAATTAATTATAGTTGAGTACTCTTCTTTGGCCCTTTTATAGCACATATAGAGCGCTCTCTATTGCTGTTGTCCTTCCTGTAATTAATTATTATTGCTATCCATGCGTCAATTAGTGTCTCAAGTCCTTTAAATAGAAAAATCGATTGTGGACTATGTAGGTATTTAAAAAAAAATATATATACATATACATTTTGCACTTAAGTTTAAGGTAGGTAGATACACATTACCGTATGCAGAAATAAAAGAGTACATCCAACAAATAATTTTAACGACCTCTTATTTTACTATTGTATATGGTTTACGATTTAGGAAAAAAACCAAATCCACAGAATAATTTGACCGTGTTCAAGGTTATAGATACAATATGAATGAAAATAAAAGCATGCTTGGGTGCATCCTGTACTATACGCGAAAATTCATAACGATATACGTACATACATACAGTGCTCTTCACTTGATTAGACGCACACATTTTTGTTTACATAAATTTCATTTTTTTGTTAGAATGTGTAACAATTATCAAATAATTGCATTTATTAGAAAGGTTATTAAGCTCTCAACAAAAAAACACAAACAAATGGTAGGTGAGTGGAGATTAAGGGATATTTTTTCTCTTTCTTGCCTATGTTGAAAGAAAAAGTGCAGTTTTTTTTTGTTCACATGATTAGACGCACCTGTAAAAAAGTCGTAAAAATGAAAGATAGACTTTTTAAATTAACTTTCTTCTCTTTTATTTTTATTTTTGTTTCTTTTTATTTATATTTTAGTACTTTGTACAACCAGCATGTTTTAAAATCACATCAAAAATTGTATATTTAAGTGAATCATACAGTTTTTCTAAATAATTTAAGGGAATCGTCTTCCAGGCTTCTTTTATTGCTACAATTAGCTCTTCACAGGTTTCATACTGCCTACCTCCTTCGTAAACTTTACGGGTGAGCCATCCCCAAACATTTTCAATTATATTGAGGTCAGGAAAATAAGGTGGCCACGGCAACAATTTCACATTTTCTTCGGCAAGAAAGCTTTTGACTAGAGCGTTGTGAATTGGCGCATTGTCTTGTTGAAATATCCACTGTAGAGGTCCGAACAGTTCTTTCATGGCGGGCAAGGCTGATTGCAAAAGTGCTTTGTAGGAAACTCCCTTCATTTTGTTGGAAACGAAAACCAAATCGAACGCCCCATAGTACGAAATGGCTCCCCAAACTCTCAGATGGCATAATTTTTTTTTTGAAAATTCCTAAAAATCGCTATGACCTTGAAAAATAAAAAATTTTAAAAATTCATTAAAAAAAATCTATGCCTGACTAATTTCTGAAACTAGCTGACCTTTTACGAGGATTAAGTAGACTTTCAGATGACATACAGTTTTTTTGAAAATTCAACCAATGAGGTGCTAAAAGTCTTATACTGTGACCTTGAAAAAAAATTTGAAAGTAAATTAAAAAAAAACTATGCCTGGCCAATTACTGAAATTATCTGACATTTTATCACTATCCAGTGGCCCTTCATGTGGTATACTTTTTTTTCGAATATCCCCTTAATAAGGTGCCAAAAATCGCGGGTGACCTTGAGAAACTTCAACCTTGGATTAAAAATTTTCTAAGCCTGACCAATTTCTTAAACTACCTGACCTTTTATGACCAATTACTGACCTTTTAGACTGCATACTTGTTTTTCGAATTTTCCATGTATGGAGTGCTAAGAGTTCAGAGCCCTAAAATTAAAGAAAAAACCAACGTTCGAAAAGATTTTTGATGGAAGATTATGACGTGGAGGGAAGAGTGAAGAAAAGTGGTATTTCCTGACGAAAAAAAAATCAAATTAACTGGTCCGGATGGATATAATTACTATTTTCATGACATGAGGAAGCAACCAATGTTTTTGGAGCGCCACCATAGCCGAGAAGGTGGTGTTATTGTGTGGGGTGCGATTTCCAGGTTTGGAATAATTAATCTGGAGTTTCCCACTTTGAAATGACGGCAAACTCTTACAAGAAAATATTGCAAGAAGCTTTCCCTAAATTTACCGATGTCTTTCGACCAATACCATGGACATTTCAACAAGACAACGCGCCAATCCACTACGCAAGGATCATTAACGGTCGGGCCACATAGAACGCGGGCCGACGGGCCTGGCAATACTTCACTATGGAAGGAAAGAACGCATCAACGGGCAAATTTTTGTTTGTATTTTTTTTAAAAAGACCGCCAGACCGCGCTCTGTGTGACCCGGCCTTAAAAGTTGGAAAATCGAGAAAAATGTTACCTTGCTTCAATGGTCACCGTACTCTCCGGACCTAAATATTATCGAAAACATATGAGGATGGACGCTTCGTAGATTGTATGATTCTGGACGTCAATATGAGGACAAAGAATCACTTACTGCTGCAATCAAAGAAGCACAGAGTGCAATTTCTTTGTACTTTTGGGTAACTGTTCTGCTAACTTCTTGTGAAGTTAGCAGAACATTGGTTTTTTTTCAAAACCGTAATAACATTAAATTTTTTTCTTTGGCATTTAATTAGCACTTAATTAGCATCTAATTATGCAATCATAAAACCTTTGTTCTGCTGAATAAGTTCTGCTAACTTCAGGGACATATTTTTTACTACATTTTTTCAAATTTGTTCCTTATTTAAGAGAGTGTTTCTATTCAAGTGGCGCAAAAAAATAAAGAGTGTTTTTAATGAAGTAAGTAATTAGAAAAGTGGTAAAAAATAACTGAATGGTATTTTTCTGAATTATTCTGCCCATATACAGTTTTATTCGCAATAGATCCCTCTTAAAAGAACATACAAAAAAGTTGGATTTATAAATTAAACAAAACCCTACACGCTCTGAGAGTAAAAAAAGTTTGTGTCTATTCAAGTGGAGCGGAGTGTAAATCAGTCATTGAAGTTCACAAGGTTTTCTTTAACGTGTCGATTAAATATGGCCAACCTCCACTGCTGAAGCCTTTTTGAAGTATTTGTGCTCTTTTGCCATATAATCTTTCTTTAGCATTTAAGAAAAAATCGAATTTTGCCCAAAAATTGTTAAAAGCTTCTAATTCGTATATCAAAGCGATGAAAAAAGTCCAAATAATAGGTATTCATTATATACAAATTAAAAAAAAATTGTATTTTGGATTAAAAATAAAGATTATTTAATGAAAATTGAAAATTATTTGTTGAATATTCGATATTACAAAAATGCAAGTTTTTATCTGCACACTAATAAAAACTTGAAATTAGCGTGCTAATTTTTTTTTTTAATTAAATAAAACCGCTCCACAATAAGGCAACATAATAAATATTAGCAGCTTATTGCTTGCTTTGGGGAAAAAAATAGAATAAATAAATTGAAGATAATGTGCATAACATAAAAATTTCTCCTGAGGATCTTTGATAGTAAAGACGTCATGGTATAAGCCGGCGAATAAATAGGTACATAAAAGGGGTATTCACGATCGAAGGCAACAAGCTTAAATAAAATTTAAAATAGATGATGATCTATTCCGTGGTAATACCATACCACTGAAAATAAAATAAATAAACGAACAACAACTGAGTAGGAATGACATTTGGCTTTCTAACAAATACACGGGCGCAAATTGTACACTCTTGTTTTTTTCTGTTGCAACGGTGGTGGTGAGCAGGGCTGCCGTTTTGAAAATTTGCATGGGAGTATTTCAAAGGATTAAAATAAATAAATAAATTTGATGGCACAACAGCTCATGAAGAACTAGGGCCTAGTGACTTACAACTCTCAACCATTCCTGTGTGCGTGTCTGCAGGAATGGAGGGGACCTACAGTTTATTGCCGAATCCGAACGGCTAACGAGCGGCACTTTTCTGTGACAGGAGATACTCTTGGAGGATTTGTCAATTCCTCGCAAGAGGCAGTAGCCGTTTTTCTTGTATTGATAGAAAATACCAAGCCAATAGAGATAGAGAGAGAGAAAAGACAGTAGATACTTTAGACAAGTTCAGGATTCACTAGGATAGTCCATCTCGAGTATCCAAGTTTGTTTCTGAACGACTCAAATTTGAAAGGTTATATTTGCTATCAAAAATCACCTGCTTTTGAGTTTCTCATCGGACAGATGAGTATACCAGAATTTTTGGGATAGTTTGAGATCTTCTTTTTGCGAACATCTGTTTTGTAATCAACTATTGTTTTTTTTACTAATGATTATAACAACACAAAAGCTGTGGATACAATCCTGAACGCGGCCATTTATTTTTCACGTATGCCACTGACGAGATTAACATTGACATTTAGTTCAGACTCGTAAGAATTAATACATTCAGCCATGCTATTTTAGGGTTGAACGTACCAGATGGAATAAGAGATTTTATCTTTAATTTTTTTTTTTACTTCTAATAGTTATTTTTTTTTTTTTTTTTTTTTTTTTTTTTATTTATTTATTTATTTCATCTACAAGCATTTGCTTAACAGATATGTATGTATTAAAGATAACAAGAACAATTATAAATAATCAATAATTAGAAAATTAGTAACAATAACAATTCATTTTTAAATTTATCACGAGATAAATGTAAATCATAAATAGAGTTTACTTCATTGAACGAGGAAACAGCACGCGATATTGGTTCATTTGTACCATAATTTAATCTATGGGGCTGTTCAAAAAGGAAACTTCTGGTTCTTAACATTCTAGTTGGCACATAAAAAGAAATCAACGAAAGTAGAAACGGGCTTTTTATTTGATAACAAAGTATATCCCTCACAAACATTACATCATGAAGTTTTCTTCTAACTGCTAGAGATTTTATCCCGAGCAATTGACACCTAGCTTTATAGTCAGGACTAAAGTTCCAACGCATTTTACGAAACACATAGTTGGTAAATCGCCTTTGTACATGTTCAATTCTATCCGAATAAACACTATAGAAAGGATTCCAAATCACATCAGCATATTCGATTGTTGATCTAACCAAAGAGGTGTAAAGTGTTAGTAAAACATAAGGATCCGTAAAATCTTTACTATTCCTTTTAATGAATCCAACTAAGTTATTCGCCTTTGCCACAATGTATTCAACATGTTTTTTAGGAGAAAAATTACAATCGAAAACAACACCTAAATCTATGATTTCATTAACTCTAGTCAAAGGATTAGAGTTAATTTTATATGGAAAGTAAGAAACAGATCCCGATTTGGAAAATGTTATACTTTTACATTTACCAATATTTAGTTTTAAGCTATTTATAGAGCACCAATTAGAAATACAATCTAAGTCAGATTGAACTCGTTCAAAATCATCATCAGTGTTCTTAATTTTAAAGAATAATTTTAAATCATCTGCGTAGAGCAGATAATTACAATTTTTGATTACGTCTACTATGTCATTAATATATAATATAAAAAGTAAAGGACCAAGATGGCTTCCTTGTGGAACGCCAGAAGTACATTCTATACTTCTAGAGACTTTGGTATCAATCAGTACGCGTTGGGTTCTGTTCTTCAAATACGAACAAATCCATTTAAGCATCACTGAGTGAAAACCAAAATACTCTAGCTTTTTTAGTAAAATATTGTGATCAACCGAGTCAAATGCCTTACTGAAATCAGTATAAATTGCATCGACTTGACATCTATCCTCTAATGCATTTAAGACATATGAAGAGAAAACCGCTAAATTTGTCACAGTGGACCGACCAGATACAAAGCCATGTTGTGACTCTGACAAGCATTCCTTAGTCAAAAATTCAATTTTACTTTTAACCAAACTTTCAAAAGGCTTGGGGATCGCTGAGAGTTTACAAATACCTTTATAGTTTTCAACTAGATTTTTAGAACCTGCTTTGAATATAGGAATTAGAAATGCTTCCTTCCACTCAGGTAAAAATAAACCCTCCGATAGTGATTTATTAAATATTATAAACAGCGGCAAACAAAGGGAATCACTGCAGTTTTTCAAAACACTAGATGAAATACCATCTACACCACAATTATCATTTATCTTAAGGGTCTGAAGAGCCACTAAAACCTCATCAAAATTCAATTGAATGAAACCAATATCAACCTTTTCTTCCAAATTAACAACTGCGGTGTTTAAAGGGCAAGAATAAACAGACTCAAAAAAACTAGCAAAAAGTTCCAAATGATTGTCAATGCAAGACGAATCAACTCCGTTAAAGTTCAGATTCTGGGGAATGCCAGTTGACTTTCTCTTACAGTTAATGAAGGACCAAAACGATTTACAATTTGCTTTAATATTATTTTCGATACTCATAATGTAATGTTTGTATAGGAATTTACTTAAAACCGAAAATTCTTTTCTTAAGTTACTAAAAACCATATAATCAGATTGATTGCCTGTAACTTTGTATTTGGCAAATGCCTTATTTTTAATATTTTTAATATGTGAAAGCCTTTTATTGTACCATAAAGGTTTACAAGATTTCCTTTTCTGAACACGTGGAACAAACTGATTAAAACCCATGAACATTATTTCAATAAAACGTCTATAGGCATGTACTAAATCATTGTTATTTAATTCATTATTCCAATCAATACGAGAAAAGAAATTTCCAAGTTCAATGAAGTTAGTTTTAGAAAACTTAAAAGTGTTTTCATATGAATTAAACTGGATTTTATGATAGTCATATATAACAATTTCTATAAGTATTTCTTTATGGTGAAGAGAATTTTTTAGTAAAGAAAATGGAGCTTCTGTTACACTTACATTAAAATCGTCACAGCATATAAAAGCAAGATCTAACATCTTCATTAAACAATTTGGAATAGAATTGACTTGACAAAGGCCTAATG
This sequence comes from Epistrophella euchroma, assembly GCA_947049315.1. NCBI lineage: Eukaryota > Metazoa > Arthropoda > Insecta > Diptera > Syrphidae > Epistrophella > Epistrophella euchroma. The sequence continues at coordinate 124,657,105 of OX346246.1, forward strand.
AGTGAATATAATCTATAAAAATAATTTCAAAATCTTTGTTTAAATTACAAGCAATTAACTTTTTTTCATTTTCGGACCATGTCCATACAATGTCTGATAAATTAAAATCACCAAAAACACTTATATTATCAAAAACTGAGCATTTACAGTTTACAAATTCAATATTTTGGATATGCTTTTCATATAAATCTAAACTACTTTTTGGAGGTACATAACTTACTATAAGATATAAATGATGTTTTGAACCAGTTTTAACTCGAACGCAGATTTGTTCAATGTCCTTAACAGGCAGATTTATTTCATCGCTGCAAAAAGTTGAGCTATTATAATGCCGCCTCCACGTTCAAGAGAAGTTTTACACCGGTCGATACGAAAAACGTTGTAAAAACGACAGTCAAATATTTCAGAGGATATAATTCCACTATATAACCAGGATTCCGTGATGATAATAATGTCATAATCATTATTACATGAAAGATAAAACAGTTGAGCTATTTTCGTTCGTATTCCACTAGCGTTATGGTAATATATCTTCAAAGCTGGCTTAGTGTTTGTTGTTAAGGCATTCTTTGATCCGTTTCCACAGGTATGTTTTTTGGCATATAAACAAAAGGAATTAATGAATTTTTGCGAAAGTTTTGGATATTTTCGAGGGATGTACGGGAGAACAGTGGATGACAGGGGAGTACGAATACTCCCTTTGTACTCACTTCGGCAGCCCTGGTGGTGAGGTGTAGTAAATGTGCAAAAGTGTTGCAAGATTGCCTGCAGTACATTTTGTTGTTGAACTGCAAGAAACTGTTAAACTTTTGCACTTTTACAATTATAGTAGACAAACTGCACCGGTTTGTGAATAGGTTTTTTTAATTTTTGATGTTTTTTTAAACCGTACCTAATAAAAATTTTCTAGACAAAGATATTTCAGAAAATATATCAATTTACCGTAATAAATTAACTTAAACATTTATTTACTGTTAAAGCAATATCAACGAAATTCCTTCATTTTATTTCAATCAGCTTTAAATATTTAAGCTGGTGTAGGCATTAATTCTATAGTCCACCTCCAGGATATTTACCTTACATAATTCACTTTGTAAGTAGGCATCTTGGAATATTGTGTGTTCTGCGAGCAAAATTTTTATGCATCGCTCTTCTGCTCAAATGCTTTTGTTTTATCGTTATTATATGGATATAAAGTCGACTTGAACGAAACGTGCACTTGGACAATTTCAGATTCATTAAGAATTAACAAGTGCACTTTGGTCGGACAACTAAGACTATTTGTTGTGGTGATGGTGGTAGTAGGCATAGTACATACTTACATATTTGACCATGTTGAACAAAAAAAAAAAATCATAGACTCAGGCCAGGCTACATAGAATACAAATACAACACACACAGTTTGGCTCGGCTTGGGTTGACTCAGCCCAGCCCAGTTCAGTCGGCCGAAATGGCTGCATGCATTTCGGATGGACAGGACACAAGGATGTTTGCATTTTTAATGCAGCGCATAAAATATATACCTACTGCATTCCGCTCTATGCGCCCGTAGACGTTGTCCTTCTTGTTGTTTCTCGGTTGATTTTGGATTGGCTTGGCTTGGCTTCGCAGTGAGGATATTTTAAGGATTCCCCAGCTATTCCTATGTTACATTTGCAACGGTTGTAATTTTGTATTTTTTTTTTTTTTGTATTTCGTTTGCCATTCCCTTGGATTTATTTATATTCATCGGTAAGGAAAAAGGCAAAAAATAAAAAAAAAAACTATATGTATAATAAGTATTTTATTATTCCTCTACACAGGCTGCGAGGAGAAAAGTTGTGTGTGGTGGTCCGTATACTCTCGAGAGAATTTCAATGGACTAGGTTGGTTCATTATGTGGCAAACTCATTATAAAGCAATGCAAAGCATAAACATGTACCTATACACTCTTGGCTAATTAATTAAAATATATATACAAAAGGTTTATGCATTTGGAGTAAATTTTTGTGGGATTAAAATGAATGACGTAGAGCCAACCATTTATAAGAACTAATTAAGTAATTATGTGTATTTTTCTCAATTTTATAAACAATATAAAAAAAAATAATATGAAAATGTATGTGATGATGATGTTTCAAACATTATAAAAAATTCATCATGTAAAAAGCCGCTGAAAGTTTCCTAAGCTTCAATGCTGAAAAAATAGAAATAAAAACAATAAAAAAAAAAAAACCAGTGATAAATTTGTTTCCACTTTAGTAATAACTTTAAAAAAAATTGTAAAATTCGGATTTCTACCAATCTAATTTGCCTGACTAGTGGTGTTGGTTTCCTTCGAAATTTAGCCCTCGAAATAAATAGACTATACTTTATAGGTAAATAACTTTTATTTCCTAAAAAAAATAATAATAATTTGCTACATTTATGATTTTTCTTCTTTTTGTTTGTACAATTAACTTACGTTTTAGTTTATTTTCTGTTCTTTTATTCGCTTATCTTATAAATTAAATTCGTCTTCGGCTCTTAGGTGTGTACTGTGTAATATGTCCGCCGGAAATTCCATGTGACGGCAAAGATATTTTAAACCTGTTTTTTTTCTAGACTTGTTTCTTTTTGTTTTAAAAAGATGGCTGCCAATTGTTTTCTCTTATGTTACATCATTGCCAGATTTGACAACAAGTGGCAAGAGTTTTGTGTAAAAATATCCACGAATATTTGTTTGTTAGTTATTTCTTTTATAGGGCTTGCAGAATTTTTTTAATTTCCTTCGTTGATTAATTTCAAAATATCGAATCCAACATTTTATGTCAGTGTTTTCCAAAGTGCGGTCAGCGTACCCCTGGGGGTACGCGAAGAGTTTTTTGGGGGTACGCGCAGCTTTGTCCTTTGTCAAAGTGTAACTGGAAAACAGTTAACATTTTTTGATTAGAAAAAGAAAACAAATATTAAACAAAAAAACTTTTTTACAATTATGGAATCCGTAAAACCGCAGTAATTCGCAATGTAGTGCTCTCTTTTCTCCATCGATTTGCCGTGGAAAGAAAGGAGAAAAATAAACCTACTGCGAATCACTGCGGATCGACTATTGTGGATTCCATAATCGACATGGATATTTCGTATGCTTTGTATAATCACAATTATTAGTAAAATCAACTTTTTGCATCCTTTGATAGCGTCTTGCAGAAAGCGGACCCATGGAAAAGGTCTTGGAACTCCACATACGTTAGCACTTATCAGGAGAAGCTTCTATCAATGCGAATATAAATTGCTATCACAATTTATTTAAAACTTTGTTTAACACTCATCTTTTTTTTTGGTTTAACTGGCATTCAAAAGGTACCACCCGAGAGGTCTTGGACCCCGATTTTCATAACAAGAGCGCCTCTTTTATTAAATATATAGCCTTATTGTGAGTTTCGCCCGAACCAAATTTCACCCGGAAAATTTTGTCGCCTATTGTGAGTTTCACCCGTAAAATATTTTATGTTCCGAAAATGTCCCTTATTGTGAAAATTAATTTCAGACAGAATGTAATGCTTAAATCTGCACCTTAATAGGCAAACGGAAGAACAATAAGGCGAAGAACGTAAATTTTGTTCGGGCGAAACTCACAATAGCTTTTAAAATTCCGGGCAAACAGAAAATTTTAAGATGAAATTTTGTTCGGGTGAAACTTACAATAAGGCTGATAATGTTTTAAGTTCTATAACTGGACTTTCAAAATATACGCATAAAACTTGAGTAACTTAAGGTACACGTACTACATGTACACAACAGGGTAACGACTCCCAAATTCAGCTTTCACCACTAAAAGGTACTCTGTACCAAAGCAAAATCTATATTTTAGCTTGAAACTTTTGAGTATTCAAAGCGTCCTAACTACAGGAAATAACATTTCTTATTCTATACCTTTAAATACTAATTTTTGAACAACCAAAGTAAAGAATAAATTAATTTCTATAACGGGGGTACTCAGGGCTACGAAAATCGTAGAAGGTGTACATCAATGTCGAAGGTTTGAGAAATACTGTTCTATGTTAAAATAAATTTCTAAAAAAGAGACAAATTTTAAAATGTAGCTGTTTGGACAGGCCGGGTGTATGGAATCTCTTTTGGTGTTTTGCGCGATTCTTCTCTAAGGTTATTATGTATTTTTGAAAAGTGATCAGAAACTTATGATGATCAGTGACTTAGGTAAGAATGTAGATTTTTGAAAAAGGGAGAAAAAGGGTAGATAAGACCAAGTCACGAATTTAGTAATATTTAATATAATTAAGTAAATATTACTAAATTTAATTAATAATTAATAACCAATTAATAAAATTAAACAGCTACTAATCAAATTTAGTTACTAATTAATAAACCGTGCATGGTATTACATTTACGTGGACTATAAATAATGAACCATATGTATATCGAATTGACTCCGAAAAATTGAGAATATAATGGTTAATTATGTAGGATCCATAACGCTATGGTTAATTTCAATGCAATATTTAAGTCATAACTGAATTTGATTATTGGTAAGGCCCATTAAATGTAACACGTGGCATAATATATTACGTGGAATGTATTGCTAGAGCTTTGTGTATCGAACTCGAGTCCCTTCCACCAAAAAGTGCATCACATTTATGAAACTTAGCTTGGGAAAAAGGAATACAAAAAAATATAAAAAAAAGTACGTATACGCCCGAGTGTACATAGGTATAACATTAAAATAAAGAACATACTTATTTAATATGACAAAATAAGTTTCTAAAAAACAAAATATTTAATATAAATTTAAACAAATAAAATAATATGAAATAAAATTTTATTAAAGAAATAATTAAATAAAATAAGAAAGTAATATTAATGTTCTATTTGTCTGGTATTTTTAATTATTTATTGTTATGTCTTTTTGTTTTTGGGAAAATTGAGAAAAACAAAATCTACTTTACTACTTAAGAAATAAAATCTTTGGTGCAAAAAAATAATGGATGAAAGTGGAATTTAAGGAAAACTTGCTTTTGTTATTTTCGATCTCAAAAACTTGAAGACATTTAGGCATCCAGTTTTTAGTGTTTGACTTAAAATTGATAAGAGCATCGAATTTTAAAAAGAAAAATATTATTTAATAACGCAAATTTTGTTTTAATGATTTCTTTTATATTACGAGTCAATTTTTTTTAGCAAATTGCCCCTCCCGCCCAAGTGAAATAGACCCCTCCTCGCATATGATTTTTTTCTTGTCTTGACTCAACTCACACGCTTTAGCTTTTTGTCACACTGTTTTGTGAATTAACCAATTGTGTAGAAATCTAAAAACTTTAGCTCTACTTGTTAAATTATTTCGAAGACCATTATTTCATAATGAAAATTGTTATAATCTTTTTTGTGGGAAATTTTCTAAGCTACAAATTAGTCCTTAAACATTTCTTTTGTAGAAGGGACCGTTAGGCATATATTCCTGAAAAGAAAACAGTTTGGGACGTCTTTCACTCGTATAAAATTGTCAGCGGCGCTCCTATCGATAGGGACTTTCTCTTCAGAACATCCATCTATTTTGGTACCTTAAATTTTCTTAAGAAATTAATTCAAAACTTTATCTTCTCTTATTGAGTCTGTAAAACCATGGTCGTACATAGGAACAAATTCGTGCGAGCTAGTCGAATATATTAAAAAAAAGTAGGTAATGTCATTAGTTTTTTTCTTGAAATTGTTTTTTTTTTTTCGAACATACAATAAATGATTTGCCAAAAATTGTTAATGACCTTCAAAAACTTTAACCATTGTGCTGTAATTCCACAGTTACGGAATATTGATATTTGAACTTTAATCGTGTTTGTATTGTTGTTATTATTGGAAAAGCTATCCATTAGGGTGGCGTTTATTTTAGCAATGTTCGAATTTCTTTACATATTATATTTTTTTTCCCATTTAAAAATGACGTTCTTTTACATTCTTCGTTATATTGTAGCCAATTAAAGATGCACCGGGTGTATTTCTATTTTTTTTTTATTATTTTTTCATGAAGTTATCCATATTATACTACTAATGTACAGATTTGATTGCGAAATTTTGTTTATAACGAAAAATAAATACAATAATAGTGTAGCATCGCAACATTAAAATTTACTTTAGTAATTATGAATAATTGTTAACTCTTATTTAAGTTTTATATATTCATATTATGTATAAGTTATATAATATTGATAACTTCAGGTTAAAATAAAAAAAAAATATACGCGCAGCATCTTTAATTGGCCACAATAAAATAAAATACGTAAAAAAAAAACGAAAAATCACTGTTTTTCATCGTTATTTTTAATGTAAAGATATTTTTTTTTTATATGTACTTTACCATGTTTTTAAGATTTTTGCCAATTTTCGTTTTATTTTCAACAGTTAAGGTTTTGTGGAATTTTTTAGTAAAAGACTAAAAATCTACCTTTAATTTGTATGGGAAATTTTATGTGCTCGGTGGCGCGTGTTAACGTTAACCGATTTCAATGAAATTTTGCACAGAATTTTTTAAGTCACTTTTAGAAGGGGGGACGAAAGAAATTCAAAAAATTTCTAAAATAAGCACCACCCTATTATTAGTTAAGTTAATTTTAAGAAAGTGAAGTTTATTTATTTTTATTATATTTATTTTCTGTTAATAAATTAACTCTTAATTTTGAAAATTAGTGTTTTTGTTTGATTTCCCTTAAACGGACAACTCCCTTAGCCAGACAAAAATTTCTGCACCATGGCTGTCCGCCTAAGGGAGATTTCACTGTACTTAAAATGTTTTAATCTCAGAATGAAGAACGCTATTTTAATTCTTGAACAAATGTGAATTTTTGCAGAAAAAAATGTTAAAATCGTTGGAGCGGTTTTCTTAAAAAATAATTTTTATATAAAAAATTTCTTGATATTTTTTAGAAAAAAAATTTGGTATGCCATTTTTAAGAATATAATAATATACAGCTAAAACCATAATTTCAAAAAAAATCATAACCCCGTTTTCAAAAAATGATTTTTCAAAAAAAAAAAAATTTTGAACTTTTTTTTGAAAATATATGTATGCAGTATTATGCACACTTGATAGGACCTCCTTGATCAAAATCGGTTTAGCGGTTAACGAGAAGATAGAAAATAAAAAAAAACGGTTCTATGGCAGGTACCGTTACTAACGGTTTTTGGAAATTTTTTTTTTTTTTACTGAAATAGACACCATACCACTACTAGTACACATAAAAAATTTAAAAAAAAATCGTTAGAGCCGTTTTTGAGATCAATAACGATTGTACGGCAAGTACCTACCGTAATTTTTTGAGCTAAAAAAATCTCGATTTTCCCTCTAGGGAATCACCAAAAAATTTTATGCTTCTGAGACATTCCAGATTTAATTTGAGATTATTTTAAATATTTTTTTTTTTTTTGCAAATAAATACTACACACACTATGTCATTCAGTCATTCATTTAACATAAATAAGAAAGGTGTCGACTATAATTAGGTTGCTATGAGCTTCTATCTGTAAATCCAACATTTGTATAACTCGACTCGTTTACTTGAGAAGCTCAAAGGAAGTAGAGATACTCATGCGGAAAAGTCTCGTAATTAGTCATGTGCAGTGCTTGGAGTAGAATAAAATTGAATAAGATCCTGATTACGTAAATATCAAAGTATTATTTTAACGAATTGTGTAACATTTTTGGAGTGGTATAAGTTCAAATTTAAAAATAAAATCTGATGACTATAGCATACGGTAGATAAGTTTTTCTTCTTGTTTTTTTTTTTTTTTTAAAGCTATGTATGTATGTAGGGTGTTTTGTATAAGATGTGATAAAATGCTAGGACATAAAGGTTGTGTAGAGACAAGAAAAAACGCGGTGGGTGGGGGGTGAAACTATTTCCCACACTTAGGCAAAAGGCACAATTGAAAAAAAAATCTCATTGGAAAACAAATTCATCGGAGAACCAAAATAACCGATTGAATCGAACTTGAGGAAAACTTAAAAAAACTTCTCAAAAACTAGAAGATATTTCAGCATCTAGCTTAGGATATTTGACTAAAAATTGAGAGGAGCATTGAATATTAAAAATAAAAATACTATTTAGGCCCACTTGCATCAAGCATCAAAGTGTTCTGATTTATAAATAAGTAATTGAGAGCTATCTGACTGATTTGAATCAAATAACGTTGTAGTGTAGCAGAACATTTTCCTCTATTTAAGTTTAAAAAGTTATCCTCTCCTCATTTCCTGAATAAATATTTAAACTCTGAATATCTCTCACTTTAGATTTGATAATTTCAAATTATTAGAGTTTATTTATTTTCAATGTGTTTTATGTTTGATGTGTCGTTGATTCTGAAAAAAATATCCTTATCCGCTTGTTAAGTATTTTCCGTTCGTTCAATTAACGGGAAACGTTTATTTATTTATCTAAAGTTGGATTGTTGTCTTCAGTTTCATGTACCCGATTGCTTCGTGCAAGTGGCCCTTAATAACGTAAAGCTTGGAACAAAATTAGTTTGAATACATTTTTTTTTTTAATTTTGAGTTTTTTTCAAAAACTATTTACAAAAACAAATTGTTTTAAAATTAAAATAAAAAAAGGACTTGTGGCTTAAAAAAAAGATGCACCATGACATTATAGGTGTTAGTGTTGCCGTTATTTTTTAAATGATTTTTTTTTCAATTTAAAGTCTGATTTTTAGAAAATTACCCTTTTCATCTTTCTAAAAGGAAAACAGACCCCTCTTCCTATAGGTTTTTTTTTTGTCTCGACTCAATCTACACGTCCTAGCTTTTTGTCGTATCTTATGCAAAACACCCTGTAATGTGCATTTTTGTGTTTATTAACAAGTTGTAAACTCAAATTAAATATTTGCAGTATATTTGGCATAAGTGTATTGCGTATTTTATTTATACATTAATTAATTAAAATTGCTTCATACGTAGGTAAGTGTAATTCAGAACTGTATGTTGACCTGGCAATTAAAAATCAAAATGATTTTAACATGTATGTATCTTTTTTGGGTCAGCTTTGGAATGCGTAGTTATCATGTCTGTAGAACGCACATATGTATAACATCAGGGTTTTTAATTACTTACCTATTCAAATTTCCCAGAAATGGAAAAAAAAATTAGATATATTTTATGTACATAAATACATACATGTACATAAATATGTATGCATACAAAATATATAAGCGGCTGACTTATAAATACAAGTTAATTTAGCGTAAGACGATTTTCTGATTTAATAAAACTAAAGCCATGCAAAATTGAAACTAGGGCCTAGTGACTTACAACTCTCAACCATTCCTGTGTGCGTGTCTGCAGGAATGGAGGGGACCTACAGTTTATTGCCGAATCCGAACGGCTAACGAGCGGCACTTTTCTGTGACAGGAGATACTCTTGGAGGATTTGTCAATTCCTCGCAGGAGGCAGTGGCGAGGCTGGGGATCGAACCTTAGACCTCCGGCATGACAGTCCATCGCACTAACCATCACGCCACGGCTACTACGTTTTCACAAAAAAAAAATCATCTTTGGATAAAAAATCATAAAATGTATTTTTAAATACACGTGTTCATTCACGGATAATTTAATTACACGTGTAACACGGGTACACGTGTAATAGGGGGCTCTAGTACATACATGATATGTCTGTAATTTTCAAAGTTTAAGGGGATTTCAAAAATAAAAAGGTTATTATCTAAAATTTAATTTATTCTTTTTATTTAACGCAATATTTTTTGGTTAAATTTTAAAATTAAAAAAAAATTTTTAACTGCAACTAATCTATTTAATTTTTATACTTTCAGGTACTTCCGCAGAAGTTTCACCGTTTCATTGTAAGTAAAAAAATATCTTTTACACAATTTAAATTATACTACTTGCTTTAATGTAGATTAAATAACAAAATATTTCCTCCATAAATTGTATCTTAAATCACAAATTATTTAAAAGCTCCTTCATGCGCAATTTCCTCTGTCCATTCTCATGACAATAATCTGCTATACGACCAAACAAGTTTTCCACTCTGACATTAAAATTAAAATTAAATAAAAAAAAAAAACAACATTCATTAAATTAGTGCTCCAATCTTACATTTAATCGTTCAGCAACTTCGATGATATATATTTGCCTCGCCAGGTTGTTGCAAGTATTAAGACTGCTTGTCTGCACAATATTGTCTCCATCGAGCTGACGCTTGTCTCTTCGTGCAGACCATACAATACAACCTGAGGTATTTTGCTTAAAGTTCAGAAAACTATAGGCACGTCTAGGCTAACCAGCTTCAGCCAGCTTAGTGTGTAAAGGCATAAATGTATATATAACCCAAACGCCAAACCTACACCACCCTCAAATTCATTTAAAATGAAAATCTTATTTTACTAGAATTCTCAAGTCAATGTGGTTTGCTTAGAGAAGAGAAGCTTGGAGTACCATCGACGATCTATTCGGCCAGCATCAAGAAGCACAAATAAAAACAATCCGGTTCCGTGTGAACTAAAACCTGTCCTCTCGGACCTAGTAAATATAAGAATTCAGTGCTTTTTCGCCGCGTCGTCGTCAGCTGCGCCACGCCGCGCCGCCGCCGGCCGCAACAACGATGACGGGCCGCACCAACATGCACTATCGTTGTTATGATTTACGATATCGTTTTTCCGCACATATATAGGATTTACTACCAATATTGTTTGGGAAAACTCAAGAAAAACTATTAAATATAAACTTCCACTCCCATGGCATAGATTTTCTTTAATAGACTTAAAATGGGAACAGCTACAGTAGAGGTAAAAAGTGTTATACCTACTTTATTTAAATTTTTTAGTTAAATAAAATTTAAATATTTTTGATAAATTTATAGTTGTAGGTCTTGAATTATTCAGTTGTTAGAAAATTTCTAAAACACTTGATGTAGGTTTTCGTTCCAGTATGCAAAACGTATAATATAATTGCGACAACCAAAACATGAAATGGATAGACTTTTACTTGTTTTAGCTAGGTCAGTATTACTGTCGCTATTCATTTCCATGCGGCAGGGGTAACCGTCAAAACGACAATCAATTTATAGAGCGTTTGCTTTTTTTACGCGATACCAGCCCTGAAGGGAATTTTTCCTTCAAATCAGCCTAAAGCGTTCTCATCGACCTTTGAAAAGGTTACCGCATAAGTTAAGCAGCCTTGAAATCGATGCAAAGGTGGTTAAAGTAGGTTTGAAGTTCCTGGATTTTTTCCAATGTAGGTATAACTAAATTTCAGTTAAGAACAACTTCAAGCGTTTTTATAAGGCGTTTTTCTTTTTTTTCTTAGTTTAAGAGCAGTAGTTTAGAGCTGAGCCCGAACTTTCAAATAAAAATGCCGTGTTTCTTTTGGAGTTCAGAGCACTCAGAGCTTGGAATTTATGTTTCTTTTTTCGTTCAGAGTGTGTTCAGGGCGTGCTCCATCATTAGCTCAGAAAAAAATAACCGAGCAGACGGAGTAAAAAATTGAGCGCGGCCAACTTCATACAGTTTCCATGTAATTTGACAGATATGACAATTCAGGCATGTTTTATAATTAAATCGGAGTGCTCAGAACATTCTCTGCTCAAAGTTTACTCAGTTCGCTCAGAGTCTACTCAGTGCTCTGCTCTGAACCAACTCTGAACTAAAAAAGAAAAACGCCCAATATGGCGGAAAAAAACTTTTGGGCGTTGTTAAGGAGATTTTAGCCGATTGGAGATTGATGCATTTCAGAGTGCGTTCTTTCTTGAGGATATGAAGGTAAATAATGCTGACGTTACATTCATCGAACATGTTTCTCTTCCACTGTATTTATATTTTATATTAATTATATATCTTACTGTAAAAAGCCGAAATAATGAAATTTTAGAATTTACCGGTAAATCCTAGAACAAATTGTACCAATGGAGCTGAAAAATTCTAGGATTTACCGGCAAATTCTAGAATTTCGTTATTTCGGCTTTTTACGGTAACATATATACTCTTAAACAAGTCATGGCTAAAATTAAATTAAATTAAATAAAATTTTGTGGCGCGACAGCTCGTGTAGAACCAAGGCCTAGTGACTAAAAATTCTCAGCCATTCCTGTGTGCGTGTTATTGGCAGAATGGAGGAGACCTACAGTTTTCTGCCGAATCTGAACGGCTAAGAGAGATTTACTTTTGGACGTTTTGTCACTTCCTCTCCTCGCAAGAGGCAGTAGCCATTTTTCTTTTTGTTTTTAGGTGCACCCAGAGAAAAATACTGTGTAATATTACCTTAAACGTCTTAGGTAAATATTTTTCTATGGAATTTGTTTGACAAGCATAATTCTACCTAAGAACTAAGACAGTTTATGTACGACTTAGGTAGTGCAGTTTAGGTTAATTTACCTTAAATTTCTTAGGTAACTATTTTTCTATGGATTTTGTTTGAAAAGCATAGTTTTACCTAAGAACTATGACAATTTATGCATGGCTTAGGTAGTGCAATTAAGGTAAATTTACCTTAAAATTCATAGGTGTTTTATTTTCCTTAGAATTGTCAAAAGCTCTGTAACTTTACCTCAGAACTAAGGTAATTCTGCCTTAAATATAACGTGATTTTCCCTTCAATTATATAAATCTGGTGCGTACAGGGAGAGAATTAGTAAATCACCGATTACAAATTTCTCGGGATCAATTCACGAATTTTACTTTTTTTATAATTACCTATATAACTGATTTAGGTATCAGACAGGCAAAATTGTAAGGTATAGGTAAAGTGATGAAGTTTCAACATTGCCTCTCCGTATTGCAAATTGGCCCAATGGAAGTGCATTCGGCTGGCATGTGGAAGGTCTCAGGTTCAAACCTCCAGGTAAGCAAAAGTTCTTTTTCAAATAAAATAAAATTGTATACATTTCAGAATAAAAAGAAGCAGCTCGCTTGGTAGGATACCTTAGATACTCAGGTAGCTTTACACCTTTCTAGGGTAAAAACTGCCCTAGTGTAGGGTAAAATTGCCCAAGGGAACTGACATAAATTGCCCTAGGGTTAAGGCAAACATTTCGTAGACTACCTTAGATACTAGGGCAGTTTAACAACTTGCTAGGATAAAAAATTGGTAAAAAGTGCCCTAGTGTAGGGTAAAATTAAAATCTAACACGCGATTTTGGTTAATTTTACACCAGTTTTTCTTTGGGTGTGGACGAGGGTCAGTCCTACGCAGTACGCACCATCATCGTGCCATCATCATCATCATCTGTCGTTGTAGCATAAGAAAGGCAGGCCCTTATGATCAAAACTTATGTTCTTTTTTTTATTGTGTTGAGGTCGGGTAACGGATAGATAAGACTGTTGGTCGATGTCGCCGTATCGGTGCGGTGTCTTCCAAGTTAAATGCTACAATCTGCTTGGATGTCTTTCATTTCAAAAGAAGAATGGACCGATGATACCGCCAATCCAAAATAATCACCATAACAGTAACTTTTAAGAGATGCATTTGGTGCTGGTGTTAAAAATGAGCCTCATGGTCAAAGATGATTTTTCATCGAAATTTGGGTCAACTGTTATCTAACTGCTCCAGAGCTAACACATGGCGCAGGCGGTCATTTGCCTCAAATAGGTTCTTGGATTTCATAAGGGTCCAAGTACAAGTTCCGATGTAAAGTTCGTCAAGATGAAGTCGTAGAAATGCCAGATTCTTAGTGAACGACGAAAGAAATTCACTCCTTTAGGTTTTCCAATACACTCTTACAGAAAAAAAAGATGTTTTCAGCATTCAGTACACAGATCTAATGTACATAATGTTTTACGCAGGTTGTCAAAGTGAAAAATGTCAGAAATTTAAAAATGGCTGTTTGAGTTCCTCCAAAAACTTCACACCCGTACTAATAAAAACAACAACATATAACGTCAGTAGGCTATGGGTCTAAAATTTTCTATCGATTTTGATAATTGCGCACAACTAACTGAGCAAAAATAAAAATAATATGTAGGCATTCTGTATTACAACACTGGGCTCAAATCGCGTAAGACGATTCGATTGAACGATAATCGTTTTGACGATTGCTCTCTCTATATTTCACCTCACATGTGATAGAGAAAGCTATAGCCAAAACGACGATCGTTCAATCGAATCGTCTTACGCGATCTGGGCCCTGGATTCACGATCTCTCTATTTTTATATAAATGTATAGTATATGTAGGTATATATCTATATTCATAAGAGATATACATACATGATTTAACCTATCGAGAAAACAGTAAAGCAAAACCATGTACTATACACATATATATTACAATAACTGCTAAAAATATCGCATGATCTATTTTACCTATGTATATATTTTAAATTTCATTTATATGTTAAGATGAGTACTTATGTCATATTAGTTTTACATTAGTAACTTTTGCCGCATAGCAACTCGGCTCATGGCCATTCGTTTACCAGAGTTTGTCACGTTAGTTTCTAAATAAATTTTTTGTAAAGGTCAATTTGCGTTTTATTTTAAACTTCTTGCCTGTTGCTAATTTGTGAATCTGGCCGTCCTTATAGATATTACCTTAAAGACGTGTCCTATGTGTTTTCAGCAGGCCTAGCCTTGACTCAAATTTGGTTCAAACAGAAGTCAAAAAATCAAGAATGGTGCGGAACATTTCTCGAATGGAACGGATTTCGTAATTAGCTCTACTTGGCGGCGTGGTGAATTGTCATACACTATACTGAATATTTCACAGGGTTGCCACTTCAAAAAAAAAAAAATTGCGCAGTAGTTTATTACAAAAAAGTGCAGTAGATACAAAATGTACCTATTTTAAGAACATTAAGAATATTTTTGTAAATCAGATACACAAACTAAAATTAAAAAATCTTAAATTTGAAGTTTTTAAAGTACTGCAAGACTCCGGGTGAGTCGAATTGTGTCCAAAAACCGTTGCATGCTGACATTATTTATTTCCTCACAAAGATTAATATTTTCAAATGTGTTGTCATTAGTTTATTGCAGCGAGTTTTGTTTATTTGTTTTTAACTTGGCTGACAATTGAAAAACCTAACATACACTTGTCAAAACAATTAAGGGAACAAAAAAATATCACTTTTTTTTTTTTGAAGAGCTGTATCCCTGTGAAAAAGGTCGTATTGAGATGAAACAAAAAGCCTTCTGAAGCTTTATATTTTTTGTATTGAGAAATTTTAGCAAATGATATTTTTAAGGTACTTATTGCGCAATCATAATAAGCAGCACGACACAAAAATTTTTCTTTTTTTGAACATTGACATTTTCTTTGAATTTTTTTTTTTGATCCAATTTAATGTTTTTTTTTTTTTAGATAAATCGTTTATTCAGCTTTCAGTTTTTCCTTTTTAGTCATTCTACAATTTTTTTTCAGAAGAATATCTGGCTTTGAATGAAAAAACAGACTTTTGACTTTTGCTACCAATATCTTCGCAAGGAATGACGACACTGAAAATTAAAGGGTGGTTTTAAAAACTGGAATTAATATTCTGCAAGATTTTTCCAAAACTTTATAACGAATATTTTTTTGGCTCCTCATCGTTACATTCAAAAAAGGTCAAAAAACGACTTTTTAAAGACTTTTTGTAAATTTTTTACTGCTTTACAAATATTGACTGCAGGACTAAATTTGGTATGACATTTTAAAGAACTATAGACCACCAATATTCCTGTTAAATTTCAAGTTAATCCATTGAACCGTTTTAACGTACCAAATGATCAAAGTCGTAAAAACCAATTAAAGGAACAAATTGGGTGGTTCATAAACATTGTGAAATTATCATCAAAATTGAAACGAAAACAACAATGTCTGCCCACTTTTTTCACAGTTTTGCGTTAGTTACAATACTAATGAGATTTTAATGGAAAGCAAAACATCTTTTCGAGAAAAAAAAATTATGACTAAAATTTTAAAATTTTGAAAAAATTATTAAATTTTTGCTCCAATTTTTTTTTTGGTGAAACTGTTTTTTAACATTGAAAATGTTTATAGGATCGTTTTGAGAGAGTTGTGGTGTTACTAAAATGATTAAATGAAATAAATTCAATAAATCAGAAATGAACTCCAGCGTATAGGGCATCACAACGAAATTTTTGGTTGGTGTTACTAAAGAAATGACCGAAATGATTGAAATGAACACATGAACGTAGAATATGAAAAATGAACTCCAGCGTATAGGAGGACAACTATCAAATTTTTGGTTGGTGTTACTAAAACATTACTAGAATGATAAAAATAAACAAACGAACACAAGCGATGAATTACAGCAGGCGTTGGCAATAGGTATACGGGGAAAAACGAAGAAAAGTCGTCGTCAACAGCCAAGCTTCAGTGGAAGAATATTCAATGAAGAATATTCAAAAAGAGAAAAAAACAACAAATACAACGCAACCAACAAAAGTGTATCTATAGGTACTCTGCCAGATTTTTTGTATGTAGTGTAGGTATATATGTAAATGCTATGCATGAACATAATTATGGAAGTAGGTAGGTTGGGATTGGGATTTTTTGAAATTGAAAATGATAGGTATTTATTTTATTCGATGCAGAATACAATTCGGTCCTATAAGAAAGGCCAGTGATGCAGTTGAGTGCGAAAGCCGGAGTTAAGCTTGCTTGAAATCGATTTATGTAGGTATGTCTATTAAGACGAGACTAGATTAGAAATCCGTTTTATAAGTAAATGCATATTTTTGTACATTTACGATTTACGTGCATATTTTGGCATGACAATTTTTTTAGGTAGGTATGTTTATTTTTCATAAAAAAAAAACATAGTTTGTTCAGTTATTATTATAATTTATTATATTGTTCATACTAGAATGTCAGTTTATTAGACTTGACCATTCTTTATTGCGTCAATGAAATTGAAAAATAAAACAACAACAACTTAAAGGCGCTACCACAAATTGTTTAGGAATTAATTTTAGGTATTTTAATTTGTTTTATTTTTGCTTGGCTGGAGATATAGCTATTTCAGGGGGTGCCAAGTCCTATCATCAGTCTCCTTTTAGTGATGCTGAGCTTTAATCCAATTTTATTGTGAAAAAGTTTCTACATGTACACCATGAGGTTTGAACCCATCGCCCAGTCTTCGAAATTGTATGCAATACGCATTCCACTAGGTAGTTATGACCACTGACGTCACTGGTCGAGATGTGCTGTTAATGCATTTGGAGCATCAGCATTTCTATAATTTGTTCAGTATCTTCTAATGTTTATAAAATAAATAATAAAGCTCTATAGGGCAGCATTACCAGCATTATAGCATAGCTAAAAAATTAAAACCTAACTTCAGGTTATTCGAAAAAATTCGCATTACGGAAATTTGGGTTGGATTTTTTTTTTTTTTTTTTTGAGAAAATTAACCTTTTTTTGAGTTGGTTAAATCGACTTGAACGAATTTATTTCAATTTTGTAATTTAGTGCTTCTAAATAAATTAAATTTAATTCAAAATAAAATTTTGAAGTTTCTGCGTATACAGATTCACCCCACTATCGTCAAAAATTAATCTTCGGATAAAATTTAACGCGATTTTAACCCAATTCGCAAACAATAATATGTATAGATAGGTTTTGAAAATTTAGAAAATAATGACCCAAAATAAAAAAAAACATGTTCCCAGTAATTCTGACTTTTTAACATTTCTTTCGTTGAAAGGTACCAAAATTTTTGTTAGCCACGAGAACAAAATTGTGGGGCTCACTCGTGTAAATTTTGTTTTTTTTATTTTTGTTGCAATTAATGTCTTAAATAAATCCATGTGAATGAATTTAAACGATTCACCATCTTAAAAAACATGCATGTACTTGTACCTATTTCAAATAGGTTTTAATGGCTTTTAGCGATAAAGCAAAATTTGTTCGACAATCTTGCTTGTACACTACCTATTTTTTTTTTTTTTAAGATTTATGTCGTCCTTTTTAGTGCAGTTTTTAAACATACAGGTATACAAACCTACTTAGAATATATTTTTACAAGCAAAATTAAGCATACTAGTATCGTCCCGTGGCCGAAACTCGGCGAACAAAAACTGAAACACTCTAGGAAGGAGAAAAATTTTAAATTTGTTTTAAAATATTGAAGGAAAAAAACATATTTTTTTTTGTTAATATGCAGTGTTCGACAGTTAAAAAACAAAAATGACCCACAGTGTGTAAATGCGTGTCTCAAGAAGATTCTGCACATCTCCGCAATTGTGGCTTTTCAACCATATAAAATTTTAACTTTAAAGATTTTTTCGGAAAAAATCTGTAAAGTTAAAATGATTAATGTCCGCGAAAAAAATAGTTTAAAGTTTTATACATATAAAATTTATCGAAATCGGTCAAATATTTTTTTAGAAAATGGTACCACAAAATTTATTTTAGCCTATTTATTAAGCAATATTTTTAGGGCATATAATCATTTTTTTTGGAGCATAATATAATAATTTATTAAGGGCATATATGTATGTAATTGATTTTTAAGGGCATAATTATAAGCGCTTAAAACTGTTTTTAGGGCATATTTGTGTTTGCACTAATAGGTAGATATATATGAGTTTTGATATCAGATCTTAAAAAGAGGATTTTTTTGGTTGAACAGGAAAGTTGATATGGGTTAGTTAAAGAAAATTAACAAGATTTATTTTTTGCAAAATGGAAAGTGACATTAAATACATAATGTGCATACAGGTACCTAGAAACTTCATAACCTATAATGGTGTCTGAAACAGCTTATTACGTTTTAATTAATTTAAATTGAAAAGATTAGTCAGGTGTCATTTTCAATGTCCCCATGGTTACTCTATGAGTGAAATCTGTAAATTTTTTTTTTTCAACTTTTCACAGAGATACAGCTCTTCAAAAAACACAAAAAAAAACACAAAAAAAAGTGATTTTTTTTGTTCTCTTAATTGTTTTGACAAGTGTATCTGTCAAGTTTTATGTAAACATAGCGTAAAGTAAAGCAAAGTCGAAATTTTGAACTATTAAATAATCCTAGTATTTCATTTAAAGGTCTTTGTTCCCCAGTAAAAATTTCCAATGCGACTCATGCAGAAAAAATTGTTTAAGTAATCGATGACCATTTACTACCTAATTTTATAAAATTTGACCGAAATTTTTTTTTTTTTTTTGATTGATTAAATATTTCAACTGACTGACACAGCAAATTTGACTGATTTTATTTTAACAGCATTGCCGCTATAACCTAATAATTTTTGGAACGTCTATTTAGGAAGATCTTTTATACCGCTCCAAATTTTGTGAGCATAATATGTCTTTAAAATAAATTCCATCGGTCTGGTGTCGATACCACAGGCCTTACATCACCCATAGTTCAGTTTCAAACTGCAAAAAAAAAAAAAAGTTTTAAACCGCTTCAAATCTTATTTGAATAAAATTTGGAGCGGTGAAGAAATACATTTTAACTTCGCTTTATTTGTTTTCGTTTGGAAATTGCATTCTGTTGGGGGCTGCCATTTTGGTGGCATATTTTTTGCACTGGTACAAATGGCATGCTTAGAAAATTTAGAGCGGTATAACACATTAAGCAAATAGTTAACCCGCTCTCGATCTATTTGCCTGATCAGAATTTTGTTTTTAGACACAAATTTGTGCAGTAAAATTATGATTGATTATGATTCCATTTCCTCGAATAAAGCAAAAAGAGTTTTTTTTTTGTTTTAAATTTAAATATTTTTTAAACAAAGATAATTTCATTTGAATCTGAAACAATGCATTTTCATTCCACTGTAATATTATAACGTCCGCTAAAATAACCTTCTAATATTGAGCACTTAACTTCAATTTTCCTCATCGTGTGCGATAAATAGATTGCCCCCAAAAGGAAAGAACACACATTGTGTGATCGATTGGAAAATTGAAAGGAAAATGCCCCTTCTTTCTCATTTTGTTTGTGTGTGTGTGTGTGAATAATGTATTGATAGAATCATCTATATGAAGAAGGAGGTGACAGGTGGATTATACGATGATAGTTTTTCTATATAGGTTCATACATTATATGCATCAAAAACACACACATACATACATGAATACACAATAATCACGATGGTATAATTACTTTAAAGTGCATCGCGAATATTTCGTATTATTTATGGATTCGCCATATTGTACATTATTGATGAGGCTTTTTTACCCCTCCAAAAAAAAAAAGAAACAGAAAACCAATGGTACCAACTTCTTCGTCGTATACACATTTATTTTAAACATAATGGCTGGCGGGAAAATATTTTCACTGATTTATTCATGTCATCAGGGAGGGAAAAGAAAAAGGGTTCATAGGACGAAAAAGACGACGCACGATGACAACGATGACATAGAAGTATAGGAAGGACAAGGGGGGCAATGACGTTGGTTTAATTTATTTCAAGCAAATTGAATTGTTGATGATATTGATGACTCTCTTTGATATCGGAGAGCATCAAAAGATGTTTCGAGATGTCTTGTGCCATACAGTACATAATTTTACCTATCGTCCTGTCGAGTGTCGTTGTCGTCGCCTACATTGAGAGAAAAATTTAAGCCATATATGTATTGGAAAATAGACGATCTTATCGGGTAAAGAGTGTTGAGCAAGTGTCTTTGAATTTGGTGGTAGATATTATTTGTTTAAAAAGTAGCATATTTGTACCTAGATACTTTTATATCTGACAACTTAGCGACTTTTAGTCAACTATAAATGAAATAAAAAAAAAATGTCAATTGAGCTGAAATTAAATGGTCAAAGCAAATGTTAAATGCTTTGACTCTGTAAAGTCAAAATGAGTTCAAATGGTCGAAAAATTGTCAAGTCATGTATAATGGTCCATGCAGAGGGCTGTCAACGCGTTACTGGCTGAACAGAATAGAATGACGGAACTGAAGACGCAGACGGAACTGGAAGAGCTGTCAAAAAGTGTCGTACGTTATTTTTTTTACATGTCCACAATGGAGCTGTACAGCTTTGAAAGTATTTTGAAGAAAAAAAAAAGAATATTCTTGTGTACAAGCTCAGAATTCACATTTTTTGTTTCCAATAATTTTCCTTTTAATAAATAATTTTTTTCGCGATACAAATAACCACAATATTTTTTTCCGACCCAAAAAGTTGTTTTTTTTCTTCATACAAATTGAAACGTCAAAAGTGCCGTACGTCAAAAGTTAAAAGTTGGTGAACTCTTCCGTCTGCGTCTGCGTCTCCGTATGCGTCTACGTTCCGTTGTGTTCGCAACATTGAATTTGCGTGTATTCAATATTTTGACAGCTATTCCGGCTCCGTCTCCGTTTCCGTCTGCGTCACCATTCTGTTCAGCCAGTTAGTCGTTGCGTTGACACTAGCTTTAACACGACTTTTAGGGTTATCTCTGTTTAGTCAAAATGAAGTCAAACTGTCCAGAAGTTGTTAAGTCATGTGATTGTCAACGTAGAAGGCTGTCAAAGCGTTGGTGGTTGCGTTGACACTCGCGTTGATGCGACTTTTAAGGTAAGCTCGTTGATTATTTTCATCGACCATGTAATCAACCTGTAAACGCAGTTACGATACTTTGACAGCCTGCTCGTCGGATAATTGAATGTGTTGCAAATTTGACACTTCAGAATTTTCGAATCCTTCAACGTAGCTAGCATTGACATTTTTGTTGGTTGACACAACGTAAGATGTTCAGTGGAGTCTTTGACGATCTGCAGATTGAAATTGAGTAGATTTATATTTTGACAATTTTTTACTGTTTTGACACTTTTTGTCACATTTTTCTATTTAACCTTATTTAAAAAGCATTCATAATTAAATATCTTTTGATATAAATCTGTATATTTAAGGCATTGATTGACAATCTAGAAGCTTTTTGAACTCTTCAAGAGACATTAGTTCTTCTGAAAACAAGAAAATGACTTCTTGATTTTGATTTCAGAATCAAAAAAATAAAATTTACGGACGACCAGTCGTAAACGGCAGTATTATGAACCGTGTCACTAAAATTTTAGGTACTAAAATTACCTTTTTCGGGGAAAACAATAATCAAGTATATTATGTTTCTTGCGCAGTTTTTTATATGAACTTAGAAGGAATTATAATTCAAATTCGTAGAAGTTTGCAGTTTTAGACAGTATGCAAAGGAGACATATTATTTATTTTTATAGGATTTTTAAGACAATATAGAGGTCAAAACCAAATTCTCAGCCCTAGCACGAATTTCATCTCAATTGAAAACTTAATAGTTTATTACGAATCCCGAAAAAAACTATCATAGAATCCATCGTAGTGTTAAATCTTATACAAATTGCTATTACAAACGGATTCGCTGATAGTATTTTTTCGGGATACCTGAAGTTTCCGATTAGGATGGAATTCGTGATAGGGCTGACTGGCGCTTATAGGTTATTTCAAATTTCTCTCAAAGGCGTCAAAATCCAATTTTTCGGAAAAACTTACTGATTGTTTTCTTAATTCCTCAACCATCCTTCGATTGAATTTGATAATTAATCACTTGACCGTTAGAGCAAGATAACTATATATATATGTATTTTGATAATAGTGTTTCGTTACCATTATGTCACTCGAAAATCACCTATTTCTGGAGCAGTTTATAAAATCTCCAAATTTTTGGATCTTTAAGAGTTTTTTTTTCTTTTGAATTAACCGACATCGTGGCCATCTTTTTTTGGAATTTGATAATTTATGACCTGGAATAATAAAAAAAAACAAACTACTTATTTATGATATTATAAAAATAAATTTGATGGCACAACAGCTCATAAAAAAACTAGGGCCTAGTGACTTACAACTCTCAACCATTCCTGTGTTCGTGTGTGCAGGAATGGAATGGACCTACAGTTTATTGCCGAATCCGAACGGATTATGTGAGCGGCACTTTTCTATGTCAAGATTTACTCTTGGAGGTGTTGTCAATTCCTCCCAAGAGGCAGTAGCCATTTTATTTTAAAAATTATTAGGTGGCGAGGCTGGGGATCGAACCTAGACCTCCGGCATGACCGTCAATCGCACTAACCATCTCGCCACGGCTACTATATGTATATTTATGATATTAATATCCAAAATGTCACTCAACAACCCTAAAACTTTTACTTTTTCGGAACAATGATAAAGTTATCAAAACTTTCGTATTTCGTGAACGTTTTATAATTAAATGGACATCGTACAAGTTCTTCAAAATTTTGACATTTTATGATGATTTTGTTAACAGGGGAAATACTTTATTTTAACGTATAATAAAGATTTTTGTTCCAAATTTTACCATTAAGTAATCACATTGCCTTTTTCAAGGGCATAGATGAAATTCCAATTTTTAGTATTTTCAGAATTTTTTAAATTCATTGCCATTGTTACCACCTATACATTGCATTCTTCGGTAGAGTCTTACACTTTGTTAATTAGTCTAGATTCCATAAAATCGCCAAAAAAATATAATCTCCTAATTTAAGGATTTTTATTCCAATATCCTGACGGTTGTTAAATAATTCAATTGGTTTGTGCGAAAGTTTCAATTTGTGTGTATGTTATCATAAGCACAAAAAACTTAAAAGTTTGTTATCTTGTCAATGCGGCGTCAAGCACCAACTTGTTTCGATTTTGTCAAATTGTGTGACCGTTAACTTTTACGTGCCAAATTGTTAACATACTTAAAGATAAGAAGCACAATGACACTCATATTAAACGTCAACGTAATTTGGAACAAATTTGAGTGAAAAGCTGAAGGTTGACTGCAAAGATTCAACGCGACATACCATTTTGCATGAACTTAGTTCTTGAAGTCTGTTTGCTTTCAGATAAACTTGCGTATTTTTTTTTTTTTGCATTACAAATTTAAAAAAACTATTTTTTCCCGTGTAACATAAGTATTTCATATACATCAGGCGGAGGCATTTTAATTACAAATTATTCTGTCAAATAAAAGGTGTTGCTGGTGTGGTCTAGTTTTGTTGGTATTTTATCCCGCTGTGATTGTAAATTAAATTTCGAGCTAGGTGATGACATTTTTATGTTGGCAAAACTTATAGGCCGATAGAAAAATTAAAATTTAAATTAATTTCTTCCTGTGAACATCTGCGAGTTATAAATTTTAAAGGATTATCATATTAGTTTGAGGTCTCTGTTTGAAGGATATAATTGAATAATGAACGAGGCTAAGTTTCGCAATGCATCTAAAAGATCAAATTAAAAAAAAATCTAAATGAAATGTTTTTTTTTTTTCTGTACCATCAATAGGAAAACATATGTATATTCGTAGCTAGTTCACATGTACAACATGTGTGTTCTATATAAAGTCTATGTCCAATTAAATTCCGAACATCTAATGCAACAGTATAATCCATCTTGATTAACTCAATTGCTGTCAAAGTGCGATTGAATGTATGCCGCTACTGCCCACTGTAAATGAGGTAATACAGTCATATTATACATAAAGGAGTTTCGAGACAAGAGATAAACACAGGGATTACACAAACACAAATACATACAAACAGAAAATTGAAGACACAAGTAGTCAATCAAGTGGCGACAAGCACTTGGAATCTAATTAATTCCATGTTTGACATTTCTTTCCTTCCGCTGGACAACAACATCAGCAGCAGCATTCGTATTGCAATCTTCATCGCGTATCGTAGAGATATGCAACAACAAACGGTTCTATCTTCGACCACGGCTGGATTTATATGTATGCACTTTCAGGTGGTCCATGGAAGACGGAAAAAGAGTTTTATTGGAAGCTTTCAAGAGCAAAACGTTTTATGAAAAGGGAAAATCAACACTGCGATAGAGTTAATAGCGGTGTTATTAAAAGGAGAGGTAAATCTGGCGAAAAATTTAGATTGATTTAAATCAAAAATAAATCAATTTATTTTGCCCAATGGAATGCAAGAAAGTTGGGAAATTGTCTTTGTGACATACCCAAATCAAAAATAAATAATAAATAACAAAATGACAAGCTGCTACATATTTTCTATTCGAAATTTTCTGGGCGAATTATTTTCTCACGCTCATACGCCATACAATATTTTTAGTCGCCTCTGCACATCTAAAATGAAGAAAATGTTCTTTTTACTAGAATGTATGTACAAACATTGTTAGGACATGTATAATACATCACAAAACCTCATTTTTATTTAAATTCTCAAATTGAGTAGTGGGCCTGAATGCTTGAAAAAATATGAATTTGTGCTGAAAAAAAATTAAAAATAAAAATAATTGAATTCAAAATTTTAACTTAACTTTACTGTACGACACTTAATGGTACCTGACAAACATTTTTTTCATTCAATACATTGAATACTAGCTGAGCCCGGCGGATCCGTAACTAATGTTCCCAAACAACGTGTTCGCACGACACATATTCGCAAGCAACATGTTCTCAAAGCAACATGTCCGCAACGACAAATGCTCGCAAACAATATGTTCGCAACGACTAATGTTCGCAATCCACATGTATCCAAAGTATTTTCACTGGGAGTTTGAGCTGGCAACAAAGGCGTTGAATAGTAAACATTATTATGGTGGCGATGATTTCTAATTGGTCAATACTTATGTGTACGTAGGAACTCACAAAAAATATTGATGGGTTCTCAGAGAGAAAAAAGTATGGATAACTAGACTGCAGTGCGATGTGTGAATATCTATACGTATAGGTATTATGATGATAGAATTTTAAAAATGAGAGAATTAGGTTGTTCTATATCTATGTATTTGACTTTGTGTTTAGAGTAGGTCTTACATGGAATTACAAATAAATAAAAAGAAGGGCGATGATTCCTATTGGCCCGATATAAATACATAAGAGCTAGAAATAATAAGTTTTGTTGATTGGTTCCCATGGCAATCATATATAAGTATTTGACTTTGTGGTCAGAGTAGGGTCTTATATGGAATTACAAATAAATAAAGAGACGGGCGATGACTCTTATTGGCCCGATATAAATACATAAGAGTTAGAAAGAATAAGTTTTTCTGATTGGATTCCAAGAAAAATATAATATGTATTTACATAAGTACGGGAAATCCGGTAAATCATGAAAACCATACTTTCCGAATTGGGTTTTTGTTTGTGCGAGCATAATTCGGTTGAACATCAATCGATTTGCATGGGAAAGCACATTTATAATTTAATAAATCTTTTTGAAAAAGTATAACTTATTTGTTTCTATTGATGTATAAATTTCAGGTACCTATCTTAATTTCATATATGTAGTTTCATATATCTATGTATTAAAAAGCTTTATATATACAAACTGTGCGACGAATTTGACCTCTTCGTCATATAATTAAAAGTCAAAAGAATATGTGTGTGGAAGGATGTATAATTTTAATGGTATAAAATTCGCAATCGATTTCAATTTTTTTTTAAAGAACAAACTCTGACTTAACTCACATAACCACTTATTTTTGCCTAAAGGGGTTTGTTATTCACAATATACCTAATAATATAAAATAAACTGCAAAGCTGTGATGTACAGATTTTTCAATCTAGGTACATAGACATATATGCTAATAAAAAAGTAGACACGTATACGCCATAGTGCCTCTAGCACGTCTAGTTTAGCCGCAAATCGCGTTTAAAGATAAAAGTCGATTTTTCATATAATGCGATGCATCAATTAAAAGGTGGCACTTCCTAGATTACGAATATGCATTTTTTTTGGCCGCAAGTCAAGTTAATTTTTTTTAAAGTTTTGGAAAAAAACTTTTTTTACCAACTTTTGTTTTTATTTCTTAGAACTGGCACTTCCTAGATCACGAATATGCATTTTTGAAGTCGCTAGGTCGCTTAGTTTAGTTGCAAGTCAAGTTTAAAGGCCTCAACTTTGATGCCTCTAGGACGTCTAGTTTAGCCGCAAATCGCGTTTAAAGATAAAAGTCGATTTTTCATATAATGCGATGCATCAATTGAAAGGTGGCACTTCCTAGATTACGAATATGCATTTTCTTTGGCCGCAAGTCAAGTTTATTTTTTTTTAAGTTTTGGAAAAAAACTTTTTTTACCAACTTTTGTTTTTATTTCTTAGAACTGGCACTTCCTAGATCACGAATATGCATTTTTGAAGTACGGGTTTTATTATCTGCTATTTTAGATAAAAACTTCTGCCTCCCAATACCAAAGACCCAATAAATTTTTTTTCCAAAAATGAAGGCACACGCACGACAATTTTTAAGTGAACTTTAAAAAAAATAAACTTGACTCGCGCCAAAAAACATGCATATTCGTAATCTAGGAAGTGCCACCTTTCAATTGATGCATCGCATTATATGAAAAATCGACTTTTATCTTTAAACGCGATTTGCGGCTAAACTAGACGTCCTAGAGGCATCAAAGTTGAGGCCTTTAAACTTGACTTGCAACTAAACTAAGCGACCTAGCGACTTCAAAAATGCAAATTCGTGATCTAGGAAATGCAAGTTCTAAGAAATAAAAAAAAAAGTTGGTAAAAAAAGTTTTTTTCCAAAACTTTAAAAAAAATTAACTTGACTCGCGGCCAAAAAACATGCATATTCGTAATCTAGGAAGTGCCACCTTTCAATTGATGCATCGCATTTTATGAAAAATCGACTTTTATCTTTAAACGCGATTTGCGGCTAAACTAGACGTCCTAGAGGCATCAAAGTTGAGGCCTTTAAACTTGACTTGCAACTAAACTAAGCGACCTAGCGACTTCAAAAATGCATATTCGTGATCTAGGAAGTGCCAGTTCTAAGAAATAAAAACAAAAGTTGGTAAAAAAAGTTTTTTTCCAAAACTTTAAAAAAAATAAACTTGACTTGCGGCCAAAAAAATGCATATTCGTAATCTAGGAAGTGCCACCTTTCAATTGATGCATCGCATTATATGAAAAATCGACTTTTATCTTTAAACGCGATTTGCGGCTAAACTAGGTGTCCTAGAGGCATCAAAGTTGAGGCCTTTAAACTTGACTTGCAACTAAACTAAGCGACCTAGCGACTTCAAAAATGCATATTCGTGATCTAGGAAGTGCCAGTTCTAAAAAATAAAAACAAAAGTTGGTAAAAAAAAGTTTTTTTTCCAAAACTTTAAAAAAAATAAACTTGACTTGCGGCCAAAAAAATGCATATTCGTAATCTAGGAAGTGCCACCTTTTAATTGATGCATCGCATTATATGAAAAATCGACTTTTATCTTTAAACGCGATTTGCGGCTAAACTAGACGTGCTAGAGGCACTATGGCGTATACGTGTCTACTTTTTTATTAGCATATATGTCTATGTACCTAGATTGAAAAATCTGTACATCACAGCTTTGCAGTTTATTTTATATTATTAGGTATATTGTGAATAACAAACCCCTTTAGGCAAAAATAAGTGGTTATGTGAGTTAAGTCAGAGTTTGTTCTTTAAAAAAAAATTGAAATCGATTGCGAATTTTATACCATTAAAATTATACATCCTTCCACACACATATTCTTTTGACTTTTAATTATATGACGAAGAGGTCAAATTCGTCGCACAGTTTGTATATATAAAGCTTTTTAATACATAGATATATGAAACTACATATATGAAATTAAGATAGGTACCTGAAATTTATACATCAATAGAAACAAATAAGTTATACTTTTTCAAAAAGATTTATTAAATTATAAATGTGCTTTCCCATGCAAATCGATTGATGTTCAACCGAATTATGCTCGCACAAACAAAAACCCAATTCGGAAAGTATGGTTTTCATGATTTACCGGATTTCCCGTACTTATGTAAATACATATTATATTTTTCTTGGAATCCAATCAGAAAAACTTATTCTTTCTAACTCTTATGTATTTATATCGGGCCAATAAGAGTCATCGCCCGTCTCTTTATTTATTTGTAATTCCATATAAGACCCTACTCTGACCACAAAGTCAAATACTTATATATGATTGCCATGGGAACCAATCAACAAAACTTATTATTTCTAGCTCTTATGTATTTATATCGGGCCAATAGGAATCATCGCCCTTCTTTTTATTTATTTGTAATTCCATGTAAGACCTACTCTAAACACAAAGTCAAATACATAGATATAGAACAACCTAATTCTCTCATTTTTAAAATTCTATCATCATAATACCTATACGTATAGATATTCACACATCGCACTGCAGTCTAGTTATCCATACTTTTTTCTCTCTGAGAACCCATCAATATTTTTTGTGAGTTCCTACGTACACATAAGTATTGACCAATTAGAAATCATCGCCACCATAATAATGTTTACTATTCAACGCCTTTGTTGCCAGCTCAAACTCCCAGTGAAAATACTTTGGATACATGTGGATTGCGAACATTAGTCGTTGCGAACATATTGTTTGCGAGCATTTGTCGTTGCGGACATGTTGCTTTGAGAACATGTTGCTTGCGAATATGTGTCGTGCGAACACGTTGTTTGGGAACATTAGTCAGGTTCCCGAGCCCGGCGAACGTTGTATCGCCCTCAAAATAAAGCTGTTAAAGTATTTTTTCCAGGTGATATTCATGCTTGCATGACATTCTTCGATTACCCCATTACCGAATGAATAACTAACTTTTAAATATTAAGGGGATTTATGCATCGTCGTAAAACACTAGATAAGTTTATCTTTTAGTAAATGAACTGTCAAAATTTGTATGGGAAATGGTTTACGCAAATTGGATAAAATTATCTAAGAATTTTTCTGCGGAAACTTATACAAATTTAATTGGATAAACTTATACAAATGTCATTTTGACTTTTTGAATTAGACGTGTTCAGATATATGATACATATTATGTCTCAGAGAACTGAAAAAAAACCCTGACCGTGCTGTGTAACTATTGCATCGCTATTATTTAGCGATAAAAGTTGTGAATTAAAACGTACTTTATAGAAAAAAAGTTATAAATTAAAACGTAGTTTATAAAAAAAAGAGTGAATTAAGCGGTGTTTAGGTATACCAAAAAAAAAATAAATGAGGACGTCTTTATTTACTCAACGATTAGGAAAGCTGGCTTATTAAGGTAGAACTACATATAAAGGCTCTCCCAAACCAATGCGAATAATTCGTTGACGATGTCGAAAGCAACAATAAAAACAACAACAACAAACAATACGAATATATCACATTTGAATATTTCGCATTGGTTTGGGAGAGCATTCATAGTCAGAAGCTATCAGAAGCAGATGTCATAAACCAATAAAAAATAGAATGCTGAACAGTAAAAATCAAAATTGAGCCATAATTCACTCTTTCTCTTTTCTTAGTCCTTGTCTTAACTAATTTCAGTTTCAATTCTGTGAGGTGCTCTTGGGGCGCTCTTCCCTTCCGAAAGCAAAAATTGACGAAAATCAAGAAACCGACATTATGTGTGCGCCATATGATTTTTTGTATTATCTCGTTATCGTTCGACCACTGCCGTTAGCTTGTGACTATTACCGCCTTATTATTCAGTCGTTTAATCCAGATTTAAACTTTAATCAAAACGTATTCACCTATTTAAATCAAAAATTAATCCCATTAAGTTTGATCTAATGTCACATTAATCTATTTGGATTATAAAAGCTCATTTTAATCCAAGACTGAATAATATGGCGGTAAAAGTTCATTTAAATCCAAGACTGAATAATATGGCGGGTCTACCTTAAACGCGACTCTTGTACCTATCTAACATTTTTGTATCGTTCCGAGAAATATGTCTTCGTTGGTTTGGGTGAGGTTATCCATTTAAAAATAACTTCGAAATCTGAACACGTCTAATCTGTTAACACCTAATCTGTCACCGTTTAATATTTGACATTTAACGAACAGCTGATTCAATTACGCAGCATTTATGAATGAATAAGATAAGATGAATAAAAAGGATGTTCACGCAAACTTTTGCACAATTAGTAAACTTATATTTTTACACAATTGGTAAACTTATCTCATTGCATGAATACCCTTATTAAGTATGTATCTTTGAAGCCATCCACTAAGTGTAATATTTCAAAGCAAAAAAGAATTTTCAAAATCGGCCCATGGTTTCTGAGATTATTCCAAAAATGCAACTTATTCCCAAAACCTATTTTAAACAAAGAATGCATAGGAACAGTCGTGGACTACCGATTTCCTTTAATTTTTAGCAAAATCTGAAATTAGTATAAAAATGTATGCGATGCTGTATTGTTGTGTTGGCAAACTGCTAGACCAATTTTGACCAAACACATACAGGAACATATTGTGCATCTTGACAAAATTGTAGCTTTTTTTCTGAAATTATTTCGAAAATGCATGCGCTGCTGCATACCTTTTTGGCAAACTGATAGACCGACATTTACCAAACACAAATAGGAACACTTTTGGACTTTCACGTAAGATTTCCTAAAACCTTGAGGTAAATCGGTATGATGGTTTCGGAGATACCATTAATTGAACTGAAAAACAACTGAACTACAACGCCACCTGTTGAGAGTTTTCCGTTTTTTTCTTTTTTCCTAAACCTTTGCGTAGCAATTACGGACATACCCGCAGAAGGAAGTATCCAATTTTGCCCAGCCGTTTTCAAGTTTTAAACATCCGAATAAACCACAGGGTATTTAGGCAGTTTAGTTTAGGCAGCAATAAATAAAAACTGATTCGGGTTGGGGTCAGAACTCCCAAATCCGAAATCCAGAAAACTCGAAATTTAAAAACCCCGAAAACCGAAAATCCAGAAAAACCAAGATCCAGAAAAAAAAAACAAAAAACCTGAAACCCCTAAAGCAAATTGGAAAATTTGGAGTGAATGAAGTGGAAAATTTTTCCATATTGGATACGAATGAAACACTCCTAAAATCCAATCGTCGCGTCATTTCGTTTTAGGTGTTTCGGGAATTTGGTTTTCTTTCGGGATCTTGGGTTTCAGGATTTTGGGTTTGATCTATACTGAACTCGAACTCGACATACCTATATGTAGGTATGTTTTGGCTTGCCTTGACTTAACATTCAGGTTTTGCAGGGATTTCAAAATTGAATACAAAACTGCTTAACAGTTATCTATGTATATACAAAAAGAATTCCATTTTGTGTTCGTACGCACATAACTCGGCTTAACATCATCCGTTTCGGTTGAAGATTTTGTTTTTTTTTTTTTTTGGATTTTTATTAAACAAGATCAACACACAACGGAGCCGAAAATTAAAAAAAAATTTGACCGAAAATTAGAAAATTCGACCGAAGAAGTACAAAAATCGTGAAAACGCTTGGAGCTTGCTCGATTTTTCAAAGGAACATTAATAATTCAATCAATTAGGTGGAACGAACATGGTTGGAAAAAGGCTTACTATTGTACTGAATTTTGTACTATTTCATTTCCCCAGTACGTAAGTACCACTTTTCAACTTTCAGTACTATTTAAAATTTTGTGTTAGAGTTGATTTCAAACTTATTTCTTTATTCAATTTACCCTTCATTAAAAAAGGTTACATTCAAGCATTCCTAAAAGACCCTTAATCGCTTGAAATAAGGTTATCAGCACTCAAGAAAGTGTTGAATTTCGTTTGAACTCGTGGTTTTTATAAAAATTGACATTAGAATAAATCGAGAATTTCAAAAACGTACTTTTTGTTGCACCTTTCGTTATGACATTTTTAAGTTTAAAGAAAACTAAAAATATCATGTGTTAATAACCGCCAAATTTTGAAAGTTATACTGTTTTTCTATGCGTCTGCAAGTCCATCAGTTTATACATCTAGGAAAAGCCTAAACGGGTTTTCTTCAAATTATTATGTGACTCCAAAGGAAAAATGTAACTTCCATTCCATAACCTTTCCAAAAATGCACATGACCTAAACAGAGGTTTTTGAGGAAATTGCCTTATTTTGGGGTTATTCCAAAACCGTAATATCAAAGAAAGAAATAATTTTTTTAACTAATGACGTTTTAAGGCTTAAATACATTCAAGACTTTTTGCAAAAAGTACAAAAGTGAGAAACTAAAATATGCACTAGAAATGCTTGTGTGCGAATGTTTTAGTTTTCCCCTAAAAATAAAATAGGTATGTGTTCAAAATTTTCCCTGGCAAAATGTGTTTTTAAAAAATTATTATGTAATCTATTTAATATTAATATTATTTCAGAGTATTTAAATAAAGGGCGAAGCAAGGCTGGTAGGTTTTCTAGTTTTAGAATTTAAATATTTTAAAAATAATTGAATTTAATGCAGTGAATTAAGTGACGTTTAAGAAAACTTAACGATAACGTTCTTAGCATAGATAAGAAGGCTAGAATTTTAATACATTGAAGAATATTTTGATATTTGCACAAAACTTGGCGTATCAAGTTTTTAGCTGTGTTTAATGTTTAAGCTGCAACTGAAGTATAGCAAAAAATTTCTGTACTATTTGATTACTTTCAGTACTATTTTTTTTCAGCGTTTAGTACTATCGAAAAAAGTTGTTTTCCATCACTGGGAACGAAGTCAGCTTATTTCAAATAAGAAAAATGTAACGATAAAAAGAGGGGGCTATTTTTATTGTTATGAATAATCTTCAATGTTTCTATTTTCTTCTTAGGTGTGAGTACAAGCAACCTTGGAGATCTTATGAACTAATAAACAAGTCTTAAAATTTTGCTATCCAAGTGAAAAAAAACTATCATCAGCATGGTTTCTAGACAAAATAACGTGTGAAATTCAAATTGCTTTCAAAAAAGGATTCTTCATTCTCTTCAAAATGAATTTTTTTATGGCTATCAGCCAAATACAGCCCTGCACGAGATTCTCTCGAATAAAAAAAAAAAAGTTGTTGCGCCTTAAATGTCAACCGACATCACAGTCACAGCCTCCAGTCCAGTCATTGGAATTATATTGAACAACATATTCAACATTGCTACCGCGGGCGGTGCGCTGCGCTGATAATAGCCTCTGCAAATCTCCACTATGGCATTGAAGGACAGACGGATATTCTGCTCGGCAGCTCCCCAGTTGCATTGCATCTATCCCACTCGATGTGAATGGTGGTCGTCCTTTTGCAATTGTTGTTGGATGCTTAAGTCTTAGATGGGTTGCTCTTGTTTTTATTATTGTTTTGTTGTTCTTGTTTTGTTATTGTTGCGATTTTTCACTCTGAAGTGGGAGTTCAATTGCTGAATGGGCTGTTAATTCACTCATAACTTCTGTGTCTCGTTTGATGTTCTTTTTTTTTTCTGTACGTTTGTCAGTCTGTCTGTTTAATTCTCTGAACTGCGCCGGCCGGCCGCGCTGTCAGCCGGAGCTGGACATTATTTGTTCTTATTGCAAGAAGCTATTGTAAGTTTTAATTATTTTTGTTTTTTTTTATTGTTATTATGGATGCAATGTTTTATATATATATATTTTTTTTATAGTTGAGACAATCATCTCCGATGTCGTTTATAAGTCATTTGTACATTATTTTATCTCAATTAGAAAACTACTTGTGGGCATCATTGTCTTCTTTCTCGATATAAGGAGGGCTCTCAATGGTTGTGCAGTTAGTGGATAATTGTTCTCAAGTGGAATTAACAAAATAATGTGAAGGCTTTTTGAAGCGGGAACAATTTCCGCATATAGTTGTGGGTGGCTTTTTTGTTTATACATATATGAATTTGGTTCTTGTGGTTTTAAGTTCAATTCGATTGATGGAGTTTGTTGATAAATTGCAGAGGAATGAAATCAATTTTTGATTATTTGATTGGAAGATTTGAGAAAAACATTGACAAGCTACTTTTTGTCAGCTTATAAATATACAAGCCATTGCTGCTTCGAGCAAAAACACTTTTTTTCATGTCGACATATTTAATTAATAAACGGAACAAGGCAGCAAAGTGGCGTGTCCCAACCATGACCATCCAGTCGAAAATGTGCTGCAATTGGAGATCGAAAGTAAAACTGAACTTTTTCAAAGGTCTTCAAATAACGCTTATCTGCTCAGATCTTTAAAAATGTTCACTTAAAAACTATTTTACTTATTTTTTTTTTTGGTTTAACTCAGTGAGGAACTTTTATTTTGAGTTTTTTTTTTTAGGTTTTGGTCAAACACTGACCACTTATCGCTAAGAAAAAAATAAATCTCTTTTAAAAATTTGTATTTTTTTCGGTCCGTTAGAAATCTCTGCCATCGGAATTTCATATAACTGTTTAGTAAGTCATTGTTTAGCACTCTCTAAGCACAGTTCGGTAAAAGTGTAAAGTGATAGTGCGTGACATTAGTGAAATAAGTTACGCTGGGGCGAAGGTCAGACTGTAATGTAAGGAATTATTTTGAATACAGGGTTATTCACCTAAGGTGGTGACAAAAAGCTAGAGCGTGTAGGTTGAGTTGAGACAAGAAAAAAATCGTATGGGAAGGGGTGGTTAATTTCCCCCGTTTAGGTGGGAGCGGCAACTTTTTAAGAAACCGACTTAAAATAGAAAAAATTATTAAAAAACAACGGCAACACCTACAGTGTCATGCTATACTTTTTAAAGCCAGAAGTCCGTTCTTTTATTTTTCTTTTATTATTTTTTAAACTCAAAATTAAAAAAAAAAATAATGAAAAAAATTGTGTTCAAAATCTTACGTTGTGATGTAATATTTTTGTTTTTAATATTCGATGATCCTATCAGTTTTTAGTCAAACAATAAAAACTGGATGCCTAAATGTCTTTTGGATTTTGAGAAAATTAAAAATAACGAAATCTATTTTAGTTGTGTTTTGTTGAATTTAAGAAAAACTTTCTTTTGTTATGTTCAATTTTCTCAAAAACTAGAAGACATTTGGACATCTAGTTTTTAGTGTTTGACTAAAAATTGATGGGAGCATTAAATATCAAAAACAAAAATACTATACTTAATAGTGTAAAATTTTGAACAAAATTATTTTAAACACAATTTTTTCATTATTTTTTCAAAATATTGAGTTTGAAAATTTATTTTTTAAAAATGTTCTCTAAAATAACTTGAATTGAAAACAATGTAAATGAAAAATGGCTTAAAAAAAAGTGTAGCATGATATTTTAAGTTTTGCCCTTGTTTTTACTAATTTTTTTTCTATTTCAAGTCGATTTTTTAGAAAATGGCCCGTCCCGCCTAAACGGGTGGAAAGAGACCCCCCCCTCTGATACGATTTTTTTCTTGTCTTAACCCAACCTACTCGCTCTAGCTTTTTGGTGCACCTTACCTGTATATCATCTTTATTTTCCATTTTGTATGTAATTTGTTCTGTTTTTTTTTTTTTGAAAAATAAAGAAAATAATATAGTGTAACCTATTAACCGTTTCTGATTTATTTTCTATAAAAATGGTTAAAGGTTGATCGTTTCCCTTTATTTTTTATAAGTCAGTCAACAGGTAAGAGTTATTTTTCAAATTAAATGATAAATCTCACCCAAAGACCTACAAGAATATATTTTTAAAATAAATCTCAGACCAAGACCAAATTGAATTGATTTTCAGCGAATTAATTGTCTCTCAATGAGAAACCAATTGAAAATTAATGGTTGACGGTTATTTTCGATCTCTGGCTGCAATGAATCCAAACACAAGTCAATCTGAAATTGAATAGCTAAAGGGCAGATAGATATCCGTTCGGAAGAAATGTCGAAATAAAAGTATGATCCGATTGGATCGTAAGGTGCGAGTCCATTTGAGAGTTATTTCGCTAGTACCTAAACTCCCGACACTTATACTTGCAAAATACTAAATGTGTTGGAATCAGCGTTGCCACAAAAAAAAAAATAAAGTGCCATATTTTCTAAAAAAAAACGTGACATTTTCATGCCGTGTGCAAAAACCGCAAATTTTTCTATTTTTTTGAAAAAGAACTGAACCAATTTTCTTACGTGGTGTAATACAACAAAAAAAATTAAAGAAAATCATTTTGCTCTATAAAAAAATACGAGTTTTTTCGAATTTTGCTTCATTTTAAGAAAAATTTAAAACTGATTCATGAAATATAATTGACTAATATTATGGGGACTGACATTTTAAGATTTTCGGATTAGCCGCGTTAGTAAATAATAGAATATTAAGCGAGTTCAATACAGTACTCACCCCGAACGTTTCGCTACAAATTTCATTGAGCGTGGTCACCGGGTGTTACAAACATGCTGTCCATGTAAAAGAGATACCTAAATGAATTAGACTATTATTGACAAGCTGCCTAGGCTGTTTTTGTCCCCGCAAACAATTTAAGTCAATGCCCGTCATATCATAGGCAAGTATACAATATTTATAAGGTGTGTACCTCTACTTGTGG
The DNA here is from genome assembly GCA_947049315.1 of Epistrophella euchroma. NCBI lineage: Eukaryota > Metazoa > Arthropoda > Insecta > Diptera > Syrphidae > Epistrophella > Epistrophella euchroma. The sequence goes on from OX346246.1 coordinate 124,694,209, forward strand.
AACTGTGCTCCACAAAACGTGCATTCAAACTATAAACCTTTATTCCCCAATAAATCCATTAATAACTTACATCATACCTATTTGTTATGTAATACACTTACCATGTTTTCGTGCTTGGCCCTAATGCCCTAAGCCCTACCTCAATGAATCCCCGCACATCCACACGCATAATGCATCACGCATCACCGATATGCATCTCTTCACTGTCAATATACTGACCGCTGCTTTTGCATTTCCTTTCATATATTTTTTTTTAATTTTTCGTTTTTTTATTTTTATTTAATTGACGGTGCGTATACCCACAACTTCCTTTTTCCGCTCGATACGGCCTGTACAATTGCTTCCCCTTTTCCTCTTTTTTTTTATCATTTTCACTGCAGTTATTCTGGCATACTCATTGTGCTGTTGTTCTTATTCCTGACCAACAACTGGCATCTAATTAGTTTACCTTTTGCCTTCTTCCCTGCTAGGCTCTACTCCACTATACTTTATTATTTCAATTTCATTTGTATATGTGTGTTATTGTAGGTATTCCCCCTATTCTCATTTCGGACAAAACCTACCTACTTTTTTAGGCCGGTTTTGTTTCGCCAAATGAACATGAATTGAGTTGAAGAGAATGTTCTTTAGATACTTTAATGGTAAATATGTGTTTATGTACAAATGTAGATAGACATGTGACGTAGGTAGGTCTAACATTATTAATGCTTATGAAAAGTGTAAAACTATGTAAGAGTGTAAATAAAAAAAAAAAAAAAAAAAAAAAACAGTGAAGAAGAAAATTAAAGCCATTTTAAGCAAAAATAAATAAATGAGCAACCATGTGAGACGCCAACTCACGTGTGACAAAATATTACACATAACCCGTATAGACCTTTATTAATGTGTGCAGTATGTCTTTTAGTAATTTTATCCATCAGGAATGATAAGATTGCTGGCTTGATGAGATCATGACATGTCATAGCAAAGTTTTTACTGCTTATTTAAAATAATTATTCGATGTGGATTGTGTATTCATGTTAGTTGAGTTTTACTCGTATAAGCAATTAAATTGCGTGCAGATTAAGTTGTACAGGTATTTTGTTTTTTAATTAAATGAAATAAAAAAAATTAAAACAACTAAAAAATATATATGTATACATTACCCATGGTAACATACCAAACAACAATTATGTTCCACATACAATCCACTACGCTTATATTCGACCTGAATAATTTTTTAATAAATTTTGTTTCCTCAGCATCACTGATTGATAACACCTGCTACAATTCTTTTCATATAAAACACCTAAATTGAGTGAAAACCTTAAAAAAAAAATTATTAGATATTATTTTGAGCACATGTTAGATGAGATATTGTTTTAATCTTTTTGAGGTTTTGTCTTGCGCAGTTTTATTTCTCTGAGAAAAAATAATTTTTGCCTCTCCGCGGTCTGTATGAATGAGTGTTAATTTTCTCTCTTTGTGAGTTTTTACAACCCCTTTAGCACAAAAACAATTTAAGGTATGGTATACCTATATGTACAGTACATAGGTATAGGCAGGGAAGGAATTCATCCTTATTCGAAATTTTTATTTCCATCTCCAACCTCCCCATTTTATAACCCATTCGGTGTTTTTTTGTTGTGGCAGTGGCACCCAAAGTCGTTGCCGTAGAAATGTTTGTTTGTTATTAATAAATAATAAACTATTTCCTTCAAAACCCCCCTATACCGTTGAACATGTACGCCGTAGATAATTCATGAATAAAAAATGTTTGAATTTCAGGAAAAAAAAAAACGGATATAAAATAAAAGTGATTTAAGTGCGATGGTATTTTATTTTGGAGGTAAAAATATAACCAAAAAAAATCCTTCATACCTGTACCAACCTGCATACATATAACAAGTCATTTATTGTTTGATCGATTCTTTGTCAAACAAAGTGGATTTTGGTAATGGTATAGACTTTGGTACCGGTATAGACATTTTTATTTGTTATTTACGTACATAGAAGATGCAACTTAGAATCGGTATCCAGGCAAGGGTTTTGGAAAATTAAATAATTTTCTAGAGAAAATTTCATTTAAATGAGGCGTGGAAAAGCAATTCGCATAGCTATATTACTACATTAAGTACTGCGGATTACTGCCGATGAAAGCAAACTCTTGATACTGGCTGCGGTATATGTTCCGGGATCAAATTTGAAACCACGATGCTGGTTTTGAGAATTTCGGATTTTGACCAATGTTAGACTGAATATAAGTTATAAGTTCCATAAAGTTTTAAAATTTTGGAGCTTTGCAGCACCATATTCCTGCACGCACAGATATCTATTCCGAATTAAAAAATTAAAAAAATGTCAACTATTTTTGAAAAAAAAAAAATCAGAAGTCTGATGAAAGAGTTTTTACTTTAATTTTTATGACTGTGAGTTCGTTAAAGTTTGGAAACATTGCCAGATTCAAAATTCATTTCTGTAGACAATTACTGCACGTTTGAAATTTTATTTCTATTTGTCTCAGAACTGTTAATAAGTACGTATTCTCTCAACAATGAAATCAAAATTACCCAAAATTTTACATGGCACCAGATGGCACCATTTTGTTTGCAATGGTTTTTAACGGTGATTCAGAGTTTTTTACTGTGACAAGCTCGTGGAAAGCTTTTTCTGACAAAACTGTAAATATTAACAGGATAGGATGAGTTGGTTTTACGAATTATCGATTTGGTTAATAAAAACTAATCTTCATGGACATAATGTCCGCGGACATAACGTCCATGGACATTAATGGGGAAGAATATCGCAAGAGACAGTCAGTCAATAAAACTCATCATACGTCAATGCAAAATCGTTTAGAAGCTGTAATCAGAGATAGGGCAGGGCAATACAAGAAAATGAAATAATAAATTTTTTTTTTTTGGTTTTACAAAGTCTTTTAATTTCACTTTATTTCTCCTTAGATGGCTCAACTATAACGATTATCTCTCTAAATCCCGAAGTGATTGTTATTTTGTTAACCTTGATATAAAGCTTATGGTTCTAGCTTTTTCGTAGAAGCGAACAATCAATTGAGCTGGTGGTCTTGCAACTAACTCCTTCCTCAAGTACAAAGAATGCTCTTTCTTAATTCCCAACACGAAAATGAGGCGATTCAAAAGTTGGTTCAGGTTTATTTCCATAGTTGATTTTCAGGGGTCTAGAGTCCACTTGCATCTGAACGAACTCTATTTTCCCTATTTAAATGAACATCGCTCAAATGCTGATCAACTATCAAGGCTGTAGGCTGTTTCACAATGCGACGAGAAAACGAGACGTCAGCGTGACGAGATCTCTTCGCAGTTTCTCTCTCTTAAAAAAGAATTTTAAACAGTGAAGGCTGTTTCACAATGCGACGAGAAAACGAGACGTCAGCGTGACGAGATCTCTTCACGGTTGTTCTCTCTTTAAAACGAGTTTTAAACAACGAAAAAATACATAATAAAGTATTTCTCGTCGTCACGTTGCGTCTTTTTTTCATTTTTTCGAACTTTATGACGTGACGAGACGACGAGAAATGCTTTATTATGCATTATTTCAATGTTTAAAATTCTTTTTTAAGAGAGAGAAACTACGAAGAGATCTCGTCACGCTGACGTCTCGTTTTCTCGTCGCATTGTGAAACAGCCTTGAAATAATAAATAATTAAGCATTTCTCGTCGTCACGTCATAAAGTTCGAAAAATTGAAAAAAAGACGTTATGGCGTTATTTGAAACTCGTTTTTAAGAGAGAATATCTGCGAAGAGATCTCGTCACGCTGACGTCTCTTTTTCTCGTCGCGTTGTGAAACAGCCTTCACTTTCATAGTTTTTGTAGGCTTCGTATCACAGTCAAAGAGACAAGAAGAGGAAGTTTTATAAACAGGTTGTGAAAACGTTATCTTGCCAAAGTCCCCTTTGAATGTTTCCGAGAAAATATTACTACACTAGAGAGCTCCATAGCATCGACAATGTTATACTCGTATGTTGCAGGCTTGACAGTCACCCATCAGGTGTTCACATTTTCGGATAATCCACGGCAGTGTGTTAGTCAATCTGCCAAAACCCGAAAAATTCAAGATAGTGGTGTTTTTTTTTTTTTTTTGATGTAATAGTTACTGGTGAAGTGGTGACCAAGCCCCACCTCGGGATGCTTGGGAAATTTCGGTTAACATCTGTCAAAGTCCAGAATCTTATTTATAAACACTTTATAACGATTGTCTAACTAAGAAAACGCAATTGGCTGTCCAAATTTCTTCTAAAGTGGGGACGCTCAATGTACAAAGTAAGGCTTGTTTCTAGTAGCGAAACAGAACAAAAGTTCACTAAAATTCATTAATTCATTCGAAATTGGCAGATTACAGGCACATACATACATATATGACAAGACATACATATTTATAAAAGCCTTTAGGGTTCATTCTACAAAAGCCGAAGTTTAATTTTAATCATTTTATATTCTGTTCACAAAAATTTTTCCTAAATCCAGACCCTATGATAAGGTGGACTAAAAAAAAATTGTTAGATTTGCAGCCATTCTGTCTGAAAATGTATTGATGTAATAGCTACTTTATTCGTTTAGGGCGCCGATGCATACAGGACGTCTAGTTGATTTTAACCCACCCACCCACTTACGGGTAGTTGAATGAATTTTTCATCAAAACTCTTAAATCAGATGAACCAAAATCACAGTCGTCCTTCGCCAATTTAGGTACCTAACAATATAGTGGTTAAGACATACGGAGTTGTGTGGACTGACTGGAACTATGCTATAGCGTGTATGCTCGTGGGTAAAAAAGCCTGGCTTGGCTAGCAGAGCTATTCATCTTCTGGTTGTTTAGTACCGTTTGTGGTGGGTTTGCCATATCCAACGGTGTATGGTTTAGAATGACTAAAACTAGGTAAGGATCACCACACGATTCTATAAAACCTATCGTTGTAATCCAAAGTGGCGATGTGGCTATGTGTTTAGTAAAGAAATGGTAGGTATATGCCTTCCTACGTTCTTTAAAGAGGAGCACACAGAGATTTCCGTAAATGACAACGAGTCGCGTTCAAATGGTTTGTTGTTTGATTAGTCTTTTCTTCTGTTGGGTTTCCGTTATTATTCTGATTTTTCTGTTTTTATTTTGTACTGCGTTATACATTTTATTATACGGTATGATGGACCACCAACTTTTGGTTCCTTCTCGCTCTCACTCCATCTTTCTTCCTTGGATGGATATTTCTTCTACCTTATTATAACCACAAAAAATGCCACCCCACTGAAAAGTTAAGACTGGCAATGTTTGGGATGAAAACAAATCGCTGTTCTGCGGCAAGCCCGTGGGTTCCTCTTTTGCTCCTCTAATGTGTAGTGTATTCATGACGAATATACCTACGATGACGACGGACGATGAGGAAGAAAAACGACACGGTGTAGAGGATACTTGGAAGCTGCTGGAGTGCTTAAGAGATTTTCATCTTGCTACATTTTCTGCTGTTTGATGATGCATCTGTTGATGAGGTGGTAGGGCTGGAGTAGGGGGATTTTAATATGAAAAGGTGGGATAATATTGTTGACTGGTCGTCGTGTATTAGATACATATAGATACCTATATACCTAGAAGAGCCAGCGGAAAATTGTCCTCGTTATAGGTTGAGGGAAGAAAATTTTAAGGTTTCTATTTCCAAAGAGGAGAATGAAAAGTTTTTTTTTTAAATTATTCTTCGTCTAAACTAAAGTAGGTATGCAAGACGACGACCAACAACGACGACAATATAATGATAACGTTATAACAAACTTGCGCACGCTATTATATCTTCATTACATTATAATGAGGTTGTGGCTGTTACGTCATTGTAGTGATGATGTTGGAAGGTAGTGGCCCATTTCATGGTCATTATTTCGAGTTGATCAATGTTTTGACAAAATAGGTCCACCATCCCGTAGTTCTATTAATGGATATGATGGATACATTTTTGAAAGTATGCTGAAACAATCTTAGAACAGGTAAACAAAAAGGAAATACCTACATAATATTTAATTTTTTTAATTTGTTAATTAGAATGCGTCTCACATTCAACACCGCTTGAGTTTTTATATTATTGGAACTGATAATATAATTATTGTTATATGAGTATGATGTGTACCAGTACATCTAATGTACTGCTAATATATATACATCAGCCCTAACACTCGAAAATATTTCGTCATTGTACAATAATCAATATTAGTTCTAAGAAAGTGGGTGGATGTCATCTCCCCTGAATGATAAATCACAAACTTTTAATTTTACCTCAGCATGCATTATATACCCTACCGCTCTACCGAAATTCATAGTTCTACAATAATAAGAAGTGCTTCATATAATTGACAACGCTTCTGAGAAAGTGGATTGATGCCACGCCCCTGAATGTCAAATCTTAAATTTTTAATTTTTTCCTTTGCATGCTTTGCCAGCACTACCGCTTTACGAAATTTCATTATTCTACAATAATCAGGAGTGATCCATATAATTAATAGCAATTCTGTGAAAGTGGGCGGATACCACGCCCCCTATATAAAAAATCCCAAATTTTCGAGTTTTTCCTTTGTTATACCACAAGGCCTACCGTTGTGTGAAATTACAAGATTCTATGGTGTCGGGAAATGTTCCATAATTTTGATGATCTGTCAGTCTTTAAGTCAGTCAGTAAAGTTTTCGCGATTTTTAACGTCCTATATCTCAGGAACCACTACTGCTAGGAAGTTAAAATTTAGTGAGACGCCTGTGCTCGCCTAAATATGCCGAGTTTAAAGTTTCTGACATTATTGGTTCCGAAGTTAGAGGGGGGTCGAAAAGCGCTTGAGTTTGTTCCTGTAAAAAGGGGTAGTGCCGAGAACTTGGCTGGGCCCTTTGATTCTTGGGGGGACTTGTCAATTCCTCGCAAGGGGTAGTAGCCCTGTAAAACATTTTTGTTTTTTTTTGAGGAGAAGGGACGTAGGAATCATTCTCCCAAACTAGTGGTGTAACAGTCGAACGCACTAACCACAACACCACGGGCCACTACGTAAATACGTTCTTATAACTGCCTGAACAGAATGAAGACGGAGCCGCAACTAGAGCCGCAGTTGGAATAGCTGTCAAAATATTGAATAAACAACGTAGCCGCATATACGGAGCTGCAGCCGCAGACGGATGAGTTTGCCAACTTTTAACTTTTCACGTGCTGCACTTTTGACATTTATGTAAGCAAGCTTACTTAAATACCAAAAACATAAAAAAGTAGTTTTGGTAATTTTAAATTTTCTCAAAAACTAGAAGGTATAAAATTATCTAGTTTATAGTTTTTTATTAAGATGTAATTAGAACAACGAATTTCAGAGAAAAAAATAATATATATAATTTTATAGTTTTGAAATAATACACTTTAAACATCTTTTTGATGTTTTTTTCCCCAAAATTTGAGTTTAAAACCCATTTTTTCAAAAACTATCCATAGATTTCATTTGATTTAAAATGTGTCTAATAGAACAGAGTATTAGCTTTAAAAGAAGGTATAACACTTGATTATAAGTATTACCGTTATTTTTTGTATACATTTTTTTAAATTTTTAGTAATTTTTTAATGAAATTGCCCCTCCCGTCTAAACGGGGGAGATAGACCCCCCCTCCCATAGTAAAAAATGCTTGTATTGAACTGTTCTACAAAAAACAGTTATCATTTCTTGGCGCCTAAGCTATCGTACTCTCCCAAAAAAAAATATAACGGTACATTTAGGAAAGTTGAAAAATATTTTAAATGACGTAGAATTGAATTTAATATGAGATGTAAGTTTTGAAAAATAAAATGAAAAAAAAAAAAAAAAATTCAAACTGATTTTTTTTTTTTCAAAATTTTACGAATTAAGTACTAATTTAGTTTTCAAAACTCTTATTAGTTTTTAGTCGAAAACAGAAAACTGGATGCTAATATGTCTTTAACCAAAAAGCCCTTTCAACCAGCTAATTATTTAGAGTTTGATAAGATAACTTATCAACAAAAACATTTTTTGTTAAAATTATATTGTTTTTGGTAACCCTATGTTTAACGTTTAAGAAGTGGTCCTATAATGAAACATAAAAAAGGCGGAAAAATCTGATTTCAATTTATGTTGAGGCGAATTTTGTCGTAAAATTAAAAACTAAATATCATTATTAAAAAAATTGAAAGAAAGTTGGCTATAGCGCAGCTGCCTTATGTTTCATTATAACTTATCTCCAAAATTTGTACGAATGAAGATTTCAAGGTCGGATTCGGAATCAGTAACTTTATTAAGTTATGTATATGTAATGGAAATATTTCTCACCTAGCTTTCCAGCCATTTTCCAATAAAATAGGCGACGCAATGATAAAATACTTATTTTGTATAAATAAGTACTTCACATGTACATTTTTAAATAAAAATTAAAATTTCAAGAAACGTTCACATGTTGTTTTGATTTTATTTTTAATCATATTTTCATGAAGATTGTTAAAATTTCAGATTTTAACAATTTTTATCTATAAACCACGTTTTTGTGTGCGGAATTCCACTTAAAGTTTCTGTTTTTAGTCAACTTCTGAACTTGGTTTTATTTAAATTTAAATCAATACAAGAGACAAAAAAATCCTTCCGACAAGGAGAAAAAGAAACATTTTACAACTATCTCCAAAATATGTAAATATTTTTTAAATCGTTAGAAATATTGAAATGTCCTAAAAATTTAAATTAAATATAAATAGTAAAAAAAGCCTTTTTGGAAAAAAATAAACCACAAAGCCTCAGGTGTTGAAATAATGCCTAAACAGCATGAAAAAGCCTCGGTTGGCATCGCTGCTCTCACATCAACCCTTTTTATTTAACTCCAAAATATGATTCACCTTTAAATAATTACCTTCCACATACGATACACAATATTCAACACCTATCTCACTCAATATTTTGTATCTTTGTCGCTTTCAATTTTCTCTCATAATATTGTGCTTCCAACAAAAACAAAAAAAACTCAAATGCTCCCCAATTTATTTTCACTCACTCATTCACAACAAAAATTCCACTCAACATAGAGTTTGTTATGATTCCTGCGGCTTGAATGCAGTCATCAACAACACTCACCCCCAATATTCTTGCAACATACACACAACTCTAAACCATCCACAATCCACCCACCACAATAATGTTTTCTCGAATCTAACACCACATGACATTCGTTTCCTACAAAATATGCATTGCATTGCAAGTTGCATTGCAACCACGAAAACTCCCTCCCCTCCATCAACCAGCAGTTTTTCTTTTACCATCAGGCTGGTTCAGATGATGGGGGACAGAAAATCGTGAGCATGAGTGAGTAAAATAATAAAAAAAAAAAAAAAAACAAAAAAGATACGCGCGAGGAATAACATCAGAGCCCGGCTGTCGTGTGTCAGTCTAATGCCAGATACGAACTCGTTTAGCTCGTGCGGTGAATATCAAAAGCAAATTGTACGATAGTTTTCCTCTTTTTAATTTAACCACGGACAAAAAAAAAAAAAAAAATTTAAAAAGTATTTCAACAAAAAGTTAGAAAAAAAAAATTAATATATTTAATGAAAAAAATATAAATAAATAGATACAAACATACATCAAAAATAGTTTGAATATAAATTTGAAAAATCGTAAATTCTAACATCCGTTTCCTGTTTTGTGATCCCTCGGCGATGTGATGGTTTCCGTTTTTTTTTTTTAAATAAATTAAATAATTGAAAGTTTCTTCTGGTAACTGTTAAAAATAATTATCTTACATATACTAAAACTTGACATCATATAATATCTAACTGACAAAAAGTAAATTCATACCTACACACCTATCTACGAAGTGAAAATTCCATTTTCGTGATCGCGTGCTGAATAATGTTTCTACGTATCAAACAATATTAAGTCTCGGCGCCTATTTTCCGAGGTTCCTCCTTCCTTCGGCACATTTCTTCAGACTCCTATTACAAAAAAATAATGCTTACAAAAAATTGAGTTCAAGCCTGCACGATTTGATATATGTACCTAGCTAACAAAAAAAAAAAAGTAAACTCCAACTGCCTTCTTTCTAAGCCGTTCCATTAGTCCAAATACCAAACCCAAAAACTCAAACCCAAAGTCCTCCTAGAGAGACCTCTAGATCACCGACCGTACCGTCCCCAACAACCCACCAATTTCAATCCACCAACCCACCTCCTCCTTTCATATACATACATCCATAGGAAAATGGTTTTCGTTTTTCCACTAACAACAACCAGAAAAATTGTTTTAGTTTTTCCTAACTCCGCTCTACTGTATAGCTCTGGACTGGAGTTTGGTTCTCATATTATTATTTTCTTTTTTATTTTGCTCGTCGTCATAGTGTATTTTTCTGTTTCAGTTGGTTTTTGGCCTTTGGGCTCTTTAAGGCGCAACCTAATAGCACAGTCGTACGTCGAATCAGTTGATGGTGAGCGCGTTTTACCTGGACTTGGATAGAACTCCAATAATAATTTTCACCTACACTTTACTTGAATTGAAATTGAACCTGGTTAAATACACTTTTTCATCTAAAAGATACTTTTTTTTGTATCTTTTTTTTGTAATTTTGTTTTGTCTTGTCTTTATCTTTGGCCAATTTCAGTTGCACGAGAATTTATTATAGAGATCTTATATGGAAGGAATTTTCATTTCGTAGATACTCAAGCCTGTGTTCATGGATTTTTTGTTTTTGATTTTGCAATCCATTTGTATTTTTTTTTTGTTTTTACTATCCCCTTGTCTTTGTGTTTAAATCGCCTTCCATCTATAGTTTCCCATTCACATCAAGCAAAAAAAAAAAAATAATTCGTGGCTAAATTGTTTGATTTTATTTTTACAGAATTTTGCCTAAAAAGTAATCGTGAAAAAAATTGTAATAATATAATATTTAAACAAAAGTGATAAATAAAATTTTTGAATTTTAAAGATTTAATATATCTAATATTGTGATAGAAGTTAAAAATTAAATAAAAAAATTAATTTAAAAATTAAATGTAAAAATACAAATATTTTTATAAAAAGTGATTAAGTTATAATAACAAAAAATAAACAACAAAGTTCTTAAAAATTCAATTGTATACCTAAATTGTATAAAAAAAATAAATAAAAAAAAAAAACATTCATCACTATTTGGATTAATATCAACATTACATTTATACGATATAACTGCCTTTCGAAGATTGTGGATTTTCTTGCCGCTCAAAATAAAAATACTTTAATCATCTTTATATGGTATGTTGTTTTTTGTAATCATTTTGCACTATCAGAATTATTTTAAGTTTTTTTTTTATTTAATCCACGATATCCTCTATTTTTTCTCTTAAATTCGTAATAAAAATTGATAATTACTATATTATAAATATTTGTATAAATTCATTGAAAAAATGGAGAAAATGTCTTGGTCCTTATTTGTTCTTGTTCTTTTTTTAAACTAAACTTCTTAAAGACCATGGTTTTATTACTGACAATGAGAAGAAAATTCATAAAATATATAAAATTATTCAAATACATTATTCTGTACTTAAAAATTCTTTTAGTCCGTGATTTGGTTTTTCGAAATTAAATTTTGAATATTCTGCAAAAACCTTTTAACAACTAACCATGACCAAAAATGTGTAAGGGAAATGAAAATTTTTAATGACCACAATAATATCTTCAAAAATTCTTAACAGAAATAATTTTTTGTACTTACCTTCGAAATTTGGTCCTTAAATTAAATAAAGTTTTTTGTTTATTTGAATATCGAAAAAAACGTGTTTAACGTATTGTTGTAGAACATTCTGTACAGAATATTAAAGAAAATGTTTAATATTGTTTAAAAAAAATCAAAACAAAAAAAGAAGCTGGGTGCGACCCAGACTGGTAACTTGCCATTGGTGTCTTTTGAAACTCGAGAACCGATGTTATTATTTTTTTTTATAAAGAAATCGCCAATTCAAGAGCTTCGAAAACCTTATTAGTTGTGCAATTAAATGAAGGCCAAAGTTGTACCGTTTGCTCTAAATACATTATAATTTGAGACGAAAAATATTTTTCAACAATTTTAAGCATTTTATTTTGCAGCTAAGAAAAATTAATTTTTTTCCAAACTCTATCAGTTATCAATTATGGCATTATTTTATAGAATTATCCCGAAGTCAATATCACTGTGTGTTCTTAAAAAAACCAGCGAAAAATAACTTTTAAACCATTTGCAAGAGTTTTTTTTTTTTTTTAATTCCAAGAATTTTTTCGAAGTCTTGCTAATTCTTCATGACGACAGTGTGTCAATATCACTGTGTGTTCTTGAAAAAACCAGCGAAAAATAACTTTTAAACCATTTGCAAGAGTTTTTTTTTTTTTTTAATTCCAAGAATTTTTTCGAAGTCTTGCTAATTCTTCATGACGACATTATGTATATACAGGGTGAACGGTATTAGATGCACCAAACTGCTGGAGCGAGTAGGTTGGGTTAAGACAAGAAAAAATCGTATGGGAGGGGGGGTCTATTTCCCCCGTTTAGGCAGGAGGGGCAATTTTCTAAAAAATTGACTTAAAACAGAAAAAAAAATATTTAAAAACAACGGTACGATTTAAAATGCCATGCTACACCTTTTTGGGAAAGCCAGAAATCTTTTCTTTGATTTTCATTTTAAATTAAGTTGTGTTAGTGAATAGTTTTTGAAAAATTAATTTCCAAACTCGAAATTTTGGAAGAAAAAAAAGTTTCAAACTAATTTTTTTCAAAATTTTATGTAATTAAGTCCAATTTTTGTTTTCAAAATTCAATGCTCTTATTAGCTTTCAGTCAAAAAAAAAAACCGGATGCTAAAATGTCTTTTCGTTTTTGAGAAAATTGAAAATAACAGGAGGAGCAATTTTCTAAAATATTTGACTTAATACAGAAAAAAAATTATTAAAAAACATCGGTAATGGCTAAAACGACTTGCAATACTTTTTTGTTAAGCCAGAAATATGTGCTTCCATTTTGTTTATAAATTAAATTCTTTTAGTGAACAGTTTTTTAAAACTTAATGTTCAAACTTAAATTTTTGAAAAAAAAAAAATTTTAAATTGTGTTCAAACTGATTTTATTCAAAATTTTACGTTATTTAGTAAAATCTTCAATACTCCCATCAATTTTTAGTCAAACATTGAAAACCAGATGTCAAAATGTAGTCTAGTCTCTCACATTATGGCTATATTATCTGTAAAATAAAATTTATTTGAACTCGATATCTTTATTCGTTCTCTGGTGGGATATGGTCGACGAAAAAACAGATCTAGAAATGGTAAATTCGGATTCCACAGACCTCAAAACGAGGATAAAACGTCAAAATTTTCGATTCGACAAATCGGACCAAGAGTTTATTATAAAAAAAAAATGAATGACAATTTCGAATTTAGAGAATTTTTAAGATTGAAAATATGTAATCTGAAAAATAATGATAAAAAGTTACATATATCTATTTATCCCTTTGCGAATTTGATATAATTTTGCCGAAACGATAAGTTCAGTACTTAACATTTTTTTTTTTTTTTTAATTTGTCAATTCTTAAACAACTAATGAACAAAATTCTTTTTAACTCTTATTTAACAAAGAAAAATAAATATAACGCATTCATAATTTTATTACTACGTTTGAGCAATAATTATGTGAAATGAAGAACTATTATAAAGATAAAATGACAATCTTTTTAAAGTTAGATAAGATAATTTTATCACATTCTAACCTAACTATTTTTTTTTTCAATTCTTTTGAGTTCCTTTACCTTAGTATTGTAAAATTTGGTATTACTTTTGATGCTTAAATTTCCTTTTGTGATGAATTTTGAAAGTACTATTCTTATAACATTATTTGAATATTTAAAATGTATTAAGGTAGATTACAATTTGTTAAAAATAATGCAAACTGTTCTATTTGTGTCCTACTTGCCAGTTTACATACATATGTACAAATGTACATATGTATATTAATCTATTCCTGATATAAGTTCGATTTTATAATTAATATCTTTTACATTTTATACATTTCAATAAATCAAAGTATGATTGTTTATTTAGAGTGAAACCTTGAAACTACAAAACTTTCCTTAAAACTTTGCCGTAAGCAGACCTGCCGGATTTTTATAAGTTTATAATGTTTTTCTATTCAGCTTTTGTAATGTCGTGAAAACCACAATAGAAAGACAGTGAAATTATCCTTCGTATTTTTTTATTGAAAAAAAAAATTTGTCGATGTTTTTTCATGCAATCATTGCTCTATCTACATATATGCATAAAAATGAATCCCTTTTTGTGTTCGTGCGCACATAACTCGGCTAAACATCGTCCGATTTGGTCATACATTTTTTCGTTTTTATTGAACCAGATTAACACACAACGGAGCCGAAAATCGTAAAAACGTCTTGAAATTTCAAACTTTCTGAATTAATAACATTACAGACCCTTTAAAATAAATAATACAAAATAATCATTAGTGGATTCACTGTGGCGTATACGTACTTTTTTATCAACATATATTAGTTAGACTTAAAAATCTGTACATCAAAGCTTTAAAGTTCATTTTATATAATTAAAATTAAGTCAGAGTTTTTTTGTTTAAGAAAATTAAAATCGATTGCGAACTTTGTCCCAGTAAAATATTACTTTCTTCGGCAAATATTTTTTTTTGTCTTTTAATCACTGACGAACAGGTCAAATTCGTCGCAAAATTTTACTATATTAAGCTTTTCTTATTACCACAAATACCTCAATATGAAGAACTACCCTAAATTCTACATCAATAGAAACAAATAAGTTATATAAAGAAGATGTTCAGCCGAGTTATGCACGTGTAAACAAAAACACAGTAGCCCGTGGCGTGATGGTTAGTGCGATGGACTGTCACGCCAGAGGTCTGGGTTCAATACCAGCCGCTTCCACCTTAAGTTTTTTCCGTGCTACTACCTCTTGCGAAGAATTGACAAATCCTCTCACATTAGCCGTTTGGATTCGGCAATAAACTGTAGGTCCCCTCCATTCCTGCAGACACGCACACAGGAATGGTTGAGAGTTGTAAGTCACTAGGACCTGGTTCTTCATGAGCCGTTGTGCCAACTCAGAAAGTATGGTTTTCACGATTCACCGGCTTCTCTGGGCAAATTTTCCAACTTTCGGCTTCGTAGTGTACTTACCTGTCCATCCAAACAGGCTAAGAATAATAAAGAGGATTTTTTCACCTCTCTCTCTTCTTATATCCACATGTAAAAGATTACAAGATTCCAAAAAACAAAAATGGATATATAAAAATTTTTAAGTGTGTAAAACGTTTGGCTATATTTTTTTAAGGGTCTCAAAATTTGGTTATTTCCTGCTTCACATGACGGTTAATCCTCTAAAAGTAAACACTAATTTTTTTTTGATTATATATTCCAGTTCGAATTCATAGCTAAGACAGGACAACGATTGTCGGGTCAGCTAGTTTTACTTCATATATTTTTGACTTTTCACGACTTTTTTAAAAGCAAGTATAAATTGACGATTTTCTTCATTTAACACTGGCTAATTTTTACTTAATTTAATATCGCAAAGACCGCAAAAAATTAAAGATAACGCAAAATCAAATTCAAAACCGCAAAACTAAAAAAAAATTATCGCACGTTTTGCGATATATCGCGCAAGTGAGTTAATGAATAAAACTCCTTACAAAAAACCACAATTGGTTTTGGGAAAATAAGTGATAAGTCTAAGTACCAGTGGCGTGGCGTCCATATAACACGATTCCTATCGAGTTACCTTTTGAAAATCTCAATCATGTTTATTAAAAAATGAGCAACATTTATCTAAATTACTAGAAAATTCCCTAAATATGTCGAAGAAAACCGTGCAATTTTTTTTTCATAAGAAAGCAAAAATATAACTCGGTTTTCTGCGTCTTATTTCGGGAGTTTTAATACAAATAAATGAGCAAGAACAAACAGAACAAGCTTGTTCTATCCAGAAAAAAATTTTAAAAGTTCTATTTGTTATTCTTGTGGAGTATGAAGTTGTAGAAGAGAGAATTTTGTATGTCTCACTCCTGTACGAAGTTCATTGAGCAGGGTAGGGGTAGTTTTCTGTGCAAAAAATTAATTTTAATTCGAAAAAATAACACGCCTTTTTTCGTCTTATTTCAATAACTTCGTATGTGTCTCGCTGCGTTTCTGTGTGAAGTTTGTTGTGGAAGTCAAGTAGTTTTTTCTTTAAAAAATAAAGTTCGTACACCTTTTTATTTTATTGTAAAATTAAACTTTTATGACTCTTTCTTTACAAAATTTGTAAATCAAAACATAGACATTCATAATTTAGTTACTTATATATTTTTTTTGGGTGACTAATTTTTCTTCGACTTACCATTTGCAATCATCCACGCCACGCTACTGCTAAGTACCTAAATTAATTTTTGGTCAAGTTTTTTAACTTTGGTTATCATGTAGGTACATATATGTATGTACGAAATATAATCGGAGAAAATTTAGAAAAACCGAAACAGTTATAGATGAGTAAAACAAATTTTTGAGAAAAAAGATATAGGATTTACATTCGAAATACAGGAGTTTCCTGTACATTTTTTGTGTTTTTTAAGTTACAATAAATGAAATATTTATTTATTAGCAATAAATGAAATATTTTCGAAAAAACGCCGCAATAAACAGAATTCAAAAAAAATTAAATAAACGCTATTTCGTGTTACCCAATTTAAACCCTTTGAACAGATGTACATATGTTTTATTAGGCAGGCTAGGGCCTGTCATACCGAGTTTTTCTAAAATAGCATAATACTACGTTTTCACCGACTACTAAACCGAGATTTAGTTAGATTTACCACAAATCTCCTCACAAATCCCGTGATTTACCATACAAATTTTAATCTCCTCAAAGCGATATTTAAATCTTCATAGGACCAATATCAAACAGACCTATTCCCCTATTCAGCACAATACAATATTCGAGAGAACAACCTGCGAGAATCGATTTTTTTTTTGAAACAAAGTAAACTTGCCATATCACTTCCACTTCATAAGAAAAATGACCCACCATCTGCATCTTGAAAGATTCTGTCAAAGTTACTCTACTTTTTAATCTTTTTGGCTGGTGAAAACTCTATCCAGGATTTATTAAATCTAAACGAGATTAACTTGCGGTGTAAACGTAGTATAAAATTACCTATCTTCCCATTCCGCGATGACGAGACTTTTTATGTCACCTGGACTATTAAAGAAGTGATTAATTTTTGTTTGCTTGCTTGCCACAAATTTGAATGGAATATTACACTGTGATATGCAAAACCCTCTTTCTGTGAAGTGATAAAAATTTTATAATTTCAGTTTTCACAGTATTTTTCATTTTATCACTTGAAGAATATGCCTTATGCGATTCTGGAACTCATTATGATAAATATGTGTTCTAAAATGTACTTAATGAGAAAGCCCTCTCACAATTTCTCTCTTCAAACGAAACTGAAAACTAATATGCAATGCATACAAATTTGTACTTTTTCGACCGACATGAGGGATAAAAAATCAAACAAAAATAGTAACACAAGGAAAAGAAGAGCTTCATGTATAAATTTTTTTCTCGCAGAGTAATTCAGTTCGTGTGCTCTCGTCTCGAAGTAATTTCTTTCGTGTGATCTCGTCTCGAAGTAAAGTATACAACTTGTTTTTTCTCTCGAAAGTTGGTTAAAATTTGTACCGATCCACGATGGTTCTGCTTGATTTCATTAAAGCTTTTTGTCTGTGTTTCGTATAAATTGCTTTTGAATTAGTTAAAATAAAATTTCTTCTTTGATAGTTCGGTTGTTTTTCTTGTTAAAGAATATTTAACAGGAAGAAATCAAGCAGTTCTTGTAAATAAAAACATATCTAATTTCCTCTAATCACATGCTGGTGTACCGCAAGGCTCAATTTTCAGTCATCTTCTTTTTGCACTTTTTAATAATGATTTTCTTTTGGTTTCATAATTACTGCAAAATTCATGGCGATTTGTTTGAGCTAAAATTAATATTTTTGAGGATAGAACCGCCAAAATAAACAAAGATTTAATGTGTGTAGTAAAATGGTCTTACCAGGATTATTCAATATTTTTGTAAAATTTTGCACTTAGTTGCATGTTTTTTTTTTTCTGAAAATTTACATTTCTGTTACAGTTTCAGACTCACTAAATAGTTTTCATAGTTTTCTTATAAAGATCCAAATTCAAAATCGAGGCAAAATCAAACAGAAATGGGTTATTTAATAAACAGTCACGTTGAGATCTTCGCGGTTGATCTATGACGTATCAAATATCAAATTATTCTCTGAACAATATGCCAACAAAGAAAATCTCACTTATTTGAAGAAACTTCAAGTAATGAATTATTTAAAACCATTTGAAATTAATTGATACAAACTACTGAATTCTTTGAACCATTTTTTCATTTTTTGTTTGTTTTTTTTTTTAAGCAACACATAATTAAAAAAAAAAAAACCTTCAATAGGGAAAGATTCATTTACAAAATGATTATAATGAATCATTCTAACAGCTTTGTTAAAACAATAGAATGTATGAAGATACTTTACTTACATCATCTCAGTTTCTCCAGTTAATGAAATATAAAAACGCAATAAAGTAAGAAAGAACTCTTAACAATAAATACAAGTATACAAAAGTCACATAAATTATATTCTGTGATTCACACAAAACCCAAAGGTCATACATATGTATGTACGTATATTCAGCAAACACAAAAAAAAAAGTAAAAAAAAAAAAAACAAATTAACTCCAGTTCAGATATCATGTGACAGATATTGACTTACATACGTTCAATATTCCATTCTAGGCATCAAAATACACAAAAAGTTGTGCAGTTTAAAAATAGAAAAAAGTCAATTGAACTAAAAAAAAAAAAAATCACAAAATCCTATGACCTGGCAAATATTATTTTAAGAGAATAATCTATATTATGTACGTCGCATGTTCTTGCTCTTTTGGCAGGATATAGATATAGAAAGAACTTTTGGAACTATTATATTCTTGAAATCAGAAGGCTTCTTCTCTGAACACGACACTCCATACCACACCTGGAGTATCTTTGCTTCTCAACGATACACAATGTCTTATGTAATCCAGTTGAATCCCCTCAAACGATGACGTTTTAAGAAATAATGCTCAACGCATTCTTTCACAGATAAATTTTGACAGATGTACAGATAAGAATCGTAGAGATAAAATTTAGTTTAGAGCTTGAACTGCGTACCTGGCTTAACTCAGGAACCGATTTTTCAACAGAGAATTCATGCGGATGATAAAAAAAAATAAGAATATAATAACTTTAATCTCGCTCTGAAAAACTATGCTCATCTAAAACCGAGTAGAAGAAGACATACAATGGTTTTGGCTTATGACAGATTTTCTCAAAAACGATTCAAGCAGTTTTCATTAATTTTCGTATCCATGTACCTACATAATGTTTTAAATGTTTCAATAAAAGTGAGTATCAAGTTTTTGCTAAGGGATTCGCATAAATGATATATGTTGCACGTAAATAGGGTTTTTATAGATTTTTGAAGAAAATGCCTTATTGTTGAGATATACCCTAATAGTTCTAATTTTGTAAAAATTTTGCAACAATTTTACTTCAAAGGTTGACTTGGACGGAAGTTATTTCGACAGCATAGTTATAAATGAACAAACATTTTTTTTTTCAGGGCTATTGCCTTTGCGAGGAATTGAAAAATCCTTTAAGAGTATCTCTTGTCATGAAAAAGTGCATCACTTCGGCAAAAACTTGTAGGTCCCTTCCTAACACAGGAATAGTTAAAAGTTTTAAGTCACTAGGGCCTGAACTTGTTTCTTCACAAGCTGTTGCGCCACCAAATGTATATATTTTTTATCAATGATTTATACACTTTTGTACGGAAAAATGTACTGTTGTAAAAAATCTTTTGTAGGTTACATGTGTCGGAAAACTAAAATTTCACGCTTAAGACGTCAAAAACACAGCCTTTTCGACAGTGAACATTATTATAAACAGAAAAAAAAAACTGATTTTATAATGTTTGCGCAAGTTTCTCAAAATCTGTTTTTCTTACTAAAAAAAAATAATAGAATTTTTTTTTCTACAACAACTGAATCTGCCCCCATTTAGCCCTTGTCCAAATTAAGAGAACTTTCTATAGAAAATGCTGAAGACATTGTAGGTAGAAATTTAAGCTCTTCACCGAAATTTAGCTTGTGTTATTATTTTTGAAATTTTGACATTTTTCTTTAGTCTAATTTTCCTGAGCTAATTTGCTATAAGTATGTGTTTTGAACACTCTTTACATTGAATCTGACATTCGTGACATGAAAACTTGTATAGTGACCTACGGGAGCGCAATAATATCTCGCAAATCAAAATATCGTATAACGAAATCTAGCTTTTTTTAATACCTCGAAAAACTAAATCTTGCAAATTTCTAAACCCGCTTTTCATAATCTTACAATTTTAAAATTCCGCTTTTAACAATCTCGCATTTGCATGTCGCGTCCAAAAAATTTCGCAAATATCAACTGAAATCTCGCAAATTTAAATGCGAGATTTAAGTCTTCGAGATTTTTGTTTGCGGGTTTTTGTAATTGCGAGAATTCGGACGCGGGACCAAGCAATTGAAATCAATCAATTTAAGAAAAATGTAAAATGCAAAAAGGACGAAGCGCTAGGGAGGGAGGGGAGGGGTGGTTCGCCAAATTTGATTTGTATACTTAAGCCTTTGAGAAACTATAAAATTCAAAGCCCACCTTGTTAAAACTTATTTTGTCTAAACATAAGTATGTATATAGTTGAATTAAATTTGTTTTTATTTGAAATCTAAAATTCGTTGTTTTTAGGAAACCATAACTTGCCCTACATACTCGTATGTATGTATACATCGAAAATAAAAAAAAAATTAAAAAAAAGTTACTATATTATTGTTCTTTCCGACACAAGTTTTAATTTGTTATCTACATAGAGGAGCTACAGAACAGATATCATTTAGATACTTTAGTGGGTGTCAGTGTCGCCGCCCGTCGCCGCCACCTTTCGATATTGACGTAATGTATGCATGTACTTTTGTATATATTTCGTCTTTCAAAGTTATTTTTTTTTTTTTAATTTTTTTTTTGACTGATTGCTTTTGTTGTTCTCCAGAATTCAAGATAAATTACCTTTTGTCCCGTATATGTTTGATACAAAATATGATGAATGGTTTCTTGTATAGGTATACTTTCGATAAATTATTTAATTGCATTCTGTTTGCAGGCATTAATTTTAATTAAATCCATTTGAATGAGGTTCATATATGTATAACCGCGCATATATCATATCCAACACACTCATGCTGGTAAATTAGAAAAAATATTCAATAATAAATAGCGCTTACCGCACCAATCCACACCCTCTCTAATCAATAAAATGTATATCAAATATTATACATATACATTAGTATAAGGGGGAGGTTGTACAGAAGTACCTATCTAAGCGTTTATAGTAAAGTATTTGTATGAAAGTTAATTTTATGCTTTAATTTGTGTAGCTGAGTGTTTTCATATTCTGATATTTGTACTTCATTATAAGTAGGCTTTACGTACAGGGACGGACGTCACTATGGAGAGGCCTTTGGTTAATTTAGTTTTGAACTTACTTTTTGCGATTTGCTATACTAACATGGTACTTACTATAAAGCAAGTTTTTTATTAGTTAAAAAACCGAATTCGAGAAAAAGAATCTCTTAGTTTTTTTTTTATATCTTAAAAACTTAGAAAAACTTTACATCTGTTTTTCAGTAGTCAGAAAAAAACAGTGACACTTATGTATATAAATACACAAAATTTTGAAAAAAATCAACTTTAAGAAAACATCGCAATTTTTAATTTAAAATTTTAATTTTCTCAAAGCGATTCTATTAAACAACTTGATTTCAAATTAAAACAATGGAATATAAGCCTTCAAAAAAAGAACAAGCCACATCCTGGTATGTGTTTTCGCTAATTACATTTTTTTTTTATTTGTAGGTCAATTTTTGTCTTTTTGAGGGGGGACATAGAATTTTCCTCCCATAACATTTTTTTTAATTAGAATGACTCCAGGAGTCATCCCTCAAAATACCCTACAAGAATTATTGGACATCCTATATAAGAAAAGTAAAGCATTAAGAAAATTCGTGAAAAAATTCAAAATTTGATGATCTAGGTCCAATAGGACTTATTTTCAAAATTTGAACTTTTTAAAGACTTGTCAAATAAAGAAACAAACTAAAATAAAAAAAAATGGGCGTGGCAGAAGGCAGATTTTTATAAACTTTGTACGAATATCATATTTTAAGTTCAAGAGAGCTTAATTGAAAATGGTTAGTCTTCTACTGACCTTACGTTAACAATTCAAATAAGGGCCAGTTGTACAAATATTTGATCCGTGGTTCAGGAATTTTAACTCACCAATTTCGGCGGATTAACTGTGGTTCAACGATGGTTCAGGCATGTAATTGGCTTTTAGTGCATATTAGAACCTTAAACCATCGTTGAACCTCAGCTAACCCGCCGAAATCGGCGAGTTAAAATTCCTGAACCACGGATCAAAATTTAAACCACGATTGTACAACTGGCACTAAAAGAAAAGCGGGGTGTGGCAGTGGGTGTGGTAGTAGGTGAGAAAAACTTCTCTCGACTAATATAAGATTTCAAACTGCTTATTTACAGAATTGTTGCTAAAGACAATAAATAAAGAGAAAACTCAAATTTATAAAAAAAAGTGGGTGGATTTATCTAAAACTACTTCTTAAACCTTCCCGCCACTATCAGAAATAAACCCTAAAAAGTTCAGCAAAAACTTTTGTGCAGTTTTTGAGCCTATAGACGACCCACAAAAAAACATTTATTTTTATATTTAAAGATGAAGAAAAAGTTAAAATCTCTTAAGGCCAGTTGCACACACGTGGTTTATTTTCAGATCAAGACTTAAACTAACTGATTCTAGCGGATTAAGTGAAGATAAACCAGGGTTCAAGGTCTAAGAATTGATTAATATCCAATCAGATATTACAACCCTGGCTAAGCCTCAGTTTATACACTGAAATTGGGAGTGGAGCGGGGGGGGGTGTAGTATAAAATCTTAATCCAAGGATAAGCAACGTTTGCTTAACTGCGGCCTTCAAATTTTAAATTACTTGAAATATGAAAGCAAATGCACGTCATGAAATTTCGTGTATTTTATATTATTTCATTTTATATTTTATATTTTTCAATTAATTTAAAAGATTTTTTTTTTTCAAGATTTTTAATAATTGAAAATAAACCCTTTGAAAGAAATCTATTATTGCTTGTGAATAACATTTTGTGACATTTCAAATGGCTTACTTTTTTTTAATCCCACAAATAAGGTTGTAAAATTTTTTATGAATTTGAAAAACTTTAAGACATCATAAATAACAAACCTATGGCTAACATTTCGTTATCATTTACTAACCTTTTAGATAGTAGACGTGATTTTGTTTGAAAATTTCACACATTAGGTCTTAAAGATTATAGAAGCCAGAAACATTGTTTTCAGTTAGTTAGGCCAGTTTTTCAGTGGCGAGTTAAATCAGAGTTAATTAACTCTGGACATAAATTTCTTCACAGTTAACTCAAGAAACAATTTTCTTCGAAAAAAAAATTATCTGTTCAGTAAATCCCGAGCTAACCCCCCAAACTTTAATCTCACACTGAAAAAAATAGATCCTACTATTTGAAGTTGAATTTAAGTTTTATTGAATTTCATGGACAAATTCTTCCATCCGTTGAACTATTCACAGTTCAATGTATAGCAAACATTCTAGAATTCATATCATAATGTTATAGGTTCAATTAAAAAAAAAAAAAATACTTGAATCATAGTTCATTTGGAGCAAATTAAAAATTGCAATACACGGGCCCAAAGGCAGGTGTCAATTTAGCCTCAGGGTTAATCCAGCACTGATGGTTCACAGTAAATGCAATAGAAGTTTTATAAATGTCAATTAAATTGAACTGTCCGTTATTATTGCCATTGTTACAGTTTGAATAAATTGTTTTTTATTTTACTGTGACTCTGAGAAGTGCTTATGGGTATTATTTGTATAAAAAGGTTTCGATATACATTTAGTCGATATACATATACATATACGGCTCCATTTGATACAAGATTTTTCAATTAAACAATTAAAAATGCATTTCCCACAGTGAGAAAACTATATATAGCAGGAATAAGGGAGAGCAAAAAGTCCAGAGGGTTGTTTTGATTTTGAAGATAAAAATAAATAAAATACGGGTTAAAGTAAAGTAAACACATCATCCCTCCAACAAAGTTATTTTTTTCCCAATATATTTAATTAGAAGATAAAATAATATAAAATAGAAAAAAACTTGATTAAAGTTGGGATGGGTGGTGCATTAGTACACATCATTCATTAAAGAAAATGAAATGATAATTGGACATATCCTCGTATTTATTTTGTATATAAGAAGTGACTACAAAAAAAAAAAAGAAAACTAAAATACAAAACTGAATTTAATGTAATGTGGTTTAATTAAAAGTAAATTTGATTTTAATGATTATTTAGAATAGATTCCTATTACTAAAGAGTATTTTAATAGATTTTGGAAATTAAATTAAAGCTTGGTTGGGAGAATATCAATTTGTATTTTAATTGATATAAATTAAATATATCTGTTTTATTTGATTAATTTGACTTCAAATGATTAATCTATTTAAGAGATTTAAGTTAATATAAAAAGCTTCTAAATACACATATGCAATTTATATGCTAATAATTACATGTGCTCATCTGTTGGAAAATCACTCAACTTATTTCTTGTATAATTGAATAAAAGATTTCTTTTAAATTGTATCGATTATTATTTTGTAACTTTTCGGGAGTTATTGGGCTTTGTTTACTATTTGCATCAGAGTTGCCACTTTTTGGCAAACTTTCCGCAGTAGATTCACAAAAAAAAAACTGCAGTAGATTGAACTTTTTTGCAGTAGATTTGTTTTATATATATATTTTTTTTTTTTTTCAAAAAAACAAGGAAGATTAAAAAAAATATTTCAGGTAAATATACAGTAGGTACACAAAATACATATTAATAGATATCAGACTATAGTTTATCCGAAACATATAGAAAAGGTGTCGTATTAATTATGTATAATTTTTTTTTTAAATTTAAATTCCCTGTCGCTACTAAGTCTTTCGTGACTTTGACCTTTACCAACACTGTGCATCACTACTTTTTGTGCAGATTTTATTAAAACTTGCCCATATTATCACGTTTTCAAACATAAAAAAAAAGAAACGCAAATTAACAAAGACAAGATTTCCGTGAGCTTTCAATATTCATCAAAAACAGAGTCGCTATAGTCGAAAGCCGTATTAATAAGTAGGATGTGAATATCAGTTTCCTGAAGAATTAGAGTGTTTGCAATCAATGACAGAATTGAAAAATTATTTCTGGGTTATTTGTTTAAGGACAATTTTTTGTTAACCAAAAATGCAGTAGATTTGATTTATTTAACCCTTTACTGCATACGAAGCCAAATATGGCTTTTTACAGTTATATCCCTTTTTCTTCTGCCTTCAACAAAAAAATGATCAAAACACAACATGATCCTCTTCTGTGCATTTTTGAGAACATATAGCTGTGCTTTCGCACACGTGCACCAAACAAGAAGGAAGATATTCATGCTTACAGGTCGGTCGGTTGCTTGTTGTCATTAAAAACAGAAGTGTGAAAAATTTTCTTTTTTCAAATAATAATAACTTTGGTGTTAGGTGAGTTAAGTGGCCATAAAAACATATTTCTGATTGTGTATCTATTTTTCTTTGAAATTAATACATTTTTATAAAAAAAAAAAATATTATCTTGCTCGTTTTAGAGGTAAAAGTGTGCAAGCCATATTTGGCTTCGTATGCAGTAAAGGGTTGAAAATATATACATATTTGTATGAGTTTTTTTTATGGACAAGTTTTTTTTTTTTTTTTATGAAAAATGTTTTTTAAAAAAATCCAAAAAAGTCATGTTAAGCGTATATTATTTTTTTCCTCTTTAAACAATAATTCATGCGGTAAAGGGTTACAGGCAGTAAATTTCTATTTTGAGAAAAAAATGCAGTAGATCTACTGCAAGTGCAACAAAGTGACAACCCTGATTTACATCCAATAATGTTGACTTTTCGATTTAGATAGAAAGAAAAGCTCCTCCTATGAGTCTAAGCCGAGAAAGCTTAAGAACTCAAACATAAATTTTATTGACCAATTTTTTTTTCAGAATGGGGGTTATCGTGAACAAAAATTTCCCAGGGAATGTTTCCCTCGTTTAAACATTGGGAACGTGAATGATGCTTAAAAGTTTCCTTCGGAGTTTATTGGTATAGGGAATTAATTTTCCAGGGGAATTTGGCTGTCAATGCATAGGATTTTTGTTCGAGGGAAATTCACTCCGTGCGGAAAATTCACGATAGCAGAAAATTTTTCGTGGGAATAAAATATTCCGTGGGAAACAAAATTCCCCGGGAGATTCCCGATTGTGCCCAATATGATTTACGTCCAATTTCAAAAAGGGCTTTTAAATATTTAAAGGTCTATTTAGCATTAAAAGTTCTTATAAACTAAAAGCTCATTTTCATTTCAATAAATTTTGAAATCGTAAGCAGACTGATGTGTTATCTGAAAATGATGTATCCAACATTTGACGATTTTTGGAGTTAAGGCAAAGTTTGAAATACTTGGGATGGTTTGTTTTCATTAACAACATTAACTGAATGTAGTTTTTTTTTTTCAGTGAAACATTCGAGTAACTTTCGAATTTTCATCAAAAAATAGTTGTATAACTGTTAAAAAATTGGCAAAATTATTAAAAAAAAAATTAAGATACGTCATTTTTAGTTAACACAGCAGAATAGGCAAGTATGTACATGCAAATATAAATTGTATAGGTAAAAAACTCTATCTCCCAGGGGTGGGGAAAGGAAGAAAGGTGGAAGAAAGGTGCAATTTCTGAAAAATTATAACATTAAATGGAAGAAAAATTATTAAAAATTAAAGAAAGGACATACAGTGATAGTTTCAGGCTTGTAGTAAATATTTCATTCTTTAATTTGCTTTTTAAATCAAATTACTTAAATTGAGAAATTAAATTCCAAAGTCCAAATTTTTGAAAAAAAAAATTGTGAATTTTTGCACAAAACATTTGCACAAGATAAAACGTTTTGGGACAATTCGGTTTGTTTGCTTAGCATAATTTGTGCAAGTTTTGCGTTTAGGAATTTGCTCAAAATTACCAATACGATGAGGGAGACGTCCGAAAAGTGGGTTTCGTCATACAGTCCGCCAACTGAAAATCTGTGCGTTTGTGTGTCTGTGCGTCCGTGCCTGAACCGTAAGTTGAGCTGGAATTTAAATGGGTTGACTTATTTGCTTCAAATTTTAAACATTTTTATGCATTTTTATGTTAATTCCATACATGATGGGAAAATCGATTTTTTATTTTTTGGAATATTTTATAGCTATGTATCAATCGTGTAATATAACGTTCTTAAAATTTCGCCCTTTATTTCGATAACTTTATTGCATAAATCTGTGCAGAGTTTGTTTGTTGGTATCTATTAAATTTGTTGACTTTATAACAGCTTAAGTTACTTCTATTCATTCATTTTAATTTCACACCGTTAAATAATCCGTTTTTTTTTCTCTCAATTGAAAAAGAACAAAATACTTGTTGAGTCTTCCATTTCATTTCATACCTATAAATTCTTAAACCAAAATGTAAATCCAACTCTCGTTCAAATGCAATTGAAATACAATACCACAACCACCTGCATTCACCTGATGCATCATCTTATAAATACGACCCTAACCAGAATTGAAATTCATATGCAATAAATCTTCTGCAAAAGCTAAACCTCCCAAATACACATACACAAACATGCATATGTTCATCCATCAGTCAACTTTAAATCAATAACACCTGTCATTGCTGGATGCTGTCGTGTCGTAATTTTTTAGCATCCACATAAGTGAAGAAGAATTTGTCTCGCTTGCCTACATTACAATGATCCCCATAGCTCTAAGGTCCCCCGCATGTAACATCATATTCACAGTTTGTGACGTTAAACTCTTCCTCCCTTTGTACTACACCTTCATCTACAAGCTACAGGGAAGTAGACAAAATATGCGCAACAAACACTTGACTCCATATTTCTCAATAGTGAAACTAAAACTAAGTTAAGTTTTAGTATCAACCCTCGAGATACAATAGCGGTAGTGCAGCCCCTTCTTATGTCTCTTGAAGTATCTGGGAGGATCTCACATATCAGAAAACAATAACGAGATGAAAATAAATAAAAAAAAAAAAATATATATTTCTCACGTGGCTTCACAACTCCTCTACTCATGGCACCACACCGTGCTGGCAAGATATTAGATACGAATGTATCTCATTTGCATTCATATGTTGGATTGTTGCATCATCATCCTCATCATCACGAGTGCGATTGTCTAACGTTGCAAAGTCATAGATAGTTTGCTTGGCGTTAAGACTCAAAGGTACCTAACTTTGGTTTGGATAAAGTTTCAAAGTTGGTATATCTGCGTTGCTACTCTTTTGCGCTTTTCACACTATTCGTAACTACTGTTAACCAAGATTCAAATAAATACCTAAAACTGCAACCTCTATACATGTGGAATAGTTTCGCATCGCATCTTTCAGATACTGGGTGAAATGCTAACCCATTGAATTTTGCCGCACATACCTACAATCGTGTCTACTATTACTGCTATAAGAGTACAAAAGGGGTTTGAATATATGTATAATATAGTCTGGAAGGCAGCGTTGCATTTAAGCTTGTTCAAAAAAAAACGAAGAAAGGTAAATTTTCCCAAAAAAAAACTTTTTTTTACCTATTGTAGGTTTTTCTCAGTAATAATAAAAAATCAAGGTACCGAAATGTTCCCTAGTGAGCTGCTCGCGAGTTGAGCAATTCCTAATGAGCACTTAGAAAACGCTCTCACTCACGAGTTATAAGCTTTGATCATTTTTAAATTTGCTCATACTCACGTGTGATCAATTTATAAAAGCTCACGTTCGTGAGCACTCTCATACTGCTCACTGACGAAACTGCTCGACTCGTGAGCGTGAGACGAAAGCGAGCCGATTAACTGCTCGCGAGAAATTACCGAAGAATGATAACACATTGAAATATTTCTTTTTTTTTTATTTTTTTTTTATTAATGTACATCTTCATTTTGAATTAAGTCTTAATTATATTTTCCTTTCCAATCGTAATTAAGTTTATATGTCTAAGAGAATATTAGAAAGAAAAATCGACTGCGGACAACGACTGGCGCGAAGCGAATGAAATCATATAGAATTCAAAATATTTATAAATACATCAAAGTCTACTCTTAAGATACATGGAAAAGCTCAATTTTTGTTTCTGAGAACCGATTTTAATTCGTAATGAGGGTTTTTTTTTTTATATAAGCGCAATTTACTGTAGTACTCATGCATACAAACGGCGCGGCGGCGCGCGCCTGGTGGATTTTCCGATTTCGTGAAAAAAGACAAACAAATTCATGAATTGTGTTGTATTGGAATAATCCAAATATTTTATGCTCACCATTGCTCACGAGTCGCTCAAAACTGCTCATGCTTACGAGTGAGTCAAATGTTATAAGCTCTTTCTAAATTTGCTCATGAGCGAGCATTTCGGTATTCTACGATTTGCTCACACCTACATATGTTTTCGAAAACTCCAGTCACGCACGGCTAGTGAGCAAAATTTGAGCAGACAGCTAAAAATGAGCACTCGTGAGCGAGCATTTACGTACCTTGTAAAAAATATAGGATTTTTTTTTTGTTTTTTTTTGGAAAAAATGCTTTTCTCTTTATGGGTTTCTTAATTTTTAAAAAACTAAGAAAGATTTCTTAAAATAATTCCAGAAATAGTTTTCCTGTATTTGTAAAGCAAAACAGAAGTGGAGATGTCATGCATTGTGTCTCACAAATGTTCATCACATTTTTTTCTTTTTTCCCTGCCTGCGGATTAGAGTGTCAACTCAAAAGCGAGACTAGCTTAAAAAAAAAAACAAATCTATTGCCGTACTTTTTTTTTTAATGGAATGGAAGGGGCCCTGCGCTATTAAGATTACAGTATTATATTTAAATTGTCTGCAAAGTTGAAGGCCAAACCTTAACTTTATATCTAATTTTAAAATTGTGACAAGAATTATAGAAAATAGGCCCTTAAATTGTTTATCGAAACTTTGTACTTGTTCTATAAGGAAAATATTGGTTTCGTGTCAAAAAAAAAAATCGAATCGGTTTTATTTTAAACTAATATTGCGATGATGAAGAAGCAAAAAAAAATTGGTTTTCAGTACATATACCGTCCGTTGTGTCTGTCTCTTTGTCTGTGTTGTCTAAGCGTCTGCCCGTCTATTGAACTATTGGAAGAAGTTTTGTTTAAACTTAATGTGAATTTTCTGAAAAACTGCTCTAACAATTTTGAATAAACTTCTTATATGAAAAGTTTACATTTCAGTTTTTTTTTGCTGAAAATTTGCATAACATAGATAGAGGGTGATATGAATAAAAAGGAGCACCTGCTCAAAACTCAACTTTTTCGAGCACGTGCTCCATTTGGTATGAATAAAATACTTGAGGAGGTGCTCAACGATTGAGCATCCACATGTTTGATGAGCACCTTCTCAAAGGTAAGTACCTACTCAATTGTTAGATATGAATAAACCGAAGCACGTTCTCCTTTGAGAGGAGCACCTGCTTCTTATTTGCGAGCAAGCTCAGTTGGTTGCTCAACAATGAAGGAAATAGCGTTTTATCACTAAAATATATCTTTTTTTAATAGAAATGACGATATTTAATTATGCCTATGCCCAAACACATTAAACTTGATGATCTATGACAACAGAATAGACCGAGAGCCCACAGCAATTTTTGGATGTGAATGATAGCAAAAATTCAATGATACAATAAGATAGGTCTTTACTTTTTATTTGCAAATATGCAAGTCTTGCAAGCCGTAGTAAGAACGTTTGTAGCCCCAGATGAATGATATAAAAGACTTAAAAAATTGCATTTAATAAAAAAACTGAATACCATAGAAATGAATTTAAGGGTCCAAGACCTCTAAGGTTTATGTATGCAAGACGCACTTAAAAATTTATTTGTATAGTGCATCTTGCATACAGAAGGCTCACCTAAAATGTCTTAGACCCCCATATTCATGTCTATGGTATTCAGCTCTTTTATTAAACATAGTTTTTTTTAATGGTATACCTTAAATCTGGACTTTCAGAAAAAAAATGCATTTTTAATGCAACAACGCCCCAACCATAGCTTGCAAGACTTGCATATTTGCGAACAGAAAGTAAAGACCTACATATCTTATTACTTCATTGAATTTTTGCTATCATTCACACCCAAAAATTGCTGTGGGCTCTTATTGTTAGTTTAGAAGTGATATTTAATGGCAGTGAAACAAATTTAAAAAATCTTTTTATCTACCACTAACAACATGCCAGACATTTGTGTTCTACTATAATGATGCAAATGTATACCGAAAAACCCTCATATATATGCATCAACTCCCAGAATTTCGGTTGCTCTACTATATTAGTTTTAATTTCTTTATTATTTAAAGCCAGAATAATTGACATATTTTGTCAAATAATATGAAACTTAAAAAAATATTTCGAGAGAAAATGACAAAAAAGTATAGAAGCTATGGAAACGAAAATAAAAATAATAAAATAATACATTTCAGGCAGAAATTCGGTTTGAGGTATGAGAGCACCTACTCTGTATAAAGGAGGAGGTTCTCACTAGTTGGTGTAAAATTTTATTCATACGAAACGGGAGCAGGTGCTTCTTTATTGAGCACATCCTCTGATTATTATGGAGCACCTTCTCTGAGTACCTACTCCATTTTATTCATATCATCCAGAGTTTCATGAAGCTGAAACTGTTTTCCTTTAAAGTAGGATATATCGATAAGTATTAAAGATATCGAAAAAATTGAAACACCAAAATGTTGGGGACAAATTTTTCTTACTTTTTTCAAATTGTACCTCGTGATATTTTTTTTTAGTGAGTCTTTAAAATTTGAATTTTTTTTTTTTTTTTTAGATGAGGAGATATACCAAACTAACTGTTTTATAATCAAAATAATAATTACCCTAGGTAGAGCATTCCCAACCACTGCTGTCGTTTTGGCTACTATAGTAGCATTTGGCTACTTTGCTGCGGAAAGGGCTACTGTGCTACCCATATCTCAAAATGGCTCCCCAGTCTCCAAGTCACCACATTAAAGAATTAATTGAAAAGATTGTATCACATTTTATGAACACACTGTTTCAAAAAAATATTGCACATTTCTGTTAGGTTTTAGAAAGCGATATAATGATGTAGAACTACTCGAAATGTCAAACTCTCAATGAAAGTATTTAACAAAGTAATGTTATGTATTTATTTATTAAAATAATGCCCAAAAAGTCTTTCGTATTTCTAGTAAAACAAATTAAGGGAACATAATTTTATACAGTTTTTTTTTAGTGTTTTTTGAAGAGCTGTATCTGTTTCTTTGTGGAAAGTGGACGTACTTTACTGTGACAAAAAGTGGTCAAAATTGATATTTTCTGTTCTGCTTTAATGAAGATTTCACAATGTTTACAATTTGTTTCTTTAATTTGCTTGTACGACTTGAAAATTTGGTAAAAAAAAACAGTTCGATCGATCAATTTTAAATCTAAAAAAAAAATTGGTAGTCTAATGGGTCTTCAAAATGTGTTACCAAATTAAATCCTACGATTATTTTTGTTAAGTCTATAAAAAGCCGTTTTTTGTACTTTTTTTTTTTAAATAACTTTGAGGTGCCAAAAAAACATATTGGCTATAAAGTTTTGAAAAGTTCTTGTACAAAATATGATGACTTTAAAACTAAATAAACAAGTTATGGGACCAATATATATTTAATTGGTTAGTAAAAAAAAATAAGAAAATATATAAATATTCTTAAAAAAAAAAAATGGCTCGTGCTGTTTCTTTTAATTGTGCAAACTCATTTACAAAAATGAATATTAATAATTGTTATGTTTCGGTAGAAAAAAGTATTTGTCTCTTTTCATTTGGAATCATATTATTAAATAAATTATTATTTTGAATTTTTTGGGGCTCCTCAACTTTTAAAAATGCTCCCCAAATTTTCTGACAAGTGCTACCCTCGGAATTTGGAAAACGACAGCACTGTTCCCAACCCTAGGGGCGATGTTCGAATTTTATATAATTTCGCAGTCCGAAACTTGTAAATAGTTCAAGTCATATTGGATTTAAAAATGATTGTATTTATTTTTTTTATGATTGTTTTTAAAAATATTTTCGATTCTTCTTTTCAACAATATAACAACCTTATTGAGCCATGATTTTACATTTCCAATTTTGAGCCACAAAATCAAGTTCATGCGTTCCAGTAGTGTATTTTATTAATTTGTAGCTGTTTCATGCAAATTTAATGAAATAACCAAGAAATTATTTCTCTTTTGTTATGTGTGAAATTCTTTTACCTGGCAATTCAAACTTCTATAGTAAATGCCATCTATGTATCTACCTGAATACCTATAATAATGTGCTACTGAATAACCAACCAAAGAAGGCGCTCTCATGGACAGGTGTACCTTTCACACAATGACCATCAGGTTGCATAATATACCAGGCAGGTTAAGATAAAATAAAAAAGCAAATAAAAGCAAGAACTACAATGACTGCCCACTAGGTTCTGTTCTTGGTCCCTTTTTTTGTTTTATTTTTTGTTATATTGTATTGTTCTTTTTGTTTCTTTTAAAGATAAATAGATGATTGGATTTTCTATACCACACGTGCCGCATGTTTGTTGCCTTCATGAGAATGAAATAAAAAAAAAGAAACGAATTCTTGTTTTTCCTACATCCTTTTCTTCAATTTCCTTATGTGTATGTTGCTATAACACACTAATAAGATTATAAAATGCACAAAGGATAGTGGTGATATTGCATGTTGGAAAACTTCACAGGTTCAGATAAAGTTGCGCTAAACATTAGCAGAAGGACTCTTGTTTACGTGTTCTTTGAAATGATGGGTCAGAAAATTCTCTGTATAGCTACTGCAAAATATACTTATACTTTTTTACTTATTCACAATTTACACAACAATTTCTAATGCAAACTAAAACTTCAGTTACTAGAAAAGGTCTATTATTTCTTCATATATGTATGTTTATTTATAGTTGACCATAGTTGGTTAGTATACTAGTGGTATAATGTCTACACAGAGAAAAAATTCTTCTAGGTACATTGTCTGTATTTTTATTTTATTTTTCCTTGCGATACAGCATAACTGTGTAATGTTTAGGTTGAAAATAACTTTTAACGGCTTTTTGTTCACACAACTTGGAATTTCGTCCTGGGCGCAGAATTCTCATTTGAATTCATACGTTTACTAGTGAGGACCTTTTTAAAAAGCAATTTCTGATTAGAATTCCTTAACTTTAAAGATGGAAGTTTTTTTTTTACCCGGAGATTGTTAATGTTTCTGTAAGAAGATTTTTTTGTAATTCAAATTTCATATAAGAACTACTGAAATAAATCAGCCAACAAGTAGAAGACTTAGCACTATTTTATTGGACTTGCTTAGTGTGTAGGACTATTACGCCAAAGGTCTGTTGATCAAATCCCATTAGTCTGTACAAAATTGTAGGTCCCCCCGATTCATACAACCTAACAACATGCACACAGGAATATGATGGTTCTTCACAAGCTATCGCACCACCAAATTTATTTATATATATTTTACAAAAATGTTTTTTTGTTGTTTTGTTTTGTTTTTTTTTAAGTTTTCGGATAATCTTTCGAGTATTCTGACCGGATTTCGGAGAATTACAGCTCGGATATAATTGTTCGGGGCTTGAGTGGGTCGGGAACATTAAAC
Source organism: Epistrophella euchroma (assembly GCA_947049315.1). Lineage (NCBI taxonomy): Eukaryota > Metazoa > Arthropoda > Insecta > Diptera > Syrphidae > Epistrophella > Epistrophella euchroma. The sequence goes on from OX346246.1 coordinate 124,729,215, forward strand.
ACAGTAATTATTTTATGCAGCTACAGTCCCACAGCGGCAAATCTGAGACTTACTGGGACATTTAATGGTCGGAAAAACCATGCAAACCCTCGCTGTTGGACCGAAACTTCAGTGGGTCAGTGAATCAGTGAGCCGTCAGTTACGATTTTTTTTTTTTGTATAATTTACGCGCACTGAAGGGAATTGGTTCCCTTAATATGTCTAATATGTCAGAGACACAGTACGATCATTAGGTAAGGAGGAGGGGATTTAAAAGGAGATGTAGGTGTACATTGGTCTTGAATTTTTGAATATCACAATGAGAGGGAAAGACAGAGCTTGGAAGAGCATTCCACATTCGCGTAGTACGGCTAAAAAACGAATCCCTGTATTTGACAGTACGACTGAAGTTGGGCTCAAGGGTAAACTGGTGGGTATTCCTAGAAGCGCGAGTATTACGGTTGAACTGTTTAAGGGGAGGAATGAAACTGGCTATTTCACTAGAAAAAAAATATATATATTTCGATATTCCAGATTTTTGACGTCCTATATCTCAGGACTACTAATGCTTATAGGAGTTGAAATTTCGTCAGGTCCCTATGATTGCCCAGCTTAGAAAATAAATATGGCGAGTTTAAAGTGTCTGACTTTATTTATTTTAAAAATAGAGGGTTCGAATATTGATTGAGTTTTTTCTTTCAAAAAGGGGGAGTCCCGAGAACTGGGTACTTTGATTCCAAAAAAAAAAAAAAATGGTTCGTCGGTGACACTGTCCACATCCACGTTGATTTTGTTTTTCTGGGGTAAAAGGGGATCAGAGGTAATTAAAATCTTTGATTTGAAGTTTGTTTTGTTTTTTCCGAGTCGACAATATGTATGTATAAAAATTATTTCTTCGTCTAATGAGATCAGCTGATTTTGAGATTTCAGAAGTTCTCCACAAAAATTATATGAAAAAGCAACAAAAACAGTTTTTGAGCAAATTTCAATATTTGTATAGATAAAGCGCAGCTTGCTAATGACAATGGCAAAAATGCCATGAAAATGAAAATGAGTTTATTTACATTTTCCTACAGATATTCAATTATATTAAACATAATGCTTATTTTGAAAGAAGAGATTCGTATTTGAATCAGGCATATCAAATATTATAGAAAAATAGGATTATAATCCTTAAAAAACACATATCCTCGTACTGCAACATTAGAGTGTGTGTTTTTAAATCAAACACGGAACTTTATGCTGTTTTGGTTGGTATACTTATAATATGTACCTATACCTTCATTATATATGAACTTATTTTGTTGATGGGACTCTTCGGTCTTAATGGAAATGGAAAGCTCTATCATGAATCATACACTTGTAACCACAGGAAAGAGGGCAGTTAGTATACTTTTTGTTGTTTTAAATTTTTTTTTTTTAGGATAATTTTCTCAACTTTATGCAAATGAGCAGATGTACCTATACTTTGTGTGGTCGAGTGCAAACAATATTTAGTTTAGAAACATAATAACCATCAAGTATCAACCCCAACACTATGGCTTTTGTCATTTGTTTTTTTTTTTTTTTTTTTTTTTGTTTAAAGTTACATGTTGTTTTAGAATTTATGGATTCAACTTAGGGACAACAAAAAAGTTCCATGTTGATGAGAACACATTTTAAGTGCAGTACAAAAAGGAATACAATATGGAGTGATAAATATATATTATTCAACAATGCCAGAAGGGATTCTTTTTTAGAGTTTGAGGTATATTTTTTTGTAAAGTACACCGTACTTGGGTGATTTTTTTTTTTTTTTTCGAAAGAAAACTGTAAAGTATAATTTTTGAACTAAAAAAAAGTGCTTATAGAATATGGAATAACCATAAGGTCCTATGTGTAGGTACTATATTATACCTGTGTAGTGTGTATGTATGTAAATAAAGTAACTTATTTTTTTTTTTGAAAATTTGTGTAAGACTGAGCGATTGAGCTCATAGTGCTTCGAAGTGCTTTATTTTGATAATTGTTCTTTCCATATTGGACAAGGATCATCCAAAATTTTCGGTTCTGTTAGTCTAAAATTAAATCAACAAACTTTTATAGTAAATTTTGGGTGAACTAATGTTTTAAACTGACCGAAAAATATGTTTTTAAAAGTTTACTTGGTTTAATCCCTAAATTAAAGGGCGATCTTGGACTCGTACCTTGAACTATATCTTGAACCATATAAAAACAAGTAAACCTGCAATCTGTGACGTACTTATAGGCTTGTTCCCATCCTGATAAGCTATTTCAAATCTGCCAAGCTTCCCCTCTTTAGACTTTCGTCGGATACTGCAGCTTGTATTTGTGGTTGCAGCTATACTCAGATTGTGATTTCCCACTCTGATTGAAGATATTGCTGCCGTATGTCTTGAGAAAGAAATAGTAAGTAAGTAAGTAAATTGTTTTTATTTTAACCAAAATTTTATATATGTACAAAGATTTTCATTTGCCTTGTTTTTAAGTATTGTTAAAATTTCAAACTTACGACAATGACCTTAAGAGTCGTCTATCGGGTAGTTAATTTTCATTTTTTAAAATACTGTTTTTAAATAGATTTTGTATATTATATTAGCCGGAAAATTTAAAAAGATATTACAAAAGCACAAGTTATAATCAAAATTTTAAATTTTTAGTTTACATTTTAAACAGGCATTCAAATATATGCAACATTGTTTAAAGATAATTGAAACATTATTTGATTCATTTAATTGTACTCTTCAACCAGCAGTTTCCTGTAGGTTATAGCCACAGTTATATACTTAGTCAGTTTGTCCCAATCTAATAAGTCTTCACCATTAAGCAAACATATGATCTCGTTTTCATCCATTGTAGGTTTTCCGAAATATCTGACTCTGAATTCTCGCAGTACTGGGCATCGGCCCAAAAAGTGTTGAATATTTTCTTCCTCCCTCATATTGCAAAGGCTACATAAGGATAGTTCATTGCCGCTGTATCTGCTCCCATTCAGAGAGATTAGATCACATCTTGCTTTGAAGATCCAGCTTATTTTAAAAACATCAAATCCTGTTGTGATATAGTTAAGTCCCCTTGAATGATCTAAGAACTTGTAGATGCGTGAGCTGCTTGCAAGTGCTCTTCTTCTGTTTTCTTCACGTGACTTAAGCTTGAGAGAATCACAAAGTACAAGACTTTTGCCGACCCATTCCTCCTCTGACCCCAAAAGTTCACCCCAATGTACTCCGAATTCAGATCCGATTTCGTTTAGTTCCTTTACCCAATATTGATTTTTCCGTAAGAGAATTTTTGAAAGTCGATGTGGTAGCCTGCTTTCACTGAAGTCAAACAGGGTTTTCTTGACATACCGCAGGTGCAGATCCAAAGTATAAAAATGTCCTTCTTCGGTACCGGTTTCAAGTGAAAGCGCATAGTTTGGTGTGCTCGCTGGTAGTTTAAATATCCGCTTTAGGAAATATCGTTGCAGCTTATCTACTTCTTCGAATGTTCCAAAGCCCCAAACTTGCGCACCATATGTTTGGATAGCCCTATATACCGCTAGAAAAAGTTTCCACTTTGTACTAAGACTTACATTTTTCCTTGCCAAAAAGTTTTGCCAAGTGGCGTTTATGCTGTTTTTTGCTGAGTTGTTTCTGACCTCTACATGCTTGCTGAATGACATCTTTGGAGTAAAGAGAACACCCAAGTAAGTAAAATTAGAAGTAATTCTTATTTCTTCTCCTTTGAATGACCACTTTTCCTGGTGAGATAGTCTACCTCCATTTCGAAACACCATTATTTCTGACTTTGCCATGTTGACTTCTAAACACCAACTGTTGCAATACTCTTCCAAGCGATCTATCATGTTTTGCATAACTCGGATGTCCTCTGCTAGGATGACCATATCATCTGCATACAAAAGCAGTCTCACATTGATATTCTCGATTTGGAGACCTCCTCCTAAGCATTCATGTAGATCGTTTATGTAAAGTGCAAAAAGTAGGGGTGAAAGGAGACATCCTTGTTTTACTCCATTAAATGTTTCAAAATACTCCGATATTTCTTTCCCAGTCCACACAGCCGAAAAAGTGTTGGCATAGATGGCTTGAATCAAGTTGACGAATTTTGTTGAAACACCTATAGAATGTAATTTATAAATTAGCAAACTCCGTGAAATTTTGTCGAACGCAGCTTTAAGATCCACGAAAAACGCATACACTTTCTTTTTCTCGCCAAGTTTTATATGAACTATTGATGCCAAGTTGTAAATGTTATCAATAGTAGAGTAATTTTTCCTGAAACCCGATTGGTATTCTGTCAGGATATGGATATATCCTGACAGAATAGAATTTTTCACCAATTACTGTAGATATGAACAGTATAAAAAGTAAATTGGTAACCTACTTTGACAGGAGACGTTCCGTACCGCGCCTATACGTTTTTTTTTTTAAATAGAGTAAAATAATATCTAAATATAATTTCTTCAATCGACATAAACCAACTTGACGTGCGAAAATAAAAATTTTAAAAAATTTGTTAAAAATTCAATAAAATAAGAAAAGTGCGTATACGCCCGAGTGGACCACATTTGAAAAAAATTTCAATTATTTATGGAACATCTATTTTTATTAAATAAATTTAATTTTTTTTTTTGTAGCTTAGCCTACATATGTATCTTCCTATTAATTTTGTATAACTCTTCTAGAAGTCGAACGCTCTTCCTTTGAAATAACTTTGTGTTTTTTTTATTTAAATGTTTTATTTAAGTCTTTTATTTAATAATATTATACTAATTTAATTCAATTTAGTTTATTAATGTAATAACTGAAGAAAATTGTGAATAGTATTTAGTTTTTGTTTCTATCAGCAATTTTATTTTTAAACAGCTTTTGCAGCTTCGCAAAATGTCTTAACCTTGCGAGAGAATATATCTTTTTCTCATCAACTACTGCCCATCTTATGTGGGAAAAAAAAAATCAATTTTGAAAAATGCTTTTCATCCTCACGCAATGGCCTTCGGTGATCTTACATAGTTCCTGAGGACTCAGTTCACGGCACCTTTTGTTTAAGTTTTTCTTTTGTTCTCTATTAAACTGCAATTTAGTTGGTTACGCTTGAAGCAAAATATTTGTCAGTTAATTTAGTTATCAATAAAAGATACAAAAAAAGAAAAGATTGATAAACTACACTTGCGAGCAAAAAAATGAAATCACCCTTTTGCTTCATGTAAAAACAATAAATGCTCTCAATGTAATTCACATGCATGAATTTTTATGGTATCGTTAAAACGCTGGAACCATAAGCTTTAAATCAAGGTTAAAAACATAACAAACACTTCGGGATTTCAAAAGATAATCGTCATAATTGAAGCATATAAGAAATAATAAAGTGAAAATAAATCAGGTGGCTCGAAAATTAAACATTTACGACAAAATTTAGCGAAATTTATTGTTTCAGTATCTTGTATTGTATTAAATGTTAAAATTTTTCTTTATACATCTCATTCGTCACTACAAGAAAAACGTTTCTTTACATTCTTCAAAATTAACTATGTAACTAGTTACTATTAAATTTATGCAGTAGGGTGTCCTTTATTTCCCAAACCAATTTTTTTGATCAGACACCCCCTAAATCAAAATTGTATGCCCTACAAAAAATGTATTTATAAACAAAGTTTGTCAAAAACTTCGGCATCTTATATAAAACAAAAAAATTTTTGAAAATATTTTCTGTCGATTTTTTTCTTCTCTAAACTTTGAATGTTGTTTTTTAAAGGGAAAAGAAAAGAAAATTAGTACTATCTGCAGTTGGGAGGAAAAAAAATACGTAAAAAGTTCATAAATTCCATAAAAATTTGTATGGGAAGACTTTGGCTTTAGAGACACAGGTCAATTAGCTCAGCCAAGTTTTTTTTTTTGGTCCAAAAATGTATTGTAGGGCATACGTTTTTTTATACAGGAGGTGTATGATCCAAACAAAAATATTGGAAAATAACGGAACCCTAAAATAAATGCACAAGCTGTTAAATTTTACCTTTTCAGTCAAAATAATGAAACGGAGTATTTTTTATAAAATCCACATCACGAGGGTTGCCTGGGTCAAAACTCTTTTGTCAAAATTCTGCTTTTTAAAATGTTGCTTTCAAAATTCTGCTTTTCAATATTCTGCTTTTTTAAATTCTTTTTAACAAAATTCATAGCAAATAATAAAATAAAAAAAAAGTTTTGAAAAATTTTAAAAAAAATTTTAAACTTTTTATTTATAATTTGCAGAATTTTGTAAAACAGTGTTTTACAATTTAAAAAATTAAAGTATGTATTTGTTAATAGAAATAATGTTATTTTTAATTTTTTTGTTATCGTCCGTCGCTTATATGTAAGTGTTGGTTGCTCGGAATCATTTAATGAAGGTTTTTAAAATCTCAGTAAGAAAAGCTCTTATTTACTTTCAAAGCTGGATAGTAGATAGAGCCAAAAAATGGAGAGAACATAAAAGAAAAAAAAAACAGAAAATTAAAAATTAGAAAATAGAAAATAGACCTAGGCGCTAAGCAAAAGCCAAATAAGAATTCTTAAGAAAATAGCTAAAAGTATCATTTAGTTTTTTTTTTTTTTAAGTAATTATTATAATTTTTACCGACCGATATCTTGTTTAAAAAATAAAATAAAATAAAATAAAATGTAAGTTTACCCCTGTTTACCCTACTATAAATTAATTACACTTGAAAATTCAAAATTTCACGTCCCTGAACTTTTCTTTTAAATTAATGTTTTTTTATATGTATCCGATGCGTATAGTGACCAAGTTGCTATTTAATCGGATATATGCAATCGTTTTGTTGTATTTTACATGCAATATAATTTTTGTATTTAATTAGCTTTCCTTTGACGATACATGTAGAATTAATTAAATGTTTAATGTTTCATTATAAGTAAATGTTTTGCAGAAGAACAGGTGTTCAAAACAATTTTTTCAATGAAAATATTTATAAATAATAAACTGCAAGGAAACATTTAGTGTTTTATTTCTTCAAAAGGTAAATGACATACTGTCCGGTACATTATGACGTCCCACAGTGAAAGTCCATAATGTAAACCTCTTTTGTCCATTCAATATAGCCCCATTCAGATATCAGATACAATTTCTCAATTTAAAATTCAATAACACAGGAAGTTGACATTGACAGTGAATAATAAATAAGCAAATATCGTAGAAAAGACATACATACGAGTAATATACAAACATTGGGGATAGTTGATTTATTCTATAATTAAGATAATAATATGACTGTCACAGAAAGATAATGGAAAATAAAGAATACACAACTCTATCCAATTTAATCTCTTTTTTTTTTTTTTTTTTAATTTTTATTCCATTAAACTATTTGCAAGAATTAAAAATTCGTGCGACTAAATAAATTGCCAAAACAGGTCAATTATATTTTTGTTCTCGATTTGTGTGAGTCACTTTTTTAAATTACCAAATTGGCATGCATATATAGCTACCAAAAAAGACTTCCTTGGAAAAATTATTATAATCCACCAGATGTGATTTATATTTTATAGAAATATTGAATTTGTGAAAGATAAAAAAGATTTCAGTTCTGAGTATTTTTTGTGTTGGATTTAGTACAGAAGTTAGCGGGTTTAATTAAATTTGAATAATATGATAAACTTAAAGCTCTGTTAAATGATTCATCATGGGATTTTGCTTTGATATTGGAAAATGTTTTCTCTAAAGTGTCGGTTTTAATTTATTTATAGAAAAAAAAAATATGTTTTGATTCCTATAGTGAAATTTACAACAATAAATTGCTTGATATAGCTTTCGGAAACTGGAGTTCTGATTTAATGGCTTTTAAAAGTCAGTCAGTCAGGAAATTAATTCTATTCAAGGCTTAGGTAGGATCCACCCAGTGGGTTATATAACGTTACCAGTCTTGTAACTTATGTGCGATAATATACCACAGACATTTTAGATTTTCTTAAAAAAAAAAAAGGATTTGCCGCAATGTGCTTGGCTGGTGCTGCCATTTCTCGTAAAATTATAAAACAAAAATAGAGATTTGAAAAATCTACCGACATTTTATAATATTCGATTTTCCTTAAACCGCATGCTCTGCGATTTTTTTTGGTAATCTCTTTGGCAGGTATATGCGTATACGATAATGACGAAAATTAATAGGTTTGGTTAGGGGTAAAATAAAAGCATTTTTTCTTTAGAAAAGAAGAAGAGTAACACGACCTTAAAGCCAATTCAGTACTAAATTTCACAACTTTGAAAAAAAAAGTTACAGAAAGAAATTGATTAAAAACTAAAATTTAGAGAAAAAAAAGATTTAAGGAATGCAAGTTTTGGATTCGTAAAAAAAAAATCGAACTCCCAGATTTCAATCAATCTTGACATCACGATGATAGAGAACACGAAAAAAGTGGGTCCCGCAATTCCGTCTGTACCTCGACCTACAGCCTAAACAACTGAAACGATTTTTTTAAAACTTTGAACATACAATTTTTAAGTGATTCCTTAGAGGGGAAATTGAGATTTTTTTAAGCTCGAAAAATAACGGTACTTGCCATACAAATGTTTGGAAAAGAATTATTTATCTAGAAAACGGCTCTAACGATTTTCATTAATTTGTTTGTGTGGGCAAATGCTGGTATGGTCTGCATTTAGGTGGGCAAAATTTACCATAGACCCGTATTTTTGGATTTCGACTTTCGCATTTTACTCTAGAGGTCATATCAAGTGTGAATAATAATGCATACAAATATTATATATTTACATATATTATAATAAATTATATAAATATACTATTTTCAAAAAAAGTTTTTTGCTTTTTTTTTGAAAGGGTTTTTTTTTTTGTGTGATAACACACGCGCTGTGTAGGCTGCAAAGATTTCACACCATCATATTAATATTGAAGATTTGAATGAAAGAATACAAACTTTAGTTAGCTACCATAAAGTTTTAGTGCCAGTTGTACAATCGTGGTTTAAATCTTGATCCGTGGTTCAGAAATTTTAACTCGCCGATTTCGGCGGGTTAACTGAAGTTCAACGATGGTTCAAGGTTCTAATATCCACTAAAAGCCAATTGCATGCCTGAACCTTCGTTGTATCACAGTTAATGCGCTGAAATTGGTGAGTTAAAATTCCTGAACCACGGATCAAATATTTGTACAACGGGCCCTAAGGGCCGGTTGTACAAATTTACGCTGAACCGCAGATCAACTAAACTCGAGTTAAATCGTGAAACAGGTTCACCTTCGAGTGCGTTGTACAGTCGTGGTTCAGGTGAGAGTTAACTGAACTCGAGTTAAAGTCTATATACTAGAAAAATTGAGTATATAATATAGCTTACGTCAATGTCAAATGTCAGTCGATTGCTCGATTTGTGAATTTATCGCACAAACATCATGAGTTATTTCACAAGGTTTGCTCAAATCATTCTTTTAAATGCCGAATTCCAATGATAATCCTCAATCGAAAAAGAAAATAATACTAAATATAAGATTGTGACGACAAAAAAATTCCAAGATGGCGACTCGGGTGTATAAAATAAGCATACCTTGTATCTGTTTATCGTAACTGTCAAAAAAATTCAGTTTGAAGTGAGATAGCATGTAGAGGTACAAGAAACATTCTACATCAAAAATTATAATAGCCAATCACATCCTTGAACCCTGGATGACTCTCAAGTTAACCCGCCGAAATCGACGAGTTAAATTTTTCGTGGTTCAGCGGTGAGTTAAGTCTTAAACCTCGATTGTACAACACTTCATAGCAGTTGAACTGAGTTCAAATCTTGAACCACTGCTGAACCACGACTGTACAACTGGCCCTAAAAGCCAATTACATGCCTGAACCATCGTTGAACCACAGTTAGGGGCTTATTGCGAGGGTCTATTCGAAAAAAATCTATTCGACAAAAGTCGATCAAAATTCTTGATAGAATTGAAATTTCTTTCAAGTAGAAAAAAATATTAAATATTCAGTACAAATATTAAAAGTCAAATAGAAAAACATTAACGAATAGAATATTAAAATAACGATAGTAGACTTTAATTCTATTCGACAAGATTCTATTTCATCCGCAATAAGCCCCTAATCCGCCGAAATTGGTGAGTTAAAATTCCTGAACCACGGATCAAATATTTGTACAACTGGCCCTTATAGGCTAGATTTATAGCTATTTCACGGATATTTTTTTTAAATTAATTTTTCTCAAAACGGGTTAGTGAATTTTTTTGAAATTATGGTTTTAGTTGTATTATTAAATTTTTAAAAATGGCATACCAACTTTTTTTTCTAAAAAAATTTTTTACAGAAACAATAATATTGTAAGAAAACGCTGCAATTATTTTTGAAATTTTTTCCTGCATAAATTCATATTTTTTCAAGAATTTAGATGGCGTTCTTCATTCTGAGAATAAAACATTTTAATTACTGTTTTTTTTAACAATTTAAAGGAGATGTTTCATGTTTTTTTTTCATTTTCAATTTCCATTCGTTATTTTATTAAATGGAAAGTTATCGTATTTTGAAACATCTATTTTTCAAAAATAGATAAATGCAATGAGGTCCAAGGGATTTTATTGCGCTTTGATACTACAAAAAACTCAAATCGTTTTTGAATTTAATACTTCTTTAAAAGTGCAATAAGATCCAATTTTTGGCTTTGAACTTATTTGCATTCTAGACTGTTAAAATCTACTTTTTATTAAATAAAATTAGTTTTTTGTTTTGAATTATTGTTTTTCAAACTAATTTAACCACCGTGACTAATTGACAGAATGTCATGAATTTTTGACATTTGAATATTTGTTTAAATGAACAACGTATATTGGTATATGCACTAATTAAGGTACCAATCACCTAAGTCAGACCCAGTACTTCTTTGTACCGACCGACATCTTGTTTAAAAAATAAAATTAAATGCGGATTTTCCCCCCCCTTCCTCTCCTTAATCGGAGTTCTGCGTAGGTACGCCCTTGGCCTAAGTTCAATTTTTGTTTGCATTGGAATTTACTCTTAATTTTGTGAAGCCAAATAGAGACAGGAAAATTTCACATTTTTTCGGTTTTCTGATCCATTTTCCATCTTTTGATTTTGATGACGGGTCTTATGAGTACGGTATTTTCAAATCATTAAGCTGCTTTGCATAAGGAGTAATATTCGTTAAAAGAATCCCTCTTTAAAATTACATATATACTGGCTAGAACACGGCATTGGGCCATTTTCTAATTTTATTATGTAGATAATTTTATAAATTTTGTTGCCTAAAAAGGAGAAATAAAATCAATTTGAACTTTAAATTTATCTTGAATTTACACGCCTTATAGCCTGGGAATTGCAAAGTTTTCCATTTTCTTTGAGCTCGTTAATTTATTACAATATTAATTTCTATCCTTTGGCGTTATGGGTTATAACGCTGAACTGTCATGTCGTGGCTAGATCTACCTGTGAATCCAAATCCTCAAAGAAAATTAATTCAAATTAATAATACATAAAGAAATAATAAATAAAATAAAAAATATTTTAAATAAATTTGCTCACGGGAACTATAAATTGCTTCACTCTCGTCTTACGGTCATGAGCCGGGCAGTTTCATTAATGAGCATTATGGGGGTTCTCATGTCATTGCGTGAGGTTTTTTTTAAATCGAACACTCGGTGAGTGGGAGCAAAAACAAAAATGCATATTCATGAGCGAGAGCTTCTTATACAGGGTGATTCGCATAAGGTGTTATCACATTATGTTCAGTAGAGACAAAAACAAATCGTATTGAAAGGGCTATTTCTCCCCGTTTAGGCCAGAAGGTCAGTTTTTTTTTAAAAATTGACTTGAAATAGAAGATAAATCATTAAAAAACAACGGCTGGCTGTAGGTCCTTTGTTTTAAAGCCAGATGTCAGTTATTTCCTTTTGTTTCTATTTTAATTTTTTTCAGAGAATATCTTTGGAAAAATATATTTTTAATCTGAAAAATTTTAAGAAATACTCAAAAATATTCAATCTAATTTTGTTCAAAAATTTTACGTCATTAAGTAATATTTATGTTTTTAATATAACATGCACCTATCAATTTTTAGTCAAACACTAAAAACCGGATGCCTAAATATCTTTAAGTTTTTGAAAAAATTTAACTCTCAAATGGACCTTAAGGTTTTATATAGACAGCGCCGGATCTACGACTTTTCCGAACAGGGCCGAAAACCTGATTTGGCGCCCCTTTAGCATTTGAGGTAAGTGATAAAAAAAAAACTAAATATGTAATAGGTATGGTTGGATTTTTTGAAACATGGACTAAACTTTCTACTTAGAAATCTTTATGTATATGTGACATAAATGATAAAATGAATAACAGACCTTATAACCAGTATACAGGGTGTTTGCACAAGATGCGTCAAAAATTAATGGCTTGTAGTTTGGGTGGAGAAAAGAAAAAAATCGTATGGGAGGTAGTTTTATTTTATTATATTTTTTTTAAATATCGTCTTGAAATGAAAAAGTCATTAAAAAAACAATTGCAACACTTACAATGGTAAATCCAATCCTTTACATATATCGTTTTATTTATTTTAGTAAATATGCAGTTTTTGAAAAATTAATCTTCAATCAAAATTTTGAATAAAATTAAGAAAATTTTGATGAAATAATTTTTCTTTTAAGCATAAAAGACTTCTTATTCGTACTCACCTGGTATACCTTAATAAATTGAGTTAAATAAGTGGAATTAAAATTGAAATAAATTGAATTTAAAATTAAAGTATTTGACTAAAATTGAAAGGAACATTTGAATATTAAAAACAAAAATACTATTTGATAACGTAAAATTTTGAACAAAATTAGTTTGAACACAATTTCCTTAATATTTGTATTCAAAATTTTGATTTTGAAAATAATCTTTTCAAAAACTATTCACTATTATTAATTAATTAAAAACTTAATAAGAGAATGGATTTCCGGCTTTTCTTGCCGTTATTTTTTAATGATATTATAAGTTTCATGAGATAAAAATATTTATAAAAATTCAATTTTTATGAAAAAATTGCTGCAAATTGATTGCTTCATGAACTGAAAGATTGTATACTACAGCTGATATTTTCAACAGGAAATCCAAAAAACTATGGAATTAACCATCCACTTGAACCTTTAATAACTTTGGAAGGAGCGCTGTAATCTATATATAAATAGGCTAAGATAATTTTTGTGGTACAATTTTCTCAAAAAGTATTTGACCGATTTCGATAAATTTTATATTGTTGGAAAGCCACAATTGCGGAGATGTGCAGAATATACTTGAGACACGCATATACACACTGTGGGTCATTTTTGTTTTTGTACTATCGAACACTGTGCAAATCTTAAAAAAAATAAAATTATGTTTCTTCCTTCAATATTTTCAAACAAATTTTTTGCGTCAGTTTTTGTTGGCCGAATTTCGGCCGGAGGGCGATACTAGTTAAATAATAAATTAAGGACATTTTTAAAGTAAATTCAATTTCCTTTAAAAAAAAACGTCTACAAAAAAGAAGCACACAAAAGAAAACTTTTCATAAAATTTGTATAGAAAAAAGAAATTAGCGAAAAGCGACCTCTAAATATTAATCTAAACGGTGAAATTTTGCCAGGCTTATCATTTCGCTAAACTCTAACTAAAAAGCTAGTGACATTAAAAATTGGAGACATTTTAATTTTTTTAAATCAGTCTAGTGTACTTACATATGTACATATGTAGTTTGAATTACATTTTCAGTCCTTTTTACTTGATTTGAGATAAATAGTTATTTCATTTTTAAATTTTAACTGCCTACGTATAAATATAGGTCTACAATTTTTTTTTCAAAGTTTGTTGCGTGTTGATGATGTCTTTTTTAATTTAGCGCCAGGGGCACGTGCCCCGGTTTGCCCCCCACCCCCCCTCCCATAGATCCGGTGCTGTAAATAGATATAGAGGAATTTAATTAGTTTCGCAGAAATAAGCCGCTTGGCTGTTGAGTTTGATGCACCCATAGATTTGTATAAATCACATGCAACGGAGAAAGTACAACATAAGTTTTTGAATTTGTTTTCCGCAAAGAAAAATGCGAAAAAGGTCCTAAGAACTATTCTCCTTTTGTGCTTAATTAAAATACAAAATTGTTGGAAGTGCAACATGTGTTCAAAATTACATTTCATCTTAAAAAAAAAAAAAAACAGGAATCCTAATTTGGTCCAACTGTGACTCACAATGCATACATAACATAATGTATTTACTACATGTATACTTTTGTAGTTTAGAACTTAACCCATTGATAATGAGTACCTAAAGTATGGTAGTGGTAAATAAAGAGATGTAAATTCAAATTGGGGTGAAAGTTTTGTAAGAAATGACAAGACCCAAGACCCAAGAGTGTCTTAAAAGAAGAAAAACAAGAAGTAGAAAAATAAAGAGCCCCAGCTATTAGCCCCAATTTGCATACAACCGACCGAGCGATACACGAAGACGAAGACTATACGACGACGAAGACGAAGACATGCTGCTGACTTCAAAACAGGTTGAGTGGCACACTAACTCACTTACAGTCCGTTTGTAGTTTTGCGAATGTAGACCAACAATTGTTCTGGTTAAATTGGAACACACCACCTGCTTTGAGTCCTGGAGCTGAGCGGCACGGGGTGGCGGCAGAGTAGGTTCCTACACTTCGACATTATACAAAAAAATGCAGGTGAAGATGAATCCTTGAGTGTAATTTCCTATGCAATTCTTCTTTTGCTTTTACGTCCTATAAGAGGCAACCCTAATTTAGTAGGACAGACAAAACTTTTCTTATAAGGTTACATTTTACATCTTTAACAAGGACTCTCTGCAGTAACACACATCCTGATAAATCTATTGCAATTTCATATAAGGATATGCATTTATATATGTGGATATCTACAATTCTACGTTCATACCAGTCAAATTCAGGATTAAGCCACATCACATATCCTTGAGGGTTTTATTTTGTAATTTTATTTGGCAAAAATTTATATAAATTCTCTGTTCGGGTGGATAGGTACCTGTCAATCGCATCCACGATGATATGAAAAAGGAATAGGAATATGCATCTTTACCTATAGGTAGAGATATGTACATGAGAATCTATTGCGGTTATTTTTCACTTTTTTCTTTTTCTTATTCTCTTATTCTTATTCTTATCCTTTTTTTTTTTGTTGAGAGAGCAAATTGAATGACTACTCGTCTGCTCGTGGCATGTAGGTTTGTGTTTGAGAAAATAGAGAAAAGTTGCTTTTTTTCTTCTTATTACAACAAAGGTATAAGGATAGGAAAATATCATTTTCTGTCTGTATGGTGGTTATTCGAATAAGGATACATTGCTGTTACCTGATTTTGAAGTACATGAGTTGATTTTGAGTTCGTATAGGTAGATGTACATAGGTATACATTGTGAGACATGTATTTTTTTTTTCGGTGCAATCATGCACCTGATGTTTTGGGTTTCTAGTAAATTGAATGGCATTTGGTTTCAGGGGGACTTCGGATTGGAGTAGTTTGGTTTCGTTATCAAAATATTTCGTTGAGGAAATGTAATAAATCTGATAATTTGTTGTTTCCTTTTTTTTTTATTGTATTTAAAAAAGCAGATGGTTGACAAGGATATTGACTTTAGAGTGGAAATAGAGGGAGGAACAAAAAATTTAACATACCTACCTACATTTCTAAGGATTCGGATTATCAGGGTTTATGTAATGGATACACTGGCAACTTTTTCCAACAAAAGCAAAAGATTTACATATTTCTTAAATTATTATTTTTTATTTTTCAAAGTTTATGTGTAACTGCATATGTAGCTAGCTTCGCAGGTTAAAAAACTAAAGTTTTCAAAAAATTTAGCAAAGTATAATTTTTGCTTTTTCGAAAGCGCGACATATACACGTTTTTCTTCCAATTATGCTGGTATTTCGATATCGGTGATTACCCAAATAAAAACAATTTAAAATTTTAATTTTTAACCTGTAAAAATTTACACATATGTGTTAGATAAGGAGTTATTAAAATCGTACTTTAAATTTGGAAACGAATTTGGTAAATTGGTAACCAATAAAAACAGTTTGTGTAAAAACAGGGATCTTTAAAACTTACTTCAAACCAATTTGTATCCAATAAATAATTCGCTTAATATCTATTACTTATTAACGCGACTAATCCGAAAATCTTAAAATGTCATATAAATAAATAACTACCTATCAGAGTAAAAAGTCAGTTATTTAAAAACTCATTTCCAACTTTTGATTAGATTTGATTAATTTGTAACTTATAAATATTTATCTGTATTAGAAAAGAAGTTATAAAAATACTTTAAACTTTAATTAGATTGATTAGTTTGTAACCAAAAAAATTTAAAAAAAAACTAATTTAAAAAACTTAAATTAAACTTTGGATTAAATTAATTAATTTTTACGAAAGAGTAACAATCTAATAAAGAGAATGCGTTGAGAAAGAGCAAAAATTAAATATACATATGTTTATATATATACAAAGGGTAAAGAAGTATCCAAAATATACCTTTTTTTAAATGTAATTTTCAAACCAATATATCACTTAAAAGTTGTTTTAGAGAGTAATTTTTACCCAAAATTAACTTTAGAGAAATATTTGGTTTATTTTTACCGTACAGTTAACCAAAGTAATTTTATAACTCATTTCTAGCAACATTTTGACCAGAGTTAATTGCAGTTATTTTTTTACCGCAGTTATTAGGATATCAAAAATATTAGGCATGTGTCAAAAAATTATAGAAGCACTATGGAAGGCTGATATTCATAATAATCCTCAACTTGACTTTGATAGTTTTTTTTTTTTTTTTTTGACGGCTAAAAATTAAGGTTAATCCACTGAGGAAACAGATTCATGTGTTATATTGGGGTTTAATTTATATTTAGGATCAACTTATTTTAATTTAACTCAAAATTATCCAGCACTGAAAAACTGTTAGCAGATACTTAAGAACTTATGTTTGCTTTGAGTTAGTTTTGTTTAATCCACGAATTGACTTATTTTTTGGGAAAGAAAGAACGCGGCGGTCAAATTTTGTTTTTAAATTTTTACAGCAGGCCTTAAAAATTCGTTTTAATTATAAACAAAAAAAAATGTAAGCAAAAAATATAAAATGTCGCTTGAAAAAAAAAAAATTCTTTCCCAATTTACTATCTTCTTGAAACAGTTCATTTCTAACCCTTCCAATCCATGCACATTTAATCGTTTTTTGTTACCTACCCAATACCCATATACATATGTAAGTAAGTATATTATTTTCGTTTTACTTCTTGCGTCATCAAAAGTCTCATTGTCTGTTAGATCTTCCTCAAACCTACAATATTCCTTGAAAGACCCAGAAAGTAGCTCTTTATGTCGATATTTATCTTGTATGTTTTTTGCAACGACTTTTTTTTTGTGTTTAACTTGAACCGCATCCCGCTGGTCTTAAATTACACATCTCCCGGTTTCCTTACACTTGTGCCTGTTAACCAGTCTCACATGTTTCTTATAAACATACACACAGAAAATGCCCGCTTTTAAACCCTTTTCAGTTTTGGTTTCTTTTTCTAAGAACAATAAAAGTTCAACAACGCTGCTGTTGTGCTGCACGTTTGTATCCTTGTGACAATTTACTCTCTTTTTCTGTTCGAAATCCCCGTATTACCAAAAAAAAAAAAACTTTATCCTCTGCCACCATCAATCCACAGAAGCGGCAAGTTCTTCTTCCTGCTCTATCCCCCCATCCTGCTAAACTTGTTTTGTCCCCACAACCGTTTGTCAGTGTGGTACGCGGGAAGAATTAAAACAATGGATGTGGTAACAAAAAAAAAAAAAACAACAATAAAATAAAAACCAGTTTACAATTAACGGGGTGACACACAAGTATAGAAGGATAAAAAGGACGATGTGCAAAGCGACAGAAAAAAAATTAAATTGCAAAAAGAAAATTGCGCGTTATATTGTGCTTCAGGTTTCAGAGGGGATGAATAAAAAAATCAGGACATTTCGAGGGCCACTTTGCGCGTTGTGTCGATCTTCGTTCTCACTCAGTCAGTGATAAAATGTATTTTTGCGGAGGATTTTTGCACTTGAAGAAGCGAGAAAGGAATGTAACAGTATTGTTATAAAGATGTTTTTGAAAAGTCAGTCGAAAAGAAAACACCTGTTTTTAAAGTATGCACACATTTTTGTTTTGAATAACAAATATGTAATTCCCTAAAACCGCAAAGGTTTTTTTTTCACATTTTGTAATTTAAAAATTCAAAAAAAAATGAAAAAAAAAATGAAGTACTTTATTATAACATCACTGGAATGTAATACAAAATAAGAGAAGGAGTTCAATAGAAGCAAGAAACAAGGAAAGACAAATTAATGAACATAGGTATTTGGAGGGATAAAAAAAAAAGTAAAAATTAAAGCAAACATTCAAATCAGAAATTTATTGGGAACGAGAGCAATTGATGCAGGATATCTGGAGAGGGCTACGGTAGCGTGTGGCTGGGGTGGTGATGCGGACGCTTAAGCTGTGTGGGATTTCTTCAGGTTATAATTGGGCTTCCCATTGTCGGCTTTCAATTGTTTACCGAACAATAATAAAATCGAAAAACATAAAGGACTTGAAATTCTAATTGAATACTAAAGCACGGAAATTTTTAATTGTTATGGGATGTGTGAGAAATTCTATTGTACATTTATATGTACATAAAAAAAAAACAATTTTTTTTTGAAAATATGCATTTTTACTAGCCCGAGTGTGATTCAAAATAGTTTTTTAAATTAATGGATAGTTATTGCCATTAAAACACCCATTTTTTCATCGAATGTCATTTTTTTGATTTTATCCTATTTCACCATGTTACTAAGAACATTTTTGAAATAAAATAATCTTAAAAGCCATCTCCTATAAGAACTAACCTTAAAACAGAACAAGAGTTTTTGAAATCGGACATGTGGTTTCTGAAATTATCACGGACAAGTAAATACAAAAAAAAAAAAAAAAAAACAATGCATGAATTCCGAATTATTAATTAATTTTAATGTGTCTTACAAACTTGTTTTTTAAAGCTCATAGTGGCTAAGAATTTGAAAAATTTTACATCCCAAGTATAAAAAACAAAATTAGTGCAGTACGTGTGAGTTATGATGCTTAGTTCTGAAGATTGAATCCGAACCTATTTCACCTAAGAAAAAAAATGTTTTTGTCACTGATTTTTGGAAAGGAGTAAATTTCAAAGATGTTTTGAGGCTAAAATATGTGAGGTTGTGGTCATTTCTGAAAAAATTGACTCTAAATGAAAACAAAACATTTTTCTAATATTTATTGCTCTTATCGGATTCGAAATTTTCACGACTTTATAAAATTGCCCTCCATTTATTGCAAATAAAAGGAAATAGAATATGTGCCAGTCATTGTTTCGCAAATTCATTGGAAAAGCTGTAATGATTTGCTTTCAATCAGAAATGGTAACTCTGTTTTGATGCGCAGCTAGGTTGCGAATTTATTACGAAATAATGAAATGCGAAATAGAAATTATAGGATGTGAAATTTTGCAAAGTGATGATTTTGCAAAACAATAACATAACGAATTAAAAACTTGCCAAAAAATTAAATGCGAAATAATTAAATGGCAGAACAAGAAATTGCGAAATAGTCATTGCGAAATGAAAAACAGCCAACAAAATTCGCCAGGTGACCAATATCTTTATTGGTAGGAAATGTAAAAAAACAGGCCATTGAAGTGTTTCGTCAATCATTTTTTAAATTGTATGTTTCCAATATCAAATTTATCGATGGTATGTACTTAAACCACCAAGTTGATATGTTAAATCAAAAACAGCGATTCAAATCAAAGACGTCCAATCTAAAAACGATGAGATCTAATATGTGTGTGTTGTGTAGGTGGAAATGAATCTTCACTTACATTCATTTCACAAATTTAATTTGATTTCTGCTTCTTGTGTATAGTGTACTCATAGACTTGAATGCACAATGCCTATTCAAATGAAATGTGTTTTTTTTTTTCTGGACTTCAGCAGAGAGGCTTTTACTCAAATCATCACTAACACCCCAGGTAGATATACCAAAAGTCCTTCACAACCATAAAATCTATTGAATTATTATTATTGAAAGGATCGAACGAAATGAAATTCATGCTCCATTGGGAGAGAGGTTGCCTTCTAGAATCCTAGCTATCCAAAGATCTTAAATCTCACTTGAGTTCCGTTCGGAATATCCTTTTTCTCATCTGATGCCCTCTATATTTGTACCTACAATCCATGGAATGGATTTTGAAAATCAAAATTCTGGAAATAAACTGCATAAAGGCCTATATGAACATTAACAACTAGGTATACTATAGTACCTATACCAGAAATCATCCTCAGGAATGTGGATGGAAATAACTCTGTGCTCTGACTGCGTCTGCTTTTTGTGCAACGATGCTTGGCAATAGCTGCAAACTGATGTTTATGGGGGCTTGATTATAGCACAGAAGGATCCTTTATATCTTGTTCGTATATGTTCAGGTTCAACTCCTTTTGCTTTGGTGTTGTTATTATGATGCAGATGCAACCCACATCTATCCTGGAATACAGATACATATATCTACGTTCAGTTGGATTTTCTGGTGGCCTTAACTCCTAACTTTTTGTGCGTTAGTGTTTTTTTTTTCATCATTCTCAGAATTTTTTCTATTCACTTAAATTTCGGTTATATATCCTTTTTGGTTCTGAATGCATAAAAATTCCTCTTTTTATCCATCTGATGAAATTGTTCTATATATTTTTTGCTCGGTAAATAAGATTTACCTTGGAGTTTTATTCTATACAAGCTGTTTGAGAGTAGAGTTGTCTGAGTTGGTTTGTCCGAATGCAAATTGAATGAATTTAATGGTGTTTTTTGTATTCTAAAGGTGACCAAATAAATGCCTAACATGTTTTTACATATTCTAAAATATTCTGCACATTTATGGACCATGTTAATTCAGTATAACACAAGGTAAATTAAATTAAATAAAAGATGTGCTTTTTTTAGGGATGTTGTTTTTTCTGTGCAGATTAATGTGAAATAATCTTTTTGTAAACAAAATTTGAATTGAAAAAGGGTTAATTTAGATTCTATTCAGGTAAACGCTGTTATTTTTCGACAAAAAGAACCTATTTCTTTAGAAATTTTTGTTTTTATTATTCCTTTTTTTGTTTGTTTAAATAACATAAAATACACTGAAAAGAATATAGAACGTAGAAAATAAAGTAGTTATTTATTTTGCGTTGAAACAATATTTTCTGTGAAGCATATAATTTTAATTTTTTTTTTCTCTATCGTTTCAGGTACGTTTCTCGGCATCCAGTATAAACAAAAGTTAAAACGTAAGAATATTTTTAGATTTATGATTTTAATCGTTGAAATCCTTTTATTTACTTATTTATTGAATTACTTCCTTGAGTTGGTATTTCAGTCAGTAGACTAGGGACTTTACCAGCAAGCTTCTTCCAGGCAGCTTGGTCCCAATCTAGCTGTCTACTGTTTTGCACATCAAGTTGGTTAAGCCTTTCTTTCACTTGTGATAGAAACATACATATGTTGGTGTCAATACGCTCATAATGACCCTTTTTCGGCCACCACTCTTGTTGGATTTTTAGTTTTTTTTTTTTTGATATAGTCCATTGAAATGTTACACTGACCTTGCATTTTTTACAGGAGACAATTTTTTATGTAGGAGGGAAGTATCAGTCTGAGTGGAGTGTAAAAATTAATTAAAAATGCGCATTTGGCCGCCTTTTCGGAAAAAGGTATACTTATAAAATTATTTTTCTACGATGTCTTGAGACCCATACATCTTAAAAACAAAATTTTATATCATTTGTATAGTAAATTGAAGTCTCTATAATTTACATACATATGTTAAGGTAATTTTTACCGTAAAATTGAAGACAAAAAAGTTATAAGTAAATAAAAAATAAGATGAACATTTTAAGGTTGAATTTCTTCACTTTTGTTTAACTTGCAAAAACTCCGAAGTTGACTTATATAGTCCATTGAAATGTTACAAATTTTTGGCCGAATGTTGCATTTTGTAGAGGACAAAATTTGTTTTGATGGATCTGTGGGAGGGATCAGTGTGAGTGTAAAACCGAATTTTCGGGGTTGAACTCCCCCCCATTTGCCGGCCATTATGGAAAAGGGGGCGTAAAATGGTCTTCGCAATATCTTGAGAACCATACATAGCACAAACAAAATTTTACCATATTTGTGTAGAGATTTAAAATGTCTAAAATTTATGTGAACACACTTTTTTTCGTGAAATTGAAAACAAAAAAGTTATAATCACAAAAGAAAAGTATCATTATCTTCTTCTTTTATTTATTTTATATCCTCTTTATAAGACAAAGTTCTTAGAACAGTCATCTTTTTTTGGTTAAAACCTTTTTGTTTTCAAAAGTGTGTTAACATAAATTGTAGAGAATTTAATTTTCTACACAAATATGGTAAAATTTTGATTGTCCGATGTATGGTTCCCAAGATATCTCGAAAGCCTTTTTACGCCCCTTTTTCCAAAATGGCGGCCAAATGGGGGGGAGTTAAACCCTTAAACCTCGTTTTTACACTCACACTGATCCCCCCTACAGATCCATCAAACAAAATTTTGTCCTGTATGAAATGCAAGGTTAATGTAACATTTCAATGGACTATTACTCTAGAGTTGATAAAAAATGAAGAGTTAGGCGGCAAGTTAAAAATTTTTTTTTTTTTTGTCACTACTCAGACTATCAACTCAAGAGTTGAAATTTCACAGTTGATAAACTTTAAAAAAAAAAAATAAATAAATTTGATGGCACAACAGATCATGAAGAACTATAGGGCCTAGTGACTTACAACTCTCAACCATTCCTGTGTGCGTAGTGCGTGTCTGCAGGAATGGAGAGGACCTATAGTTTATTGCCGAATATGGCAAACTTTACTTTTTCAAAAAAAGTTTGCCAACTTCTCCTTTTTTTGGGAGTTGAGAAAATTAAAAGTTACATAAATTTTAGATATTTTATTCCCTATACAAACGGGCTAGAATTTTTTTTATGAGACGTATGGTTTTCATGATATCGCGAAAAACTTTTTACAGTTTACACCCTCTACTCCAAAATGGTGGCCAAATATCAGAACTTTCAAACCTGAATGCTCATTATTGAACCACACTCACGTTGATCTTTTCTACACATCAAATAAAAAAAAATGGTCCTGTTCAAAAAGCATGTTTCAGCCAAAATTTTGTAACATTTCAATCTACTAATGGGTTGGTGTTAGCCTATATATTTCATTGTATCTTCTCCTCTACTTTCTCTCTTACTGTCTTTACTTTTAATGGACAATGCCCTACGCACTTAAATATAGTAGAATGGAGATAAAATGTATGAAGGTTTGTCATCAATGATGGGACTTTTTGTGCTCGCGAAAGAGGCTTTTGTAACTTAATGTCAATTACATTTTTAGCCCAAAGAAGCAGCGATTGAAAAAATTAATTCTTCGCTGGTGTTTGCGTCTGCTGTCTGAGTTTACAGCGGAGCCTAGGTAGACAAAGTTACCTAACTACTAACCTCAAAATTATTGCTGTCTATGGTAACACTCCATTCAAGACATCGTTGTTAGGTTCTTTTTTTTTATGACAGAACAGATACATACCTATAATTATTATAGATCCATTGAAAAGTACAGAACAAAAAATGTATTGAAATTTAATGCAAAAAAATAGTACTCTCATAATTTTAAACATTAGTACACATGATTTGTTTAAATCCAATAAGAATAATAGCTGGAAAAATATAAGACAAGATAAGACACTGCATTAACAAATCACTAAGTGACAGCTATTTAACAACAGAAATTGAAATAATACTTAAAAGACATTCGTCAATACTATAACAGGCTTGACCAAAAGTGTTAACAAAATGCCGGCTTAGAAGGAATAAATGAATGAATCAATGTAGATATCTACTTTTTTTTTTTTTGTTATATAAAAGGAAAAAATATTGCCAATTTATAACAGTTTTGTTCAAAATCCTTTGTAATGCCGATTAAAGCTAAGCACGCACTTGCGATTTGCAAAATGAAATGAAACAAATGCAATTACATTTTTGCGACCGCACTTGCAATTTAAATTTCTGCGATTTAGAAATCGTAGTCGAGGAAAGAAATTAACCATGCACGCACTTGCGATTTTTTATTCGCAAGAAATGAGACACATGGTTTAAAATTCAGTGCACGCACACGCGATAAAAAAATCGAGGCGCTTAAAAAAAATGAAACATGTTCCATGTTTAGAGCGACTTTTTAGTCGCAACTACTTTAAATCGCAAGTGCCGTCCTAGCCTAACTGTTATAACTGTTATAAAATAGAGTTTCTCTCGTCTTGTCCCAAATAAAAAAGACGAGACTAAAGAAATGCCAATTTATATTGGTAATAATATATATTCGCTATTAATAGTGGGTGATTAATTGTTGTAACTGTTATAAATTGGAATTTATATAGTCTTGCCCTGAATAACAAAGAGAAATGATAACTTATAACAGTTTTTCGCCATATAAAGTGGGCGGTAAACTGTAGTAACTGTTATGAATCGACATTTATCTATTCTTGACCTGCCAATTTATAACAATTATAACAGTTTTTCTCCATCAAAAGCTGGTGTCAATGAGCGAGCTTCGCGCGAATTTCAAAAAAAAAATTCTATCTAACTAGTCAAAAATCTAACAAATATACAACTGGTTATGTATGTCTAAAACTTTTAACCAATATTGTATATGCCGATTGCTATATTTGCGCTCCCACTCAGCAATCGTTTGTGTTTATACACATTTCTAAATATGTATACCTACTTATATGTAGATACCATATAAGCAATTTAATTTTCATGTCGTTAAATAACAAAATCCTTGACAAAACAAGCAATAATCCAATTATAATTTTTTTTTTGAGATTTCACTTTAGGTCATATGCATAATGATAATTTATATTTAAGTTTAATATCATGTCACTTTTGGTCATAAATATGTTCGAAAACTTATTAAGGTATTGAAATTTAAACATTTCAGTTTTGTGATAGATACAAAGGAAAATCCTATATCTGAATGTGTTCTATGTTTTTCATCGGCAAACTTTATATCAAGGACAGAAACTAATTAAAATTTTTGGAATATCAAAAAAAAAAAAATCCCAACT
Organism: Epistrophella euchroma; assembly: GCA_947049315.1. NCBI lineage: Eukaryota > Metazoa > Arthropoda > Insecta > Diptera > Syrphidae > Epistrophella > Epistrophella euchroma. The sequence continues at coordinate 124,754,413 of OX346246.1, forward strand.
TTTCTGCTATAGTTCAAATGAAATATTAAAATATTATTTTTTTTTTTTGTAAATAAATTATTTTCAAAAAAAAATTTAAAACTAATTATTAATATTTTGAAAAGCTGTGTTGATGGTCGTTTTGTTATGACTGTTGATTGTCATTCATCTGGCATTAACTTGCTAATGGGTGATCCCATATAAATCGATAAAATAATTAAATAAATCTTGTCGCACAACAGCTCATGAAAAACCATTTGGGCCTAGTGACTTCCAAACTCTAAATCATTCCTTCTTGAATGGAGGGGACATACAGTTATTGCTGAATCCGAACGGCTTAGGGTAGAGGCACTTTTCATGTCTAAACATACTCTTGGAGGATTTTTTAATTCCTTGCAAGAGGCAGTTTCCGTGAAAAGGTATTTATTTTGAGATGGTCAAAAAATCTTCAAAACTTTATTTCTTGTAGGTATGTGATTTTTTTTCCAAAGTTTTCATACAATTACTTTGATCACAACTGGTACGAAGTGCTATCAAAATCATGCGATCCATTTGTTGAGAAAAATAGAAAAAAAACCGATATTTTTGTGCAAATTTATATATTTTTAAAGCTTGCTATTGTACACACCATACGAAATTTTAATGCTTGTTTGAACCAGGCAATGAAGATATGTGGGTTTCAGCCGGCTTGATAAAAAATCATAAAATAAATATTCGATTCGTGTGTTTGTCATTTTTAACTATGCTAGAATAACAAATAGCGTATAAATAATTGTGATTCATATATGAAACTACTAATTTGGATAGGCACTTTAAACTGATATCATAAAACATTTTAAATTGACCGTTAAATTCAAAGATAAAATTTATATGATGATAGGTTAAATACATGGTATTATAACCATTCTCATTTAATAACTGTCAAACTTTGGGGATATCTAAAACCTGTGCTGAAACAAACTCAAACACTTCATAATAAAAAAACAGAAAACACGGTATGTCCAGCCAACGAACTTGTTTATCCACAGCCTTCTTGTCAACCTAATTATGTGCAGTTGAAATTCTGTTATCAAAACAAATGCAACTTAAAATATTTTTTTATTTCTACCGCAGCAAAAACAAATCCATTCAACCTGTGATACAGAAACCTATGCTGTGCATATATGTACTTACGTGGTAGTTAAAAATGTATTCCAACTGATTGTGTTGTTGTTTAATTTTGCTTATGGTTGCATTTATACGCTTGGTTTGCTTTACACTTAAATATAAACCTATGCCGGTAAATATGTACATATCTTCTATAATAATAAAACAAAAAATAAAAGAAATAAACATAAAAAAAATATATTTGTTTGACCGAAACAGGTGGTGCAATAAACTTCACCTGACAGCCACGCTGACTTACTTACCAAAAAAAAAGAGAATAAAATTAAATAATCTTGTGCCAACATCAGCTGGCCCGGTCTGTTTCTGTTGACTGTTTGCGTTTTTATTTTCAATAAAATAACAGGTATAAAAACGTATTCACGTTTTTCATCCTTCTGTAGTGCTGCTCGTGCAGAGAGGTGAGTGTGTTCAAGGACACAAACTTTCCAAACATTTCAAATACGTGCATTCCAAATAAATTTAAGAGTTTCGCAGGAGTCTTATGTGTGTACGCTAAACCTAACAAGCATTTTTAAAATGAATTCCAAACTTGTGTATAGTAATATAGCAGTAGGCGCTCATAGACCATCATAATACTTATCAGAGATCTAGTAGAAAAAAAGGAATGATTTTTTACTTTAATCAGATTTAAATTTTTACAATAATGCTCTATTGCATTTTTGTATTACTATTTTACTCAGTTTTTGAAGCTGTATAATTATTTTTACCGAATTGTTGAATAAACTGTTTAAGAACTTAGAGCTTAATTTGTCACTGCCGATCATTTACAAGAGTACAATATTACAAGACAAAAGTAATCAAATTAGTTTTGTGTTTGAAATTTAAAATATCTTTTATCTTCAATTCTAAAAAAAATTGTTTTTATATTTATATTTATATTTATATTTATATTTATATTTATATTTATATTTATATTTATATTTATATTTATATTTATATTTATATTTATATTTATATTTATATTTATATTTATATTTATATTTATATTTATATTTATATTTATATTTATATTTATATTTATATTTATATTTATATTTATATTTATATTTATATTTATATTTATATTTATATTTATATTTATATTTATATTTATATTTATATTTATATTTATATTTATATTTATATTTATATTTATATTTATATTTATATTTATATTTATATTTATATTTATATTTATATTTATATTTATATTTATATTTATATTTATATTTATATTTATATTTATATTTATATTTATATTTATATTTATATTTATATTTATATTTATATTTATATTTATATTTATATTTATATTTATATTTATATTTATATTTATATTTATATTTATATTTATATTTATATTTATATTTATATTTATATTTATATTTATATTTATATTTATATTTATATTTATATTTATATTTATATTTATATTTATATTTATATTTATATTTATATTTATATTTATATTTATATTTATATTTATATTTATATTTATATTTATATTTATATTTATATTTATATTTATATTTATATTTATATTTATATTTATATTTATATTTATATTTATATTTATATTTATATTTATATTTATATTTATATTTATATTTATATTTATATTTATATTTATATTTATAAATACATCCTGTAACAAAATGAAAGGTTCGGTAAAATTATCAATTGAATAAACATGTGTGCACTCAAAAGGGGTTTTCTGACTTCCCTTAAAGTTGTAAATGCAACACGAGGATACGTAATATAGGATAGGATTTAAAAGAAGATAAATTTGATTGACTTTGAATAATAAACTTTGTTTAATTGGAAAATTTTAAAACGATGTTCCCTAACTAAGCTGGACATGAATTTACATTACTTCAATCCAAAGTTATATTTTCATAGCGAAATAAAAAAAAAAATAAATAAATACTTAAAATTACTAACATTTTTAACTTTATTTGCTTGCATTTTACTGTACATAATAGTACGTCCTTCCCATCATCGTCGTAGGTGTAAAAAACAAAGGTTTTAAATTGAAAAGCATGTTGTTGATTGCAGTATACCTGTGAAAATAACAAGTATTTTTAATCACTTACAGACACATACACACACAGCTTAAGAGAGTTCTAATGTTGAGTGTTTGTTAAAGTTCTTTTTCAGTGTGTCAGAAACAACATCATGTGTGAAAATATATTATACATTATTACGACTAAGTTTTTGAATTTTATCCAATTTTGTGGTTTAATTAAATTTTAATTTAGTAAATCACTGCAATTTAAATTAATATAGGACATCAGTTATTTGTTCGAGTTGGGTTGTTAGAGTTGGATTTTAAACATTTGTTATGGTTTCACTTACGTAAATTTTGATAAAACAAAAATAAAATTAATTAAAACTGAAATTAAAGTTAATGTTGGTAACTATTTTGAGAAACTATATAATTATGATTATTTCAATCATTTGATATATGTACATATGTATGTATGTAGTGTAGTTTTGTCAAATGATCCATTAATTGGGAATTTTGTGGTAGACATTATATTTTTTAACATTTGCGATATTTTTATAGAATTAAGAGTACTAGTATCGTCCCGTGGCCGAAACTCGGCCAATAAAAACTGAGTAAAGAAGAAAACCTTTTAAAAAACTTTCAGTTTTGCAAACAAATTTGTTTGAAAATATTGAAGGAAACAAACTTTTTTTTAAAATTTTTTTTGATAATGTGCAGTGTTCGACAGTACAAAAACAAAATTGACCCACAGTGGTACCACAAAATTTATTTAAGGCTATTTATGTAGATATGAGATATGATCTTAGTATAATTATATTCACATTAAAACTATAGAGACAAAAGGTAATATGAATAAAACGAAGCACGAACTCAGAGCAGTTGCTCAATATGAAATTCAGAGTAGGTTCTATAAAAATACAATTGATAGCAATTTTGAATTTTATTCATACCAAATTGAGAACCTGCTCCGAAAAGTAGAGTGCTGAAAAGGTGCTCAGTTTTATTCATATCGTCCTGCTCAAAACTCAACTTTTTGGAGAAAGTACTCCATTTGGTATGAATAGTCCAGTCAACGAATGCAAAAAAATGCCTTCACCTGGAAAAAAATCCAACAATTTTGAAACTTGGCACACTTTTTAAGAAAGGCCTAGTGATGAAGTTCACAAAAATCCCCATAAATCCGAGGCGAGCTCTAGCGGCAGGAATGTGTAACATGTTGTTTCTTTCGTTTTTTCGCGTTAAACTTAGAAACTATTTGTCCTATCAAAAAATAATCTGAGACAAACAAATAGCTTATAAAATTCTCTACAAAGTTGATTATAACTAAATTTTTCATATCCGTCATAGTAATAAAGTTATTTGGCCTCTAAAATTGGTATTTTTTTGAAATTCCCGTAAAACCGCTAGTCTAATGTATAAAAATCTCGTTTCACGGTGTTTCTGGTCGTGTTGGATGTCTAGTTATTTTACTTCAGAATTTGAACCCACCATTGTTGTGCAATGGCACGTGATTGGTCATTAAAAAATTGACAAAAATAAAATCGAAGCCAGCATTTGGAAGGCAAATTCTAAGGCGAAAATATAATATTGAAATACATTGATGTGAGAAAATTAAATGTTGGTGTCTTTTTTTTTATTTTTATCGGCGGTCATTTTTTATTTCCAAAAAAAAACTGCGCAAAAAATTTATACATTTTTTTCTGTATATGGTCACCCTTATCAATAAAATGAAATACGCTTTAAAACCTATTCTACTACCAAACAAATATACAAAAAAAATCATAAAAACCAGCCGTTTTGGAGGAGTACGACCTCAAACACGTGACAAGAGATTTTTATATACCTATTACACTAGCGGTTTTAAGGGAATTGAAAAAAATACCAATGTTAAGGGCCACATAACTTTATAACTATGACAGATAAGCAAAATTTGTAGAGAATCAACTTTTTAGAGAATTTTATAAGCTTTTTGTTTGTATCAGATAATTTTTTGATAGGACAAAAAGTTAAACACGAAAAACCGAAAAAAAAACGACATGTTACCTATTCCTGCCGCTAGATCTCGCCTCCGATTCATGGGGACTTTTGTGCACTTCATTACTAGGCATTTCTTAATAAGTGTGCCAAGTTTTAAAACTGTTGGATTTTTTTTCCAGGTGAAAACCTTTATTGACTGGACTAGAATAAAATTCCTGAGGAGGTGTTCAACGATTGAGCATCCGAATGTTTGATGAACACCTTCTCTAGCCGCACTACGATTAGCAAGTTGAGCAATGGAGGCAAGTTATGTTCTTGGATGAGTGCAGCATGTGTCTGAATGGAAGTGATCATAGAGACAGAAAACACAGATGACATGGCGATCAAGAAATTTGAGAAAAGCTGTTTTGCCTGCATAGCTCAACTTCCCAATCTTATTCCGCTAGAGAAAATCGCAGTCGAGCTTGTCGGTGATTTGCAGTCAATTTCGGTTCCGTGGCATGTCGTTTCGGGGTGAGGTCTGCTTCTTTAAATCGTCTTCTAACTGTCCATCAGTCCATTCATTAGCAATTCTTCCTCGTACCAGTTTCAGCTATTGTTGGACGTCAAGGATTTTGGAGAGAAGTCATTGCGATTAATCTTTCATATCTCTAATTGGTACACCGGCGACACGTCCAGATTTTGGTGTTCGTACAAGCCTTCCAGTTTCCCTGAATGTTTTTTTTAGATCTTTGATGTACATGATTGTCTTAGATAGAACTGACGGGCCGCAGTATAGTTTAACAACTTGAGCAACATCTGCAGGTGTGGCATCCGCTTTTATTTCCAGGATAAGACGGCCTAATAAACCGAGATTATGTAACAATTCACTTTTAACAGCATAAACAAAAACCAATAATAATGGGTGCGCATATTGCTTATCTACATATATCAGTGTTTCCTACTCGTGCTTCCTTTTTTTAGTATAGTTTATTTTTGTTATGGCGCATAACTCGAAAACTACCTGATGGATTTTTATGTTTTTACTTTCAATTTAATGTTTTAAGTTCAAACTTTAAAACATTTAAGCATAAATATTTTATCCATAGATATTGTTGTTTTTAAAATTTGAAAAAGAGTGATTCCCTTATGTTTATGTCTGCAAGTATAGTAATTGGGATCAAAAATTCAAAGGTAATTTTTATTTTATAAATTTGGGCAACTATGAGTTTTATTCTGAAACTAAATTTATTTAATGTCTCCATTTCAATTAGGTATATAGACCTTATCCAACCATTCCACAATTTTTTTTTTTTGTGTCTAACTCTGTGTATAGTTAAATCAATTCCTATGCAGTTATGTAGTTGCATTGTTTTACAAACTCGTTTGGATAAAGCAGATTTAACCATTGGTGTTTTTTTTTTTTTTTTTTTTAATTTTTTACTTCAAGTTTAGTTCAACTCAATACACAGCAGCACTAGTTTAGAGTTGAAACAAGAAGAACTACATCAGTGTGATTCTTTTGGTATAATTGAAAATCCATCACTCTTTCGTTTTATCTTTAGCATCGTTTGGAGAATTTTCTGAAGTTGTATATTTAATAATCAATTAGATGTTTTAGTTGGTAAAGTTGAATGGTTTTTGTTTTTAAAGCAGAAACTTTATAGCGCATTTGTTTGGCTTTAGAAAATGCACTTGGGTAAAAAACATAATTGGATTAATTTGTGCTTAAAGCTAAATAAAAGATATAAATTCAGGAATTAAAAAAAAGAATCCATTGTTGCACATTGGGCCAGAATGCCCGTTAAGTTGACATTAAAACAACCAGTAAAGATAAAAGCTTGAAATTTAGTATTATTAATCTTGGTGCCAATTTTAATACAATTTCAAAGTTGGTTATGGCCATGTCCCCAAAAATGTCCACTTTTTTTAAGAAATTGTTTTTATGCATATGACATATACAGGGTGTCACCTAATACGTGCACTTTATTTTAAGGGATGATTCCAGGGATCATTCTAAAAAAAAAAGTCTAAACAGGAAAAATTATTATTTCTTCTAATAATTATTATTTTTCTGTACACCCCCATATTATAATCAAAATAAAACTCTCCATTGTATCTTACATTTAAGACCATACAAATTTTAAGAGATCCAAACACTGACGCTACCTCAAGAATATCGCGAAGAAAGTCAAAATGCCCAAATATAAGTCCATACCAGGGATGGAAATCGACTTTTCTTGATAGTACTGAAAGCTGAAAAAAAAATAGTACTGAAAATGACCAAATAGTACCGAAATTTTTCTAATCGTGAATTCTACAGGAATTTAATATTTAATTGGTTGTCATCGTTAGAGGAAGATTTGGTTTGAGTATTCTGCCATCGACCCCTTGCAGCCATCTTGACTTGTAGATCAAATACTGGTCAATATATTTTTTAAATGGAACATGCATATTTATCGACAAGTTTTGAAAAATATAAAGGCTTAAGTACATTCAAGACTTTTTGCAAAAAGTACAAAAGTGAAAAACTAAAACATGCGCTAGAAATGCCTGAGTGCGAAAAATTTTGCGGAAATAGTGTTTGATATGTCATTTCAGATTGATACTGTCGTTAAAACAACATTTTTTCGCACACACGCATCTCTAGGAATATTTTTTTAGGTCCCATGTTTGAGGAATATTTGGTTTACTTGTTTTTTTCGCGGAGAGAATTTTTTAAAAACATTTTTTTTTTTTCGAGAGAAAATTTTAATCGTTTTTTTTTATATACATATATATAATTTTTCATATTTGGAATTATTATTTTCGAAAAACGTTGACATTTTTTTTAGGAAAAAATACTTTTGTTTATTCATACAAGGTGTCCCTTAAATCGTGGACTATGCTAAGGGATCATTCTAAGAAGCACAAAATTTAGGAGGGGAAAGTTCTATCCCCCCTTTATTTTATATTTCTTAAGAAATAAACATAAAGGGACAAAATTTTAGACGATTTTAGTATGATGTTAAAACATTTTTAGTATGATGCTAAGATAAAAAGAGCATTTTCGAAATTTCAAACGAGTTACAATTTTACTAAAGTTAAAATATCATACTAACTTCAAATGTCACTTTGACAATTATTACAAATGTGAAAATGGTGTGATATGTCACTTGTTAAGGTGTGTTCAGCTGGATTTTATTGGGGAATCTGGTTAAGTATGATACTAGTTAAAAAATATTTAAAACTAAGAAATTTTTAGCTTTAAAGTTAGACAATTGTTAAATAGTATCATGTTTACCTCAATACCTATCAGTTTCCTTATTTTAAACAGTTTTTTAACTGGTATCATATTAAACCAAACCGTTTTGCTTAATTAAATCCAGCTTAACACGACTAAAACAGTAATACTTCACGCCATTTTCACATTTGTATTTGTCAAAGTGACATTTGGAGTTAATATGATACTAAAAAAATAAAACAGCTATTTGGATATATTATATCTTTGGTAAAATGTTTAAAAGATAATATGATTCTAACTCGTTTAAAATTTGAAAAATCCTCTTTTTACCCTAGCAGCATATTAAAAATGCTTTAACATCATACTAACTCGTCTAAAATTTTGCGAAAAACTTTTTATATTGGTTGTTTGTTTTATTAGGTTTATGACGCAAAAATATTATTCATAATTAAAACCATTTTTTCCGTTGTTTTTTTTTTTTTTTATCCATTCATAATTTTTTTTTTAGAAATTTTGACTTTGAAATTTAGTTTCTCAACAACATGAAATATAAGATTTAATAAAAGACTTTCAATTGTTCAGAAACTGCCTCATTTTTTTAAAAAAAAGTTTTACAAAATTTATTATTTTCCTCAATTTTAAGATACGAAAAATATTATGTATACCTATATCTATGCAAAACTGAGGCAAATTCTTATCGCATCAAACATCTACATTCGAAATGTACTTACATTTTTTAAATTTTCGATTATCTTAACTGAAATTTGTTAGAAAATCTCGATTTTTTTGCAAGAAATCATTACCAAACTAGCACTTGAGTGCGTTCAACTCAGGTGTGAAAATTTCAGTATTGGTGTTTCGCCAATAATTGAAATAGTACTGAAAGTTGAAAAGAGGTACTTACGTGCTGGGAAAATTAAATAGTACGAAATTCAGTACAATAGTAAGCCCTTTTCGAACCGTGGTCCATACCACCCAAAATAACTCAATCATGTGCGTGCCAATTTTCAATTAAAAACAAAAAGTTTCATTTCTGAAAATTGAAAATGGCGGTGCTAACTCCACGCTTCGCAAAATAAAATTTTGACTCTAATAGCTGCAAACATGCGAATATTTTTTTATTTCTTCTGTAAGTGCAGTACAATACCAATTTTTTTGAAAATCTTAATTTTGGAAAAAAATCCATCCATAAAATTTTGCAAATTTGCGAATTAAAAAAAAAAAAAAAATTACCGCACAGGCGACACAAGTTGGAGATCAATATTGTTTTTTTTTAGTTTTTGAAAATCGAAAATAACGGTGCTATCTTCACGCTAAAACGCTTCGCAATATTTGTGTATGGTCTTGAGAAATTTGCAATTTATGCGACCGAACAAAAATGTTGCGAAGCGCTTTAGCGTGAAGTTAACACCGTCTATTATAATTTTTTCAGTACTAAATAGCACAACATTAAGTGCCAGTTGTACAATCGTGGTTTAAATTTTGATCCGTGGTTCAGGAATTTTAACTCGCCGATTTCGGCGGGTTAACTGAGGTTCAACGATGGTTCAAGGTTCTAATATGCACTAAAAGCCAATTACATGCCTAAACCATTGTTGAACCACAGTTAATCCGCCGAAATTGGTGAGTTAAAATTCCTGAACCACGGATCAAATATTTGTACAACTGGCCCTAAGTTTTTTGTAAAACCTAGTTTAAAAAAAATTAATCCTTAAAATTTGCGACTTTGAAAAAAAAAGCACAAGTTGTTGAGCAGAATGAAGTACAACTTTTTTTCCGGAAATCGAAACATAGTTTTACGTCTATAAAGCTAGCACATACACATTAGCATAATCAATTTAAACCATAACTAGAATTTTGTGCTCTTTTTGTGCTATTTTTGTGTGGAAGTCAATATTTTTGTGCTAGCATAGTTTTCGTTTTATGCAAATCTATGCTACCTTAATATTAAGCTAGCAAAACTTCTAAACCGCTCAACATAATCAATTAAAATAAAAACTAGAATTTTGTGCTATTTTTGTGCTTTTATTCTGTGCAAGTCTCGATTTTTGTGCTGGCATAGTTTTTGATTTATGCATAATTATGCATTTGTATGCTACCATATAAAGCTAGCAAAACTTCTAAACCGCTCAGCATAATCAATTGAAATAAAAACTAGAATTATGTGCTATTTTTGTGCTTTTATTCTGTGCAAGTCTCGATTTTTGTGCTAGCATAGTTTTTGATTTATGCATAATTATGCTTCCCATATAAAGCTAGCAAAACTTCTAAACCGCTCAGCATAATCGATTGAAATAAAAACTAGAATTATGTGCTATTTTTGTGCTTTTATTCTGTGCAAGTCTCGATTTTTGTGCTAGCATTGTTTTTGATTTATGCATAATTATGCATTTGTATGCTACCATATAAAGCTAGCAAAACTTCTAAACCGCCCAGCATAATCAATTGAAATAAAAACTAGAATTATGTGCTGTTTTTGTGCTTTTATTCTGTGCAAGTCTCGATTTTTGTGCGAGCATAGTTTTTGATTTATGCATAATTATGCTTCCCATATAAAGCTAGCAAAACTTCTAAACCGCCCAGCATAATCGATTGAAATAAAAACTAGAATTATGTGCTATTTTTGTGCTTTTATTCTGTGCAAGTCTCGATTTTTGTGCTAGAATAGTTTTTGACTTATGCATAATTATGTTTCCCATATAAAGCTAGCAAAACTTCTAAACCGCCCAGCATAATCGATTGAAATGAAAAAATTTATTTAAAATTATCAAACACATTTTACACAGCACAAAATAAAAACAAAACATATTTTAAATAAAACTGGCTACGCCTCTGCCTTGCTTTTTACGTAACTGGGTATCGTTGTTGTTGTTTCTCGTTGTAAGGGTGATTTGTTTACAATTTTTATCTATAAAATAAGGCATTCTAGTTTTTAGTTTCGATTTATTTTAAGCTCGATTCACAAACTCACCTGTTTTATTATTACATTGCAATTAAAATACAGATGCCCGTTCATATAAAATTAATTAGAAAAATTAATGTTTTCCAGACCATTTTTTCGTTTTCTCTTAGGAAATACATTGAATGTCAAATCCAAAAATTTTTTATGTCGCGATTTAGCCTAGCGAAAGCCCAGCCACAAGATCTTGTTCTCGAATCTCAGATGTACCCATACATAATGATATTTTTTCATTTGCATCGTCCCCTGTAGGATTCAATGGATTCTAATACATTTGACGAAATGAAAATATGTAAAATGTTTTCATTGCACATTGTGCATGTGACGGAATAAAAAAATATAAAAAAAAACAGTCACCAGCGGGACTCGAAATCCAAACCCTTCGGTTAAGAAGTCACCGATTACCCCATTGCACCACCATGGGTCGCGCACAATAATGGCACGTAATTCTGGTTTTTATTTCAATCGATTATGCTGGGCGGTTTAGAAGTTTTGCTAGCTTTATATGGGAAGCATAATTATGCATAAATCAAAAACTGTGCTAGCACAAAAATCGAGACTTGCACAGAATAAAAGCACAAAAATAGCACATAATTCTAGTTTTTATTTCAATTGATTATGCTGGGCGGTTTAGAAGTTTTGCTAGCTTTATATGGTAGCATACAAATGCATAATTATGCATAAATCAAAAACAATGCTAGCACAAAAATCGAGACTTGCACAGAATAAAAGCACAAAAATAGCACATAATTCTAGTTTTTATTTCAATCGATTATGCTGAGCGGTTTAGAAGTTTTGCTAGCTTTATATGGGAAGCATAATTATGCATAAATCAAAAACTATGCTAGCACAAAAATCGAGACTTGCACAGAATAAAAGCACAAAAATAGCACATAATTCTAGTTTTTATTTCAATTGATTATGCTGAGCGGTTTAGAAGTTTTGCTAGCTTTATATGGTAGCATACAAATGCATAATTATGCATAAATCAAAAACTATGCCAGCACAAAAATCGAGACTTGCACAGAATAAAAGCACAAAAATAGCACAAAATTCTAGTTTTTATTTTAATTGATTATGTTGAGCGGTTTAGAAGTTTTGCTAGCTTAATATTAAGGTAGCATAGATTTGCATAAAACGAAAACTATGCTAGCACAAAAATATTGACTTCCACACAAAAATAGCACAAAATTCTAGTTATGGTTTAAATTGATTATGCTAATGTGTATGTGCTAGCTTTATAGACGTCATAGTTTTTATGCTGTTACAAAAATTTTGCCGAACATTAGGCATGGCAAAATTTTTTTGTATCTAAATGGGAAGAGGTGGGTCAGTGTGTGCGTATAGAGCTAGGGCCTAGTGACTTACAGCTCTCAATCATTCCTGTGTGCGTGTCTGAAAGAATGGAGGGTACGTACAGTTCATTGCCGAATCTGAACGGCTAATGTGACAGGGGATACTCTTGGAGGTTTTGTCACTTCCTCACAAAAGGCAGTAGTCCTGAAATTTTACTTGCATTAGAACCTAGACTTCTGGCGTGATAGTCCAACGGACTAACCACTACTACATGTGTATAGCAGATTGAAGATAAAAATTTGCATTCTTAATTTATGGTATTGAATTTTTCACAGTAGGTAAATATTATAGCAACTTATCTAGATTCAAACTCCAGTAGTTTGCTAATTCTTCAAAAAAAAAAAAAAAATAAAGAAATAAGACTGAGGCGAGACTTAATAGCCTAGTTCCTTTACTTTGAAACTCTGTGATTTTCTGTGCATTTGTGTGAATTTCAGCACAACGTTCTGTCAAAGTTCATATAAAAAAATAAAATGGCAGTAAAATCACAGAAAATCACAGAGTTTCAAAGTAAAGGAACAGACCTAATTATAGGAGAAGAGGCCGATATAGGTACCGAAGCGAGACGATACTGAAATTTTTCGATTTAAATGAGATCGAGACGAGACTAACAAAAGTATCTTACTTGTCTCGTTTTGGCCTTAATAATCTTCTTATAAATAAACGTCGCCAACTATAAAAATTTATTTTGGGTTAACGAAATAATGCCCAAATTGTCCAAAAACCAATTTGCATTCAAAACATTTGACCGATATTTCCATTTTATAATTTGGGTCAAAAGTAAATATGGGTTTAGGGTAATTAAATCACCGTTTTGAAAAATAATTTATTGCTCCGGGTGTATAGCACCAATAACCTAGGTACATATGTACATACATAGCTATATATTACTGGAGACTTTGTGTGTTTCCTTCTTTATATTAGTCATACCTTAGATCACTCAATGTTTATTTCATGCAAATGTTTTCAAATAGAAAAATGCCTTATAATGGGTTTCATAAAAGATTTTATGAATTTAATTTAAGAAATTTATCCGATATTTAAATTTTCGTTGGAGCAGAGCGTGTTTCCAAAAACCATTCAGAAAGAATTGATATTAACATTCAGGCTCATCATACATTAGGTACATATACAAATTAACGCAGATACACTTAATGCTAGCTGCAAATAAAGTATGACGAAAACCACTTTTTTTTTCTCTATAATCTTGGATTTGATGAAGAATTTAAAGTTTTACTCAAACGATAACAGTACTAAGAGCCCACAGCAATTTTTTGGTGTGAAGTATAGCGAAAATTCAATGATCCAATAAGATAGGTCTTTACTTTCTATTCGCAAATATGCAAAGTCTTGCAAGCTGTGGTTGGGGCGTTGTTGCAATAAAAATGAATTTCTTTCTGAAAGGCCAGATAAAAGGTATACCATTAAAAAAAAAACTATATTTAATAAAAGAGATTTGGACCCTTATATTCATGTCTATGGTACTCAGCTCTTTTATTCAATATATTTTTTAAGTGCTTTATCTTTTAGAAAAAAAATGCATTTTCAATGCAGCATTATTTGCAAACGCCCCAACTACGGCTTGCAAGACTTGTATATTTGCAAATAAAAAATAAAGACCTATCTTATTGCATCATTGAATTTTTGCTATACTTTCACACCCAAAAATTGCTGTGGGCTCTCGGTCTATATTCCTTGCTCTAATGAATCAGTGAAAAATCAGTAACCCACTTAATATGTTTTGGCAAGTCTGTAAAGAGTGAATAGATTCATGATAACTCTATTAGAAAATACCCAAATCAAAAATCTCCACCCATATATGTATACTAAATATCAGAAGGCCAGATTAAATGCATCCGATAAACTGCACGTGTTCATCCATCTAATTACTATACGTTCGTTTTTAAGCTAATTATATGCCAACGCATGCAAGTTAAAATGTTCAATTCTGATCACGAAATGCAATTTGCGATGGAACCAAACACAATTGAGATACCACAGCTGAGATAAGTGATAGAATAAAAAATAAAATAGCAATATAATATTTTTTTTTTTTTTTTAGTTAAATCCACTTTTGTTTGATTTTAATTTGCATTCAAATAACACAAAATGTTTGGGATCATCAAGATCATAAACTGCAACAAGTGTTGTTTTGCGGCGGCATATAATGGAGTATGATAGCACGAGCGGGGGCATTGCTGGAAGTCACTCTTTTTTTTTTTTTTTTTGCGCCCACGAAAGTGTCGCGCGCATCTAAGTTAAGGCGTCATGATTTCAATTCTACGAAACGAATAGCAGCTAACTTTTTGCGTGGCGAAGAAGCGACAAAAAACATCTTCCTACATGGAATACCTTTTCCGGTAATGTGATAACCCCACGTTCATCGAACCAAAATCCAACACAAATTGAATTTATAAATTAGTTTTCTTTTCTTTTTCTATTTTTCAATAAAAATAAAAAAAAAAAAAACACGGATCATTATCAAAGTCAATGTTTGAAACAGAGTTACCAATTCTGTTGATTGGAATTCACGCGTGACGTAACAACATTTGAAATTTTGCTGTATGACAATTTATTCCGGACGTGTTCAGCGTAAAAATACTGCGAGTAGCTCTCGAATGAAATACTACCAAGTGAAGAGTGGACATGAACAGAACATTGGACATAGTCATGTCATGTGTCATGTCTGCGGTGACTATTTTTTAGAATCGCTGCCAGACTGATAGAATTTAGTTGACATAAATACTAGCAAACCCGTGCTCGCCTTGCTTCGCATTAAAAGGCGTTGAATTTCTGTTTTAGCTCATCTAAGAACGGGTAAATGCCATACCTACCTACATAATTTTTTTTTTTTCAAATATTCTAGAAAACGACTGTAATGGTGCTGACTAAACTTCGGGCTTGTCCATGTCGTAAATAATTTAAGTAAAATTATGTTTTTTTTTTTTTTTTGTTTGAAAAAAATGCTTACCTATGAAGAAAATAATTTTTTGTGTTAGACTGATGAGTGCGTTTAATTTGAAAAACAGAAATAAGAATTAAAAAGACTGTTTCAAAAAAAAATTCAAAGAAAAAATTTAATATTTTTTTCGAAATTTAATTTTTTTTTTGAAAATATTGTTTTTTTTTTTCCTTTAAAATTTTATCAGTATTGTAAATAATGCTAAACTTTCAAAAAAGTGGACAAAAATTTCACAATGTTTAGGAACCATACAATTTGTTCCTTAAATTGGATTGTACGAATTTAATCATTAAATATAGAAAAACAGTTCCAGGGATGAATTTGAAATTTTACAAAGAAATTGGTGGTTTATAGTTCTTCAAAATGTCTTACCAAATTATGTTCTACGATAAATGTTTGTAAAGCACTTAAAAGATTTAGTAAAGTCTATAAAAAGTCGTTTTTTGTAGTTTTTTTTTTTTAAACTAACGATGAGGGCTATTAAGTTGTAGGAAATAAATTCAGGTTTGCAAAACTGCTCTTACATTTTCTGTATCCATCATTCGTTGCTGAGATATTGGTAACCAAATTCAAAAGTGTCTTTTTTCTTCATTCAAAGTCAAATTTCCATCAGAAAAAAAAAATTTAAAACTACGAAAAATGGTGACATTTAAGCTAAATAAACAAATTATTATCGAACCCATATACATTTAATTGGATAGAAAAAATGTAAAAATGTTCAAAGAAAACGACATTCTTCAAAAAAAAAAAAATAAATAAAATGTCTGGCTCGTGCTGTTTCTTTTTGTGCAATAACAGTAAAAAATTATTTCCTAAAATTTCTCATCACAAAATCGCTATACATCCACTTTTCACAGCTCCTCAATAAATTTTTGATCCCTTAATTTTTTGTTGATTATGGGAAAGTATTTTAAAGCTTTTAATTTCATTTAAAGAAAGAAAAATTGTTTGACGAGCTTGGGAGTTTGAACCACCTTATAACCACCAATATGGTTAGCATATAAACTAGATTGGTTCTAAAATAAAATAAAATAATGTGTTCCTGATTTTTATAAGACTTTTATCGCTACCTTTTGCGGCCTTTTTTTCTATTAAAATGGTTAAATGGCCTTATTTTCGGGACATTACCGTATATCTCATTGATTGCTCGACCGATTTTGTTTCAATTTGGCAAATTGATACTTCAATCTAAGTATAGGTTGTTTAAGTAATATTGCATTTCAAAATACTACAAATAGGTATGCATTTTTATTAATAAAAAAAAATAAAATCCATATAAATAGGTAATATTTGATACCCAAAAAAAAATATATATATGTATTTTGTGAGTTCTTTATGTTTTTTAAGTTTCGCCCTTTAAAGTAAATAAGTATGAAACTTATTTATTTTTTTTCCTCCAACTCTTAATGTGTTGCTAAATAAATTATTTATCCAAATATTGCCTGCGGTAACACTGTCAGTGAATATACAAATAGGTTCGAGCTCATTTTGTGTTCGCCATTCACCGTAGAAGGTCATTTTTTAGATGATGACAATTTATTGCTCGTTTCCATTTATTTGATGATTCCTATAACAACTTGGCCATAGTATGATGGCAGCATCTCAAAGTATCTCGATTCTAGACATCGACATCATCATGCTGTTGTCATCGAAACCGATTGGTGATAGGAGGTAGATACTGTTAGTATAGGTACCTACATAGATTGATTTGTTATTTTATTGTCTGTCAGATGATACCTTATGTTAAGAAGATTGGTGTGAGAAATTCGATCAATTTTTGTTGAGGAGACAAAGAAAAATAGCAGATTTGCGGGTTTTTGCATCTACGAACAAGCTTGAGAAAATAAAACAAAATTAAATATGCGTTGAGAATAGGTACATATAATACCATGGCTTAGAGTTGACTTTAAAATGAGGATTGATAGAATAAGATAAATTGTATTCAAGTGACATTTTTGTTTTGTTTTTAATTTAATTGAAAATAAAGGTATACAGAATTTACACTGAAAGAAACAAAATATTAAAACTGACATTTCAGACCAATTGTTTCTTTCAATAAAATTCGTCTTTTTAAAAAGGTGATTCTGGAAAGATAAATTGACATAAAAATGCTAGAAATTTTTGATTTTGATATTATGAACGGTCTTTTGTTCAGCGGAGAGCAATTAAATACAATTGTGCTCAAAATTATCAGCTCATCAGTTCATGCACAGTGTTGACACTTCTCACTTTCCTCATTTAAAAAAAAATTGTTTTTCTCGTGGGTACTAAGCCCGTTTAAATATGATAAGCAAAATTCGTTTCAGAAAAAAGGGCAATATAATGTACTAGTAGGCCCGCGCTCGCCTTGCTTCGCTTGTTTAAATAACTTTCTGATTGTAATGCCGAATTCCTTTTAAGAAAAAAATTGATTTGTTTAAAAGAAAAAATCGACTTTTCTGGACAAATCCCTTGCATTAAAAGAAAAAATTCGATTCGACATAAAATACTTTTGTATTTTTTTTTTGATATTTTTATATTTGAATATCTGACATTTCAAACAATTTATCACTTTTTTTTTTAATATTTTGGTTTTTTTTTTTGGTAAACTATTGTAGATTTTGAAAACTAAAGTAGCCTATGTCCATCCTCATGTTCCAAGCTGTCGTTCTACCAATTCTCACATTACAATCAATTAGGTATTTTCGGAGATTAAGAGGAACAAACAGACAGACAAACAAACTATCACATTCATAGTATTAATAGGATTATAATATTAATAGGATGTAGGATAACTTAGACAGGATAACTAGATATAACTTAGTTTTTGACTTAATAACGTCAAACTTTGAAAAAAAATTGTCTATACACAATTTTAGTTTTTTTTTTTTTTTCAAAATTTTGTGTTTGAAAATCAATTGTTCAAAAACTGTTGACCAAAATAATTTGAATTAAAAATACAATACAAGAATGGATTTTTGACTTTAAAATAAGGTAGGTACAGCATGATTATGTTAGTGTTGCCGGCCGTTGTTTTTTCAATGATTTTTTTCGATTTTAAGCCAATTTTTAGAATATTGTCTCTACCGCTTAAACAGGGGGAAAAAGACCCCCCTTCTATACGATTTTTTTCTTGTCTCGAATAAGCCTATACGCCTTAGGCTTTTGTTGCATTTTATGCAAAACATTCTTTAGTATAGTATAATTTAACACTGTTATTATACTGATTACAATGGAAAAATTGCACAAGTCACATACTATATTCACTAAAATATTTGTATTAAATGTAAATATTTATGAAATAAAAATAAAATTATGTTATGGGCCTTAAAACATTCTGTATTATAGAACATCTTTTTTTAATTTTTCATTTCCCTTTCAATTTAGCGTATATATGTAAGTAATAAACTTATATTTTAATTTTTGTCGGAATCATTTTTAATGGACTTGTGCCAAATAACCTTATATTAAAATTATCTTTTTTACCTCGCCTTCAGGATTCAAGTTAATCACATAAATAAAGTCATATCAAAAACAGTTCGTTTCTAAATGTTTTCAAAAGAAATCAATCAAATTTTGAATTCAATTTTACCAACTAGATATGTATTCTAGATACATATGTATGTACATTAGACTGATTCATAAAAATTAAAATGTCTCCTTCACTTATTTTTTAAATATAGTACTTACTCCTTCCAAAGTTAATGAAGGTTAAAGTGGATGATTAATTCTATAGTCTTTTGGACTCCCTGTTGAAAATATCAGCTTTAATAAAAAATCCTAACATTAAATTTTGTCGTACATGTTGAAATAAATTTATTGTTAAAAAAAAAAGAATTTTTTTACGTAAAGACAAAATACAAAAAATAAACATTAAAAATGGCGAATTTTTATTGTTATTTTCGGTTCATGAAGCAATCAGTTTGAAGGAATTTTTTCATAAAAATTGATTTTAAAAGTAGCGGTATTGTGTGTTTATAAATATTTTTATCTCATGAAACTTATATTATAGACAGGGAATCCAAAAAACTATGGAATTAACCATCCACTTTCACCTTCAATAACTTTGGAAGGAGTACTGTAATTAAAAAATTAGTTAAGGAAGTTTTTAAGGAAAATTTACACTTCTTTAAGAATACCTCTCAATCGTTTCCGTACGATAACCGGTTGTAAAGTTATAAAAAAAGACCCAAACAAAAGAAAACTTCCCATACAATTTGTATTGGAAAAAGAAAATTGCGATGAGCGACTTAACGGCTGAAATTTTACCAGGCTTATTATTTCGCTAAAAAAAATAAATAAATTTGGTGGCACAAACGGCTCATGAAAAACCAGGGCCTAGCGACTTACAACTTTCAACCATTCCTGAGTTGACAGTTTATTGCCGAATCCGAACGGCTAAGGTGAGCGTCACTTTGTCACTTCCTCGGAAGAGGTAATAGTTCCGAAAAAAACTTAAGGTGGGAGCGGCTGGTATTGAACCCCAGACCTATATGGCATGACAGTCGATCGCACCAACCATTACGTCACGGCCTACTTCATTATTTTACTAAAGTTTAACTAAAAAGCTAGTGGCATTGAAAATCACAGATGTTTTGATTTTTTTTTTGAATCAGTCTAATGTACCTACATATGGAAAACGTTGTCCTTAAGCTATTTCAAAACGTCAACCACAGAACAATATGCCGTAATATCAGTAAATTCAGTGTGTACCTTTGTCATTCCAATCGCATACACAAAAACCTCAAATAAAATTACATAGGGGTTGGGTATCTAATATTTTTTTTTTCTTTTAACATTTTAACGTTTCTCATAACAAAACCAAATAGGTGTATACAAAGGTGAACTCGAACTCAAAACCTGATGATGCAACCGCTGTGAAATTTGACAAATGACATATCTGTGGCTAAAATACTGAGAGACCAAACAGTGCGCTGTTGGAACTTATAAGTAACAAAAAAAACGTCGTAACAGTTTCTGTTGAGATGTTGCATGTTATGACGACTATACAATATATATACGGGGGTTAACCGCAAATCACATTTATACTTTTAAACCAAAATAAAACAAAACAAAAGCTATAAGCAGTAAAACAAAGGAACGTATTGAATAAAAGTGCAACTTCAAAGAAAAAAAAAAAAAAAACTATCGGGTTTATCCGATATGAGAGTTGCTATCAAATGCCATTTGTTGTAGTAGCAATATCAAGAAAATGGCATAACAGACATCTCAAAGCTCAGATCAAACCACTTCGACCGACTGACGTTGATATAGTTACAGGGCCGTCAAATTCATGTGTACAAAATTGCATAGGTCCAAGGCCAGAGCGCGAGCACCGAAATGAGGAAAGTTAATAACTCCCAGGCCATTAATGAGAAGAAATTTCTTTTGGCAGAAATTGGCAAGTTTGAGTTCGGTCAAAAAATGGCAGTTTGGATTCAAATCAAAAACAAAATCAAAATTCAAATAAAGCTGACTAAGGGTTGTCCAATTGTTATTTTTATTTTAGTTTTGGTAGATATGGAATGTTTGTATTTTTTTTTTAATCCATTAATTAGTCAATTTATTTTCATAATATTTAACTTACGTTTACCAAAAGTACCTAGTTCTAATGAAGAAAATGTAATTAATTACATTCAAAAATTTCTTATGTAAAGTTCTTTCGATAAAAAAATGAATTTAAAATTTATAATTCAAAATTAAATTTAAGAAAATTGTGCTTTTATTGTAATAAAGAAAATTATAATTTTTAATTTTATTTATGCTTTGCAACATTTTTTTTCTTTTGATTATTATTTTTTTTAAATTTTGATGATGATTTTTCAAAAGATCCATGGCAACACTCCGCGTCTTGTTTTTTCCCACAAACCGTTCCACACTTTCTATATAGTCCATTGAAATGTTACATTAACCTTGCATTTCACTCAGGACAAAACTTTTTTTGATGGATGTGTAGGAGGGATCAGTGTGATTGTAAAAACGAGTTTTCGGGGTTGAACTCCCCCCCATTTGGCCGCCATTTTGAAAAGGAGGCCCAAAAACGTCTTCGCGATATCTTGAGACAAACAAAATTTTACACATTTTCCACATTTGTGTAGAGAATTAAATTTTCTACAATTTATGTGAACACACTTTTTATCGTAAAATTGAAAACAAAAAAGTTATAACCAAAAAAAAAAAAATGATCGTTTTAAGAAATTCATCTTAAAGAGGATATAAAATAAATAAAAGAAGATAATGATACTTTTCTTGACAATGGTCATCTTTTTTTGATTATAACTTTTTTGTTTTCAATTTTACGATAAAAAGTGTGTTAACATAAATTGTAGAGAATTTAATTCTCTACACAAATGTGGTAAAATTTTGTTTGTGTGATGTATGGTTCTCAAGATATCGCGAAGACCTTTTTACGCCCCCCTTTCCAAAATGGCGGCCAAATGGGGGTGGGAGATCGACCCCGAAAACTCGTTCTTACACTCACTCTGACCCCTTCTACTACAGATCCATCAAACTAAATTTTGACCCGTACAAAATGCAAGGTTCGGTCAAAATTTTGTAACATTTCAATGAACTAATACAGTTTACTTCTATTTGAGAGAATTTAATCTCTACTGCCCAAAATTGACAGATCACCCAAATCTGCGCAAATAAGTCAGAAACGAATTTGTTTTTAAAAGGGCCCTTTGTTAAACTGTACACAGGCGCTGTTAAAGCTCGACGCGACTCTTTTGAAGACATAACAATGCACAGGCACATTTCCAGAATAACGAAACCAATGTAAATTTTCACTAGACAACATGTGCTCAGGCTGACAATACAACACTATTTCCAGCTGACTACTCCTTCTCGAAACGAAAAAAAATATTAAAATTAATGTGAATTGATCTTAAGTATAGAATATTCGATTTCACATTAGAAATAAAGAATCTAGGTAAAAATCAATCAAGCGAAAGAGTACTTTGGTATCCGTATACATATCAAAATGGTAATCGAAAATCATTCAAAAAAAAAAAAAAAACGCTAGACTGGCTAGTTGACTGCAGATGGTTTTGTTAATTCCAATCTATAGATCAAAATTCTTTAATCTTGTTTCTTGAACCAAAAGTCCAAGACCAGTATTGAGCATTTGAAAGCAAAGCTTTGGAATAAATTCTAAAAAAATGTTTCTGTTCTAGTATCTCAAAGACGAAAAAAGATTTTTACATTTGGTTTTCAGAATTTAACTAATAATTGACTATAATATTCTAAAAAAGGGTAACACTTAAAAAAAAAAATTTACGCAAAATTAAACAAAAAAAAATCAACATAAAAAAAAAATTAAAGTACTCTATTTTAAGAACAAATAAAGGAATGGGTTATTGGCCTTCAAAAAAACTGAAGTATATTATTGCACGTGCTTTCGGTGATTTTTATAATTTTTTTTCCATATTAAGTCTATTTTTTCAGAAATTTCCCCTCTTTCTCAAGCCTAATGGTGGGGGGGTGTCGGGTGTTAGAATTTTCTTCCATACATTTTTTTCCTTATAATGATAGTGCATGAATAAGGGACACCCTTTAAAGTGGGGAAATGCATTTAATATTTTTTTTCCAACCATAGGAAATTGCATTGCTTATAATGAACAATAAATCTTAAGTCCAAACTGTTATACATTTTTGTTATGTAAAGTTTGAGTGTATGTAGGTACCCACCTACTGCAATCTTGTGCAAATTAATTGGGACAAACAAGTTTGTTAAACGAATTTTGTTCTTTGGTAGTTTAATTTTGGCGTTAATTCTTTAAATACTTTGGTAAGTACTTAATGAATTAGTTTTACGAAATATTTCTGTTGACTTTTCAAAGGTGGTGGCATTTTTTCTAAGTTTTTTTTTAGAAAACGGTCTAGGTTTAGAAATCACAGCAGCAAAAAGCTTTTAACAGATTTTAGGCGAAAAAAAGACTATGGTGGACAAAAATTAATAAGAATTGGGTTTCAGAGGACTGCAAAAAGTAGTTTTCTCGAAAGAGGACCACTTCGAGGTCCTCTGGAGTCTAATTATTATCAATTTCGCCTAAAATCTGTCAAAAGCTGTTTTTTAATTGCCTTCTGGCGTTACGACCCACTTCAAGAAGAAGAAGAAGCCATATCAAACTGTAGACGAATTCACCTGAACTTCAGCTGACTCCATATGTCCCTTTGAACCTAGCCACTTGTCTTTTCAGGGTTTATGACTCTGTTTCCGACCATCATTCTGTTGCCATTAGCCATAGTCAGTCGCATAGCCTTTTTTGTGCGTTTCAAGTGATGATGTTTACCCGTTGAATGCAACTATCCTAACAACATTAAATAATGGTACTCCAATAGCAATCAAAATCTCCCTTTTTCTGCACTCTTTTTCTGAGAATTACCCATGTTTTGTTCAAGCAACGAAATCTTGATACAGAATGTACCTAGGAACATGATTTCTAAAGCTACACCATTTTGTAAAAAATCTAGAAAAAGTGCCAGCTACCTTCAAAATGTCAACAGAAATATTGGATAAAACTAATTCATAAGCACTTACACTTACGCTACTACCGTAGTGCTAAATTCATTTAAAAAAAATTTGTTGTCCCAATTGATTTGCACAAGACTGTACCTACTCATAAAGTGAGACAATTTTGTTTAAGTACACACTAAGTTTTAATAAAATCATTAATACCGATTCAGATAAACATATTTTCGCAGAAATAGATAAAAACAAAAAAGCAACTTAATCTTCAGTCCAAAAAGGTTCGGAATGTTTTTATGAGTCTACAAAGAAAAGAAAACTTCCATTGACAATGTACCCGTACATACAACTCAATGTATTCTGACCTATTTAAAAAAGATTTTCCTTTGTGGATTGTGGTCCATTGCCAAGCCATATTATTTGATGACCGTTGTTGTTGTTATAAAAGACAACTAAATTGCAAAAGTTAAAAAGAGAAAAAAAAAAAAAAACAGTATCTTCACCATTGGAGATTCAAATGTGGTTTTCAATTCAAATGTATCTTCACATCTCAAAGAGATACCAGCTGCGTTAATACTATTCTTTGTCTTAGAAGTTTCTATACCAATATATACATAAGAAGGTAGATGCACATTTTCATGAAACAATTCTTCGATGCAACGGAATGGTATGAAAACTTAAAGCAGATACAATAACTGAGAAATCGTGCGGAGATAGTTGAGAAGAAAAAAAAAATAAGATTGCATGGACCAAGTCATTTTCCTAGAAAGTCCAAATACAAAAAAAAAAAACAAAAAAAAAAAAACTGAAACAACGCCAACAACCACCACAGCAATGCTCCAAATTGAAATCCCCCTTGTAATTTACCACAGTCAAGACCACACGTTCTTCATTTCGAATTCAAAAGAATGACAAAACATCAAGAAAATGAAATTCAACTCAAAAAGAATCTCTGATGCTGGCCTTTGCCTATCATAACATCCCTTTCCCTATACAACACCCTCTTCTCTGCCAGCCCTGAGGATGATGCGGGAGATAATTCGCGTGCTCTGACATTTAAAAAAATAATATCAGAAGTACATATGTATACGTATTATGTACCTACCTATGTATGTTTGTGCATAAAAAGATACATGGATTATAAGTCTAAGTTTTCTTTTTTTGTTTATTGCATTGTTGTTGTTTTTGAGAATTTTTTTTTCAGTTTGCTTTGAATATTATTTTTTGTTTTCATTTTGCTTTATGCTTTTGGGTCAATAGTGCAGGAAAGTTAAGCAAATTCAAATAGGTATATTTGCAGCAGAAGAGGAGAAGTAGGTATTTCAATGGATTATTTTTTGGAGCTGACTTTGAACTTCTGACAACCATTTGAGGGCCAATGTTACTCAAAGTAGAATGGTAAAATTTGCTGGTAATATTTTAATATGGATAAAGCCACTTCCGTAGCTTGTAGATATAAAGATACATAACCCTATACATACATAGTAGGCAGTACAGTAGGACCTCGGTAGTTCGATCGCTCCACTAATTCGAACAGCTATTTTTGTTGCATTAAGTATCTTGTAATTCGAACACTTGCCAAAATTGGTACCTACTCTTTATTTCGAAGTTTTATGTCAACAGCCTTGTGAACAGGACGCTGATAAATTCGCAACGCTGATGAATTTGTATTGACACGTCTTCTAGTCCAAATCACGTCACAAAATGAATTTATTATGAATTTATTGACAATGAAGAAATTCGAGACTGGGTGGAGCATACAGCGAATGAAATCCTAGACAAGTGACTCTGATAACGAAGGAAAATTTCTACAACCCCAAAAAATTATAAGTAGCGACAAAGCTCTTTGAGATGTGCCTCAACTACTGGACTATATTGTAGAACATAAATTTTCAACAATTCATCGACAAGCTCAACATTTAAAAACATGAAACCATAGCGAAAACTATTCAAAAAAAGAATTAAGCAAACCACAATGTTAAATTTCTTAAATAACAACAACAAATTTATTTCATCTTTTTTCAGACTTTTTTAAGCAGTAAATATTTTCTTTCTTGTTTCGACCAACACATATTATTTTATTATACTTACAACCACTTTGCACTACTTTCTCAGCCGAAATATTGACTACGAAAAACCTATCCAGTAATTCGGACACCTCCGTGGTTCGAATTGGGTCGGTCTCTAATAGTTCGAATTACCGAGGTTCTACTGTACATATATATTATGTATGAAGGTATCCATTCCTTTATCTCAGATGTTAATTTAGCTGATTCAAGAAAGTAATATAAATGCAAAATGGGTTTAATGGACGGACTAGATATGGAATGAAGTTGAAATTTAATGATTTTATTCAGCACAAAACTTGTAAAACTAATTTTATCATATTTTTTGTTCTTTGTTTTAATATTAAGACACCAAGCAAAGACTCACCAGAATCAGAAGCAGGCTCCTTTACTGGAGGAAGTTATTAAACTTAATGATACAGTAATTAATGCTCAGTACTGCTTTAGTTTATTTTAATGGATTTTATGTCTGAATATGAAAGGAAAAAGATATTTGCACTCATATGTTGTTGGCAATAGATTTTTACTTGCTCTACCTATACGGCAAGTATTGGTTTGTTTAGGAAAAAAAATCGAGGCTCTAATTAAGCTTAATATTACGTAGTTAAAATGAAAAAAAAAAGTTGGTTTATCGCCACACCGTTTAGCATTTGTACGTCCACTTTTCATATAATTAGACTAGATCATAAACGGGAAGCATCGATCAACTTTAAATTCGGTAGAGAGCATTAATATGTAATTCCCTAGGGGAAGAATATGATGTTTTTTTTTACCTTACATCGATATAGAAGCTGCCATACAATTACAGTGAAAGGTCCCTTAGCCGGACAACGACGGTCGCAACACTTTCGTCCGTCTGAGGGAGTTGTCCGTCCAAGGAAAAAAAAAAAATAATAAAAAATAGTTATATAATGAAATGTATAGTATATAGTGGCATGTTTGCACCTACAGGCCATGAAATTCATTTAAAGTAAAAATGAACATGAAGAAACACGATACAAACACAGACTACAGCTGCAGAAATAAAAATGTCCCTCAAGTTAGCAGAGCAAGGTCAGCAGAACAAAGTTTTAATGATGTCATCATTAGGTGCTTAATAAGTGCTAATTAAGTACCCAACAACTAAATTAAGTGCTCCAGTACTTTTGGAAAAACTTGAAATCTTGAAAAATCTTTCGGAAAACGGGGTACTTAATTCGAGTTTGATGAGCTTTTAATTAATCAAAAAGATTTGGGTGAAAAAATCTTGAATTGTTCGAGAAAACTCGAATTTAAGTTAGCAGAGCAGGGTTTTGTATGGAAAATTGAATTATTTTTTTTTTTTCTTCAAATCTTGGAAAATCTTTCGGAAAATGGGGTACTTAATTCGAGTTTGGTGAGCTTCTAATAAATCAAAAAGATTTGGGTGAAAAAATCTTGAATTGTTCGAGAAAAATCGAATTTAAGTTAGCAGAGCAGGGTTTTGTATGGAAAATTGGATTATTTTTTTTTTTCTTTAAATCTTGGAAAATCTTTCGGAAAATGGAGTACTTAACTCTAATTAGATAAAGTCTTAATTATTCAAGTATATTTATGACGAAAAAAGTAGAACAAAATAAAAAAAAAATTATTTTTTTTGTTTTAATTTTTAAAATATTTTTTGTAAAAAACAATTTTTTTAAATTTTTTTTTTTGATTCGTAGAGCACTTAAATAGCACCTAATTATGAGAGCAAACCAATTTTTTTCCATGCATTCTAACCAGTTTTCGAAAATTGCTCTGCTAACTTGATTTCAAGTTAATTAATTTTTTCCAAAAGTACTGGAGCACTTAATTTTGTTGTTGGGTACTTATTTAGCACTTATTAAGCACCTAATGATGACATCATTAAACTTTGTTCTGTTGACCTTGCTCTGCTAACTTGAGGGACATGAAATAAAATCCGTGATTTGGTGACATCGCATATATTTTCGCTGTGAACCAGGGGGGGAACGTTTTTAATGCAAACAAAGATGTGTAGAAGTATTTACGAAAATAAGGGTTGAAATTTGTATACTAAAAACAAGTTTTTGTCCGCCTTAGGAAATTAAATTATTCACACCATAAAGAAATCTGGATTGCACCAAATCTCATCGAAATTAACAAGATTTCACATTTTCAGATTTCGTAATCTAGTAGATTACTGCAAAATCTCCTCAAAATCTACTTGGAACAGTATGAATGTGTAACAAACATACTTAATTACTCATTTTTCTCTTCAGTATAACAGTTCAGCAACAAAAAATAAACAATTAAAAGAGAGTTTGTTATGTGTAGTGCGTTTAGTGTACTCAGGTGGTGGATTTGCATTCCATTTTGTGTTTTTTTTTAATAAAGAAAATAAAAATAGGAGCTATCACTATATTATTTATTTTTCGCAAACCATGCAAAGGATTTTCATTAATTTCGTATCTTTAATTTTTAAATTGATTGCCGTAAAACTGCGTTTCTTGTTTAAGCCAAAAGGAATAACATAACATGAAATAGGGTTTTGTCGGTTTTTGAGGAGATTCCTTTATTTTAAGATTTTTGCCGTATCTTCATATACCTATCTCCTTAATGGTGTGACTCTGTTTTTAAACCGGTACTTCTAAGCAGGAAAGTAGGCAGGATTTTGACAAAGGTATGGCAAACTCACGATTTTCTTTTTTAATTTTTCAAAGAAGATATCAGCTACTGAATAAATAGAATCTTATAAAATATATAAATTTGGTATTTTTATGATGTATTTAAATTTAATATAAAGTGAATAAATTCGCCCTTAGTCTGTTAAATATTTTTTAAAACAAATTAAAAAAAGAAAAGAATTTTATTTAAGTAGGAATAGGAAATATAGGAAATTATTTACTTATAAACGATGTAGTAAAATTAGTCCCGGGAACGAATTCCACTAAGGGCATTATTAGTAGTAAAAAATAAGAATTATTCCTGGGATCATTCTAAGAACAAAATTTTATGGAGGAATCCCCCCTTGGGGGTTGGGTTGGTCAATGTCTGAAAAGTTGACTTAAAAAGGAAAAAAATTACATATTAGAAATCAATGAAAGCACATACCTACAATGATTTGTTATCACTATTTTTTCTGATTTTTTTTTTTAAATCAAGTTGTTTAATTAAATAGTTTTTGAGAAATTACATTTCAAAGTCAAAATTAAAAATGTTAACATTTTAAATTTTTTTTACTTAATTACCCAAAATTTAAAAAAAAAAACAAAAACAACATATTTTTTTAAATTTAATTTCTCAAAAATTATTCATTTAAATAACTTGTTTAAAAAAAAAACTAAACAAAGGAATGGAATATGTATTAACCTTCCAAAACAGCTAAACCAATTCACTGCTTGTTCTTTCGTTGATTTTTAATCTTTATTTTAAACTTAAAGTCAAATTGTTAAAAACTGACCACCCACTCCGCAGCTCCAGGGGGAAGGAAATATACAGTTTTTTTCCCATACAATTTTTTCTTAGAGCACAAAAACGCTTTCAATTTTTTTTTTTTTTTTCAAATAAATGTGTTCATTTTTTTTATGGTACACTTCGGCGTATGCGTACTTTATTTTTTATTCCGTCACTACTTCCTTTTAAATTTGTCTCTTCTTCAAAAAAAGAGAATGCCCAAAAGATAGAAATTATTGAAACCGGTTAAATTTGTTCAAGAGACATCAATTGAAAACGGTTCCTCATATACCTACATATAATCGTTAAATCGTAGTAAAAGATATTTATAGGATATTTGAAGACTAAAAGATATAATAGATAACATTTTTTTAATAAAAAGAAGTGTTATATCTTAATAAAAACCATAAAAAAAACAATAAGCTCGATTTTTGCGACTATACCTAGAGATGAAAGTTTGTTGTTATTTTTTGATTTTTTAATAAATTGACATTAGAAATCCAAATAAATTAGTCCAAAAGCTATCGTAAGTCAAAATCTTTGAATTGGAGGAAGCCACTTACTTTCCCATACCATCATACCTACCACCTACATAATAGGCTGCAGAAACCTACAACACTTAAGACAAAATCTTAATCAATTTTGAGTATTTTTGTGTCGAAAAGTTGATATTGGTCAAACCGGAAAATCAAAGTCTACATTTTTGTGTTACATTAATATGAAGATTTAAATGTACCTACCTACATACAAATGATTTATTGGTCATCAAAATAAATTCTCCCACGTTTTCAGGAAATGCATCTTTATGTTAAACAATGTTTGCGGGTGGGTTTATCAGCAGCAGATTTATGTTTTCATAAAAGAAGACATATACATACGAGTGTAGGTATACATACCTAGACCTATTTGTCATATAAAAGTTAGCCCTCTTCTGGCTGTTTATCTCATTAAATCTTTTTTCATTATTCGTTTTTTGATTGCCTCATTTGTTGCCAAACTCTTCTCTGAAATACTTGTATAGGTAAATTTAAAATATGATGTCTAAGACTTAGTATATGCCTGTTACCTGTACACATAACCCGCAGGTATATATGTATGTATATTGTATATCAAAAATTTGAAAGTTCTATAATTATCTTTAAACATTAACATGGAAATTCCATCATGGTTACTTTAGATAAGTACAGATAAGTGCATAATGAAACTACCTACTTCCTAAGAGAAGTACCTACCTGCCTTGCCTAGCCTACATGTACGGTAGATATGTAGCATGTACAAAAAGCTTTAACAAATAAATAATTCAACGTCATTTCTCACATTGTTATTTTCTTTCCAATTGTCTGCCATATACCTATTTGTTGTTGTTGACACCTGCTCAATGTTTTTCTATTTTAATTCCCATACCTCTATACTATTGCATTTTATCTGAAATATAATTCACAACGAGCAAAATCCACTAATTGCACATTGCTGCCTGTGAAAGAAGAAAACAAAAAAAAAATATCAACTAAAGCCCAACATAAAAGAAGATAAAACAGAAATAAGAAAAAGCTTAAAATAAAAAAAAAACAAACTTAAAACCAATTGAAAAAAAATTTTCCGGCCGGCTTACTAATGACAACACAAACCACTCAAAACTGTAAACAAATAAACAACTACCTATACATACAACAATTTGGATACACTTCCGTTCGTGTAGAAGTAGATAGATATACCTTTTCTACAATGATTTAAATGCAAGCTTGATAGAGATCTTTTTGGAGTAGGTCTTTTCTAGACTGGATGTGAAATTGGGGATTGATGTTAATCACATTCATATATGAATCCAATTCATCAAATGGTGATTTTATCTTATTCTAACAAAGGCATCTTTATTCTTTTCATAGGTTAAATAGATACAGATGTTAAATTAAATGTAGCTGTTTGTCTATGCACCAAAACAGCGGCGCATGTCATGTTAATCTTTAAATATACATCTGTAAATATTTATGTATGTGTAAATATTATACAGATTACAGGGTGTCCCCTCATTCATGCTTTATATTTTGGGGATGATCATTCTAAGAAATAAAATTTAAGCGCAAAAGCCTTACCCTCCTCTTCCCTGAAACGAGGTGTGGCAATTTCTGAAAAATTGACTTAAAATTAAAAAAAAATTAAAAATTAAAGAAAGTACATACATACATTCAAATACATCGAATACTAAAAAGTCTGCTAATATACATGATGACTTTAGAGTCACGACTTTTTACGAACATAATGAGTACGAATGAGAAGAAAGATGAGACGGAATATAAACTGCCCTGTGAGTCGCGGGCCAAATTTCGGTGACTCATTTTTGACGTTATTCCTTCACTTTAAAGAAAAGGTGCCCTTAGTTTATTTGTTCTTTTAAATTGTCAGTTAATTATACTCTCTCGTTGGCTTACTAGAAATAAATGAAATTTAAAATTTTTAATGGCATCACATTGGTGGTTGCGTTCGGATAGAAGCTATCCACAAAATTTTCAGATAGCTTGAGTTGTTATTGCATCAGCACATAGGGATTACAACAACGCAAACCTATTAGGATTTTCTGGATAGTTACCTGAACGTGCCCATTACGACAGAAATGTTTTTCGGAATGTAAATTGTGAAATATTTTTCGGATGAAACTCACAATGGGCGAAAATTTTTTACGGGTGGAATGTATTTTGGGCGAAACTTGCAATAAGGTTTATTGATTTTTGGATTTCAATGGGAAAAGAATATGAAGAGAGCCAAATAAATAGAGTGGACATAAAAGAGGATACAGCGTTTTATTGAACTTGTATTGCTGCGCTATCTTGAGTTACCAATAAAACGCACTTAATATCGTGTGAAGAAGTACATATCTGTTAAGCAAAACTAGCTTGGAAATAAAACACCATTACCTGTACATATTTTATTTTACAGATACCTACGGCAATTCATTAACTGAA
The DNA here is from genome assembly GCA_947049315.1 of Epistrophella euchroma. Taxonomy (NCBI): domain Eukaryota; kingdom Metazoa; phylum Arthropoda; class Insecta; order Diptera; family Syrphidae; genus Epistrophella; species Epistrophella euchroma. Next base: position 124,786,891 of record OX346246.1, read on the forward strand.
CTTTTATTACTTTTTTTTATTCTTTTTTCATAAAAGAAATTAAATTGTTTATGAAGTTCAAAATTTAGTAATTTATATTCTGTTGCTTCATTGAATTTTCCTCATACTTGTATTGCATCCCTTATCGCGATTCCCTTGGCCAGGCCTAGTTTTCCTAATTCTAAATTCAGCCCTGGTTGTTTATGTATGGTTGCTAAGGTATATAGAGCATTGAGAATTTCAATTTCAATACTCAAATAAATAAAAGACAACTGACAAATTTGTGTCACGACTCAAAAATCATTGCGTAATAGCGTGCGTCTCAAAGAATGAAATTACAAAGGAGAATTCGAAGATGAGTTACGACGTAAAAGTCAACATGTACATAATAGCAGACTTAATAACGTAAAATTTTGAACAAAATTAGTTTGAACACAATTTTTTTCAAAAATTTAAGTTTGACAATGAATTTTTGAAAAACTGTTTATTAAAACAACTTAATTTAAAATCAAAGTAAAACCAGAGATTTCTGGCCCTTCAAAAAAGTATAGCATGCCGTTGTAACCGTTACTTTTTTTTAATATTTTTTTTTTCGTTTTATACCAAGTCAAATTTTTTAGAAAATTATAATATTTCAAAAACAATTCCCTTAAACAGATTTATTTAAAAATAACATAAAGGAAGAGATTTACGAAAAGTTATATCAGGGCATTGTGTGTGTAACCGTTGATGATAAATGATTTTTCAACAAAAAAATTTTGAACTTTTTTTTTTTTAATTCCAAAATCTATTTTTTTGAAAAAATTTGTATGCGGTATAATTTAGATGTAAAAGGACCTCCAGAATAAACATTTTGATCAAAATCGGTTGAGCCGTTAACGAGAAAGTCGAAAATAAAATAAAATTAAAACTGTTCTAGGACAGGTACCGTTAATGACGGTCTTTGGTATTTTTTTTTCTAGCCAAATTGAAGACCATAACCGCATTAGTACACACAAATTTTAATCAAAATCGTTATAGCCATTTTTTGAGATAAATAACCTTTTTTAAAACAGTTTTGTACTGGAGGTACCATTATTTTGTGAGCGATAAAAAATATACCAATTTCAGCTCTAGGGAACAACTTAAACATCTTATGCTCCGAGTTTGAAGAAAATCGCTTCAGTGGTTTAGGCTGTAAGTCGAGGTAAAGACAGACAGACAGACAGAATTGCGGGTTCTCTATCATCGTAATGTCGTGTTTCATTGAAATCTCGAGTTCTATTTTTTGTATGAATCCAAAACTTGCCCTATATTTCCCATATCGCAAGTAAAAATTATGTTAAAAAATATTCAGCTTCCAATTTTGAACAATTGGTGTCCTCTTAGGTCAGACTCTCTGAAGTTATTGCCTAAAAAGATTGAGATTCGTTAAATTTTACAAAATCAATTTCAAAACATGGGGAAATAGTATGGTGATTTTTTGCCGCTATTTATTTTTCTAGGCATCACTTTTCACAGAAAATCGAACCTAGAATTGCAAATAAAAAGAGCAAAATTTGAGGAAATATCGATTTTTTTAATACTTAAGGTCAGATTCAGACTATAGTTTCTATAACGATATCAATCTCGATACCAAAACAAAAATTCTTACAATAGAAACAATTCTCATTCCCCCGTATCAATAAACGAAAAACAACGAAAAGATAAGACTAACACATATGTCAACTTGCAATTCCTATTAATAAATTTGGCGTTTAAGTGTAGTAGCCGTGGCGTGATGGTTAGTGCGATGGACTGTCATGCCGGAGGTCTAAGGTTCGATCCCAAGCCTCGCCACCTATTTATTTGAAAGAAAAAACGGCTACTGCCTCTTGCGAGGAATTGACAAATCCTCCAAGAGTATCTCCTGTCACAGAAAAGTGCCGCTCGTTGAGAGTTGTAAGTTGTAAGTCACTAGGCCCTAGTTCTTCATGAGCTGTTGTGCCATCAAATTTATTTATTTTTTTTTTTGTTTAAGTAATGAATAACTTCATAATCCACACATGCTTACATTTCATAATAACAAGCATATTTTTCATCAATCAGTGCATGCGTGTGACACACGCATAAGAATACTTCCACGATTTGACGAAGTGTTGCCGTACTTTCTGTGGTACAGACTGGAACTATTATGATATGTTCATTAATAATAAAAGTTATTCAACGGGCAAGTTGTCTATCCGTGTGCTAGCTAACACACGTGTTAAGGAGTGGACAGTGACTTTTTATTAATAGGGCTGATTGTGTGTATTCACTACACCGATTCTAGATACCTACGTTTCTCATATGAAATTATTTTATTGTATCGAGATTGGCATTTGTATCGATGTAGTGTGGATTAGACCTTAAAGATCTTGAAGAACGATTAAAGCAGAGTCCATTTTCGTAATGTCAAAACCTAGTTTCACTGCACTTTATGTTTCTAGCTTAATTGCCAATAATTTTCCCTCTAATGGTATTTAACTAAAACATACAAAAATTGCATCACTAACTTGTCATTATAATGTCAGACATGAGTTAATGTCCCGAACAAAACGACCGACAATGACTAAAAACATGAAACATTCGTCAAATAATAATGTTCTCTTATCAAACATCATCAGTCACAGTGCCAACAGCATTTCATTTTCATTCATTTATTATAAAAATACAGTGTCCTCCTCCTGAGGCAACATTTCAATGTAGGTAACCAAAATTTTCTAACTCAGCTATTTATTATTGTGAGTTCAAAGTTCTAATTTACTGAGTTCATCAAAATAATGCACACGACTGTAAATATGTAGTTTGCTTGAAAATTACCTTCCAAATGCACAACATTGACTATTTCCGGTCTCTTCCCCTTCCACTAAAGTTACCTACACATCATCATCATTATGATCATCATCCGTGATAGTAACTCCATTAATATAATAAAAAGAAAAACAAAAAATCAGCTAACGACATGCAAGCACGCGAAGGTAGAATACAAAAAAAAAAAAAAAAAAAAAAAGAATAATTACAACCTTCCCGTGTGCAGGTTCACGTCTCGCGTGTTGTCGCGACGCTTACGCTACTATACCACCCTATATATCGCTGCTGGATGTCTGAAGTCTGAACTCATTGCCTTGCCATCATCATATCCCCCAACCCCAACCCAACCTCCGCGCAGCTCACTATCACCGCTTCCAATCATTTTCCATTTCATTTTGGGTTTGGTCGGTAAAGTCGGTGCTTCATTGCATTTGGAGTCATTAAAAGTTGTGGCCGCGTTAAATTATGACTCTACTACATGGGTTAGGCTAGGCAGGTATACTTTACTAACATAAAAACGTGGTTAATGGGATAAATTAACGCAGAGACCAACCGGGTTGTTGGTTTTTATAAAACTACAACTGGTCGACATAATATTTGCCTTAGTAAAATTCTATTTGCTATCAATTTAACACAATCCTTCAACTACTTATTACTTTATTATTGTGCATAATGTATTAATATGGAATGCATTCATTGGGGTAAGAAAAACATTAGCAAAGTTTTAACACTTCATCAGCTTTTTCCATGAAATATACAATATGGGGTTAAAGTTTTGTGGAACGTAGCGCTTTTAACAAAAAAAAAAAAAAAAAAAAAAAAAATTGATAGCGTGGCAGCTCGTGTAGAACCAGGGCCTACTGACTAACAACTCTCAACCATTCCTGTGTTCGTGTAATTGGCAGAAATGGAGAGGACCTACAGTTTTCTACCGAATCCAAACGGCTAAAATGAGAAGCACTTGTTTAAGACAAAAGTTATTATTGGACAATTTTTTTCACTTCCTCGCAAGGGACTCTAGCCGTGAGAAAAACATTTATCGTTTCTTATTTGGAAGCCGCTGGGAATCGAACCCTTTAGTCCTATACGCACTAACCATTATACCCCGGCTACTACACTTTCTCTTTATAGCCCATTTTTATGTGCAAGATCATCCGATATTCACAGTTTATTCGAGGTCGTTGGAGTTTAAGACGCGCCTTAAAAGGATTTTGACTACCCTTAAAATTATAAAAGACAATGTTAGAAGGGAACAATAGAGCCATCATTAAAGTCAAAACAGATTTCAACATTCGTGATGTGCGGCAAAAGAAAGAATCTCTCTTAACTCGACAGTAAGTCTGAAGTATGGACTCCTAGTGCCAGTTGTACAATCGTGGTTTAAATTTTGATCCGTGGTTCAGGAATTTTAACTCGCCGATTTCGGCGGGTTAACTGAGGTTCAACGATGGTTCAAGGTTCTAATATGCACCAAAAGCCAATTACATGCCTGAACCATCGTTGAGCCACAGTTAATCCGGCGAAATTGGTGAGTTAAAATTCCTGAACCACAGATCAAATATTTGTACAACTGGCCCTTAGTACGATGTTGGGTGCTAAGTCGTGAAAAGATCGCCGCCGGCACGAAAATATCATCGCACTACAAAATTCATCAGCTCAGCTTTATCTAAATGCAAGGTATATTGTAGTATAGCCCGTTGCATAATGGTTACTTCATTGGGCTGGCATACCAGAGGTCTGGGTTCAATTCCCAGCCTCTAAAAATAAATAAATAAATAAATAAATTTGATGGCACAACAGCTCATGAAGAACTAGGGCCTAGTGACTTACAACTCTCAACCATTCCTGTGTGCGTGTCTGCAGGAATGGAGGGGACCTACAGTTTATTGCCGAATCCGAACGGCTAACGAGCGGCACTTTTCTATGACAGGAGATACTCTTGGAGGATTTGTCAATTCCTCGCAAGAGGCAGTAGCCGTTTTTTTTTTTTCTAAATAAATAGGTGGCGAGGCTGGGGATCGAACCTTAGACCTCCGGCATGACAGTCCATCGCACTAACCATCACGCTACGGCTACTACAATTCCCAGCCTCTGCCACCAAAAAAAACAATATTTTTCAGGACTACTGCCTCTTACGAGAAAGTGACAAATCCTCCAAGAGTTTTTCCTATCATAAAAAAGTGCCTCTCACCTTATCCGGTCGGATTAAGCAGTAAACAATTCTTTTTTTTTCCTCTGGTTAGATAAAGAAAGCTATAGTCTAAATCGTTCAGTCAACTGAATGTCGCAGGATAATGTTATAAACGTCAAATTTTTGGTTTGTTGCAATGCTAACGCCCAACACAGCTGATGCTGATGTAGCAGTATACCAACAATAGATAGATGTTTGCTTGAAGTTTGAATTACTTTTTGATAATTTGAAACGGTAAACGCATTAAGCAAAAAGTAATACATACTAAGTTCGATAGATTTATGAACATTTGATGAAAGTGTTTATGAATATGACAGTTTACGTTAAGGAAGAAGTAGAACATAAGCTTTCAAGTTTAACATAAATATTTAAGTTTATGTTCAGCAAATGGGCTTAAATGAAAGTAAGGTGTGGGTTAACTATTAAAAATTAAAACAAGTGTTTTTGCTGATTTATATTTTGATTTATGAAAAATACAATTTTAGGGAGCAAATTAAAAAAATTTTTGAATTCAATTATGAAATTGACTTTAAAAGAAACTGCATTACAAAAACAAAAAAAAACTCCGTAAGAGCGTTTTAGTTTTTTTTTTTTTACTATTATAGTGACACCTCTCTATTTCTATTTTTTTTATTCATTAAAGAAAAATATTTAAACAATTAGTGCAACTACTTTAAACATTTGACTTCAAAACCACCCGCCAAAGTTTTGCCGTTTAAAGCTCACATTTGTAGCTAATCAGTTAAATGCTGCCAACAACTTAAATTTCAATCTCAGTTAAGTTATGTGTACCGTAAGGCAGGTCTCTCAAGTATTTTCCCCAGACGCTATGCCAAAACACAAAGGTATCTAACACACCACCAAATCATTGATACTATGGTGACCATCCTTTTATTTTTAGTGAAGCGGAGTTGGTTAGTCACAACATAATAATTGTTCCAAAGTATGTTAACGTTAAACTTGTTTCGATTTTCTCAAAAACCAAAAGACATTTTATGCATCCGGTTTTTAGTGTTTGACTAGGAATTGATGGAGCATCGAATTTTAAAAATAAAAATTTTATTTAATAACGTAAAATTTTTAACAAAATTAGATTGAAGACAATTTTTTCAATATTTTTTCAAAATCTTGAGCTTGAAAATTAATTTTTCAAAAACTATTCTCTAAAATAATTTGGATTAAGCGCAAAATAAAAGAACAGATTCCCTTCTTTATAAAAAAAATAAGTATAGCGTGACATTGTAAATGTTGTCGTTGTTTTTTAATGACTTCTTTTCCATTTCTATGTTTTTTTTTTTTTTTTTTTTTTAGAAAATTGCTCGTCCCGCCTGCTTGGGGGAAATAGACCCCCTTCCTGTATAATTTTTTTCTTGTCTCGACTCAACCTACACGCTTTAGGTTTTTCTCACACCGTATATGAATCACCCTGTACCTACATATATCTATTTTTTTGCATGCTCCATTTGCATAGAAAACTAAAAACCTTAACTCTACCGATTGAATTATCTCGAAAGCCGTTATTCTTAGTAAGAAAAGTATCATAATCTTATTTGTAGGAAATCTTCTAAGCTAGAAATTAGTCCTTATTTTTTTTTCTGTACAAGGGACGTTAGGGAGATGATCACGAAAAATCAATTTGAGGGCCTTTCACCCCGTATAAAATTGTTAACGGTGCTCCTATAGATGGGGACTACTTTCACAGTTTCTTTAAAATTTTATATAATCTGTCTGAAGAAGGGTCTAGTCACGCCCGAAACGTCACATACATATATAAAATAAAAAAGTATACTGACCCAAAGCCCACAAGAGGTACCAAGAACTAGAAATACATTCATAATAATTTTTGCTAGGGAAAGAAACTATTTTATGACGTTTTCGATTGGTAAGCGAAAATAATTCGATATCAAGTACCAAACAAACTGTCAAATTCCACTGGCTTGATGTAAAGCCATCATCGTTAGATATAGATGCCAACAAAAATTCAAAAAACCTGAACATTCAAAGATTCTTTTAATTGCTTCGATAATTCCCTTCATTTTGTCAAATTCCATTACCTAACATATAGGACATGCCTCAAAAATCCCCGAACTCTTTGAAACATTTTGGAACAAAGTTTTAAATGCATGCGTCAATATATGATTCGCCTTCTCTCTAACATAATCAAATATCAGATTCCATTGAAGAATGGCTACGATGTCTATAAACATAAATTAAAATCCCTCAATAAATCTAAAAAGTTAAGATTATATTAATTGTTCTATGTAGAAAAGGTCGATTTTAGTGTTTTCGAAAATGATTTGGAATAACTTAACCCTAAAATAGTTCGTTCTTCATATGTTAAGCCAAACCATACACTGTCAAATTTCAATTGACATTCTGAAGGGTTCAGAAAAACCTTCTGTATGCCGTATTAACGTATTATTAACGTTAAAGAGTTGGGCTGTATGTCAACATGTATACTTACTCCGATGACAAAATAATTAAACTTTCGACGATAATAACGGACGTGTTAACTAAAAGCTCCAAGTATCAACGCGAGTGAGTGTCATCGCAGAGACGTTAATGTGTTGAAAGTTTTTGCTTGGCAATCACGGTTTTACTATTTGGTTAAATTTTTGCATATAAGTATGATGTATTTCAATCTTTGATTTGTATTCAAAAAATGTTTTGTTCTAAGAAGATTGTTATTTAAAAAAAATATGGTCACCCCAAACATAAATATATCGCATATAGGTAACTAACTCATGGTATAACGTTATAGTCTTGCATTGTTTTGTTTTTTCTATTTCATTGCAATTTTCTTTTATTTTATTTTTGCTCCAAATGGTTGATCCATGTACCATTGTACCATGTCTATGTCCTCCCATTAACGCTCCTTTCGTTCCGTTTTTCGCACTTCACTTTGGAAAGTTGCTAATGTTGCGCTGAAGCCACTTAACGACGACGTCGACGACGACGACTACTGCAATATGATATGGCAATGGCGGTGGTGATTATCATCGTCATGATGATGATGCTTAAACTAGAAGAACGATGAATTCAACTGGGAAATTCGGCTGAGATATTTCCACAGCTTCCAGCTTCAACTGTTTTTCTCAAATTGTCAGAATGACGCGAGACGGTGGCATAGTGTGGATGGCATGATGGCGAGAAGCAAGATAAATGCTAAAATGAAAATGGGAAAGAAACACTATATGCGCTGAAATGTGTATAACATAAGTATATATATCTCTGGATGAGAATACTGTTATGTAATTATACCAACAACAACAATTCAGTGCATTTAGATTGCATATTATTCCAAAGGCTAAAGTGACAAGTTGTATAGGTGCACTTGAACAGCTCATATTTCTATAGTTCGCAAATGCTGATGTAGATGTCTCTGTTTTGTTTAAAGTTTGTTGTAGTAGAAGATGCCTGCTTATCGGTTGGTTGGTTGTTTGTTGTTAGTTTTTTTTTAATTTTTAATTTTGTTCTTTTCTTCTGTAGGTATGTATTGTATGGTTATAGGAACTTAGGAATGAAAAGATTTCTCTGGAATTGTGTTTAAATTTTAATTGTTCCAACAGAGATTAATTAAACAAAGCAAATAATACCTAATGCTCAACAGCGAGCTTCCTTGCATAAAGTTTGCAATGATGGATGAGCTCCTACTTTTCTTTTTATAATGGAAGTATACTGGATTTTGTTGTACATGTTTTAATGAAAATAACAGATTAAAAAAGTTATTTTTATTAAAAAAAAAAAATGAGTATTTTGTGTTTAAATACTGAATGTGCTTAAATGGCGATTGCCTTAGAGTATCAAGATTTTGTCCAAAAAGATTTTATACATATACAGTGGAACTTCCGTAAGTCGAACTCTCAAAATGAATAAAAAAAAATCGAGTTATAGAAACTTCGATCTATAGAAATAACAACAAAAGTTTAAGATTTATTGTTTTATTTAATTATAAGGATATTCAAAGAGGGACAATAAATTTTAATCAGCACAAGTGTAAAAAAGTAAATATCATTCGTTAACATTTTTTTTTAATGCATTTGACTTGTAAAATGTTTTAGTTTCATGAATTGGATTGAAGAAACTATTTCAAAGGCTTCATACACTTAAGCTTGCCTCGGCTGCCTGATGAGTAAGCCTTCATCTGGATCATCTGGATCATTTTTACCGTCACTCATGGTTTTCACTTCAGAAGCTACCGAAAGCAAAATCTCTTCATCAGACGTCATATGCCAAAGAATAATTTCATTGTCCTAGTTAATATATTCTTGAAGGCTTCACCTCAAGTCTTGTGTATTAGCGGAAAATTTTTGCATTTCACTGAACTCATGTATGGGCACGCCAAAGTCTGCGTGAATTTGATTAAAAGATCACTCAAATTCACTTATGACCTCCAGTTTTTGATCAAAAGTTAGATGCTTTAATTTTCTTCCTGAAATTTTTTTTTCAATAAGAAATTTTAAACACAACATCTACGCATAAAAACTTCACCCGTAAAAACCGAAGTTTGACATACAAATTATACATACATTACATACCTACTCAAACAACTTTAAAAATTATGAAATCACAGTAAATTAAAGAAAATTAAAAAACAAAACTTGAAACAAAAGGGGTTCCCCGAGTCAGAGAAAACTGGGAATGTACTAAACAAACTTGCAAAAGACTCAACTCAAAATTTGAAAATAAAGAAGAAAAGTTCGAGTTAAAGAGACTTTTTGCCACCAAATGCGGACTAAATACTTCGAAATAGAGAGAACTTTGAGTTACACAAGTTCGAATTACGGAGGGCAAAATTCATGAAAATAAAGTTGAAAATGCAAAGTTCTCAATAAAACTTTGAGTTTTAGAGAAATTCGACTTATGGAAGTTCGAGTTATGGAAGTTCCACTGTATAATATTCAAACTTTTGTGTAAGGTCAATGTAAAAAAAACTATTACTGTGTATTATGAAATAAAATTTTGTGCTCTTGCAAACAATTTCTATTAACCAATAACATTTAGGTTTTTCTTCGTCCAACAGAAAATGGGGTTCCTTGAAATAAGTTTATTGGAAAATTAAGCTTGAAAATCTATGATAATACTGAAAGGAATTCTCCTTTGACATATGTATACCTATAGTTCTGGTTAAGAAAAATTTTGTTTAAAATTTTTAAATAACGGTCTTGGGAAATCGAATTTCAATTTAAGAACTCGCATCAGTAAAAACTTCAAACATGCGATCTATTGACTTATTCGGCACGACTATCTCTCATCGTGAAAAGTATGCCTTCCACCTTAGACGTTCGGATTTGGCAATATACAATGTAGGTCTCCTATATTCCTATAGACACGCACACAAGAATGGTTGAGAGCTGTAAGTAACTCTCCTGGCACTTGCCACCTATTTTTTTATTTCTAACTTCTAACAAATTATTAAGCCTAGTTTATACATCAATGCGAAGTGAAATCTAAATCGAAATGAAACATTAATAAATCTTGCCTCGAAAGGTTTATAAAGAAAATAAATTTTGTTTTATATTTTGTTTAGGTTAGTCCGTTGAATTATATTCACTTCGAACCAAATTTCTCCCTCCTTGTCGCTTAAATAATTGGATTTAATTTTATTGAATTTTTCACGCCTGTAAAAAAAACTAATTTTTTGTATGAAAATTTCACTTCGCTTCGATCTATAAACTAGGCTTTTAGGCCCATTTGCTGAAACGAAACTTAAATATTTATGTTCAACTTAAACGCTTATGTTTCACTTTTTCCTTAGCGTATAATTGTCACATAAGCTCTTATAAATAAAATAAATTTGGTGGCACAAACGGCTCATGAAGAACCAGGGCCTAGTGACTTACAACTCTCAACCATTCCTGTGTGCGTGTCTGCAGGAATGGTGGGGACCTACAGTTTATTGCCGAATCCGAACGGCTAAGGTGAGCGGCACTTTTCTATGACAAGAGATACTCTTGGAGGATTTGTCACTTCCTCGCAAGAGGTAGTAGCTCCGAAAAAAACTTAAGGTGGAAGCGGCTGGTATTGAACTCCAGACCTCTGGCATGACAGTCCAACGCACTAACCATTACGCCACGGGCTACTACACATAAGCTCTTATGTTGAACTTAAATATTTAAGTCTAATTTCAGCAAATGGCTCTAAGTGGTATTCATAGTTCATACTTGTCAAAAAATAGTTTTTTTTTTTATTTTTAAAGATGACCATTGTAAAAAACTCAATCTTTTTGAATTATTCTTACTCATAAAAATCTGTATATAATTTTAAAATGTAGATCTTTTAAAATAATTTTATAGATTTATTGTACAAAATTGACACATCTGTGGGCTGTGGCACAGTTTGGTTCAGAAGAAAAGAATATTGTTAACCATATCGAATTTAGCTTTTAAAAACTTTTGATAAGAATGTCAACAGTAAATTCGCCATCATAAACAAAATTAATTTTTTAATATAGAACTAATTTAAAGAAAATATAAAATCAGTATGCTTTTTTTCCCTCCATATTGCCTGCATTACTCTTTGATAATCAATATTCCAAACTAATTTAGGGGCTAGATGTATGTATGTACATATGTATGTATATGTTCATAAAATTAAATTCATTAAAAACGACACAGCCTCTGTGTATTACAACCAAAACAAGCTACCATTCGACACATAAATTCCATTTAGCTCAGACACTATGCGAACTCAAAAATGTTTTATATTTAACAAAGGAACAGTTCCCATGGGATCCATTTACTCCAACCCCCGCTAACTGTACATTATTGAAACCCTTTAAAAGAAGGGAATGTGAAAAATAAACCAACCATGTTTCATAGATTTTACGTCACAATATGTCATGTGTTTATAACAGCGGAAAAAAATTATGCTCACTTGCAGCTCGACATAACACCATCCCCCATGAATAACACAAAGTGTCAAACACATAGCGGATATAGTTTTTCATATATAGCCACTGTATGGTAACGATGATAGATAGAAAAGTTGGTTTCACTATAGTTTGCAAACACCTTATAGCTACCTTACCAGCCATTGATCTGATCTGATCCGACACTATCACCACCGTTAACCATGGCCGGACTTAGCTGTTGAAGCATATTTTTTTTATTGCACTGGTCAAAAAAATTAAGTGAACAAAATATTTTTTTAGTTTTTTTTTTGAGTTTTTTGAACTCTATGAAAAGTGAACGTATTGAGATGAAACAAAAAGCATTAAAGCTTTCTGTTCTTTGTGTTAAGAAATTTAAGGGAATCATATGTATGAAGTAACGCCAAAAATAATTTTTTTCTTTTATTTTTTGAAGAGCGTCATTTTCTTTGATTTTTTTTGACATGGATTATATGTCTTTCTCGAACGGTTGGGTGTGATGTAACGAAAAGCGGACCGTCACGAAAACATGTACCGCTCGCGCCCTACTGCTAAGTGACTGTTTGCACTACAGACATCCTACATATACCAATCTATAGATTAAGATTGTGCAAAGATTATAGAGGGATTGTTTTATAGCTATCGCCTCATTGTTTCACGAGATGAGTCATCGCCTGTGGGGTAAATTGCAGCTAAATTAGGAGTACTCAAATTCATTTGAGCTCAATTTCTTCGGATATATAAGTGCCACTGACATTGATTTCTCATTCATTGATATCTCATTCGAAAGGGTTTGAAAAAGGGCATCCCTTCCACATTTTTCCCATATCGTTAATTCACGTTATAGCACATATGTAAGACATGTAATCCATGTTCGGTAGGTGCCACAAGGGCGATCTACCAAGGGTATTGTTTTAGCAAATTAAATGTATACTTATTTCAAAATCGCCATTTTTCGTAGTTCTAAAATCTTATTTTTCTTCCGATATCTGCTTTTGAATGAAAAAAAAAACACTAAAGGGCAGTTTTGGTAACCTGAATTGATTTTATGACCTTTACAAAACTTTAAACCGAATATTTTTTTTGGCACCTCACCGTTATTTTAAAAAAATGTACAAAAACGACTTTTTCTATTTTACTTATGTATGTCGTTTTCCATTGGACGTCTGGAAGCGTCCGGAATCAAACCAAACTCTTCTAAAACCATTCCATTGGCACAAAAAACGGTCAACCGACGATTCTGAGAAGAGAATTTCGCTTCTCGATTTAAAATCAGAATCCACTCAAGAAGCACTAATACATGAAAAGCTCTAACGTCAGAACAAACTCACTCAATGTCAAAAGCAAACGTCAGCCTCTGTTCGAAAGACGCCATGCTTGTCATTCTCCTGCAGCCAAAAATATCAAATCAAATAATGATAATACCTGTAAACCGAAGGGCATTTCACCTACACAACGATTCACCAATACAATGACAAAATTTTTAAGTTAAGTAGAAGTAGTTAGTACTGTTCCATTGGATTTCAGGATGAGTGGATCCCTGAGTGAAACCAATGGAAAACGACATAAAACAACCTTTATGTAACGTGTTATTCATTTTGTGGTTCTGAAAGTGAACTTAATAAAGGGGTTAGCGCCCTTTGTGATTTGCCAAGAATAGCGGCCTACTTTATCCAATAGATAGTTCTGTCATATCCACTCCGACACAAACCTACTTTGTCATAACAAGGCTGGGTTGTGACTTGCACTAATATGCGTCACTAGTTCATGACCGCTAGCTACTACTTCCAATTTTCCTGTCCTTCTTTTGTGCAAATGTCAAATATAGTTTTTTGTTATTTTTATTTTCATTTTAAATCGACGACCGATACGATTCGATATAGCTAGTGGTATGCTGCACTTTTGTTGTTTTATTTTTTTTTTTTTTGCTTATTTTTCTTGTTTCTCCATCCACTCATCAGATATAGTAGTACCTACCTATGTATAAAAATGTCTACCTTCAGTGAACTCTGAACGATTTTGAAGACCGATAAACCAAGCCAGTGGTGTTTGCTGGCCTATAATGCCATATGCCAGGACAGGTGGCACTTCGATGTTAAGGTTAGGTATAATGTTGTTGTTAGAAGCGATACTACAAATTTATTTTAACTTTCTTTTTTATCCACAGGCACAGAGTATTATTTTAAATTTAGTTTATTTTTATTGCTTTTTTAGCCTTTTTTTCTTTTAAATATTTTCAGGGTTGAAAATGAAGCCGAGGAGATTATTCTTCGTAAGGAAGGATCCGAAACAAAATATAAAAAAACGCGAGTTGTTGGTTTTCGTATCTATAAAATGGAGTTAGTTATCCATTCGATCGGAAAGTAATAAAAAGCAAATTATTTCGTTTTGCTTAGGTTTGCGGAAATGGTGGCATAGATATGTTACATTGTATATACTTTTCTATGTAGATGATATGAATTTAGATACGGATGAATAATAGGGTTGTGTGGTTTCATTTCAATTAAGAAAAGACGAGAATTCAATTTTGGAATAATTAAAAAAAAATGTAGGTAGGTATAGGTAATTGATATAAAAATAATTTAATTAGGTAAATAATTTAAATGAATGCATTACCGACAATGGGAAATGATGAAATAAGAATACTGAAATACGTTTAAATTGTAACGTTGAGGTCTATACAAATATGGCCACACTTTTAAAGCTATTTCTTATTTTCGGTATTGATTGATTTTTCTTAGTTTTTCGTTAATATGTAAAATCTTACCACCAAAGAGTTCATGTTTGGTATTTGAATGGTCCAGGGAAAAAACGGCACAAGTCCATTTTTTTTTTTAAATTGAAGTAATGATTACATTTTGTAGCTTTTCATGCGTACTATATGATGTCCTAATAACTTTTTGAAAAAAGTGGTTTTTCTACAAGAAAAACTGTTAAAAAGAAATTCTGTGCTGCGGAAGAACGACACATTTCCAAAATATTGTATGGAAAAACGGCACAAGTCCATAGTCTTCATTTCAATATTTTCAAAAACAAGAATGCAAAAAAGCTTATTTAAGCATGTGGTTTTTAGTATTTGATTAAAAATTAATAGGAGCATTGAATATTAGACACAAAAATACTACCTAATAGCGTAAAATTTTGAAAAAAATTACTCTGAACACAATTTTTGAATGTTTTTTCTAAAATTTTGAGTTTAAAAATCATTTTTTCAAAAACTGTTTACTCAAATAATTTGAATTAAAAACAGAATGCAAGAACAGATTTTAAGCTTTAAAAAAAGGCACATCATGACATTGTAGGTGTTACCGTTGTTTTTCAATGATTTTTTTTTCTATTTTAAGACGATTTTTTAGAAAATTGCCCCTCCCGCCTAAACGGGGTGAAATAGACCCCCCATCCAGAAAATCTTTCTCTTGTCTCGACTAAGCCTATACGCCCTGGGCTTTTATGCAAAACATTTTTTAGTATAATGGCACATGAAATTTGGCCCCAATGAAAAATGGCCCCAAACAAAAAATGAAAAATGGCCCCAAAAATTTATATGAAAAGCAACAAAAACAAAAGATTGATTAAATTTTGTGAATTGGGGTCATTTTTCATTATTTTAGGGCCTTTTTTTATTTTTAATTTTGGGTTTAAATTTCATTATGAAAAATGGTCCTACTTTTATCTTTTGTTGTTGCTTTACGTACATATTTTTAGAGGAATTTTTGGATTTTGTTTGAGTATTTCTTACTTTTTTGGGCTTTTTTTCTTTAAGTTTGGGGTCATTTTTCATTGGGGCCAAATTTCATGAAATAAAAATATGAAATAAAAATAAAATTATGTTATAGGTCTTAGAACATTCTGTATAACAGAACTGCTTTTTTTTAATTTTTCATTTACCTTTCAATTTAGCGTATAGTAAACTTGTATTTTCACTTTTCTCGGAATCATTTTGAATGGGCTTGCGCCGATTTTCCCCTGGACCCTTCATTTGGTTGTTAAAATGCCAATCTCTTAGGCAAGGCGCGCACTGAAGTGACGAAGTGGAGTGGTGAACAAGTGGCTTGGTGATGAAGTGGCGGGGAAGTGTTATGAAATTGCGGTGACAAGCTACGTATGGTGCCACCGATTCATCAGTTACAATGTGCATTTGGTTAGACATTTTAAAATATTTGAGACGACCACTAAAAATCCACTTGATCACCACTTGCTTGCCATTTGAAAATTACACATGATCGAGATAAGTGGCCACAGGCTGGCACCACATCAACTGAAAAATATCATGCCTACGCTTCTTCACTTTGATGAGTTGGTCTTCATTTATTTACCTAGGTTTTAGCAATGCCACCTGCCACGTAGTCACCCCATCACTACCAATCCACTTGGTCGCCACCTCAGCGCTGGCCTTTTGCCTTGCCCAGCATAAGAGTTTTTGTGGCTTTCCAGACGGATATTTTTACGAATGAGATAAGAGATTGCCAATTTATAAATTATAAGTGTTGTTCGCCATTAGAAATCTGAAATATATGTATGCTGTCGAAAGCACCTTCAAAATCTGAGAATATGTACTCAGAACTATGCAATTAAAATAATTTTTAAGACGCATTTTTACTTTTTTCTTTTCATACTAAAACTCATAATTATACGGTTTCCTTATTTTCATTAATTAAATCTAGAAATTTATAGTGAAAATTACTATTACTGATGTGAATATGCCCACACCCTGCATTTTTCTTAGAAAATATAACACTCGTAAAGGTGTGTCCCTGTGGATGGTATAGGGTTTATGAAATTGGTATAATAGCTTTCATTTAAATTGTTCCTTCTCTAGAACAATACTCTGAACATAATATGTACCTACATGGTCCTGTGAATTATTTTATATGTTCCGACCTGGGAAACCATTTGAATAATAGCGCAGGTCAACATCATAATTTTTAAATCTAAAATTCCCTTTAATTGCAGTCTTTGCTAAAGTTTCACAATTAAAGTATAAAGAAGAAAGACCGGTTTTGATAATGTGTTTGCAAAATCTATAAATTGATTTTTGCCCAATGTATACATACATAGGTATAAGGTTGTATGTAAGGTGTAACTTGCATTTAGGCTCTTTTTTATACAAAATCAAAAAAAGGGCTAGTTCATCTTTTTTTTTTTTAAGTTAAAAAATTGTTTTTTTTTTTTTTTAAATGTTTTGTAGCTGCTCTTTGAAAATAAAAATATTTAACATTTAAATATGTTAATTTTTTGTATAAAATAAAAAAAAAATTAATTTTGGTGGGGCGACAGCTAGTGTAGAACCAGGGCCTAGTGACTCTCAACCATTCCTGTGTTCATGGAGGTGACCTAAAATTTTATGCAGAATTCGAACAGGCATACCAGTCCTACGCACTAACCATCATGCCACTTTATAAAATATCTGATTTTATTGTACAGCAACCAGCGTTGCCCAAGTGGCACGATCGTGCTTTTTTGACATGATCATTTCCTCTTGGCACGGTGGCATGAAAAAGATCAATATCGCACGTTTTTTATTTCTATTATTTAACTTAAAATGATGCAAATTTCAAAAAAAATTTATGAAAATTGGTCCAAAGTTCTGTTAAAAGTGGGCAGAAACACATCATTTTTGACAATGCGCCAATAGAGCAAATGATTTCTATTGATCTATGTTATTGTTTTACGCCCCGTTATAAAATTGATTACAGTTTTTTCAAGAAAATAGAAGAATTTGTGGTTTTTTCATGTGGCACGTTTTTTCAGAAAATATGGCACCGTTAATTTTATTTCGGGCGGCAACGCTGACAGCAACTATTTTTTACTATACCCCAATCTATATATAACAAAACCATTTTACTACACTTATTCGATTTTAAGTGACAGTTCGTTAATTCTTTCGTTTTCTCAGCCATCTATACTCACGCCCAGGGGTTAGTTGTACGTTTAGCATATGCGTCAATATTTTTTTTTTTTTTTGCTCTAATGAAGCTTATTCATCCCTTGTGTAAATATTTAGTTCAACTTCGAATGCTATAAACAAAAGGAAGGGTGATTTGATTAGTGACAACAGCTACGTAGAAAATCTATACATATTTTACTAATAACCACAAATAATAATCCACTATAGACTTATTATAATAGACGGTTATGTGTTGTTTATTCGTCTAGGTTGAAGGCTTGCGAATATTATTTATCCATCTTATTAATCTAAAAATGTTGCTGTTTACTTAACTTGAAATAGAAAAATTAAATTTAAGCAAAATCCAACGACAACAAAAGCTGAAGTTTAAGTGCTTTGAGAGCGAAAATTATTCGGTATTATTATATTTAGATTTATTTTTTATCAGCAGTTATGCCAGCGAAACAATCTGTCCTTATCGGTTTATACATATTTCTAGATAAAATATATATATATAATTTATTTTTATTAATGTAAATTCTTTTTTTTTTTTGTTACAGATAAAAACCATTTAAATGCAATTGACAAACATATTCAACTACGCAAAACCGTCAAGATACTCAAAACTGGCGCCCAACGCCTACTCTCTTCAATAAAAATAATATTAACTAAAGTCAATTTGAAAAGCAACAAACTGGGAGTGTGTAGTTGTAGAGTGGTGTACATACAACAATTAAAAGAACTCTAGAAAAAACGTTCGAAAAAGCCATCACCATTTCGTCGATTGCGATTAAACGCAGGCCAACGCTGCCGCAAACGCCAGCGAGTGCCCCACAGGTGTTGTCACCAAAGCGACAGTGTGCAGCAGTCTCTGTAATTCCACAACTGCCTCCACAAGTTCAATTCGCTTCGCCGGCAACAGCAGCAGCCGCTGCCGCAGCCGTAGCACTAAGTTCAGCTGCTAAGGTAGCCGCCGCCGGTGGTGGTCATCAATTATTTAATCCGGCTGCCGTGGCCGCCCATCATCCACATCCACAACACCACCATCCACATCATCCTTCGGCTGCAACACATCATCACCAGCAACAACAGAGGGCTGCTGCCGCCGTTGCTGCCGCTGCTGCTGCACAGCAACTGCATCCAATTTTAAATCAATCGCTGCATCATCAATTCCAACAACATCATCATCATCAACAGCAACAACAACATCAACAACAACAACAGCAACAACAAGCAGTAGCTGTTGCAGCAGCAGCTGCTGTCCAACAACAAATTCAGCAAGCCGCATTGCGTCATCATCATCACTTACAACAACAGCAACATCAGCAACAACAACACCACCACCATCAACAACAGCTGCAGCATCATCATCAACAACAATTGACACACCAACAACAACAACAAACATCGCAGACTTCAGTTACAACAGCAATTAAATTTGCTACAAATATCATAAACAATAATAACAACAACAACAACAACAACACCAATAGTATAAGCAAACAAAACTCACCAATTGTATCATCAACAACAAATATAATCAACAACAACAACAATAACAATAACAACTCAAGTAACTGTCTTGTAACAACTTCGGTGGGAACAACAACAGTTAGTGAATCATCAATATCACCCGAAGGAAATTCAAGCAACAGCGATAACAGTAACTCACCAATTGAAAGTACAACACCGACAAATACGAATTTGAACAACAACAACAGTAACTACAGCAACACCAGCAGTAATAATATGGAAAATTCAATGGCATTAGCACCACTTGGTCTGTCGCAGAGCATGGATTCGGTGAATACAGCCAGCAATGAAGAAGAGGTACGTTTTTTATTTTTTTTTATTTTTAAAGATACATAATAATTCGCCCAAGGATATTTTTATTTGGTTTAAGATTAAGTTTAGTCTAATATAAAAACTCCGTTTATATTATTGTGAAATCCATAGTTGTAGTTGGACTAGGGTTGAATTTCCGATTTCCCGAAAAAGATTTTTTTTTTTGTGGCAAACTCTTGGGAGCGACAGATTTTGAGAGAATCGTGCGCGAACGTGACACTATCAAATTTTTGATTTAACGTATACTTATTTGCCCATCATCGTGGCCAACAAACTCTTGCAATAGCTTTATGCTTCACGGTGAATATTTTGTTGGGAGAAAAAAAGTAGGTTTGGAGAACATGGTACCCAGAGTGAGTATGTATCTTAACTTGGTGATTAATTAAATGGGAGTGGAGTGATGGCCCATCTTGATGGAATTTTTTCAGTGAATTGAACTCGAAACAGAACTGCGATTGCGGTAAATACCAAAGAAACTTGTCTTTCGCGCAAAAATTCTACATATAAGACTATCGTTTTTGAAGAAAGCAAAAAGTTGTTGATGGCATTCTCCAGGATTGTTGGGGCATCTCATATTTTATTTAGTCAGACGGTCATCGAAATTTTCTTTAACAGTAAACAATATAGCCCAGAAAAAAATTTCAAAAAGTGCAGTGAAGATTTTTAAACGCAATAGTCTTTATTTTGGCATAAGAAATACTGCCTATAAAGTCTATTTTGTCGAAACTGGCTTGCATAATAAGCCATTAGGGATTTTATGTCAAAAATACTGGTTTTTAACTTTAAACTATATAACGGTAAAAGCTTGTAGACCATGAGATTTTCTAAAAAAAATAAAATTTCGACTTACAGTTTAGAAGACATGGCCGTTTCCAAAAACGTAAAATGACAAAAATGTTAGTTTTTTGCATAACAATTCTAAACGGTGGGTATTTTTGAAAACATATTCTCCACAAAGCTTTTTCATTATGTGAACCTATAGAAGAAATAATTCAATTTTTTCTCCTTACAAGACGGTTTGAAAGATATCTACATATCATAATTTTAAAAAATACAGGTTTTTTACTTTTAATTCTTAAACGTCAAAGTTTTTCAAAAATAATATTTACTAATTTTATATAAAATAAGGCTTTTAACAAAAAAAATGCTAAATAATTTTTTCCATATGAGCTATCAGTTACAAGATATTTCTCTTTCAAAAGAGCAAAGTTAAAAAAATATAGGTCTTTCGTATACAACAGTAGATCTATTTTTTGTTTTATAAAATTTATGGATGATGATACCTTTTACACACTACCATCAGGGGTAGAATCGAAGACTCGTCGGGCTGGTGCATCGGTGTCCATACTTTCCACGTGTCCCAGCCATCTCAGCCGCTATATTTTCAGCTTTTTGATCAGGTCGACGTCGCTAGTAAATCCCTTAAAGCTCGTTATTAAATCTTCTCCTCCATACTCCATCGATACAGACTGGACCGAAAATCACCCGAAAAATCTTCCTTTGAAAGCACCCAAGCATGCTTCTGCCTCATACAGAAGGCCCAGGATGATTAGGGTCTTATATGTATGTATAAGGTCTCCTTGGTTCTTTGGGAGAGCTTTATTACTCAAATGCCTTTTTAGTCCGAAGAAACAGCAATTGGCAAGAGTAATTCTTCGTTTGATCTCTGTGCTGATGTCATTTTGCGATGTAATAGTATGGTAGATAAAGTCCTTGACGACTTCGAAGTTGTACCATTGTGACGTCTTAGCCGAGTTGACGATGTTGAGATTCCTTTGTCGATGATAGCATATACTTCGTCTTGTCCTCATTAACAGCCAAACCCATTTTCGCCGCCTTCGATTCAATAGACTCGGATCACTACTTGCAAACGCGCCGGTAACAGTCCGCTTCGTTCTCCCAATGATGTCAATATCATCTGCATAAGCAAGTAAGCCGATCAGATCGTTGACAAACGGTTTTAAGCGATCACACAGTACAGATGACAGGATTTTATATGCGACGTTGAGGAGACTTATACCTCTGTAGTTAGAACAGGTCAGAGCATCTCCTTTCTTGTGAATGGGGCAAACTATACCAAGGTTCCATTCATCCGGTATACTTTCCTCCGACCAAATTTTGGAGATAAGCTGGTGTATACTCCCTACCAAGTCATCTCCCCCTGCTTTGAATAGCTCGGCTGGCAGGCCATCCGCACCAACAGCCTTGTACGTTTTAAGCTTGGCTATCGCTAACCGAACTTCATTTAGGTCGGGTGGACGGAAATTTTGACCATCCACGTCCAGGTTGAATGTAGTGTTCTGTCTAACAGCGGCAATCTTCGCCGTTTAGCAGTCTAGAAAATTGTTGTTTCACCGAATTTAAGGTCTTAATATTCTTAATAGAAAATATTATGACACTGTTTTAGATACCAGCGACTATTTACAGGATACATCCTCATCAAAAATATAAATATATAAATTTCGGAAATATATGTTTTTAACTTAGAAAAACTTACAAATTTAAATTTACAATTTAAAAAAGAACGAAAAGAACTTCTTATATTGCTTGTTTGTTTTATTTTATTTATTATGACGCAAGAAAATTATAATTAGTCATAATTAAAACACTAACTTTTTATTTTTTTTTTCACACTTAATTATTCAAAGTTTTGTAAAAAAAAATCAAATTGAAAAAAAGAGAAAAAAAAATTTGAACTTTAATTTCCAAAAACTTTTCACTTGATTCTCAAAAAAAAAAAAAATTAGAATATGTATTATCCTTAAAAAAACGCTACATATACATAACATAAAATAGCTTTTAACAGCCTTTAGTCCATACAAATTGGCGTTTCGTCCCGGTAATCTTACTTGGACACTCATAACATATTATTGTATTAGCTTTCGTTGATTTTGAATATTTTATTTTCCATTTAATATACACTTTTCAGAAATCCGCCCCCTCTCCCCCTCTCATCCAAAGGGTTAGAATTTTTCGCCCCTTCAAATTTTTTTCTTAGAATGATATCAAGAATCATCCCCCAAAATGGAACGAATAAGGTGAAACCCAGTATATGAACATATTATTTCATAGATTGGTGCACTTAGGCGTATACGCACTTTTTTATTTCATTGAATTTTTAAGAATTTTTTTCTGGATTTGTGTTAGTGCACGATATGTTGGTTCATGTCAATTGAAATACATATTATTATCCGATTAATTTATAATCGATATTTTTCGAACTCATTTTTTATCTCATTTTAATTTTTCCCAATACCTCTCAGATTTATATTTACCATTGAAGGACTGACAACCCCTTTAGATTCATAAACGTTTTCTTTCAAAGTCCCATTTTTTGAAAACCTGGTTGATAGTGGGGTTTATACATTTACCTTTTCCAGATAAAAAAGAGCGTATACGTATAGATAAATGAAAAATATTTATAACAAAAAAAAAAGAAGATTCCCCTTCCTCTATGATTCTGTTTTTTGTTTTAATTGGTTCATCTCTTATTAATTTCAATTGAGACTGTAAACTGTATATTGGTTCCAGAATCTGGACTGCATTTTCACGATGAGTAAATTTGTATCCTTATACAGCGGGATTAATCAATTTTCCAGGCCAAGTGGTACGTCTAAAAGAAGAAAAACAACACCCTTAGTCATCTCAATTGGCCGAGTACAATGAGAACACAAACATAAGAGCAGGAACCACAGAAACAGATTCCCATCATATGGCATATGAATGAATAGCCATGCATTGCATATCGAGGCTCTTAGTCCTTTTCCTGAATCCTGACACTAACACGTGAAGTGCTTTATTACAGGATTTTCAGTCATTTGTCCACATCAACCGCATGAGAATGAAAAGGCACTTGGATTGGTGTGTCACCCAGTTTTTTTTTTTTTTTTTCTGTGTGGGATATGGAAAAGGCTTAAGCTGATGCATTCATCTTTTATCAAGGGGTCATTAAAAATGTATCAATCACTCTTATATGATGAAGATGATGAAAATATGCACTCAGCCCAGGAATTGCAGAGAAAATGCATTCGGTATAGTGTTTGTTCGAAGTCAATTAAGTGTAAAATGATGAAATATTTAATTTGTGTATGATGGTAAAGATAATGCCTGTCCTCTTAAATATTTTCTCAGCGTACATATTTTATTTTCTCAATACTACCTATTATACTTTTAGTTAAATATCAGTTAGTACTTATTTTTATTTATATAAAGCAAAACTGTGTTCCTATTTATTCCTCTGACTGCTTGCTAACTGAAGGCTCAACTGATGACTGAAAAATCGAACTAAACCTGAGTTTTTATACTTATGTATCTCCATTGGAATCAAGTTCATGTTTTAAGACATTTTATAAATTTACAGGGTGTCCCGCGGTCCGCGATGCAGACGGACAAAAAATTCAAGACGTAATTTTCTCGTTTTCGTTTTCTTTTCGACTTAAATATAACGGTTTTTATGATTTTTGGTCTCTCATTTTTTTTTTTAAATGGCTCTAACTTTGCCAAACTGTAATCGATTCTTGAATTTTCAAAATTTTCTTATATTTCCTTTTTTGTTTTATTTTGTTAATAATTTTAAAATGTATCTTTTTGGTAAAAAAATGTAAAGTATTTTTAAGAGTACAAATGGGGCCTTCAAAATAAAAAAGGAAAAAATTATACTAACTTGTGTTTTTGTGAAAAAAATATAATACCAAAGTCAAAAAAAAAAAAACAATTTAAAAATGCCAACAATTAGGAGAAAATTGCGTCTTAAATTTTTCGACTTAAAATTACCTCAGGAATCCATGGTTTTCGACTACATCGCCGACCGCGGGACTCTTTATATAAATTTGACTTGAAAAAAAAAAAAAAAACATTAAAAAACAACGGAAACTTTTACAATCTAGGTATACTTCGATCTAAAGCCAGAAGTTCATTGCTTTATATTTTGATTACCCAAAGAAAAACAGGTGTAAAATTAAACAAAATCGCGTGTTAGATTACCTATGTTCTTAGGCCCGTTTGAGCTTACTTAGTTTTAAGATAATCCAACCTAAATTGCTTACGTAAATTCAGAGATAGTCTGAATGTGTAAAATTGCTTTAAAAATATGTTATTTTTGTTAGGTTATTTTAGCTTTAACTTGGGTAGTTTTTACTAATCCATTTACTTTATAAAGGCGTAAAATTACCTTAGTGTGTGGTGTGGTAGAATTATGTTTGACCTAAACAAAAATTAATTTGTGTCAGATACCTAATGTAATTTTACCCTACACTAGGGTACTTTTTACCAATTTTTTATCCTAGAAAGTTGTTAAAATGCCCTAGTATCTAAGGTAGTCTACGAAATGTTTGCCCTAACCCTAGGGTAATTTATGACAGTTTCCTTGGGTAATTTTACCTTACACTGGGGTAGTTTTTACCTAGTTTTTACCCTAGGAAGGTGTAAAGCTACCTGAGTATCTAAGGTATCCTACCAAGCGAGCTGCTTCCTTTTATTCTGAAATGTATAAAATTTTATTTTATTTGAAAAAGAACTTTTGCTTACCTGGAGGTTTGAACCTGAGACCTTCAACATGTCAGCCGAATGCGCTTTCATTGTGCCAATTCACAATGCGGAGAGGCAATGTTGAAACTTTATACTTTACAATTTTGCCTGTCTGATACCTAAATCTGTTATAATTATAAAAAAAAAGTAAAGTTCGTGAATTGATCTCGAAAAAATTTGTAATCGGTGATTTTCTAATTCTCTCCATGTACGCACCAGATTTATACAATTGGAGGAAAAATCACGTAATCTTTAAGGCAGATTTACCTTAGCCCTAAGGTAAAGTCACACAGATAAATAAAATTGTGGAGGGAAAGTTACCTTAGATCTTAGGCAATATTACCTTATGGCTAGGGTAAAGTTACACACCAGATTTATGCAATTGGAGGGAAAATCACGTAATATTTAAGGCAGATTTACCTATCGCTTAAGGCAAAGTTACATAGATAAAATAAATGAAAGAAAAATCACGTTATATTTAAGGCAGAGTTACCTTAATTCTAAGGTAAAGTTACAAAGCTTTTGACAATTCTAAGGAAAATAAAACACCTATGAATTTTAAAGTAAATTTACTTTAATTGCAGTACCTAAGCCGTGCATAAATTGTCATAGTTATTAGGTAGAACTATGCTTGTCAAACAAATTCCATAGAAAAATATTTACCTAAGAAGTTTAAGGTAATATTACACAGTATTTTTCTCTGTTCTGACGTCAAAAAGTATCAAAGTGCTGAGCTTTTTGCGTTGAATTACCTAGTATTTAGTTTTGTAAAATGTGTTTGCATTGTTTTAAGAATCATCTAAAGCTTTCCGTACAAAAAAAAAAAAAAAATGCACAGACAGAAATGTATTCTTTTTGTGTTCCTGCAGTATTTTTAAAATAAAAAAAAACTCCGTGAGTGATGTTGAAATATATTTCAAGAAAATGTATCAAGTTAATTTCATATTTAACATAATACGAGAAAGGATGATGCCTGGAATGCGGGAACGGCCGAGGGTAAATTTAATTTGTGTGTTTTCTTATGACAGGCACTTAATCCTGCCACACTTGTGTTGATAGCACATTATTTTATTACACTGTAGATTTATTTTATTTTATTTATTATTACTTCATTGTGTGGGGACACTGCTTGCGCATCAGGCAGAGCTGTAAAAGACTGCAGTACTTTGGTAATGCAGTTAATAAAGTCGCAGTTAATTAACTTACCTATTGAATGTAAGTTAATACTGTAAATAAGTACTTTAACTGCGAAACAAGCAGTCAGCAGTCAGTACTAATATTCCGACTGTGCAGTTAAAAAAAAAAGTTAATTAACTTTAAGTTAATTAACTGCAGTACTTTTTAACTGCTTTTAGTATTTTTAGTCAGTAAAAAGTCTTTGTACTGCGATGATTTAACTTTTAGTCAGCAAGTCTTTTAACTGCAGTCAATTAACTGTACCTTTTTTTAACTTTTTTTTCTCTTAAATTTCTTTTCTTTTTATTCCATCCTGTTTCTTTTAGTTAAAAGACTATAGAAAACGTTAAAAGACTTACAGTTAATTGACTGTAGTTAAAAGACTTGCTGACTAAAAGTTAGATCATCGCAGTACAAAGACTTTTTACTGACTAAAAAGACTAAAAGCAGTTAAAAAGTACTGCAGTTAATTAACTTAAAGTTAATTAACTTTTTTTTTTAACTGCACAGTTGGAATATTAGTACTGACCGCTGACTGCTCGATTTTAGTTAAAGTATTTTTGTAAGTTAAAAGACTTAATGAAATTAGTCTTTTTAGTCAATTAACTGCAGTACCGAAAAGACTGCAGTTTTTACAACTCTGGCATCAGGCAGTGGCTGTTGGCGGGATTTCGCAGGGAAGTCCGTTCTCGGGTATAAGATTCCTGCGGATAACCAACGGGTATCTATGAAATGCACAATTATTTTTTGTTATCTTTACTCTCTAAACAAACGTCAAAAACAAAAACAAAACAGTATATATATTACTGCAGCAAAGGAACGATTCTACAACATTGGGCTGGGCTCCCTCTGTGAGTTCCATAGCTTGTCATAAAAGTAACCTGTGGGGTGCATGAGTAATAATTGAATGGGTGGGTCTCTCTCCAGTCCATTATATGTATGTGTATATATAAGTAAATGAGAATAATGCTTAAAGGGTGCCGCAAGCATTAAAGTTGTTGTTTGGTCTTTTTGTCACCATGGCTACAATACTTTGCCTGTGCGATGTTCAAACATTTTTGACAGAAAAAAAAAAAAACAAGAAACTTTCATATTACTTACTTTTTCTGAAAAAAAAAAACTTTTCTGTCGCACATGCAAGGACTTTAATTTACAAGATGGAAACACCTACCCCCATTTTGACAACAAAGTGGACAAACTATTTTGACAGAGTTTGAAAGGTTTTTTTTTTTTTCGTCATTTAGTAACACGTTGGGCGTTATTGTGGAGCGATTTTCTTATGCCGCTGATGTTGTTGTATTTCATTTTTTTTTACTATTTTGTTAGTTTTGGTAAAATTGACAGGGTAATTTTCGATTACATGGATGATAGTCATCGTCTAATGCTGAGCCGAAAGCAGAAAACAGTTTTGGTAACATATGGTATATGTAGTCT
Organism: Epistrophella euchroma; assembly: GCA_947049315.1. Taxonomy (NCBI): domain Eukaryota; kingdom Metazoa; phylum Arthropoda; class Insecta; order Diptera; family Syrphidae; genus Epistrophella; species Epistrophella euchroma. The sequence continues at coordinate 124,814,611 of OX346246.1, forward strand.
GACAAGGATATCGTTGGTTATATAGAAGAATCTATACAAACTATGCCATTTGACGTATCGATGTAAGCACTTATCAAAGGGATGAATCACTATATTTATGGAAATATTGTAGGAAGAAGTTTTGTGGGTAGGGAATATCAGGAGGTATATCTATTTCTTATCCCCTTCCCCGATAACTGATTTAAATTTACGCCTAAGTTTGAGATGTCAAAAAAAATATCGCCACATAACTTAAACCGAAAATGATTCTTTTTTGTAAAGAAAAAAAAGACATTTTAAAATGTAATATTTTTTGAACTACTTGGAAGCGACATTTTGCAAAATTATTAAAAAATCGCAATTTTCATTTAGCCTGTTCAGGTTTCTCAAGCTCACTGAGATCTCAGAGATCTCAGCAATCTCAGAAACCTGAACGTAGTTCCTCAGTGAGATTCCTCACTTTTGCTGTCAAAAAACTGAGACTGATATTTTTTGGATTCGCTTGCTCAATTATTTTTTGTCGCAGTTGATTAATTATTAATAAAAAAGAGATGGAATTTGGTTTTGACTTCTAGTGGAGAAATTTTGTTCAGGTTTCTCCTTCTGCTCAGTGGAGCTGACGAAGCTTGCTCAGTGAGATCTTAGAAACGTGAACTGGCTAATTTAGTTGTTTGTTTGATTGCTTTTTTGACGTTAGGAAATTTTTAATATGTATGTATTTTGTTAATTTGCTTGTTTTTACTTGGGATTTTATTATTTCGCTTTTTTTTATTTTGCATTTTGTTTATTTTTTTTCGACGTCTAAATGTCTAAAAAAAAAGTTAAATATAAAAATAAATTTGATGGCACAATAGCACATGAAGCACAAGGGCCTAGTGACTTACAACTCTCAACCATTTCTGTGTGCATGTCTGCAGGAATTGAGGGGAACTACAGTTTATTGCCGAATCCGAACGGCTACAGTGATCGGCACTTTTCTATGATAGGAGATACTTTTGGAGGATTTGTCACTTCCTCGCAAGAGGCAGTAGCACTAAAAAACACTTCTGTGTTTAGGTTGCAGCGGCTGGAAATCGAACCCAGACCTCTGGATGGCGTGACAATCCAACGCACACACCATTACGCCACGGGCTACAAAAAAAGTTAATTCAAATAAAAACCGATGCTTATGAAGGGCCAAAACAATTTCATGGCAAAATGAACTATCATGCGAAATAATAAAATGGCTTGGCGATATTTTGCCAAAAAAAAATAAAAACAATAGGCCAAATAAAAAACAGTGTAACAAAAATAAGCGAATCAACAAATTGACAAATTAATTTTACGAAATGATTTAAAATATTTTTAAAAGTGAAAAATAAAAACGTCCAATGTTGATTGCATAGCGAAGCGATTGAAAAACATTATGAATAAAAAACAAAACGTAAATTGATAAGGATTGCAATTCAAATGAAAAATTTAACGACAAAGGCGAAACAAATAAATGCCAAATGAATTTTGCCAAACAATGGTGATATAGTTTAAATAATTACACTGAACACAAGGACTCAAAGACACAAAAGACACACGCATAGACTGACGGACGGTATGGCGAAACACAATTTTTCATGTACGAATTAGGGGACACCCTGTATTAGGCAAGATTTAAGGTTTCGCGTAAAACAAACATTTCAAGATTTTAATAAGGCAAGATTTAAGTTTTTGCGTAAAAAAAATTCAAAATAATAATTTAAAGTGACGCAGCAATGTTTTTCAGCATCCTTGCCGTTAATTTAAATTAAAATCTTCAAATTTTTGTTTTATGCGAAACCTAAAATCTTGCCTTATACAGAATGTCCCCTAATTCGTACATGATATTTTGGAAGATGATTCCTGAGATTATTCTAAGAAAAAATTAGCATACGCAAAAAATTCTATCCCCCCCTGAGGTGGGGAGGGTCAATTTCTGAAAAATTGACTTAAAATGAAAAACAATTATTAAACATTAACGAAAGTACATAAACAATGGTGCGCTATAGCAAGCTTTGAAAAATGAAATTGAATGATCGCCGGAAATATTCCTCAAAATTCACGGTGAAAAAATTAAGGAACAAAAATGTTTTCAGTTTTTCTTTCGTGGTTTAGACTAGCTGTATCTTTGTGAAAAGTGGACGTATTGAGATGAAACGAAAAGCACTCTAAAGCTTTATATGTTTTTTGTGTTGAGACATTTTAGCAAATGGTTTTTTTAAGATGCCGTTTTTGCACAACCAAAAGAAACAGCACGAGTCAAAAATTTATTTTTCTTTGTCAATTTCTTTAATTTTTTTTTTGGAGGCAATGAAATAATGTATTGGTTCGATAACTTCTTTATTTAGCTTTAATGTTATCAGTTTTCGTTGTTCTACAATTTTTCTTCCGAAGAATATCTAGTTTTGAATGTAAAAATACGTTTCTGAATTTGGTTACCAAGATCTCAGCAACGAATGATGATACAAAATTTAAGGGCAGTTTTGGAAACCTGAATTGATTTCCTACAAGATCTTTTCATCGAACATTTTTTTGGCACCTTATTTTTTAGCCTTTAAAAAAAAGTACAAAAACGAATTTTTACAGACTTTTAATAACTCTTTCACTGCCTTAAAAAATTGATCAGAGGACTTAATTTATTGGTAAGAAATTTGTAAACCCTGAGACCACACGTGAAAGTACTGGCAAGCAAGTTAGGTCTTGGGTACATGCACTGCCTGCCAAATTCATATCTGTGTATGTACTTGCTGTGACGTAGGCGGCACGCTACTTGCCTATCAAGTTGCTTGTTCGTTCTATTACTCTACTATTAGTTCGACCGATGAACGATTTGCTCAAAGTATTTCATTCATGCCGCTCCGAATTTGTGGGCATGCTATTTTTATCATGCAAAAGTGTGATTGATCTGCCAAACGAAATGAAAAAAAAGATTAATAACATATTTGGAATGATGCGTCGTTCAATAAAAAGAACTTAATTGAGAAAAAGAACGTACTACTTGCTCTACTACGTACTTGCTTCTCAAACTGGCTTGGAAAAAGGCAAGCCATTAGACGAGCAAGTTGCTTCGTTTTGTATGATGAATTAGTAAAAAAATGTAAGTGTATTGCAACTTGCCTGCCAGTTCTTGCCCGTATGGCCCCAGGGTTACCAATATTTTTGTAAAATTTCAAATTGATCCATCGAATAGTTTTTCCGTACAAACAACGTCATACAAACAAATTAAAGAAATTCCTCTTCTTTGTTAAGCCGTTATTAAATTATGGAAAAAAAAGAATAATTTCTGTCCTCTAAAATTTCTAAACTAAAGCTTTAGAATGCTTTTTGTTTCATCTCAATATTTTCAGTTTTCACAGAGATACAGTTCTTCAAAAAAACATTAAAAAAAAAAACAGAAAACAAATTTCGTTCCATTATTTTTTTTTTTTTTTGACTGTATTCATGTATACAAATTTTTTCCTAAAAAAACTATTCGAACTATTTTAATTTTTTTTTATAAATAAAGATTTTTTTAAAGACATTTCAGAAATTTTTTTATCAATTTACTCGTAATTTTTTTTACATACATATTGATTTGAAACAATTTTTCAATTTAAACTCTAAGGGCCAGTTTTTCAGTCGTGAGTTAAACCGGAGGAAGTTAATTCCAGATATAAATGTGTCTACAGTTAACTCCGGAAGCATTTTTTCAGGAAAAAATTCCTGCAGATCGACGTAAGAAATTGGCCAGGATTAAATATTAAAACAATTTCTTCAGTAAATTTAGAGGTAAATCGCCAAATATAGTGAGTTAACTCGGGCTTAAGTTTAATCTCGCACTGAAAAACTGGCCCTAAGTTTCATGCATGAAGGTATTAGCCGTAAAAACCATAATGTGATCGTACATAAAAGTAAGTTTGTACGACCCAGTCGTGCATTTTATTTCTTATCTCGATACAAAATTCACGCTCTAGCATTTTAATGCATCTTATGGAAATTACCTTGACGATAACGATTCAACCATCCACAGTTTTGTTGTTTGTTTTTAATGTTTTTAATATAAATTGAAATTTAAAAAAAAAGAAATAGCTATTGCTTTCTTATATAAACACACATACTATATGAAACGTGTCTCTTTACAAAACGTATTTAAGCAAAATGTGTCAAAATAAAAACAATGGTATTCAAAGTAGGGTCTAAAACGTGTGTAATAAGTTCAGTGTTTGTGTATTCCGTATACGTATGTATATATATATGTATGTAGGTACACATCCCTGTTTAAGTGATTGAAATTGTCTGACAGGTTATAAAAACCTGTGCTCTTTTTGCATACTAAAATACCTTTATTTTCTTGGAAAACATTTTTAGATTGAGTTCAATTTTCCTTTGAATGTTTTCTCTCTATAAGTGAACTTTCTTTTACTTTTCACTTAACTCACTCCAATCCTTACCCACATACATATATACAATAGATATAGTACATAGTAAAATAATACCTTTTGTACCTTAAAAAAAAAAAACGAATGATGCATAGAAGACGTTTTAACTGTCCAAGAAATGAATTATGAGAAACTTTCATAGCTACACTATTTTTATATGACTGCCTGTGTTAAGGGGTGTGTGGCGTGTTTTTTTTCTTTTTTTTGTTCGAAATTTTGCTTCTTTGGCAGGACATCACGAAGAGAAAAATGGTCTTCGGAATTAGTTGTTCATGTTCTTTTATACCACTGCAACCTGCAGGGTGCAAAAGTTTTCTTGCTTTTTTTTTTTTCTTATTAGTATATTTGCTCTTTACACAAACTTAGGTTAGGTAAAGGGTTAATTAAATTCTTGTAGTTTCATTTTAAAGTAAAATAAAAAGCCATTTTTAGTAATTTACTTTGTAAAAGGTTGAAAGTGTTATTTAGGTGTGGAAAAAGTTTTAAGAAGAAAAGTTTATAGTTTCAATTATGTTAACTGTCGATGATGTTATTTTTTTTATTTTCAGTACGATATGAGAAAGAGGTTTCTTTCTATTTTTTTTTAAACAATATAAATTTGTGTTGAATACAAAAATTTAACTAAATTTGTACAAATGAGTTAATTTGTTAATTAAATTATTGTCTGGTTTTTAAAGGATTTTGTCTATGTTCTTGGAAAAAAAAATATTTAGGTACCTAACTTAGATACATAAAGTTTTTGTAGAGCACTTAAAAAAATAATTTTGTTTGCATTTTATCCACGTTATTTCTGCCTGGCTGATGGAATTTATGGATTTAAGTTTGATTCAGAAAGTTACCAAGTAAGTACTAGTGTACAAAATTTAGAGCAGTATAAAACTCTTTTTGATTTTTTGCATTTTGAGAACAAATTTAAAATGAATTAAAGTAGTTTATTCGAAATTAATTCAATTTTTCCCATTTTAATCGCTGCTGACTGAAATAAAAAAAAAACTTTCCACAAATAATGATAATTGGCAAATTGAAAAAAAAACTGTATATTTCCGAAACTGAAAGTTAGGATTGGGATCAAAATTCTGCCTGGGTAAAAATTATTTTTCTAAATTCTGCTTGGAAAATTCTTCTTTTAAAAATAATGTTTTCCGAAATTCTGCAAATAAACAAATTCCAAATACATACATACATACACTATGTATGTATGTAAAAAAAACGTTTTTTGTTAAAATATGACATTCTTTTGTTGTAAAACTTGAAATTTTTGAGTTTACGTAAATATTTTTAATAAATGTCAAGTACCTACCTATACTAAGGGAAAAAATAATAAAAAAATTTCAAGTAATATCGAGTACTTACCTATATACTAAGGGAAAAAAGATAAAATAGAATTGTCAGTATTTTGAAAATAAGAATTTAAACTCTTGCTGTCGAAAATTTTCTGGAGCACAACTGGAAATGAATTATAATTATTTCAATGTTTTCCTTTTTTCAAATTGTCAAAAAAAAAAAAAAATGCCACAAATGATATTATTTAAATACCACTATCTTATATATAGTAAGTTATATGATCAACAAAAAACTTAGCTTAGCAAAGGAGATTTTCAAATTAAGCAAACAATTTAGCTTTTTTTCAAATTTACTCTTATTTCTATGAAGTATTATAAACTGCAACCGGGACCCATGTTCTATAACTCTCACATCGAAAAATTCAGTCGAAAAACGCTGAAAAATAGAACAAAACTCATGTATTTTGTTTCAGTTTCCATCGTTTCTTGATCGATTTTATGCATGCGAGAAGTTACAGAACATGGGTCCAGGTGCGACTAAAACGACGAAACAAATTATTATAAAATACTCGAAACAGAAATTATATACATAACTGATCTATGTATAACCAAAAAAATATATCAACATTTTATGGAAAAATAATGTCAATAAAAAAAGTCTACAAGTCTACTTCAAGTCTAATTTAATGTGTAGTAAATACAAAAAACCAATACAGTTTTAATGAATAAGACTCAAGAATGTTAAAAAATAGAATTTAAAACAGCGGATAAATCCGATTTCAAAATTAAGAATTAAAGGAACAACTTTTTCGTCGTTTCAATTATCTTAATTTTCATTTTGCTTCGACTTAAATTCAAAATTCAGTTTTCAAAGTGACAGCTGACAGATAGTAGTTTGACAGTTGAAACTACACCCAAGTAACATTTTTACTCTCATAAGACGCTCCAAAAGTCGTTTAGCGTTCTAGTTTCATAACGAGAAACTTAAAAGACTTAAATTGATCTAGATATAGGATTTAAGTACTTTGACATTTGAAAAATGCTAATCTCTTATAATAAAATTGTTATTAGACGAATATGAGTATTATAATCAGATCTCAATTCTTAAGTATAGATATGAGATAAAAAAGAGTCTTATGGGATTTTTTTTCAGATTTCAAGAGCTAAGCTCTGGAGAGTTTGTTAGTTGGGATAGGACGTCAAATATGATTGACTTATTGATTCACTAACCCACTGACTGACAAATCATCAAAATTTTCGACACCTTAAAATCTTGTAATTTCGCACAGCAAAAGGTCTTGTGGTTACAAAGGAAAAATCGAAAATTTGGTACCTATATATCTCAGGAACCACTAATAATAAGGAGTTGAAATTTAGTGAGTCGCCTGTGCTTGCCCAGCTTAGCAAATATGGTGAGTTTGAAGCTTCTGGTTGACATTTTTTGACATTTTTGGTTCCGAAGGGAGAGGGGGGTCGAAAATGGCTTGATTTTGTTCCTGTAAAGAGAGGAGTGCCAAAAACTTGGCTGGACACTACCGTTACCTTTGATCAACCTGCAATTAGATACTTCACAATGTCAATGGCTGGAGTACTTTGCACGACTCCCTCCGCTGCATGTTCTGTTTCATCTTACACCCCTCGATATTTTTGGCAACCAAACGATCCCAAGTACATTGAATTTTCGAACAACAACAACAACTTATAGGTGCTACCACCAATTGTTTATGAATTAATTTTAGGTATTTTATAGTTTTATTTTTGTTCGGCTGGAGATATATGTAGCTATTTCAAGGGGTGCCAAGCCGCCTATCATCAGTCTCCTTTTTAGTGGTGCTGAGCTTTAATACAATTTTATTGTGAAAAACTTTCTACATGCACAAAATGAGATTCGAACCCATGAATATCAGATTTGCTCAGTCTTCGAGGTCGTATGCACTACGCATTCCACCCACCACCGCTGATGACCACTGACGTCACAGGTCGAGATGTGTTGTTTGTTTATCAAATGCATTTCGAGCATCCGCAATTTTATAAGTGCCTTTAAAAAGGAGACTGATGATAGGCGGCTCGGCACCCATTGAAATATTGTTTGAAAATTTGTTTAATTCGTAAACAATTGGTGGTAGCACCTTTAAGTTGTTGTTCGAAAATTCAATGAAATTGACAGAATAAAGAATGGTCAAGTCTAATAAACTGACATTTTAGTATGAATAGTACAATAAATATAATAATAATCCCAAGTACATCCATTCGTCTTCAAGTTTCCTCACAGGTGGACCATTCCACTATTCTGAACTCATTTGAATCCATTCCAAAATGTTGCTTCAGAAAGGTACGATATGACATCTGACTGCTGAGCCCGACTGTTGTGCCTGAGCGAAACGCATTGGACTTACACGCACTTGCGATTTCGAACGCGCCACTATTTAGTCGCAAGAAATAAAAGAAATTAGTTTCAATCTGAGTGACCACACTTTCGATCGATAAATCACGATTGAAATTTGTTCGACGCGATTGTCGCAAAATAAAATGAAATAAATTCAATTAAATGTTTGTGACCGCATTTGCGATTTAAATTTCTACGATTTAAAAATTGTAATCGCGGAAAGAAATAAACATGTACGCCCGCATGCCTGCGATTATCAGTTGCGCGATTTTGCAGTCGCAAAAAATGAAACACATGGTTTTAAATAAAGTGCACACACATGTGACTAAAAAATCGCGGCGGCGCCTAAAAAAATCGCGGCGCCTTAAAAAATGAAACAGGTTCCATTTTAAGAGCGACTTTTCAGTCGCACCGACTTTAAATCGCAAGTGCGTCCTAAAAAAATCGCAGCGCCTAAAAAACTGAAAAAGGTTTAATTTTAAGAGCGACTTTTCAGTCGCACCGACTTTAAATCGCAAGTGCGTCCTAAAAAAATCGCGGCGCCCAAAAAAAATGAAACAGGTTCTATTTTAAGAGCGACTTTTCAGTCGCACCGACTTTAAATCTCAAGTGCGTCCACAGCAAAAATTTGTTGCGATTCGCGATTTTTTAAACGCAGCGACTTTAAATCGCAAAATCATCAATTGAATAATCATTAACAGCTATGCTGAAATGCTCGCCTGAACACATCTACTATTCCCTGTGCTTCGGTGATTTTATTTTTCCAAATTTCCTAAATACGATTTACCACCTACACCATTGAAAATACTAAAAATAATCACCGTCACTTAAAAGAATTCTTTTTTTAGTTTAGACAATTTTTTAATGGCAAGAAATTTGCAAAAGAGGATGTTTAAAAATAATCACCCCACGGGATTTTTTTTTCTTCTTTAAAACTTCCCCAAAAAAAAAAGACAAAAATATAAAGGTCGGCCTTTTTCTATCAAAATCTAAGTAAGAAAAGCTCTGTGAAGAAATTTGACTATAGTACAACATTACCTTTCCAAACAAAACGGTTACTTCAAAAATCTATTCACGCAAAAGTAATCCATTAGGATACCTAGAATTGAAAATTTTAACATGGAACAAAAATGGACCTCATTTTTTTTTTTTTTTTTAAACAAGAAAATAATACATAATGAATTCTTTGACACTGTCGCTGACGAACCCTGCCGCCGCCCGCCGGCTTCCCACTGTCAATTTCAATGAAAAGAGGTTCCTAAAACGTCTTTTAAAAATTATTTAAGTCAAACAAGGAAAGTAGCTTTTAAAGGTTTCCTTTAGCCTCTTCTTGTCAATAAAATTGAAGACAAAAAAAGAAAGGAAACCACAAATAAAAGGTATACCACGTATAAACATATACATACATAGGTAGTTATAGGAGACAGATAATTTGTTTTTTTTTTTTTTTAAACACAAGACGAAGGTACATAGACGTTATCATTTCTCTATTATTTTTCTTGAACCATTTAAAAGTTTATTTTTTAAAGTTTTTTATCTTCAAATGAATAGCTGATCAAGGGGTGTTGGTTGACTATACTCGGGTTGTCTCTAAGTGGGCATATATTATATGTGAGGTCTCCCCTAAGGGTTTTATAGAATAGAGGACGTTGAAATGCACTTGGATATTCATTGAATTTTGCTATTTTATAAACAACCCCAGGATAATCTTTTTCACTTTACCAACTCTCAGGTATAAGGCAGGAGAAAGTCTTAAAAGAGGTTGGGTAAAACTAGATATACTTTCGCATATAAAAAGAAAAGATATAATGGAACTATATAGGATGTATACTTATACGAATATTGGAGTGTCTCTATTATAAAATGGAGGAGTCGTCGTCCTCAACATGATCCTACTCTTCGTCACCATATCTATACCAAACCAAACCGAACCGACCCACTGCACTAATGTAAAATTAAAAATTTGAACTTTATAGGTAAACTGGTGCAATATTTCTTCCTAGAGGGAATTATTTCCTTGTTAGACAAGGCATATACAATTTAAAAGAAAAAGGAGACAGGATTCCTCTTGAGCGTGTGCGGCAGCAGAAATTGAAAGAGTTAAATATTTAGGATGAATATAAAATGAATTTATGGGTGCTATATGCTATTTCACCGGATAATTTGAATGCGGAACGTTTTAAATTGTTTTAAAAATAGATTGGACAGTATTGTTATACATAGTTATATAATATTCTAGGTAAAGTATATATTTATGGTCGTAAAACGATAGGGTTTTATAACTCAATCAAACATATAAAGTTTTATTGCTTGTTAATGTTACAAAGAATCCTTTCATGGGATTATTATAAAACAAAAGAAATTAAAAAAAGAATTAATGTTTTATTTATACGAGAATTTAATGGAAGTTGAGCTCTCTCTTTGGTCATGCTTATCGCTTCATTATTCTGGTTCATTCAGTAAAATTTTATGAAAGTTTTTATTTTCTTTGTGTATTTCTATAAATTTATATCGAGAGAAATTTAAAAATGTCCAAAAAATTGATTTAAGATGATTTTCATTTTTGTCTGTTTTTAACTTTATTATCTTAGCTTTGATTGGCTTTTGCCTTCCATATATAATGTAAATAGACGGAAAGAGGGCTAGGTTCCCTTATTGTATTTTTAATTGAGTATTTTAAAGCTAAGCGGAGAAGTCTGCACTAAAAAATGAAAGCTCATTAAAATTTCTACTCAGGAAATTCTCCGCTAGAACAAACGCTTGGAACATAACCCCCTTCCTTCTCACTCTACCCTGGTATCTGGGGATTTTAAGTGTATTATATTTTGGGATCACACCTATACCCAACTTTCCGTAATAATAATCCAATCTACTTTTTGAATGAGTTTTCCTTTCAAACATTCTAGTCAAACACTAAAAACCGGATGCCTAAATGTTTTTCGGTTTTTGAGAAAATTGAATATAACGATATCTACTTTACTAGTTAATTAGTAGAAACAGAATCTTTGGAAAAACAAATAACCTATGAAAGTCAATTCAAGAAAAGCTTATACCTTTTTTATTTTCAATTTTCTCAAAAACTGGAATACATTTGAACATTTTTTTAGTGTTGGACTGAGTTTTGATGGGAGCATTCAATATTAAACACGAAAATATTACTCAACAACATAAAATTTTGAAGAAAAAATTAGTTTGAACACAATTTTTCGAAATTGAAAAACTGTTCACTAAAATAACTTATTTAAAAAAAAAAAAAAAACAAAGAAGAGGTTTCTGGCCTTACAAAAAGGTATAACATGCAATTGTTTTGGAAGTTTTCCCTCCCGTTATTTTTAATTTTCTCAAAAACATAAAGAAACTTAAGTATTTTCTTTTCCGTATTTGACTAGAAATTTACAGGAGTTTCGAATATTAAAAAAAAAAAAATATTACATAATTACGTAAATTTTTTGAAAAAAAAAAAAGTTCGAACACAATTTTTTTCATTATTTTTTCAAAATTTTGAGTTTGAAAATTAATTTTTCAAAAACTATTATCTCAAATAATTTAAATTAAAAAGGAAACAAAAGAACGAGCTTCTGGCTATAAAAAATTATAGCATGACATTGTAAGTATTGCCGCAATTTTTTTAATAATTCTTTTTTGTATTGCAGGTCGATTTTTTAGAAAAATGCCCCTCCTGCCTGAACGGGGGGAAATAGACCACCCTTCCATAAGATTTTTTTCTTGTCTTAACCCAACCTATTCGCTCTAGCTTTTTGTTGCACCTTATACCGAACACCCTGCTTTAAGACTTTCACTTTTCTCCCACAAATGAGGGAAGTGGTCAACCTATTTAGTTTGAGACAATGGACATCTTCTTCATAGTCGATAAGAAACAAAACAATATTTTGGCGTATTCCCCCTCCAGGTGGCCCCCATCCTCATTTAACTCCTTTTATTTTTCATAAAAAGGGACACTCTCTTAGTTTGGAATTTTGAAAATTTGTTGTCTTAGATCTAGATCCCGCTCTTTGTAGTTATTTCCTAAAAAGATGTTAGAGAGCTCAAAGCTTGGAAAACTTTGTTGCTTTTTATCTTCTTTTTGCAATAACAACAAATAGTCGGACCTAATATAACAAATGATCAAAATATCTTTGAAGAATAAAATTAGTTAAATTAGTGACTATGAGATGGGGTGGCGTAGGTGGAGGAAGCGCTTTAAGGGGGAATATATAAAAAAATTTGGATTAATGCCTAAAAAGAACAATAAAATGGACAAAGTCCCGCCTGATTCAATTTCAAAACTAATTTTGACTAAAACAATTCCGCAAATGTTTGAATTTTATTTCCAGCAGCTTTTTGACAGGAGGTTCATAATCTAAACTATTTGGCGTGTCGCGTGTCCAGGAAAATGAGATCCCAGAGATTTCTCCACGTCAAAAAGTGAGTTTTGACAGCAAAACTAAGAAATTTCGTTGAGGAATTCTGTTCATGTAACTGTGATTGCTGAGGGCTCTGAGATATAATTTTCCTGAACATGTCTATTAGGTCATTTTTTCCACAATTTAATTTTTAAATTGTTTACGGGCCAATTTTGCAATAGTCAGTTAAACGCCAGTTATAAAATCGGGGGTCAGAAATTTGAATTCATCGATTTCCGCGGACAAACACAAAGTGATGTCAAATGAAGTTCGAGGTCCAGTTACATGCTTGAACGATTGTTTAACTTCAGTTAATCAACCGAAATCAGTGAGTTAAAATTGCTAAGATACGGATTAAATATTAAGCCATGTTTGAACAGCTGGGCCTAAATGTTTCGATTAAATGAAAATCATGTACATTATGTAGGTATAGAAGTTAATGTTGGTAAAATTGAAGAAGGGTAATAATGTCATGGTATTCATAACCATAATTTCGATTGCGGGAAAAAAAAATAAAAAAAAAAAAATGCTTTCAGGTTTAATCGCAATCAACAGTGTAAAACAGTTTTTACCCCCTCCTTACTCTTCTCTCATATCATATCGCATCGTACTCGTATAAAAGCACTGTGGCACATCTATAACCATATTTTTAGTTTTTGTTTTTTTTTACGTCTAAATTATATTCCCTATCCCTACCAGTGGTTTCCAAATCCACATCATGAGGTAACCGAGCTCATTATGAATATAACAGTAGCAACATCTATATTATATACCAAACATGGTATTCACAGTAATGGCAACAACAAAACATAACACAATCCATGAGTGCCCTTTGCACGCCCGTTTACATTGTGCTTTATACGTGCTTCGTCATATCCGCCCGCCATCTAGACGCATGTGATTATAAAGTAACCGCTCTGACTCTTTTTTAACATCATCCCCCACAGCACTAGATAGGTATATATACATATAAAAAGGGTCTCCCCGTATAATATAATAGAATGTTACATGACCTAAATGTTATGGCTTGAAAGCAACCTGGTAGTATAAGACACACAATACGCTTTTGCTGCTTCTGGTTTCTGGTTAAGTTGATATAAGGAGGCTGGTGTAGTGGAGTATGACATATGCATAGGATGGAAGGGATGATAGTTAGTTTAGGCACTAAACCTCGTCTCGCAATTCAGGATGAGAGAGTGAATTTTGCTAAAAGCCATTACCTACGTAGGTATACGTAGAAGGATTTTGAATTCAACATTATTATGTGTGTATGTGCGATTGTGATATGTTTATACATCAGAAGTCGCTCTTATGTTGTTATTTTAAAGGTATGATTGTTATATTACAACTTTTAAGAGGCTTTTTTTTTTTGATTCGAAATGGAGTTTCGAATATTTTCAAGGAATTTTTTACCGTTTTTAGAGAGATGTCTGTGTAGTGTGTGTACAACTTTCGTAATTTCGTACCTTATTTCGAGAACAAATTTTATAGAGATATCGACTTCAATTATGTAATTTATTTTAAAGATGATAACGTCATGAAATGCAATAATAAGCCTGATTGATTTCTTTAATAATAAAAACAAACCTGCAAAAAATTATTAAAAAATTATTATTATTTTTGGCTTGAATATCAAATGAGAACACGTAATGCTTTTGAACTCGGTCCGATTTTTTCGGCTTGCATAAATATTAAGAGGTCCAAGTTTGGTATTCATTTGATTGCACACACCCAAGGCCGTAGCCAGAAAAATATTTCGGTTATTATTATGTACCTGGACCTGCTACCTTTACAAAGGGACTATCATTCGAACACATACAACCAATTTCTTCGCAGAGTAGGTACTAGTCCTAACGTTAGTACTCAAATCGGTGTCAACTCATTTCTTCACACAAGTACTAAGGCTAGTTTTTTATTTTTCAATGTTGTGCAATCGGTGATGTTCTGGTGTAGAAAATGGATTTAGTTTTTGGTGATGACAATATTATTTTCGCAATTTTTAAAACTATGAAGAAGGAGAGGAAGTTCGCTTCGAAAAATATTGCTCAGTTTTGATAACTTCTTGATTATTGCTTTTTCTTTTTTTTTTTTTAAATAAATGTAAGATAAGAGCGTTTTTTTCTAAATGGTTTTTAGATTTTCAACTTTTTAAAAATTGTCAAGACGTTCGATGCATAAAGCGGTTGCCGATTTTATGAAAATATTGGCAATCAAAGGTTTTCCATGGCACAATTGCGAAATTTGCATAAAAGTCAGCAACATTTTCAGAATTTGAAGTGGCCGGGCCGCCGCCGCTTATGCATTTTACCGATTTCTTGGCCTTTGACGTAATCGGAAAATATCGTTGGCGGACTAAGCATTGCTAAAAAATGAACCGAAATTGTTGCTCTGTCAAATATTTCACCAACGCATTTGAATTGTGGGCACACATTTTGAAGCTGGCGAGTTTCCGTCATTATATGCAAATACGCAAACTTAATTCAATATATACTACGAAAAGTCACACATTTGGTGAAGTAATTACCACAAACACAAATTAGATATTCACATATTTTGAATAAGAAGAAATTTAATGCAATATACGACAATATAATTATTTATTTTATTTATTTAACAATTTGGCAAATAGAAAACATAATAAATAAATCAAAAACAGGCAAATTCTTTCGAAAATTTATTAAAAACTTCACAAAAACTGATGTAAATTTTAGATAAATATTAAAATAATTTTTAAAATGCCAAAATGTTGTCAAAATCAGTATTAGACCAGTTTTAGACGTAAAGCTAGCTTAGTACCTACATATATGTGAAGAAATTGGGCGATAAACAATTTTTGAACTCCGACTGATACCATGTTTTTTTTTTCTGTATTATATTCTATTTTACTCTATGTATAGCGTAGTTAGATTTAAAAAAAGTCTGTATTTGACATCCCGTTCTACCTTATATAAATCAGACCCCAAAATTTGTGTTTAATTTAAAAAAAAAAAACCTTTTATCCACATGGAATTTTTTTGACATCCCTGGTTACAGGCTTGTGTACACTTCAAAGATCTTGAATTGCCCTTTTCTTATACAAAAAATATTAGCGAGAGTCGAGTTTCAAAGGGCAAATAATGAGAACATACTACAGTGTGGCTCTTACCCAGTCTCTTTTTTAAGCTTCGTTTTTATTGTTAAAATAATTAATGGAAATATAGATTGTTTTTATCTTTCGTACCGAATAAATAAATAATTTCATATCAGCTTCTGTATCGATAAACTACTAATTCGTATCAGTCGCCAATGCAGAAAGACCGGTCGAACAAAAAAAAATAAAAACAATTCAGAAAGAATGATTTTATTGTTATCACGACTTCCCAACCTAATTTTCCAATTTTTATCTTCGTAGTGTGTTTATCTGATTCAATACAAATCCAACAAAAAAATCCCCATCCAATTTGGATGATGTTCAGCCGAGTTATGCGCGTACAAACAAAAAACTAATTTAGAAAGTTTGAAATTTCAAGATGTTTTCACGATTTTCTGAATTTGTCGGTTGAATTTTCTAATTTTTGTTTGAATTTTTCAATTTTAGGCTCCGTTTTGGGTCTTTATTTGGTTTAATACAAATCCAACAAAAAAATATCCATGCAAATCGAATGATGTTTAGCCGAGTTATGCGCGTACAAACTCAAAAAGGCATTTATTTTGAATATAGTATAGATTATCTCTTTTAAATAAAATGTTTGAAGAATCTTTCTTTATAACAAATGATATTACTTATTGCATCATTCAGTAAATTATTCAACTAAATTTCTAACAAGATTATTTTAAATTATTTAATTGTATTAAGACCTAATTAATTATTAATATGTATCTAAGTGAACAAATGTAAATAAAGCATATCGTTTTCTACAAACTCCAGCCTTAAAGTATTTTCTAAAGTGTTGACTGCCTAGGAGAGAAAATATTTTATTCCTCTACAAAAATTTAAAAACATTTCTATGTTAAATAAAATCGAACTTCTGCCTCTAAAATGAAAAGAAGTTTATTTCACATGATCAAGATGGTAAACACGGAAATATTCCTTATAAAATGTCAACTTCCCAAATCTCTATAACACAATCCAAAAAAAAAAAAAAAACCAAAACTTTATAAACCCAACTCACTGCCGCCAAGCCAAGCCGTCGCACGGTAGAAGGCATTTTTTTTTCTCAAATGATTTTCTGCGTAATTAAATTAAGAGCTTAAGAAGTTTTCACCTCCTTCATTTTGACCAAAAAAAGATTATAAGATCCTTAATCCTTTTATCATGATGATAGAGTTGAAAACGACAGAAAGGTAGATGGCACATAAATTAATTTAAGATTTATTTTTTTTTTGCCTTCAGATCTGAGGTTTCCATTTACCTTTCTATATTACACTCACTTTTGGCTGTTTGTTAACTCTTGAAGTTTTTTTCTGTTGTTTGTCTACATTTTTTCTTGTCAAAATCCATCCTTTAGCCTTTTTTGGGGGGGGGGAGATTTTTTTTTCGTAGTTGATATACAGGATAGGGATAATTTGTGATAGTTTTCTTTCATAATTTAAAAATTCAAGTAGGTATGACTGAAAGTATTTCAAAATGCAAACTTAAGGAATTAGTCTTCTGATGCAATAAAATTGTCGTCGTCGTTTGCCATATTATAAGGATTGTCTATGATGAGATCTGATGGTTGAAATTAAAACTCTAATTTGTAAAAAAAATATGCCTCTTTGAGTTTGACTAGTTGAATTTAATTAGAAAATATTTAAATGGAGGATATAATATACATAATGAAGCATCTTAAGAAATCTTGCAAATGTTTTGCAGCAAGGACACAAATTAAAAGTTAACCTTATGACAAAAAAAAAATTATTTTCCGTAGAATGAATTTGAAAAAATTGGCATTGCAGCTATGATTAAAAAAAAAAAAAAAAAGATACATAAAATAATAACTTATAAAATAAAAAGAATTATTTACAAAAAAAAAAGCTAGTTTAGAAGTGCATTTAGGTTAAAGCCTTAACTACATTCGCCGAAAAAGTGAAATAAGTACAAAACTGAAAATTTTCAAACTCATTTTGGGATAGTGTTTCTCATACTGAGAAACTTATAAAAATGATGCAGAAAGCTTAAATCTTGGTAAAAAAAATTGTATATTCTTTTCCACAAAACAACTGCGCTAGCGGGAAAAAAAATATTTTTACTTTTGTAATTTTGCAAAAAGTGGCCAATGTAGTTAAGGCTTAAAGGTCTCAATAAATAGAATATAATAATCACAACAAAAAATATTCATAAAAAAGAACTGTATATAATACCTTCATCATCCCGATCCTGTCGTAAGAAGGAAGAAGCAGAAGCATGGATCTTGTTAAGAAGTAATGAAAATTAGTCCTACACGGACTGCTGACAATAAATTACTTTAAAACTGATAGAGAAATAAAGAATTATTTGGTTTTTGAAGTATCACAGGATTTGATCTTTTGTTCGTCTTCTTTTATCCATCCCTTCGCACTTCCTGCATAACCCTGCGCCTATTCAGGCTCTCCATAAGTTGTTCGGCTTCACACGGCCTGTTTTAAAGTCCCGACATTCCACGGGCAGATTCAAAAATGATTGTCCCTGTTTCTTTTGCTGGTTTCGCCAATATTAAAATCATCTATAACCGAGGCTTGTAGTTGTTTGGGAACTAACACTTTTTTCCGTGGTAAGGAAGTTACCCCAACGCACAAACCCCTAGCTTAGAGGACCAGATTCTTATTATACCTTCAAGGGCGGGGAGTCGCATGAATTGCTGGTTATAGTCCTTAGATACGGTTATATAGCCCATATAAGGCGTTGTTCACCCATTATTTTAACCTGTCTGGAACTATTATAGACGCCAGGGTTAAAGGGGAAGTGCCTTAGTGGGAATACTCCTCCCCCTCTCTATCGTTTGTTGCTTCGCCTAATACCGTCTACAGGGATTGGAAGTTGCAAGTTAGAAGACCATCTTCAGTTAATGTACTAGGCACCCGATATTCAACACGGTGAGGTGAGTGTAGGAGTTGATAGTTCCTGGCCTAAAACCTCATACTGATATGAATCAATCAGAATATTAATATTTTTTCATTTATATATTTTTACATATACATTGTTATGTAATGATTTTTGAACATTTTTAAGAGAACAAAATAGTGCACTATTTTAGTTAATTTTTGAATTAAAAATGCAATTTCGAAAAAAATCACCAACGCGATTTTAAAAAAACTGAAAATTTTGATTATGATTTCAACGTATTAAAAAATTTAATTTAAATCCGTTAAATATAATAACGAGATAGTCAAAAATAAAAAAATAGTTATATGAGAGGTACTGTTAAAAATTATTATGTTTTAATTAATTTTGATAGTAGGAGTTGCTTTTGAGCCAATTTAAATTTTCTGTAACGGTTTTTAAACATTTGTAATTTTCAATAATTTGTTAATTTTCAATAATTTGTTAATTTTCAATAATTTTAAAATATTCTTAAATATTCAAGATAATGTTTAAAAGCCACTTGATGCCAAGTTTCGTAAAAATAGATTCGTTTTCGAAATATTAATTAAGTTAAGCAAAAAAATGAAACCTTTTTCAAAAGACAATTTTATTTATTTCAAAATTTCGTTATACTATACTTTTTGGACTTTTAAAAAACAATAAAAATCCGCTGATGCGTTTTCGAGATAAACGAAAATGAAAAAAAATTGTCTGTACCTTTTTAATCCATTTTCACCCAAATGTAGCACATATCCTTTTTAAAGTAATTGAATTTTCAAGAAAAATCTGTGGATTCATTTTTGAGAAAAATAATATCCCACCAATAACACAAGCCATAACGCTTTCGCTATGAAAAAGTTATGAGATGTCATAGAGAGCCAAGCCCCTAACTATACCAGGCCCAACTCTCCAAGCCCTAACTCTACAAACTCTACATCGTGGTCAAACAGGATGACTTGGCTGTATCATAGAACTTTTGCATGGCATACTTCACTTTAACATAAGAATATGTGAGCCTGTGTAACTGTGAAACAGCCTAGCCATACTTTTTGATCGCGGTGTAGGGTTTGTAGAGTTGGGATTAGGGCGGTCAGTGACGAAATCGGCGTTTTTTGGGTATTAATAAAAGCCAAAGAATAAAAACTAGACATATGAAAATTAGTGTGTTTTATAAGTCTGCGCACTACATCTTATTCTGAAAATTTGATCTCTCTTGCGTTATCCACACCGGTTATGAGCGCTTGAAAAAAAAATTATTGTCGGGGAAATGTCCGAAAAACGCTACATACCAAGTTTAAATAAAATATGGACCCATCCTTTCGGGCTGTAGTCGAATAGACGACATTAGACAGATAGACAAATAGACAGACGGACAGAATTGCGACTTCTAATTTTTGTACAACAGCGTCCACTCTAATTTTAGCATCATTGAAATCCATATCCGTATTTATGCTACTACCAAGTACCAAGTAGTGGTCCGAGGTTATGTTGAGCCTTCGAAACGTTCGGACATCTTTGTCTTGCGGATAGCGTTACCCATTTTTTTACCGTGAAGTAAGCACCGCCATTTTCAATGTTCAAAAGGTTTTTAAAAAAAATATTTAAAAAAAAAATGTATCCGTCAAATTTACAAATTTGCAAAATTGAACATAAAAATATATACATTTGCAGGCTGTTTGGTATAAGGTGCACTAGAAAGCTAGAGCGAGTAGGTTAGGTTAAGACAAGAAAAAATCGTATACGAGAGGGGGGTCTATTTCCCCCGTTTAGTCGGGAAGGGCAATTTTCTAAAAAAATCGACTTGAAATAAAAAAAAAAAAAATATTAAAAAACAACGGCAACACTTGCTGTACTTGTTTTTTTAAATTATTTGAGAGAACAGTTTTGGAAAAATTAATTTTCAAACTCAAAATTTTTTAAAAATAATGAAAAAAATTGTGTTCAAACTATTTTTTTTTGTTTTTCAAAATTTTAAGTTATTAAGACCCATTTGCTGGAACGAAACTTAAGTTTTTATGTTCAACTTAAACGCTTATGTTCTACTTTTTCCTCAGCGTAAACTGTCACATAAGCTCTTATGTTGAACTTAAATATTTATGTTTCGTTTCAGCAAATGGGCCTAAGTAATATTTTTGTTTTTAATACTCGATGCGTCTATTAATTTCCAGTCGAACACTAAAAACCGGATGCAATAAATGATTTTTAGATTTTGAGAAAATTACAAAATATCTTATTTACTACTTAATTAGTAGAATCTTTGGAGCGAAAAAATAACCAATGGAAGTCAAATTCAAGAAAAACTTACTTTTGTTATTTTCAATTTTCTGAAAAACTGGAATACATTTTGACATCTGTTTTTTAGTGTTTGGCTGAAAATTGATGAAAGCATTGAATATTGAATACAAAAATATTACTTCTAACATAAAATTTGGAAAAAAATTAGTTAGAACACAATTTATTGATTTTTTTTTCAAAAATTTATGTTTGAAAATTAATTTTTAAAAAACTATTCACTAAAGTAACTTATTTTAAAAATAAAATAAAAGAAGAGGTTTCTGGCCTTCCAAAAAGGTTTAACATGCGATTGTAGTAGTGACCGTTGTACCGTAGTTTTTTAATAATTTTTTTTTCTGTCTTAAGTCATTTTTTTTAGAAAATTTCACCCGTTATTTTTAATTTTCTCAAAAACAAAAAGACACTTGAGTATTTTCTTTTCCGTATTTGACTAGAAATTTACAAGAGCTTTGAATATTAAAAACAAAACTATGTTACTTACGTAAAATTTCGAAAAAAAAATTAGTTTGAATACAGTATTCTTCATTATTTTTTCAAAATTTTGAGTTTGAAAATTCATTTTTCGAAAATTGTTCTCTTTAGTAACTCGCATTAAAAACAAAATAAAAGAATGGATTTCTAGCTTAAAAAAATGTATAACATGACATTGTTAGGGTTACTGTTGTTTTTTAATAATTTTCTTTCTATTTCAAGTCGATTTTTAAGAAATCCTAAACCTAAACGGATGGAAATATAGACCTCCCCTTTTCAATACGATTTTTTTCTTGGCTTAACCCAACCCACTCGCTTTAGCTTTTTGGTGCACCTTATACCGAACACCCTGTATACATATACGACACAGGCGGCACAAGTTTAGCCCATCGCAACACAATCATTTTTCTAAGAAAATCAAAAATGAAATTTAACACGCACTTTTCTTAAATTTTATAATATTTTACAAGTTAAAACATTCATGATGTTAAACTAACAATGTACCAAAAATACATTATTTTTATTAGCTTGAAAGAAATATCGTTAGCAGGTACTCATTTCATTTTCAAAGAAATGCATTTCCATGTCCAATTTGCAGGTTAAAACCTACGGAAAAAATCCTTAATAAAAAAAAAATCTGAAAAGCAAACAAAAAAATTAAAGAAAAATACTGCCTGAATGAATCCTTTAAATGGCAAAAGTATAAAGTAAAAAACTATATAAATTGCCTTTTCCTTAACTTTTTAGAGGCTCCTCTTCTCTGCTTTTAAGCTTGATTTTTCTTTTATGTGGTGAATGTTTTCATATTTTCTTCTTCAAAAGAATACAAAAAAAAAATAAAAGCTTTGCAAGCAAATCAAAAATACGGGTATGAAAGCATGAAGAAAAAAAAAAAACAGAGTATAGAGCCCATCCTTGAATGAACTGAGAAGATGAAGAGGAACCGAGAACCCTTCACCCTTTTATTTGTAGAAGATGGAAAAAGAGTTGGTTGAAGTGAATTTTGGTTATGATGGATGCGATGGTCGTTGTAAAAGATGAATGAATCAAGAACAGTTTTGGTTATGTCCAGTGTCGGAATAACATTTTGTAAGAGGAACTTTAGACTTCAAGACTGTATCTTTGCTAAAATAACCCATGAGAACAAGAAAAAGCTTAATGTCAGCATAATGTTGGACTTATTTTTAAGTTCTTCATTTTTGTATTTTTGATTAATTTAATAAATTTTGTGGAATGTATAAGAAATTTATTGACCCCAAAATCTTTCTTAAAGGCAAGGCCGAGTTAAAGTGCGAGTTAAATTACTTTCATATCACTTCGCCGCCACTCCATTGCCAAGCCACTTGTTCACCACTCTACTGCCACTCGCTACTCCTTTACCACTCCACTTCGTCAACACTTTAGTGAGCGCCTTGCCTTAGACAGTTGAATACTAACTGGCTGAACAGAATAGAATGACAGAACTGAAGCCGCAGACGGAACTGGAAGAGCTGTCAAAAAGTGTCGTACGTTATTTTTTTTACATGTCCACAATGGAGCTGTACAGCTTTGAAAGTATTTTGAAGAAAAACAAAAGAATATTCTTGTGAACAAGCTCAGAATTCACATTTTTTGTTTCCAATAATTTTCCTTTAAATAAATAATTTTTTTCGCGATACAAATAACCACAATATTTTTTTCCGACCCAAAAAGTTGTTTTTATTCTCCATACAATTTGAAACGTCAAAAGTGCCGTACGTGAAAAGTTAAAAGTTGGTGAACTCTTCCGTCTGCGTCTGCAGTTCCGTATGCGTCTACGTTCCGTTGTGTTCGCAACATTGAATTTGCGTGTATTCAATATTTTGACAGCTATTCCAGCTCCGGCTCCGTCTCCGTCTGCGTCACCATTCTGTTCAGCCAGTAAAACTTTGTTTAGACTCAATTTATTGATGGAAGAACAATGAGCTTATATTTTTATTTATTTCGAGCACTATGAGCAATATGAACATGAGTAGACATAAAATAAATATAAACATTTTCGGATATTTAGGAAAATTTGTTTTATTGATGAAAATTTATATTATCGATGAGTTAAAAAAAAAAAAAAAACCTATTACCCTGCTGCTTCCTTGATCCTTCCGCTATCACCTTGCAATATAAAAAGTATTCTTTAACCTATTCCAGTACATAATCGACTTCTATTTTAAATTTCATTAGAATCTGTCAAAACGTTAGAGCATGATTGAAGGACAACTATCCAAGTATTAAACTTTCAAATATTTCCAACATATTTATCTTGGAGCTGCTGATGAGCTCTGGGCCTCCGCAATTCTTAATCTGCTACTGGTTATGCCATTCTTTAGTATTCAGTCAATTTCTTAATAGCGGTGTAGCTATTTGTAAAGGAATGCACAATGAGTAAAAGACATTGAATTATTTAAAAAAAAAATAAGGTTTCACTTGGAAAACTTTAAAGAAATTAATATCTCGTGGGTATATAGGTGCGCATATAAGATTATCTGTTTTCATAAATGAGATATTCCATTCAATTTGGCACAATAACACTTTGTAGACTATCATGATGATAAAATGGATCTAATGGTTTATGGCTGCCGAGTGCGGTGATGCAGAGGTATGGGGGTGGTGGGGGGTTAGTTTAAGTTCGGTCTGGTCTATATAAATAATTTTCATTGATGGCCTTTTGAGTTTTTGAAGCAAACATTTGCTGCAATCAAAATAATGAGAAGGTATATTTTTCTGATCCACTACTGAGGTGATTATACTATAATGCCTGATGATGGCTTTTCAAATGTATCTGACCGCAAATGAACTCTTTGTTGGCGGAATTAAGTGAACTTGTGTATTTATTTTCGAGTGTGATTTGCGTCTGTCAAATAAGTAGAGAGAAATATACATTGCACTTCTATATTTGAAGCACTTTCTGTTAAAATTAACAAAAGGATTCGGATAGCACGATATGTATATTGTTTGTGTCCTTAAACTCAAATTCTGTAGATTTGGAAAATTGAGAACAGCGTGTCTGTGTATTGAGTACACTTTTTTTTACAATCAGTGGGTTTTTGTTGGCACATAAATCAATTTGAAAAGAGACATTTTACCAATCGCATTACGTAAACTGACAGAATTCGAACAAAAACAAAATTGTCAATGTTTTTTCGAGTTAACCTTAAATTGAATTTCTCATCGGAAAGAGTTATATTAAAGTTATAACCTCAAGATTAAAGACTTACGACCAATTTGTTCACATAGGTACTAAGCTAGTTTAGAACCCGGTCTAGCTGGACCAGGTACTAGCTCTGCATTTCTACCTGAGCATTTCTTCACATCCTTAGTAACCGATCTAAGTTCACACGCTCTTATTACCTATTTCTTCAGAACAACAGTCAATCAATGGTCAAACAAAATTAAATTATTGTCGATTTCGAGGTCCTAGCTTAAACTAAGTCCTAACTAGTACTCGGTACCAAATTGACAGGACTAGTACTTGTGTGAAGAAATAAGTTGATACCGATTTGAGTACTAACTTTAGGAGTAGTACCGGTACTAGCGTTAGGACTCTGTGAAGAAATTAGCTGTTAATCTTTTTCTTCAAGGTGACGAAATGGCTTTAAGGTGATGTTAAGAAAGTTACAATGACCGTACTGTTGGCTGGTTATAATTGGACTCACCTGAGTTTCGGAGACCAACCTGGAACTTCTTGTAGAACTTCCAAAAGGCATTACTCAGCTTTGACCTACTGAGTTGCATTCTGGAAGTTGGCTTGACCCACTGAGCGTTTGGTAGCTCCAGCGCCATGTCTTCCGTCAGATTTCTTAGAACACAAGAAAGAGAATAAAGGATTTCTGAAGCCAACAATTTGACTAGTTTAGCATTTTGACCCGCAAATCCCTCTTAAGAATTCATTTTTAATTCATACATAAACATAGGTCACACGAGTTATGGTATCAAAATGGCGCGCTTCACCGCTAATGAGGTCACCGAACTAGGTCTTGCTCGGGGTCGCCATTTCTACCTTCCAATTCCAACCTATGCCAACCTGCTGTTTTTATGAACATACACATTAAATGAACCCATGAGCCGTGAGAACCTATATCAGTCGCTCAGAACTTTCCTGTTTCGTCCATGTGTCGCTGAGAACATTTTGTCTTGCATTCATTTCACTTTAATGCAAGTGACGTGCGAACACTTTTTTTGAAAGCTGAACCATTTAGAAAAGCAGTATTGGTTTGGTACAAAATAAGATTCTATGGGTTAAATAAAATACACTTGTCAAAAAAATTAAGGGAACAAAAAAAAATCACTTTTTTTTAGTGTTTTTGTAAAGCTGTATCTCTGTGAAAAGTAGTCGTATTGAGATAAAACAAAAACCATTCTAAAGCTTTATATTTCTTGTATTGAGAAATTTCAGCAAATGAATTGTTTAAGGTACCGTTATTGCGCAATCATAAGAAGAAGCACGAGCCAAAAATATAGTTTTTTTTTTTTGAACATTGGCATTTTCTTTGAAATTTTTTTTTTGAGCCAAATCAATGCTTTTTTTCGATAACTTGTTTAATCAGTTTTAAGGTCGTCTTTTTTCGTTATTGTACAATTTTTTTTCAGAAGAATATCTGGCTTTGAATGAAAAAACAGACTTTTGACTTTGACTACCAATATCTTCGCAAGGAATGACGACACAGAAAATTTAAGGATAGTTTTAAAAACGGAAATTTATTTTCCATAAGATTTTTTCAAAACATTATAACGATTATTTTTGTTTGGCTCCTCACCGTTACATTAAGAAAAGGTCAAAAAAAGGACTGTTTAAAGACTTTTTGTAAATCTTTTACTGCTTTACAAATATTAACTGCAGGACTTAATTTGGTAAGACATTTTAAAGAACTATAAACCACCCATATTTCTGTAAAATTTCAAATTAATCCATTGAACCGTTTTTCAGTACCGAATGATCAAAGTCGTAAAAAACAATTTAACGAACAAATTGGGTGCTTCATAAATATTGTGAAATTGTCATCAAAATGGGAAAGAAAAGAACAATTTTTGTCAACTTTTTTCACAGTTTTGCATTAGTTACAATACTGATGAGATTTTAATGGGAAGAAAAACATCTTTTCGAGAAAAAAAATTACAACTCAAATTTTAAAATTTTGAGAAAATTATTCAATGTTTGTTACATTTTTTTTTTTTTTTTTGAAAAAAATGTTTTTCTTTCTTTTTAACGCTTATGCAACTGTAACTAACGTAAAACTGTGAAAAAAGTTGACAAAAATTGTTCTTTTCTTTCCAATTTTGATGACAATTTCACAATGTTTATCAAGCACCCAATTTGTTCCTTAAATTGTAAGACGACCTTAAAACTGATTAAGCAAGTTATCGAAAAAAGTATTGATTTGGCTCAAAAAAAATTAAAATTTTTGGCTCGTGCTTCTTCTTATGATTGCGCAATAACGGTACCTTACCTTTGCTGAAATTTCTCAATACAACAAATATAAAGCTTTAGAATGCTTTTTGTTTTATCTCATTACGACTACTTTTCACAGAGATACAGCTTTTCAAAAACACTAAAAAAAAGTGAGTTTTTTTTTGTTCCCTTAATTTTTTTGACAAGTGTAGTTCGTTGAACGGTATTCCCCGGTTTTTGACGGGTCTTTTGGTTGACTAGAGGCATCGAGTAGGTTTAAAATCAATGATGTTTCTGCTGTTTTTGACTGAGCGTACTCTTGCCGACACGAGTTTTACGGTGGTAAAACTTTGACTCTTTAGACTGCTAAGATTATGGTGTTGAATCGTCAGTAAGTGGTTCTGGGAATATTCAAGTTAAGAAGACTGTTCTGACGTGTGTTGAAAAAAAATATTTAGTCCCAATTTGGATGCTTGCGGAACTCCTGCTCTGATTGTCTTTGTTGTTGATTAGCAGTTTCCCATCAAGGATGAAGAAAGATATGGAATGAAGAAAGCTATGAATAGTGAAGATAAAGTTTATGAATAAATCCTTGGATTGGATCCATATAATATGAAAATTTTTTTCAACGTCAAGAGAGAACCCAGCAGTGACTTGGTTAATTTTAGATTAGAGTGAAAAAACATCGTGCTGAAATTTCAGATCTAGATGAAGTGCAGTACAAGTATGCTTTTCCCCCAAAATCCAAACTGCATATCAGGAGGTATGCTGTTGTTGGGTGGTGGCTTTTTCTTAGTTTTTTTTTTTGCAATTTTAGATTTTTAATTAAGACTAGCGAAGCGCGGCGATACCCTTAAAATAAAGTTTTTGGCGTATTTCTTCCCATCTGGTGCTATTCATGCTTGCATGGCGTTCTTCGTCTACCTCATTGCCATATCAATACCTAAAACTTTTAAAAATTATGTATCTTCTTTAAATATAAAACATTTCGAAAAAAAAAATAATTTTCAAAATCGGTCCATGTTTTCTGAGATAAGTTCAAATATGCATGCACTCCTGCTTTCTAAAACTTATTGACAAACTGTTACACCTATTTTGAACAAACAACGCATAGGAACACTCTTCGACTACTACCTAAGATTTCCTTTAATTTATGAAATTAGTTCGAAAATGCATGCGCTGCTGCATTGTTGTCGAACTTCTAAACCAATTTTGACCAACCAAACTCAGGAGCACTGTCGGACTTCCAAGACTTCTTGAATTTTGAGCAAAATCGAACCAGGTTTTCTGAAATTATTCGGAAAATGCATGCGTTGATGAACCTCTCACATACAATATATACATGTTTTCTTAAAATGGTACGAAAATGCATGCGCTGCTGTTAGTGTGTTGGTAAACTGCTAGATCGACGTTGACTAAATGCAAACAAAAACACTCTTGGACTTCCACGCAAAGATTTCCTGAAAATTTTGTGCTCAATCGGTATGGTGGTTTCGGAGTCCATTTATTTACTAAAAAACGAAATGTACGCCTACAACGCCACTTGTTGAGAATTTTTCGAATTTTTTTTTTTTTCCTAAACCTTCGCGTAGCAATTACGAACTCACCCGCAGAAGGAAGTATCCATTTTGGTGCAATAGTTTTCAAATTTTAAGCATCTGCACAAAAAAGTATTGTAATATTGATTTTACTATATTTTGTTGTTAGAGTGCAAAAAAATGGTTTGACGGGCATAAAAACTTATGCGATTTTTTTTCGGCGTATTTTCAATTTTATTTTTTGAAAGTTTAAGCGAAAAATCCTTATTCTGGGTGGATGGCGCGACGTTGCACTTTCTTTTCTGGTTATCAAAACGATTGATAATTTTGTTGTGGTGATTTCCAAGAGCCTTCCTTTAACATTATGAAGGGTGTGGTGGAGATTTTTTTTTTCAAAACTTACCTAACGATGACATCTTCGTAGGTTTTTTTTCAGTACATATTTTCTGATAAAATGTCTTTCTTTCCCAACCTTTAATCTCATGGTTAGTGGAACGTTTTCACCAGCTTTCATGAGGTTAGGAACTTGTATTTGTAATGTCCTAATAGTCCTCTAAATATAGTATACTAGCTGACCCGGCAGACGTTGTCCTGCCTATAAACAATTTCTGTATTGGGAAACACAAATAATAAATGAGAAAACACCAATGCGCATATTCAGTTGTAGAAACGTGGATCAATAAAAACTTTTTAAGAAAAAAACAGATTACCTTCTCAAGCTAAGCAGACCTCAACTGTCACTCTTGGTGGGAATCCTAACGCGTCACAACTCAATGGGAACCCACATGAGCAGAATGGGTATCACCACATCTGATTTATGCAGAGGGTGTCAGGATGAAGAGGCGGAAGAGGGCTCCTATCACTTTCTATGTGAATATGCCCCAGCCTAGCAAGAGCCAGAAAAACAGCCCTCGGGGAATACTTTTTTGACGAATTGGATGATATCTCATGTTTGCCACTAAAAAACATTTTGAAATTCGTTCAGTACTCAAAATGGTTCAGGGAGGCTCCCATACGTGCACCTAGCCCCTAAGCTCTACTAACTCCTCTCCTTACCCGTCCTTTAACCTACCTTACCTATGTCCTGGGAAGCACAATAGATCCACTGAGATCCGAGTGAGATACTGCGGCTTGTCGTATTATCACCCCTCCAAACCATACCTAACCTAACCTAACCCGTTGTTCAGGAAATTTAGTTCACAGATTTTGACGGATCAACAGGTTTAACGATGATTCAGGCATGTACTTACTTGGCTATTATCACATACTTAAACCTTGAACCATCGTTAAACCTCAGATAATCTTTCGAAATCGGCGAATTAAAATTGCTGAACCACGGGCTAAATATTGAAACACGATTGTACAACTGGCCCTTAGAGTTAAATATGTAATAAGAATTATAATGATAATTTAAACTTTATGAAATATTTTTATATTTATTTTATTGCCTTGTATTAAACAACGTTTTTGGTGTTGCCGTTTTGGGCATACACAAACAACACTGATGGTTTTGCCAACGTGTAAACAGGGAACATATTGATTCTGCATTCATTCCGCAAATTTCCAATGACTGGCCTTGCGCCTTGTTTATTGTCATTGCCAAAGGAAGCCGAATCGGAAATTGAAGGCGTTTGCAGTCGAACGTCAAATTATTGAAGATTATGGGAATTCGTGGAATCAAAACGTCTTCGCCTTTAAAATTTCCCTTTAGAATAGTTGCTTCGATTACGTTGTTCATGAACTTTTTTTACCGCTAGTTTGGTGCCATTTGCAAAGTCGTGGTTCGTTAAAGATTATATGCGTTAGCAAACCGGACAATTCTAAGGAGTTCAAAAACTTGGTTGGGTAATTGACCAATTCGTCTTGATTCATCACTTCGTCCACATTAGAAAATAACTTTTCCCGGAATCGCATTTTGAATGGCCGCATTAAGGTCGTTGACGTCTTTGTTTTTGGCAGCCAATATAGCACGTTTGCTCAACCAAATGTCGTTCTTGTAGTGCTATGCAATGTCCGGAAAAACTCTTTGAATGAGTTCTTCTTTTGACGCAGTAAAATTGGAAAAATCTACAGGCAACGTTATAAGTCCGATAAAAACATCTGCAACAATTTTCCCATTTCCAATGTCCAACAATTATTTTGAAAACGTCTCTGCAGTTTGATCGTGTCGCCACAGATAAGATGATTTCAGACATGCGTTGATTTCGTCAGCACTTGTTGACATCGGAATGACGGGAAGTGTTTGGCGAAAATCACCGGCCAATATAAGTACCACAGTGTTGCAAATAGCACATCAACCAAAATTAAATTAGTTTCTATGAACCTTTTTTCAAACAGCATAGCAACCAAATAAACAAAATATAAAAATAAAAATTTTGCGTAAAAGAACCAATTTAGAAGTTAAATTTTGAAAAATTTCTTAGCTAAGAACCTTCCACAGAAAATACCGAACACAATGCCACCGGGCCGTTTGTGAGTGATGTGGTTACAAACGAAAACCAATTCATTTTTATATACATATATATGTACATTAAATTAAAAGATATTATATGCATTAAAATTTTTAAATAGAACTGTATTTTTTTTTGTTAAAATTTATATTGTATTTTATTGTAACCGAAATGTATTTTCTTTCTTTTTTGCAGGTAAGTTAATGGAACATTTTAATTCATTATGAAAAATGAAAAGTACACTTTCAAAAGCAAGTATAGCAAAACCCCATTTAATTTATATTATTATATGAACATCATTTTATTGTATTAATTTTATATAGTTAAGGTATACAAATATCAGACAAAAACTTCTGACCTAAAATTTTTTCCACGTACTATGTAATACGCTGCATTAAACTCTTATAAAATTGGCTAAATACCTACCTACAAAAACCTAGACCTCAGTTTTATTTTTTTTTTTAACATTTCCGTTTGCCCAATTATCCTTGACACAGCGGAAATATATATTTTTTTTTTGTATAATCAAATATAAAAGAAAATATTCACATCAATTAATTTGAAAAGAAAATAATGGAAAATGTGCAATGCCCCATTGATATAATAGGAGAGGTTGGAAACTTTAATTTTTTTTTTTAGTTTCCATTGAAAATTCTCTTCAAAAAGCATTTTTTTTTTCGTTTTATTGATCGCTCATTCCGGTGTAGGTTTAGTAGACCTTCTATACTATTCCATCACATGCATTATACGATATTTGTATGCACTTTTATTCTTCGAAATTATGCTTGACTGATTAATTGGGCTTCATCATCCTCAAGCCATAGCATATAATCATCATTACTATACCACTAATAGACCTGAACCTAGAAAAGTTTTTTTTTTTTTTTTATTTTAATTTTTTAATGTTTGCTTTTTCCAAATAAATATGTATATTCATGTAGGTAGGTTATGTACGTAAAAAGAAAACTTCTCTTTCACTTAGTATTTGCTCCGCATATACAAAAAGTTTTAATTGAGTAAAAAAAAAATATTATTTATTTATTTATGTATTTTTATCATTTAATTGCTATATGCTTCATTGATTTCGAATAAACAAGGAAAAACGGAAATAGCTATTGATTTCGATTATGTTTGTTTTGTTAGATACAATATTGCAAGTGAATTTTGATACATATGCCGAAATTATGCTTTTTGGAAGCTATTCGACGTAAAAGTATCTAAGTAAATTCAAATAAAATGCACGAACTTGCTCTTGTGGTTTAAGTTACCTAGAATTTTAAAGATTGAGTTCATTACATATACAAATGTACATTTATACATACGGGTAATGAAAATATTAATTATATATTAACATTAACTCATTAAATAAATTGGAGACTACGAGAAAAAAGCACGAAACACCTTCTTCGAATTGCTAAAACAAGAACTTCAAATGTTTTAATCTCAAAATGAAGAATTTCCATCTAAAGTCTTGAAAAAATATGAATTTATGCAGAAAAAAAAATTAAAAATCGTTGGAGTGTGTTTTCTTCAAAAATAATTTTTTATATCTTACCTATGAAATTTCTTGAAAAATTGGTATTCCAATTTTAAGAATTTAATATTATACACCTAAGACCACAACTTCAAAAAAAAAAATTCATCAACCCGTTTTCAAAAAAATTATTTTTCAAAAAAAAAAACAAACATTGAACTTTTTTTTTAAAGTCGAAAAAATTTTTGTTTGAAAATATTTGTATGCAGTATTATTCAAACTTGAAAGTGTGTAGGTACCTCCAAAGTTAAAATTTTTTATCAAAATCGTTAGAGCCATTTTCGAGATAAATAACCTTTTTCAAAACGGTTGTATAGCAGGTAGGGGAACCCGGGGCATAAGCGGCACCCGGACCATATTTTTGTTTTTTTTTTTTTCAAAACTTTTTATTGCAATATTCAGCCCTATTCCGCCATTGTGAGGGCTCACAAGTCACAAGCTCTTGTGAAGCTGATTCTTTGTGAGGTTTGTTGTGATTCGATAATATTTTCGATATTCTGATACAATCCTCACAAGAAACCTCACAAAAAAAAAAAACTCACCACAGCAAGGTGAATTTTTGTTGTGATTTTTTATTTGTTGAACTGTCACATTGTCCCATTTAACCAAGTTGTTCTTGCTCAATCGGCATTAATTTTCTTGATTTCTTCTTGCGATTTGCGACCGAAGGTAGATTTTTTTGTTTATTTCTTTATAAATATTTTTTTTTTCCTGACAAGAAAAAAATAAAATTTGTCAAAAATTATATTTCATATGACAAATATTATGTCTGTTCCTTTACTTTGAAACTCTGTGATTTTCTGTGCATTTTACTGCCATTTTATTTTAAATTCACACAAATGCACAGAAAATCACAGAGTTTCAAAGTAAAGGAACAGGGCTATTGATATTCATGAGTTGTGAGGTGCTTAATAGTGGATCACAATTTGTGAGGCTCACAAGTTGTGAAGGTGATGCCAGAATACGTAAACCTCACCAAAATCAATCTTACCTAACCTTGTGAAGTTGTTGTGACTTGTGATTTTGTGAGGCATCAGTGAGGTTTGCAAGAATAGGGCTGATTGTTTGAATTTCTTAGAAGCACAAGATTGCAAAACTAAAACAATATCTGTCCAACCATATAGAAACTATGCGTGAATAACTCAAAATTAAGGCGATTTTCTCAAAAAACATCAAACCTTATTTCCGCAAAGAAAATGTTTTGCCAAAAGCCGGAAATGCAATTTGCTTTAAGCCACTTTGTTCATGACATGTATTAGGTAAGTTTAATTAAAATCATTACAGCAATTTTTAAGAAAATTTGATAAAATCGAAATATTTGTATTGCAGCTACGTTTTGTTGATGATCTAGATCAAAACTTCGAATATCTCCTCTAGGGAATTACACAAAAATGCTGTGTTACCCAACCGTGTAGGATCTAGCTCAAATTTCATTGGACGCACAAAAGCACACACTCACAGACGCACGGACGCACCGACCGGCAGACGGTATGGTGAAACCCAATTTTTCGGACTTCTCTATAATCGTATAGTGTCAATTTTGGTTACAACCCCGAAAATTTTTTCACACGAACCCAATACTTGCTCTATTATACAGTAGATGACGGATATAAGAAACTCAAAAAATCCGAGGAATTCCTTTCTTATATCCGTGTTTTCTTATATAAAGAATTGTATATAAGAAAGAAAGTTTCTTATGCGAGTACAAAAAATGTTCTCTCCAGGAGGGTGGTTCAAAGGATTTTAACAAACTATGACGTCTGTCTTATTGATTGAACTTTTCTGAGTGATATTTATAGCTAAACTAAACTATACCCTTATTTCGTGATCTTTTTTCTTTTTAGTTTTATAGCTAAACTTTGACTATTTCGAAGGATTTAGGTTTTTGTTTGCTAACGGGCCCATGAAGAAGTATAACTTGTCTTACCTTCATCATAATTAAAATTAAATATTAACAACTTTTTATAATTTCAAAAACAAATCGCTTTGGAAATTTTTCTACGCGTGCATTCGAATTTAAATTATTTCAAAAAGTAAACAAAAAAAATTATACAAAAAATTACGACGAATTTCTTCAAAAATAGCAAATAGCACTTTGCCAGAGATTTCCTTGTCTAGATAAAAATCTTAAATCTTCTTGTATTTTTAGCACAAGTGCAAAAAAACGTTCATATGTGCGATTGATCTAAAAATAAAAGTCATCATGTCTGCCATCGTCACCGTATCATCAAATAATATTCCCTCGGTTAATTAAAACATCACATATCATATGATTATTATCTTCTTCTATTTAATAAACCAAATCAATCCGAAGAATATTCCTGCTGAACACAGAATTACACTACTTGGTCATCATTTCTGTTATAATCTTTCAATGTATGTGATAATGTTAAATCTATTTACTGCTGGACGAGATTTTAGCATTTCAGTATGGGATCCAATAGACTTTCATTTACCTGAGCTTTTAACATCTCTCATTTGAGATGGGCAATTAAACCTAAGCTGGCTCACTTCATTCAACTTAAACGAAACGTTGAATAACCAGGTATGAGTATATTAGAGAGAAGATAGAAAAGTATGAGTATCTTCTGAGTAGGTGGCAATAGCGGAATGTGGTGAGGTTTAGAGTTAATAAGATTCGAATCACGTGCCAAAAGAACCTGTTAATTGTGCACCCGGCTTCTCTTTTAGCTTGAGGGTGACTATACACTAAATCCGATTACCGCCACACTTCTACATATTATATGCTTAGACACTCTTGTTCATGTGGCAAAAGTTGACAGCCAACAAGTTGGTCAACTGAAGCCAATTGAAATGTGATTAACTTATTGTCGGACATGAGTTGTAGAGTATGAGTATAGTGACATTTTACTGATGACTCGATTTCTATGACGATTGTTGTGTTGGACCGATGAAATTTAAGTGGCGCCACGGCAATAATGGTGGTGCTCAATTGATCTATTGACCTTAAGTTATTGCTGTACTTGTTCATATCAACGACAACACTATTCGTATTAAGATACAATGTTTTTTAATTTTTAAGTAATCCGGAAGGTAGTGTTGCATTTTAGATTGTGAGTCTTGTGGATAAAAAAGGAGTGAATGCTTTATTTGGGAGAAGGTAAGCTTAAGCTTTTACTGTAAGCTAAAGCTTGGCAGTTTTAGCTTGAGATTTGCTTTATGTTAACAAAAAAAAAATAGAATACGCTCAATAGTTTGAGCTAGAAACGTTTAGCTTAAACTTCATATTGGCTGAGGTGGCTTTAGCTATAACTATTCTTTTGTTCATAGGAAATCAAAGCAAGGGAGTTTTCTAAATTTGTTTTTCAAACTTTTTTTTTTGCTGGTAGGGCAAGTAGGTATTAATTTGAGGTAAGATAAAAATTTCGAGATTTTATAATCAAATATGTAAAAATCTATTCCACTAGCTGTTAATATTTTAAAAATTCTGAGAACAATATTCAGAAAGAATCAACTTCACTTTGAAAAATAGAACAGGTTCCCATCAAAGGTGGAATACATTCTTAAAAGGAGCAGATTTCCGTGGAATGAATTTCCTGCACCAGTCCACTGCATAAAACAGTTATTTTTCGGGGTATATAACGTTGGCGGTCGGTAGCGGGGCGTTACAATAATCTATTGCCATTGAGCCATAAATGATTACCTCATAATTAAACATAAGTTTTCAATAAAACAAAAGAATCCAATACCAGTTGATTTTGGCCTAATTCACCAAAATTTCAATGCAAACGATGGTAATTCGGCTTCGATTTTTAATGTACGAAATGGATTTTGTTAACATTCAAACCAAAATCTTTGCGTAAAATTTTCCATAAAGTGGACGTCCAAAATGCAAGCCATTGCCAAAGATTATTGATTGAATAAATTTGAATCTTCTTCAAAACCTTCCTGAACAAATGCAATATTCTCTTCAGTACATCCTCGTTCCGTCTGCCTCTATTGCTTTCAATAGCGATATTTGTTTGTCTAAGGCTGCAAGCACAGTAGTGCGAGAAGCAATGCGATGCGAGATCGTTTGAGTGCGAGGAAAGTGTTTTCTTTAAAATAAATTAAAACAAATGAAAATAAGCAAAAAAGGGAAACTCGCACTTGTCACACCAAATACAGCTTCACCTTGCGCAGCTACATAAGAATACAGGCGAACACTTTTCTCGCACTCGCATCGCATAGCTTCCCGCCCTACTACGCTCGCAGCCTAAGACCGTGCGAGCAGTTGCTTGTCTAAGCGCAGGCACTTGTTCTCATTCTCCATTCTTTTTCTTTAAACGCCGCGGTGCATTGAGAGCGACTGATGATATCATCCACCTGTCCTTGTAGTTGAATGAATTTTTTTAATCTAGTACCTTCCGTGTTAATTTTTGCACTTCACACTATCTGTTCCTAGACGAGATTGAAGAAGTCACATGATAGCTCTTCTCGTTGCAGAAATTCTCTCCATATTCACTCCATACTTTGGAAAAACTATTCCCTTTTCTATTCCCTTTCCACGCGACATAATTGGTCAATTTTTCCCCAATATCCCGAGTTCGAACATCACACATACAGAGCTCCTGAATGATGATTGCTGGTATTATGCAGCTTTGAAATTGAAGCAAAAAATGGTTAATCTCGACTCAAAATTCGTTGGTCCTTTCCATGGATTTATGCTTTAGCGTGAACATTTGGTCTATGATCGATCTGGGTTTTGAAGTCTTCATTAATTGCAAGTGGGTTCTCTTCTTACCCTATCACTCCCTCAGCATGAAATGTCTATTTAACTACTTTCACTGTTTCGAAAAGCCTGCGTTCCAGACCAGGTCTTAAAACCAGCAGTCAATTGCTTGGATTTTTTTAAAACAACCCAATATTTTTTTAAATCTTTATCCATCACCTTGCCTTGACGCTCTTCCCACGCTGCTCCAACTCCTGTATTAGACAACGGTTTCGGTGACAGCGATTTATTAAATTAACGAGCGAGTAAATGAGTTCAAGCGATTGATTGCTCAAGCGAATTCATCCGAATGGGGTGTTTTCGGTACACAGCTTTAAATCGCTAGATGTAGCGATCAACCAACCATTGATATGCTACACGTTTGTTTGTTCTTATAGTTCTAGTATTTCTATACTTTTGTGACTAAATGCCGCTTTATTATTTTTTCCTTAAAGCTTAAAAGCGTAATAGTCCGTGGCGTAATGGTTAGTGCGTTGGACTATCATACCAGAGGTCTGGGGTTCAATACCAGCCGCTTCCACCTTAAGTTTTTTTCGGAGCTACTACCTCTTGCGAGGAAGTGATAAATCCTCCAAGAGTATCTCTTGTCATAGAAAAGTGGCGCTCACCTTAGCCGTTCGGATTCGGCAATAAACTGTAGGTCCCCTCCATTCCTGCAGACACGCACACAGGAATGGTTGAGAGGTGTAAGTCGCTAGGCCCTGGTTCTTCATGAGCTGTTTGTGCCACGAAATTTATTTATTTCTTTTGAAAGCTTAAAATCGCTGCCATCGCTTCATTTGCTTAGCTGCGCAGGTAAAAATCGCTGGCATCGAAACTGAAGCCTTAGGTGAGTCTTCAACCGAAATATTTTCTGTAGACTCTATTGGCAACTTTTCAGGTCCAGGTGTGCTTAGAGGTCTAATTTTTAATTTCTTCTGCTATGTGGTTGGCAATTTTTGTTAATTTTACAGTCGAGCTTCGGATTTTGCCACAACAAGGAAATGGTCAAAGTCGAAGCTTACAGATTGAAATAACTGCTCGTCTGAGATATACTGGATGCGTGACTTTCATCGATCAGTACACGGTTTGCTATACGCCAGCAAAATCAATTCTTTGCTCTAGAAATCTAGTGAAGCTTTTCATCATATGAAGAATCGCAGGAAGATCGATTAGTTGGAAGCTGTGAGAATGTGCCGAAAATATTTTCCTCTCCAACGAGCTTAATTTTTAAATTATATTTTTATTTTGACATTATGATTGTATATAGAGGAATGGTCACCATAACCATTAAATTATTCGTTGTACGTGAACCAGTGCAACTTAAGTCAATTCGTATATCAATTTCCGATTCGTTGAGGAGGCTCGTTATATGATTCCAACATGATTTGGCTCATGTTCAAGTGAGTTGTCTTAAGTGAAGTGTATAGTGAAGTGGCATATTTGCCTTGGCTTTCAATAAAGTGGTTGGCCATAGACCAGGTGGTTTTATAAAGTGATTGATGGACATGAACAAGAAAAGTTCAATAACATAGACATTAAAATCGAAGAACTAGAGCATAACTTGCAAGGAAGATCGTTTTGACGGTTAACGTCCAAACTCACTTATTCCATTCATTTAGATCTCCGGAAATCATCCGTCAGTAACGAAAAGTGAGATCTATTGCGATATTGGGGGATAATTGATTCGGAAAAAGAGAAAGGCTGAAAATAGATTTCCTTATAATGATCGCACTCATTTAATCATTAGATAAAGTATATGCGTATTTCCCATGCTATGTTTTCAATATTCAAAAAATAAAATTAAATAATAAGTGTTTGTGATGTAATAATAATATTTTCTCTATAAATATAGCAAAAAATAGGATTTATCGCGATATGAATGTAGCTTATCACCAAACAACCTACTACGAACATCGACGCAAAGACATATTGCAACACCACTCGCAGCACAAAATCTTAAGATTATATTGCAAGCCTATTGTGTTTTGTTGCTTGTGGGAATGGTTTCATTATTATTATCTTCTGTTTTTTTTTTTTTTTGCTTGTCTCAAACACATAAATAATTCTCTAGTTCACTAGGGCAGTAAATCAAAAGCTTCGCAAGAAAATATAATACTTTTTCATGAAACAATGATGAGAAAATAATTTTGATTTAGGTTAGAGGGTGACTTTTTTTTTAAGTAAAAGTTATTATTCTTTGTTGTGTATATTATTTAATGATTTATTATTTATGCCGAAGACTTTCAAAAAATACCACACGCATAAATTTGTGAGAGACAATTTATGAAACTTATTATATTTTTAAGTTATGGGAAATCAGGAAATGTACCTTATTAATAAGATTTTCTTACTTTATATCGAAATAAAATGATGGACTTATAACTAATTGTATTTATAAACTTAAATTTTTGGCTCACAATCCGATTCCCTTCCAAATGTTTTTTTTGAATATCCCAAATATGAGATGCGTAGATCTCATATTTTGGATATTCAAAAAAACAATTTGAAAGGCAATCGGATTGTAATAAAAGGTCAGCTATAGTTTCAGTAATTGGTCAGCCATAAGTTTTTACTTGCGATATACATAGGTACTATAGGGTAAGTTTTGGATTTATGAAAAAAATCAAATTCGAGATTCCATTTAAACTTTGACATTACGATGATAGAGAACACGAAAAAAGTGGGTTCCGCAATTCCGTCTGGCTGGCTGCATGTTGGCGATGGATATACGTCTGTCTCTACCTCGACCTACAGCCTAAACCACTGATGCGGTTTTCTTCCAAATTGGAGCATAAGAATTTTGGGTGATTCCCTAGGGGGAAAATTGAGATTTTATAAGATGAAAAAAATAACGGTACCTGCTGTAAAACCGTTATAAAAACGACATTTATCTCAAAAAAAAAACTGCTCTAACGACTTTGATTAAAATTTTTGTGTGTAGGTAGGTATAAATGCTAATATAGAAGGAATGCATTTTGGTGAAAAAAATAATTAACGAAATCCTGCCATAGAACCGTTTTATTTTATTTTTTTATTTTTTTGTTTAAGACTCAACCGATTTCTATTCTATTATATAATACTGCATACAAATATTTTCAATAAAATAGTTTTTGGATTTAAAAAAATATTCAATTTTTTTTTTTTTGAAAACGGATTGATGATTTTTTTTTTGAAATTACATATTGTTTTATTATATTATTAAATTCTTAAAAATTATTTTTTTCTGAAACACTTTAAGAAATTTTATATACAAAATTATTTTTTAAGAAAATCGCTCAACGATTTTTGAAATTTTTTGTGTATAAACTGATATTTTTTCAAAAATTTAGATGGCGTTCTTCGTTTTGAGATTAAGACATTTTGAGCAACTCCGTGTAATTTAAGCTTGAGTACAATTATAAGTACAATTACATTGTACTTTTATTTCATCCAATTCTTAAGAAGGAATAAGAAGTAATTAAGGAATTTCGACACAGGGCGATACTTGTACTTATAATACAAACATGAAAAAAATTATAATACATTCACAGTCGTATTTGAAAGATTTTTGACTTTTTAAAGTGTGTATAAGTATTTTGAAACGGTCGAAAATATTTTTTATGTAATAAAAGAAAAAAATATTGCATTTGTCAAGGCTTAGACAATCAATCGATTTCGTTGTCCAAAGTCAGATTAAATGTTAGATCACTTTGGCAACAATTAGAAAGGTTAATTTAAAACTTGGACGGCTGTCTTAGTTAAACAACATTTACAAATACGACTATCAATCTTTAAAATTCGAAGAAACTTTTACTTCAACAGCAAGTTCGTGCGATCCAGTCGTGATTCGCAGTATATTGTTCTCTTTTCTTTCCACGTGGAATTGATGAAGAGAAAAGAGAGCGCTACACTTCGGATGGAGTTTTGCGGACTCCATGCAGGCTCTGAGAGATTTTTAGCACGTCATTTGTGGAATTTTCAAAAAAAAAAAAATGTTTACCATCTGAAAGATAACTTAATCCTTATAAAAGGTAAGCTAGTTTCAGAAATTGGTCAGGCTTAGATTTTTTTTTAACGAATTTTTGAAATTGTTTTCGAGGTCACAGTATTAGACTTTTAGCACCATATTGGTTGAATTTTCAAAAAACTGTATGCCATCCTAATAAAAGGTCAGCTAGTTTCAGAAATTGGTCAGGTATACATTTTTTTTGAAAATTCCTAAAAAATGGTGCTAAAAATTTTTGTGACCTTAAAAAATAATAAATTTTAAAAATTAATTAAAAAAAATCTATAAAAATAAATAAATTTGATGGCACAACAGCTCATGAAGAACTAGGACCTAGTGATTTACAACTCTCAACCATTCCTGTGTGCGTGTCTGCAGGAATGGAGGGGACCTACAGTTTATTGCCGAATCCGAACGGCTAACGAGCGGCACTTTTCTGTGACAGGAGATACTCTTGGAGGATTTGTCAATTCCTCGCAAGAGGCAGTAGCCGTTTTTTCTTTTAAATAAAAAGGTGGCGAGGCTGGGGATCGAACCTTAGACCTTCGGCATGACAGTCCATCGCACTAACCATCACGCCACGGCTACTACTATACCTGACCAATTTCTGAAACTAGCTGACCTTTAATGAGGATTAAATAACCTTTCAGATGGTATATATTTTTTTCGAATATCCCACAAATGAGGTGCCAAAAGTCTTATACTGTGACCTTTAAAAAAACTTAAAACATTCATAAAAAGAAATCTATGCCTGACCAATTTCTGAATCTAGCTGACCTTTTACGAGGATTAAGTAGACTTTCAGATGACATACAGTTTTATTGAAAATTCAACCATTGAGGTGCTAAAAGTGGTATACTTTTTTTTTGAATATCCCCTAAATGAGGTGCCAAAAATCGCGGGTGACCTTGAAAAACTTCAACCTTGGATTAAAAATTTTCTAAGCCTGACCAATTTCTTTAACTACCTGACCTTTTATGACCAATTACTGACCTTTTAGACTGCATACTTTTTTTCGAATTTTCCATGTATGGGGTGCTAAGAGTACAGAGCCCTCGATGCATGATTATTTTTCTTTTTAATATCAATATGTTTACCTACTGTGGTAATTGTCAACTCCTGGAAGTCTTCTTTTCGAGCAAAAAAAAAAAATATCTAGCTTCAATTCTTCCAACATAAACCTGTTTATTTAAGGACCACAATTTGCTTGTATTTTAAATGGTCGTGAGCAAAACATTTAACCAAGAGATTTCGAAACGTAAGAATTTGAAAAGTCCTTAGTACGCATTGGTTAAAATTTCTAACAGGATCTTATATTGAGCTCACTATCAGAAATAATGCACCTAGCCCTACATATCAAATGGTCCTAAATTGTGGCGATAAAATTCTACCAATAAAACGCGCACAGGAATAATTGAAATATTGAGAGTTATAAGTCAGTAGGACCTTGTTATAAACGAGTTACCCCGCCACCAGATGTATGTATTCTATTTATTTATTTTTCTATCATTTAGTTTAAATTACGCTCATTCGTAAATACGCAATTTAGTGTTCAATTAGGTGTGTTATTTTGCCACATTCAAAATTTAAGGTCATTTGTTCTGTACCTAAATTAAATTAAAAAAAAAAAAACTTTTAGTGAATCTTTAAAGTTGACACACTAATTCTGTTCCAATATGAGAAATCAAATTTGTATGTAGTTATAATTTTATGAAACAATTTTTTTTCTTCCACAAAATTATTTTAGCCTTCATGGTTCGATAGCCATCCAGCAGCAAATTTCACTGATTCCACTTTCTTATACACTGCATGTTATTAAAAAGCTGGTAGCGTGTTGAAAATGTTAATCTCGATGCTATTCCAGTTCACTCAAATTAAACTATCACTATTATGTTACATTTTTGATGGGAATTAATTTAATATTATTTTTATGTATATTTTTGTGACGCACAAATTACGCCACAAGCATAAAAAAAAAATTATTAAAAAAAAAATTAACTCTTAACATACCTACCTACTAAAAAAAAAATAAGTTAAAGCTTAAATTACACATTTATAACAGTGGTTATGTTATGGTTGCCAACATAAGCGATTTGTCTCCAACTAAAAATTTTCAATGATAGGCTTCCATGATATAGCTTAAACTACCTTAAATTTTAAGGAATTTTATAAACATACATTTGGTGCCCAAAAAGCTGCGGATTCTGGAAGCTTTTTGGGCACCAAACCTAGTTTAGTAATATTTAACACTCTAAGAAATTTCTGTTGATCGGGTTTATTGCAGGCATGGAGGGAACGTCAATCCAAGAATCCAATCCGAATGCCTAAAGTGAGAATCAGTTTTTCATGATAATGAGTTATACTTTTGAAGGATTTGTCAATTCCTCGCAAGATATTTTTTTTAGATCTGCATAGATTGGGATTCGATCCCAAGATCTTCAGCAAGAAAATCTGACGCAGTAATAATTATGACAGAATTTTAGCAAATTCTTAAATATCTTCGTAGATACCAAAACAACTTTGTACAAATAACAAGCATTGTATATAATGAATGATATTTGTGGAAAAAGTCTCAAATTTATAAAGTTATTCTAGCAACCCGAATCCTGGGCCATCGATGGCAAAAATTAAATTATTCAAAAATATCGAATTTCATCCAACGTTCGTTGAAATCCGTCGGAAGTCGGTGACAAAAAAAATATTTGATGAATTTATCTTCCTTTAAAAAAGCAACGCACCAGATAGAGATACCAACCCACCGACCATCATTGTACCATCAGCCATCAGCATCAGGTTAACTAAATTTTATACTTTGGTGCCAGATTGTATAATGTATGATGGTGATGTAGATCACAATATTTTTTTTACTATACCTCAACTGTAACAGGTGATGCTTGACATGAAGCTTGGGTATGGAATTATTATTAAATTGCAATACGGATTTATGTATGCTATTTTGTACCTCCTAATTTAAGTTCATTTGCATTTTAATCACCAAAGTTTTTTATTTATTTTTTTTTTTTTTTGAAAAGAAAAGATTTTCAGGAGTTTCAGATGGAATTGGAAGCTTGCATCAGGTAAATTCGAACTCGGTTGATTTTTGCAAGCTCGTTGTAAAACTTGTATACTGTTCAGCTTTGAATCTTTGCCTATAGAAGCCGTCAATGTAAACGAGACCATATAACGACTTTTGATAAAATCCAATTTTTGACGAAACGTTTTATGTAATCACACAGTATAGAGTGACAGGATTTAGTATGCGACACGTTGAGAATACTTATTCCTCTGTAGTTGGCAGCGTTTTTTTGTGCGGATATGATTTTGCCCGACAAAATTTTGCAGATAATGTATGGTCCTTTCCAAGTGGCCTCCAGCTGCTTTGAATAATTCGGCTGGTACGCCATCCCTTGTCTGTCGCCTGCCGCTAACCGAATTTTATTTAGGTCGGGTAGACGGAAATTTTGACCATCATCGTCTAAGTTGAATGGAGTTT
This sequence comes from Epistrophella euchroma, assembly GCA_947049315.1. Lineage (NCBI taxonomy): Eukaryota > Metazoa > Arthropoda > Insecta > Diptera > Syrphidae > Epistrophella > Epistrophella euchroma. Next base: position 124,858,992 of record OX346246.1, read on the forward strand.
ATGTCTTACAGCCATCTTTGCCGTTTTAGCAGTCGGCGTTCCTCCTTTAGTTTTTGCCCGCAGAGCTCCCGGGCTGCTTTCTCAACAGCTCTGGTTCAAGTTCGCAGCATTGGTTGGTAGGCCTCTTTCTTCATAGATTCAGGGGTTTTGTTGTAGTTGCCTATCTTACTGAAACCCAGCACATCAGTTGATGATGCACTGATCTTCTACAGTTGGTGCTTATGACGGGCTCACTAAAAGGACTCGGTCAGAAAAATTCCCAAAGATCTCTTGCGATTTTAAGTTCACGAACGCGACATAAAATCATTTCACAACTTCCGCTCGGCGGTGGTGTTGTTGCGTTATAGATATCCGCATAAGATCCGAGTCAATATTGGCCCCTCGAAACGTTCGGACGTCCAAGATATCGAAAGCATGTCTGGAATCTATTGCAACATAATCATGGTTGATGGTTCGTTGATCCGGAGACTTCCAGGTCCCTTTGTGTATAGTGAGATTTGGGAGCCGAGTGCTTGCTATGATGACATTTCAGCCTGAGTCCGTTACCGGAAGTGTTTTCGTGCTGGCTGTGTCCTCCGACTGTCAAACCAAAGATACGCTCCATCCCGACTTTTGCGTTGAAGTCCCCAGGAATCATTTTTACATCGTATTTCGGGCACAAACCATGCGTACTCTTAAGAAGATCATATAATGCTTTCTTAGCTGAGTCATCCGTGGAGGCATGGGCACAGATCAACGTAATTTTTTTGAATTTAGCTTTGATGCAAATTCTAAGCAGGCATTCGCTGGTATTCCAAAGCCCAAAACTTCTTCCCTAATTCTTCCTCTTACAATACAAAACCACAACCAACGCGCCCTTCTCCCTATGCTTCTTACAGCACTCGTCGAAGCAGATATCACACAATTTCATTCTTCGTATGCCCTCTTCATCCCATTGCACTTCCTGGATTACTGTCATATCCGCATTTAACATATTCAGGCTCTCGATTAGATACGAATAATGCCGAAAACAGATCTGAAGCTTTTTCCAATGTAGCGAAAATAAATTTACACAGGTTCTCATGAGGGCTGACATATTCCAGGCTCTGCATGCAGCCTTCACTGCACGATATCTCTATTTCTAATTTTGCTGCATGGGAAAAAGCTGCACATCTGTTTTCGGCTTAATTCGTAGTACCCTATAAAAGGTGTTAACCTAGAAGTTCAACCTGACTGGAACTGTAGACACCACTGTTGATTCTATCTGGGGAATTCTTCCCAGCCTGCCTTTAAGCTCTTATTATGACGACTTGGCCAAAACAAAGTTCTTACTAAGTTAATCGGCCTAACTGGAGAATTTTTCTGTTACCATGCATGCTTGGAGAGTGGCTTGACAGGAACTCTCCTTCGTTGCCCTCGTGGGAAGGAGTGACATCCAACTTCACTTCGGTCCTTCTGTAGAAATGAAATCGCAGCAGAAACCGTTAGCCCCTCTCCCCACGCATCAAGACTTATTTATTTCCAAGAAATTGCGTTTAATATTTATTTGATATTTTAAAAGTTTCAAAAGAAATTAAATATTATTTGCAAATTGAAATTTCTAACTAAATTAACAACTCGTATAAATCAAAAAATAGATTAATTCCATTAAATATAATATGTAAATATCTACAAAATTATTTCGTAATCAAAACAGCACGTTCACATTTTTGAAATTCAGCTATTTTTCAATCTATCGTCCCTAACTCAAACTTTTATCTTCTTATCTTCACAACTTTCTATACATAAGCATCACCTGTATCACTTATGTTACATATACATACAAGCATCAGTCACCAATTAAAAGGAACATTTAAGCAAACATTTAACTTTTCACATTCATCTACGTTAAAGCAATCAAAAACGACAAAGGGCGCACATCACCCAACTCTAGAAGCATGAAGAACTCACGTTACTCAATTGACTCTCACGGGAATGATGTGAATACAGGGAGTATATACACAGGTGCGACAAAAGACAACGATGCTAACGCGGTACCGCCAGCCTTTTTTTTTTACCACAACCCATAAAAAAAGGAAGATATAAAAGTCGGATGGCAAAGTCACAAATAGAATACTAGTTGAGCATTAAATATAAATGTTTTGCTATTTGCCCGACCGAGCTTACTCGTTCGTTTTAGCCCTCTCGCCATCTCACCGAGCTAAGCATACATGCTGGTCTGGTGCTGGTTGTATACCTCCTGTGTGTATAGCCCTTTGTTTTGTAGGCAAAATTTTCAAAAGAAAAGGTTGGCGCTTATACTCTGCTCCAGTACTCAATTCTACCGCGACAATTCTGCACTGTCGCTCCTATTAACCGAGTGTAAATCATCCAGGAACTAAACTTCAATCTCTCTACTGGCATATCTCAAACTTTTGAATGTATGTATTTAGTTAAGCTACCTATGTATTTGTGCTTAAGCGTCTTTTGTTAGCTTTGCCTGCATCAAGAATAAATGGATCCTGGAGCTGCATCTATTTACCTAACAGTTTTGCATGCCATTGCATCTTGTAAAGCAGAACTTTGGCTTATCCTACTCTCATCCTGCTAAGTATAACTGACTTTCCTATAGCTCACAATAAATCTTATACTATTATTAGGTGACACATGTACACATACATGTATGTATAGTGTAGATATTCTGTAAGGAATAATGGTTGTGGGTTTTATCAAAAGGTGACGGCATATCCTGTTTTATTATTTTGTTCATGTTCCGGTAGATTTCTTGCTCTTCGAGCACTTTATCTAGCAATAAGCAACTTATGGAAGGACTTTGTGGACTTGTTAACCGTGTGTCGCACTGTTTGCACACACTATAACTATCTGTTTGTATGTATATGACATGCCATCATCAATCTCGAACATTTCTATAACGTACATTACATATATGCATAGTTGTTAAGGATTTTAATAACTGTTTCTGTTTGCAAAAGGTAAACATTATTTCTTTTTTATTTTCATCAAAGTTCTTATTCTTGTTCCTGCTTTTCTTTCGTAAATCCTTATTAATTGCATCCGTTCCGCTTGTGCCTCGCCCTGGTTTATAAGGTCCTTATAAACAAGGATATACTTTGCGCCCAGGTATAGAACATATTCTGTGATGGGAGGCATATATGATGGGTGAAATGATAGGATAGGATTTTGATGATGTTTACCTCACGCAGGTTTTACCTTTTCTTCTTGGTAATCAATATTGCCCACGTTGTCGTCATCTGCGGACAAAAATCTCGCGGAGTTGTGCACGTAAGCATAAAATCCTAACTAAATCTTCCTATCGTGACTATATATATGAGACGTATACGGTCTTTATTCAAACAAAGGGAGTGTTCATTAAAAAGATTGCCGAAAGGAACCATATCAGAGAGCAAAGTAGGAGTATTGCCAAGATGGGTGTGACGAAGGATAAAACTATGTTTAATTGAATTCAAAGCACGATTAAGTTTGTTAATTGGTGATTAACTTGCCTAGTGACATATTATAGGACACTAACTATATACACCTCCCATCATGCCTGTGGCTTAATGTGATAATTGTCAAAAAAGGTATGTAATGTGATGGGGGTTTAAAGTTAGAAAGTTTTTTGTTGGTTAAAAGGTAATCGTTTTTTTAATGTTGTAAGTACCTAATTAAATAACATTAAAGTCTAAATTAGAAGTTAATTAAAAAAGTTTCGCAGGTTTTGCAAATAAATTAAAGAAAATCTTTTCCTGTCATTAACGTTGTAATCTACATAAACCTTAATACTGGGTGCATAAAAACCTTGGTTCTCTATTAAGTATTCGTTACCAAAAACCGATAAGTAGTTTAAAGCGGCCCATACAATCCTCACATAACTGTGTGCACCAGTATCATGACACCAATGTTGCATTCCACCATATACACCGAACACATTTAGCGACATCGACAAAAAAATCTAAAGATTTTTATTTTCTTGACACCGTGTTCGACAAAGAAATCGGTGCAGACACTTGCTTACTGCCCACACGCACGCCACATCATTTGAGACACCAGTGTCGACCCAAGTGTGGTATGTATAGGCCGCTTAAGACATAACTTTTGTCTGCGATAGATGATTTAAAATAAAAGTCCAGTCAAGTAAGATTTTCAAATTAAAAAGAAAAAATCCAACAGTTTTGAAACCAGGCGCACTTAATAAGGGCCATTTGCTGAAACAAAACTTAAATATTTATGTTCAACTTAAACGCTTAAGTTCTACTTTTTCCTCAGCGTAAACTGTTACATAAGCTCAGGTTGAACTTAAATACTTAAGTTTCGTTTCAGTAAATGAGCCTAAGAGAGGCCTCATGATTAAGTGTAAGTACACAATTTCCCACGAATACGAGGCGAGCTCTAGCGGCAGGAAAGTGTAACCTATCATATTTTTCGGTTCTTCGTGTTTAACTTAAAAACTGTTTGTCCTTTTAAAAATGTAATCTGAGATAAAAAAAAGTATCTTAAAAGCTCTCTACAAAATTGATTATGACCAAATTTTTCATAACTGTCAGTTATAAAATTATCATTAGTCTCTCTTAGGGCCAGTTGTACAAATATTTGATCCGTGGTTCAGGAATTTTAACTCACCAATTTTGGCGGATTAACTGTGGTTCAACGATGGTTCAGGCATGTAATTGGCTTTTAGTGCATATTAGAACCGTGAACCATCGTTGAACCTCAGTTAACCCGCCGAAATCGGCGAGTTAAAATTCCTGAACCACGGATCAAAATTTAAACCACGATTGTACAACTGGCTCTTAATAAGTGTGCCAAGCTTCAAATCTGTTGGTTTTTTTTATTCCATGTGGAGGCAAATTTTTTCCGCCCCGGCCCCCGGTTTCGGGTCCACCAAATCCAACCATGAAATTCTTTAGATTTTCATTGAATAATGAAACAAAATATGTGTAGAATGGATGTAGGTATATTTTAAGGAAAACATGTAAGTACTCATAATAATTTTTGTCATAATGTTTCTACGTCATGCACAAAGCAAAATTGTAATATAATTTTTGAAAAACAAGGGCAACATCTACTGTCATGCTAGGTACTTATTCATAACCAACGTAATCTGAAGCAAAATTATATGGGACGGGGCCCCCTCAAACCGTCATTTTCTGAATATATATATTTAACAAAAATATGTGGGCACCTACATATTATGTTTGAAAAGCAATGGCAGCATCTAGCCATCAGGTTCACATAATGGGCTCTATCAGGAATTTCGAGTGGAATTTTGTTTCCCTCGGAATATTTTATTCCCTCCAAAATTTTTCGGCTATCGTGAATCTCCCCCGGAATAATTTTCCCTCAAAAAAAAAAAAAAAAAAAAAATTAATGGCAGCCAAATTCCCCTGGAACATTTATTCCTCATACCAATAAATTCATAGAGAAACTTTTAAGGATCATTCACGTTCCCAATGTTTGAAGGAGGGTAGGTAACATGCCTATCCAGATTGTTTGACTCAAACTCTACTTAATCATAACGGCCCGGTCGATACACACAACACACAACCCAAGTAAGCCGGTGTCTAGTCGCGATGTACTCAAATTTTCCAAGTTTAATTTTAAGTTCGTTTTGCGCCGCGCCGTCAAAAACTCGTATATAATATGTTTTCAATACTGTTGACCCTGTTTAGATTGGGAAAATTGAGTGCGGACTGGTGAGGGTCGTCGTGTTTAGATTATAAACTTTGAGGCGCCTCAAAATACAATGTTAAAACAACAATTTCGAAATTTCGGCCATTGAAACAACAACAAATGATACTTATTAGTCCGGTATTTATTTTTTCTTCGCGCTTCACGAAACCCTTCACCCCGCACTTCTCTTTCCCACAAACTGTCGTGATACCGGCTTCAATCTTCCCAATCTTAACAGGGTCTTTAATATTCTCCACTTTCACAGTCGTAATAATTAAAAATTAAAGGTCAAAGAAATTAATGTGATTTTTCTTTAAATTATCGTGTGTGGTGTATGGTGTAGTGTATCTTAGAAGAGCCTAACAAGTAAGCATTATAAATAAGTACATAATGTACTTGATATTACCTCGTAGTTATCTTGTTCAAGCATTAGGATCATAATTGCTTCATTTCGTTCATGATGGCTTAAACTTTTAAATAATACCAACTAGCCGTGATTTTTTGCACATTTTTATCTTCGCTTACAAAATCCATGTTAAATACAATAACCGGATTTATACAAAATTGTTGTATAGAACATTTTCTTTAAGCTAAGATAAAAATGCGCAAAAATCTATTATCAATTTCATCATAACCAGCCACAAAATATTGATACTTGACTTCTTCCTAATTCGATTAAATTCCACATGAATTCCCCATACAGAATACACACATAAAATATCCTATTCCTTTCTCACTCATTTGTTCAAAGGATTTAAGAACAAAATGGATCCACTAAAAAAATGCAAAAAAAAAAAAATACAGAACTCGAATTCGTATGAACAACAACGTCAACGAAATTAAGAAATTTTGAGTTTTTCCCAAGTAAAATACTCAAGTTGTGTACCTATACGATTGATATTTGGTATCATAAAAAATAATTTGAAAAAAAAAACTACCGTTTTACTTACATAGGTAAGTTTGGTTGCTGGAGATCTATCTACAAATCGATGTATGTTTGTGCATTCTAGACTCCAAAACGAAGTCACCGATTATGGTGAAACTCAGGCAATCTTCAGATTAGCCTTAAAATCTTGTGATGGGATTAACATAATTTTTGTTTTGTTTTTGTGCTTCCCGTGCAATGTCGGGGGCGGGTCGCTTGTATTAAATAAAAGCTCTTATTTTGTTTGTATTCATTATTTTTTTGTACTCGTGTTGCTGAGCACGTACGTGTATTATAATTACTATGTATAATTGATTTTTTTCTGTTATAAAAGCTGGCGTTATTAAGACTACAAAAATATCTGTTTACACAAGGGGCCTCCTTTAGCATTGCCGCCCCGGGCCTCTATCAAGCTAAGTCCGCTACTGCAGAGGTTTATTTGAAGATTTGTCGAGCTGTTTCGTCGCTGTCCATATAGTATATGATCTACTCTAGTCATTACAGCCGCTGTTTTTTTTTTAGCTGACCAGACCGATTTTGGTTTATAGACAAGAGATGGCGTAGTTAAATTTGTTCCTCCAATAAATAAATAAATTTTGTGGCACGACGGCTCATGAAGAACCAGGGCCTTGTGACTTACAACTCTCAACCATTCCCGTGTGCGTGTTTGCAGAAATGGAGGGGACCTACAGTTTATTACCGAATCCGAACGGCTAATGTGAGCGGCACTTTTCTATGAAAAGACTCTTGGAAGATTTGTCACTTCCTCGCAAGAGGCAGTAGTAGCCCTGAAAAAAAAACTTAAGGTGAAAGCGGCTGATACTGGTATTGAACCCAGACTTTTGGCATGACGGAACTGGAAGAGCTTTCAAAAAGTATCGTATGTAATTTTTTTTGTGCCCACAATGCAGCTGTACAGCTTTGAAAGTATTTTGAAGAAAAACAAAACAATATTCTTGTGTACAAGCTCAGAATTCACATTTTTTGTTTCTAATGTTTTTCCTTTTAATTAATAATTTTTTTTTTTCGCGACACAAATAACCACAATATTTTTTTCCGACCCAAAAAGTTGTTATATTTTCTTCATACAGTTACAATTTGAAACGTCAAAAGTTCTGCATGTGAAAAGCTACAAGTTGGTAGACTCTTCCGTCTGCGGCTGCAGCTCCGTATGCGGCTATGTTGCGTTGTGTTCGCAACACTGAATTTGTGTGTATTCAATATTTTGACAGCTATTCCAGCTGCACCTCCGTCACCTTTTTTGTTCAGGTAGTAAGTCTGCACTCTGAGTTGGGCCTAAGAAGTTGGCACGTAACTTCTCCATTTTAGGACTTTTGGCTCAGTGCTTTAGTTTAAAGGACCAAAATGGGAGACCTAATTATGCCATTCATTTGGGTACGTGTGCACCGAGTATTGAGCGTTTATTTCTCATATTGGCCACTTAAGTGTCACTTCTTTCGACTGTGAAACTGGGCCTTAGTTTTCCATTTTCTAAGTATACATTCACCATTACAGGTGTTACACTGAATGTTTATTGTTTATAATATGAAGGCATTGAAGATACATATTATGACTAAGTACCACTAAAACGATTATCGCACTTTGAGTGATTTAATAGAAGATACATGCAACTTCTGACCTTACTCTGCGGGTGTACTTGTACATACATAAGTTAGACCCATTGAATGAACTTAAACATAAGTTCTTTTTGTTGTTTATTTTGCAATCTTATATACAAAAAGATTTAATCTAGGTTAATCATCTTTGCATTCATATGCATATTTTTATGCTTCCTACTATCTCTATAGACTCAGAATGCATTCAATCTGTGAATTTATCATGATTATAACCATCATAATATGTGGATAACCTCATTTCATTTCAAGACAAACTGCAGACTTAAGTAAACTGCATATCTTCTAACCCTTGATTACTACATATGTACCTATATTATATAAAGTCTACAGATGCCCTCACTCAATTATAAGTTTGCTCCAGCACCAGCGGAAACGCAGCTTAAATGCGATGACATAATTTAAAGTTCTAACAATGACATTTATTTATTTTTTTTTTTATTTCATACTAATTCGCTTTCAATTTTTTTTTTTGCAAAACAAAAATAAAACATAAAAATATTATACATAATTGGAAAATTAAAAACACTTGAACAACGCGCCATTGATGTGTGGGAGTTTTTGAAACTAATTTATGGTATTATGAAGGAATGTGTTGTATCTTTTGTTATTATTACAGACTCTGCGACTCAACATCAGCATTATAAATTGTTGATACATGTGTGACTCAATTGTTTTCTATCTAAGAAAAAAAAAACATCACTTTTGCTTTTTTTTTTTAGTAATTTAAAGGCAATTTAAAGATTTGTTAAAGATATTGGATTATATTATATATTTCACAAAGGAAAAAATTAAAAAAGACCTAAAGCCCACTAAGGATTATAGGATTTAAATCTCAAAAGGTCACGAAAAAGGAATAATAATATATTATTTATATAAAAATGAATTTTTGGTAGGTATTAAAACTAGTATTCAAAATCAACAAAGACATTGGACCTTGCTTAATGTGCAAATCAAGCACCGGCATTATTTTGCTCAACTTCTAGTGCGTTGTGCTGTAATTTTTTTTTTTTTTTCAAAAACGCATATTCGAACATTTTACGGATGAATTTTTTTTTTAAATTATGTTTTTCTAAAAACTTTTATGTACTCAAAAAACATATACATATGAATGTACTAAAAACCAAAGAGAAAAAAAAATATTTGCATCTTTTACGACCGAACGCAAATAATGCGAAGCACCTTGCCGTGAAGTAAGCACTGCCATTTCGATTAACTGCCTGAAAAGAATGGTGACGGAGTCGGAACTGGAGCCGGAGCTGGAATAGCTGTCAAAATATTGAATACACACAAATTTAATGTTGCAATTGCAATCACAACAGAACGCATACGGAGCTGCAGCCGCAGACGGAAGAGTTCACCAACTTTTGACTTTTCACGTACGACACTTTTGACGTTTCAAATGAATTAAAAAAAAAAGAACTTTTTGGGTCGGAAAAAAATATTGTGGTTATTTGTATTGCAAAAAAAAAATTATTTATTAAAAGGAAAAGTATTGAAAACAAAAAATGTAAATTCTGAGCTTGTACCTACACAAGAATATTGTTTTGTTTTTCTTCAAAATACTTTCAAAGCTGTACAGATGCATTGTGCGCACGTAAAAAAAATAACGTTTGACACATTTTGAAAGTTCTTCCAGCTCCGTCTGCGGCTCCAGCTCCGGCTCCAGCATTCTATTCTGTTCAGGCAGTAAAGAAAAAAGTTGTGCTGAGCTCAACTTGTTTTTTTTCAAAATTTTATTCGAAATTACGATTAAACTCGTGCTGTTTTATGCTTAGTTTGCGCTGCCAAGCCCAAAAAAAATAAAAAAAAATATTCGCATAGGTATTCCCAGCTTTTAGAGCCAAAAATTAATTTTGCGAATCGTTAATTAAGCACCCCATTTGAATTTTCAAAAAAAATTAAATTTTTTTTATGAAAATTGAAAATAGCTGTGCTAACTTCACACTAAAAATTGGGTAGCCACTAAAACCCAGATTTTTAATACGACTTTTTTTTCAAATACAAAGTATGGAAGCACAAGTTGAGGACGTAGCAGCACAACCATTTTTTTTTTTACGAAAAGCGGTACATGTTTTCGTGACGGTCCTCATTTCGCTACATCACACCCAACCGTCCGAGAAAGACATGTAATCCATGTCAAAATGGCATTGCTAGCTTCACGTAGGTACACTTTGTTTTGGGGGCGACAAAATCTATTTTTTTTTTTCAGATCTAAAATAAATTTGTTCATCTGTCACAATAACATTAAAATTCTTGACTTCCTTTTTTTTTCATATTTTCCCGGGCCTAATCCAAAGAATTCCTCAAATCTAAAATCCATTTAGAAATAAGCTGTAAGTTAAATATGTACGTACGACCCAGTCTTATGTTTTATTTTGTATGTCTCACTGTCTAATTTAATTCACAAACTTAATTGTATAATTAGATAATTAAAAGTATACCTATATCTTTTGTTGAAGATATTCGTTTTCGTCGCTGCGGTCTTGCGGAATTACAATTGAATGAAACAAGGTGGTGGTTTCAACTATATACAAGCTTCTTGCCTCCTTCCCCTCTCTTTGAGTTAGGCAGTAATTAGTTTAATTGAGAAGCATTCTCAGGAAATATCAAAGCTGCTTCTTTAAACACACACTATACAACCCACAATGGAATTTAACACAATTAAATTTGAAATTGTAATTGAAACAACAAAGTGTTTGCTGGGCTTTTGTATGAAAGCAGTGTCGGATTGAATAATATTGATGCCCTTTGCCATTTAAGGCCTCAAAAACTTTTATACTTGCTACATTCATATATAGGGCAACTTATTTGTGGTTTCGTTTAAAGAAAGGCTTTTTTCATTAACTTCAACGAAAGTACATTACATATCTGATAGTCAAATATCGAGTAAAAATTGACAAGTTTTACAAATACGAAATATTGTTTGCACCATTATATGCTTCCGTTAAAAAGTCATCTAATTTTTTCTTAAATTAACCGTTATTTCTTGTGATTTTCCTCTACTTTTTATGTTGTATGAGTGCACGTACATTTTGTACATAAATCCGCGAGAACTTCTTTTTATTTCAACAGATAGTATATTTTTTTCTAATTAATAAGTAAATCCGACACTGTTACCGAGGCACGTGAATGAGTAGGCAGAAATGAGAGCTACTCTAAGTGAATTTCCCTCCTACGATGTCATCTTACTTAAATCGTATATCTAACTTCTTAAAGATATAGAAAATTAAGTATATTCTCAATTAACTTGGAGTGAGTCTCCAGTTTTTAATTGCAAGCAATTAGATGTAAATTAGACGAACTTCAATAAATTTTCTAGGTTTAGTCATTATGATAAATTGCGTCATTGATGGTTTTAAGGAATGTAGTAAAAATTGTGTATGAGTTTATTTGTTTATAAAAAAAAATTTAATTTAAATCACTACAGGAGTTAATTCTTTGACTGAAATTAATTATTCAGTTTTTAATTTGATTAAATTGAATAAATATTTTCAGTGATTTGCAATGATGTTGTTTGAATAATAACTTGATAATAAAATAGCATCACTTGGGCCTATTTGCTGAAACGGAACTTAAATATTTAGTTGAAATGTGCTTGGTCACTGAATAAAATGTTTCTAATCGTAAGTGATATGTCCGAAATCGTTGCACTGTTGATTTTTTTATTCCCGTGGAGGCCGCAATCTTCCTTATCGATTTACGTGGATTTCGAATAATTTCATTTCGAACTTGAGACACATCCCAAGTAACATTTTTGCTCTCATAAGACGCTCCAAAAACTTTATGAGACTTACTTATGGGCGCTAAAAGCCCTCTTGAAGAGAACTTCAAGACTGTTATCAGACTGTTAAAAGCCTTAAATGGCCTAGTTATGGGAGGCTCTTCATACTTATAGCAGTATATTTATTCTCCTTATGGGATGACAGACGCTGCATTGTAAAGCTGCTTAACTCTTGCTAAGAGACTGCGTGTTTTCCTACAGGAGTATTTTAAAAGAGAACGAGTATGCGCAACCTTAAAAAAAATAAATCTCTCACGTTTTATATTTCTTTTTTGTGTGTGTGTGTCATGCTCTCATATCAAAAAAAATCTTATGTGTTTTTTGATGCGAGTATTTGTCGGGAAAGTAAATTGAAATAGGTAGGTATATTAATTGTGATAATTGTGGCATAATGTAAACTAAAATCTTGTTGCAATTTAAATTCCATCTACTAATGTGCACATTTTACTTCGAAAAATAACAACGCGCTTTGAAAATAATGCGTATTTAAATAGTTTTGTTTCTAAATTTTATCAAAAAAGGGGTTACCATGAATACTTTTTTTTTGTAAAAAAACGTCTATGCTTGATTTACCAGGACAGAAAAAATTTCATTATTTGTTTTTTTATTTTTTCGTTTGTCATTTACTGTCATTATTATTATTTAGGTATAACAAAAACCAACAAGACAATAAGAACAACTGATTTTAAATAATATTGCAATTTCTCTTATAATGCGAAAATATTCTGCTGCCTCTATTTAGCAAATAAAGACATAACACAAGAAAAAATGAACTCGCATATTTTTTCAGTATATCTATAGATTTAATCAGAATACTATTATTGCATTAGGTAAATTCAGTATTAAAGAAATATTCAATATTAAAGAATATTCAAATATGGAGGTTCATTGAATTCTGTATGCAACTAACATTGCGAACACCTTTTTAATAGAAAACTAACCATTATGTGTTTACATAACTTGCACATAATTATCTACACATAATACATTTTTAAGATTTTAGTCAAAATAGAACCCCAAAAAATATTTCACAAAGACCATATTTTTATGTTACGGTAACCCTAAAAATAAAGACAACACTTTTCATTCGTGTTAAAATATGGTTGCTGTTCACCGATACTTTAACTCTTGGTTTAACGTCTTTATGAGACCTTTGTTATATTTACAGAGTGAGTAAGAGAGCTAGAAGACAAAACGCTTCTTATGAGCATTCAAATACTCTTATGAGATTTTGGTTTGACGTTTCGCAAGCAATCGAAACACTTTTTATGAGAATTCAAATGCACTTATGGGACTACGAAAAACAAATATCTGTTGCACGTTCTTTTATTTTATACATTCTAAATATTGCAGATGTATGAAAAAAAATCTTTAATTCTGTTAGATTTCTATTTTGAAACAATGAAAATACATCATTCATAATTTTTGGAAGTAAATTAAGTTTGGTATTAGTTTAATCCCCTGTGAAAATACAATTGATGACAACTACTAACGCAACAGCAATTTAATATATCATGCAAATTTTTTGATACTCAAACTCATGGCGTTTACTATTAGTATAATGAACTAAGTTCCTTAAAAACTTCTCTTTATACGTACACCAAACCAAAAAATCGATCCAAATTAATGAATTTGCCACGTGTTTCCAGCTGATAGCGTATCCGATAGAAACATGAACAGAAGCTAATTTTCTTCGGAAAAAGAACGCACTTTTGTTTAATTCAATTAAAACAGCAGTTCAATTGGCATTTAAAAACTTAAGCTCCCATTCGACTCCTGAACTCTTATTTATGTGTTGTTAAGGGATTGTAAAAACTAAAAATGACGTTTAGTGTTTTAGTTGTATAACGATAAACTTAAAAGACTTAAATTAATCTATATATAGGATTTAAGTACTTTGACATTTGAAAAATGCTAACCTCTTATAATAAAATTGTTATTAGACGAATGTCAGTATTATAACAAGATCTTAATTCTTAAGTATAGATATGAGATAAAAAAGAGTCTTATGGGAGTTTTTTTCAGATTTCAAGAGCTAAGCTCTGGAGAGTTTGTTAGTTGGGATGTTCTGGCGTTGTTTCTGACGTTGATGGTCCAGGAATAGATCTATTGACCATTGTGTCTTCTTGCCTGAATCTTTGTACCCACTACCAGATAAGTTGCGTGCTCGGCCCATCACTTAGTCGTCGAATATTTAAATGAGTACAAAAAGCGCGACGCGCACGTACCAATGATTCACCGTAGTTCAAATATTGCTCCACCGCAAACGCGCGGTGCGCTCCCGACCAGTGACTCATGGCGACTAACAATCCCGCAAATCCTGCGCTTTGAATGATACCCCTCCTGCTTACCTCAACCCGCTAATATTTCGATAATCCCAATTTAATGTTGAAAAATTCCCGCTGGACACCCTTTAACTTAACATAAAATAACGTTTGTTCTACTGTTTCATCAGCGCAAACTGTAGCATATAATAGACCGAGAGCAGATGAACGATTTGCTCTAAGAGTTTTATACCGCTCCAAACTTTGTGAGCATGGCATTTGTATCAGTGCGAAATACATGGCATCAACCTTTCAGCGATATCGCGGCTCTAAGAGCACCATAATGCACTTCCAAAATGAAAAAAAAAAAAAAAAAAATAATAAAGTTTTTCAAACAGCTCAACATTTTGTTCACATATAATTTTTATCCATCCAAACTGAAATTCATCGGTCTGCCAGCGACACTCCAACTCTAACACCTTCATAAATGCACTTTCAAACTGCAAGAAAATGATCGAAGTTAGAGTGTTTATGCCGCATTATGGAGGTGTTAGGGCCGCAGTATCACTGGCAGGCCGGTGGAATTTAGCTTGGACACATCTAAGCATTATGCTCACAAAATTTGAAGCGGTATAAAACACTTTAACATTTTCAAAGTGCATTATGGTGGTCTTAGGGCCGCGATATCCCTGGAAGGTTGATGCCATGTAGTTTGCACTGCACTGGTACAAATGCCATGCTTACAAATTTTGGAGCGGTATAAAACTCTTGAGCAAATCGTTCACCAGCTCTCGGTCTACAAGTTCTAAGATATCTATTTAAGATTTTAATATTTAAGATATAAATTTCATTTCAGCAAAGTGACCTTACTCTTTTATATCAAAAATAAAAGTTCTTAATTAATTTCCAGTTCAAAGGCGAAAGACGAAGTAATTGCCCAGCACAAAACGCATATTATTATGTACTTACTAAAACAAGTTGCACTTAAGTTCCCCACTTTGGGACTTCAGACTAGCGTCAGTATCACAAATATTTTTTGTTAACGAAATAAATGGCATTTAAGTTTCTCATATTGGCTGGGACTTTAGGTTAACAGCTTCATGGGAGACCTATACTGAGCCTTTATCTCCCATATTGGTCACTTGAGTGACACTTTCTTCGACTGTAAAACTGGGTCTTAGCTTAAGACTTTGTTAAATGAATGTCTTGACCTTAGAACAAGAAGGTTCTTATAACATACCCATCATTATTTTTAATCAAAACATGTGCTTGTGTGTGCACCTAAATCTTATTTTATTTTTTACGATATGTATGGATTCTTAAAAAAAATCGAAATCAATATTTTGATCAAAATTAAAAGTAGGTACAATGAAAGGAACAACAAATTGGATACACCAATTCTGTAGGTTTTTTTTTTCTTTAATCTTGCGTTAAATTTTCTCTCGTAATTAATTGGAAAATTTAGAGGTAATGCGGAATAAATTTTTTCTGGGGAATTTGACTTTTATTAACTTCCCATTAGAAGTGGGTACTATAGTCTGATTTGTCGAATCGAAATTTTGACATTTCTCCACTTTTCGTGGTCTCTGAAATCCGAATCCCTAATTTTTAGAGAGATTTTTATTGAGCTTAATACAAGCGGGACTTAAATCTACCAATATCTTAAAACAAAACTTATTCTATGGTGGATTTTTCGTTGTTTTTTTTTTATTTATTTATTGGTGTGGGCGCGAAGGCCCACCCACCAGTTAAAAAAAAAAAAAAGTGTTGAGAGGAGCATGATATGCGTTCTTATTAGCAGTTATGGAGAAATAAGGATCTCAAATTTGGCATCAATTTATCTTGAAAATTGAAATGAACTAAAAATTGGTTTTATTTCTATTTCAAAACGAAATATGGTCAAAAATGTATTTAGTTAAATCAGCACCTGTGTAATGAAATTAACAGTTCATCAAGAATTAAGATACAAAATCAGAAAAATATGTTTATCCGAAATGTTTATATAGTAATTTTAGAATTTACCGGTAAAACTTTTAATTTTTCATCAACATTTTTCATCAAATTCGATATTTTTTGTTTTCGTATTTCAATTCCCTGCCTTCCGGACATAAAAACAAATATGTTTTTTCTTGGCTTCTACCTTTAGCAGGAAAGTCAGAAATCCTCCAAGAGTACTTCCTTCCTTTTTTTTTTAGCCAGCTCGGTAAAAAATTGTTGTAAGTCCCTTCGCGAAGAATTCGTCTAATTTATAGTATGCGCTATGTGGCCTTAGTGCTGTCCTGTTCGATACGTGTCGTCAGTATCTATCATCTGCTTAAGGCCACAAAAAGTTGCTTATCATCGTTCTATTGCTTATCGTCACTGCCGCCGCCGTGGACTGCTAAACAAAAATTCACTCTAAACACCAACTTCCACGTGATGAATTTGGTGCATTTGGTATCGTTCCAAATCAGATTATTTAGCTTGTTTCCATAAACA
The DNA here is from genome assembly GCA_947049315.1 of Epistrophella euchroma. Taxonomy (NCBI): domain Eukaryota; kingdom Metazoa; phylum Arthropoda; class Insecta; order Diptera; family Syrphidae; genus Epistrophella; species Epistrophella euchroma. Next base: position 124,875,726 of record OX346246.1, read on the forward strand.
TTCATCCAAAAATTGGTCTGGTGTAAAGATGATTTTTTTTGGCGAAATGCACGGAACGTTTCTAAAAACAAACACTGATTTTGAATATAAAATTTGAGTATTTGCTCATTTTATTGAACTCTATGTTACCTTCTATTTTGAATTGCTATAAACTTCTGAACATTTGGAGAGATTTTACTTACCTTAACAACTTTGGCTGTTCCTATAACATACTTCGAGCAGTTTTTACTTTTCTTGGAAGTTAAAGAAAAACAAATTATACCATATCAAAGTCATCACTGAACCTTTCGTGAATGAGTCGACCTATTGTTGTGCTTAACCTTTATTATGTAGTGTGTGTGTAAGCAGTGTAAGTTTATGACATCAATAAATCCGTACTGGCTTATAGCAAGACACACTACATATACCATCTATATAACTAAAGTTTTTGTAACATGAATTAAAGCCCAAACAGATGTTAGCATAGCCATTTTTGTTTTTAATAAAAGAACGGAAACAATGTCTGTTGTATAAATTATTGCTTGCTAAAGAAACAAACTATATTGAAACACACACTGATGTCTAAAAAAACATTATTGGAAATATATTGATACTGAGATAAATGAATTTCATTCACAGGATATGCCTCCTTTATTATATCAAAAAAAACACAATCGATTGTATAGTTGCTTAATGTGTACGCACACCCAGACAAATAGCTTGATTCCTCTTACTGCTATCAGAATGAGATCAGCAAAAGAGGTTGGTTAGTTTAATCCTAGAGAAGCTTAAAGCCTAAAGCTAAATGAGTAAATAGGCCACTACAATGGAACAGAAAAGGACTTTCTATCTTTTTTTTTTTTCGGTGGATTTAGGACTGTTGAAAAGGTAGGTTGTTTTCATTATTTTATAGATAGGTGTACTGTGCGGTCTTCGAATAGTTCGTAGACCTTATTTGCTGTTTTGTTCTTTTGTTTGTTTTAAAAGAGAATTTCTGGCAAAAAGAAAGAAGCTTAACAAAAAATTGGATTATTTAATAAATAAAGTTGAATTCATCATAAATATTTAAAACTTAAAAAAAAAAAAAAAAACAAACTCAGGTCACTGACTTTTGTCAGTATAATTTTGTCTATTTTTTACATGCATTATAATGACTCAGAGGCCATTAGTTAACACCTTATTTTTATATCCATATACCCGCGAAATATACATTCAAATATACTACAAAGCCTTTGTATAATAGGTATTCCTCTGAGTCTTCTGCTTTTTTTTTTTTTTTCTATAGGAAAAAAGTAGCGACCGTTCCAATTGAATTACCTTTTATTTTATTTCTAATCTAACCATCAGTTTATTTTGGTCTTTAGAAAAGTTGGTTCCGCTCAACGAGGCATATCCGCACGATTCAACACCAGCTCAGACTTCAGGGCCAAAATATACCTTAAAGTTCTTTGTTTTCTTCGCATTTATTTATGTCGTAGGTGCGTACATTATATTGTCTGCTGTCTTGTTGTGTATCATAAAGATGTACCTATACCTACAAGTACAAGGTTTAGCCTTGCAACACTATAGGTATATAGAAACTTTAAAGTACTAATGTAGGCTTGAAAAGAACTGTTATCTATACAAACTATTTATATTTTTCTTTTGTGTTATTTTTAACAATTGCGTTCTATACCGCATGCGGGATACAAATACAAAAGATACGGAATCACATAGCCTAGACTTCTATAAATGAGGATAAAATAACAATTGTTATTAAATGGAAATGCGGATACGCACATAATTTCTAAATATATATTTATAACGGTACCTTTTTGTATTAAAAGTTGTGACATAATTATCTTATTTTTAATTAGAAATTAAGAGAGAAGAATTTTATTGGTTTATTCTAAAATTAGAGTTTTTTCTGATACATAGCAGATTTGAGATTAAAACTTCGTAATGGGTTTATTAACTTCCCATTGTTATTGTAATCGGTCCGATTTGTGGAACTGAAAATTTTGACATTTTTCGACATTTCGAGGTATGTGGAGTCGGATTACATTGTTTTTAAAGAGATGTCTGTGTACGTATACGTTCGTTCGTTCGGAAGATTTTTTCCGCCGACGATATCTCGAGAACGCTTAGAGATATCGACTTAAAAGAAATTTTATTTTACAGATAATAAAGCCATTACGTACAGAAAGGATTTTCAGAAAAATTCAATTGGCGGTTTTTTTATTACAATAATTAAAAAAAAGTTATAAAATGGCTTGTTTCTCGAATATCTCTAGAACAAATAATGCATCGACTGCGGCCTGGTTTCATTCTATGCATAATGACGTAGTGAAAAATTGGTAATACTTAAAATAAAAAATTAACCAACAGTTTTTTTTTTATAACCATTGAAAATTTGTTAAAAAATATCGAATACAGTGAAAGCTCCCTTAGCCGGACAGCGACGGTCGCAACACTTTTGTCCGTCTAATGGAGTTGTCCGTCCAAGGGAAAAAATAAAAAATAATTATGTAAGAAAATGTATAGTATATAGTGGCATCATGAAACATTTATGCACCTACATACAAGCCATGAAATTTATTCAAACTAAAAATGAACTTGGAGATACAAGAAACAAGATACAAAAACAGACTTTAGCTGCCGAAACAAAATCCGTTATGCATTTTATCACAGACAATGATTTGGTGACATCCATCCTGTGAACCAGAGGGAACGTTTTTAATGCAAAAAAAAACATAATGTTAAAGTATTTCTGAAAATAAGGGTTGAAATTTACATACTAAACAAAGGCTTTCGTCCGCCTAAGGGAATTAAATTTAACAAATCACGGCTAATATTCTTGTCCGCGTCCGGGTAAGGAAGTGTCCGCTTAAGGGATCATAAAATGTATGGAATTTAGATCCAAGACCCACGGTCGTGAGAATTTATCCGCCTAAGGGGATTGTCCGCTTAAGGTAGTTGTCAGCAATAGGAGCTTTCACTGTATCTTGAGATATTAACTTCGGGTTAATTTTATTTAATAGAGTTTGTACAAAAATTCAATTACCGGTTTTTATTCTAGGCCAAAAAAAACTGCTAAAAATTTATTTTCGGCTCGAATATCTCAAAAACAACCAATGATATCAACTCCGAAATATTTGTAATCTACATACAATACTATAATAAGTAATTGATAAGGTTTGTAAAAAAAATTCAATTGACGGTTTTTTTCTAGGCCAAAAAAACTGCAAAAGAAACTGCTACTAATTGTTGAAATTTTTCGCGTCGCATATATATTTAGAGCAAACAGCCTTCCCTTGATTGCACAACTGATAAGTTTTTCGAAGTTTTTTAATTGGTAATTTTCTTATAAAAAATAACATCGAGTGTCGAGTTTCAAAAGGAACCAATGGGAAGTTATCAGTGTGAGTCAAACCCAGACTATTTTTTAATTTTTGTTTGTTCAGGCTGATTAAACTTTGATATAATGAATAATTTTAAGCTTTTAAATTAAGGTTAAATTATGATTTGAAATAATTAGATCAATAGGTATCAGATTTCAGAACCATCGAAAGAAGTCCCTACCCGGGCACGTACCGTAGGAACAACTGACAAATTGATTAAAATCAACATATTATTAAATGATGTACAGAAAAAAAATTTAAAATTGTTAGAGCTTTTTTTTTGTAATTACGTAATTAACATAACACGAGTACATATTAAAATTTTGACTGCTATGTCAATTTTTTGTATTTATTTATCCATCCGAAATATAGTTTTCTAAAAAAAAAAAAAAACACATTTCAATGTAATTTTTTTTTTGAAGATTCATGATATGCAATATAATATGTACATACGTAGGTACTTAAAAATTATTAAAAGATTTCGTAACAAAAACTTTATTATTTGTGAATTTCCTTGATTTTTTTTTTGCACTTTCATCATTCCGAGATCAACAGCTGCTGACGAAATCAATTCATATGTGGTGGGCGGTGGCACGTCAAGATACTCCAACTGTCTTTAAACATGCCCGTTCACTTGCAATATGATCCAACTCCAGAGACGTTTTCGAAACAATTGTTGGACATTGGAAATGAGAAAATTGTTTTAGATGTTTTTACCGGACTTACTGCCTGAACAGAATGACGACGGAGACGGAACCGGAGCCACAGCTGTAATAGCTGTCAAAATATTGAATACACACAAATTCAATGTTGCGAACACAACGGAACGTAGCCGCATACGGAGCTGCAGCCGCAGACGGAACAGTTCACCAACTTTTAACTTTTCACGTACGGCATTTTTGACGTTTCAAATTGTATGAAGGAAAAAAAAAACAACTTTTTGGGTTGGAAAAAAGTATTGTGGTTATTTGTATCGCGAAAAATATTTATTTAATAAAAGGAAAAGTATTGGAAATAGAAAATGTGAATTCTGAGCTTGTACACAAGAATATTCTTTTGTTTTTCTTCAAAATACTTTCAAAGCTGTACAGCTGCATTGTGGGCACGTAAAAAAAATAATGTACTATACTTTTTGATAGCTCTTCCAGTTCCGTCTGCAAATCTGGTTCCAGCATTGTATTCTGTTCAGGCAGTTATTACCTTGCCTGAAAATATTTGCAATTTCACTTCGTTAAAAGAAGAATTCATCCAAAGAGTTTTTTCCATACTTTGCACAGCGCTACAAGAACCACATTTGGCTGAACGAACGTGTATTGGCTGCCAAAAACAAAAACGTCAACGATGTTACTGTAGTCATTCAAAATGCGATTCCGGGTCAGGTTGTTTCCTTTATATCGGAGGCGAGGTGAATCAATCACCACTTTAAAATGGCACCAGACGATCGGTAAAAAAGCTCATGAACAACGTCATCGAAAGGGAAATTATAAAAGCGAAGACGTTTTGATTTCACGAATTCCCATGATCTCGAATATTTTGGCGTTGGACGTCAAACATCTTCAATTTTCGATTCGGCTTGCTTTTGCAATAAAATAAACAAGGTGCAATGCCCAGTCATTGGAAATTTGCGGAATCAATTTGCAATATCCGTGTTTTTCACACGGCCAATTTTATGTCGCCTGTTGGCAAACCATCAGCGTTGTTTGTGCATATAATGTCTAAAACGGCAAAACCAAAAACTTTGTTTATTACAAGGCATTAGAATAAATATAGAAATATTTTATAGAGATAAAATTATCATTATTATTGTTACTATTTAACTCTAAATTTTTGGTGGTTTCTCATTTATTATCTGTGTTTCCCAATACCTAAATCGTTTATATGCAGGACAACGTCTGCCGGGTCAGTTAGTTCTCTATAAAAAATTGTTGAATATCAGTTGAACCGTTTTTGTGAGTGAAAAGTAAAAATTAAAAAAAATGCTAATATATAATAGAGAAAAATGTCGGCAAAAGAATGTAATTACGTACACATAAATTTACTGATTTTTTAAAATATGTTAATCAAAATACGATTTTCTTAAAATCTTTAAAACAAATATAGATTAAGTGCCGTAATTTTTTGTAAGAAAAATTCAAGAAAATGTATAAGAAAAATGTCAAAAAAAAATGCTACAAAGTTTAAAAATCGACCTACCCGTTTAAGCTTTAAGCCTAGTTTGCTGCTAAATACATACAAGAATAGAGACTAAATATCACTTTTCCACACACAATTAATGGTAGAGGCTATTAATTATGTGCGAAAACAGAGGGGATATCTCTCCAAATAATCTGCTACAATTATCGATTTCGTTCATCGAACAGCGTACCGCAGAACGAAAAGCAGAACGAAATTTTTCGTTTATGATTTCGTTCTGTCATTTTTGTATGGGATTTTTCTTTTCGCATCAGCAGCATAAGCATACCAGGCTTTAGATGAACAGGCAGACGGGTATTATACAGAACTAGCGGAGCCCGGCTATCGTTGTATCGTTGTATTTTAAAAATCGGCCCATGATTTTTGAGATAAGTCTGAAAATAAATGCGATCCTGCAACTTGTTGCCAAACTGAATGACAAATTTTGAACATATGTGCATAGGAACACTCTTGGACTACTATTTAATATTTCCTATAATTTTTAGCAAAATCTGACCGTGTTTTTTGAAATTATGTATGTAGTTCAAAAATGCATTGGCTGCTGCACTTAACGATTTAGACTAAACACACACAGGAACTCTCTCGGACTTCCACGTAAGATTTAAATAAAATCGAACCGTATTTTCTGACATAAAGCGGAAGATTCATGCGTTTGCTGCACCTCGTTAGCAGACTGCTAAGCCGATTTTTACCAAACATGCACATTCCTGAAATTTTTAGCTCAATTGGTATGATGGTTTCAGAATCCATTCAAACATACATATGTATGTACATACATTTTTATATATGTACATAATTTATACATACATAACATAGATTCCATAAATCATTTACTAATCATTTTAAATACAAGTAATTTAATAATTTGTTTATTTTTTTTTTGTCTTTCAGGTAAGATCATCTTTGATTAAATTAATGAAAAAAATCGTAAGTTATTTGAAATTTCATAAAATAATTATAACTGAGTGCTGGTATGTAGGTACCTACTAACAAAATGAATTTCAATGAGGCCCAATTTTTAAGTAACAGGTTAAAAACAAATTTGAAGAGATTTTTTTGATGTTTAGGCTTTTTAGTATGTTAGAAAGTATTTTATGTTATGAAAATAAGAAAATAAGATCTTTGAAGCAACTTAAATATAAAGTATTGAAATCGAATTAAAGGAAAATATATCAGGCATCTTGTTTTTGGATTCGGCAATAAACTGTAGGTCCCCTCCATTCCTGCAGACACGCACACAGGAATGGTTGAGAGTTGTAAGTCACTAGGCCCTAGTTCTTCATGAGCTGTTGTGCCATCGAATTTATTTAATTTATATCTTGTTTTTGGTATTTGACTAAGAATTGGTAATAACATTGAATTTTGAAAGCAAAAGAAGTGCTCAGTAACGTAAAATGTTATCCAAAAAAAAAAAATAGTTAAAAAAAAAAATACATAAATTTTTTCAATATTTTGAGTTTGGGAGATAAATTTCATAAAAACTGTTAATTGAAAAAGGTATAGATTTTTGTGCCAGATGTTGTCGTTGGATTTTGATGGGTCTTTTTTCTATTTTAAACCATTTTTTTAGAAAATTGCCCCTCCCACATGAACGGGGAATGTAGACCTCCCCTCCCATACAATTTTTTTCTTCTTTTGACTTAAACTACACTTTGTAGTGTTTTTATGCATCTTATGCCAAACACCATTTTTTTTTTAGTTATACTGCAGATTATACTATACATGTTGTTGTAAATTCATTATTGCCAAATTTTGAATAACTGTATTTTAGAAACTTTTGGGTCTACACTTCTACAGGGATTGTTTTGGGCTCGAATTGAAGAAAATTTAATTACTTTGAAATCGTTAAACGAAGTTATAGTCGAGAAACTAGTTCTTTAGGGTTTAAATCGCCAATAACTGACAAAAGCGCGAAAATTTCGCGTTTTTTGTTTTGTTTTTATTTTTGAACATGTGGCGTTCGGTGCTCGAGTTCGAAAACTTGGATTTTTCATGCGGCTAATATCCTAAAAAACATCTATAACGCAAGGTCTGATAGTTCCTAGACTAATATGCAAGTTTATAAATACTATTTTTTAAGAAAAAACATACATTACCTACAATTCATTAATCCCTGGAAAATGCTTTGAAAAATGTGTAAAAATTTTAAATTCTTTAAAATTTTGTTTGTGTTCTAAGTGAAACTTAAAGCCGAGACAAGTCAAAAACCTTTCTTCTATAGAAACATCAGCGACACACCAAAAATATGTGCTTTTCAACAACACTATATATACTTATTTATCTGTACTTTTCTTACAGACTTTTATAGTAATCTCATAATGAATAATTCACCCTTGACATAACCACTAGTTCTGTTAATTATAGGTATAACCTCCTTTATGGAACACTGCACTAAGAAGCAAAGAAGCTTTCCAATTTGCCGTCGGGAATTAACTTCGTTTATTACTGTGAACGCGAAAAGAGAGTAACTACCTACCTACCAAACTGCGTTGTATCTATATACGTATCTATACCAACAACAACGAAATACTTATGTACGTTCTGATGTGGATTACCTTTGGAGTCCTTTTTAAAGTGACATCAATGGGGTAATCAACACAAAACAAACAGCCACTGCAATTGCCATTAAACCAAGTGCATTAAAATAAATCAACACACAAAAACGACTATAAAAAGGTTCGTTGTCGTCGTCGTCGACAACGTTTGTCCTTTGAAGGTGATGTCTGTGATTTTACAGGTTCCCTACCTGACAATGCGTAGGAAAAAGCTTAAAGAAATTATGCAGGCAAACAAAAACATTAAATTGGGGAAAAAAATAAATTGTTTTCCAAAAAACACCAACATACTCATAAGAGGGAAAAAAAAGGTATACTACCTACCTACTAGAAATTAAAAAAAATCTCATTTCGGCCAACAACACCAACACATTTTTAAAATGAGTCCACGGCGAGCAATCTCTGTGCTCGAATGTCCTTTTACTGAATTTTATTTTTTGAATTTCTATTTTTGCGCCATGTTGTTGGTAGAAACATATATTCGTACTTAAGCATGGTTGGATTGTCCGTAAACTAATTTTATAATTGTGTGAGGCGCCATATTCGGCAGCCATCATATTGGGAAAAGCTGTGCAAAATGTTTAAGGCTGATTTCCAATGGCGCGTTCGCGTTAGAGACGCTTACGTATACGTTTACAAGCTTTACAAACGCGTCGACATGACAGACGACTTGAAGAGAACCTGAAAATAAAAATGAACCTACATAACTGTAATTTCGAATTCCTTTCAACAAGCTAATCCATGTTTTTTTTTTTAACAAAATCGATTTTTTTCTTTCAATAAAAGGAATTTGTCCAGAAAAACCGATTTTTTTCTCTAAATAAAGCGATTATTTTGTTGAAAGGAATTTGAGCATTAGTTTAACTGTCAAAACGCACGCTGAAGTTGAATTTTTTCAACTTTAACGTTGAGGTAGCTTATGTTACGTTGGTTTGTGTACATGCTAATAGGTGCCAAATCGTAACATAATACCCAACGCGTCATTGTAAACAATTTGCTTAAATTGCTATGTGTGAGCGTCCGCGTTGAAAGAAAAATCTGTCAAAGCGACGCCCAACGCGGCATTGGAAATCAGCCTTTATGGCGATATCTTGCATGAAAACCGTAAGTCGGCAAAATGAAATTGCTTCTTTTTGGGACGTTCTGGAATTGAAATGATTGATGAATTCATTTTAGTTTTGACTACTACTTACATATGTACATAAAAACATTATGGAAGGCAATTTCCATATTCTATTGAAATCAAAAATGAGTGAAACACTCTGAAAATCGCAATGGAAAATTTTCTGCAGAATACCTTTTTCAACCAAATTTAATCTAGAATATCAAAACTTACGCCGAAAACAGATGTGCAGCTTTTTCCAATGCAGCGAAAATAAATTTACACAGGTTCTTATGAGGGCTGACATATTCCAGGGTCTGCATGCAGCCTTTGCTGCACGATATCTCTATTTCTAATTTCGCTGCATGGGGAAAAAGCTGCACATCTGTTTTGGGCTTATTTCTAATTTCGCTGCATGGGAAAAAGCTGCACATCTGTTTCCGGCATTAGTCCAGCCTTCGCTTGGGACATAGGCCGACTGAGTCAACGAACCGAGGCAGCAATTTACTCTACGCAAGAACCAGTAAAAAAAAAAAAAAACAGAAACACAGAATATTCTGTGATCAAAAGGAAGGTATGGTGTGGTGGACTAACTCGAGAGTGTGGAGTACTTTACCCAGTAGGCATATGATAAGTTCGGTTTAATTAATTTTACACGGTGCTTGCTCACCGTTCGCATTTAAAAACTTCCCATGTGGATTAATTCCCTTCCTTAAAACAACGATTTCTCTTGGCTTAAAATATCCGGGAGCATTTAATTTTTGGTAACGAAATAATTCACAAGAAATCACCGTGTCTATATATTATATACATATGTAGGTATACTTATGCTTACCTGTACTGTACTTATGCTTCTATACATATTACCAACGAACGCAGGAAGGTTCAAGTGTTCGCTTGTCCGTTTAAATCCTGATATTTTCCACCTTAAAGCAGACTGCCATAGGTATCATTAATAAGATATAAAATATACAATGTTACTGTAAAACTCCGAAAAGTGGAAATCTTAGTATTTGTCAGCAATACTTGCAAATTCGAAATGTTTCGTTTTCATAATTTTGTTCCGAAATTTCTTTAACAGTTTTGCTGGTTTAACTGGAGAAGCCCATTTGTTGTTAAGCTTAGCGTTTATCTTAAGTCGCTATAGTCAGGTGCCAATGTAAACAGTTTTCTTCGACAACAATTCCTTGGATGGTCCGCTTTTTTAATCCGTTGCGATAAAAGTCTAGAAAATATCACATTTGGTATACCTACTTCTACATTCGCGAGCGAAAAAATGGAATCATAATTCACTTTCGCATATTAAAGTATATCTGTGGTTACAATATTATTACTTAAATGTTAATGTTCACGTTTTAAAGCTTGAACTTCAAACTTTAAATTGGAGGTAAAATCATAAAAATCCATTGCATAGTTTTCGCGTTATCCGCCATAATTTCATTATAATTTTACTAAAATTGGAAGCACGAGTAGGCAACATTGATACTCAATCCTTCTAATCATGGAAATAAAGTTATTACACTTCTAAGGCAAGGAATAAGCCAACGTGCTGTGGCCCGTCAGCTCCATCTAAGCCAATGGTGTGCATCAAAGATCTACATCAGCACGTTCAGGGAAACTGGGTGTTTGTGCAAACGCCAAAATCTGGATGTCACCGGTGTACCACTTAGAGATATGAAAGATTCATCGCAATGACTTTTCTCCGAAATCTTCATTTGACTGGCCTTGACCTTCAACAACAGCTTGAAATGGTGTGTAGAACAATTGCTAGTGAATGGACAGGTAAGAGACGACTTCAAGAAGCAGACCTTATCCCGAAACGACCTGCCACGGGACCGAAGTTGACTGCAAATCACCGACAAACTCGACCTCGATTTTCTCAAGCGAACTACGATTGGGATTTAAGCAATGCAAGTGAATTATGTTCTCGGATGAGTGCAGAATGAGTCTGCATGGAAGTGATCGTAGGGTCAGAATGCACAGACGACTTGGCGAGCGATTTGAACAATGCAGTTTTTTCGATACCGGGATGACTTATGGGGGAGGTTCTTGTAAGATACATTCAGGCATTTCAACTTGTGTTACTTTTGGTGGTCGAGGGGATGTTTAACTGCGGATTTACACATCTCCGATATTCTGTTGCATCACGTCGTTCCTTATGTTGGGTATATTGCCAGGTATTTCGTACTAACGCATGATAACGCTCGATGCAACACTGCGCGGGGAACAATCGGATTTCTTAGGGGAGTTGGTAATGCCACGATGGACTAGCTGGCGCTAAGCCCAGACTTAAAACTTAACAAGCATTTGTTAAACGAGCTTAAGTGAAGGGTTTGAGCTAGAAATCCAGCTCCTAAAACAATTAATTAACTGAAAGCGGCACTGGTAGACGAATGGGAAAGAATACCGCAAGAGACAGATAAGAAACGCATCCAGGTTAATGATAAATCCTTTAGAAGCTGTAATTAGAAATAAGGTGCGCAATCCAAGCTACATAAACAATAAATTACGCTTAATTTTGTATAAAATGTAAAATTTTCGAGCTACTACCTGTTTTAATTTCACTATATTTTTCCTTACATGCTTCAACTACGACGATTACCTCTTAAGATCCCCAAATAATCGTTATGTTTTTAACCTTAATTTAAACCTAATGGTTGTAACTTTTTAACGATACCATAAACATTCATGCTTGTCAATTAAACTGACAGCAATTATTGTCTTCACATGAATAAAAGAGAGTGATTCCGTTTTTTTTTTTTTTGGTCGCAAGTGTACTTAATTTTCTGAAAAATTCTTAAACTGGCCCTACACGATTGAGTCGTTTAGGTCTTGTAAGCCAATTTGGAACGTGAATTTATAACTTCAATCAGACGATTCAATTTTACCGGTGTAAAGTACACCGCTCGCTCGTGTATAGCTTTGCCGGTTAGTTTTAAAATAATTTCCACATTTTGGGGCTTAACAGTGTCATATAAATAAGTAATATGTATATTTTTGTATACCCTGTGACGTGACGTCCATTTCCAGGACTAAGCTAAAAATATATAATATACATACAGGCAGTAGGTACATACATATATACAATATAATGTTGTCAAACTTATATTTGTCCGCAGCTGTGGTTCATTATTAATAAGTAAATAAATTGACATTGCTTTGTTGTTGTTCTAACGACATATTATTAAAACGTGAAGGGTAAAATTTTTCGTATGACCTGGTTCTGTACAAAGATAATAAAGTCCTTTAAAGAGAGAAGGTATATAAAACAAAATTCACTGTGATGGGATTTATTTTCAAAATCCGTGTGGCCTGGCCGGATTATGAGGCTATAAGCAAAGTGACTTCAAATGAGACATAAAACGTGGAGAAGCTAAAAAACAAAAATTATAAATACAGGAGGCCGTTCCCGTTAGTAAACTTATTTACTAGCTTTCGTTTTGATTTATTTCAACCGACATGACATCTCCTCTATAGGTAAATGAATTACTTTTTAATTTTGTATCAAAAATCTATGAAATTTCCTTTGATTTAGAAATAATATCATTCAACAGTCTGTACTTATTATTATGATTTATTATATTGCTTACATATATATTTTTTGGGGAAAATTATTCTATGGATTAGTTAGGTACATATTTATTTAAATGATGGCTAAATTTCTTTAGAATTGTAAAATATGCGGTTAACACCAAAATAAATATTTTGATAAAAGTTTCAATTAAAAGTTTATTATTTATAATTATTTGTTGTCCACCTGCTTTGTTGTCAAACTGAAAAATTGTTTAAAATCCCCTTATTCGTGCATGATTTTTTTTGGGGGGAAATTCCTGTTATCATTCTAAGAAAAAAAAAATTGTATAGGCGAAAAATTCTGGGAGAAGGAATTTCTGAAAAGTTGACTTAAAATGAAAAACAAAAAATATTAAAAATTAACGAAAGTACAAAAAATGACGTCTTATAGCTTTTTTGAAAGTAACTATTCCATTCCTTTATTTTGTTTTTAAATCAATTTCTTTAAGGGAATAGTCTTTGAAAAATTAAATTGCCATTTTTAAATTAAAAAAAAACTATGATTTTTTTTCAAGTTGATCGACTTACCTATTTATTCAAATTTTGTGTTATTAAGTGCAACTGTTTTTTTTTTTTTGAATCTTCAATGCTCTTATGAATTGTTAGTCCGATACTCAAAAACAGATGCAAAAATGTTTTTTAGTTTTTGAAAAATTAATTTCAAGTTTAAGTCAATTATTTGGAAATTGCACCTCCTCGCCTCAGGGGGAATAAAGAATTTTTTTGTTTATGGAATTTATTTATTAGAATTCCTGCAATCATCCCCCAAAATATCTTGCACGAAGAAGGGAACCCTTGTATAAAAGTAGCTGACCCACCCAACTCCACCCAAATGAATCTCAGAAAATATGCAATTTGGGGTTCTCACGATTTTCCCACTTTTTCGGTCGAAATTTTCCATTTTTGGCTCCTGGTTCAGTACGAATATACAACTAAGATAGAACCAAAATTATATATTAAAAAAAAAACACGACGGCAACACTAACACCATACTGATTGAACTCAAAATTTCCGGAAATCTTAGGTGGAAGTCCGGGAATGTTCCTGTGTGCATTTGGTCAAAATCGTCTTAGCATTTTGTCAACATAAATTTTCTGACAAATTTCAGAAAACACGGTCCTAAAATTATTCATACTACAGTTAGGTTTTTAGGTGTTTTTAGGTTAGGTGTTTAATTCGGTCCAGCAGTATGACAACAAGGTGCTACTCCCTCCGAAACCACTTTCCGATTAAGATTTTTTTTTTTTTTGAAACTTATACAGGGTGATTCACAACTGTAATCGCTACAGAAGCATGCTATAATATTTTGTAAAGCCAGAAATTTCTTCTTTTATTTTGTTTTTAAATAAAGTTGTTTTAGTAAACAGTTTTTCAAAAATTAATTTTTAAATTTAAATTATTGAAAAAAAAAAAAAAAAAAAAATTGTGTTCAAACTGATGTTATTTTACGTTATTAAATAGTATGACAAAATCGGTCCACCCATTAAGAAGAAACCCCTTATTTCCGTAATACGAACTTTTTGGCAAAAACCTGGAACGCAGTTTTCTAACAACTATTTTTTGTTATTGCTGGTATTCGAATTTACCCTAGTCTAGGTAATCACATATATAAATGATCTCTACTAAATTGAAAGCAAATCGGTCCAACCGCTTAGGCTGTGGCTCAACCACAAATTACAGTGGGCGCAAAGACGGTATTGCGAAACCCACTTTCATAATCCTCCTTCATGGCAGTGTTAAACAAATTAGGTCGAAATTGAGCATTGAACATTATTAGCAAATATGTTAATGAAAAAAGTCCGATTGCTTTTGATTGTCAGGAAAAAATTAAATAATTAGCTGTATGTAAAGTTTGCATTTTGTCGCTTACGATAATTTTTGCGAAAAGGGGTCGATATTATTCGGTGAACCTGTTCAAGACTAAATTAGAAGTTATCGTATTTTCTATGTAGCAGTATTAAATAAAAAAAAAAACAAAACGATTTTGAAGAACGAGATTTTTATTCGTCGCAAAGCATTGCTGAGAAACTCCTTTCTTTGCAGCTCAATAAAAGCGCTAGGTGCTGCCTGAAGAAGTTTGTGTGCGTTTGGAAATAACTTCTTTGTAATATGTGTTTTGTTGATTTTCCATTGGAAGTTATTGTAATCGGTCCGATCTGTAAAATTGAAAATTTTGACATTTATCGACGTTTCGAGGTCTCTGGAGTCGGATTACATTGTTTTTAGAGAGATGTCTGTGTACCATGTACGGTCGTACGTTCGGAAGCTTTTTTTCGCCGTCGATATCTCGAGAACGCATAGAGATATCGACTTCAAATAAAATTTATTTTACAGATAATAAGGCCATAATATGCAGAAAGGATTTTCAGAAAAATTCAATAAGCGGGTTTTTTTATTGCAGTAATTTTAAAAAAGTTGTAAAATGGCTTGTTGCCAAAAAAAAACAAAAAAAAACTGCTAAAAAATGTTTTTTCGGCTCGAATATCTCAAGAACAACCAATTATATCAACTACGGGATAATTTTAATCTACACACAATACCATAATTAGTAATTGATAAGGTTTGTAAAAAAAAAAATCAACGGACGGTTTTTTTTTCTAGGCCAAAAAAACTGCAAAAGAAACTGCTAATATAAGAAACTTTTGCTTATAAATTAAATAAATACATTTGGTGGCATAACGGCTCATGAAGAACCAGGGCCTAGTGACTTACAATTCTCAACCATTACTGTGTGCGTGTCTGCAGGAATGGAGGGGACCTACAGTTTATTGCTGGTGAGCGGCACTTTTCTATGACAAGAGATACTCTTGGAGAATTTGTCACTTCCTCGCAAGAGGCAGTAGCCCGAAAAAAACTTAAGGTGGAAGTATGGCTGGTATTGAACCCAGACCTCTGGCATGACAGTCCATCGCACTAACCACTACGCCACGGCCACGGGATACTACTTTTGCTTATTTATTTATTAAATAACCGAAAACACTTTCAGCATTGTTTTTCTGTGACTATTGATTTCACATCATTATGCCTTGTCCATTACTCTTTCTTAAGATTCGACTATACAAACATTACCCAAGAGTGTTTTAAAACACTTTTAACTGACAAGTGATAAAAATCCAAAGGAATATCATTTACTGCACCATGGGAACTAAAATTCAAGTAGATATACATAAATAGAAAGAAGTTGTTTAAAATATTCAAATTTATCAATAAGATATTCGAGCATAATAAAGAAACCCCTGTCAAACTTCTATTTTAGTTTTCGTTGCTAAACAACGTCACCCCATGAGAAATACATCGATTATCGTGGTGATTACGACACCAATATCCAGGATGTATAACCCGGCTCAAACTTAATACCCGCCGCCGGCCTCTTGAGAGAACCTGTGTCTCACTATAGCTTTCGTGTAATGGCATAAATATTGAGAAACGTTTTTCGAATACTAAATGAATATTGAAGCCAAACAGAAGCACATACACTAACACATCACAAGAAATTCTGAGCATCGTTAGTGACAAAAAAAAAAAAAAAACTTTTCCAACTTCTTCTTATCGTGCGATGTGTGGTATCAACTTCGTTCCAAACAACTTGAAGAACATGACTCCTGCCACCAAAAAATTGAAGAAAACAAAAAAATCATAAGAACCAAAAAATAACATAGTAAAGAAAAAAAAAATAGATTTGACAAAAAAAAATATAGAAGATTCCTCTCACGCAAACAGGACACTTTTTTTTCTATTTGTCCTTGTGTGAGTGTAAGTTTTTCCGCTTACAATTCATGCTGGCAAGAAAGATAGATGATGGTAGCTTTCAAACTCACTTTTGAAGTGCCCTGGGAATCTGTAACATGGAAGACGACAAATAAAGATTCTCGACTCGTAAAGAGGACACGATGGCAAAACTATTTTTGCACCTCTTCTTTTTTTTTTTAGTTGATTCCATATTAAAGAAAGCATGAAGAAGGATAGAAGTATGGAGCTAAGGAATAATTCTTAAAGACCAAGCTATCGTCATATAAGAAAGTCACTGTATAAATGATGGGGGCGAGTTTCTATATGTATTTCTACAAAGGCTAGTGTAGGTAAGACGAGAAGAGATTATTCGAGCCCTCCTCCAGTTGGAAATCGCTTTTTGTGAAATTGCAAATTCTTTTCATTTTCACTATTTTGCTTGCCTTTTGACTCAAACTATGCTGTTGTTCATTTGTTTTATGGTTTTTTATTGTTGTTGTTGCGACAATTCCAGTGATTACAAGAGAATAGCCAAAAGAACTCAGCAAAAAAAAAACTTAAGAAAATAAGACAATCAGAGTTGTGAAGTAGATTAGATGTATAGATACTATTCACAACCTACACCACTTGGGAACAACTTTTCTGGTGGTCCTTAAGGGGGTCGTTAGGGATTTTTCTTATTTTATTGTTTTCAAATACATATACGAATTCAATGTGTGACTTCATTCTTTAAGATAGTGTTAGAGCGTTTGTTTTGGAGAAAGGTATATTTAAACTGATCTCAGAAGCTGATTTTTAAAGAGACAATATTTGGCTGGAGATATTAAATGCAATGTATTCACTGTTCCAGTTCCCGAATGTTCCCCTGTTCTCGAATTCGAATTTATGAAGTCGATCAAAGTTAACTTTGCAGCTTTTAATCATCCATACATTATATGACGAAGAACGAAAGCCCTGCGGTGCCTACGCTCTGTAACTCTCCAATCGAAAAAATCAGTCGAGAAACGTTTTGTAAGTTTTAAAGGTTTCTCGACCACCTTTATCGATGTAAAGAGAGTTGAAAAATGTGGGCACCTGGTTTACATTAATATCATCGTTGTTTAGCACGCACAATGAACCTTACGTAGTTTTGCTATGGATAAATACGGTTTACTTAAATAAACGAAATATCAAAATTTTAGTTCTGTTAAAGCTCCCAAGGTCCTATGTACAGTACATAGATCTATTTTTTAATTTAAAAAATTTCCAAATTCAAATGTTTTTAATGTATTGACAATAAAAATTATAAAACACGCTCTAAGTAGAACTTAATAAGTTTTGATTGATTTCTTGTGTAAATAAAGGAAGGATATAGGTAAATTGACGGGGAAGGAAAGGAGTAAGAGGATCTTATGGGTTAGGTATGGTGTGCCTCCCTTCATCTTGAATTATGGACGAATGTTTCTCAGTAGCAAACACGAGATGTCGTTCAGTTTGTCGAAAAAGTATTCTCCGAGGGCTTTCTTTCTAGTTCTTGTTAAGCTGGGGCACTTACAAGAGAAGTAATAGGAGCCCTTCTCCGCCTCTTCATCATGACACCCACAGCTCAGCATAAGTCAGATGTGGTGATATCTATTTTGCTTATGTGGGTTCCCATTGAGTTGTGACCCGTTAGGATTCCAACCAAGAGAAACAGTTGAGGTCCACTTAATTCAAGAAGTTGGTCTGCTTTTTTCCTAGAAATATCTGTCTATAGGTTCCTTGAGACCCCACAAGTATCAATTTTTGACTATCTGGTCATTTGCAGCTTTTAAAAAACTCTGGTGAAATCTACTTTTTTCTTGTGTAAGTAACATGAATGCAAAGCATTCAGTTTAGCTCCGATCAAGATATAAATCATTTTTGGCCAATTCATCCATTATCTCATTTCCATAAGGTTGAGAAAATATAGCTTTTATTTCCGCCTAGCTGTCAATGAAGATATCGCATGTGTTCTAACTGCAAATATTTCGGTTTGAAAAACGAGCTTTATTGACCTATACAGGGTGATTCACATAAAATGTGACAAAAAGCTAGACGTTGTAGTTTAAGTCCTCGTATGAGAGGCGGGTGTGTATCGCCCTGTTTAAGCGGGAGAGGCAATTTTCTAAAAAAATAGACGGAATCTACTTTACTGGTTTATAAGTAGGAATATAGGATCTTTGGAGCAACAAGATGGAAGCCGAATTTAAGGAAAACTTACATTTTTTATTTTCAATTCCGTTTTAGATAAGCAGAAAGAATTGAATTCTCCTCTAGAGTATCAAAAAAAAATATAACACTGTTCCTAATTAAAAAAAAATCCGTCAAAGACCGAAAGACGCTATGACAAAACCCACTTTTTCAGCTTATTACAACCTTTAATGTAGTAGCCCGTGGCGTAATGGTTTAGTGCGTTCGACTGTCATGCCAGAGGTCTGGGTTCAATACTTAAGTTTTTTTCTGGGCTACTGATGCCTCTTGCGAGGAAAGTGACCAATCCTTCAAGAGTATCTTTGTCATAGAACAAGTGCCGCTCACCTTACCCGTTCGGATTCGGCAATAAAATGTAGGTCCCCTCCATTCCTGCAGACACGCACACATGAATAGTTGAGAGTTGTAAGTCGCTAGGCCCTGGTTCTTCATGAGCCGTTTGTGCCACCAAATTTATTTATTTAATTTTACTGGTCAGTATTCTAAATATATGTATTTACATCACCCAGAGCCATCCAAACCTATGAAACTGGTTTTTAATTTTTTTATTTTAGCACCCAGCCTTTTCCAATATTTTAACAAACACAACACTCTCATTTAATGGCTTTCCTTTTATTTTTCAAAAATTAAGCATTTTTAACAACAAATCACATTATTGTTCCGCTAAATTACCCCACTAAAATGATTTTATTCAATGATTACACCCAAAACTAGGCTTGGCGTTTAAATTGACAGAAATTTAAATTTCATTCGACCACCCCACCATGACGGCAAATAATAAGACCGGAGTAGTTTCTTCGATACCTCTGTACCGGAAAATAGACAAAATAACCTTAATTGGCAGAGAGTTATGTATCTCCTCCAGTGATTTCGAAACTAAACTTTGGTGGATAGCATTTAGCGACAAAATTTCTGTTTGGGTTTGCGACGTATATTGAACGGGAAATCAGTTGAATGGTTTCTGATTTCCGATTCTATGATTGTGTACATGTCAATAAGCCAGCTTTAAGGTGTGTGATGGCACTAAAGTTGTATAAAACTGAACGTTGGATAATGGTTTTTGATTGGCTTCGGTGAGTTTGAATTGAGTTATATATGATGTTTAATAGTTAATGAGCCATTTTGGGTGTTTCTACATCAAGTCAGTACGTTTAATCGCTAAGTGCCAGTTGTACAATCGTGGTTTAAATTTTGATCCGTGGTTCAGGAATTTTAACTCGCCGATTTCGGCGGGTTAGCTGAGGTTCAACGATGGTTCAAGGTTCTAATATGCACTAAAAGCCAATTACATGCCTGAACCATCGTTGAACCACAGTTAATCCGCCGAAATTGGTGAGTTCAAATTCCTGAACCATGGATCAAATATTTGTACAACTGGCCCTAAGTAGGTTAAATTAATCTTTCGACATTTAGTGCCAGTTGTACAATCGTGGTTTAAATTTTGATCCGTGGTTCAGGAAATTTAACTCGCCGATTTCGGCGGGTTAACTGAGGTTCAACGATGGTTCAAGGTTCTAATATGCACTAAAAGCCAATTACATCCCTGAACCAAATTGGTGAGTTAAAATTCCTGAACCACGGATCAAATATTTGTACAACTGGCCCTTAATATTTTTCTTCTGTTTTACAACCCTTTTCAGTCGAAATCTTTCATTCAAATAATACAATAATGCACAAACTGAAATATGTATAGTTCGTTTAAATTGTTTTCTAACGACTTAAACCACTTCAGAATAACTGTACTTTCTACATTTTATTTTCCTACATTTACCTATTCATTACTTTTTTTTTTCTTTCCCTTGCCCAATAAAATTTAATTCGGAATTGTAATC
This sequence comes from Epistrophella euchroma, assembly GCA_947049315.1. Taxonomy (NCBI): domain Eukaryota; kingdom Metazoa; phylum Arthropoda; class Insecta; order Diptera; family Syrphidae; genus Epistrophella; species Epistrophella euchroma. The sequence continues at coordinate 124,896,280 of OX346246.1, forward strand.
AGCTGTCAAAAAAAAAAAAAAAAAATATAGAAAACATGAGATGAAATACTTTTTTCTGAAAATGCTGAAATAATACATCCAATTTATTATATTTAAATAGGAACAATTTTTTGTGTTCTGTACTAAAAAATTCTGTATAAATTTTTATTTAAAAATAAAATAAAAAACCCTTTAACAATTAAAACAAAAAATGCGCACTTTTTTCATTATAAAAAAATGTTGTTCTCATAATGTAAAGAATTTTAAAAACCAGAATTTTAAACCATAGTTTAAACAAATAAAAAAGTGCACGGCCGGATCGCATAAGCTTTCTCTGGTAAGATTTTATAGAACAAAAAATGTTCTGCAGATAAAATTTTAGAATTTGGAAAACATTATTTAATTTTTTCTAATGTTTTTTTTTTTTTTTTTTTTTTTAAACAATGCTTTTTCAGATCTTATCACTTATCAGTAACTAACGCCAAACTATGACAAAAGTGGACACAAATTGTTCATTTTTTTTTCTAGATTGATGACGATTTCACAATGTTTAATTAGTTTGTTCGACTTCATTAATTTGGCAAGGAAAAACGGTTTATTGGATCAATTTAATTTTTTTTACAGAAATATTGATGGTCTGTTGGTCTTCAAAATGTTGTATCAATTTATATGCTGCAATCGGTATTTGTTAGGAATTGAAATATTTACTAAAACCATATAAAAAGTTGTTTTTTCGTACTTTTTTTTTAAATTAATGGTGATGTCCCAAAAAAAAAAAATCGTAATAAAGTTTTGAAAAAGTCTTGTAGGAAATCAATTGAAGTTTCCAAGCTGGTCTTTGAATGTTTTGTATCATCATTTATTTCTGAGATATTAGTAGCCAAAGTCAAAAGTGTCCTTTTTCATTCAAAGCAAAATATTCTTCGGAAAAAAAAATTAGAACGACAAAAAAAGAAGACATTAAAGCTAAATGAACAAGTTATCAAACCAATACAATATATTGGATCAAACGTTTTTTTTTTAAGAGAATGGCGATCTTCACAAAAAAAATAAAGTCAAAATTTTCATCTCATTCTGTTTTTTTATGGTTGCACAATACTGCTTCTTAAAAAAATTCATCTCTGCAAAAATTTCTCAGCATTAAAAACCTAAAGCTTTAAAATGCTTTTTATTTCATATCAATACTTCCACTTTTCACAGAAATATAGCTTATCAAAAAACACAAAAATAATTTTTCTGGCTAGCGCGTGTCAACATGAAAAAGACAAATCATTAAAATTAAAATAAATGTAATAAAATTCAGCTATTTTTATCATAGCAAAAATTTAAAAATGACTAAGTATATGAATACTTTTATAATTTGAAGAAGTTTGTAAGATATTAGTACCATCTTACTTTATGTATTTCTAAGATCGAATTATGTGAAAAACTTTTTCATTAAAGTATCTTAAAACTTTGACTTTAAAACAAATTTTATGATTGCATTCTATTTTCGATACCTATACCGAGTTTTTCTCATTTTTTTTCAAGTGGCTTCAAAGCACTTAATTTAAAGTATAGTACGGCATTTTGGCTTCCATTTTTTTCCCCAAGGGTAAAATAGAAAAAGGATAAAATTCCATTACCTTTTCCGTCATATCTGAGACGTTTTTATTAAAATTAAAAAGTATTCCCTATTCCAAGAAAAGCATCACACAAAAAGAAATAAATTCGAATGTTTTTTTTTTTTTTAGAATGAAATGCCCAGCACCTCCGCAGAGGATCCCTACAAAAGTGTTTTTTTTTTTTTTCAAAATAAAAAGTCACGAAAAAAAAAAAACTTTTCAATTTCAATCATAGTTCGTATTTTTTCTTTTCACTTTTAACATAAAGTTCAAGAGAAGAATATTTTCATCATTTTTTTTAAGGCAAGTTTTCTTAGAAGTTTTAACTTAAATTCCATAATTCTAAAACAAGTTGAGCCTAAAGGCAAAAATACTTATTCATTTCCATAGAAATGCCTATGCACTCAGAAATTCTTTGACCCGACCATGACACAACGATTCCCTATCATACATACATAAATACGAATACACCTACCTTTTGAATTTGCCAATTCAGATATGATGGGTGTAGTGCAAAAGCAAATCCTTCGGCATATGCACTCCATTAATAACTGATGATGGAGAAATACAAAAAGCCAAACGAAAAAGTCAAAAAAATATCTGCTTGTGATTTTTTCGTCCGTTAAAAAGAATATCGCATTGAATATACCTCTAGCGAGTGTGGGTTTATGGAAAAAGGATATATGCGGGCATGCCGCAGGAATTAAGTTGACGCGGTTCATGCTGCATGAAATGTGAGTTTTATTTTATATTTTTTTTTTTTTTTCAATTTTACCGCTGGCGCTGCAAGGATATAGAAACAGACTCATAAAACTTTGCAAAAATATTCGGTGGGTTATATAGGTGTGGGATGTTTTCTTTTGTCATTTCTGTATGCATTTATATAAAACAGGATATTGTTAAACTTTGCATAAATAAACCGGAAACGGCTGATGAATATAGAAGTGGCTGCGGATGATCTGATATTCTTATATGTAGTACCTACATCATATGCGAGTGGATCTTTTATACCTTGCAGCGGGTTTTATTTATTTGACAAATCTTTTCAATGAAAAATTAATTATCTGTTTTTAATTTAAATGTTTTTCTTTTTGTATTTTTTTTTTGCATGAATTGAGTTTTGAGTAGATAGCGCAGCCTTTGATTTATCCTTGGAATATTTTATGGTATTGTGAAGGTTAAATCAGAACATCCTTTGTTAGGAAATCGAACACAAAGAATTGAGAAGTGCTTTTAAGAGAGTTATAAGGAGGTATACGCGATGTTTTTGATTCTAAGCAAATAAAAAAAAATTGTTGCAGCGACAATTCGTAAAGCCCAGGGTTTAGTCTCTAACAACTGTGCAATCATTGCTGTGTGTGCAAGAATAGAGGCTATCTACAGTTTATTGCTAAATCCGAACGGATAAAGGTGCGAGACATAACTTGTCCTGCAAGAAGAAAATCCCGTACAAAAAAATATTTCTGTTTTAAAAAAATGCAGCGGAAACTTTTGATTCTGAACTCGGCAAACCCATAGACACAGTGTTGCAACCGTTTACTCAAAAAAATAGATTGTTCGCAAATTAAACGAAATTAGGTACCTATTCACAAAAATTAAACAAAAATTCACCCCAATACAGCGAATACCACTCACATGAAAAGACACAAAATAATGAGACAAAAAATGACACTTCTAATCAAAAAGCAACAAAAAGCAACCATCTCAAATTCTATGTCAGAGATCCATATCAAGATAAAATATCAGAGATAGATCGCTGACATCATAAGATTAAATATCGCGACTTTACAAGATACGAGTATTTCATGTCAAGATGAACATTCGCTGAGATGAATTATCTCCTCTGGAGTCGGGGTTTTATTGAGAAAAAAAAAATAGAGAAAACCAAAAATTGATTAAAAAATGGAGCTTAAAGGCTCTCCCAAACCAACGCGATTAATCGCTGCGACAATAGAAAACAATAACAACAACGTGTTGTTTTGTTTGACAACCACGTGTTGTTATTGTTGTTTTCTTTTGTCGCAGCGATTAATCGCTTTGGTTTGGGAGAGCCTTAAATCGAAAATTTTACTAATTTCAGTTAATTATTTCTTATCTGCTTTTTCAAGAATACATCATCCCAATTTATTGTAATGTATTTCTCCAATGTCTATTTTTCATATTTTGACTTCCAAACACGTTCATATCTGTAGACATTTTTTGTGGATATCCATGACCTTTTTTTTTTTAAATCAAAAGAGTCTCTCAGTCAGTTGCAAAATTAACCAACTCTTTATCGTTTTTAATTTACATACTAGGTATATATTGTAGGATTTATCTTTTTTTTTACCCTAATTTACTCTGTTAGTAGTAGCCGTGGCGAAGGTTATTGCGATGGACTGTCATGCCGGAGGTCTAGGTTCGATCCCCAGCCTCGTTACCTAATAAAAGTATCTCTTGTCATAGAAAAGTGCGGCTCACATTATCCGTTCGGATTCAGCAATAAACTGTAGGTTCCCTTCATTCCTGCAGACACGTACATATACAGGAATGGTTCAGAGTTCTAAGTTACTAGACCCTAGGTTTTCATGAGCTGGTTGTGCCATCAATTTTTTTTTTATTGTTAACATCTCGATTCTCGAATAACAATGACAAGCAATAATAAAATTCGGTCTTAAAAAATTCATTGCAGTTTATACCCCGAGATTCGAGTATTTATGTTATCATACATAAAATTCAGTTTTACTTCGTGATTAAAAAAAAAAAAAAATTGCCGCACCAGGTGGTGAGAAATAATATTGGGCCCCCTTGAACCCTTTCCTTTTAGCTACGCCCGCCATTGACTCAAACAAAACAGCTGTTTTAATGATTCTGTTCTTGTTGCTTTCCTTCATATTTTATTTTATATTTTTTTCGGTCGTCTCTCTCCCAAATATCGTTTTATATTGAAAAAACTAAAATGGTGAACAACTAAAACGGCTGTTGGTTAAAAAAACCGTGAAATTCATAACAACATTTGTTCAGTAAAATAATGCTTGGAACATTATTTGTCTTTGAAAAATTCAGTGGAGACTTTTACATGCACAATTTGAAACAAAACTTTAGATTTTGTGAGTGAATTGCGCGTACTGCTCAAGAAAAATCAGAGAGAATATTTGCCCTGGGAAAAAATTTGTATAAGAAATAGGTGTTTTCCCTATCTGCGTACTATAGGCTTTACCATCTAAGCTATTTCAAATATGATAGTCCAGGAAAAATAGACTTTTACAAGGAAAAAATTAGTTGGGCTGAAAATTTGGCATGGACGTTGGTAATGAGACTCTTTAAAAACTGAGAGAGATTCTCATCGATCCGATGACCGCTAGGTCAGTTAGAAGGGGTCCAAGGGTCTAAAAATGAGTTTTTTTTTGCAAATATCTCAAAAACGGTTTGTGCTAGAGAAAAATTTTGTTCCTAGCTGAGTTTTTTTCAAATATCTCAAAAAAATGTTGTGTTAGAGAAAAATTTCATTCCATAATCTTGTAGCCCATGTAATTTGCAACAAAAATGGCTCTTTCATTTTTTCGTAACGTTAACTGTTAAAAAGTTACAGCAAATCGAAAAGTTAAAAAGTGGAATTTTTTGGCAAATATTTCAAAAAACCGGGTTGTCGTGGAAAAATTTTATTCCTCTATCTTGTATCTCATATAATTTCCAACAAAAGTGCATTTTCCCCTTTTTTGTAGCATTAACCGTTAAAAAGTTATAGCAAATGGAAAAGTCAAAAAATATTGAAAAAAGAAGGCAAAAAGTCATGAAAATAGTAGTTTTTGGCAAATATCTCAAAAACAGTTTGTGTTAGAGAAAAATTGTATTCGCCAATCCAATTGTATTCGGAGTTCCGTCCTATGGCAGGAACTTAGAATATTAGTCAGGTGGTATTGATTGGATTAATATTCCAATGAAATTTTTGCCAAAATTAATAAATTTGGAGGTTTTTGTAAAAATTCATCTCATGATCAAAAACTAATCTTGGGATAAAATTAAAAGCGATTATAATCAAATTCGCAGATGGAAACTGAAAATTTCTTGAGTGTCAAAGCACTTGATATAGATAATTTGTGCACTGAACGCCTCATTTAAAGTAGAATATATTGTCCTCTAAAGACCTGGATTTGTCCTAGATGTAATATTTTTCCTTAAATCGATTCGAAAGATGGAAGAAAATTAACCCACTCATTAGAAAATCTCCATGACAGTGGAGTATTTATGTAGGTTTTTTTCGATCTTGGGGTTTTTAAATAAAAATAAAAATTGAAATCTGCCGCCTCTTCCCCTCAATAAAATTTCTTCATATCTTTGATATAAGATATTTTTAATCAACACATCAGTTTAACCTTCACTATGTTCTGCTTGTAGTTCGAGGTTGTAGTTACTCAGATTATAGTCTACCCCGCTAATTCAGAATAGGATTATCCTATGTCTGGAGAGAACAGAATTAATATCAAAATCGCAGCTGTTTGCACCACCAGCCGTCTAGATGGATAATTTACTGCTTTAAAAAAATTTGCGTTAATCTCACTAGTCTTGACATCAGAATAACATTTCCAATTGATATAGCGTTTTCCTCTGCTATCCCTACCGCACAAACGTTTTGTTTTTAATGGAGGAAATAATTCATCAGAATAAATTTTTCAGTCAACATACACCAATTTGACAAGCAAAAATGAAAATTCAATAAAAAAAATAGTGCGTATACGCCCGAGTGAACCAATATTTTAATCATCTTCTTTTTCATCCTTTTAAATCGAGCATCTCGTTTATTAAAAAAATTTAATATTTTTGCAGTAAATAATATAATAATATATTTACATTCATAATGTATTCATCATTTATAATCCTTGATGACCCTTGATGGCCTTCTAGAATTCGAGGAATACTTTTGGTATTTTTTCTTTTAATTTTTTGTATTTAAAGCTTTATTTATTCCGATTGCTTTGTTTCTATAACATTTTATATTCACCAAATTTGTTTTGGCTTCTAAAATCGTCATGGATATTTTTCTTTTTAAGCAACATCAAAAACCACCACCAAGCGCTTAGATATGGTATTAGTTACATAGTATAAAAACCAAATACTCAACCCTAATACTATTTCAGGCAGTGTCACTTTCTATAATCTTTTTTCGTCCTTTTTAATTTTTTTTAGGACCTTAAATAACGGTACCTGCCATATAATTATTTTAGCATTTTTGAAAAATCATAATTTTCTCAAAAATGGCTCGATTTTTATAAAAAAAAATTGAATACATTTAGTTAAGAATTGGCTACCTTTTGAAGAAAATAAAATTTCCAAAAAATGGTTTTAAGTGGTACCTCCCATAAAACCATTTTTTTTTATTTTCGTTCTTCTCGAAAAGGAATAAGCTGATGTTGATAATTTTTTTTATGGAGAATTTACAAATCTTAGAATATTTTGCACAAAAATTTTTCTTATAGTCAAAATTCACGTTACTTTCTATATGAATGTTAAAAAACCGTAACAGAAAATCCAAAATATCTCGAAAACACTCCCACGATTTTGAATAAAATTGTTCTGACTTATGTACGGACTAGGATTTATCAAAAAGAAAATTTACAGTTAGCCAATCATAGAACCATTTTTTTTTTTATTTTTGACTATATCCTTATCTATATAACCGATTTAAATTAAAATTTTCATACACAAGCTTCTTAAAAGTTGAAATTATACTGAATATCAAAATATTCAAAAAAAAAACAAATTTTTGGATTAAAAAAAAAAATTCAAATTTTTTTTTTTTTTGAAAATTCGATATTTCAAAAACGGGTGATTTTTTTCGAAATTTAATTTTTAGTTCAACATTAATTAATACTAAAAATTGGGTATCAATTTTTTTTCTTAAAAATGTTTACAAAAAAAATCATATACTTATAAAAAATTAATTTAAAAGGAAATTCAGCTGCCAGACATGAGCTTATCATCATTTTAAATTTTGTATTTGGGCTTGTTCTTAGGCTTTTGAATAGATGTTTAAAGAAGTTTCGGTTGTGAAAAATTGCTATTAAAAAAATAAAAACACCAAATTTTATATGAATTGATCAAGTGATGAGTTTTTTTTCAAAGTACCTAATGGTAAAAAAGTCAAACCTAAATTGCTTTACAATCACTAAAAAAATCAATTTTAAATTGAAATCAATGAATTTACTAATGGGATATCAATATTGAACTTTTAATCAAAAACAAATAATTTTTCGCTTATTTCCCATCATGTCGACTTTTTTATTCAATTATTCTCAAAAAACATAGGATGTACCCTGAATTTCATTTTATGTGTTTGCTGTACAGCTTTAACATACATATGTACATAGATTTTCACGTATTAAATTTTAACGTATTGCGTCACATTTTCTGAGAATTCATTATTAAGAAACAACACCTATAAAATATTCAAAGCATAAACAAAAAAAATACACCTAAACAAGAAAGAAACAGATTTACAGATCTCTTAATTTCAGAATTTTATTAAGGCAAATCGTATACATTTTCATTTTTATAATATTTCATGTTCTTTGTTAAATTACCATTTACATCTGTTAATGTCCTCCACAAAAAAATATATATTTTCCAGAGAACCCTTATCATTAAACCCATAATTAAGGATTACACAGCTGTTTTACATTTTCTTTGATTTTTTTCTTTCTTTACATTATTTCCTATATCTAAATTCTTCTATACAATTATAGCTATATCATTTAAATTTCTTTTTTAACTATATAGATAGCACTTAAATCTGTAAACTGAAAGTACCTACAAACCATTTTTATTCGACATCTTCATTGCTATCTTTAAATAGCGATTTTCTAGAAGTATTTATTAGTTTCGGATCAATGTGTTTTTTTTTTTTTTTTCGTTTTACTGATTTCCGTTGCCATCGTCGTTTGGTACCATCATCATCCTATCCATTTGATCCTCTTACAGCAATCGCATCAGTACATTTCCTTTAAGTGCCGTTCCTTCCGTTCTTTATCTCTCATCGTCAATTGATTGTGAACGATTGTCGAACATGCTGCTCTTGGCCATAACCCTGCCTTAACTCAGCTGTGAAATATTATTATCCTGAAGGATGCTGCTTTGGTCCGTGTTGGAATAAATCATCTTGAAAGGCGAAATAGCCGATATGATGATGATTGTGTGGAGTGTGTTAGGAGGTGCGGTGTTGGTTGCTCGAGTGCGAATTAGTGTTTTTTGCGTTTGAAATCGGAATTTTCTTTGGCGGATGAACAAATTCGGAAATAAATCTGATAACAAAAAAATAACATGATTTTGGTGTGAGTTTTGATTACGATCTGAAACAGTTTAACTGCTGGATCTTGTTAGATCTGGAAATTTTCTTTTTACAAACGGAATGTTTCGTTTAACAACACGATTTATGATTCAAATTTTATTATAAAATAATTTTCTTTTAGGAATGGCTTGGACTTGCGGGGCGTTACTGTCTTGAAAATCATAAATTTTCATTATAAAATTTTCTACATTAAAAAATAATTATGGCATTATAATGTCGTAATTCAGATTGACCAGCTTTGTTTTATGATTTTTTAAAACAAATTAGTTTGGGTTAACCTATTTGCAGCTCCAATTAAGTAAAGGATTTAAGGTATTTTTTTTAGTAATAAAACAGAATATTACTTCCATATGTTGGACGAAACTGAAGTGCCTTTTGGGCCTCAACCAAGAAGCTACTCCATTTTCAGGTTGTTCTTCTTGAGTCTTATAGAAAGCTGTCTTCATCAGTTATATGCTCCTGATTCACACTCCTCTGCTTCTTTATCACGTTATCAAACGGGCATGGCCCTAAAGATTTTAATGTTATTTTTGTAGTTAATAAAGTACAAAAAGTCTCCTTTCTTAAGGATCGTGAAAACAATGCTAATGTCCCATTGATCGGGTATTACTTTCCTCCATCCAAACACATTTTGCATATTTTCTGCGTTTTAACTTCTAACTAGGTCAGTGCCTGCAACTTGTACAGCTTTCCAGCAAGGCCATCAGTTCCAACTGTTTTATTGGGGTTAAGAAAAATCGGTCTATGTTATCTCGGTTAAATGCTAGAATCTATCTAAAAATGGAATTCAGAATTTGCAGAATTGTTTTTCTTCTACTACGTTCATAGTTTCCTTGGTCTTCCTTGCAGACTTCCATTCGGGACCGGATGCTTTAACCTATAGAGTCCTTTGACATTTTCGTAAACTCTTGAACGTCATTTCTATAATGAAATCCGTTTATTTCCTTAATATTGTCGTTTTTCTTTTTGTTAAGGCAATTCTTTTCTGATCGTATAGATCGAGCAGGTCGGTTTTTTTGCAGTTCTGCTTTGTGCGCCTCATGTTTAGTTGCGTGTGCTTGCTGGCACTCATAGTAATTGTGGTGGTCATAGGGAACAGAGCGAAGAAGAATTAAGAATTTTGCCTGGTTCCCATTATACTTACTGCTGGTGGCATAGGACTTCTGAAGAAGTTATTAAAAACTCAATCGAAAAGGACCCGGCGATCTTCTACTATTACAGCCATTCGGTTTTGAACCTTCTCACAGTTTTATCATATTTTTTCCGTTGTTGGGATATACGCAGCCGTACCTTGGTAGCGTTGTTCAAATCAATGTTGGCTCCTAGAAACGTTCGAACTATCAATGATACTAGAATCTTGTGTTGTTCGCAATTTGATCAATCTGGTGGATTGTTATTGATTGATCAGGAGATCTTCATGTCCCCCTGTAAATGTTGAAATGTATCGAAATTGTAAACTAGCAACCATTATATGTATCTCGCCCCGCAGAAAAATCGATTCACTTTTTGGTTATATCTTCTTTCCGGCCGTAACACCAAAGATGTCTTCTCTTCCTAGCTTGGTATTTAAATAGCCTAAGAGAATTTTAATATTATATCGAGGGCAATCAAATGTGTTCTCTTGGTGGGTGCATATGTGTGCCTGGGTTTAATTCCTAACCTTTTCCACCTAAAAAAAATTGTGAATACTGCTTCTTCCGAGAAATTTACAAATGCTCCAAGAGTTTCTTATCATGAATAAGTGCTTTTCACCTTAGCCGTTTGGAATTGGTAGTAAACTATAGGTCATCTTCATAGCTGCCAATAACACGCCACAGAAATGATTGAGACTTGTTCTACACGAGCTTTCCCGGCCCATGCATTTGCGTTTCTTGAATGACGGTGTTTTGTATCAGCTTTTCAAAAGTGTCTTTATACGGCCTCAGTTAGTTTTTGGGCAGAAATTGGCTTCTAACATATCCGATGTTATTTGCTTATAGATAACATGACTCATGAAGCGCAACCTGGTGGGCTATAGACCCTCAATATAACTCCAAGAATTGGGAGTCAAATATAGAAATCTAGTTATTAAAGGTTTAACCTGACTGGAATTGTAGAATCCACTAAAACTCTTCCACTGCGGCCAGTTTTAAAAACAGCCCTAATGGAAAGAATCTCCTTACCCTCTCATTTGGTTTCCCTAATAGTCTTTCTAATGGGTGAAAACTTAATCTCCTCCAGTTGAGAAACAGGCAAGATACAGATACAGATATTTGTATCAAGACGAGGTAGGGATAAGGAGTTGATAGAAAGAGGTAGCTGGTGTGGACGCTGATTCTGTCCTCTGGATTTTAAACTTTTTCAAAAGATACAAAAATCATCGTTTTTAATTTGACGAAGAATATTGTCCTTAATTTTTGCTCAACTTTTACACTCTTACTTAGTCACGTAACTTACCGCTAATTCAATTTTGAGTATATTCATTTCAATTTGGTCTTTTTCAAAGCCTTGTTCTTTAACAAAAAGTACATAATTCCAAGCAAGCTACTTTGTTTTGCTTAATATTTCTCGATTATAGAAGAAGAATACTTAATGGTAAAATTTAATTAATTTTCTTTTTGAGTATACTTTTACACGAAGATGATTGAAAATGCCTTGTTTCTTCTTTAAAAGGATTTCATTTTAATCCCTTGTTTCCTTTTTTTTTTTTTTTGTTTAATTTTCATTCTTTCTCTTATTTTGTATCTATCCGCACATGCTCCACTCAAACGTTGTACCTATATTTTGTGTTGATAAAATAATTTCCGTCAACCGTATATACAATCACCTGTCAAAAAGAACACCATAACCATACCCGTGCCAAAAAGCTCTGGGAGGCCATCTCTGATTGCGTCGTGCGTCGCGTCGGTCGTCGTTGTCGTAGGTATACCCTATTTATTTATTTATTTTGTGAATTTCTTATTTTGAACGAAGAATATATTTATTATTATTAATGCGTCTGGTACGTTTTGTTCTATACGCGGCACGTGTTTTAAGGTCTCCTTTGAAAGTACCACTAGGCGACACATGGGCCATAAAGAAAACAAACACTGAGATGCATGTGACGCCCTACGCACTTGTCGTCAATTTGTCCAATAAAATGACATTCTTTTTAGCTTGGTCTGTGTAGGACAAGTATTGGTTTTGTGGAAAGTTGGAGATTTTATTCAGACTATCATCATAACGACGACATTCATACATGCATACATTTTTATACGATACTAATAAGTAGCCCGACAAAAAAATCGGCCGATACAAACTCTGTACTGAGCGGGGGCTCTGACATGTTTTGGTGAACTCTTTTGACTTACTTACTTACTAACTTTTTTACTTAAGTTGGCGCAACAGTCCGGAGTTGAATAGGGCCTCAACCAACAAGCTTCTTACAGTCAGATAGGTCCCTAGATAGCTGGATTCAGTTGTCAAGTTGGTTAAATTCCTCGTTCACTTGCGTTGCGTGTGCCACCAGCAGAGTCGCGGTCTTCCTCTACTGCATCGCCGTCCTTCGGGGTTAGATTCAAAGAATCTCTGAGCTTGAGCGCTGGTGTCCATTGGCTCTACATGACCCAGCCGCCTCAGTCGTCGGCTTCTAACTATTGTTATGCTACGTTAGTGTCGCTGTAAAAGTCGTACAGTTTATTATTGTATCTTCTCCTTGACTCCCCGTTTATGCAGATGCGACCGTAAATCACTCAGAGAATCTTCCTCTGAAAACAGCCCAGAATCTTTTCTTCCAACTTTGACAAGTTCCATGCCTCTGAACCATAGAACAGGACCGGGCTGATTAGCGTCTAATACAGAGACACTTTAGTTGTTCAAGGGCTTTGCTACTAAATTATCTCCTTAGCCCGAAGAAGCAGCGATTCACAAGAGTTGTTCTTCGTTTAAAAGTTATAGGTTTTATTAAAATTCTTGAAAAAAAGAAAACAATTATAAAGCCCTATTAAACTACGAGCATTAACACAACTTCAAATTAAAAGATTGCCAGAATTTCATACGACACAAGCATCAAAGAAACCAGTTTCACCATAACCGCAAAATTTCAAACATGATAGCATCTATGGAAGTTTTAGAATTTATCATAAAAATAAAAAAAATAAATTAAATGCCACAACAGCTCATAAAGAACCAGGGCCTAGTGACTTACAACTCTCAACCATGCAGAAATGGAAGGGACCGAATCCGAACGGCTAAGGTGAGCGGCACTTATCTATGACAGGAGGTATTCTTGGACGATTTGTCACTTTCTCGCAAAAGGCAGTAGCTCTGAAAAACACACATTTGTGTTTAGATGTCAGTGGATGGGAATCGAACACAGACAACTGGCGTGACAGTCCAACGCTACTACTTACTCATACAAATATAAACACAAATATAAACACCAAACTGTGTTAGATAAACTGTCAATTCTTGTGAAAAGAGTTATCAAATGTTGTTTCAACTTAAAGTTTCCACTTATTTAAAATTTATTTTCAGCAAGTTTATGCAACCTTGCATGGTCCTTAACTATTTTCTTATGTTTTGTATAGTTTCGTTTAGTCAAAGGGTAAATGTTTTTGATTTTTCAAATTGGATTTAAGAGATTCAAAAAGAATGAGAGTGTTTATGGTGAAAAATGAGATTGTGACAAATACCAACGAATGGTTGAATAATTTAAGGGAACCATAATAAACAAAAAACAAGAACGTATGCTCATGGGCTTGCGCTTGTTTTCTGTTGGAATTTAGCTTAGGCGATATTTGAAATCAATCAAAGATGATGGTCTTATGAGAATTATCGTATTTAATATACAGGGTGTTTTGTGTAAGAAAAAAAAATCAAATGTGTAAGAAAAAATGGACAAAAAAAGTAAAAATTCAGAAATTTTAAAATTAATGTCCAAACTCAAAAATTTGAAAACAAAAAAAAAAAAAATGAAGAAAAATATTTGCAAACTGTTTTATTCTTCAAAATAACAAAATACTCCATTTAAAGAGCTGGTTTGACAATTCGTCAATGATGTCCTGAATATCCGACTGAGGGATATTGTGCCACTCCTCTACTGCAGCTGTCTTAAGCTCTCCACGTCTTTTGAAATTGTCCCAAATATGTTCGATGGGGTTGAGATCTGGACTGCGTGATGGCCATGGCAAAACTGGTATTCCGAACTCATTTAGGTAATTAGTTACAGAATTTACGGTATGGCAGCGTGCATTTTCATGCATTACCCGAAAGTTGTCACCAGTAAATGTTACGAAAAGTCATCACATATGGCCTTGCAAAACGTTTTCCACGTATATCTGAGCATTCACAATGCCTCTATTGAACACAACAAGATCCGTGCGAGCTTCATAACTGATGACTCCTCAATCAAACCATTATAGACCCTCTTTGGTAGCCGACTGTTTCGGTTATCGTGCATGGAGCAAACCTTTCGTTTTTTCGCCTGTAGACACGCTGACATCCATCTGGACCTCGTAGACCTATTCTGCTTTCCTCTGCTTTCTCGCGCAAAACGAAGTCTTGCTGTATGGTGCTGTGGGAGCGATTCGGGGGCGCGCACCGGTTGGAAAGCTGTGATATTGAATTCTGCCAACCTTCTGCTGATGGTACGTTCGCTCACACTAACATTCCTCACCTCAAAAACACGTGTATACGAGATTCAGTAGCGGTGCAAAACCGATTTCTCAATATGTTGCTGACAACAAAGCGATCATCCCGAACTGAAGTGCATCGATGACGACCTTGACCTGGCCTCCTCGTGTATGAGCCAATTTACCGAAATCGTCTGATGGCAATCGTAGTTTTAGGTACACGAACTGTACGAGCAATGCGACGTTGGCTATACCCAGCATCATTTAAAGCCACTGCTCTAGCTAAACCAGGTACATTGAGTGGCGTTTTTCTAGAGTCACAAATAATAAATTACCACTGTATTAACCTAAATTTACCGATATTTTCTTACTTTGGTACAAAAGAGCAAGAAATATAGTTAAGTAACTGAAATAAATATTTAAAAAAAAAACGCTTAAATTGCAAAAAACGCTTCGATGATACAATTTTATGCGGCAAAATAAGGGTTTTATGGTCTTATTAATAGACACTGTCTAACTTTAGACAGCCGTCCAAGTTTTTAAAAAACCTTTCTAATTTTTGTTAAAGTAATCTATCTTTTTATCTTGCTTTAGACAACGTAATCTATTGTCTAAACCTAGAGAAATGCAATATTTTTTTTTATTAAAAAAGCATATTTCTGACTGTTTCAAAATACTTAGACATAGTTTAAACAGCCAAAAATTTAATTAATAAGACCATTAGTGTTTTGTTTTTTTTTTTTTTGCGAAAATATTTGTTTAAAAAAAACAAATTAGCAGATAAATCATAGTGAACTGAAAGAGTCCAGGGTAACGAAAAATCCAGGTGATCGGATAATTGTGCCTGTGAGTGTATATACTTTTTCGTATGTTCTTGAGGCAATCTGAATCTAAATCTCACTTACGAACGATCCCAAACCGTTTTTGAGATTATGCATTTTAACAAAGCAAAAAACAGTTTATTATTATTTCTTGATAAGAATACCTATAAATATAAAAAACTTTTTAGCAAAAATTGCACATTATATATGTATAGAAACAACCCCAACCCCATGTTCTAATTGCTTTCCTTAGGACTACCGAGCACCTAACCGCGCAGAATTTACAAAATAGCATAGCAAACGATGGTCTTTTTGAACAAAATTGAAGAGTCGGCATTAACATGAAAAAAAAAAAAAATAATGAAGAGAGATTATTCGGTATCAAAGACAAAAAAAATGTACTGAATTGTTATAATTAAAATGTATAAATTAGAACTATTTGTCGTGATATATAACTTATTTGAATCTTCATTCAATAATGTCTTAGGTAATTAATTTATCCTCTGCTTAACCTCTTATAAAACCACAACACTTTTTATGATCTCATTACGCAAAATGTCCCCTAAAACAAAAGTCACTAAATGAACTTAATTATTTTTTACAAGGATCTCTTCTATATAAACCATATTATACCTATACTATAATATTATATTAGCCCAAGCTAGCATGAAATTATATAACAAATATGATTAAGACAAATGTATCTGACTGTTTAATAAATTACCTCATCGCCTTCATAGAGTACCTATATCATCAGATAAACCAACTACAACATAGTACCGTCTACATTTTGGTGTAAAGTGAAAGCAAAAAAAAAAAAAAAAAAAAAAAAAATAAGAAACATCATTTTGTTTTCATTTCACGATCCACTTGGGATATCCCTGATGGTAAATCATTTTTCATGTAGCTCACATTTGCACAAAAACAAACTTCAACCAAACGATAAATGGGTGACTATAAGGAATCGGGATTAGCGATGGCATGGCGAGTGATGGCGCCTTGGGTCAGTTCAGTATATAAAATGGGATGCAATGTTCATAAGGAACATAACGCAACACCACCAATGCATAGTGGGGCAGTTTACTTAGCTTGTTGGAAATATATACGTATTTTTGTTTGAAATAATTAGCTAGTTCAGGTTTCTCAAGCTCACTGAGATCTCAGAGACCTCAGCAATCTCAGAAATCTGAACAAAATTCCTTAGTGAGATTCGTCACTTTTGCTGTCAAAAAACTGAGACTAATATTTTTTGGATTCGCTTGCTCAATTCTTTTTTGTCGCAGTTGATTAATTAATAAAGAGATGGAAATTGGTTTTGACTTTTAGCGGAGAAATTTTGTTCAGGTTTCTCCTTATGCTCACTGGAGCTGACGAAGCTTGCTCAGTGAGATCTCAGAAACGTGAACTGACTAAATACTTTTGTTTTTGACCAAACCTGACTATATTAGTCCGAAGTTCTGTCAAAATTCATATAAAAAAATTAAATTGGGCCAAATCTGGCTGTTTTGGGAAGCAAACGAACAGACCTAATAATAATCAGGCTTTCTTTTAAGAAGGGAAGTAAAAACATTGATTTTCGATGTCCTTTATTCCTAATGGTTGCTCATGCTTTCTTTTTTTGAAAAATTCTGAAACAGTCCAGTTTCGATAATTTCTTACACTACTGTTCGGAGGTATATCATATAAATCCTAAATAACAAAGCGCGGAAAGAATGGCCTTTACTGAAAATATTATATCTTTATCACTTGATGCAGGATTATACATACATGTATACCATCGGAGAGGAGAATATATTATTGTCCACAAAATCCCCATTTGGGCCATTTTGTTCGATTCGAAATTTCAGCGAAAAACAATTTTACTTAATTTTATTTCCATTTTACCATGTAGATGTATAGGGAATGTTGAATGCTGAAGTATGTAACACTATACCACCTGGCGGTAAATCGTTGCGAAAAACAGAGGACGAATATTTTCACATTTTATTTTTATAATGGAAGTAAGAATAATGTGTCACTTGGGGCTTAAAGTATTAACAGAATAGGTGAAATTTATATGAAGCCATGCCCATAAGGCACTTGAATTCAGGACACGTACAGTCGTACATACATACATACCTATAAAATCGACATTGTGAGTAGTTTAAATGCAAGGACGAAATTATTGTGTCTAAGAATGATTTCCATGACATCAATGATTCCATCAACGTGACTTGCGTTTTGGCAATGTACTCTTTGTTTATTAAATTATTGCGATAAGACGGATAGTATCTTAGCGACAAAGAGTTGTTAACTGGATTTCGCTAGACATTTTATTTTTAGGGTGTGAATAGAGACCAAATAAAAAAAAGCTTTTATTTTAGAAAATTTTTATATTTTTTTATGAAGCAAATGTGAAATTCTGAAAAAAAAAAAAAAAAAGTTCCGTAGTAGCCGTTGCATGATGGTTAGAGCGGTGAACTGTCATGCCGGAGGTCCAGGTTCGATCCCTAGGCTCGTCCAACTAATAATAATAAAAACAAAAACGGCTAAACTGCCTCTTGCGAGGAATTGACAAAACCTCCAAGAGTATCTCTTGTCATAGAAGAGTGCCGCTCACATTAGCCGTTCGGATTCGGCAATAAACTGTAGGTCCCCTTCATTTCTGCAGACACGCACACAGGAATGGGTGAGAGCTGTAAGTCACTAGGCCCTAGTTCTTCATGAGCTGTTGTGCCATCAAATTTTTTATTATAACAGTCCATCGCACTAACCATCACGCCACGGCTACTACAAAGACTAAACAATTCCTTAAATTACGTTTTTTTTAATTGTTTTATTGGAATAACTTCAAAGCCTTCCCGTAAACCATGAAAAAAATATATATTTATTATTTCTAGAGGAAGACCTTTATACAACAGTACCATTTTTAGTACACTTTTTTAATAAATTTTTTGTTGGGGGCATACAAAATCGAATGAATTATAATGAACGAATGAGTAATAACGCCCTGGATTACCTTTTTGTTATGGTTTTATTAGTTACCTGCTTCCTAGACTTAAATAAATTATATAATTATGTATAAGCTACCTGTGCCCCACACCTTTTGCAACATATTATTTTTCAATAATTAAAGATTTTAATAAATAAATAAAACGATTGTAAGGAAGCCTGACGTTGTGTTTTATAAATAATGTATATATATTCGTTGGTTAGTATATATAAAAAAAACTTCGCGATTTTTTACCTGATATTTTTTTTTTCGTGAACTAAATTTTACAAAATGGTATTTAAACCAAAGGATCCTGTTTAGACAGTCAAGAATTAAAATCCGACAGAAGAAAAAGAAATAATCCAGGAAGATGGAAAATTTTACCATATCAAACGCCGAATTATCGAACATCGCGTACAATGACATTATAAATATGGTTTTTGTTTCATCGGATCCATTTTTAAGTTCTTTAAGACAAGCGCAAAAAAAAATATTTGGAGTTATTAGACGATTCAAAGGCCCTAACAGAAGAAAACAAAAATTTAGACCAATGATTATTTTTTTTCTTCTATTAAAATTAAATTGGTATTTAGTTATTTATTTATAACTTATTTACAATTTAATCAATTAGACAAACAAATAAACTTAAATTATAAATTTAATGTAGTTTTTAATTATACAAAAAGAACATTTCAAAAATACCTATATTTCAACGATTTTTCCAGATACACCCCCAAAAAGTGGGTGTGGCAAAAACCTTTGTAGGGCTGCTTGTTAAAAAAAGCATTTTCTACACATTCTGTTGTTTATTTTTTCATTTTTTTTAGGAAAAGATTTAATAGATAAGATTTTTGTCAAAAACGCCCTTAAAAAGTGGGCGTGGTAATTATTTCGCATTAATATTTTTTTGTGCATGTTTCTACAGCAACTTGTATCGTTTTCTAAAAAATTGGCCCATTATTTTTTTTTTGTAAAAAAAACGCCCTCAAAAGTGGGTGTGGCAAAATTTTTTTTACTAAAGACTTATATGAAATTACGTTATCTACAACTTTTTCAACACACCCCTCATTTAAATGGAATATGACAATTAGAAGACCTTTTTTTTTAAGTGGGCGTGTCAGTGGGCGGAAATCTTCTCTTATGATACCTTATGCTATCCTTAACCGTGTCTGGAAATTTTATACAAATCGGTTGGCTGGTTCAGATTTTATAGATTTATGACCGCCTCTCCATAATACAACCTGAGCCACTGTGCGGCGGCGGCCCACGATATGCTTCAAAGTTTTAATCCTAAAACCGAATTAAGTTGTCTTGTTGAAATGAGGCAATATGGATGAGCACAACTTTAAGTTTTTAGAAAAATTTAGACTAAAAAAAAAATTCATCCGTAAAATTTACAAATTTGCGAATTTGAAAAAAAGAAATACGGCGCAAGTTGGCCACAAAAAAGCAAAACTTTTTTTTTTGAAAGTAAAAATGGAGGTGCAAATTTTACGCTTAAAAAATTGGAAACCATATGCCTAGTATGATTTTTTTATTACGGTACCTCGCCTGGCAGCACAGGTTGATAACATTATGAAATTCAAAAATGGCGGGGCTTACAAATTCTACTTATCTGGAGTATGCTGCTTAGGGTAGCTTGATCCTTTTGAAACGAAAGGTTTAAGGTTGTTCTTGAATAAAAAAATCGAATTGGTGATGTCGAATAAAATAGAACACGTATATATCTCAGACACTAGTCAAGAATGCTTCTTGTTATCACACTTATACATGCAGTACAACAAAAGCATGGGGGCCGGCCGGCCGTTTTGACGAAAATTTCGTCGTTTCGCAAATCTCACTTCGCAATTATAAAAATAAAAATAGATTTGGTGGCACAAACGGCTCATGAAGAACCAAGGGCTATTGTCTTAATACTCTCCTACAGTTTATTGCCGAATCCGAACGGCTAAGATGAGCGGCACTTTTCTGGCAAGAGATACTCTTGGAGGATTTGTCACTTCCTCGCAAGAGGTAGTAGCTACGAATTAAAACTTAAGGTGGAAGCGGCTGGGTATTGAACTCTAGACCTCTGGCATGACAGTCCAACGCACTTACCATTACGCCACGGGCTACTACTCCGCAATTATCAAAATAAATTTTGATCGACTCGCAATAGTTGTTTCGCGAATTTTTGTTTTGTCTTTGTATCAACCCGCAAAACGATCATTTCGCAAAAGTTCTTTTGCGATTTTTTATATTGCATATTTATTAGGTGGCAATTTGTTTTTTTTTGCAAGATCTTATTGCGCTAACTGTTAATTTGCGTTTTGTTATCTCGCCGTTTAGTTATCCCGCCATTTAGTTATTTGGCCGTTCTTTATCTTGCCGTTGAGTTATTTGGCCATTTCCGCATCTGGCTGTTTGGTTATAAATAAATAAATTTGATGGCACAACAGCTCATGAAGAACTAGGGCCTAGTGACTTGCAACTCTCAACCATTCCTGTGTGCGTGTCTGCAGGAATGGAGGGGACCTACAGTTTATTGCCGAATCCGAACGGCTAACGAGTGGCACTTTTCTGTGACAGGAGATACTCTTGGAGGATTTGTCAATTCCTCGCAAGAGGCAGTAGCCGTTTTTTCTTTTAAATAAATAGGTGGCGAGGCTGGGGAACGAACCTTAGACCTCCGGCATGACAGTCCATCGCACTAACCATCACGCTACGGCTGTTTGGTTATCTTACCGATATGTACAGAAAATAGTACCGTTTTTTTTTTTATATTCAAACGTAGGTTTTTTAATGATTAAGTTAAGGTGTCTGTTTTTTTCCTTTTTTCGGAGAAAGTATGTTTTTTTTTTTTAAATAGGGAACAAAGTTAAACTTTATGTTGAAGGTTGTTCGTAATATTATATGAGGGTTTGAACAAGACAGAAAAACTACGTTTGGTACTTTAGACATGGATAAAATTAACAATTTAATTGCAGACCAAAAAAAATATTATAGAGCTGGTTCTTTTTTTCAACAAATTTAGTAGAGAAAAATGAAAACATGGATTTTTTTGCCAAATGTTATAAATTACGCGTTTTATTATTTTACTATGCAAAATAATAAAATGCGAAATAATAAAAAGCGAAATAATGAAATGCGATAGAATACTTAGCGAAGTAATATAATGCCAAATAATGAAATGCGAGGTACTGGAATGCGATATAATAATTAGCGAATTAATTTTTTGCGAAATAATGAAATGCGAGATAAAAATTTGCTGTGTGAAATTTACAAAAAGATGATTTTGCGATACAGTAACATAGCTATATTAAAACTTGCCAATCAAAAATTGCCAAACATTTAAATGCGAAATGACTAAATGGTAAAACAAGAAATTGCGAAATGATCTTTGCGAAATGAAAAACAGCCAAACATAATCCGCAAGATGACCCCTACCCAAAAAGTATGTATTTCCATTTAATTGGGTTTATTTGTTTGCCAAGGACTACCACGGATTTTGATCTTCTGTGCTCATTGACACTTTCTTTTTAGTGCTCCCATACGGTGGTATATTTCTTAAAATAATGTTTCTGAATACTTAAATTTCATCCAAATCAATTGAGTAATTTCCGAAAAATTGAGAAAAGTGAACAGTTTACGAGAAACAAAGAAATAAATGGCGTGACGTTGGGTCTTAGGCGCTTATGTCGCGGTCGGCTTCTAATTTAAAATTATTAAATTGATTTTATTTAGTATTCTTAAAAAATCGCAACGATCTGGAAGAACAAAAACATGTTTGTACGCAACTAGTCCTGCATTTTATTTTATTAGTTTGTTTAAACTTAAATCATAATTTTAATATTTTGAATCTTGTTATTCTGATTTTTAAAATTATATTTAATATGATAATCATAATTTTAAAAAATCATTTAAATAATAAAACCAAAAATTTAATATAATTTAACGTTAACATTTAAGCTTTTTCCTATAAAAAATTGAAATCATTGGAATTGTTTTACCTGCAAAATCACTTAGTTGTTCTTCAACCCTGATTGTATGATTTAATAATTCACTTATTTCCATTTGAAATTTAATTCGATTCCAGTTCACTAGTAAACTAAATAGTGATTAAAATATATTTTATACGTATATTGAACACAGTTAGTAAAATTCATAAAACTTACTCGAAAGTAGTAGCCGTGGCGTGATGGTTAGCGCGACGGACTGTCATGCCGGAGGTCTAAGGTTCGATCCCCAGCCTCGCCACCTATTTATTTAAAAGACAAAACGGCTACTGCCTCTTGCGAGGAATTGACAAATCCTCCAAGAGTATCTCCTGTCACAGAAAAGTGCCGCTCGTTAGCCGTTCGGATTCGGCAATAAACTGTAGGTCCCCTCCATTCCTGCAGACACGCACACAGGAATGGTTGAGAGTTGTAAGTCACTAGGCCCTAGTTCTTCATGAGCTGTTGTGCCATCAAATTTAATTTCTAATATGAGGTCATCAAAGCTTAAAACAAAACCTTTAATTTGAATTTTAGTAGTAACAAATTGCGGGGGAGTTTTTCTCAACAAATTCTAAAAGAACTGAAATTTTTCTTCACAATTCCTAATTATAAACAGTTTCATTCAATTTGTTGGTTTATAAATAAATTAAAATCCTCCAACCAATATTGCGGATGGCGCCCAACGTGAATATCATAAATTTAATATTTTCCAACTGAAATACAAAAATCTGCTTCTAGAAGGTCACTAAGGTGCTTTATACATTTTTAAATAGAAATCGCATGAATCTACCTTAAACAGCTTGTAAATATTAAAAAAACTTTCCAACAACAACAACATCACAATAATCTACCGTAACTGCCAATTTCAAACAAAATAAACAAAATCCAAATTGATTTGCGGTAAGTCCTTGCTCGTTGATGTTGTCAAACTATAATCTCCAACAACTAGGTGCGACGCGCAAAATTGTTGCAATAATAAAAAAAAAATGCACATCACCTCTATGATGAGCTATATGGTTGCAGAATGTTGTTGGTATTTCTATGGCCATCATCACTGCCATCATCAGCTCGTGTGTAGCCTCTGACTTTGGATCTGATGCTTTATAGAAAATTCAATTGATTTAATTTACATATGAAATTCGAAAATTTGCGCAACGCATTAAGAATGCAAACAACAACGGTCGTGTCCTGAAAACAAAAACCGTCATTATCATCACATCCCATTGACGATATAGGTACAAGTACAATATGTACCTACAGTACATATATATTCGATTATCCCTTAGAGGTTGTTAAGAGAAAACTTCCTCCCTGAGGTAACTTCAAATCATCCAGATGCTGTATCAAGGCTTAAATCAATTGATTTGTGGTTACTGATGGGCACGCTTGATTGATGATTACACTGAAGGTTGATGAAATATGGTGTTTCCATGATCTAATATATGTACATATA
Organism: Epistrophella euchroma; assembly: GCA_947049315.1. Classification (NCBI taxonomy): domain Eukaryota; kingdom Metazoa; phylum Arthropoda; class Insecta; order Diptera; family Syrphidae; genus Epistrophella; species Epistrophella euchroma. The sequence continues at coordinate 124,920,000 of OX346246.1, forward strand.
TGTTCATCAATATAAATGCAATCAAACGAATTCAATAATCTTGTCTAGAACCAAAACGACGAATTTAAAAAAAAACATGGATCTCATGTTTACTAGGTTGCAACACGCTTAGGGTTCTTATAATTTGAAATTTAGCGAGAGTAATCCCGAGAATCTATTTGCATTTTTTTATTTTGAAATACAAACTATTTAACTTTTTCTTTTTTTTTTTTGTGAAATTCAAGTAATGATGCCACAGGAAACTAATTTTCAGTTTATAAACGATTGGGATTTACTTAATAAATAAATCCAAAGCTTTCATTTGATGCATGGTAAACCACTTGTTTTGTTGATTTTTTTAAAATTTGGTTAGTGCATAAGAAGTTTGGTAAAGAAGAGAAAATAAATCAACGAACTGCAAATGGAAATCAAGTATTTGTACCCCGGAAACTTAACTTTCTTTTGATTTTTGTGCAAAATAGTTTAATCTACAGGATGTCTCCTAATTCTTACATAAAATTTTTTGGGATGATTCGTGGAATCATTTTAAGAAAAAAAAATTGTACCGACAAAAAATTCTATGTCCCCCTCTCATGAGCCGGGGAGGGGGAATTTCGGAAAGAAAAAATTATTTAAAACTAACGAAAATAGGTAATCTATATAAAATGACCTTTTATAGCTTTTTAGAAAGTAAATTCCTTTTTTTTGTTTTTTTTTTTTAATCAAGTTCTTTTATTGCAAAGTTTTTGAAAAATTAAATTTTAAAGTCAAAATTTTTGAATTTTTTTTCAGTTTTTGGGAAATAAAATTAAAATTAAAGAAAAACACAAAAAAATTAATTTTTTTAGTTATTGAAAAATAAAAACTAAAAATATTTTATATTTGGTTTTCAGAATTTGACTAAGAATTAAAAAGAGAATTAAGTGGCACTTAGGCCCATTTGCTGAAACGAAACTTAAATATTTATGTTTAACCTAAACGCTTATGTTCTACTTTTTCCTCAGCGTAAACTGTCAAAAAAGCTCTTACGTTGAACTTAAATATTTAAGTTTCATTTCAGCAAATAGCCCTCAATTACACAAAAATTTGAGCATCAACTTAAATTTTTTTTTTTTTAATTTTGACTAAAATTTAATTTTCAAAAACTATTCACTTAAAGAATTTGATATAAAGCCTAGTTTATACATCAATGCGAAGTGAAATCCAAATCAAAATGAAACATCAATAAATCTTGCCTCGAAAGGTTTATAAAGAAAATAAATTTTGTTTTATATTTGGTTTAGGTAAGTCCGTTGAATTATATTCACTTCGAACCAAATTTCTTCCTCCTTGTCGCTTAAATAATTGCATTTAATTTTATTGAATTTTTCACGCCTGGGAAAAAAGCTAATTTTTTGTATGAAAATTTCACTTCGCTTCGATCTATAAACTAGGCTCTTGGAAAGCAAATAAAAGAATGGAATACTTGCTTTCCATTTTAAGTCAATATTTCAGAAATGTCCCCTCCCCACATCACCCCACCCCACAGGGGAGAGATAGAATTAAAAAAAAAAAAAAAAAAAAAAAAACAACACAAACATATATTTGCCAGTAAGACCTAGGGTCTTATAAATTAGGCAATGTTAGAAGGAATAGAAGGATAGGATAGATTTTTGTTGGCACAGTGGACTGAGAAATAAGGTTTTGATTATCTCATTAAATCCCAGGGGTGGCGTTCAGTTGAGGGAATATAGAAAAGAATGCTGCCTAGACTGGGGCTCGAACCCACACATCCAGGTTAGCAGTCAAGCACTACTTCCACTGCGCCGGGGCCACCCCTATTTTTTATTTTATTCCCTATAAAATTTTTGTCAATCAGGAATCCTCCAAAATATCATGCACAAATAAGGGGGGCACCCGGTATCAGTGTTGCCAGACGAAAAAAAAAATCTCCCCCCAGAAAAATTTTAAAACCCCCCAGATTACCACATTTCAATTACAAAAAAACCCCTAAGTTTTTTTTCAACTGTTTTGTTTTTATTTTTTATTCACAGCTAATACTCTGTCTACATGTAGGTAATTTTTACAAACAAAAATTGATTTTGAAGGTTTGAATGAAAGAACAACAACTTGAGTGAGCTACCACCAAGTTTTTTAAAGGCTGGAGTTATAGCTATTTCACGGTCGCCAGGCCGATCATCATTTTATTTAAAATTTATTGGATATTCTTTGATTATAGATTCAATTTGAGAGGGAAATTCAGGTAATGGAATAATTTAACTTTAAAATGAATTTCCCCAGATTTCCCCCCAAACATCTTGTCCCCCCAGATTTCCCCCTGACGATGAAAAAAACCCCTAAATCTGGGGGGAAAACCCCCAAACTGGCAACCCTGCACGGTATGTAGTTTACATATAATATAGGTGAAATACTAGTATCAAGTTGAAGGCAACCTTATTTATTCATTTTCTATACCTACAAATTTTCAGGATTCACGAGAACCAATTCGCCTGATGAAATTGGACTTCAAAAGTTCCTTAAACGAAAATTTTTAAAATGTACTTTTTTGAACTTCCAAAAAGAAAATACTGGGTATTTTTTGAATGACCTTGAAGGCTATAAGAACTTTAGGTAAAAGAATCTCATAAACGTCCTTATGTATTAATGAGCAATCTTTTTATCAACAAATTTTATTTAATGTATTCGTAAAAATTGTCTTTTATACGCTTAATAAAATCTCATAATATAAACCTCTTTAGTCTCGAAAAATCTATACCTTAAGCCTACATAATAAAAATTCCATGTTACCTTGAATAATAAATAACACTGGGCAACAAAATTAAATTATTTTTTTGTTACAAGAACCAAACTATACTTTTCCAAAGGTTTTTGGTGTGCTGAATTTGAATCTGAAGTCAGAAATATTCTATCACCTCACGTTTTTGAGATATTCCCGTTTGAAAATAAAGAAAGTCGGTTTTTCGCTGTTTTCGAGGTAACGTTAAACCGTGAGGTAATTTGTTTTAACATAATTTGTAACGGTTTCTGAAAGCACTAAGTTTCTTTTTTTTAATTCTATTTAAACCTCTCCGATATCTCTTTCCCAACCCGAGAAATCCTGATTTAGTTGTAAGCCTTTATCCTATAAAATTTGAAAAGTCGATAGGGCCAGATGATGCCATAGAACGACCTACCCTCATCGAGGTACAAGATAATAAGTATACAGTTTTGTAGGTGGTGTCTAACCAAACATTTTGCGTAAGGGATGCCTAGCGTAAAGTGGTCAAGACATAGGGTTGCCACGCTTTAAAGGTCAATTTTCGGCTTTTACAACTATCTGACACAGCCTAGAAGGTAAGTCCTAACGACTTACAGAAAATATCACGTAAAAGGAAATTTTATTTAAAAATGTTCAAATACTTGGTTTTTTAAAAATCGTAATTTCAGTAGGGTAAATTAGGGTAAACAAAGATACAAGTCTAGAATCTATTTTTTGAACAAAAAATGATAAAGTGTTAATTCTTTCTTTAATCGATAGATAATTTCAATATAAAAAAAAGATGAATATACAAAAAATGTTAAAAACCTAAAACTCGAGATATAAACGTTTAGAAGTAAAATTATGAAAAATAGACGTTAGAGAAAAAAATTACCATAAATCAGAGTGATGCTTTTTGGAAATAAATTTTATATTTTTAAAAAGCAGATAAAATTTAAATTGACACATGTTTGGCAAAATTTTTTATTAACACTTTCTTTTTATTTAAATATATTTTCGAATAATATACATTTTTTTCATCGTTTTTTTGGTGGTTTTTGATTTTTCCTATTTTATAGGCATTGATATTTTCATTGAAAACAGTATCAGCTTAAAGATACATTTATAACAGGTACGATAATACTAACATTTTTCAAAATATAGTACCTTAACCTATGAGCTGTGACAGATAATTGTAAAAAGCCGAAAATTGACCTTTAAAGCGTGGCAACCCTATGTCTTGACCACTTTACGCTAGGCATCCCTTACGCAAAATGTTTGGTTAGACACCACCTACAAAACTGTATACTTATTATCTTGTACCTCGATGAGGGTAGGTCGTTCTATGGCATCATCTGGCCCTATCGACTTTTCAAATTTTATAGGATAAAGGCTTACAACTAAATCAGGATTTCTCGGGTTGGGAAAGAGATATCGGAGAGGTTTAAATAGAATTAAAAAAAAGAAACTTAGTGCTTTCAGAAACCGTTACAAATTATGTTGAAACAAATTACCTCACGGTTTAACGTTACCTCGAAAACAGCGAAAAACCGACTTTTTTTATTTTCAAACGGGAATATCTCAAAAACGTGACGTGATAGAATATTTCTGACTTCAGATTCGAATTCAGCACACCAAAAACCTTTGGAAAAGTATAGTTTGGTTTCTGTAACAAAAACCTTGTCGACCAGTGTAATTAATTTCGTTAGTCAAAAAGTATTTCAGTTCACCTGACATGACCTGCCACCTACATAATTTTACTTTTATCTAGCCCACATGAGTCATCTAAAAGTTACAAAGAACTGCTGAACTGAAAATGTAGAATTCCATGTTGACCTGATGACTCTTCATTCTTGTCATGATTTCATTTTTCCATTGTTTTGTTTCCCTTTATTATACATTTGGTAGTTTGCGTGTCGCATTTGTTATGAGTGTGTGGTGCCACACACAATATATTATATTCGAAAAAAAAATAAAACTAATTACGAAAAATGTCCTTGAATTTCGACTTACAAAACTTTAGTGTCTAACACACATGCCAAATCGATTTATACTTTGCCCTAAAGTAGTAGAGGCGAGGCGGTGATTCCAATTCCAATTGTGTTGTCCTTTATATTCAGGTGGATTCAACAGAATAAATCCACAGAATAAAACTTGTTTATTGTATTGTTTGGTAGAAGATTATTATTCTCTTGCTATAAATTGTACAAAAGCGATTTCGATATAAACACTACAAATCACTTGATTAAAGTCGTATTTTTTACAGTACCTACTCATTTTAGTCAATAAGCATTGATGATGCATGTATCGGTTTAAGTTTTAAAGGGTTATGACTTCTCTTAAAAATGGATCATGCGAATAAAAACAAATAAATCTAAAACTTGGATTTTTAAGTAAAACCTAGGCTTCGCGTGAATAAGCATAATCTAAAAAAAATCTATTTTAAAATAGCCTACGCTAGATTCATTTAGCTTAAGTTTGTTTTTTAAAGCTTAAGCTTTAGTTCATGTGATTAAGAATATCTTAGAAATGTAGATTATAAGGTGTGAAGGTCTGAATACCATAGACATGAATATGGGGGTCCAATACCTCTTAGGTGGGCCTTCTTTATGCAAGACGCACTATAAAAATGCATTTTCAAGTGCGTCTTGCATACAGAAGGCCCCACCCAAGAGGTCTTGGACCTTCATATTCATGTCTATAGTATTCAGCTCTTTTATTAAATATAATTTTTTAAATGCTACATATATTTTTTTTATCTGGGCTTTCAGAAAAAAAATGCATTTTCAATGCAACATATTTGCAAATAAAAAGTAAAGACCTATCTTATTGTATCATTGAATTTTTGCTATACTTCACACCCAAACACTGCTGTGGGCTCTTGGTCTATCCCTAGTTTGCTATATTTATCGACCTGAAGAAATGGCCTTAATTGTTTTAATTCTCAAGAATTTTTTTGTATTTTTTTTTTTGTTTTTTTTTAAACGCCTTTAATAATTTCGCTTGAAAAGAAAATTTTCATCTAATTAAAAGAAGTAGCCGTGGCATGATGGTTAGTGCGAAGGACTGTCATGCCGGAGATCTAGATTCGATTCCCAGCCTCGTCACCTAATAATAATAAAAACGATACGGCTACTGCTACTGCCTCTTGATGAAAGGAACTGATAAAACTTCCAAGGGTATCTCTTTTGTCACAGAAAAGTGCTGTTCGTATTCGGCAATAAACCGTAGGTCCCATCCATTCCAGCAGACACGAACACAAGTAAGTCAGTAGAATCTAATTCTTCAAATTTGGTGGCATACATTTATTTCTTTTTTTTTAATTTAAAGTTCCTAGAAACTACAAGACTTTTTTTCAGCCTTCTTGAATTTTAAATATGACATCATGTGCAATATTATCTCGCCTTCTATCACGCCCACTTTTTTGTATTCGAATTTTCTCTGTATTTAAATTTTCGCTATAAAACTGAAGATTAAAAAAAAAACAACTTTTAGAAAGAGATAGTAAACTAGTTTTTCCAACTTCAATAATAACAGTTAATTAACTTTCGTTAACTCTGTTAACTCTAATTTCCCAATTTGTATGCTTAATTTATTTATGAATTATTTCAAGACAAAGGAGGATGCAGGTATGCACCTACATTTTACCTTTACCTTTAATTATAACTACCTTGTCAATATGCTAGGCAACACAATGGATGAATTGGTTGGTGAGGTTAGCATCCTTCTAAACATAAACGCACCCAATCTTTATCCACCCGTGCAAGGCTAGAGCGAGCCAGGAAGTTGTAAATAAATACAATTCTAATCAAGTGATGCTGAGTGTATATTTACTAATTCTTCTGATTTTACCAACCAATTCGTTGATAATCATTACCAAAGCCAGTAATTTTCTATATAACTATAGTGTTCGTGTTTGATGTATCTTGTATCCGATTCGCTTGGCTGCTCAAGCAAAGATTTAATTGTAATTGCGTTTAATTGTAAATACATACACTAAAACGGAAGTGACGGCAAAAACAATATAGATAATACGACAAAGCTATCAAACTGTGTATTGTATACTTCTACGGTTATTTGTTATACGAATAATATTCTGAAATTCTAAAACTTGTGTACTCAAGTCTAAATGGTTGGTTCCGATTGGAATACCAATATTGTAATCTCCTCGATGTAATTAGGGAGCAAAATGAGATCATAACTCACACAATGCACCATCAAGCACACTCTGTTGAACGTGTCAACAGATTTACCTTTGCTTATTTATAGAGGTTAATCCCTATTAGAATAGAAAATTAATTAAAGAATGATAAATAAATTAAGAAGAAGAAGAAAAGCTGCATTTCTAATTTTATTCCCGGTAAAAAGAAGAAGGATATCTGTTTTTGAAATTAATTTTCACAGACGTGCCAGTTGCATATACTTATGCACAACAAACTTCTTCATATTTTACTTACACTAAACCTCAGGTAGGCCTTGCATTGAACTATAATTGAAGGTTTATCATTTCCTTGAACTCTTTTGCGTTCAAAGAAAATTCCTTGACGTGAAAGCAGTGATACGAGGTCCTTTGAGTCCCTGAATTATAGGTAGTACGTGTAAACTAAGAGATGTCTATGTGATATGTGTTGTATAGGTACACATATAAGCAAAAGAAGAGCCTATTAGTTTAAAGGTGAAGAAAAACTCCCATCTCAGAGGACTTAGAGGTTAAGAGGTTCAACTCTATAACAAGGAAAAAGAACCATAAAGCTCAAGAGTGTGTGGGCTCATTATGCGGAACAGTGAATTTTTAGAAGAGAATTTCTGTTGATAGGGTTGAGATATTGAAAAAGGGAGAGACATAGTTCATTTTGATATAGAAAATTTGAGTTATTAATTGAAGTGTATTAAGGTATAGTGCAGAGACAAAATTACATAGACATCAACCATTAAAACATGCAAGTCAGCTGCAGTCCAATTAACTGGAATAAATTTCCAGTTTGATGAAACGTACATTGTTAGTTGATATGAAGAAATAATATTGGTGAAGAAAATTTCAAACTCATGAACATGTAATTAGCACCCAGAACATGATTCAGAAGATGCAGATTATGGCAAATTAAATATATTGTTTTCTGCTGATATTTGGAATTCATTGAATTAAAAAACAAAGCTGGGGGAGTAATATGTTCTATCACGATAGTTTCCCAACAATAATACTGATGTACAAAATTTAATGTTGTGGTTGTGGAGATTAAATTATACTTTGATTCTGATGTCTTAAACATATAGATCCATTCTCAGAATCAATCAGTTAAGTATCTCTATTTTTCAAGATGATCAAAATTTAAAGTTCAAAAACAAAGTTTTTGAGGTTATGTTACACTACATATTCATTTTTGTCACCAAAACTTGTTATGCCATATGAAAGTATCAATTCTATAATGGATTTTTTCCAATATATTTAATAGTCTCACAGATTTCATTAATTGAAATATATCATTTTTTCATAAAATTGAGAATTGGAGAATTAATTAGGAAAGGCAAGGAATAACAATTAAATTAAAATGTATCGAAAAGATAAAAAAATAAAAAAAAAACGAATTTGAATTGAAATGGTTCGTATTTTTTGGAGAAAAAATATTTCGGAGTAAAACATATATGTATGAACCTGCTTTTCGTTATTAAAGACAAGGGCTCTGATCTGATGATGATGGTGTTTAGTGTATGTATCCTTGTTGCCTCTAACCTGGGAGCTAAGATTCATAAACTATATGAAACATTGTTTTCCATTCACTCTCCCCGCACAATTTTTCGTTGAACATTTTTTTTTTTTTGTTCGAAAAGGCCCCAATATTATCTCTTCCTTTATGTTTTTTGTTCAACACTAAGCGCTACGGTAGAGCAGTGCTGTCAAAAATTCATATACATAGTTTACTTAGCGAGTCCAGAGAACAAGCAAAAAAGTGGGTAGCAGTTGTTCTCAAAAACAAAAAAGCTAAATAAATAAGTGCTTTTTTAGTGAGTTAACACAATAAGCGTTTTCCTTTTTTAATTCAAAGTAAATCACTGAGCAGTAAAAAAAATTGGCCTTTTTGAGAGCCTGGAGTCACACTATATACTCATTTTTGTTGGGGATTTTGTGTTTTCGAATGTAATTGTCCAATAAACCCCACAAATTTTCAATTGCATTCATGACATGTGACTGTGCTGGAGATGTCATCAAATGAGGGCAATTCCAAATGAGCCACGTCTGGACAATTCCCGACTTGTGCTTCGGGTCATTATCCTGGTAAAATCGGAAATTTGGACGAATACCCAACTTGTCGGCACTTTGAAGCAAATTATTTTTCAAAATATTGAGGTACATGTTTTTGTCCATCAATGAACTCCAAATTTCCCACCCCTCTGCAGCCATTCAAGCCCATACCATAAAACTTCTTCCGCCATGCTTCACAGTAGCTTTCAAGTTCTCTGTTTTAAGCTCTGTATTTGGCTTCTGCCAGACTTAAGACATCCCTTCAGAGCCAAAAATATTAAATTTGGATTCGTCCGCAAAGATAACACTATCCCAGAACTCAGAGTCCTTAAGAACATGCTCCTTTAGCAAAGGTAAGTTGGCTTCATTGATTTTTCTTGCTGATAAAGGGCTCATTACGAGCAAAACGCCCATTTAAATCATGTTCGCGAAGCACACGGCGAATAGGCTTAGCACTGCATATCTTCCCTAATTTTTGCTGAACCTCAGTAGCAAGTTTCGGGGCCGATAATTTAGGATTCATTTTAATTTTCCGAACAATATATTGTTCATCGAACGGGCTATAAATTTTGTTTCTAACACGATTTTCATAAAAAAAAACTGCTCCACATGCTGCACTGTAGAGGCACTTACACCAACACATGTTGCAATTTGCCAATAGATTGTGCATTTTTATAGTGGTGAATAACCAGTTCCCGAACTTCTCTTGTTGTGCGACGACTCATTTTTTAAAAGAGACGCGACTTTTTATTTCCGCTTACGAAATTACACTTAAAATTATGAAAAAACAAACGTAAAGTGACAGAAAAACAATATATAACAATCAACTGCCTGAAAATTTGGAGCACTGATGAACTAAGTTAGCTATATCAAATAAGCTGTGAGATGATTTTTTTTGGCTCAAAAATACTATATTTCTCATTAATAGTGTGAATAGGTTAATTTTTAAATACTCAAATAACACTATATACTCTTTACGCATAGGTCTACAAACCAACATTAAAATTTCGGACATAGCGGATGAGTTCCAAAATGTAGAAAATGTTTTGATGCGGAAGTAATGCCTACATTTTTCATACGCATCAGTAATGTCAACTTGATGCTTTGTAGAAATATTACATGTATAAGTCTTACATTTCGGAATGCAAAAAAAAAATTTAAATCGAAGCAGCTAAAAAATTTTTGGATGCGCAAATTATGAAGTAAATGCGCATCTGATGAATTTTGGAACTCAGCCATACGTTTTACCTTTGAAGATACACTGTTTTTATTTTGCAAATAAATACTGTTAAATAAGCCACTGTATATCCGCAAAAATCAATATTTTCGACATTTCACCTTGATTTTTAAGACTATTATTTCCATATGTCAACATTAAGATAATTGCAATTGAAAATCTTCACTTAGACTTTTTCCGCAGTAAAAGTACATTTATTTTTACCTCACATATGTGAAATTAATCAAAAAAAAATTAGAATTTTTCAATAAACTGTTCCATTTTAAATTTTAATCTTAATAAGAAATCTTACTTTAATTTATGTCAGAAAAGATTTTCATCTTAAAGCTAAAGAAGTGCTTAGATCAGCTGATTATCCTTTTTGTTTTTCTTCAACAAAAACGAATTTATTTTCAAAGTTCGTAAAAGAAAAATTTTCAATTTTCTCCATAAACAAAAAAAAAATCAAATCAAATTACTTAAAGAGTTCTCAAGAAATGAGTTCAAAAATAATATTTCCAACCACCAATGCTTAAGGTAAAAAGTAACATTTCCTTTTGCAAATTGGTCACTTAAAAAACTTTTTTCTTTTTAACTTTTGTTCAAACTTTAATCATTCCATATCGCCTTGAATTACGTGCCATGTCATTCTTCAAAAACGAAAAAAAAATAAAAAATATGTCTTAAGGTATATGTACCTATCCTTTATACCTACACAATGTCTGGAATGGTTCAAGAAAAGTGGAATTTCATTTTGCCTTAAGCTCTTTTGAAGTTACTCAAACTACATACATACATCTACTACATATAGTTAGTACTTTCGTGGTCCAAAAACGTGCCAGGATAACTGCAAGTTGCTTGTGGAATGATTTATTCCTAGTTGTTCCCAATTTTCTCTCAACTGTTCTATATTTTATTTTCTTGTGTGATTAAACTCCAAATTAGAGAATTCAAAAGGTAAACGACCTAAAGTAGAGGCTTCACTTTCATATATAAAAGCCTCCTTCCAAATAGGCGACCTATATTTATGTATTTTTTTTTTTTTTTTTTTTTTGAAGAAAAGAACAACTTCCTTCTCCAACATTTAAAAGCCAATGGTCTGATGGCTTGGAGAAATAAGATTCTAGCAAAACAAAATCGAATAGGTAGAGCAGTTTTTGAAAAAAAGTAAATAAAAAAACTCAGGCCTAACTAAGTATATGAGGGCTTCAATTTATATACTTTTCTGACACGTCCTTTTGCTATGCACCACTCTGTGCACTCAATGCCAGCACTAAAGGAAGGATCCAAGAAAAATAAAATCTGAAGAATTCTTTTTATTGACAGTCAGCAAAACTCTTTTCAGTTGGCACATATTTCGACTACCTACGAGCTATATACATACATATAAATATGTGCTTCCTTAAAGAAAAGTCGTGATTCCCCAAATTTTCCTTCAACTTGACTTGGCTTTCCCAAATGTGTTCTTCATCTTCGTAGCATAGGTACAGTGATGTCCTATATTTCGTTTCTTTTTTGTGTTCTTGTGGCAAGCCAAAAACGTGTACTGCATGATTTAGTTATACTTACGCTTAAAGAGCTTTAGTCCTTTTCAGATCCATTGAAGTATTTTTTTTTTTTTATTTTTTTATATGAAAACATTTCCTTCTATATGTCTCCATAAAGGCAAGTCCATTGATCCTATAGATGTATATGGGCTCATGCAATTCAATTTACCACAATGGCAAATGGGCTTTTGGGAAAGACTTTGTGCACCTTTGTTTGGTAATCCTTTCGCCTTGTTAACCCTTTGAATAAACAAACCTAAATATCCTGGAGGGTAAATAAAAAAAAAAAAATTGACCGATATATCGATTGGGGTCCGCAAATTGCTCAAAATTGGCCAGGATGTCATAGCTGATGAGAAAAAGCTGATAAAGTAGAAAAATAAAAATTACGGGAAAAATTGAAAACAAAAAATAACAACAACATAAGGATTTGACATTTTTATTAGGGCTGCATTAAAATTTAACGTCAGCTATAAATTTACTTTGTGTTTTGCTTTCTTTCCTTTTTTTCTTTCTCTCTTTCTTCCTTTCTGCGTTGGATATTTTGTAGTTATTATCCTGTCATAAATTTAAACAGAGTCCAGACTGACCAATGCTTGTGCAAAACATGTCTGCGTTGTCGGTGGACCGGTATACTGCCGCACATGTGAAACAAAAAATGAAGGTTTAAATATCCTTTTATAGTTTTGTGGAATTATATTTGTATATGTATACAATTTAATAGATTGTATCCATGGTTTTATTTTTTTTTTAAAGGCAAAAAGGACCTATAGGACATTGTGGGCAACTTGCCAAACTTGCTCCTCTCACAACAAACGTATGGTTGGAAAAAGTCAGGAGGTTCTCTGTCTGATTGGCAAAATAATGTATTTTCAAATGGTTGAGAGTTTGGTCTTTGGATTTTTAGTTGAAGATACATACTATTTGATTATGTCATGGTATGGAGGATTGACTGGACTGGTCCTCAGTGCGGTGGTGGTTTGTTATGTTAGGAGTGTAGATTGTGTGCAAAAAGTTATCTATGCTAATATAGTTTTAAAGTTCCTCAGAGAGATTGAAAGATGTGATATGGAGAATATAATGAAGAGGAAATAAAAGGTTTTAACACAAACTTTGCCTTATTCTACGAAAGGGATTTACTTAAAGCCGAACATTTTTCCTTGTGTGCAGTCAATCAAAATAAGCTAGTAAAATTTCAAGTTTTCAGAGGTTAATGTTGGAAGAGGCTTTTTTCTTTCCTTTGTTCTATATTTTGGGCATAGAAATCGATTTAATGATTTATCAATTGTGAAAGGATTTTGTGGTAGGGATATTTAAAAAGAAAAAGATTCTTTCCTAAGTCACACAATCTTAAAGCACTTCTGGTGTACCTCAGGGCAGTCACTTGGGGCCACTGCTTTTTATTATATTCATAGATGACAACGTTAACTATATCAGGTATAGCAAATGCCTTATATACGCAGATGATTTGAAATTATTTCTAAAGATTACCTCTGTCGATGATTGCTATAAGCTTCAAAAGGACCTTGACAATTTATCTCAATGGTGTGATTTGAACTGCCTAAATCTAAATATCAAAAAATGTTTTATTATCTCTCTTTCTAGAAAACTTCATACTCTTGGGTTTACGTATTCTCTCGAATGCAATCCGCTCCAAAGAACTTTAAAAGTAAAAGATTTAGGTGTTCTTTTTGACTCTAAATTCTCATTTTCTCTTCATGTAGACTCTGTTGTTGCTAAAGCTAACTCAATGTTAGGATTCATAAAAAGAAATTCTATAGATTTCTCTGACACTTACACACTAGTTTCTCTCTATACTTCTCTGGTTAGACCGATTCTAGAATATGCGGATATCATCTGGAACCCTTGCCAACAGTCTTTTTCTGATAGAATTCAAAGAGTTCAGAATAGGTTCACGAAATGCGTATTTTACAAAATGCGTTGGAATTTTTGCCTTCTTCTCAAGCCAGGCAAAGCCTTTTAGGATTACAAGCTCTGAAGTCAAGAAGATCTATTCATTTTATTGTTTTTGTGCGTGATATTCTTTGTTACCACATAAAATGTCTATTGTACATGTTTATGCTACTATACGGCCGTTGAGGGAAAGACACCTTCTTTTTGAACCTAGGCATAGAACAAACTATGGTCGGAATGAGACTATTTCAAGGTCAATTAGAGAGTTCAATAATGTTTATGAACATATTAGCTGCATTTTATTTTCCCCCAGATCTGATCCGGATTGGATTTGGAAACATAAATACAAGTAATACAAAAACAACACAAGATCCAGGTCTGCTTCTAGATTTAGATTTCGAAATCCATTTTTTGAACACTTCCCTAGCAATATTTTAATTTTATAGGTTGGTACCACTGCTGAGATTTACAGAAAAAACTCAATAAAATTAAAAATTCTCGAAATCAAACAAATGCCGCCATCATTCCAATTTTTTTTTTTATGAGTTTTTCTTCATTCTATAGAGCCGACGCGTTGCGAGGCACGGGGAAAAAATACATAAAAACTATTAACTTAATGAATATTAAACTAAAAAAATAAAACTGTTCCATTTTAAACATTCAATACCAAATATTATTTCAAATAATATTTGTGAAAATTTTCCTTCTGTCAATTTTGTTGTGCAAATAAAGCCAACTGTGAGAAATAAATAAATTTGTGATCCAGTTTGTTTTATTATCATGATCTGATCCGGATTAGATCTGGGGGAAAATAAAATGCAGCTATTGATTTGATTCTCTCAAGAGAAAATTTTAAAAATTATTTTATACTATTTATTCTTAAGAAATTGATTTTTGATATTGTTGTCTAACTTATAACTTATTATTATTATTTATACATCGTAGAGCTTTATTATTACTTCTTTTATTATAATGTAATCTGTTAAGCATTTAGCTCGTAGATGAAATAAGTAAATAAATAAATAAATAAAATAAAAAAAAAAAAAATATGAAATAATTTTAAGATCAAATGAGTAAATGGCTAGGTGAGACATTACAGCTTGAAATTTATTAATGATATTTTTTAATTCCATTTAAACAAACTTAAGAACTAAGTTTCTAGATTTTTTTTTAAGCTTAAATGTCTCAACTTGTTAGTGGATAACAATATCTTTTATTATGTGTGTTTTATTAGTAATTCAAAGCTAGCGCAGCAATACAAATTCAATAAAACGCTATATCTACTTTTATGTCCACTTTATTTATTTGGCTGTGTTCATATCCTTTTGTGAGTGAAAAACAAACTACCTTACCGATATTCAGGGTTCAAGTCCACATCCTTTGTCCACTTTTATATTCACTAATTTGCTGACTTATTTATCGGCACTTTTGGTTTTGTTATTGTTCACCAAGGGAAATTTTACTGGGCTAGCTATAAAATTGGCAATAAAACGCACCTATTATTTCTTTTCAAACCATTTAAATTAAATCAACTTTAAATGCTGTGTTAACTTTGACCCAAAAACTGTCCAATTTGTATAAGTCTTTTGTAAAAAATTAAACGTCCATTTTTGACCACCCATTAAACTTCTTGCCCATCACCCACAGTTATCGAAAACAAACATCGATTTTTTTTAAAATGGGGGCCCAAACACTGCGCCCGAAAAAAACGATTTTTTCAAATTTGATTGATCTCTATGGTAGGTCTCTAGTTTGACACTGACACTATTCACCTATAACATTCTTCCAGTCCGCTTGGTCCAAAGCTAAACGCCGTTCTTGATGATCGAGGTAACAAAAATACGAAACTTCAGCATTCATTGATGGACATCGGACGGAGGTACTTTCTCCGACCAAATGCAAATGAACTGATAAATACAAGATCATCGCCTGAAGCAGCATGGTCATTTAGAAGCTTTATTGGCTTTAGTTTGAATATACATAGCTCTGCATTAATTTCCATTGACTGTGGATTCTACTAGTATGTTCCCTTGATCGTGAAATCTTCAAATTACCTTTTGCTAAAGCTTTCAAACCTCTTTATTGCTCTTAATATTTCCTCGTTTGAGCCAGGTTGCTGCTCTTAGATCTTGAAAGTGTGCAGCGCCACTTTCTGACCATGTTAAAATTAGAGGTGGCAACTTCGATGGCTTCTTGGCAATGTTGCCACAGGTCCTCAATACTTGATGTGGTATTATGTCCTAACGAGAAGCTGTTACAACAGGTTTATAGTGTCATAACCATTCTTTTTATTCTTCTCTGTGGTGGATGGCAGTCACATCACACATGAGACTCTAGTCTCCATCCGGTCTTAGGGGCTGGTTATAGCGATCAGGAAAACGCATCAGAAAAAAATTTCTTCCTTATAATTTAATGTTTTATCATACGAGTTTAAATATAAAAAAAAATAAGATTCGATTATATCAATCATTTGAAATTATTTTTTTGCATTAACTAAATTTTTGCATTTTTGCTAAAAAAAATACATTTCCTGATAGAAGTTCGTTTTCCGTACGAATTTTCGATCAAGAAAATGAATTAGTACTTATGAATTACCTTATTTCGGCTGATGGGATCCTAGCACCTCATATATGGGATATTCGCAAAAAAAAGTATATACCATTCTTTAACCCTGAATTAAAAATTTTCTACGCCTGACCAATTTCAGAAACAACCTGACCTTTTATGACCAATTACTGACCTTTTAGATTGCATACTTTTTTTTGAGAATATAAGGGGTGCTGCTAAGATCCCACAGCCCCTTATTTCGTTTTGATAATATATACGAATTACATCACGAAATCGTATCGTATCCAAGACGTGTTGTTCTTCTCAACTCGACAATTTTATGTGGTCTGAAATTCAACCCGATGACATGACACCCAACCTAGTGGACCAGCCTCCTAGTACATTACTCTTAGGATGGGAACCGGGTCGAACGCAACTTATTGCCCAGATCTCCAAATAATTCTTGGACCTTGGTAATTCGAACATTCGGTAACTCGGATCTCGGATGCTCCACTAATTCGAAAACCTATTTTTTTTACATTATGTTCCTACATATCTCGTAATTAAAATACTTACCAAAATTGGTGCTCTGTAATTCGAATTTTTCCATTGTTGCTTTGCTGAGTGCTTTTTCCAATGGATCAAGAGGGCTCAAAATTGAACCATTGGTCATTGAAAAGTCAGGTAACCTAAGGTTTTTCAAAAACTTTGACAATTTTCTTACATATATAAAAGGCTAATAGATGACAACAGAAATTTTTGAAAATTATTGTTTTCATAAAGTTAATACTACGAATTGGCGTGGGTCTATAAAAGTTCGAATTACCAAGGTCCTACTGTATAATTAAAGGGTTTTTAGCTTCCAAAATAATTTGTTAAAAAAGCAAATGAATTTGGTATGGAATTATTTTTACTAATACCTTCATAGTTGTACATGGTGTATTAATATTTGTAAAGTTGTGTTATTAAAAATCTTCACCTATACTCAACTCAGGTACCATATATGGGATTTTTAGTCACTTGACACGATTCAATACACAAATATAGAACTCCCACGCAGTCACGTTTTTTTATTCCTGTGGATTGCATCGTATCTACTGTTTTTACTTTCAGTTTAAAAGAGACTCCCTAAGACTCCTTTTGTTGCTCCAATTTAACAATCACAATACAAAACTAGCTTTCACTTCCTATTCACCTACAAACACACTCCTTTTTTTATTATTGTTTTTTTTTTGTATTTTCCTTTCATCTGCGAACCCCATTTCAGAATTGCCCTTTCAAAAATTCTGATTTTTAACCATCAACCTGTCTCTCACACAATATAATCTTTACCACGTCGTCGTCGTCGTTTTTTTGCTCTTACTTCAAGGAAGTGAAAGTCAAAAAAAGTTATTTAGGTATCTTTTTCTTTATTTACCTTCAGGGTGTTTAGAAAAAAAAAACAAAAAAAAAAAAACAAGAAATGAGATCAAAGCCGAACAGGAACTTCCGCAGGATTTAAACAAAGAAAATAAAGTAAAAAGTGAATTATTATATTTAAAATACCGACAGGATATTAATATTATCCTTTTGCATTTCTTTCAAAAAACATTTTGCTCGGGAATTGAAGAAAATATGTAAGTGCCTGACTGCGTCGCATGTATTTGCTTTAATGGCCTTCTTACTTGCGATATATAGGTACTATATGGCAAGTTTTGGATTCGTAAAAAAAATTGAACTGAAACTTGACATTACAATGATAGCGAAGACGAAAAAAGTTGGTCTCGCAATTCTGTCCGTATGTCTCTGTCTGTCTGTTCACTCGCCTACAGGCGATTTTAATTAAACTTGGTATAAAGTGTTTTCGGGACATTACCCCGGCACGTTTTTTTTCTTTTATTTTTAGGGCCAAAAATAACGGTACCTGCCATATAATTTTTTTTTAGCATTTTTGGAAAATCTTATTTTTCTCAAAAATAACTCGACAGATTTTTCTAAAAAAAATCAATAAATTTTATTAGGTATATGCTACCTTTTAGTAAAAATTAAATTTCCAAAAAATGGTTTTAAATGGTAACTCCCATAAAACCATTTTTTTATTTTCGTTTTTCTAGAAAAGGAATAAACTGATTTCGATAATTTTTTTTTATGGAGAATCTGCTGAAAGTATTGTATACCAAAATTTTCAAAAAATGTTTTTTTTTTGATTTTTAAAAAAAAGTTTCAAAATTTTTTTTGAAAACCAAATATTTCGAAAACGACTTCGTTGATTTTTATGAAACTCGGTAACAAGCGGTTTTTTAACATTATCTAAAATATTTTGACTAAAAGTTTTTCTTATAGTCAAAATTAACGGTACCTTCCATATAAATGTTAAAAACCCGTTACAGAGAATATAAATTTTCTCAAAAACGACTCCTACGATTTTGATTAAAATTGTTCTAAATACTAATATTTGTATGGTGTACGATCTGCCAAAAATAAAATGTATAGTAAGCCATTATTAACAGTACCTCTCATAGAACCATTTTCTCTATTTTGGACTATTTTGGAGGCGGAACAAGACAGCATACTTAAAGGGGCTTATAAAAATGCTGATGCTCCAAATGCAATTGATAAACAAACAGCACATCTAGACCTGTGACGTCAGTGGTCAACTGTGGCAGAGTAAGTAGTGTACACAGCACCAAAGACTGAGCAAATATGAAGCGCGGGTTCAAATACCACATGATGTATAGAAAGATTATCAAATAAAATTGGATTAAAGCTCAGCACCACTATAAAGGAGACTGATGATAGGGCTTGGCACCCCTTGAAATAGCTATATCTCTAGCCAAACAAAAATAAAACGAATTAAAATACCCAAAATTAATTCGTAAGCAATTGGTGGTAGCACCTTTAAGTTGTTGTTGTTGCTCAAAATTCAACAATATTTTGGACTATCTCATCAAGTGTGTAACCGATTTAAATTAAATTTTTTATACAAAAGCTTCTTAAAAGTTGAAATAATACTGCATATCAAAATTTTCCAAAAAAAATTTTTTTTTTTTGAAAATTCGATATTTCAAAAACGGGTGGATAATTTTTTTGGAAATTTAATTCTGAATTCAACATAAATAAATACTAAAAAACTGTGTACCATTTTTTTTCTTAAAAATGTTTACAAAATTTTATATAGGTATAAAAAATTAATTTAAAAAAAAATCGCTCCTACGATTTTAAATTTTTTTTCTCCAAAACTAAAATTAGTTAAAGAAATCAGATGGTGTACTTTTTTAAGCTCACAAAACAATTTAAGAAGACTTTTTTAATAAATTCATGTATAATACTAGTTTAAACTTAAGGCTCCCATAAAAAAATTATTTACTTATAATACACTCAATCTTTAAAATTCGAAGAAACTTTTACTACAAGAGCAAGTTTGTGCGATCCAGTCGTGCGTTTTATGTTTCTTCAAAATTGCACTTTAAACGACAAATAAGTTGAATTCACTCTATATACCTTTGTGTATCACCTCACCTGTCAATACAATAAACTCTTTATGCTCACCCCTTTTTTTATTGAAATTATTATGTATGTATTATGTGTGGGTGTATAGTGTATGTAGTTGTTTTGCTATTTTCTTTTATGTGTAAAGTATAATCTTTTCATCTTTGTAACATCCACCAAAAAAGGGAGGCAAAAGGCAGGCATCAGGCAGCCTGTATTTCAAAGCGAGTTAAATTTTCGACTTTGTGGAATGTTTGTGTCAATTGCAAAGTAAATAAAGGATAAACCAACAAATTGCTTGTAGTATGGGCTATAGTAAATCAGAAATTATGGTCAAACTGATGTTCATTTCAAATGTGTGTATGTCAGTGGCGTGGCGTCCATATAACACGATTCCTATCGAGTTACCTTTTAAAAATCTACCTTTCAACATTCAATCATGTTTATTACATAACGAGCAACAATAATCTAAATTACTAGGAAATTCCCTAAATATGTCAGAGAAAACCGTATTATCTTTTTCCATAAGAAAGCAAAAAAATAACTCGGTTTTTTTTAAAGTTCTATTTGTGTTTCTTGTGATGGGGTATGGAGCCGTAGAAGAGAGAATTTTGTATGTCTTGCTGTTGTATGAAGTTCATTGAGAGGGGCAGGTAAGCACTCATACAAATATTGTGTATTGTGGGTTGGGTAGATGTAGTTTTCTGTTTACAAAATTAATTATAATTCGAAAAAACAACACGCTTTTTTTTCGTCTTATTTCAATAAATTTGTATGTGTCTCGCTGCGTTACTGTGTGAAGTTTGCTGTGGAAGTCATGCATAGGTTTTTCTTTGAAAAATTCAGTTTACATACCTTATTATTTTATTGTCAAATTGAACTTTTATGACCCTTTCTATACAAAATTTGTTAATCAAAACTTATATTATGACGTGGAAAGCGATTATAGACAATTTAAGGTGGATATTCATAATTTAGATCTTTTTTTCGACTTACCATTTGAAATCATCCACGCCACGCCACTGGTGTATGTATATATTATAACAATAACACAAATCGGGGGGTTATAAAATTCATGTAAACACCATGCCATTAGTTTGGATTTACGGACCTTTTTTGCCTCAATTATGTAAAATATGTTTTAAGTATTTTTTTTTAAAGATACAACAAAAGAAATTGATGCAAAGGATTATATCTTTTGAGAGAAAGCTTGAAAGGAGATAAAATGATGTCTTTACAATTATAGATAAAAGATTACCTTTAAAGTATCTTAAAAAATAGAAAATAAAATGCATGACTAGTTCGCACGACCTTTTATGACAAAATGTTTCTAACGATTTTTTGAGCAATATTTGTATGAAGGTTACGAAACGAAATGTTGAAAATTTATTTATTCAACCCAGAAGCAACGATCTGATGTTAAAAGATAGTCACCAGGCAAAGTTCAAAAAATTTATATTCAAGATCATTTTTCGCTCATACTCAATCGTGTTCCGTTCACTTTTGTTTTTTTGATTAACGAAAGTTCCGAATTTGGTTTTGGTGCGTAAAGAGAGGTCCCAAAATAGACTGCAACCATAGCTGCCAAAGACGATAAAATTGTGTAGCTGCACCAAATAAGGCCCTTAGCCCTATAAGGCCTAGTGCACAAAAAACGGCATAACCGATAAGCAACGACACTTATATTTTTTGTATGTGTGCTTCGGCCAAAAAATTTGTAGCTAACGCAATTGTGTTTGTTTTGAAAAATAAATAAGTTAGTGAAGGGGAAAATTTGTGTTTTTGATACAAAAAAATAATTATTTAAAAAATTGTCTATTTGTCAAATAATTAAATGAGTACGATTTTTAAATTTGTATCTATATATACACTAATACAAAGTTTATTATTTGTTTAATTTATTTTTGGAAAAAAAAAATTTTTTTTCCAGGAAAGAAATGAATAAAAAAAAAACTGACGAAAATAATTTTCTGGATTTTTTTTCAAAATGCTCAAAAAATACATAAATTTTAATTTGGACCTTAACCAAAAAAAAAAATTGACTGAGGTTTATATTATTGCCAATTCACTTTATTACTTCAATAAACTTACAAGTTATTTAAAGAAACAAATAAGGTGTGCCTTATTTGGGTCACCTAATTACATATAAAATTAACTGAAATTAAAAAAAAAAATTGGTAGGTACACCATTTTTAAGAATTTAAAAATATACACCTCAAACCATACTTTCAAAAAAAAAAAAACATCATCAAACCATTTTCAATAAATGATTTTTCAAAACAACAAATTTGAAGTTTTTTTTGTATAAATTCAAAAAAATATTTTTTTTTTTTAAATTTATAAATGCCATATTATTTAAAAGAACCGCCTGATGAGTTAAAATAAAAAAATAGCAATTTTTTTTACTAAAATGCAGACCATACCTGTAATAGCCCACACAAAAATTTTATTCAAAATCGTAAGAGCCGTTTTCGAGAAGAATAACCTATTTCAAAACGGCTATGCGGCTGGTATGCCGTTATTATTGTGTCACGTTTTTGATATTTCTTGAATTTATTATAGAATTCGACATGTGAGATCATTCAATAGTTTGTGAATAGCTCTCCCTTTTCTATTAATTTTCTCTTAAAGTAACCAAGTTGATTTTCTCTTACTTACCGAAAAAACGCAAGCAGGTAAACTTAAAAAAAAAATCCTTTCCAATTTCTTGTCAAGAGTGGTGTCGATCGATACTTGGCCTTTTGTTTTTTTTTTTTTATTTCACTGACTGTATGTAAATGAGTAGTAGCTGTGGCGTGATGGCTAGTGCGATTGACTCTGTCATGCCGGGAGGTCTAGGTTCGAGCCCCAGCATTGCCACCTAGTAATTAAAAAAAAAACGGCAATAGCGAGGAATTGACAAAACCTCCAATAGTATCTCTTGTCATAAAATTGCTGCTCACATTAGCCGTTCGGATTCGGCAATAAACTATAGGTCTTCTCCATTCCTGCAGGTAAGTCACTAGACCCTAGTTCTTCATAAGCTGTTGTGCCATCAAATTTATTTGATTATGTATGTATACTGATGGTTCAAAGATGGAGTGTGGTGTTGGTTCAGGAATCTTCTCCGAGTCTTTAAATATCGCTAAATCTTTTCGGCTTCCTAACTTTGCAAGTGTGTTTCAAACGGAAATACTGGCAATAAGGGAGGCATGCAAGATACTCAAAATAGTCCCAAACCAAAACCAAAATGTTGCCATTCTGACAGATAGGCAGGCGGCTGTGCAAGCAATAGCTGCGACTTCGGCTTCATCAAAACTGGTCCAGCAATGCCGTGACGAGCTCGCAAGCCTAAATGTTAACCTTAGTGTCACCATCGTCTGGGTTCCGGGTCATTGTGGCATTGAGGGTAATGAGCGGGCGGACGAACTGGCCAGGCAAGGATCAGCCCTTCATAACTCACTTGCGGAACGAGTTAATATTCCCCTAGGAGTTATGAGGGGCAATTTATTCTCAAATTTCCTAACAGAATCCAATTAAAGGTGGGGCAGTCTGAGCAACTGTATTATATCTAGAAAGATGTGGCCCACTTATAGTAAATCCCGAACAAAAGATCTAATCTGCAGATCAAGGCACGACATTGCCAGGATCGTTGCAACCAGCACTGGGCACTGGCCAATAGGAGAACATGCGGCAAAACTGGGCATACCTTACAATATGCACTGTCGAAGTTGTGCGAATCAGCAGGAAAAGGAAACAATAGTTCACTTCCTCTGTAAATGCTCTGCTCTAGCCCGGTATAGAGTAAAATCCTTTGGACATGCCTTTTATGACGACCTTAACGAACTTTCCGAAATAAAGATCAAAGACTTGATCTCTTTTCTTAACGCAACAAAATGGCTTTGAGACGACGAGACGGTAGCCTTTGCATCGACTCCCTTCTGATCCGCTAGACTGCTAGTTTGCAGACTTCGAGTCTTGAGGGGACACGGGCAGGGTAACCGTAAGTTTGTAGGACGTAGTGACTAGTTTTGACACTAAAATGTCTGACTCTGAGCGTTTTTGTGGATGACCTCCCGCCAGCTTCTACTAAACTCTTACATAAATAGGTTCCAACGAGTTTTATGGTATCAAAACGGCGCTTTTCTGCGCTAATTGGGTCAGCGAGCTAGTTGTTCGTTGACCGCCATTTCTACCTACCTACCATGTATGTAAATGAGCTTCCAGTAATTATTAAACATTTTTCCATTCGACTAATAAGCTGATGATGCTTAGTTATACCTTGTCCGTTGGGACTTATTGAACATATTTTTTAGTTGCATAAACGAAGATTTGTTAGAAATGGAACGCTGGTCGCACCGAAATAGTTTAACTCTCAACCCGAAAAAAGATGTATCTTATTGCCCCCTAATAGCTCATCAAGTTGCAAGTAGAGTTTGGTATTTTTCCATTGTATAATTTTTATTTTTTTCACAAAATTTGTAATGTTA
The DNA here is from genome assembly GCA_947049315.1 of Epistrophella euchroma. Taxonomy (NCBI): domain Eukaryota; kingdom Metazoa; phylum Arthropoda; class Insecta; order Diptera; family Syrphidae; genus Epistrophella; species Epistrophella euchroma. The sequence continues at coordinate 124,944,118 of OX346246.1, forward strand.
GCCCAATAATTTCATTTTTTATGTTGTGTCGTTTTTTTTCCGAACCGACGACATGTTGCCTTTCAAAAACAAAATGTTTTTTAAATCGAATATGACTTATGCTTATTCCGATACACCCTAAATATTTTGAGGAATTACTGGTTGTAATATGATTCCCGCAGGATATTGTATACCTTTCAAACACAAATTTAATTTTTTGAATCGTATACCGTTTTTTTTTTTTTTTATTTTACCCAAATTTATCTCTATAACTTTGAAATGCAATACTTTTTTCTTCTGTATTTTGACAGAAAAACTGATAAATTTCAAATTCAGATTTCAGGATAACGCGTGATAATTTTTCTTCCAGCAGATGGTTCTGTTTTTTTTTTTTTTTTTTTTTTTTCTCAAAAACTTAATAAAAAGATGATAGTTTTCCAATGCAATATTGTGCAAAAATCTTTAAGGAATCGGCTAAGAACTTTGGGAGATTTAAGATAACGAACAAACGAACATTAACTTCTTTATTTATTAAAATTATTCATAATTACCAATTTATTTAACAAAGCGTATAAAATCGATAAAAGTAAAAAAAAAAACGTTCAAAGAAAATCTAGGGTTGACACAACACAATGGAGTGTGTGTTGTTTCACGAATCCTTTCTGAATTTGAAAATATACCCAAGTATTTTTAAAACGGATACTGAAGGCGAACGCCATATAAATTCACTTCCAAAACTGTATATAACGTGTAACTGAACGATTACGTCAAAACGTATTCAAGCTGCCATAAATAAATCTGTATTTTATTATAAGATGGTGAAATAAAAAAAAAAAAAAAAAAAACAAAAATTATTATATACACTAAAAAATACTGCAACTTGAAAATTGTAATAATTCAACTGAAAACGTTTAAAGGATACAAAAGTCTGTCTTAATTCATTTCTTTTGTCATAAATTGTTATGATAAATTCTAATGTTATTGTGGAATAAATATGTTCTATGTTTTTATTTTATTTTGTGTTGCGCAACAAGCACCAACACAATTATCAACATCAGGGATAGAAAAAGGATATATATAACCACATACATTTGAACATACAAGATGAAGCAAAAAAAAAAAAAGGACTACAATATCCTTGGTGGTATAGCTGGTTGGTAGGTAATAAATCATTTTAGAATCACGTTCATTTTATTACGTTAATCTGGTATTTCCAGAGTGTTTGTATTTTTAAAATTCATTTCATAGGAGTTCGAAAGAAACACAAACAATTCACAAATAAACGTCATGAATATTAAAAACTCAGTAAATTTTTTTATACATTAAATTGTGCTGAGATAAATAAATACAACATAATAAAATTTATATTTTCTGTTTTTTTTTTTTTTTTTTTTTTTTTTTATGAGTATAAAGAAAGATTGGTTAAGCTCTATGTTTAAAGTTTGTTTTTTTTGTGGCTCTAATGAATTTGTAATTCATTATAATCCATATTGTCCCTGTTTACATTTTCTTGTTTAAGTATTTAATTTGGTTTAATGCTGGTTTATGAAAACAATCTTAAATTAATAGGATCTGAATTAATCACTTTTAAGTCAGGGCCATGAAATATAGAATGCGGCGGCTGGGTAGTACCTACTTTTCATGCAAAATATATTCATATTTGAAATTGAAATATTTTTTTTTTCTATAAGTTCAAAGGCATATAATTAAAAACTTTCTTTTTCTTTCTTTTGCAGGTATGTAAAGAAATTCTTTCAAATAACGGTGAAGTAGTAAGTTGGACTTAATTTTAACATAGACAATATTTTTTTTTATTATTTTGGGTTTAAAGACAATATTTAATGAAAATCGTTTTAAAAATAAACGTTTTCACTAAAAAAAACCATTGAGCTATGCAGATGTATAGAATTTGATATTTGTATACTATTTCTAACTTGAAAATTAAAGATGTTTAAATTGTTTGGTATCTATGAAAAGTTTTTTTTTTTTTTTTTAATCAAACTCCTTTTCAATTAAAACTTCAAACAGCATTTAATGTTTCAATTAGTAATTCCATCCAATAAAAAGTATATACTCAAACCACTTTAGCAATCCAATTTTATTTTAAAAAATCTGACAAATAAAACTGTTGATTTACCAAAGGGACAAAAAATAAACAAACGAAAAAAGAAATCCAATCAAAAGAGGCTGAAGTGACAAAAGCTAACACACATCAAAACGTCAGCAGTGTCTAAATGTCAACAGACAATCATCACAGACTCATCATCATCATCCTACGCGCTGAAAACCAATACGCGCGCCGGCTGGCCTCGCCGAGCTAGGCAATTTGGTAACTTTATTTCATAAGGACGCTGTCATCACTTTACATTCATTACAGTGCCAACAAATGAATACAAAAAAAAAAAAAAAAAACAAAATCGTTCCATTCAAATACTTTACAAAGTCACAAAAAAAAATTACTAATACGCCCCAGTGAACAACCCAGCAAAATCAGCACTGAGTCCTATAATCGCATTCTTTTTGTTTGTTTTTCATTTCGTTTGTTTCTTTTTTTTTGTCATCTGGTCAGGTTCAAAGGTGATAAGTGTCCACCATCTGTTCTGTGTGATTTTGGTTTTTTTTTTTCTTTTTGGCGGGGCTTCACCAGTCAAGTCGAATCTCTCTGAGTCAGCATCCAACAATATATCGAAGCAATGGCATGTGTTTGTAGAACAGAACAGAAAAAAATTACTGGCTGGACGAAAGCTAACAAATGAGTCCTTTGCATATGTGTGTCATGTGCAGATAGTGCGGAAAAATTATAATCTGATGTCAAAAATATTCTATTTAAATCCTCACACATATTAAAAGTTCTAAAGAGTAGTGGAATTGAATCTGTCTATAGATATGGTGTCCCTGTGTGTTGTCTTTTCTAATGCAATTTCGGTGTTCAAACAAGGAAATCACTGTTTGTCAGGTTAGCGCACATCATATGAGGATCATAAAAAAAATAAACTCCCCACAACAGACAATATGGTGATAACAGGAAGACATAGGAGGTCAGTCGTTTATTTGAACTAGGATATGTAGAATCATCAGCTCTTTTTTGTATGTCTTGTGTCAGGATGAGTTACATTTTCCATTCATTTAGCATTTGAATGACAAAAAAAAAAAAGGAACAAAATGAACTGCGACAACACTGTCAACAAAACTGTTATCCCTTATAAGCTAATATATCATAAAACGCCACACCTTCCTTTATGTTCGTTTATATGAAGAAGGGTTTTCTCGTACTGGTTTAATAATGATGAAGATATAATAAAAAAAAAATAAAAAAAAAAATTCTGCATTGTTGTCATTCTTGTTATCTTATCCCTATCACGTAGTCCATAGCAAACATGCTAACAAAATGGAAGAGAAGAAAAATGAATTAAAAATGTATGGATTTAATTAGAAGTGGCATTATCATGCAGGCGGATGAAGAAATGACAAAAAGAATGTTAGGTCAGCGATTTTATTTGTCATATTTTACAATGAGATGGGATCAAGTTTTTTTTTTTTTTTACTGTAAATTGAGGAAGTTTTCTATGGAAAGGAAAATATAGGTACTCTTACTTTAAGAGCTAGGATCTAACCCTATAAATAAATTAAGTTAAAATTCTGGGAGGATTAGAAGTTTTTGTGAGTACAAATCGGATAAACAAACATGTTTTTAACTGACTGCAGTCAATTATAACGTGAAAAGTTACTTACTTTACTTTACAGTCCAGGATAGACTACGGCCTCAACCAGCAAGCCCCTCTAGCCAGCTCGGTCCCTAGCTACCTGCCTCCAGTTAGACACTCCAAGCTGGTTTAGGTCGTTTTCCACTTGTGTGCGCCACCTAATGTGGGGTCTTCCTCAGCTTCCTTGACCATCCGGGTTAGATTCGAAGACCCATCGGTCGTCCGGGTGCTGCGTGCGTCGGTGTCCATACGCTCCACATGTCCCAGCTATCTCAGCCGCTGTATTTTCAGCTTTTTGACCAGGTTGACGTCGCTCGCTGTAAGGCCCGTAAAGCTCGTTGTTCAATCTTCTTCTCCATACTCCATCGATACAGACTGAACCGAAAATCACCCGAAGAATCTTCCTTTCACAGCACCCAAGCAGATTCTCATCCGTTTTAGACAAGGTCCATGCTTCTGCTCCATACAGCAAAAACGGGATGATTGGGGTCTTATACAAGGTCTCCTTGGTTCTTTCAGAGAGGGCTTTACTATTCAAATGTCTTATTTGCCCGAATAAATAGCGATTGGAAAGATAAGTTCTTCGTTTGATTTCTGCACTGATGTCACTTTGCAATGTAGTGGGGCCCAGGTAGACAAAGTTCTTAACGACTTCGAAGTTTTACTTATCCACCGTAACGTTTTGCCCGAGTCGACGATGTTGAGATTCCTTTTTCGATGTCTTGTCCTCATTACAGCCAAACCCATTTTCGCCGTTTCTGCATCAATACTTGCAAACGCGCCGGTAACAGGTCGCTTCGTTCTCGCAATAATGTCAATATCATCTGCATAAGCAAGTAGTTGAACAGACTTTTAAAAAATTGTACCTCTGTTGTTGATTTGCGAGTTGCGTACAATTGCTTCAAGTACGATGTTAAAGAGGTTGCATGATAACGTGTCGCCTTTTCTCAAACCTTTCTCGATATGAAAGGGTTCGGTGGTGTTCTTGCCGACTTTGACGGAGCAGTGAGATTTCTCCATCCATCGTCATCCTGCACAAGCGGACGATTTTGGCAGGGATGCCGAGATGCGCCATGGCTCTATATAGCTCGTCTCTGTCTACGCTATCATATGCGACTTTAAAATCAATAAAGAGCTGGCGTGTATCGATTTAAAACTTCTGGGTTTTTTCCAAAATCTGTCGGAGTGTGTATATTTGGTCGACGCACGGTTGATTTGCCGGGCCTGAAACCAAACTAATATATGTGCCGATCAGATCGTTGACAAAAGGTTTTAAGCAATCACACAGTAAAGATGAAAGAATTTTGAGTGCGACGTTGAAGAGACTTATACCTCTTTAGTTGGCACAAGTGAGAGCATCTCCTTTTTTGTGAATGGGGAAGACTATAAATACAGCATACTTCCATCCGACCAAATTTTCGAGATAAGTTGCTGAGTCTTCCCCCCTGCTTTCAATAGTTCGGCTGGCAGGCCATCCGCAGTAGCAGCCACTGTACGCTTTGAGCCTGGCTATCGCTAACCGCACTTTATTTGGGTCGAGTGGACGGAAATTTTGACCATCATCTTCCAGGTTGAATGGAGTTTTCTGTCTAATAGCAGAATTTTGGCCATCTTCGCAATTTAGCAGTCTAGAAAAGTGTTGTTGCCAGATCCTCAGCACCAACTGTGTGTCTACCACCGTATTCCCACTCTCTTCTCGGCAGGCTTCCGGTCTGGCTTTGTAGCCTTGGGTAGATTGCTTTACTCTTCGGTAGAACTTACGAACATGCCACCTGCCACTACAGCCCTTAATAGACTCGACCGCCCATTTCGCGTGCTCTCTCTTTTTTCTCCTAATAAGTCAGCGTTCCTTCCTTAGTTTTTGCTGCTCTCTCAGAAGTTCTGGTCCTAGTTTGCATCATTGTTTGGAAGGAATCGTTCTTGGTTGCATGCGCCAGCCGGCCAGGGGTTTCGTTCCCATCGTCTAGTGAAACCCAGCACGTCAATGGCGGCACCTCTGATGGCTTGTTGGCTGTGCAGTTAGTGATGGTGGCGGGCTTGCTGAGATATTAAGAGAGATTGTGGTCTGTAAAAGTCATGGCGATTTTGCGATTTTAACTTTGCGCCGTCAAATCTTTTTACAGCACCCGCTCGTCGTTGTAGCGCCATGGTTATCCGCATACATACTTGAGGTACCTCCAAGTAGTGATCTGGGTCTATGTTGGCACCTCGGAACGACTTAAGCCCATACAAAAAAAAGCAGTACTTACTTACTTATTGAAACCTTTCATATGATATAGATCATAAACAACCTAATTCTAAATATTCACCGGGAAAAAACTCCCCGGGAGACGTATGTATGCTTTTGGGAGTAGAATACTCCTGTTCTGAATTTCCCGGTACAATATTTTTACCTTCGATAGCGGGAATAAGAGTTCTGAATGTTCGAAACAGCTTTTTTCAGTATTTGACATATAAATCAGTTTGCGTAGAAGAAAAATAATTTACTACCCGGGGAAACATTTCCCTGGGAATTTTCATTTAGAATTGGGTTGAATGTGTTACAACATAAGGAGGCAAACGCAAAAATTGGGCAGTTTTACTATAATAACTAAAAGTTATTTATAGTGTATAATATTCCCGTTCCGACACGGCAAATTACTCTCCTGTTTTAAAAGTGACCTTTGTTCTTAGTAAATTACTATGTGTAAAGTTTTATTTTTTTTTATAAATAACTTTTTCTCCAAGGACATCCAGTCTAAGTTTTTTTTTTTTTTTTGATATTCCAATAAAAGTTTTAACTGTCAGTTATACTCAGTGACTTCCTGCATAAAAAATATCTAACTTTTCTCCAAAATATTATCTACCTACCTAGCACAAGGACCACAAGGAATTCTGATTTAAAAACAAATAAGGACACAACACCAATTAGTATGAATAAACTTTATCAAGGAAAATATATACATATATTCCTGGGCTTCTTCCTTCCATAATATGTCCAAACAGAAAATTCTCGAAAAATATTTGCATTTTTTATTAGCTTTTTGCAGGAATACTTACCAGGAGACATTTTGCATAATTTTATTGTCCTTTCACATTAAACAATTAAAATTTAATTACGCGAACTGTTTGCTTAACTGATTGATGTTCCATCCTGTGTGTATATATTCTGGATTGTGAATGACTTAATGATTGAGTGACTTTGAACTGATTGGCAGCTCTTAGCTATTGGCCTGTAATTTTTGTCAGTCAATTTCACATTTAATTAAAATACATAATGTGTTAATTGATTTAAAAAAAAAATAAAACGCACGACTGGATCGCACAAACTTGCTCTTGTAGTAAAAGTTTCTTCGAATTTTAAAGATTGAGTTTATTAAAAGTAAATAATTTTTTTATGGGAGCCTAATATTCATTATAAAAAAAAACAACACAAACATATACATGGATGCCAGTAAGACCTAGAGTCTTATAAATTAGGCAATGTTAGAAGGAATAGAAGCTTAAATTGAAAAATTGTTAAAAATCAACATAATTCGAAATAAATTTACTAAAAAACTCTTCTTAAATTGTTTTGAAAGCTAAAAAAAGTACACCATCTGATATCTTTAACTTACCTTAGTTTTGGAGAAAACAAAATCTAAAATCGTAGGAGCGAGCGGTTTTTTTTAAATTAGTTTTTTATATATAAAATTTTGTAATCATTTTTATGAGAAAAAATTGGTACACAATTTTCTTAGTATTTATTTATGTCGACTTAAAAATTAAATTCCGAAAAAAATTATCTGTCCGTTTTGGAAATATCGAATTTTCAAAAAAAAAAAAAATTAAAAATCCAAATTTTGTTTTTTTTTGAAAATTTTGATATGCAGTGTGATTTCCACTTTTGAGAAGCTTTTGTATAAAAATTTAATTTAAATCGGTTACACACATAATGAGATAGTCCAAAATAAAGAAAATGGTTCTATGAGAGGTACCGTTAATAATGGCTAACTGTAAATTTTGTTTTTGCCAGATCGTAGACCATACTAATATTTAGTATTCACAACATTTTTAATCAAAATCGTAAAAGTCGTTTTCGAGAAAATTTATATTTTCTGTAACGGTTTTTTTAACATTTATATGGAAGGTACCGTTAATTTTGACTATAAGAAAAAGTTTTGTATAAAATATTTTAGATAATGTTAAAAAACCGCTTGGTACCAAGTTTCATAAAAATCAACCAAATGATTTTCGAAATATTTGGTTTTCAAAAAAAAAATTTTAAACTTTTTTGAAAATCCAAAAAAAAGTTTTGGAAAATTTTGATATACAAAACTATTAAAATTTTTCAGAAGATTCTCCATAAAAAAAATTATCAAAACTAGTTTCTTCCTTTTCTAGAAAAACGAAAATAAAAAAAAATGGTTCTATGGGAGGTATCATTTAAAACCATTTTTTGGAAATTTAATTTTACAAAATGGTAGCATATATACATACATACCTAATAAAATTTATTGAATTTTTTTTGAAAAATCTGTCGATCTATTTTTGAGAAAAATATAATTTTCTAAAAATTCAAAACAAAAATTATATGGCAGGTACCGTTATTTTTGGTCCTAAAAATAAAAGGTAAAAAAGTGTCGGGGTAATGTCCCGAAAACACTTTATACCAAGTTTAATTAAAATCGGCCCATGGGTTTAGGCTGTAGGCGAGTCCACAGACAGACAGACAGACAGAATTTTTTTCGTCTTCCCTATCATCGCAATGTCAAGTTTGATTGTTATCTCGAGTTCAATTTTTTTTACGAATCCAAAACTTGCCATATAGTACCTACCATATATCGCAAGTAAAAAAGGGCATCCGAAGTGATGGTCTTTCAATTATACATATGAGTTTTTGTTAAAAAAGTTCAGCGGTTAAATAAAAAATTCATACAAATTATTTAAAGCAAGGAAGACATGTTATTGAAAAAGGTTAATAGAGAAGAGCTAGCTTGCTTGTTTAAAGAAACATCTTTGATCTGCGCAAGAAGTTCGTACTAATTTTAAAATAATATATTCCATCTAATTCCATCTAATTCCGAACTTCACGTAAGAGCGGTTAGCAGGCTATGTAGATTTGCAGCTTGATTTTCACTAAAAATTGATAGCACATTCTAAGTGGGAATACTGTCCCGAATATAAACAAACCTTCTGTTGATAAATAGCAATATTTATGAATTACTTCTAGTGATATATTTCATCTTACAGAACAATACATGCTTGTATCAAATAAACAACATCACACATACTAATATTGATATTATAATACAAAGAATAACAAAATCGATTTAAATATGCAAAAGTAGCTCACAGGGAGACACATTGAGATAGAGATGATTTGGTGACAAACATACGATGCCAATAAATAATTAAATATATGCTCTGCTCCGTGGCCTGTGGACAAATCAAGGAGACATTATACTTAATGTATGATGAATCAATTCCAAAGCAGCTGATATATACTTGTGTTATGTGTGTGACTAAAGAATGGATTTTCGTTGACATCGTCAAACATCTATTCTCTCTGTCGAAACTCGAAACACAAAATCTTCTGAATAAATTAGAATCGCAATTGTATAGAAAAGTAGAAAAGTTTTTTTTTAAAGCCTAAACCGACAATCCTACATATTATACTTCTGTATTCCTTCACATCATAAGATGAATTCATTTTAAAATGGTTGCTCCTTCAAAGCAAATATGTGTAGCTAAAGGTGTTTTTTTGTTATCGTTCGTGTATCTTTTAAAATGACTTCTTGTTTTGTTTTCTGAAAATAATGTGATAATGATAACATGGAATGAAGCTTAATCTTTTTTTTGATTAATTATCTTATGATTATTTTATTTTATTTTATTTTATTTTATTTTATTTTATTTTATTTTATTTTATTTTATTTTATTTTATTTTATTTTATCTTATTTTATTTTATTTTATTTTATTTTATTTTATTTTATTTTATTTTATTTTATTTTATTTTATTTTATTTTATTTTATTTTATTTTATTTTATTTTATTTTATTTTATTTTATTTTATTTTATTTTATTTTATTTATTTTGCTTTCTATTGCATAACTTATAAGTTTTGGTATTTGTTGTTTTGTTTGTTCTTATGAAAGTTGTCAACTCACATTAAAATCAGAATTTGTAAAGTAGTTGAAGAACTTACTTGGAATTAGAGAAAAAATACACTTGCGAGTAAAAAAATGGAATCAACCTCTTGCTTCATGTAAAAACAATAATTGCTCTCAATTGACATATGCGTGAATGTTTATGGTATCGTTAAAATGCTGAAATCATAAACTTTAAATCAAGATTAAAAACATAACAAACACTTCGGGAGATAGTCGTCATAATTGAAGCTCGAAAATTAAACATTTACGACAAAACTAAGCGAAATTTATTATTTCAGTATCTTGTATTACCCCGCCCAAGCTCTAATTACAGCTTCTAAATGATTTTTGATTTACCTGATGGGTTTCTTACAGGGTTGCCAGTTTGATGGTTTTCCCCCAGATTTAAGGGTTTTTTTTATGTTTGGGGGGGGGGGGGGGGGGGAATCTGGAGGGAAGAGATGTTTAGGGGGAAATCTGGAGGGATCAATTTTAAATTTTAATTATTCCAATACCTGCATTTTCTTCTCAAATTGAATCTACTATCAAAGAATATCCAATAATTACTACTCAATTAAATTTTAATTAAAAACAATTTTTAAATGCTATTTTAATACAAAAGTACTAAACGAACAAACACGTAGAAGGAAGTAGGTATCCAATTTGGTCAAGTTTTAAGCATTCGAAGAAAACACGACCCATTTTTATATAATATTAAATTATTATCTTAATTTTTTTCCATACCGCTTTTTTTTATAAGATTTTTACTTTGAGAGTTATGACGCCTAAAAGTACTTTTTAGGGTTTTTCCTTATATCTTTCGGAATAAATATTTTGCCCTCAATATACAATATACCTACATATTTTCAACGATTTTGACTTGTGTAGAGAAGCGTAACTTGCAAATCATACGTCGTCGAGGCGTCGTAGAGGCGTCGTCGTCGAAAAAAATGTACATGCCTATGTATAAAACTTGTAGATATGAAAAAAAAAAGATAGCATACTTTTAGGTGTTTGAACTCTGAAAGTAAAAATCCTAAAAAAAAAAATATTATGGAAAAAGAAAGATAATTGAATTTTGTATAGAAAAGGCTCTTTACAAATTTCTGTAACTCTTTGAATTTATTCTCAAAAGTAAAAATTCACCATAAACTGTTTTTTTACTGATGGTTCTAGTGTATCTTTACTTTTGTGCACGAGTGTATTATGTATATTAGTTTCAAGTCAAATATCGCTGATAATCGCTTTCATCGCTTAATCTGATTTAAACTTGACTCAAAATTTCAATCGCTTTTGATCGGGTGAGTAAAAATCGCTGTCACCGAATCCATAGCCTCAATCATTTGAACTCGCTTACTTACTCGCTCGATCAAAAATCGCTGCCAACAAAACCGAAGCCTAAAAGTAAAAATGTCTCCATTTATATGTATGATCTATTCTGCACGTGTAATATTCCAATTTTGTTTGTATATCCAAAAAGGATTTATTATTTTATTTTTGTATTGAACCTGCAGAAAAAATGCTTTGTACTACCTACATGTACATACATATTATGTGATTTTCAAAGAAATTGTTTGGAGTGATTGAATGACTTCTACATTAAGTTATACAAAACAAACAAAAATTCAGACACCAAATTCTTTTCATTTGATCTTTTTGTGAAAACGTGCTACTTACTTTTCAATCAAAAGAAATCAATGATGGTGTATAAGAACTGTTATTCTCTCTCAATATTGAGAGGTTGAATATTTCTTACATATTGCAATCTAAGTAAGCATGCCTTTCTATCCGTTAATCTTAATTCAGAGGATGTGAAACAGAAATTATTTGGATTGTGAATATTCAATTATCTTTTTTTTTTTATGCAGACAAATACAAATACAAAAAAAAAATAGAATACAAAATAATTGGGTTCAAAAGTGCAAATTGCAGAAATCCAATAATACCTTAGAATTCGTTTATATATTATTTTAATGTCATATATACTCACATACACTACACATCCATATTGTAGTTAAATTCTCTTTGATGTTCCTTACATCATTATATTATGAAGAATGAACGTCGCGTCGTCCTTGTTGTCGTATATGATGTACATAATCTTGACGACCTGGAAACTCTTGCATAACAATTCTGTTTCAACTAATCCTACTCTAACATCATGATTCTTTTGTGTTAACGTCTTCTATCCATATGTATCATACAGAAAGAAGGATAACATGAATAATTCGTTGTGGACATACACAGAACAAACTGAAATACAACAATGACTAATTAGAGAATCGTTTCAAGGATTAGGACAAGTATTTTGCTGTTATACTTTTGCATTACCTAAATGCATAAGGCCGAGATATGTACATTGTATATCTCTATAAGAACATAAGGGTGGTCGCCAAATAGGACATCAAGAACAGTAAACGAGAAAAGAAACAACTCGGTTTCGTCTCGAATAACCTAAAGTTTCAGCGACCTCGGCCAAAAGGATTAGAAATAAAAAAATATTTTAAATATGAAAATTAAATTTTTCGATTTACTGTGCATAATACAAATATATATCATCTTCTTGAATCGAGCTCTAATTCGATATTTTATCCACAAAAATGCAAAAAAAAAAAAACAGAACGGAACGGAACGGAACAGAGACGAGACCGGAATGAAACAAATATTTTCCTGTTCCTGTTTTGATCAACCTAGAAGAGACTGAAGCCTTAAGCAATGTCTCGTATAAGGAGCGGTTCCGGGTTTACAGATGTCTCATAGTCGTGATAGTAGGCGGACTTCCACAACAATAACAAATTTCCTACTTTAAGTAGGTCTCTCATTTTAAAACATTCAGTTTTCTAGTGCTAAACCCTTTCATCGTGAGAACAACATTTGTTTCTAATTAAGTGGTCCGGTGTTTAAATGAAGGCAAGTTTTAAATTCGTAATTAAAATTCACAGATTTCACACATAGAGTCAGAATGTCTTGAAAAGGCAAACAAAACTTTGTTTTTTGAAACAATGTTCCCAAATTTTTGGACAGATCTGTCAGATAGTTTTATAAAAATACGAATAAGCATATTTCTAAAAAAAAATAAAAGATTTTTGACTAAGGGCCTTATTGCGAGAGTCTATTTGGAAAAAGTCTATTAGACAAAATGTCGATCAAAATTGCTGATAGAATTGAAATTTAGTTCAAATAAAAAAAAAAACAAACATCAAAAGTCAAATAGAAAAATATTAATTAGTAGAATTTTCAAATAACGATAGTAGACTTATACTACGCTTGCATTAGAGAAAATGAGGTAATTTCGTATAGAATTTCCAAATTAAATTCAAAATCATCTCATTTCCCATACAAATTCAAATTTCCAAATGAGGTAATTTCAACCAAATTTGCACGAAATTCGGAAGGAAATTACGTAAAACTTTTATAAAAACACACCCAAATGGAATCCATTGAAAGTGGAACCCATTTAAAATGGATGTACACCCTGGACCGTCAAACAAAATTATGAAATTTGAAATATGAACACTTTTTTTGTAATTTGCGAAATTACCTCATTTCAGCTCTAATGAAAATGTAGTATTAAATTCTTTTCGAATTGATTCTATTTTATTCGTAATAAGCCTCTAAGAGTTGATAAAAGCATTGATTAAAAAAAAAAAGTAAACACTGTATAAATCGCTCAAATTTAAAAATTACTTGAAAAATAAAATTCAAAAATTTTTTTTAAAAATTTTGACTGAAATTAATTTCTCAAAAACTATTAATTAAAAGAAAGAATAAATTAATAGAATATTTGCTTTCAATTTCAACAACTAAGCATTGTATGTGCTTTCGTAACTTTTTAATATTTTTTTTTTCCATTCTAAATCGATTTTTCAGAAATTGCCCCTCCCGCCCAAGGGGGGGGGGGGGGAATAAGATTTTTTGCCCGTACAATTTTTTTCTGATATTGATTCCAGGAAGCATCTCCCTAAATATTAAGTTTTAATTAAATCATATATGCCAAAATAATAATAGTTTTGCAAAAGTAACATTTATGCGGCCCCACAGGGTTAGGGCCCTCCGCCAGCCGATGAGAATACTTTGAGGAACCAGGGTGTAAAGTCTCGTGAAGCGGATTAATGCACGTCAACTGTTATAGGCCCTGGTTCATGAAGAACCTAGGGCCTAGTGACTTATTACAACTCTCAACCATTCCTGTGTGCGTGTGTGCAGGAATGGAGGGGACCTACAGTTTATTGCCGAATCCGAACGGCTAAGGTGAGCGGCAATTTTCTATGACAAGTGATACTCGTGGAGGATTTGTCAATTCCGGCAGTAGCCCGGAAAAAAACTTAAGGTGGAAGCGGCTGGTATTAAACCCATAGACCTCTGGCATGACAGTCCATCGCACTAACCATTACACCACGGTCTACTACGTTTTTATAAATGTTATAAATTGGCGTTTCTCTAGTCTCGTCCTTTTTAAAAAAACTAATGCGAATTTTAAACAGTCATAAGTTATAACAAATTCGTCTGACTCTGGGTTTGCCCCAGGCTCTGTGGGGCCCAAAAGACAGCAATTCTATAAAAAAAAAAAAAGACTGTTAAACATTTTTGTATTCCGTGGCGTAATAGCAAGTGAACAGGACTGTCACGCCCGGCGCGTAGACGTGATCTCGTGATTAAATCCCTATTCCATCTAAAAACAACAATGTTTTTTTCACGGGTACTTAATATCTCTTGCGTGAGATTTATATAAATCATCTAAGATTATCCCTTGTAACGAAAAAGCGCATCGCCACCTTAGAGGTTCGGATTTGACAGAAAAATCTAGGTCCCTTCCATTCTTGTCGACAAAACGCATAGAGCAACAGCTAAGAGTTTTAAATAACTTGCCCTTTTTTCTCCACGAGCTGCCACGCTAACAACGTTTTTTTTAATAAATTTGCATTTCCTTTGTCACTTTCCTAAGCCCGAGGGCTATGCGGAGGGCCCTGGGCCTCACAGCATATGTAACTCTTGTATTAAACAAAATCAATATAAGGACCACCCTAATGTTCATTGCCCGTACACACAATAAACAAAATTCTATTTTTTTTTTTCTACAGACATCAGTATTCGTTGCCCTTCGGGTAATTCTTGTGCAAACTGCACTTCTTTTTCTTTTTACAACCTCCCACTCTTCCACTATTAAAGTTATCTCCTTCTCTGTTTTATTTTTTTGTTGCAAGTTGTGTTTGTTGCATTTTTTATAACCATCCAAGAAAAACAACACAGGTAATCTGGGACAAGGATAACCGTTTTATTACTTAACTTTTAAAAACACATATTTGTGTAATAGCAGTAGTAGAAATAATACACGTTGGCATGTACCCGATTAATGCTAGGCTTGAGGATAATCCAAAAACCTGGATATTCATCCCGCTTCTCATCTATTTTTTATTTTATTGAATAAGTAGCAAAATAGTCTTTGTCTTTATATTGCGAAAGCGTAGAAACCAAATCGCTTAATTGAATTGTCCAGGACAATAAGTGATGTAGAATGAAAGTATAGAATAAGGAAGCGTTTTATCCTTCTGACCTTTTATTTTTCTATTCACTTTTACGACTTAACTGTCTATAAATGTGTGAATAATGTGGAAATGTTTGAGAAAGATATTTGATTTTGTATTTCTTCTGCAATGCGGACGAATAGAAGAAGTGATTGTTTTTTTTTTTTTTTTCATGTCGTCATCTTTATTTTATGTTTCGAAATAAAGTCCTGCAAGTATAGACAAAGTATTAGGAACTATAAAGAACATCTATGGGTCGTACGAACAAGTTTCATAAATTCTCTTTTTGTAAATGAAAATAAATAATATTGATCCAAAGGATTTTTCCAAAAATCAAAAGGAGATTTTCTATTCGATTTAAAATAATAACAACAATTTGTCCTTTTTTCGAATAAGACTGTGGAAATGTACAGGGTGTCCGGTAAAGATTAGATAATCCTGAAACGGCTGCGGCGTATAGCTTACTTAATGCCTGCTCCGAAACCGGAAATAAAAAGGGGCTATCTTTTTATGAAAGATTTGACGCTGGTAAAAATTAAATTAGAATTAATTGAAAGAGTTTTGTGTGTGATAACACACGCGCAGTGAAGGCTACAAAGCTTTCGCACCATCATATTAATATTGAAGATTTGAATGAAAGAACAACAACTAGCTCTTGGACTTTTTTTTTCTAAAAAAAAAAATTATAAATTAGTTTTTAATTCCAAAAATTGAAAAAGAAAAAAAAATGAAAAAGTTAATGCATCTCTGGTATAAAAAAATCGTATGGACATCCTTATGGCAAAATTGAACATTTGCTTTGAAAATTGAAATAAATAAAAAATTTAACAATTATCTAATGTTGTTGTTTTTGTTTTTAATTTATGGTATGTTAAATTAATTGTTTTAAAGCTTCCCGGCTGGAAAAATGGCAAGTTTTTGGCTAGTTTAGACAAGGCCCTGGGTAGTTTTCGGTAAGAAAAATCTAGACGAGGAAAATATGACAGACCCCCTTTAGTGCCTCGCTGAGAATATTTATTAAGTTAAGTGCTGATGAAGCTCTAGCTAGTAACTAACTATTGAAAACATTTTATGAAAATTAATAAAATAAGGATCGTTTTAAACTCTAATAACAATATTCATTTTTTCGTAAATTAACCTTATTGTCCTTCGTCGTTTTCCAAGCTTTCGCTCCACAAGCTCTCATTATAATTTTATAGTTATTTTATTATTATAAAAAGGACTCTATCTCTATCAAGTCTAAGAATTTCATGTTTTTGGAATGTATAGACAAATATACTTGGCTAATTAACACCATAGTTCAACAAATTGAAGCCCGAAGATGGATTAACATATCAGAAACGCGTCGCTTTTATAATTTATATAATTAATAATTAATGTTGTGATAATTTCAAAGTTTACTTTATAATAATAAAATTAAATTATATTTTAATAATCTAATTTTTATTTTTATTTCATTATATACACACAACATGGAGACAACACCCCAAAGATATGTATAGAGTCGGTTCAGTAGTTCAAGACTATACCCCCTACATACAAACCAACAAAGTTTATAACTTTATAATATAGGCTATGTCCATCGTCATGTTACCAATTCTCATACCAATCATTTAATTTATTTTCTGGGATTAATTGGAACTGGTCAGGGCTTAGACAGGATTTAACTGTCGAGGCAAAAAGGTTCATAACTAGAGAGAGCCTAGCAAATGCCTATTGTAACCCTTGATAGACCCTTGTTAGTAACTATGAAAAACTTTTCAGGGCCTCATTGAAAACTAGATTCTTTTTCCAGGCGGGTTGTGCTTTGGCTCAATTTTAGTCGTAACATAAAACAAAGAAGTAAATTATTTTATTAGATTCGCTCTTTTTGCATATTAGTACCCATAATAACCTATTCACTCTAGGTACTATAAAAAATTATACCATTCTGAAGTCTACATTTGTTTTGCCAATTTTTTAAAAAGTTTGCCACAAGGATTTCCTTACGATTTTTTATACCAGAGATGCATTAACTTTTTCATTTTTTTTTTCTTTTTCAATTTTTGGAATTAAAAACAAATTTATTTTTTTTAATAAAAAAAAGTCCAAGAGCTATTAAAATTGTCTACCAATTATGTTTTGGCACCAATAGTGTAGAAAATTGCTTCAAAAAAAAAATCGATGGAATTCATCCATTTGTAGTCGTGGTATTCAAAAACGTAAAATAATTAAAAAATAAATACACTAAACGAAAAAATGCACATATTTTGAGTACCCTTTGAGATAGCCCCTTTTTATTTCCGGTTTCGGAGCAGTCATAAAGTGAGCTATAGGTCATTTAAGGATTATCCAATTTTTACCGGACACCCTGTTTAAAGGTCATAGGTTTATATCATAAATAATACGGAACAAAAAATGATAGTCAAATTTTTGAGAATTAAAAATCCAGAACATTCAAAATAAAAAATCAAAATAAATTAATGTAAACCACAATTTTGAAAACCGAATACTCCAACCAATGTTTTCAATTGATGTTAAGTTTTATATACCTACATAGGTACAAACATTGTTGTACTTATATTAAAAAAAATATAGAAAAGTTGAAAGCAACTACTCAGAAGATCAGAAAAGTTAAAGTAATATCTTGTAATCCCATACTTGGCTTTTAAGTCCCTTTCCCATAAATGGAGAAAGAAAATATATAGAAATCCCCCTTCAATCTTATTTGACTCTGTGTAAGAACAAATGTCTTATACTATTTTTGAACTTTTACTACCTACGTACACAAATAGTTTTTATAGGTCAAATCGAATTGAATAGGATTACGAATTTGTTCTTCAATTTTTGTGAAGTGAATCCTTAAGCAGGAATCTATGTTTGTAGGTTCAAAAAAAAATTGGAACGTGGTACCTAGTTTGTATTATTTTACTAAGCTTATGTATATCTTATATGTTTTCTGGAAAGTTGTTGTTTTCTACAGAAATTCTATAGCTATATACACTTTCAAGAGAGGCAAAAGTAGTATGATGTATGTTTATTTACAAGTATACATAGGTGATAAGTGGAGTTGAAGAGTTAATATTATCTATATTTTTAGGAAATAACCAAATGTTATGACCCATACAAAAATATAGCAAAACGTGTTAAACAGTTAGGGCCAGTTGTACAAATATTTGATCCGTGGTTCAGGAATTTTAACTCACCAATTTCGGCGGATTAACTGTGGTTCAACGATGGTTAAGGCATGTAATTGGCTTTTAGTGCATATTGGAACCTTGAACCATCGTTGAACCTCAGTTAACCCGGCGAAATCGGCGAGTTAAAATTCCTGAACCACGGATCAAGATTTAAACCACGATTGTACAACTGGCACTTACACACTGATAAATTTTTATATCTCCATTTTTTTTTTTGATAATCTATGTATTGTATATTATGTGGATTTAAGAATATAGAGAGGTGCAAAAAATCCTCTTAATTAAAATTTGCCTACTTAAGTATTATATAACATTACAGACCATTAGAAATAAATAGTACAAAATAAGCACTAGCACAGTCACTGTGGCGTATACGTACTTTTTTATCGGCATTATATTAGTTAGTTTTAAAAATCTGTACATCACAGCTTAAAAGCTAATTTTGAATAGCGAATTAAGTCAGAGTTTATTGTTTAAAAAAATTCAAATCGATTTCGAATTTTATGCGACTAAAATTTTACTGCCTTCGGCACAAATAGACTTTTGTCTTTTAATCATTGTTGAGTGGTGTGAAGTTTTAAGTTCGTGCATCTTTTAGTGCACTGTTAGTATTGCAGCGTCATCAGCAAACAATTGCTTCGATAATGTCTTCTTTTTGAAGAATATCGCTTGTAAATAAATTGCTAAAAAAATTGGGCCTTAAGCACTGCCTTGTTGTACGCCAGCCACTGCTTCTTCTAATACCTAACTGTTAGTATTGCAATGTCATCAGCAAACAATTGCTTCGATAATGTCTTCTATATATACTATATGCTGACACATTTATTAAATAACATTAAAGCCATCTTGTAAAACCCTAAAGCCATAATATCAGCTATTAGAAAATTTATTATTTTAACTTCTAATTTTCATCCTTGATTTTTCTTTGCATATTATTCCCCAAAAGTTGACACCTAATTTTATTCCAAAATAACCAAGAATAAGAAAAATCTTCGCAAAGATGCAGAAACTATACAAAAACACAGACCAAAACCCCATGGGAGAAAGCAACTATATAACAGCATAAAAGTGGTGTTATATAAGAAAGGATATTATTTCGTGTCAGATAGGATGATGAGCTAATTAGGGCGCACTCTTGCGCAAGTGTTAATGAGTTTTAATTATTGACAACGGATGGGGATTACACCAGTATAATTTACTTCTCCTCGTGCGTCCTTGTTTTCTTTTCCCGCCCTTTGCATTATTCTCTATGTATGGAAGATTTCCTAGATGCAAGAGCATCGATCGTCTACACATCACAGACATCAAGGCAACACGTACTATGCATTTTAGTTGGATTTTGGCTGAAGTGTTTTACATCTTGTAAATTACATCATCAAAGAAGGAGCTCCCGGCTGCATCTACACACACATACTATAATCTCCCACAAGCACACATAAATTAATTCTATTTTTGATGATGACTTGTAGTAGAAAAATGAAAAGGGGTAAAGTCTCATCTTTTAGCTTTTACCCATTCCAAAGGTAACGGATATGTCGACGTGCTGCCTTTCACAGGTTTCCTAATTAATTAGCAATTTTGAATTTTCAAAGGCTTTAAATTGTCATTAGTTCTAACACCATATGACAACCCATATAATTTCAACATTAAACCATCTCCCTTATGGGTACCTATAATTCCCTAAATTTATATTTCTGCATTCTATCTTCATAAATATATAAAAACATATACATAGTGCTTTATATAATCGCAAAACATTTCTTCCTCTTGAGCGAATACAAAATCACTTCAAGTGGAAAATTCATTTTATATATAATATGAAGGTAGTATATAGGGATAGCTTATTTATCCCTAGGGAAATTCTCCTGCCTTATTGGCAGATATGAAATGCGGTTGAAGGCTAATGATGATATTCTTTTTTATATTACAAACAGTTAAAATGGTTACATCCTTACTAACATCATTGTCTTCGCGTCGATGAAGTCTTCCTCATTTTCGTCTGTTTTTTGAACGAAATAAGGATTTCCATTTATATTGAATAATAAATTCAATATTTTTAGGAGTAAGTGTAGGAGGCTTTAATTAACATCTTTAAGGAACTTGTTTAATTGTTATGGATGTTAAACTTGAAAGATATAATATATGTATATCTAACACAGGCTAAGATGATAGGCAGTAAAGCATATAATTAACGGATGGTGATGAAGATATGGAGTGTAATGAATACTGCTAGATTAAGTTTAAGCCATTAAGTGAATTATGTTTCTCTTTGGATCTTATAATTATTATCTTAAGATTTTGCTTAGTTTGTATTTTAAGAGAGTACCTATAAAGTTAACTATTCTTGGACCAAATTAACAGTTTTTGTGGTGGTATTTCTTACGACAGAAAAAGATAAAAATGGATCATTTTTCGACATTAACTGCAGATCTATTTAGCGTATAAATAGCACATATTACATTTTTTGATGACTTTTTCTATTTCCTTGATTGAAAAAAGTATACGAATAATTCCTTGTGATTATGTTATGTGTGTAGGTGTCTTAAGTTTTGCATTCAACTAAATATTTTCTTGTTAATATCGAATAAAAAACAACGTAGGTTCCGCAATTCTGTCTGTTTGTCTGGCGATTGTATTTCCTCATAGGCAAACAAAATTACTGCTTAACTCCAAAAATATTAAACTTACATAGCTGCCATATATGTACATATACAACTTTTATTAAAGAGGTTATTCATATGGAAAACGGTTCTTGATAAAAAAAATAATAAGTGCTTAAGTATGGTCTGAATTTTGGTAAACATCAAAATTAACAAAAACTTTTAAAAATGATACCTGTCCTAGAACAGTTTTTTTTTTTCGATTTTCTCATTTACGATAAAAATTAAAAATTAATTTAACTTCATATTGCCATTTTAAATTTGAAAAAAAAAATATTTTTTTGTTGTATTGATAAATGTCTTAAACACGTTTTTTTTTAAACTAGGTTTTTGGCTTTTATATGCTAATTTTTAAATACTTAAATTTTTTTATAGAAAGTGTTAAAGAAATTTTATATTAAGATCTATAAAAAAAAATTGTTTTAAAAATTTCTAATTTTTTTTAAATTTATTTAAATTTTTTAAAAAAATATTCTGAGCTAAAAATTGCTTTAGGTGTTATTTTAGTACTTAAAGAGTCATGCGATTATATTGCTTTATATCTTTGTAAAGTTGTAATTTTCTCAAAAAATTGCTCTACAGATTTCTTTAAAAAAAATTCAATTAATTTGTGATTAAAATTTTCTTAAAATGGTTTTGAATTGCAACTCCCATAGAACCATTTCTTACTTGCGGTATATGCACTATATATATGTATGTAGCAAATTTTTAATTCGTAAAAAAAATTAAACTTGATTTGATCAAACTTGACATAACGATGATAGGGAAGACGAAAAAAATGGGTCTTGCAATTCCGTCCGTCTGTCTGTCTAACTGTCTGTGGACTCGTCTGCAGCCTAAGCCCAAGGGCCGATTTTAATTAAACTTTGTATAAAGTGTTTTTAGGACATTCCCCCGATAGGTTTTTTTCATTTTCTTTTTAGGACCAAAAATAACTGTACCTGCCATATCATTTTTTTTTAGCATTTTTGGAAATTCTTATTTTACTCAAAAATGGCTCGACAGATTTTTCTAAAAAAAAAATTATTAGGTACATATATGCCACCTTTTTGTGAAAATTAAATTGCAAAAAACTGGTTTTAAATGTTACCTCTGATAAAACCATTTTTTTTATCTTCGTTTTTCTCGAAAAGGAATAGACTGATATTGATAATAATTTTTATTTGGGGAATCTTCTGGAAAATTTAAATAGTTTTTTATACCAAAATTTTCAAAAAGTTTTTTTTTTTTTTATTTTTAAAAAATGTTTCAATTTTTTTTTTGAAAACCAAATATTTCGAAACCGATTTGTATGAAACTTGGTAATAAGCGGTTTTTTAAGATGATTTAAAATATTTTAAAAAAATATTTTTCTTTTATTCAAAATTAACTCCATATAAATGTTAAAAAACCGTTACAGAAAATATATTTTCCCGAAAACTACTTCTACGATTTTGATTAAAATTGTTCTAGATACTTATATTAGTATGGTCTACGATCTGTCAAAAACAAAATGTACAGTTAGCCATTATTAAGAGTATCTCTCATAGAACCATTTTCTTTATTTTGAACTATTTAATTATGTGTGTAACCGAGTTAAGTTAAATTTTTTATACAAAAGCTTCTCAAAGGTTGAAATAATAATAAAAAAAATTAAATTTTTTTTTTGAAAATTCGATATTTCAAAAACGGGTAGATAATTTTTTTCGATATTTGATTTTTGATTCAACATAAATAGATACTAAATTGTATACCAATTTTTTTTTTTTTTAAATTTGTACAAATTAATTAAAAAAAAAAAAAAAACGCTCCTACGATTTTAATTTTTTTTTCTCCAAAACTAAGATGAGTCAAAGAAATCAGATGGTGTTCTTTTTTTTAGATCTCACAACAATTTAAGAAGATTTTTTTTCATAAATTTATTTCGAATTATGTTGATTTTTAATAGTTTTTTCTAAGTTACATGTATAATTCTAGTTTAAACTTAAGGCTCCCATAAAAAAATTATTTACTTATAATACACTCAATCTTTAAAATTCGAAGAAACTTTTACTACAAGAGCAAGTTTGTGCGTTATTTTCATGTTGGCATCAGAATTTTAGTAGTAGCCCGTGGAGTAATGGTTAGTGCGTTGGACTGTCATGCCAGAGGTCTGGGTTCAATACCAGCCGCTTCCACCTTAGTTTTTTTTTCGAAGCTACTACCTCTTGCGAGGAAGTGACAAATCCTCCAAGAGTATCTCTTGTCATAAAAAAGTGCCGCTCAACTTAGCCGTTCGGATTCGTCAATAAACCGAAGGTCCCCCCATTCCTGCAGACACGCACACAGGAGTGGTTGAGAGTTGTAAGTCACTAGGCCCTAGCTCTTCATGATCTGTTGTGCCACCAAATTTATTTATTTATTGTTATCAGGATGATGAGGCGGAGTAGGTATAGGGTTCATCCCAGTTCCTGCACAAATGGCCTAGTCGGAAAATACTTCCTCAAACTAATGACATATCAAATTTGCCACTTAAAAAAAAATACATAATGACATTCTTTCAAAATTTTGAATGTTCCCTTCCCCTCCTCACACCTAGCTTACTTAAATAATGAAATCACTTAAATTCAAATTTACCATAAAATGTCTAATCATACAAAAAAGTTAGATTTTGACTTCTTAATATGTTCGAAGCTCTAACTAAATGTATAGGGTATTTCTTGGGAAATGCTTAAGACTTCAAAACAAAGCTCTGAACCAAATTTCAAATTTGTCGAAATTTCTTTTTGATGTATATGTTCATTCTTTCGTCTAATATACTAAATTGGGGTCCAATTAAAACAAAATGAAATATACATTATGTATGTACATATTTGGTACACCAACATAAACCGGCCTCTCGTGTATACACATATATTCCCATAAAATTACCAAAACTAATTACCATCAAAGTCTATCATCTTCAGAATAAATTCCAAAAATGTATTTATTATTATTTCAATATGAACTTATAAGACACTTCGAAGCTTTGTTGTCAATTCCAAATGAGTATATAACGTCCTTCACCATGAAATTACTTGAAGCAGATGTGTAATAGGTGTTCCTGATGTAACATATAGGTATAGGTTGGCACTATGCCAACAGTTGAGAAATATAACGAAGACGTGGAGTGAATATTAAAGTGGCTTCAACCAACCAAACTACATAATCTCTTTGATTTCCTTGATATCCTATATACGTCCACTTGCCCGAAGCAATTTATATCACCTCCACCGTTGCGTTGTGGCGACCCATATTTTTCCGGTCAAGAATACCTACACAATATTAAATATCAACCAATTGTCTGAAAATCTCTGTGAATTGTTCTTAACATTGCAGCAGTATGTTTAATTCACACGAACAGTATTAAAATGTCGAAACCATAATTTTCTACAGGGCTGTGCATAATTTGTATTGAACAGTTATTTATTTATAATGGTGTTTCACAACCTATTTTTTTCCCAAAGTATGGTTTTTGAAAAGATATTACTTATCACCAACACTTTAAGTAGGTACATTAGGGCCAGTTGTACAGTCGTGGTTCAGCAGTGGTTCAAGATTTGAACTCAGTTCAACTGCTATGAAGTGTTGTACAATCAAGGTTTAAGACTTAACTCACCACTGAACCACGAAAAATTTAACTCGCCGATTTCGGCGGGTTAACTTGAGAGTCAGCCAGGGTTCAAGGATGTGATTGGCTATTATAATTTTTGATGTAGAATTTTTCTTGTACCTCTACATGCTATCTCACTTCAAACTGAATTTTGTTGACAGTCACGATAAACAGATACAAGGTATGCTTATTTTATACACCCGAGCCACCATCTTGGAATTTTTGTGTCGTCACAATCTTATTTTTAGTATTATTTTCTTTTTCGATTGAGGATTATCATTAGAATTCGGCATTTAAAAGAATGATTTGAGCAAACCTTGTGAAATAACTTATGATGTTTGTGCGATAAATTCACAAATCGAGCAATCGACTGACATTTGACATTGACGTAAGCTATATTATATACTCAATTTTTCTAGTATATAGACTTTAACTCGAGTTCAGTTAACTCTCACCTGAACCACGACTGTACAACGCACTCGAAGTTGAACCTGGATCACGATTTAACTCGAGTTTAGTTGATCTGCGGTTCAGCGTAAATTTGTACAACTGACCCTTAGTATTTAATGTTATTATGTCCCACTTCAATAGCACGTAAATTTAAAATTCAATCATGGACTTATGTTCCATCCAATTATTACATAATTTCATATTTTTTTTTAAATAAGGGTCATAGATCAATAATATTCACAAAAATCGGTTACACCAAACCAAAATCAACACCAGCTAATGAAATCAACACCAGCTAATGAAATCAACACTTTGGGTCTTGTGAATAAAAAAAAGCTAAAGGGAACGTTTTTAATACAAAAATGGATATTAAATGTAATTCTGCAGAAGAATTTTGGAGTCAAGGTGTGCTTCTCGAAACCTCTGGCCTTTCCAGCGATGTACGAAGTTTAACAAAAACATGTCTCCGTGAAAAATTCTTTTTATTAAAAATTAATAGTTTCCTGTCGGAGAGGGCTTGCTCATTTAGTACATTTTAGAACACATATCAAAAAATTTGCTGTCGATTTTTTTCAGCAAATTCCTACCGCCTTTGTTGAATTCCAACAATAAATTTAACGATAAAAAATAAATAATACCCCCCCCCCCCCTCCCCCCCAATTCGTGATTTTTTTGGTCAGCATAACTTTTGAAAACTTAGAAAATATTAACGACATAAAACCATTCGGTTTTACCGAAAAAACTTACCATTTTGGAGGTTTTGTCAGTTCACTCATTCCACACGAAAAGTATTATTTGCCTACTTCATTTACTTTGAAAATCTGTGATTTTCTGTGCTCGACAAGGAAGTTTCGAGATGTCAAAATTTTCGTTGCAATTGGGTTAAACATAAAAAACTATCATTTTCTAATGCAAAATTCCTGAAAAAGCCATCTAGAAGGTTTCATTCCAGATGTCCCTGCGCCTATAATATGTAGGTATACTTACTCACAGACTTAAGATTGTCCAGTTCAAAAAAAAAAAAAAACAAAAACATTATCTAAATTAACGCATTTTAAGCTGGATTTTTCTTAATTCTGCAAAACTCACTCCTTTTCTCATTTTCTCTAATTCGTGCTTTGTATTTTGGCAGCACTGCAACAAAAAATCACTCATTTTTTGTGGAATATTTTTTGAATTTTCGGGAAATTTCTTCTCTAAAAAAATTATTTATAATTTGGATTTCATCAAAAATTTCACAAGAAACTGGAAAGGAAGTGAAAGAGAACCGTTTAGGCGGTACGACTTCGAAGACTGAGCAAATCTGCTATGCGTGGGTTCAAATCTAATGTGCTCAGCACCACTAATAGGAGACTGATGATAGGGTCTGGCACCCTTTGAAACAGCTATAATCTCCAGCCAAAAAATAGAACGAATTAAAATACCTAAAATTAATTCGTAAACAATTGGTGGTAGCTTCATTAAGTTCTTGTTGTTCAAAAATTCAATGAAATTGACGGAATAAATATAAAGTCTAATAAACTGACATTTTAGTATGAATAATACAAAAAATAACAATAATTTTAACAAAGCTACATTATGAGTTTCGCTTGCGAGTCCTACCTGGTAGTTGATCCTGGAATTATGGGGCCGCACAGTTGTTTGATTAAAAAACTGTATTTAGATATTTTTACAGGCAGATTCTTCTTTTCAAAATAAAGTTTCTGAAAATTATATTATGAAAAAAAAAGTAAAAAAACAGTAATTTTGAAAAATGTATATATTTTTAAAAAGCTATTTTTTTTTACATTCAATTAAGAAAAAAATATTAAAAAAAAATCATATTATTAAAAAAAACGAAGTTTTCTTGAAAGTATTTCAGTCCGAAATTTAATGTAATTTACAAATTTAATTAAATTAGTGCCGTATTTGAGAAAAAAATTAGAAAAAAAACAACGAAATATTTGTATGGAACTACATGTCCTAGATGCAGATCGGCTCAATAAAAAGTTAATTTCCTTTCTAGTGAATTTGAAGCAAATCGACTCAACCGTTAAGGTTCTAGATCCATTATCGTAGTGTCAAGTTTAATTATAATCTCGAGTTTTTTTTTACTTGAGACTTATTCTGCCCCTATGGAGCAAGTAAGAAATTAGTTTCTAAAGGCACTTCTCTATAGAAGTTTTTTCAAATTAAAAGTTTCTTTTGAAAAATCACTACCAAATAAAGTAGCCAGAGTCTACTCCAATAAAATAAAATAAAATTCAACGCAATTTCTTGGATTTTCAAAAATCTGAAAATTTTGCACAGCACTGTATATGATTGACAATCAAAAAACCCCCAAGGATAAAATGTCATAATTGCCAGAAACATAAATACACTGCCATAAGTGCGACAAGCCTGATTGCGAGAACCCAAAATTGTCAACTTTACCGTCACAGTACAACAGAAACAACAGAACAACAATAACATTAAAATAAAGACAGAAGCGAGAAGAAGCCGTCAAGAAAGTAGCCACAGGGCACTGTGGCTGGCTATAGCTAGAGTATATGTATATACCTACTATATAGTACGGCACCCAGCATCAACTTAACACGAAGCAGAGGAATGAAGTGAAAAGGGTGTTTTGGATTGGGCCAAGTGTCATAGCCAAGTTATCGACCTGTTGTCTAGAAGAGTATATGGTGCGTCTGTGTTCTGTTGGGATCTTTATGTTTAGTGTTATTAACATTTCACCCAGATTTTATACCAGATGTTTGGATACTATTTGTAGGTATCTGGATATGTATAGTTTATCGCAACGGCATTTTGTTCATTCTGCCAAATGGCAATATATATAGTAACCAAGGACATTGCCAAAGATGGTTTGTGGCTTGGGGTTCAATGACTCCGTAGATTTTGTTACCTCCTGATGCCATTGTTGGTCGTGTGAATTATTTTGCTGCCATTGATAATGGCAATGGAAATTGCTACTACTAAGATTAAATGTGGTCAATGGGGTTACGATTTGGTAATTGAACTCTGGATTGAATTTATGAAGTCGCATTATTATGTGGATTTGTTCAATTGAATGCCTTTAACTTTGAAACTATGGATTTATTCTGCCGTACAGTTCTGTAAGTGACCACAATTACTATATGATTATGATTGAAATTAAGTTCCGTATTATTGGGTTTTTAATATTAGCATTTCAAAAATGTTGCTTCCGAATACATACATAAATGGTACAATTTCTATAATTGCGCACAACTCAAAGCTTCAGAAATAGATGGAACCTACACTTCAATTAGCCGAAACTGAAGGGGTAAGGTGAGACGCACTTTCTTATGGAAAGAGCTATACTCATGGGAAGGATTCATCAATTCCTCGCAAGAGAGCAACTGCATCTGTTGTTAAGTGACAGAGATTATGGGATTCGAACACACGACCTTCAATGGGATAGTCCTATATACACTTTTACGTCATAGGCAACTACATATATGTATTTCACATTTTTATCAAAATACATTTTAATCTACGCGCATTGACGGTAGTTGTTGTCGAGCGAATTTTTATTTTGCCTTTGAATCTAATTAAAATCCGGCTCGAAGGACCAAATGTTGTGAGGCAAGACCAATAAGAAAGAATAATTATAATTAACAATCAAAATGAGAAGCTGTTTTAATTTTTACTTGGAAAATCATCAAGGTAAAAAAAAAAAAAACTTCATTTGATGCTATCCGCTAATTGTTAATTTCCTTTTTGACAACTCGCACGTCATTCGACTGTGCGCATAACTTAAGAATGACTACAGTGATTTTGCTATTTCTTTTTTTTTTTTTTATATTTCGAAATAGTCAGAATAAGTTTCTTTTTTCTTAAGTAAGGAAAAATTGAATAAGTCCACTGATCCGATAGGTGGCTCTGAAATCAGTTGTTGAATTTTTGTATGTATGTATTGTATGTATGTATCAAAGTGACTCATATTCACTACTATACAGGGTAATTGGTATAAGGTGCACCAAAAAGCTGGAGTGAGTAGGTTGGGTTAAGATAAGAAAAAAATCGTATCGGAGGGAGGCGGGAGGGGTAATTTTCTAAAAAAAAAATCGACTTGAAATAGAAAAAAAATTATTAAAAAACAACGGCAACACTTACAATGTCATGTTATACTTTTTTTAAAGCCAGAAGCTTGTTCTTTTATTTTCTTTTTAATTCAAAATATTTGAGAAAATAGTTTTTGAAATATTAATTTTCAAACTCAAAATTTTGAAAAAATAATGAAAAAAAATTGTGTTCAAACCAATTTTTTTCAAAAGTTTATGTTATAAGGTAATATTTTTGTAACAGTCGATGCTCCTATCAATTCCCGGGCAAACACTAAAAACCGGATGCCTAAGTGTTTTCTAGTTTTTGAGAAAATTGAAAATAACGAAATCTACTTTACTAATAAATTAGTAGAAACAGAATCTTTGGAGCAACAAAATAACCGATGGAAGTCAAATTCAAGGAAAACTTACTTTTGTTATTTTCAATTTTCTCAAAAACTGAAATACATTTTGATATCTGGTTTTTAGTATCTGACTGAAAATTAATGGGAGCATTGAAAATAGTACTTAATGACATAAAATTTTGAAAAAAATTATTTTGAACACAATTTTTTGATATTTTTTTTTTTTTCAAAAATTTAAGTTTGAAAATTAATTTTTGAAAAACTGTTCACTAAAATAACTTATTTTAAAAACAAAATAAAAGAAGATTGCATTTAACTGATTGCTGTGAAATTAATGGCGAAAAAAAAAATGATAGTCATTTAAGATTGCCTTCATAAAAGATTAAATTCTTTTACAAAACTGATTTGCAATATTGGTCAATTGATAATTGATAATCGTATGTTGAAACATTTTCAGAAAAAAAAAATGTTTATGGCTTTACTGTTTGGAAACAAATAAATTTTTACCTAAACGAACACAAAATAATGAATATGGATTTAATGCAATTTAGGAAAATTCTTTACTAGATTTAAGAGGTTTACATACCTCTGTGTCCAAAAAAAATTATGGAAATATTATGGAAATCGTAAATATAGAATAAATAAACTCTTTCTATTTTCTTAGCTGACAAAAAAAAAAAACACACAAAAACACTATGTGTGTAGGAAAATCATAGAACGAACGCCTTCGCCACCCAGAGTTCCGTTGGTCGTTCTTCCTCCGTCACCATTCCATTATATATCATCCTCTTAAAGTCAAATTTAAATGAAGTGGAATAATTGTGCTG
Source organism: Epistrophella euchroma (assembly GCA_947049315.1). Taxonomy (NCBI): domain Eukaryota; kingdom Metazoa; phylum Arthropoda; class Insecta; order Diptera; family Syrphidae; genus Epistrophella; species Epistrophella euchroma. Next base: position 124,974,574 of record OX346246.1, read on the forward strand.
CTGCTGATAATGGAAGTATGAGAGGCACCAGCTTAGCCGCAACGTTCCACTTTACATTGCCAAATTATGCTTCATTGGTTTGTTTCACATGGGAATGAATGACTCTTCCTTTCTACACGTAAAATGCTGATACTGATGATGACAACGACATATGCTATGAATGTATATACATATAAGACTATGTTGATGATGACAACTCTTCTTCGAACACGAGGACGATGATGACATAGACTAAATGGGTTGTTCTTCATGACCAAACCAAACTGCATCACTTGGCATTTTTCATTCTGTTCTCTCAAAAATTCCACATTCGATTTGACTCCATAGTCAAGTTGAGTCCTTCTGTGAATGTGACTGTGATGTTTTATGAATGGAATTTCAAATAACGTATCTTTCGTCGTAGGAAATTGTTACACAAACCTCCTCTACTGTACGTATACGATACCGCATCAACACCAACCACCCCAGAGATACTTAAGGAAGCATAACCGGAACGAAATGTGGTGGTGCGGCTTAAAAGTCATTCATCCGATTGGATGCCAAATGTAGTGAAACAATTTGCTGTACGAACATAATATAATATTTATCTACATTCTGGTATGGGTGGACCTTTATTATTGGACTGCACTTTACGTCAAAGGTGAAAAATCAACATGTGGGATCATAAATTTTACCACAAAACATACCAAGCTAACACTAAAAGATACAACAGCGTGTTGTTGTTGTTTTCCTGTTGTCGTTTTTATTGAAATATACACCCTGAATCATTTTATTGAAGTCTGAACTGCTACCATTTTTGTATTTCAGATATTAACTAATATTTTTCTTTTTTTTGCTCGAAATGAAAAAAATCGAAGAAATTTGTAGAATTTTAGGTTTTTTTGAAAATAAAATGTTCTTATAGTAATTATTTTCAAATAAATTTTTTGGTTCTTATTTAAATTTTTTGTATAATAAGAAAGTGCTAAAGGCATGGACTTATAACCAGTGGCAGACCATGTGACAAAGTACATAACTTTAAATCAAAATTTTTTTCTGATAGGCATGCATTTCCATTTTTGAAAAAAAAATGCATTAAGTCACATCAAGCAACACAAAGTGTATGCAGAGAACTTCTATGGGACTGGGACAAGAGTCTTTCATTCGCATACACTCTTAGGTAGGTAGGTAGAGATGGCGGCCCCGAGCAGCCTAAGCTCGGTGACCCAATTAGCGCTGAGGAGCGCCGTTTTGATACCATGACTCGTGTGACCTATATAAAAAAGAATCGGTGTTATAAGAGGGATTTACGGATCAAAATGCCAGGCTAGGCAGATTGTTGGTTTCAGAAGTCCATTTACCACCTACTTGTAGTCTATGGATTCTGACGGGGGAAATGGTGTAGTAGTAGCAGCTACTTAAAGAATCATCTTAGAGCCATTTCGACCCGTTGAGAAAGGAGATCAAGTCTTTGATCTTCAGTTCGGAGAGTTCATTGAGATCGTTAAAAAAGGCTTTTCCCAATGATTGTGTTCTGATTCTGGCCAGAGCGGGACATTTACACAGGAAATGGTAAACAGTTTCCCTTTCCTGCTGGTCCCCACAGCTACGACAGTGAGTATTGTGAGGGATGCCCAGCTTCACCGCATGTTCTCCGATGGGCCAGTGCCCAGAAAGGGTCGCAACGACCCTGGCTATGTCTCGCCTGGGTCTGCATAAAAGGTCAGTTGTTCGGTTTTTGCTATAGGTGGGCCACGTCTTTCTGGATATGACGCAGTTAGCTAAACTGCTCCACCTACGGTTGGATTCATTTAGAAAAATTGAGAATATATTGCCCTTCATAACCCCAAGAGGAATGTTAACTCTTTCCGCAAGAGAGTCATGAAGGGCTGATCCTTGCCTGGCCAGTTCGTCTGCCCGCTCGTTACCCTCAATGCCACGATGACCCGGAACCCAGATAAGAGAGATTTTGAGGTTCCCGTCTAGGCTTGCGAGCTCATCACGACATTGTCGAACCAATTTGGAAGACGAAAGTGGCGAAGCAATAGCTTTAACGGCTGCCTGACTGTCTGTCAGGATGGCAGTATTACGGTTCTTGTTAGGGTCTTGTTTAAGTATCCTGCATGCTTCCCTGATTGCCAGCAATTCCGCCTGGAAAACACTAGCGAAGTTAGGAAGCCGATAAGATTTGGAAATGTTCAGAGATTCGGAAAAAACACCCGAACCAACTCCACACTCCATCTTTGAACCATCAGTGAAGATAGTTGTGTCGAAGCCTCTCGTCACGAGGTCATCTTTCCATTCCTCCCTGGTAGGAAAAATAACTTTAAAATCCGAACTGAGGTCCAGAGTAGGAGTGCAGTAGTCAGTGGATGTTGAGAACATGTCCATAGGGATCAGTTTTGTAATATTACTATGACCATAAGGTCTGGCAACCCAACAATTCGACTCTTTTAGTCTTATCGCGCTGCAGGATACTAGATATTTTATATGTAAGTCGGGTGGTAGTAGGTGCAGAAAAACGCTTAAGGCATCTGTTGGGCATGTTCGTAAGGCCCCTGTTGTGCCAACGCTAGCTGTTCTTTGTACTTTTTTTTAGCTTGTCTATGTTGTAGGCTTTATTAAGCGCGGGCCACCATACAATTGAACCGTACGTGAGGATTGGTCGTACCACGGCTGTGTACGTCCACAGTATCATTTTCGACTGGAGGCCCCACTTTTTACCAAATGTTTTGCTGCAGGCGTAGAAGGCTATGCAGGCTTTCTTTACCCGTTCTTCAATATTTATTTTCCAGTTTAATTTAGGGTCGAGAACTACGCCCAAGTATTTCGCACTGGAGGACAATGAGAGAGTTTGACCGTTAAGTCGGGGTAGAGTGAAGGGTGGTATTTTAGTTCTGGTAGTAAAGAGCATCAGTTCAGTTTTACTTTGGTTAACTCCTAGTCCACAACTCGTAGCCCAGTTACTAACCTTGTTCAATGCCATCTCTGTGATCTCACTGATCACGGGCGGGAACTTTCCTGACACCAATAGTACCAAATCATCCGCATACGCAACTGCCTTCACCCCACAATTTTCCAACTTAGCGAGAATTTTGTTCATGACTAAAAGCCATAGGAGAGGGGATAGAACACCACCCTGGGGTGTTCCTCTCCTAATATATTTGGTCGATTTTAAATTACCTAACGAAGCTTGAATCCTTCTATCGTTGAGCATGGATATAATCCACTCCCTGATGTAGTCTTCCACACCAAAAACAACGAGTGATTCCCAGATGGATTCGGTTAGGACATTGTTGAAAGCACCTTCAACGTCTAGGAAGGTAGCAAGGGTATATTCTTTAAAATGTATTGTTTTCTCAATTGAGCGCACTACTTCGTGGAGGGCCGTCTCCGTAGACTTACCCTTGAGGTATGCGTGTTGAGAGTTTACAAGAGGGCATTCAACTAGGATGTCCCTGATATGGTTGTCGAGGATTCTCTCCAAGGTTTTAAGCACAAAAGAGGTAAGACTAATCGGACGATAATCCTTCGCAGATTCATGCCCTCTCCTACCAACTTTTGGTATAAAGACCACTCTTACATGTCTCCATGACTCGGGTACATGATTAAGTTGGAGACATCCCCTGAAGATTGTCTCCAGCCACGGGACTGCCACAGTTTCTAGCTTTTGTAGCATAATTGGCAAGATGCCGTCTGGGCCCGGAGACTTGAATGGTGAGAAAGTATTAATTGCCCAGGCAATATTTTCTCTGGTTATAACGGTATTGATACGCTCTACACGAGCTAACGATATGTCACGAGTTCTAAGCGGTTCGAAGCTGCTGTCTTCGCAGCCCGGAAAATGAGTCGTCATCAGTAGTTCAAGGGACTCAGCTGGAGAAGCCGTCCAAGATCCATCCGGTCTTTTTAAGAAGGAAGGATTAGAATGCTCCTTCGATAGCACTTTACTAAGCCTTGCCGAATCTTTAATGTTTTCGATGGACTGACAGTATTCTCTCCAGCCTTGTTGCTTGGCTGATGCGAGCGCTCGCTTGTAGACTCTGAGACAATCTTTATAAGGCTGGTAAAACTTATGTTTGTGGCAGATATTGAAAATTGTTCTAGTCAACTTCCTGAGGTTCGACAGATCCTCGTTCCACCATGGGGGTAGGGTTTTGCGGCTATATTTCACTGGACAAGAGACCTTAAAGGCTAAGCTCAATGATGTTTCAAAGGTTTTCACCTTTGATTCTAGGTCTACAACCGAGTCAGTACTCAGATTCGGTATATTGCGCAGTTTAGAATTAACAATTTGACTGAATTTCTCCCAGTCAATTCTTTTAGGATTTCTGTACGGGGGAGGTGTTTCGGTCTCGAAATTTATATTGAAGAGAATCCATCTGTGATCCGAAAAGGAATTCACCAGGGACACTCTCCAATTTTCCACCGATGGTTTACAATTGTTGTTAGTAATGGTAACATCCAACACATCTTCCCATCCCTCATAGTTTTCCGAACTTGGAAATACGAAGGTAGGGGTAGTGCCTCTGTTACAAATGGTTAGGTTGTTTTCAATAATAAAATCAAAAAGTGACTCACCTCGTTCATTGATTTCTGTGCTGCCCCAGAGGGTATGCCGTGCGTTGGCGTCGCACCCAATTACGAGGTTTAGACCCTTGGATTTTGCTTCTTCAGTTACTTTGCGTACTTCTTCAGGTGGTGACGGCCTGTCATGCGCTGAGTACGCAGAAGCCAGTAGCAAGCTGCCTGCATTTTTATCTTCCAGCCTAACGACTGTCAGATCGGGAGTGCTAAAATTTGGACACAAAAAAGCTTTTAAGTGTTTTTTAGCTAAAATGCAAGTTCTTGGCTTACCCTGGTCTTGGTTCACGGTTGTGTAGAAAAGGTCGTATCGGGTGTCTTGGAGGCCTCGGACTCTGAAGCCATTAACCCACGGTTCTTGAACAACGCCGACGTCAATGTTCTCCTCCCTCAGGAAAACTTTCAGATTATCTGAAGCACACCTTGAGTGCTTCAGATTAATCTGAATGACCTTCAGCGCGTTTTTATCAGTTCGTCGATTCTGCAGAGTCAGGGCCTGGCGACTTGCTAGGAACCTCAACGCCGCCGATAACCTCGTCGATCTCGACATTGTCATCAGCTTTGTCGGGGTCTGCTCCCTGACTCTGCAGAATCTTTACCTTGACATTCCTGATGCCAAAACGCAGTTTGTATTCGGCTTGTTCGAGAGCCCCTAAGCTTTCCTCGCTGATCTTCAGAAGATAAGGCGCGCTGTTCTTCTGTGGTTCTTCAACCTTTATGACTGCCCAGTCATGCATTGGAACCAGCGGATTTAGCCTCTGAAGACCGCGGATCAGCTCCTGTCCGCTTGGCTTAATGCCCATGAGGGGCAACCAGATGCGGGCCTTCGGTTGCCTAGGGATGTCCTTAGCTGGGATAAGCTTGAGCTTCAAGCCCTCCCAGTCATTGCTGACCTTAGCGATGCTTGTACTAAGGAAATCCCTAGAGAACCTGTCCGCACACCTGATTACCCTGAATCCCCTGAGCATCTCGCCAGAGTCGAAACTGGGGTAAGGGCCCTCATTCGCGGTTATGGTGTAAGAGAACACCATCTCAGAGAGCTTGCCCTCGATTGAGTTCCACACATTCAACAGACCTTTGTTGTTTGTGGAGAGCTCATCCACAATCGCTACCTGGAGGTCGTCCCTGACAACCTCACTAACAGTACGCGGTTGCGCTGCTCTAGGAGATGGCATTCCCTCAGTTTTAGTCTGACTGCCAAGCTTGGTTTTTTTACCAGGTCGGTTGGCCTCTTCACGAGACCTATTTCGCTTGACAGCCTTTTCTTGAGCTACCAGAAGATTGTTGTACTCATCAACAATCTTCTGGTATTTTATTTTATCGGAGGCGTCATTCTCATGAATCGTTCCAGCTTCCTCATTCCTGGCAATCTTGTCAAGAATAAAGGAAGCCCTCTTGAACTGAATCTTGAGAAGGGCGCCCGCCGATCGTCTGTTTTTGTTCCTCTGAGTAGCACTGCTATGGCTGGCATTGCTACACGAGGGTTCGAGGTTGGGTTTGGTCGGATCGGTAGACATGGGGGTACTATGGCTGGTACCGCTCATGTCACCTGTTTTTTCGGATTGCCCAATGACACCGGATCTTCCAGTGGTCATTGGGCTCTCCTTTAGGGTTTCCTGACTGGAGGCCAGGAGTTCATCCTCTAAGTCAGCGGATGGTAAGTCGTCTGTTATGTCAATTTCGTCCATTTTGTGTAACTTTTAAATTTGGTTCCCACGAGTAGGTCGGAAAGGAAAGGTCAGCCCCGGCAGAGCCGATATACCGGGGTAAGGCAAGAAGTAAGACGGACCCTGCCAAGGCGTCCGAATGAGCTCGTTAGCGACTGGTTTGCCCCCCAGCCTTCCATTTCTTCGGCACGGATTATGAAAAATCGCTCACTCCACCACTGAAAATTAGGGCCTCGTATCTATGGTCAAATCGCATTGCTGAGTGTTTTACTATTGAGGAGTAAAGGAACACCTCAGCAATTCGACCTGACCTTAGCTGATCACCATCTTGACAACGCACAAGATAAAAACTGTGGTGATCATTACCGCCCGGCACCCACTAGGAGGGTTTGATACGAGGATTTTTGCCGAGCGCGCATACACTCTTACTTTGAATGAATCTTTAATAAAGTTAGATACCCCAAGTTAGTGTCTTTCTAAGGAATAAAATTTCGGCAGCAAGCTATAGAAACTGGAATACAAATTTGTTATGAGCCCTAATAACATAACCTGATGGTGCATCATAAAAATAGTTTTATATTGTTTTCTTTTGACGGTAAATTTGCAAGAGAAATTAGGTGAATGGGTGTTAGATGGTTTATGGTATTTTTATGCAATTCAAACGATTTATGGACCACAAAGTGTAATGGGCTTATAAGGTGGTTGTGCAATAAGGCAAAAGAAATAAAAACCGTGACAGCGGATGGCGTGAACTGGATATTTTATAAGTATAATGGCTTTTGGTTGAACTTATGAAAACAAACGAACAAAATATGCACGACTTGATCGCATGAACTTGCTATTGTTGTTAAAAACTAAAATTTTATGATATCTTTAACGAAAGAATCTTAAAAAAGTCAAAAGTACCTATTAAAAATATTAGCGAAAAATTTTAAGGCTTTAACATGATACTACTACAGCAATTTTCTAACTTTAAAAGAGCTTTATTAAAATGTTCTTGGTTTTAAACATTTTTTACTAGTATTATATCAGGTAATAATCAGGTTAAGATTCCCTAACAAATTCCAGCTGAACACGCCTGAAACAGTGACAGTTCACACAATTTTAATATTTTGCACATTATGACGGAACTGAAGCCGTAGACGAAACTGGAAGAGCTGTCAAAAAGTGTCGTACGTTATTTTTTTTACATGCCCACAATGGAGCTGTACAGCTTTGAAAGTATTTTGAAGAAAAACAAAAGAAAATTATTGTGTACGAGCTCAGAATTCACATTTTTTGTTTCCAATAATTTTCCTTTTAATAAATAATTTTTTTCGCGATACAAATAACCACAATATTTTTTTCGAACCCAAAAAGTTGTTTTTTTTTTCATACAAATTGAAACGTCAAAAGTGCCGTACGTCAAAAGTTAAAAGTTGGTGAACTCTTCCGTCTGCGTCTGCAGCTCCGTATGCGTCTACGTTCAGTTGTGTTCGCAACATTGAATTTGCGTGTATTCAATATTTTGACAGCTATTCCAGCTCCGGCTCCGGTTCCGTCTGCGTCACCATTCTTTTCAGCCAGTTACTCCACCAAGCAACGGTCTTACAAGGGATATAAATACAGTGTTTTTAAAGTAAAATAATGATCTTCAAAAGACTTTGAATTTCGAATTACGAAACCCAGCATAGAGTTAGCTCATGAAATAGCATGATGGTCCGCATGAAATGAAAAAAGTCATTTTAGAGCCAAGATCTTTTTGACTTGAAGAGTGATTTTCAATTTTGTAATCAAAAACAAATGGGATTTGCTATTTTTGAAAAAGTAACAATACTACATTTGTTATTGTTAAAGAATATCCGATTAATTTTCTACCAATTAACTATATTATTAAGATTAACTTGAATTTTGCTTGCATCTAATGAAAATCTTAAAATACTAAAAATCTTGAGATCATCAGCATACAAAATACACCTTGAGTAGGAAAGATATTCTGGTAAATCATTAATAAAGATAATAAAAAGAAGTGGACCAAGGTGGCTATCCTGAGTTACACTCGAAAAACTAGTTATTTCATTATTTGAAAGTACATTTCCGATTTTCACAAATTGTTTTTGGCCAGCTTTTAATCCAATTAATGAGTGCGCAGTGAAACCCAAGCAACTCAAGTTTTTTATGTGATGCACATGATCGCAAGCCTTTGTGAAATCGGTGTAGATAACATCAATTTGCAATCACTATTCCAAACTACAAAGACAGTTATTTGTGAAAATAGACAAATTAGTTGTTGTCGATCTTCCACTCACAAGACCATGTTCTTAATATAATAACTAACCTATAAAATTTGTTTTTCACAATTGCTTCAAATACTTTAGGGATCAGCTGAAGTTAAGCAATATGTCTATAATTTTCAACAGATCCCTTAAACCTAAAAAGTTCATAAATCCCATAAAAATTTGTGTAGGATGATGATAGGGAAGACGAAAAAAGTGGGTCTCGCAATTCCGTCCCTCTGTCTGTCTGTCTGTCTGTCTGTCTGTCTGTCTGTCTGTCTGTCTGTCTGTCTGTCTGTCTGTCTGTCTGTCTGTCTGTCTGTCTGTCTGTCTGTCTGTCTGTCTGTCTGTCTGTCTGTCTGTCTTTCTGTCTGTGGACTCGCCTACAGCCTAAGCCCATGTTCCGATTTTAATTAAACTTGGTATAGTGTTTTTGGGGTATTCTTCCGACACTTTTTTTTTCATTTACTTTTAAGGACCAAAAATAACGGTACCTGCCATATAATTTTTTTTTCGCATTTTTGGAAAATCTTTTTTTTTTTCTCAAAAATGGTTCGACAGATTTTTCTAAAAAAAAATCAATAAATTTTATTAACTATATGCTACCTTTTTGTGAAAATTAAATTTCCAAAAAATGGTTTTAAATGGTACCTCCCGTAGAACCATTTTTTTATTTCCTTTCTCGAAAAGGAAAAGACTGATTTTGATAATTTTTTTTTTTGGAGAATTTTCTGAAAAATTTAAATAGTATTGTATACAAAAATTTTCAATTTTTGTTTTTTTTTATTTTTAAAAAAAGTTTCAAATTTTTTTTTTTAAACCAAATATTTCGAAATCGACTTTGTCGATTTTTATTAAACTTGTAACAAGCGGTTTTTTTAACATTATCTAAAATATTTTGAACAAACATTTTTCTTATAGTCAAAATTAACGTTACCTTCCATGTAAATATTAAAAAACCATTACAGAAAATATAAATTTTCTTAAAAACGACTCCTACGATTTTGATTAAAATTTTGGAATATCTCATTATGTCTGTTATTGTCACCATCACAAAAAAAAAAAAAACGCAATCTCCTCTACTATTAACAAGGCAAAGTATTTTGTACAAGTAAATGCTGTCATCTCTATATCGTCACCACATAGTAATTAACTCACAAATTACCTACACACACACATCCAAATTACATGCACAATCATAAATTACCAACTAATTAACGAGCTAAATTTAACTCATTATAAAGTCCCTGCTGTAGAAGTGTAGATCTTATAAATTACATATTTCTTAAAAATAAATTATACAAACAAAAAATGATAATGTTGTGGCAAAGTCAAATAAATCTCAAACTTCAAAACGAAAAGAATCAAGGGTAAAACTAGCCTTGAAAACTCCAAAAGGATGGATTGTTGAAAAAATTGATGTCACAAATGAAACAGTCCCGAACTAAGTGTCTTTATCTACATATTAAGTAAGGAAAATTCTCTACTTCTATGCCTCCACCGGCACCGCCTCCATCTCCTCACGATCTCATATTTTGAACATCATCTCTTGTTGCTTGACATAATAATGTTTTTTTTTTTCCCTGTTGTTTGTCTTGATCTCCCTCATTTCGATTTATTTACGCTAAATTAATTACAGTTTTTGCGGTTTATGAATTATGTGCGATAATTTGATTGACGAAAATCGTCTTTTTTCAAGTTGGGTTGAATCTATTAGAATATTCTATAATAGCATATACATAGTTAAAGAGTCAATTTAATAAGTATTTCTATGTTTAGACAAATGGATTCTATGTATAAGATGTTTTGGAATTTTTGGTAGATGCAAATTAAAGGAAACTAATTGGAACTATATAGGTATCTACCTAATTAGAAATTTATATGAAAACTTTAACGAACTTATAGTTTTCAACTTGTAGATAGGGACAAATTAAAGTCTTCTTCGTTGGCTTAAGAGAGTAGTTTTAAAAAAGTGGTCTTAAATTCTGTTTTCGTTTCACTAATCTTGATAAAAGTTTTGATTTTGTATTATTTACAATTCGTTCGCACCACTAAAAGAAGACTGATGATAGAGCTTGGTACTCCTTGAAATAGCTATATCTCCAGCCAAACAAAAATAAAACGAATTAAAATACCTACAATTAATTCGTAAGCATTTGGTGGTAGCGCTTTTAAGTTGTTGTTGTTCAAAAATTCAATGAAATTGACGGAATAAAGAATGGTCAAGTCTAATAAACTGACAATTCTCTGAATAATACAATAAATAATAATAAAAAATTAAAGTTTTTTTTCACATCTTCTTTTAACTCTCTCGAAAAGTGAGTTTCGTTTTGTTGCATTGGTTTTCTTTCCAACTTACAGAAGCCAAAACAAGAAGCTTAAATAGTCAAATGCAGTATATCAAATTCACACAAGGTTCTGTCATCAGTGTGCTTTGAGTGCAAAACATAATTATGTTATGCCATGAAATACATGTTGATGAATTTCTGTAATTCTATTTATCTCTTCCATTACCCGTTATAAGTCTGTCTAGCTTTTACAGTATGTGGTACAAAAAAAAACTACATCAACCAGTGTATCATATATTCATAGTTTTAAATTAAATATTAGCTACAGAATTCGTGCTTAAGAAACAAAACAGATTAAATAAAATCGTCGAAAAATCAGTAGAAGGGCCTTGGACCACGTTTGATGAGAGTCAATAAAAACTTTAATTGCGATTAAATAAAACATTGTATCAACAAAAAACTCCATGTTATCCCTTATTTCTCCTGTATTTCAATAAGGGATGGTTTGAAGAGTAAATACAATATTATCTCGGTAAATATTGATCTTAAGATAAATAGATTATGTTAAACAATATCCAAAAAAAAAATTGGTCAATCTTTAATTTCCAACAAATTTTATTTAAAATATTTCGACGCTGTCTTTGACCATACCAACAATGCTACAAAAAATATTTTCAAAACTGTAATGAAATTTAAAGGCTACAATTTTGTATTTAATTATTTCGAGTCCGGTTGATAATTTCGTCAGAAAACCACCTCACTTAATTTTTGAAAACTTATATCACAGAAACTATAAAGTTTCATATACAAAGGTATCATACGGAGAGGAAACAAAATGAATTGGGATGGAATTAAGGCGCAGGGCTATAACTTTTTTATTATTTTTATTTGATTGTAACTTTTTTGTTTTAATTTTTTAGGTAAAAAGTGCGTTTATATAAATTGTAGAGAATTCAATTTTCTACACAAATGTGCTAAAACTTTGTTTGTGCGTTCTCAAGATATCGCGAAGAACTCTTAACGCCTCCTTCAGATCCATAAAAAAAAATGTTGTCCTGTACAATTGCAAAGTTCGGCCAAAATTTTGTAACATTTTAATGGACTATTTCTTGGCATTAGCATTATATGGTTTTCCTTTCGACCAAAATATTAGTTTTTTTTTTGTTTTTGATTTTTTTGATCTGAGACAAGATTTTCCTTTCCTTTCAACCAAAAGAAAAAAGAGCCACATACATTATTGCAAACACAAAACAAATCGCGTTTTTAGTTCTATTTGCAAGTTGAGATAGGGTATCTGTATCTGACCCCCAAATCTGAATTGATTGAGAGGAAAACCATATTAGGAAGCAGTGACAAGCTGTGTCCTGTATTCCCTGAGCGTTGCCGCCCGAAAAAAAAAATTACGTCCCACATTTTCTGAAAAAAAGGCCATTTGCGTGCCATATATAAAAAAAACACAAATTCTTTTATTTTAATGATAAATAAAATACATTATGTGATTACGGGTTGTAATACAAAAAAAAATCAAAATAAACCTATTCGCATATTGTCAAAAATAGGAGCTTTCACGCAATTGATTTCGTTTAAATTCGTTTTATTTTAATTTAAAAAAAAATGGATATAAGAAAGCATACCATATTGAACTTTTGAAGCTTATCGTGTCAAAAAATCACAATCGTGCCACTTCGGCAACGCTGATTTAACCCTCCCTTATAGAATTGCAGAGATAAAAAAAAACATAGCGCGCTCAGTACAGTTATGTGCAAGCTTACTGCCTGAACAGAACAGAATGCTGCAACTGGAACTAGAAACGAAGCTGCAAAAATTGTCAAAAAGTACGTTCTACTTGTTGAGTCCCCAAAATGCAGCTGTACAGCTATTTTGAAGAGAAAAACAAAACAATACTTTTGTGTACAAGCTCCAGAATTCACATTTTTTATTTCCAATATTTTTCCTTTTAATCAGGGTCACCACTGGGTTCTCCACAGTACTAGCGCTTTGACTGCGAAATTTTATACTAGATGCAATATTTTGGTATTATATATGTCTTTGTCTCTTTACAAAAAAGTGAGATATGCATTTTTAAGAATTTTTTTTTGTACTGAATGATATACGGCGGAACTCCTGATATCAACACTGTATTTTCTCTGCCTATCCTGTTGTTAATGAAAGTCTTCTGTCATGATGGCATGCTAATGAAATCATTTGCCAGAAAAGTTCATGCATACTGTGCGCAAAGCTCCGCCCCCCCCCCCCCCTTTTTTCCTATCATCTTTTTCTATACTAGACCTTACAACATTCGTTGCATTTATATAATATGTATGGTACGAGTTCCTGCGCCTCATGGTGATGTGATGCCGAAAATATTGTATATTATTATTTATGTATGACGCATAGAGGGCACTGCTTGCATTATTTATCCTTTGTTGTTTGGTGTCGTCGTCGTGCCGTTTGTTATAGGCTAGAAAATAATTCAAAAATTTCATCGCATTTCCCGTTGTTGATGTTGTCGTCGCATCTAAATGAAGTCATCTCTCTTTCTCATACTAAAAAGCTGAAGTGAAAATAGAAAATTCACCAAAATAATTGATTGAAATGCGAATTGCTGATGGCATACGAAATACAGTAGAGCATTTCAATTAGAAATTTGACCAAATTAGGTTTTGTTTTCATTTACTTTATGGCTTATGGGCTTTCGATATGTAGTACAGTATACCTAGAGATAGACAATTTTAATAGGGTGTTTGTATTTTGCGCTGACTTAAAAATCTTGATTAAAAAAAAAATAAGTTCTCGAGTATTGTCATTTAAATTAATTTCTTAAAAACAAGATGCTCTATCATTTCTAAGCTAATGTTCGGTTTCACGAATATTTAACAGGCTTTTAAATGACGTATTTTGTATGGAACAAACGTCATTTTAATATTAAAAAGCCTTTTAAATAATTAAAAGGACTTCATGAAATTGGGTATAAAAGACTTTAATCTCATGCATCATATAAATAGAGTTCAAGATATATTAACCTTTTAAGCTTAAGATTCGGTTTTTTTTTTGTTGAGATTTTATACAACTCAACGTAAAAGCTAACAATTAAATTAATCTGAGTTTTAAAGAAATAAATTAGTTATGGGGGCGTATATTTTGCCACCTGCCAAAAACGGAGCTTTAAAATAAAGGTAAAATGAAAAATGTAACATATTATTGTTAAAAATCAACATAATCAAGAATAAATTTATTACAGTAGGACCTCGGTAATTCGAACTATTAGATACCGACTCAATTCGAACCACGGAGGTGTCCGAATTACTGGATACGTTTTTTGTAGTCAATATCTCGGCTGAGAAAGTAGTGCAAAGTGGTTTTAAGTATAATAAAATAATTCGTGTTGGTCGAAACAAGAATGAAAATATTTACTGCTTAAAAAAAGTTTAACAAAAGATGAAATAAAGTTCAGGGTTGTTTAAAGTTATTTAAGAAATTTAACATTGTGGTTTGCTTTATTCTTTTTAATAGTTTTCGCTATGGTTTCATGTTTTTAAATGTTGAGCTTGTCGATGAATTGTTGAATATTTATGTTCTACAAGATAGTCCAGTAGCTGAGGCACAGCTTTGCCGCTACTTATAATTTTTTGAGGTTGTAGAAATTTTCCTTCGCTATCAGAGTCACTTGAAACAAATTCATTGTCTAGGCTTTCATTTGCTGTATCCTCAACCCAGTCTCGAATTTCTTCACTGTCAATAAATTCATAATAAACTCATTTTGTGACGTGATTTGGACTAGAAGACGTGCCAATACAAATTCATCAGCGTTTGCGAATTTATCAGTGTCCTGTTCAAAAAGCTGTTGACCTAAAAATTCGAAATATAGAATAACAATTTTGGCAAGTGTTCGAATTACAAGATATTTAATGCAAAAAAATAGCTGTTCGAATTACCGAGTGTTCGAACTACCGAGGTCCTACTGTACTACAAAAAGATTTAAATTTTAGTATACTTATCTATCAATACCTGCATAGCTATTCAAGAAATTTGCAAAAATAAGAAAGCGACGAAAATCAGTCATTGGTGGTTGTAGTGTAAAGTTATTTGAGGAAAGTCGTAATTTTTTCTTTTTTTTTTTCTTTGACAGAAAAAATTATACCATGGAGAAAATATTTTTGTTTTTTCTGAAAGGTCTTAAGACCTTGACTGGCTACAAGGTTATCCAATATTTACTGGACACCCTGTACATAGGTTTTTAAAAAATAGTAGGCACCTACCCCATATTTTTAGTATTTGTTTGGAGTTAGGAAATCAATCTTAAAAAATAGCATTACCCTATAGTTTTAAAAAACATATCGAATTATAAAAAATAAATAAATTTTTTAAATCGAAAATTAATTTTTTGAACCTATTACAAAGTTTTATAAAATTATTTTAATTTTTTGTGTAATTATTACTATTTATACTTTTCCAAACGTCGTTCATACAGAACTGATCAGAAACAGTTGAACCGTTCCTATTCTATGTAAGGTGGTATATTAATAACAATTTTTCGAAAGTATTTTCTAACCAAGGGATAGCTTATTGTGTCCACTTAAATTTTTAACTTAACTAATTTTTAGAAATATCTGTGGATCTATGTAGGTATGAGAAAAATAAGATTTTCTAAAAATTATAAAAGAGATATTTGGCAGATACCGGTATTTTTTGTCCCTTAAAAAATAAAAAAAAAACATGTCTGGGAAATGCTGTTAGATATAAGGTTTCGATAAAATAAGGATTGTGAAAATGAATTTTTTCCCGAATTTTAAATGCAAACGCATACTTACCCAATTCCATATACAGGGTGATCGGTATAAGGTGCACCAAAAAGCTAGAGCGAGTAGGTTAAGTTAAGACCAGAAAAAAATCGTATGGTAGGGGGGGGGGGGGGGGGCTATTTCCCCCCGTTTAGGCGGGAGGGTAATTTTCTAAAAAAAATTTCTTAAAACAGAAAAAAAATATTTAAAAACATCGGTTAAATTTACAACGCCATGCTATACCTTTTTAGAAGAAGTTGTGTTAGTGAATAATTTTTGAAAAATTAATTTTCAAACTCAAAATTAAAAAAAAAAAAAAAAAATTAAATTTCAAACTAAATGTTTTTAAAATTGTATGTAATTATAAGTAGATACCTATAATTCCTGTTTTCAATTTTTTTAAAAAACTAAGATACATTTTAGCATCCGGTTTTCTGTTTTTTATTAAAAATTAATAAGAGCATTGAATTAAAAAAAAAAAAATAGTTTCAATTAAAAAAAAAAAAATTTTCGAATTTCGAGTTTGAAATTTATTTTTTAACTAACTTAATTTAAAATAAAAATTAAAGAAAAGATTTCTGGCTTTCAAAAGAGGTATAGCATGGCATTGTAAGATTTACCGTTGTTTTTAAATATTTTTGTTTCTGTTTTAAGTATTTTTTTTAGAAAATTGCCCCTCCCGCCTAAACGGTGACAAATGGACCCCCCCTCCCCACCCATACGATTTTTTTCTTGTCTTAACCCAACCTACTCGCTCTAGCTTTTTGGTGAACCTTATACCGATCACCCTGTATACATTGCTGATGTGAGTGACACATCGGGTATTTGTTGGGTTAAACAATAAGTTTCACACTCATTTGCAATTGCAGATTTGCTAAATACCATAGAGACGAGCGTACCTAAAAGTTAAGATTTATTCATTGAATTTTTTCATCGAAATGTGTGAAATATCAAAAGCGTTTAAAGAAACCACTGTGGGCACCAGCACACCATAACCATATAACTATGAACTGAAACTAAAATTCTTCTCAATTCTCACTCAGATATGAATTTCGAAATGAATTGAGCGATAATTAATTGTCTTTTTCAGACCGCGAGTTATTTTGTGGGCCATCCATACCATACCATATGCAATCTATAAGTACATAGTTTTATGCTATGAAGGACCCCTCTAGAGAACAATTTGAAATATTTATGGCGTGAAATTATTTCACTGTGGCATCTTTTGTTCGCTCTTCGCCCCTGGTTGTGGCTTCACTTTTTATCTCGATTTTATGATACAAATTATTTCACTAGCTATAATAGTACTAATATGTGAGGAAGGTTTTTGAATTGAACGACACTTTATGAGCTATGCTTTAATTAGTCAGTGTCGAACATCGATGAAAAGGATTTAAGGATGATGTGTGATGATAATTTCATGGTAAACGTATTTTTAGAATATGTTTTATATTTCACTGTTCTTATGTGTATAATATCGAGATAAAACATGTCTAAAAATTGTTCACTTTGAGTTTAAATTAGTGTTTACAATTCTGACAACTGCACAATAAATTTAATTGACTATTTGTTTTGTAACAAAATTTAATGAAGAGGATTTAGAAAGACTCGTAGGTACTCGTGGTTGTTTTTGAGTACCTTACCTATTTATGTATGTATATAGAAAAAGACTTGCCTACTGATTATCGGCGATAAATCATCATTCAATTTAATATTGTTTATTTGTTTTTATTTTATTTTATTCCTTCATTCCTTGTTCCTGACAACTTTGAAAACTTTTTTAAATGTATATGTAGGTTAGGTGTAGGAGTAGGAGTAGGTACCTAGTTAGAATCAAACAAAACAGAAAAGTTATTCGATGTGGATGGAAAAAGTTTTTAAATTGGAAATATTGATGTCATTATAATAAGTAAATAAAAATAAAAATGTTTTATAGATAACAAGCCTTATTTGCTTCATATACAGGATGTCCGGTAAAGAGTGGATAATCCTGAAACTGCAACTGTCTTTTCTCAAAATATGAGGAATTTGAAGCGCCCAGAAATGCAGGTCTTGCAAGTTGAAGTATCCATTCCCTTCAATCGTAGATTCATCGCATCATAAGAGTGGGTGGAAAGCAATTCGAACATTTGCTTTGAAAATCGAAATAAATAAAAAACTTATCAATTATCTAAAGTTGTTGTTTTTGTTTTTTTTTTTTTATTTATGATCTGTTAAATTTATTTTTTTATAACTTGTACTTTGGATCAATTTATAAAGAGTATTACAAAAAAAAAACGATCCAATTCTTTCATTTTTAGTCGTAATATTCAAAAACATAAAACAATGCAACGAAGTAAATTATTTTATTAAATTCGCTCTTTTTGCATATCCACTAATAGTAACCTAGATACTGAAAAAAACTATACCATTCTGAAATCTAGTTTTGTTGCGCCAATTTTTTAAAAAGTTTGCACTACGATGTTTTCATACAAGAGATGCTTAAACTTTTTCATTTTTTTTAATATCTCAATTTTTGGAATTAAAAACAAATTAAATTTTTTTTAATAAAAAAAAGTCCATGAGGTATTAAAATTTTCTACCGATTATGTTTTGGCACCAATAGTGTAGAAAATTGCTGCCAAAATTGCGATGTAGTAATGCATCGATTTGTAGTCGTGGTATTCAAAAACGTAAAGTGAGTACACAAAAAAAAAATACACTGAACGAAAAAATGCACATATTTTGAGTACCATTTGAGATAGCCCCTTTTTATTTCCGGTTTCGGAGCAGTCATAAAGTGGGCTATATGCAGTTTTAGGACTATCCACTCTTTACCGGACACCCTGTATAACAAAATTCAGGAAATATTTCGATCTTTAATTAATAAAGAAATTATAGAGTATGAAAATCGGGAGACGCATTGGCTTTTAATATGCCATCGAAAATGTAGTTAAGTTTACCTAAATTTTTGAGGATGATTCCTAGAATTATTCTAAGAAAATAACGGTACCTATAGAGGAAAAATTCCCTGAGGATGGAGAATTTATGAAAATTGCATAAAATGTAAAATAGAAAAAACAACTAATTAAAAGTCAAAAAGAGTGAATACAATAGTGCAATTTAGCTTTTTTCAAATTCAAATAAAATTTCGAAGTAAAAAGGTCTTAAGCTAATTTTGAGTTCATTTTGCCTAATTGGCATTTTTTCTAATACCTGCTCTTATAAATTTTTATCCAAATACTTAAAACCGAATCCAAAAATCTTTCTTAGTTTTTGAAAAAATAAGAAAAAAAAACGAAAGGTATAGGTACAGAAACTTCAAAAAATAGTTTTGCTTTTAACATTGAAAATGTTAATAGGATCGTTTTGAGAGAGTTGTTGTGATTAAATTAAATAAATTCAATAAATCAGAAATGAACTCCAGGGGCATAACTACAAAATATTTGGTTGGTGTTATCAGACAAGCTTCAGTGGAGAATGGTCATGAATGAATATTCAAACGAAAAAAACAACACCAAACAGACAGACAGAATTTTTAATCCCACTGTTTTCGTTTTCCCTATCATGTCTGATAAAAATCTCGGGTTCGATTTCTTTAGAACTTGCCATTACATGCTATACTTTATCCAACTAAAAATGGCAGTATAGGCAGGATAAGAAGTTTGCCTCTCATTCTGGCTAAAGTGGATCGCATAAATCTATCCTTCATTAAAGCTCTCACAGGGTTGTCGTAGTCTTTATTTTAAATGGACCCAAATATGAAAGAATATTATGTAGGGTTACCGCCCTTTTTTTAAGATAGAAATTTTCATTTAATTGTTTTATTTATAAAAATTAAAATAATAAATTCAAAAAATTTTACAAACTATTCTTTAAAAAACTACCCGTCTAAAAAACACAAATTGCACAAAACTTAAAACAAATACACCTTTCAAAAATACAATTTACATAAAAATACTTTACTTCACATTAATTGACCGCGCTCTACGAAAAACTACGCATAAAACTTGGTGGTAGCTCACTCAAGTTGTTGTTCTTTCATTCAAATCTTCAATATTAATATAATAGTGCGAAAGCTTTGTAGCCTACATTGCGCGTGTATTATCACAAAAAAAAACCTTTCAATTCTACGCAACTAATGTTCTTCTTCAAAGAAAACAGCTTAAAATTTTGTAACTGCACTAACGTATTTTCCACACATTAAAAGAAATGCAAAAGATGAAAACACTCCACGATACCAGGATAACACTTATCATTAAAAACTTTTTTTAAAGCTCTAAAATCAAAAGCACCTCAACATAAACCCAAGGAAAAAAATACTAAAGGAGTTACTAAATGGACACGGGTAACTCTGAATGCACATCAATATTTAATGGGGGCTGAAGTTGAATAGCAGCAGCAGCCATAGGCCCACATCAATTCAGTGCG
Source organism: Epistrophella euchroma (assembly GCA_947049315.1). Lineage (NCBI taxonomy): Eukaryota > Metazoa > Arthropoda > Insecta > Diptera > Syrphidae > Epistrophella > Epistrophella euchroma. The sequence continues at coordinate 124,994,538 of OX346246.1, forward strand.
CACTGCGCACTCAATAGGATGTTGGGTCTGTGTCAGTTGCAATCGGAAATTCATGGGGGGGGGGCGGGGGGCAAACACTTTTTTATGGAGGAGTTCTTTCAATTTAGTATGGCACGCTACTGATTTTGAAAAAGCTTTTCCCTAAGACGTGTACTGCCTATTTATGTTGGATAAACTATAAGTACGTTATATTTCATTTAGTAAGTTTTTAAAAGCAATATGTTTTTCATTGTTTAAGCACCTGATTCCTAAACCGTATAACAAAATTGGTCAGTCCAATAAAAATTTATTCGTGAATAACTCAAAAAAGAGGCAATTTTTCAAAGAACAAAACGCGGGAAACTCGATTTTCGCAACGCGAATTCTTAAAATTACCCTGGGTCCCTATTATTAAAACGATTATCGTTGAAAATCGTTAGTTTAAACGATACTCGTTTTTTCTTACGACTGCTATCGTTTAGCTTTTGTCTTTTTTTTTCATTTTTGACGGTAGTTCAGAGTAGGAGTGGAGTTGGTTGTGCCTCAAAATACATGTTTTTTTTTTATTTCGTTAGGCAACATCTTTATTAACACTTTCTTGTTTTACATAATCGCTCTTGGTCGTACTTCAGTATCGTTTACTTGCCGCTTGTTTCGTAATACGTAATAGGGCCCCTAGTCATAAGAGGAACTATGTTATGACCTAAATTATTAGGTAATGTTAACCTTTGAAAAAAGCGAAATTAGCGAAATACCTAGAGAATAAAATAAATATAGCCCTAAACTATAAAAAGAAGTCATTCGATCATTTTATTTTTATTTTTTTTCTCAGAAAAAATACTAAGAATTATATTTAAAAAAGTTCACGAGGAAAAAAAGGAAATATATTAAATGTTATATTATAAAAAAAACACCTATCGGTTCGGTATTACTAAAGGTAGGTAATTCTATATCTATCACAAAACAAATGCTAAGTTCATGAAAAAAAAACAATACTAATGTAACATGAACATCCTTTAGATAGGTACTACCAATTTCTATAATATACAAGTCTATTTAAAGCAGTAATAAATAAGTTCTGACATACATATGTGGGATCTTTTGCTTTGCTCTTTTAAAAACCTGACAAATAAACTTAAGTTCTTGTTTTCGCCTTAAGAAAAAATGTCAAGCTTGTCAAAGACCCCATCCCGTCACAAAAATAATCAACAATGATAACATGTAAAAGAAAATGTCACCTGTATACATATCCTTAAAGGAGGCACTATATGTCAAAACAAGAAGAAACAGAAATTCATTTTCTTTTCCTGTCACTTGAACCAAGGTACTTTTATCACGTGACCCTCTTTATGTCATCTATACTATCTACCCATATAAGAGAAGTATCTCGTTTTATTTATTTTTTTTTTGTTTGTAACATCTTATTTATTATTCATTTTATCCTGTCAATATGTATTATCTATACTTGCACACACATACACATCTACATTAAACATAAATATCTTCACAAACTTTGATTTTCTGATAGAGCACGTTTAATCGTTACACTTTCACCCAGTTCTTTTCTTATTATGGTAAATATTAACAGTGCCGGATTTATCAATGATTATAAAACTGATCAACAAAGTTGCTGGACTCAAATCTCAGAATCACTTCATAAAATAAAGTTTTCGAGATATTCCCGTGCTCAACTTTTTTCAAAATTAAAAATTTGCAATCCTGAAATCCCTTGCTGAAATAAAAATTTAAATTTGGTGGTACAACAGCTCATAAAGAAGTAGTGATCTAACACTCTCAAGCATTCTTTTATGCGTGCCTTCAGGAATGAAGGGGACTTACAGTTTATTGGCCGAATCTGAACGGCTAAGGTGAGTGCGGCACTTTTCTATGACAGGATTTTTACCTTCATCGCAAGAGGCAGTAGTCCTGAAAAATATTTTTTGTTTTTAGGTAGCAGAGGCTGGGAATCGAACCCAGACCTATAGTGTTATAGTCCAACGCACTAACCATTTAGCCACGCCATGGGCTCTTACCGAAATGTACATACCTATGTGTTTGGTATTTTGGGAAGTTTTTTTCTAAATGTGCGGATTCAGGTTCTGACTCAAGCTACGATTAGACTGTCAACGAAAATAGGCTATACAAATAATTACCTCTCTGATTTCAAAATAACGTCGAAATTCTGTCGCAGAGTCAGTGATATGATCGTCTACGCAGTTAGAAAACATTATCTGCGTTTTATTTTCTACGGATCTGGATCAGGATCATTTTTTAACACGTAATACAAAAACAATTCGGGATCCTGCTCTCTATCTAGATCTATTTCAAAGATCCAAACATTAATTCTTACTCTGGCGTGTAGATGGCTTTTATGGTAAGGTAGTGTTAATTACAGTGTAAAGAAAAAAGACAGGAAACAACTGAAAATAATTAAAACGTAAGTAAAAAAGAGATGTTCATATAACACAGCTGTCATTGTGATCCATATCGTTTTATTTTCAAGGAATGATCCTAATCCAGATCCGTAGATAATAAAACGCGGCTATTGAATGACTTCTAGGGATGCAAAAGATACATCGATGTTTTTGAAACATCGATGGTATTTGGAGCGATGTTTTACATAGGTGTTTTTTGGTCTTTTGTCACACAGAATTTTTGAAAATCTCTCCATTTGTAAGTTCGATGATTTCACCCGCTCAAGTTTTTTTTTTACTTAAGCCTTAAACTACATTGGTCAAAAAAATGAAAAAATACCAAAGTGAAAATTTTCAAACTCATTTTGGGATAGTATTTCTCACTATAAAAATGATGCAAAAGGCTTAAATTTTGGTCTAAAAATAAAATGTGTATATTCTTTTTCACAAAACAACTGCACTAGCGGGAAAAAAATATTTTTACTTTTGTAATTTTGCAATAAGTGGCCAATGTAGTTAAGGCTTTAGGCAACTTTATCGGCCATATTATTCACTCAATACATCCAGATTAAAACTTAAATCTGGATGTAAATCATACAAATTCAATGTAGATTCATCTGGATTTAAGTTTAAATCTGGATGTATCGAGTGAATAATATGGCGGTATAGGTACTTTTTAGATAAGTCTCTAAAAAGTTAAAGAAAAGAGAAATGAGAAGTCCTTAGCTTTAACCTTTTGGGCTTTTCAAAAAACATCGATGTTTCGATACATTGATGTTTTCAAGGCCGGTGTTTTTGACATCGATGTTTTTTTTAGAAACATCGATACATCTTTTTTTTTACGATGTTTGCAACCCTAATGACTTCCAGTCGAAATGAAATGTTGCGATACGTTGACACTGTGTCAACGAATCGTGCGTTGACCTTTCTTTTTTGTCAAGTGATATAACGGGAAATTAGGATAGAGTCGGGGGATATGGCACCCATTTTTGTTTTTCTTTATTACTCGAAAAACAAAAAAAAAGATTTTTATATTAAACAAAGATAATTTTATTCATAAACCAATTCTTAAACAAAAAGCAGAAACATAAGAAAAATTCATAGGGTGTTTCATATATTTTTTTTTTGCAAAAATAAAAAACATTGAAAAAAAAAGGATGCACAAAAATGGAGGGTGATATGGCACCTGCTGCAGGGTGCTTTGGCACCCTTGTTTTTTATAGTTGCTCTGGAAATTTTTGGTTGTATATGTTGTTGAATAAGATGTTTGACCAAAGTAATATTTTTTTTTTATTTACATAAAGTAAATTTGTGACTATTTCGAACTTTGTATCCATCTAACTAATCAAAAAGGTAATAAATACGACAGGTGCGCCATCTTTTATGTTGGTATGTAATCATTGAATAAAACTGACATTTATCAACCGATTGACATGTTTTTAAAACTTCAATTCAGTATAATTTTAACAATGAATCGTTTCACACCGAAACAATGCGCCGAAATAGTTATGCTGTACATTGAAAATAGTAGTTCAGTTGTTTTAAATCAACGTGCATATCCAAGCACCGTCTGACAACACTATCTGTCGTTATGCCGTCGAATTTTGTTGAGCACAGGAAAGTGGAAAATTCCAATTGACTAGTTGAAGGGGTAAGAGAAATTTATTCAAATGATACTGTCGTCCAAGTCACTTGGAATTCGGCCAAAAAGTCACAAACATTCCGACATAAAAGATAGCGGACCCTGTATTGAGTTTTTTGTTCCAAAAGTCACTGAAAACCACCAAAAGAGCAGCCATCCATCTATGGAATTTGATAGCTCATGACTTCACAAATAGAGAAAGAATTTTTCTGACCTGTACCTATTAAGAGTATCACCGTAAAGCATTCAACTTTTTTTTTAGGTGAAAAATTAAGTGTCATATATTTTATTAATTCTTTGTTTTTTTTTTTGACAAAGTTCTTCCGGATTTCAAACTAAAAACGACGTAAATTTTCCGAGCGAAAAAAAGTTTTTGGAAAGTTAGTTACATAAAAAAAAAACCCTTCGGAAAATATAGTGTAGACGGGCCTTAAAATTATAATAACATAAATCCCGTACTGTGCATTCAAATTCTGCTTAATCATAACATAAAAATCGCATCACACGGAACAATATATAAAAACAAGGATATTATGTGCTGATGATAATGAGAAATAATGTGAGTCGGTGTTCCGGATATTTTTACAACAGTTAGCTAAAGGAAGGTAGAGGTATCTGTTATCTAATGGATAATGATAGCGAGGATTTTTTGAAGTACATTCATATTATAAACTTATACATCCGTATTAACATTATGTGAACGAGATACTCATTCTATGCTGGTTCAGATTGAGTGCAAAATGTGCTGTCTGTTGATCCTTTTTAAAGAATATAGCTTTGTCGACCTCATAAGAATTTTTTTTCCTGCTTCGACATTTCAATGAATTACAAAAGAAAAATGTCGAGTCAACAACCTTATGTCAGTACAAGGGCGTACGCAGGATTTTGAATTAGGGGGGGAGGGGGGGTCAAACTCACATTTCACAAGATATCGGTCGGTACAAGTTATAACAATTACGAAAAGCTAAATTTTGAAAAGCATCATTTTGAAAAGCAGATTTATGACAAAAGAATTTTGACCCGGACAACCCTCGTAACGTAGATATAATACTCAGTTTTATAAAAAAAAAACGTTTCATTATTTTGAATAAAAACGTGCATGCAAACCTATTAGGGTGCCCGTTCCTTCCCAAACTCATTTTTTGTTTTGGTCAAAAACCCCCTATGTAAAAAGTTTATGACCTACAGTAAATTTATAGACTAAAAAAAAACTTGGCCGAGTTTTTTAACCCTTGCCTCGAAAGCCATAATCTTCCCATACAAATTTTTACGGAATTTATGAACTCTTTACGTATTTTGTTTCCTCCCGAACAACTGCAGATATATTCTTAATTTTCTTATTGATTTTTATCATATGGTCATCCATTTAAAAAAAAACGTCCTTCAAAGTTCATGAAAGAAAAAAATCTGTAGAAAATATTTTCAAAATTATTTCTTTTTTTATGTAAGAGGCAGAGGTTAATGACAGAATTTGTTTGTAAATACATTTTTTGTAGGGCATAAAATTTTGATTTAGGGGATGTCTGAATAAAAAAAAAATCTACGAAAAATTTGTATTCTTTGCTAATTTTGAAGTACTTATTGAAACGTTGGAAAGTAATATTTATTAGGGGGCAATCGCCCCCTGCCTTCCCCTGCGTACGCCCTTGTGTCAGTATATATGTATGTAGGTGTAAACGATTCATGCAACTTATATTCTGGGTTCGAGAATAACAATGAGAGAAGTTCATGTTTTTTTTTTAATCTATAAATCCTTTTCTTTCCTTGAAGCGATAATAACAGCATTCAAGAGGTGTTACACCTTTAATCTTGAGTTAAATTATGGTTAATATTTTTTTTATTGTACTTGAAATAATGTTGAAGGGGTTTTTATTGTTGTTGGCATAATAAAGATAATTTTTGTACTATGCAATGGGTTTTGAATTCATTTTATTATTTTTTTTTGTTTTTTTTTTCTAGGTTCGGACACTTTTTGTGAGTGGTTTACCAATGGATGCGAAGCCTAGAGAGTTATATCTGTTATTCAGAGCTTATGAGGTGAGTTTGAATTGCGTTATATGCAGACATTTTGGATTTAAAAATACCATGTAATTAAATTTTATAATTTTGTTTAGGGTTATGAAGGATCTTTATTAAAGGTGACCAGCAAAAATGGGAAAACTGCATCGGTAAGTTGTTTATTTTTTTTTTATTGAATACGTGTATAGGTTTAAGTAATATTACAAATTATTAAAATAAGAAAAAGTGAAGATAATTGGAAATAAGGACCATTTACAGATACATTTAAAAATACGTACGACTGGACTTAAAATAAAAAAAAAAAATTATTTTATTTTTTTTTTAACTCAGAAATAGTTTTTTCATGTTCATAAATGAAATTATTTCTATAAAAATTTTTTTAAAACACTGTGTTTTTAAACTAAGCATTACCTAAACATATTTCTCATTCCTAATGTTTAATTTTTTTTTTTTTCATAACAGCCAGTTGGTTTTGTGACATTCCACACAAGAGCCGGAGCTGAAGCTGCTAAGCAGGATTTACAGGTAAAATTAAATTTCTATGCTAATTATTATCGATTCTCAAAAATTTTTTAAAAAAAGCTAATTTATTCAATTGATGTTTATTGAAAAAAAAATTATGCTTTTGAAAAATGAATATGCAAATAAAAATATTTTTTTTTAATTAGTAAAACCGCATAGCATTTTATGCAATAATAAAAAAAAAAAATTAAAATATTGAAGATTTAAAAAAATAAAATACATTTGCAAAGGAATGTTATAAATATTATTTTATAAACTTGAATATGATCACAAACAGGCACACGATATGACACAATTATTATTTTAATTTTGTTTTATAATTTTTATTTTTATTTTTTTTTTGGAAATGTGCAAGTGCAATTTTTAAACCATGCTATCTTAAAAAAAAATAATTCATACTTCTCCCGTTTAAAATGTAATAATAAATCTATTAAATTGTTTTTCGTTAATTTGAAAACATTTTTTTTTTATACCTATAACAAATAAATTATAATTTTTTGTATTTAAATTTTAGTGTTTACTTTTTTCTAAATGGTATTTTTTTAGCTTTTGTTTCGGAAAAAGTTGTTTTTTTTTTAAGACTTAATATTACCATCAATAAATTAAAAAAAAAAAAGCTTTTAACCCTTTTAAAACAGCTGCTGGTTTTAAACGTTTTGATGTTTTTTTCCAAACATCCTGCATTAATTTCAAGACTAGATAATCCCAAAATATTCGAAAGATCTTAGTATTTATTTGTCATGACAAATGAAACATTAATGCAAAGTTTCATTAGTAGATCATATTATTTTCAATGAGGTTTCGGTAATATCCATATTCTACAGTGAACCACGCACAAAATAACCTCTTTCATGATTATCGTATCCATCCAGCGCATGAAAAAATAACTTAAAGTACCTATATGTGCTGTATTTTATGCCCTCTTCCACCCTATTCTCATGGTATTTGTTAATTTAAGAAAATTGTAAATAGAGAGCACAACGAGAGATTAAGAAATTTGCCCTCCATTGAAAAACATGTAACTTTCTGCTACACAAATTTCTGGTTGCAAGAAGTTTTACAAATGTTAAAAATCACCAACAATTGTCAGTAATGCTCTGTCAATGAATCTGAAAATGTTAAATGGAAGTCTACGGGACATGTTATTTCAACAATTACAATACGATTAAAATATTTTCAAAAGGCAATATTATTTTGTTTTTCAAATAATAAAATAAAAATGCACCAAATTTTTGTTACGTTTTGAAGTTTCATACAAAGTGAAACAAAGCGTTTGTTAACTTTGTGCAAGCTGCAAGGTTTTATTCTTACTGAGAAATGTTTCCCATAATTAACACCCTGCCAAAATAGAGAATAGGAACGTCAATAAAACTGAACGCGCCACACTTCACATGGATTGAAAAGAATGCATTCCAAATATTCTAGAATTAATAAAGAAAAAACAGAATGCTTTATCCGGATTATTCCGTCAAGTAACAACCTGAACAGAATAGAATGCTGCGACTAGAGCTGGAAACGGAACTGAAAAAGATGTCAAAAAGTGTCGTATGTTCTATTTTTTGAGTGCCCACAATGCAGCTGTACAGCTTTGAAAGTACAGCAAGCTCAGAATCCGCATTTTGTATTTCCAATATTTTTCCTTTTAACTATAATTTATAATTTTTTTCACGACACAAATAATAACCACAATACTTTCTTCTTCCGCCGCAAAAAGTTGTTTTTTTTTGTTTTGCTTCGTACGTCAAAAAATAAAAATTAAAAGTTGGCGGATGCAGCTCTGTATGCGGCTACGTTGCTTTGTGTTCGCAACATTGAATTGCTGTGTATTCAATATTTTGACAGCTATTCCAGTTGCAGCTCCGTCTCCATTCTGTTCAGGCAATAAAGAAACGCAAAACTGTAATGAATTAAGAAACACGTTAATTTAAAACTTTGTCCTACTAAAGTAACCAAACAGCCATATTATTTAAAACAATTTTTAAAAATATTGACATTTTTGACAGCTGGTAAGCGCGGCACTGGATCAAACATTTTCACTTGACTTTGACAGATGCTAAGGCTAATGGCAGCCGTATTTTTTTTTTCAAAGCCCGAAGAAAATTGGATGAGAAAAACGATGTCGGAGGTGCAAGTTGTCCGAGTAAACTCAAAGGATTAGATGATTCGGATGAACTGAATTGACATTTCTGACAGATGCTCGTCAATTACTATATCGAAATAAAGAAATCGCATGAAAATGCATTTCCATACTGTCGCACTTTGATTTTGACATATCTTAAAGAATTCTAAAGGCGTCACAAGATCTCGGTGGGTGGCTAATTCACTTTCTGTTGAATTGATACGTCATCGGTACACTAAAAGCTGGTTATCATCAATCTGTAGCGCGCTCGCCGTTGACTGTTATGGCATTTTCATTTTAGGAGAAGTTCGAAACGATAATACATACTTGATTCAGAAAAAAAAATCGTAGTAGTATTAAAACATGTCCAAAAAGGAAAATTTTCTTGGCCAATTTATATTTCAGAGGTCTCGTAGGGCTGCGTATTCTCAGAAATATAAACACAATTCCAAACAAAAATTCTTGAGCTTTGCTTTTAAAAACTGAGGAAGAATTTTATTGGATTCGTAGATCAATTATTTTCTATCGCAGTAAATCGAAGAAGAAAAAAAGGAATAGAAAGTGTTGTGTTCTTGTTTATATTTTATTCTCCTGCTCTTTCGGAGAAAAATTACTGAGGGCTCTGAAATATAAACTGACCAAGTGCTAAAACAAAATATGACAGCTCATCACACAAGATGTGACAGTCCTTGACGATGTTCACATTTGCCTCAATGCAGGCGACTCATTTTGACATTTCTTTATTTTATCTTACTCCCTATCTCTTGGTGAGAAAGAGATGAAAGCAGAGTGAGGCAGAATTTTTAAAACTAATTAAAAAATTCTACCCCGCTTGACTATCAATAAAGAGATGCTTTAATACAGGGAAATTTTTACTAGTTCTTAAATGACACAATTTCTATCCCACTTAGGGCTTCAAGGTTATGGTGGGATTGATTTGTTTTGATGCATGTGAGGAAGCCAAATATGAAAATCATTTTCTGTATATAAATTTAGCAGTCGTACTCGTAGCCTCATATGTAATTTTTTTATTTTTTTTATTTATTTATAATTAAAAAAAAAAAAAGCCTTAAGATTGAGATCTTTTTTGCGGCTTTTAAAATTAACAATAAATTTACGGGTGTAAATACTGGAAGGACCAGTTTTATACACGTTTTTATAATTCCATTATTTTGCCTAAAATTAACGGAATTTCGACACAATTTAATGAAAATTGGTCCAAATTCCGTAAAAAAAAATTGACAGAAACTCATATTTTTTGACGGTACCTACACGAACAGAGCAAATGATTTCGTTTGAGTTTTGGTGTTCTATTAAAAACCGTCAAATGTAGTAGCCGTGGCGTGATGGTTAGTGCGATGGACTGTCACGCCGGAGGTCTAAGGTTCGATCCCCAGCCTCGCCACCTATTTATTTAAAAGAAAAAACGGCTACTGCCTCTTGCGAGGAATTGACAAATCCTCCAAGAGAATCTCCTGTCACAGAAAAGTGCCGCTCGTTAGCCGTTCGGATTCGGCAATAAACTGTAGGTCCCCTCCATTCCTGCAGACACGCACACAGGAATGGTTGAGAGTTGTAAGTCACTAGGCCCTAGTTCTTCATGAGCTGTTGTGCCATCAAATTTATTTATTTTTTTTTATTACAAACCGTTATTAAATTGATTACAGTTGATTACAACAAAATAGAAGAATTTTTGGTTTTTTTTCATATGACACGAAAATGGCACGATTTTTCAAAAAATATGACCCGTTAATTTTTTTTGGGTGGCAACGCTGCTTTTGATATAGTGATTTTACATACATACATATGTATATCTAAACAGTTAATCCAAAACTTACTCACCGAATTTGTTCAGTTAAATCGGGATCTAAATCATCTGAAAGAAAAAACAAAATTGGGTTCAAGTGGGATTTAACCGCGAAACAAAAATTATTTCGCACGGAAAAACTGGGCCTTAGACAATGTAGATTTAACGTTATTATAATAAGATACTGTTAATCGTTAATGGAAAAAAACTAGTTATATTCAAAATGTGAAGCTTACCATCACTATTATTTACTTTTCTTCTAATTTATTTTGTATAAATAGTTTTTAGACATAAATAAAGATTTTTGTATGATCTTAATCTGCGTCTACCTACCAATTTTAACCTCATTATTTTATTTTTATTTTGTAAAGAACATTTTATTAATGGAATGTTAATATTTTTTAGTTCAAAAGAAAAATATTTTACTAAATTATATTAATTTAAATTAAAAATAGTAGTAAAATATTTAAATTTTATTTTCTTAAGAATTGCATGAGCACAACCCCTTGTATATCTCTATATAGTATAAATATTATATATATATCTACATTTATATATATTACATATTTTTGCATTTCTGTTTTATCAAAATATTGAACAAACAAAAAATTGCGTTTGCACATTCACAAAAAATCCACATTATTATATATTTCAATTTCCTTCCAAACAAACCAAAAAATTGACTGGAGATTTAAGCCTAATCTCAGTCTTTTACTATTTACTCCTTCGTAGACAATATTTTTTTTTCTTTTTTTTCCAAAAATTTGAAACCAACATACGTCCATGGTCGTATGTCACACAAACATCACAAAAAAAAAATACCGCTAAAGAAAATATATATCCACATAAAATTTCACATATACCAAATTGAATAAAAAAGCACAGATCCTTAAGCTATATCTTGTGGCTTTCCACTCTCTTCACTTCAAAACAAAAAACAACGGAATTTATTTCTCAGAAAAAGCTTTTCATTTCAATCTTAGACTAAAAATTAAAAATTTAACAAAAAAAAAATAATTTTTTTTATTGAATTCATAAAGAATTTCGAATATCAAAAAATAAACGAAGCGGTATTTTTGGCGAACTATATTTTTTTTCTCTTTTAATACTCTTTTATACATTTCTTAATCCAACTCAATAAGAAAGGCAATCGTTTTATCATTTTCCTCTATACCAAAACCAAAAACCCTTTTTTTTAACGCATATCCTTTTAAGTAAAAGAAAATCTCCAACTTTATATTTTCTTTTATTCTCATGGTTGCATGCTGAAGAACTATAATCATTAACCAAAAAAAAAAACATTCGAATGATATAACGATGAATTTAGGTCGAACCAAACCTTAAAATTAGAAAAAAAAAAATTAGTTGAAAGGAAACTCTCCCAAGTCAAGCGAATCACGAAAACGCGAAAATACACTCGGAGTTTTTTTTTTTTTGAATCAAAGGAAAATTGTGGTTTTGCAGGAGGTTGGTAGTTATGCGGTGTAGTTGTTAGTGATATATAGAAGTTCCATATAGCGTGCGCATTTGTAGATGTAAAATATTTTTAGTCTTAATGGGAAGCTGAAGGAGGCTTAAATGCATGACTATAAATTGCATGTACTTGCTTTGTATCCCTGAAATGTTTTATGACAAGCTCTCGGTTAATTAAAAATTAGAATGTGTTTTTATCAACTTAATAATGGAAAATCTAATTAAATATTTTATATTTATTAATAATAATAAATTGGTGAAATTTGCCATTTTTGGTAATATGAATTGAAATATGCCAATATTTTGGTATACTTTTGAACATGTTGCCATATTGAAATCCAAAATTACTGCTCTAAAAATTCGGCTGCATTATGGGGTTAAAATCTTATTCAAATCCACCTTTATAGCAATATCAATAGTGTTGAAATGGCTGTTTTTGGTAATCTGACGACACCTCAATAGTTTTTGAAACTAATTTGAGTCCAAAGTTTAGCGCTATTTTCAAACAAAAAAATATTTTGAGAAACAAAGTTAGTTGTGGGATCTTAGCAGATTTTAAGCACCTCATTTGTGACACATTCAAAAAAAAAATATATATATACCATTTGAAAGATTATCGAATTCCCATACAGAAGTTCTTTTAGTTTTAGTAATGGTCAGCCAGACTTTTTTTTAATTAATTTTCTAAGTTTTTATTTTAATTAAAAATCAATGTCTGGCCAATTTTTTTTCAATCCCACAAAGAGAGCACATAGTCAGCAAAGCAAAATCGGAAAAACTGTATGGAAATAAATTATTCAAAAAACTTTTGAATCAATTGAGCGATTGGTATACAAAGTTACTGTCAAAAATGTTTCGCGGTTTTTTTTTTTATTTTTGTTGTTAAGACGATAAAGATCAATTGGCGTTTTCAAAAATGGTGAATTTCATCAGTATCGTCTTGAATCATGATGTCCCGAAAATCTGGACTTGAACTTTTCTAATAGAAATATACCAATATATCGGTTGGATATAGTGCTTGACTGCTAACTTAGGTTCGCCCACTCTTAGCATCGTTCTATATACATAGGCAAGGCCGTAGGCTGTAAATCAAATTTGAACTAGAAAAAATCGTGACGAGATCCTATCGTAGTTAGCCAAACAACGTACCTACATGCTGTTGTTCAAGAAAACTATGGTTAAATCTTCTTCAAAAAGTCATACCCCCCCCCCCCCCCCACCCCCCCGAAATATTTGTCTGGCTACGGCCTTGTACATAGGTACCCCAGATTGAAGTGGACACCATTTGTGAGGCTCCATAAGATATATTAAACCTTATTTCTCAGTCCACTTTACCAACAGTAAAATTATTTCCTATATCCCTCTAGGTATTTGTATTCACCTGTTGCATTTAAAAGACCTTCGGTCTCACACCAGGCATACAGTTATTAGGTATCAAAAAAAAGCTCTCTTGAAAGTTTTCCATTATTGTTTTATATTGGAATCAAATCCCAACAAAAAAAAAATATTTTTAATTTTCCTAAAGAGTATAGAAGAGTAGGTATAAAGTAATAAAATTATACAATAGAAAAATTTATTTTTTCATAGTTACTTGTCTATAATATAATCTATCTTTGTATACCACACGCGAACTTCTAATAACATCTTTTGTATTTCAACATTCCAAATATTAACAGTTTAGTAATAGTGCCAGGAAATATATTTTTTAAGTACATATCAGCACGAACAAGGTTATCTATGAGTTTAATTTGCCCAACCAAGGAGATGGATATGGTTTAAATGCGAAGGTTCTCAATGGAGTTTTTGCATGACAATTGCATTTATATTCCAGATTTAATTTTTCCTTATTTAATGTTGCAAAAAAAAAAATAATTATAGCATTTACACGTTTAAAATGAAAAAAAAAAAAGTTCAGGATTGTCCATGAAAAAAAATTGGTAATTGTTCATCGGGCTGGTGTTTCACGTGTTTCAGCAATCTTGATCGATGTATTTTCACTGCTAAATAAGTCCAACGAGCTCGTTATTAAATCATCTATTTCACAATCCATCGATAAATAAATAAATAAATATATTTGGTATCGCAACAGCTCATGAAGAACCAGAGCATAGTGAATACCAACTATCAATAATCCCTGTGTTCGTGTTTTTGACCAGTATTGGGAGGGACCTACAATTTTTCGCCAAATCTAAACGGCTAAGAAGAGAGGAACTTCTTTATAACAGAGGAGAGGATACTCTTAAGGATTGGTCAGTTCCTCGCTAGAAGCAGTAGCCCTGACAAAAAAAAAAAAAAAAATTATTGCTGGGAATCGAACCGAGACCCATGACAGTCCATAGCACTTGCCATTACGCCAATATACATACATACTGGGCCAAATATGAGCCGAAACATCTTCCTTTCAATCAAACAAATTTGTATCCGTCCTTGAAAAGGTCCATATTTTTTTCTTCTAAAGCTTAAATGCAAATGCGATTGGTCGCATTTTAAGAGATAATAGTGTAATGGGGCCAAAACAAAATGCTTGATCACTTCGAAGCTATATCTATATCCATCATCGGGACGTTTTCCCAAAAGTCAAAGATGTTGAGATGTTGACAACATAAATTTGAACAACGTAATTTCTCCATCGTCATCCTCCATAAAAAGAGTTTGGAAGATTACGGAAGAGTTTGGCAAGGATAAGACACCTTCAGTTTATCTAATACCCTATTCCCACCCTCATCTTGAGAGGCTTCTGTTCTTTGATAGACTCGACCACCTACTTCTTGAGCTGCCCCCTTTTCCTTTTAAAAACTGGGTGTTCCTTCCTTCTCTTTGTTTTTCTGTAGAGTTCTTGAGCTCTTGGTCCAAGTCTGCCTAAGTTTCAGGTATATGGGTCAGCCGTCATTCTTTATCGAACTACCAAGTCCTTTTTATAATTCGAGGTGTGAAAATCAAGTGCTTCCTATGGTGCCAGAGCATAATGTTAGGTTTGTTAAGGCTGATTTCTAATGCCGCGTTGGGCGTCGCTTTGACAGATTTTTCTTTCAACGCGAAAGCTCACACATAGTAATTTAAGCAAATTGTTTACAATGACGCGTTGGGTATTATGTTACGATGTGGCACCTATTAGCATGTACACAAACCAACGTAACATAAGCTACCTCGACGTTAAAGTTGAAAAAAAATCAACTTTAGCGTGGGTTTTGACAGTTAAACTAATGTTCGAATTCCTTTCAACAAAAAAATCGATTTATTTAGAAGAAAAAATCGGGTTTTCTGGACAAATTCCGTTTATTGAAAGAAAAAAATCGATTTTGTTTAAAAAATAATGGAATAGTTTGTTGAAAGGAATTCGAAATTACAGTTATGTAGGTTCATTTTGATTTTCAGGTTCTCTGCAAGTTGTCTGTCATGTCGACGCGTTCGTAAAGCTTGTAAACGTATACGTAAGCGTCTCTAACGCGAACGCGCCATTGGAAATCAGCCTTAAAGAAAGTAGTTGTACAAACGCATGGCTGTTTGTTTCATCGTTACTTTGATTACATTTTGGCTTATACATATTTAAAATAATAACTAAAACTAATCTAAACAGGAGCTTTGTTTAAGTAATTTATATTTTTATTTTAGAAAAATAAAGATGTATTGAAAGAATAAAATATATTTTGTTGTTAACTTATATTAAGTATGTAAATGCTTTCGGAATCTCGTAATACTAAATATTAACTACTTGCTACTTATTAGATATCATTTAATAGCCTAGTTCCACGAATAAAAAATCTCTGAGAGGTCAGAGATTTTTTTACGTGGGACAAAAAATCTCACCTGACGCTGAGATATTTTGCGGAGATATTTGAGACGAAAATTTTTTGGATTTATTTCTCAGTTTTCTTTCTCAGCAAAACAGCTGTTTTTTTTTTTGACAGCCAAATTTAATTTTTTTTTGTGGTGCGCAAGTGCAAAAGTTGTAAATAAATACAAAATAAAGACGGAATGTTGATAAGATAACTAAAATAAATTGAACTTCTTATTATTTCTCATTCATTTCAATAAGTTTTTTGCTTCAAAAATTTAATATTTTAAGCAAAAGTTGAAACTTATTTTTCAGACGTTCAGTACGAGAATTATAACACATGTGTTTTTTACAATTGAGAGGAGAATGTTGTCCCACGAAAACGAAATGATTTCGCCTCCGTCAAATTGACATTGAGAGCTTAGTGAGATTTTATTTGGTAGGACACGCCTAATTAGATACTTTTATTTTCAAAAAAAAAAAAAACAGATTTTATATCCCACTATATTTGCAAAAAAACGACTGCCTTTCTTTTTGTTCAAACTGCCCCCCAAGAAAAACCAAAAAACAAAATTCAAAATCTCCTAAAACATTTTTGAAAACTGATTTAAATATAAATTTAAGTAAAAAAAAAAATACAAAATTCCAAAAAAAAAAACTATCCGCTGTATACCTACCGCTCATTTGCAGCAGGGTGTACGCTTCGATCCCGATATGCCCCAAACAATTCGCTTGGAATTCGCCAAGAGTAACACGAAAGTGAGCAAACCCAAACCACAGCCCAATACAGCGACAACAGCCTCACATCCTGCATTGATGCACCCACTCACTGGACGTAAGTAAAGAAAAAGAACCAAAAAACAAAACAAAAAAAAAAAATATAAACCAAAAAAATTTAATATCAGAAAATATTAATTTTTTTTTTTGTTTTATATTTTATTTCCATCAAGTAGTCAAAAATAAAAATAAAAAGTGTTTGTAAATTAGTTAAAACCAAAACAGCGCACAGTATATTCTACTATATAACTTTTGAAATTGTATTTAAAGAAAATAATCCTTGTTACCAGCAAATATAAAACGCTTTTATACAGCACCAACCAAACCAACACACCCATCACCCACATCCACTTCCCCGGTCAACAGCAATATGCCGCACTATATCACATACACCAATCACAATAAATGGGAAACAAAAAATTAAATTATGTATTTTAAAAATCACCAAAATCCTTCACAAACTTGTAACGTTATAAAAGTAATAATATTGTAAGATTTTTTTAGTCCAAAGTTACCTAATCCAAAAAGTGTGTCTTTTTTAATTTCTTTGTAAAAACACAATTATGTTATTAAAAAACAAGGTTAGGCTATGTGGTATAGGCGCATGTTGCAGTGTTTAAACAAAAAATAATTAAATAAAAAAAAAATCGAAAAATCATTCACCCTTCAGAGTATCCTTTGTCGTTAAAATGTGTTGAAAAAAATTTATGAAAAATACAAAAAACAAAACTTTTCTGCGCTTTTTTGTCAATAACTAGTTTTGTTTAATTAATAATTGTATTTATTAAACAAATAATTTTTTTTTGTATAAATATTTAGACTTGGGTGGACCATTCTTTCCCGGTGGACCGGAGCTATGGCATCACCCATTAGCATATTCTGCTGCAGCAGCTGATTTACCTGGAGCTGCAGCATTGCAGCATGCGACATTAGTCCATCCGGCTCTGCACCCTCAAGTGCCGGTGAGGTCTTATCTCTGACTAAATACAGATAAAGTATTAGAACAACCTATGCATCAAGTAAGTAACTATTGTGAATGAAATAACATTGCATGTTTTGAATATGAATGCCAATTTAAATTAAATTCAAATCTTAAATAATGTAGTAGTAAAATAGAATTTTGAAAACACTTGTTGAAAATAAAAACTATTCACACTGCCCAATAAGCTGATTGTCGTAAAGACAAACAGTCGTATTTATTAGGTTTTTGAATGTTTAAACAGTGTCTAAGTATTTTAAATCGTTTGGAAATATGCTTAATTTAAAAAAAAAAATATTGCATTTGTCAAGGTTTAGACAAATTTAAATAAAAAGTTAAATCACTTAAGCAACAATAAGAAAGGTTTATTTATAAAGCTTGGACGGCTGTCTAAAGTTAGACGACGTTTATAAATACGACCGAAATTAGTCAAAAGAAAAGGATTGTAATATATAAAGTGTCACCTAATTTCTGCACTATATTTTGTGGGGATGATTCCTATAATCATTCTGAGAAAAAAATTGTATGGCGGAAAAATTCTTTACCCCATACAATTCCTCTTTATGAAAAATTAAAAAAAAAATCTACTTGAAAAATAAAAAAAAAAAAACAATTTCTTTTTAAACTTTGACTTTAAAATTTTTAAAAAACTATTCACTTAAACAATTTGATTAAAAATAAAAGAAATAAAAGAAACGAATATAAGCATTGTTCTGTACTGTAACTCGCACATCGCAAAAATCAGACAAAAAACGTTGAAAAATGGAACAAAACTCATGTATTTTTTTTTTTTCTGGCTCCAAAGATTCTTCTATAAAAATAATTTAATTTAAAATTTTCAATAGGAGGTTACCTTTTGGTAAAAACAAAACCAGAAATATACTTTTAAATGACACCTCCCATACAATCATTTTTTTTTTTTTATTTATTATTTTGATGTGTTAAGATTTTCCTAACAAAAATATCCTTGACCAGAGCATTTTTAAAAAGGGACAAAATTTTAGTTTTTTTCGAAATTGCTCCAAAACTATAAGTTTTTTGGAAAAACTGTCAAACTGAAAATTTTTTCCTAAATTTTTGTTACTTATTTTTAGTCACTAAAAACCAGATGGTTATTGGCCTTTTAGTTAGGTGAAAAAATTATTTTTCTTGTTAGTACCTACCATTCAAACCGTCGCGTCACTTGGACTTAGCCAACGAAGGAAAGCTCATCTAGTCTGGGATATTATTTTTTTAAGGCCCAGCTACAACATACTGAAAGTCCCCCATTGCAAGTGTTCAAAGTTTCAATTTTCTCAAAAACTAAAAGACTCTGCGTCTGCTGGAATCCGTCAGAGTTTCGAAGGACAAAAGTCTCGAAAGGCAAATGTTCAAAGTACAAAAAAGGTTCGAAAAATAATGTTTCGAAAAGACAAAGTTCCGGGGAAAAATTTGAAATTTTGAATCCTTTGTTTTTCGAACATTTGTCTTTCGCTCGCGGCACTGGGCTGAGGACTTTCAGTATGTTGGTCCACCACCTACAAAAATAACCAGATACATGATTTTTTGCATTTATTTTATGGTTTTGGGTCGTTGACTAGACTATTAAAGTTTTTTTTAATGATACAAGTGCTTTCGAACTCTCTAAATAATAATATGTACCTAATTATAAAAATTAAACTATTGTTTAAATTTCATTTTTATTATATGCATGCATTTCAAAATTTGTAAAAAAAAAATCTTACCAATTCTAGTTATAGTTTTACCATTACAGCCAATCTCTTAACTAAGCATTACTTGATGAATAATTAGATGAATTTCTTTTAAGACCCAAATGGCTATGCCGCCCCATCATACAACAGCAATACACCCAGCCTCAATGCACATGTCAGCTGGTCTACCACATGGTGCCACCGCTGCAGGGCATCATTTTTTATCCAGTCCCGCTTTGGCCAGCCCTGTTGGCTCGGGCGGTAACAATCATTCATCTAATCCTCCAATGGCTTCAAATGCTCCATGTTCAACGTTATTTGTTGCCAATCTTGGACAATTTGTCTCCGAACATGAACTCAAAGAAGTCTTTTCAAGGTAAGTCCAAAATGTATATTATAAAAAAATGGCAATTTTAAAGTAAACTTTTATTTTGTAAAAATTGAATCGTTTTTTTTTTTTTTTTTTATTTATCAACATTTTTAATTTAGCCTTTTAATTTAAACAAAAAAAATATCAAAAACTTATGATTACCAACAAAACAACATTATCTGAAAAAAAAAATATTCACCCTTATACTTTTTCATTGTACCTATACTACTCACTTAAATATTTAATTAACTATATATAAAGGCATACAAGAACAGCTGCAGTTTCAAAAATTTATAGAAAACATTTACATTGTAGAAGTTTTATGCATAATACAAAAAAAAAACGCACTTTGTTACTAGCACCTGATTTTATTCACAAACACACACTTCGTGTCAGCAATTATATTTTTGTTTTTTCATAAAAATTTTTTTTTTAATTAATAATTAACTTTATTTGTGGGAAAAAAAGTTATTGTTTTCCAAGTGCTGGAAAAAAAAATTTAATAACTTAGCTGAATAGGATTCATTGGAAATCAGCGTGGAATATTTTATGAGTTTATGTATGTACCTATCTAGGACGACACGGCTAAAGCAATACGCAACACATATGAATATATTGATTTGAAAAAGGTGAAGTGTATTTTTCATCCCGGGAATTTCTTTCGAAAAGGTTTTTTTAACCAATTAGTGTTTGTCTTAGAGTTGGTACAAAAAGCAATATAAACGGATAACTTACTTCTCACATGTATAATTTGTTTAATTGAAGTTTATTGCTCTAATAACCAGCAAACTGATTGTTGTCCTTATCCCTGCGTATACCAACTTATTCGCGATCCTATACAGTGAAAGCTCCCTTGGCCGGACAGCGACAGTCGCAACACTTTTGTCCGTCTAAGGGAGTTGACCGTTCAAGGGAAAAAATTAAAAATAGTTACATTAGGAAATGTATAGTATCTAGTGGCATCATGCAAATTTTTTGCACCTACAAACAAGCCATGAAATTCATTCAAACTAAAAATGAACATGAAAATAGGTATTATCCGCTTAATGGAGCTGTCCGCAATAGGAGCTTTTACTTTACTGTCCTGTCTCTCTGGGTTGATACAAAGATTCATTGAATTGGTGTCTATCCGCCTATAAAGACCAAAACCAAACAATCTAAGCTTTGGATTTTTACATCTTTGGCTTTCAATCGTTTATTTTTCAAAAGTTATTCGAAAATTTAGGTGCCCGATAGCATTTTTGGATCTAAGTCAATGGGCACCTACATTTTTGAATAACTTTTGAAAAATTAGTTTTAGAAAAAAAAGTTATTAGGAAAATGTTTAGAACTCTTTGTTTGCTATCAGGAGCTCTAATCAGAACTCCTTTTTTTTTTATTTTTTTGGATTTTGAAAATTTTTGGTTCAAAGTCAATGGGCACCTTAATTTGCCCTAACTTTTCCAATTTTGCAGGAACTCTAGAACTCTTGGCTTTAAGTTGAAAAACATGCTCAGAACTCTTTTTCTCAAAAAAATCTTTGCTGCGTGAAGTTAGCATAAAAAACTTTTTTTTTTCGAATTTTAACACTTCAGTCGCCAGAACTATTGAAAAGAAAGTATGAGAAACTCTAGAACTCTTTGTTTGCTACCGAGAACTCTCATTTATTATTCAATTTTAAACAATTATTTTGCTAACTTCACAGGACTTCCGGTCATCTGACATGTTTTCCCCCAACTATCCCACTGAGTATTAACACCTGTCAAAAAAGTGTGGAAACAAAATATGAAATTTCATCCCACACGACTTGACAGCCCATCTCACACAATTTGACATGTGTTAATACATGAAAATTTTTAGAATTAGTTCTAAAACCATCACACATTCTATCCCACTTGGGGGTTTGAGATTATGGTGAATTGATTTGTTTGGATGCAAGTGTGGAAGCAAAATATGAAAATCGTTTTCTTCACACAAATTTAACAATCGTAAGTAATTCTATCCCATATTTTTTTTGACATGTATTAATACTCGATGGGACAATGTGGAAGGGTTATTAGTTTGTATATCTGGTTTGGATCTGGTGCATGTGCCTTGTCATCACCTGCCACTTTGAACTGCTCAGCTAGCAGCGAAAGTAAGTAAAGTAAGTTGTTGTCAAGTTCGTTTGAGGGAATTGTTGTCCTACGTCGCGTCATTTATATGGAATGCTATACAATCTCCATGACAGCGGAACTCCTCGATTCGAAATGTTTTTTTACATTCTCAACATCAATACTAAAATATTCCCTTGATAATCAAGCTTTCAGACTTTGGAAGACTCCTCTCATGTTTTTTTAAAAGTTCCAAACACTCCAACACCCCCCCCCCCTATTTTAACAATTTTGTTTTTTAGGTGGAGGAGACTGGGGATCAAACCCAAACCTCTGGCGTCACAGTCTAACGCACTAACCATTATGCCACGGGCTGCTACTTAGTTTTGTTACATTCTACTTAAGCTTCACAAAATTTCACGCTGAATTAAAATAAATCTTATTCATGGCTTCTTTTTCACATAATTTAAATTTTGCTAACAGTATATACATACATACAAATTAACTTGACAAAAAATAATTATGTTTATCATAGAAAAATTTATATATAAATTTAACATTTTATTTAAAAGTATTTTAATATTAAAAAAAAAAATTAAACAAAACAAACAAAAATTGCACAGTATGCCTGGCTTTTGTCGCCTCCGAATGCACACAAAAGGTTCGCACAATCTCACTTCTACTTCTACCAGCACAACTTCTTCTACTTCTACTGCTACTACAACTGCAAATCTTGGCACAGGTGGTAACGGCGTTGTCGTTGGCGTCAACAATCCGAGCATCACTATCAACAACCAGAATCTTATCAATCAACAATTTGTCAGCAACAACAACAACAACAACAGCAACAATTCAAATGCCGTTCTTAACAATCCTGTTGCTTTTATTGAATTCAATGATGCAGCAAGTGCAAGTGCTGCTATGAATCAACTTCAAGGTAAATATCTTCTATCATCGGACCGTGGATCCATACGCATTGAGTATGCTAAAACTAAAATGGTCAACGATATGACAGCAGCAAATGGACAAGCAGTTGCAGCAACAGCACCAACCGTTACTGGATCATCTGTCAACAATAATATCATGCCACGCATGAACAATGTGACAGTTAATTCTCCAACAATGGCGGTATTTAATCCAAATGAATGCCATCGTCAATACATCAACGGTCAGAATTATGATATATTTATGATGGGCGGAGGGGTTCCGGTAAATTGCAGCACTTTGCCAACCATGTTAACCACCACCACAACCACAAATTTTAACAATAATAACAATTTAGCCAATAATCGTAACGCACTACAACCAGTTGTTGTAAATTCACTACAGCACCATCAAAACCATCAGCACCAAAATCATCTTTTTAGAGACGTATGTATTTCTATTTTAGTTTTATTTTGATTTTTTTTTATTTCAACTTAATTTTATTTAAAAGCATTCAATATTTGTTTTTTATTTTATACCTCTACCTACTTCTTTTTTTGGTTGTATTAATCTATGTGTGTTTTAATGTATCTGTGTGATAAATATTTTTCTTTTAACTGCACAAAATTTCACTGTTTGGAATTTGTAATTTAAAATTGACTTTTAAATGTTTTAATAACAAAATGTAGATAACCTTGAAAAATTATAAAATTAATTATTGTTTTGTTTATTTATTTTTATTTTAAGTATAACATGCGGTTATTAACGAAACATAAAACAGGATTCGAAATTACTTGTTAGTCTTGTTTTTTTTACACGAATTTAGGTATAAAATTTTTTTAACGTAAATACCGTGAATTGCCAAACTTAATTAGATATTTGAACTTATTTATACTTTTCAAGGCTACTTAAAATCCAGGTGTGGGTATGTCTTATTTCCTTACATTTTTCTAAATACCCCATCAATTTTATATGAAATTCTTTACAAGGAATATGTATGGAATAGCTGTGAACAAACTCGCTCTGTAGAGCAAGTATACTAGAACGTTGGTTACAGATGGTTATAATCTATACAAAAAAAACGCAAACTGTACTTTCCGGTTCAGAGGCTTAGGTCAGATACCTACCAAGTTTATTTGTCGCTAACGCTCTCTGGACTAGACCAAGTGTACTATAAGAACTAATTTTTATTTAAGTCACAGTGATGGAACTTTGGTTACGAAAAGATTAATGACCGTCAAATATAACAATATATATATATGTATATGTTTATATAATTCCGGTTCGATCGATTAGGTCCTTATTCTTAAATTTTTTTTAACCTCTAACCTGAGTAAAATAATAATAGTTGGTTATAAGGTCAATAATAATCTATAGCTATAACTCATTAAATAGAACGATTTTAAACTTATAAAAGATGCCATCTTATTATTGCTTTTTCTGAGACAAACATTTTGATATATCGCTGTTCATATATTTAGCACCGTTTTGATTCTGAACGTCACGTCGTTATTTTTATATAGGAATCGTCGACAAACAGAAAATTATGGGTTGGACATTTTCAGGTTGAAGCTGTTCAGATAGGTAAGATGCTTAATATGAAGGGTCCGCACAGTGGCGTAGCGTGGGTATTTGGCTGCCCTCTTATTCTTTTTTTTTTATTCTTTTCCAAAAAACAAAACATGAGATATCTATTAATAACCAATTCTCATTTAAAAAAGCTAAGGGGTGTGTTGGAATAATATTGGCGCAAAATTTAAGACGATTTAGAAAAAAAAGCTGATTTTCCAAATTTTAAACGAATTAGAATCGTATTATCTTTTTAACATTTTAATAAATTTAAAATATCAAAATGGCTTTTATCTTTTTAGTATCATACTTACTTCAAATGTCACTTTGACAACAAATGTGGAAATGGTGTGATCTGTCACTTTTTTAGGCGTGTTCAGCTGAATTTTATTGAGGAAATTGGTTTAGTATGGTATACTAGTTAAAAAATGTTTAAAACTAAGAAACATTTTAGTATAAAGATCTTTAAAGTTAGAAAATTGTTAAGTAGTTTCATGTTAATACCTTTAACATCAGGCTGTTTAAAATTTTACGCCATTGTCTGTTTAATGTCAAGTTGAATAAGAGTTGAAATAAATAGTATAATATTCAACTTAATGTAGAGTATACCTCTTGAATGATTGAAATGACAACAAACAAAGCAAACCGTGTTTTTCTAACACGTTATTTTTTCTCGAGGAGTGAAAAATAATAAATACATTTAAAAACTTGACGTTGCTTGCGCTCTAAATACAAATAAAATAGATAATATTGTTTAAGATTATTAATTTGACAAAAAATAGACTACCATTACAGACTCAAAACATATAAGATGGATTTTCGTTTTTATTGGATTTACACAGCTGTCCAAACTTCTGTAAAAAATTGAAAAATAAAAAAATGAATAGATCTACATAATCATTTATTAACAACATTTATTCACCCGAAGTAAAAAAAGAATGAAAAAGATTATTGTCATCACAATATTTACGCAACACGATGCAAGTGTTCTGTTTCATCAGTTTCATTTCTCAGTATTTGACAACTTAAACAAATGGAAGAAATTATAAAAAGTTATATCAGCAGTCTATTATGGTGTTTTCGATGATTTTTCGAATAGCAGCCCTTCTTCTGGAAAGGAATATAATATGCCTGCGCATGTCTCTATATGCTTCAAAGCACATGTCAACGCTCAACGCATCTAACGAGAACATTGTATGTACTGATGATATTTTTGGTGACGTCAAATATTCAATGCTAATTTACACTGACCGTCTAAATGCACAGTACACATATTGAAGGTAATATATTGCGCATCTTCGAAAATTACAGTGACCTGCCTGTCAGAATTTACAAAAAAAACAAAACACAAGTGTTTCCGAATCGCATTGACCCTCGTTCACAATTTACAAAATCAAAATACAAGACATGCGCAGAACTGAATAAAAATGAAAACTCGGAATATTACCTTCTATATGTGTACTGTGGTCTAAATGTTCCTCAATTTTCACAAACCACCACAAGTGATAACAAAGCACAAAATTAAAAAAATATTAACGAACGCCCCCTAAACTATTCGAGGCTTGCCAACCTTCCCCAAAAAAAAAAAAATTGTCAAGGCATTCCAAAACTCTATCTCAACTATTATATTTAATAAATTTACTGACGCTATTTCTTTGTTTTTATTTACTGTGTAAAATTTAGCTACGCTGCCTATACACTTGCTTATAAAAAACGAATAATTATTAAGTATTATTTAGTGTGGAAAATTGCCGCCCGGGCGGATGCCTTCCCTCTCCGCTCTCACTACGCTACGCCACTGATGGTCCAATGTCAATGTGGATCCTTGAACAACTCCTGTTCTGGTACTATATGCGTTTCTCTTTTTTAGTTCAGAGCAGTTCAGAGCTGAGCCCGAACTGTCAAACAAAAATGTTGTGTTTGTTTTTTGAGTTCAGAGCGCTCAGAGCTTGGAGTTTGTGTTTCTTTTTCATTTAGGCCGATTTTGTTCACTCAAAGTTGAACATAGCTTGAGGATTTTTATTTTCAACTTGTGAAATCGGTTTTATTCACACAAAGTTGACGTTTTTAACTTTCGATTTTCAACTTATGAGTTGATCAACTTTAGAATTTCTCAACCCCTCGAAATTCTAGACGTTAAAGGAGCAAACTTGGGAGTTTATATGACTTTTGTTTATTTACTCTAGTTATTGCCTGTTTTTTCTTGACATCGGTTGTCGCAAATAAAAAAAAATATAAATCATAATAAGAAAAAAAAAAACAGTTTACATCTTATTATAGAAGGTTTATTGAATATGTACACATGTTAATAAATACTTAAAAATAACTTGTTTACATACATAGATATATATATTATATGTCATTAGTATTCTTTTTTTGCCGCAGCTGATTTTTGTTGAAAGTGATAGGACCCAGGTTGAAAAGATAGCCAAACGCCAGCAATGAAACTCTTCATCTGGGGCAAGTTGATTTTTCCCTCTTTAACTCAATGGCCGAACGCTCCCGATCTTATTCTGCAAGGTCTGCTTAATTTTTGCATATTTTTCGCGCGAACATTGAATGCATTTTCAATCTTCTCCCATTCCCATGTTTTGTCCTTGTCACGATTGAGGACCGTCTGTATTTTTGTTTTCAATAATAAAACTCTAGTCTAATGCATTTTTTAGCAACCAATCTTTTTTTTTTGGGTGTGTACACTATTTTTGCAGTTTTTATTTTGATTCCGTTGTTTTTTGAAAACGTAACAGTTTTTTTATGTCGGTAAAAGAAAAATAACACGTAATTTCAAAATCAAAAGTTGAAACTTACAAATTATTTTATAATCTGTTATAAATACCCTAGGGAAATTTTCAAAACTGAAAGTTGGCAAACATTTGAATTTGAAATTCTGAATGGGGAGTTGAAGTAGTGAACAAAATAAATTTTCAACTTGCCGATCAAATCTCGAGTTTATACCAACTCCGAAGTTGGCCAACTTGGAATTTTCCGGCAAGTTGAACAATAGTGAACAAAATCACCCTTAGAGCGCGTTCAGAGCGTGCTCCATGAGCTCAGAATAAAACAATCGAGCAGAAGGAGTAAAAAACTGAGCGCGGCCAACTTCATACAGTTTCCATGTAATTTGACAGAGATGACAATTGAGTGCTTAGTTGATGTATTTCATAATTAAATCGGAGTGCTCTGAACATACTCTGCTCAGAGTTTACTCCGTTCGCTCAGAGTCTACTCAGTGCTCTGCTCTGAACAAACTCTGAACTAAAAATGAAAAACGCCTTATGCAACGCGTTTAAATGAAAATATAAATCATTGGGCTATCGTTGCCAAATATCCCATGATTTCCGCTTTATTTACAAGTTTTTTTTACCAAAATTCACTAAAAAAACATTCATCATCAATAATTACAAAACAAAATATTGCGTTGTTATTTTAACCTTAACAAATGTTTTAAAAAATTTCAATCAATAGTATATGCGCCATTTTTTCTACCTAACACCTTTCATAGGTATATCAAACTGGCAAAATCGTATTTAAAGACCGAGTTCATATTAGACACACTCTGCGCGACACATTTTGACGTTTTCTTTTATATCTCTCCCATATCAATCATCTCATGGTAAGAAAAAGATAGTCGTGATTAAAATCTAAATTACAACCTTTTTTGCTACTTATTTCTACAGCAAACAACTCATTTATAATGCATATACACTAAAGTAAAAAAGAAATCTTTGTTCGTTTAAATTTTCAATAATTTCACTCAACACTTAAAATAATTTTTTTTTCTTTTAATTTCTATTGCTGACCCGTTATCATACCCTAATCAAAAAAAATTTATTATTTACCCATCCGCTCAAAAGAAAAAACCACCCAACCTTTCCTATACAGAAGCACAGCAGATTAACCTGTCGGCTGTTATGATTATAATGTAATTGAAAAGGGTCAACCTTTTTTTGCAGCTTTATTGGAATAGGTCTAAGGTTAAAAATAAAAATAAACCTAAATACCATAATATACTCACCATTTAAAAGTGCCATAAACTTCTGTAGACAAATAAAAGTTACAAATTTTTTCTATTAACTTAGAAGATAGACAAAAAATAGGAAAAAGAAAATAATATGTTTACAGGAATCTAAACTTACTGTACCTATCTCATTTAAATGCAAAACACGGTATCTTTCTTTGAGGTGTAAACACCATGGTCAAAACCAAACCGATACATCCAATCTTTTACAGGTATGTATTTATGTACGTATCTACAGAATACAAAATTGTGTATGGGGCTTCTAGAATGTTTTTTTCTGTCAACGAGAAAATTATAAAATTTCATACAAAACGTATTTAGGATTTAATGAATTTCGTACACGAACAAATAAAATCCTTGTTTTTGCACTAGAAACGAATGAACGATTTTAACTATTAAATCGTCCCTTTTGCTCTTTAAACATGGTGTCTACGAAACAAAAATAAATTATTATCAAGATAAATATTGATTTTCAGGAAAATAAGATATCAGAACTGTCAAACCGTAAGCAGGAGGCAAATTCACAAATTTTTTCCGCTGTATTTGACAAAATTTGTATGAAAAATATTTCAATTTGAATCCAAAATTCTGTCAAAGTTCATGAAAAAAAGAAAATTGAAATAAAACTGTCAGTTTATTAATGCTCCCTTTTGACACTATTTTATAAAAATATATGTAAATAACTACAAAATTAAGTTCTGAGCTACATACATATGTATCATAATAATGAAAAAGAGGAAATTTCTTGATGGCAGAAAGCTTTGTAATATTGATAAATCACATGTCCGTAACCTTATCTATAGTTTTTATATCACAAAGTCAACGACAATTTGCTATCTGACATCATTGCACAAGAGCTCATTGCTAAATTTATTTATAAATTATGAGAATGAGAATTACCCGAAATTAGAATCGTTATAGTTAAAAATGTAGAACACAACAAAAAAAAACATACTTAGCTACGATAAAATGAGACAGTTAGACCCAAGGCTATATTTACCGTATAAGCAGAATGGGCTATAGCCCAGGGCGCAAGAGTTTGGGGGCTGCAAAAAATTAGATTCATATTTTCTTTTCGTTTGACTTAAACATTTTTGGAGGTTGATTTCTACTAAAAGGACGAAAACAGATTATCGAAAACGAAACTGCCAGCAAATGTGTAGGTACGGGTCGAATATTTGGTTTTTTATACTCACTTTATATGTATATGTAATAACATAATATGAAAGTGTTGCTGCGGTTTGTGATATTCTTAAAACAGAAAAATATTTATGCCAATTTTGGAATCCACTACACTTTTGTTTAAGATATGAAAGGAAACTATTTGCATACAGCGTGGTTAGTCCGCAGATTTACAATTTCGATAGTATAATAACTGTCGGAATATGTAAAACTTGATCAACTGAACGTCCCGTAGCCGCCACTCTATTCTATTTTTTCCACACATACGACAATCCTATCCTCAGTCAGCGGGGCGGGGGCAACCTAAAGTACAAGCAGGAAAATCCGAGCTGTGAATAACTGGCTGAACAGAATGGTGACGCAGACGGAACTGGAACCGGAGCTGGAATAGCTGTCAAAATATTGAATACACACAAATTCAATGTTGCGAGCACAACGGAACGTAGACGCATACGGAGCTGCAGACGCAGACGGAAGAGTTCACCAACTTTTAACTTTTCACGTACGGCACTTTTGACGTTTCAATTTGTATGAAGAAAAAAAACAACTTTTTGGGTCGGAAAAAAATATTGTGGGTATTTGTATCGCGAAAAAAATTATTTATTAAAAGAAAAATTATTGGAAAAAAAAATTTGAATTCTGAGCTTGTACACAAGAATATTCTTTTGTTTTTCTTCAAAATACTTTCAAAGCTGTACAGCTCCATTGTGGACATGTAAAAAAAATAACGTACGATACTTCTTGACAGCTCTTCCAGTTCCGTCTGCGGCTTCAGTTCCGTCATTCTATTCTGTTCAGCCAGTAAGGTGAAACTAAAGTAAAAGTAAGTCAACTGTTTGACGGAATTCTGGTGAGGGGAGGAGGCGGTAGATTTTATATAGCTGGGGTGGCCGTTTTTTCTTTTAAATAAATAGGTGGCGAGGCTGGGTATCGAACCTTAGACCTCCGGCATGACAGTCTATCGCACTAACCATCACGCCACGGCTACTACAATTTTTGTCATATATTTTTTTATAATTTTCGTGCTGAACCTCTGAAAAAATTTTAACTTTTCTTCAACTGCTTGATTTTTAGGCCGATTTTATACACTCAAAGTTAAACATAACTTATGTGCATTAACTTAGCAGGTCACTTTTTCCGTTGCATATTAAAAAGTATATAGTAATTAGTTGCTACTTAGTTGCTAATTAGTTACGCAAAAAAAAAAATTAATTGCTGTTTTGGTTTGCGAGAAAATGGGTGTCCTGCTAAGTTGGCTCATCAATTTCTTCTTCTTTCTTCTTCTTTCTTGGGCAGTAAATGCATTCGCGATTTTCTCCAACGCTTTTTCCTTGTTGCGTTTCGTGGTATGATGTCACAATACACAATTAACACAAAATAACAAAAACAAAAATTGAAAAACTTCAAATTAAATAACACAATAAATCAAAACTAAAATCGAAAATGACAGTTATGTTTTATTTTCACAAATGTCCCAGGGATATTATTCAACTGGGGAGTTGAGAAAAAATGAGTGAATAAAAAGAAATTCAAACTTGCGTTTCAACTCTCGAGTTGATCAACTTGAGAGTTTGCCTTAAGCTGAGCAATTGAAAAAAAAATGGCCTTTAAAGTAATACATAATTGAAATAAAATAACAATTTTAAATATTAAGAGATGACTCCAAAATATTTCGTCTCAGAAATCCTCTGAAAACAAGCAAATCGCTCGGTTGGGATTTCTGGTCCCACTTAAAATTTAAGATGAACTGTGAATTTTATTCAGATTCTAGATCTAGCACGAATGGTTGTCTATGTTGATCTGTATCTGATTTGAGCTGTGACTGTGACCATTGCACTGTAGGAATTTTGAACTTAAGGTTTTTAAGTAATTTCCCATAATTTTCATACATACAACAAATGTAGCTTTTCGAGAAAGATACAATAGCTTAAAATCTGTTGTGGTGGTCTCCCAAAAGCTAAAAAAAATTAAGTAAAAATTGTAATATGTACTTTATAATTTTTTAAAAATGTTAGTTACTCTTATTGTTGAACTCTTTTTAACTTTTAGCTTAAAGCGCTCACTGAAGTGGTGACGAAGTGGAGTGGTAGTGGCGTGGTGATTAAGTAGCAGGCGGAATTAGTAAAACCTATGTAATTAAATGAAGACGCGCATATCAAAGTGGAGTGGCGGTGGCATGATGTTTTGCAAGTGGTGTGGTGCCAGTCTGCTGCCACATATCTCGAACATGTTTAATTTTAAAGTGGCAAGTGGTGACGAAATGGATTTTTGTACTGTATAGACGAGTATGCTTGTGATAATTGACTTATAACCCGAGACCTCGTGAACGTTTTTTGCCACCGCAGTGCGCGTTAAATAACAGCCACCCTATCGCCAAGCCACTTGTTGACTACTCCACCGCCACTCGGTACTCCTTTACCACTCTACTTCGTCAAGACTTCAGTGAGCGCCTTGTATAAGTATTTGTTTTTATTTTGAACAGAGTTTCTATATTTTATTTATAAAAAAATATAGTTTGCTGTTGAGTTTCGCATTTGAAATTTTGATTTTAATCTTTAGAAAAAAAAATTTGCGATCGTAAATGAATTTGACAGCACCCAATGAACAGTTCAACAAATTCATCTGTCCACATTCAGAACAATGTAGTCTGTGAAAGTTTAAGGATATCTTTTTTACTTTTGAGCTACATTGCATTAATTGCCCCTCCCCCCACATACAATATTATTCACCACACATTCAAATTCGCTTCAATGTTCAGTCTAATGAAGCATTCAAGCATTAATAAACAAATATATTTACTAATGTTAGCAAAAGTTCGAATTACAACCGCATGTTATCCTTTTCTATTAAATAAAATTCCATATTTCTTTTTATTAGACTAGGTGAAATTGAAAATTAATAACCAATTATACTAATATTCTTGTATTTATTAATTTCTTGTATTAGTGAATTAATCTTAATACAAAAAAAAATGATAAGGTCGCTTATTATTTTTTTTTAATTTAATCTAATTTATTTTGTATATTTTTGGTCCTTTTTTTAACTAGGAAAAATCGAAACAAAAAGTTACAACCTTTTTAAATTCTGCTCTATCATAATTTTCATATTTTTATCATTCACAGAGGAGCGGGTATGGAATCAAGGCATGATCTGCTCAATAAGAAGGCAGAACGTGAGCTTCATCATCAATTTTTAATGGCAGCACCAACTTGACCCGTTTCGACGTCATCAAATACATCAACCACAGCAATATTTCCAGGAGCGGCGGGACCAGGAGGAGGATTATACTCTTATTTACTACCAACAGCATCACATGTAGCGGCATAGCATATTTGTTATCCAGCTTAAAAACAAACAAAACATAACTTATTATTTTTATAATTTTTTTTTTGTTATTTTGAACTATGCGCGCAAAGTTTTAATATAAAAAGGAGAAAAAATGTTCATCATATATTATACATACTACAAATTTATCAGCGGCTAGCAAACATTTCATGCATAGGAAAAGGATAACTGCTTACAAAATATAAAAAGAAAAAAACCTATTCAGCTTAAGTTAAAATATTATTTTGAACAAAAACAAGATTTACATCATTATTAACAAATAAAAAATAAAATAGGTATTTGAAAACAAGAAAGTAATTTAAATAATAAATTGCATAGTTCTTATGACTGTGAATATTATTGTGAAAAAAAAAATATAATAACATATTATATATAAATATGTATATTAAATATTAGGATATTAGATAAAATAACGCTAATATATTTAATCTACCTATATAAAAAAAAATGAAAAAGGAACAAATTAAGAATCCTAAAATTAAATATCTTACAGGAACTTTTCTAGAATTTATAATAATTTACAAGTGACGTTAGTGCAATTCAGCTTTTAATGTTATTATTTTTGGAAATCTTCTTATAAATAGGTAAAACATTTTGACCAAAATTTTTATGTACCTACAACAATCTTCTGTTTCTTCTTAAAATCACTTGAGCTGAATAAGTCAATTGGAACACAAAAATCTATTCTATGTGCATTTGTTAATCAATCGGCATAATTTATTCAAATTCAGCTCAATTAATTTATTTTTTTAATTTTTTTTTATATTGTTCATAAGCTGAATTGTATTTTTTTAAATGTTTTTTTTTTTGTAACAAAACTATTTGATATATACAAATATATATATATATATATATATTAAAAGAAAATATTTAAATAAAATATATATATAAATATAGCTTAACCGAATGTGCCCTTTACATAGCTCTCTTTCTAGATTTATAAAAATACAAAAATTAAACAAAGTAAAATTTAAAGAAAAAATTTTAAGTAAATAAAATAAGAACAAAATATTGAATAGGAGAAAACTTGTCTAATTTATATTTAATCGTATAAAGTTTCTTGTGAAAAAAATGACAAACAGAAAAAAAGCAAAATTCTGGATAAACAACGATAAATTTTTGTTTCCTTTTGCAAATTAAATTAAATTACAAAGAAGTTATAGTTAAAATTTAAGAAAAAAAAACATAAATTATTATAGAATAATGCAACGCAGAATAGGAAATAAATTTAACAAAATTTTAATTTTAACAACAAAAAAAAAAGTGAAGTGAAAGTAAAAGAAGAACTTAAGGGTTTCACATTTATTATTATAAAAAAAAAAAATAAAATAAAAAACATTGTAATAATTTTAAGCAAAAACAAAACAAAAAACAATATTATTTTCATGCTTAAGTGAAAAACAAAAAAATGTAATTCTATTCCTGGCTTTTAAAATAGAAAAAAATTATATTAAAATCATATTTAAAAATAGTTAAAATAGAAACTATATTCCTCCTCTTGATTGAACAAAACTAAAAAAAACTGTTTTCCGCCCACAGTAAAAATTAAATAAATAAAATGGCAAGACAAACTAATAAATTATACTTATAAAAAAAGTATTCTAAAAGACAAAAACAAAAAACAATGAAAACATCTTAAAAGTAACCAAACTTAATGCAAGAACAATCAATTTTGTACTTGGAAAAACAAACAAACTAAAAGCAAAGAGAAACTGAAACCCAAAAACATGAAGTAAAAGAAACAAATGAATTACATCATTTACATATCATATTTCGTAGAAATTTGTGGACAGAATCAGAGAGAAAATATTAATATAAATATTATTATATCTAGGTATACAACATGTTTTATTGAAAACATTAAAAAAAAAAAAACTACTTGAAGGGAAAAAAAAAACATTAAAATTATTATATAGTTATGTTTAAAAAAATATATTTTAAGTTGTGTTTTGCGATGAGATGGCCGTTCAGCGGGATGTTAGACACTTGGTTTGTTGCTAAAAATACATATATATCTGCTATTAAGAATCCCTTACATGAGGCTAAGAAGACTTGAAAATTACTCAGCTAACGTTTAAAATGTTCGTAATATGTATGGAAAGAATGTCCTGAATGTGACAAAAAAAAATTTTGTTATTATTTCTTAATAACTTCAACTCTTCACTTTTTATACGTCCTGTGTTCTGTCTCTCGTTATAAATCACAGTTATTAAAAGCATTATTTTATTCGAGCCTTTAAAATTCAAGAACCATTTTAGAATGCATCAGTATTAAAATCCTTTTTTATTTTTTAAACGTTAACATATTTTAACGATCATTTATCAATCGGTTACGGCCGAGACGGTAGTAAGCAATAGCCCTAGTTTATGCTTGTAAGCTAGAAAATCTATAATGTATAGACAAAATAGTGTCACGATAGTCACGGTTACAGAAAAGAAAAGGGAGTGCGCACAGATCAAAACTCATCTGATTTTTTAGCTTACTAGCGCAAATAGCTTTTCCAAATTCTAAGGCTGCTCTTAAAACAATCTATATGTACTAAAAAATACCAACAAGTGTGAATCGAGCTGCTTTAACGATCGTGCACAGTTTTCTTACTAGCGCAGCACTTGCTTCCTAGCTTAACTGCCAGTCTTAAAACCCCAGTTATAGCTTTCATTGAGACTCTTCATTGAAGCACTTAAAAAGCAAAATCAGTGATTATTATGATGCCAATATACATATAGGGCTGAATACTTAATTGTTATTCCTTTACAAAAAAAAAAGCATTCATTATTTTGGAAAAAAATTTCTCATGAAATGACTTTTACTGTTTCAATGATAATTGAGAAAGTTTAAAGCAAAATAATTTTTTTATTCTGTATTCAGAAAAGTTGTCCTCCTCAAGCTATATAAGCATGAGCTTTAGCCAAGCGTTTCATGGTAACTTTTAGTTGTATTCCAGGTCGAAGCCAAGCTTTGAAGAGTCAATTTTGCCTTCTGTTCATTTTACTCAAAGTAAAAATCGAAACAATTTCTTCTCTAAAGTAAAAAAAAGAAATAAACATACCGCAGAAAAGTCTTTCATCCATTACATTATTGTTATACTGATTTTTTTAACTATCATTTTTAATTTTTTCTTAAAAAAAAAAAAAATGATTTATTCGTAACGTCATTGAAATAAATTTTCTTCGTTTTTAAGAGCAATTACCAAAGCTGTCCTTATTTTTATTTTATTTTTTAAGTTTTAGTTTTAATTTAAAAAAATAATTTAATACCAAAGGCATGATTTAAATTTAATCCAAAGTTTTCATTGACATATTTTTATCTTATTTAATTTTAATTAATCAGAAATATATAATATTTACATAAATAAAAATATTGGATCTTATAAAATTTTTGTTCATTCCTTATTTATTTAAAATAAATTATTAACATATTATATATTTAATATATTTTCAATTTATTATAAATTAAGTAATTTAATGAAAATTAATTTATATATTATATATTCCGTCCAAGAGATATAAGAAAATTAAAAATCATTTCCCTAGTTAATACTTCTTATAGAATACAAGTTTATGATTATGCATTGTAGAGGCGAGAAAAAATGTTAATATTTTTGAAAGTTCTATGTCTTATTTGAAAATCATTCTACAAAGCTATAAGATCTCCTAATTTAAACAAAGTAAAATACTAATGCATATCATTCAATGCGCCTTTTTTATTTCTTTTTAGGAATTAAGTGTAAAAAATAAATATATATATATTATATATAGAATTAAATATAGATAAGAGTTATGTCCGTGTAAGCAATCTCTACTCTAGATAAAGTAATTAAGGAATCAAAAGCTTTGTTAGAATGTACTTTCAAAATAATCATTTTAAAGAGAATATAATTGGTGTTTTGAATTTATACATATATGTAGATTCAGAAACCTTATGTTTTTTTTTCCAGCTAGGACTGAACTGGCTTTCCCTTATTTTATAAAAACAAAAATCAAGTTTAAATTGTTTTTTTTTTTTTATTCGGATAAGATACTCTTTTAAATTTTAAATTTCCTTATAAGACCTGAAAACCTGCAATGCATAAAAAACTCATAAAAGTAGTATTTCATAAAGCATAAATATAAACCTTTATTGTTTAAAAAAGCTTTCGATATAAAATGAAAGTGAAAATTTTGTGTGTTTTTAAACATTTAAATATATTAAATGGAAATACTTTACTTTAAGAAAAATATATGAACAGACAGAAAGCATTAAAAGACAAAACTTAGATGTTAAATATAAAAACTACAAAATGTGTACATTAAATTAGAAATTTTAACATTAAATTTATGCTGGAATGAAATTATACAAAATTAATATAATATATACAGCATTTAATATGGGAACATTCATAAAATCTTAACATATCAAATTTTAAAAATAATTGCAAAAGAAAAAACAAACGGAAATTCAAAACTTGTCTTTGAAATAGTTTTTTTTTTTAAATCAATATGATTGAAAACATAGCGAAGCAGAAAACCAAATATAATTTAGTTCTAGACAAATTATTAAATATACAGAATGGAAATATTGAAAATATTTAAAAGACAAAAATAAATAGAAATTAACAAAGAAAATAGGGAAATAAATTTAATAGCTTAACCATTTACAAGAAAGGAAAAAAAAGACAAACATAAAAGCATGATATTTATTAACTTTATTTTCAATGAAATCTATGATTATTTTCATATATTTTTTTTCTTTTTATATAAGAATAACCATTTTTTAATACTTTTCTTGTTTTGTTAATAATTTTATTTCTATTTTTATTTAAAAAAAAAATGTAATTAATCTCATACTAATTTAACGGAATTTTAATTATTTCATATGCAATTTTACATAGATTTTATTTTATTTAATTTAAAATTGTTTTATTTTTTGTGGTAGTATTAATATACAATATAAATTAATAAAATTTTCTTCTTTAAATAATTCATTTAATATTGTTTTCTTTTGATTGATCTTTGTTTGGATGTGTCAGTCATATTAAGTTTTTTTTCTCATATTCTTATGAACAAAAAATTCTACAGAGCTATGCTATGTACCTACATAATATCTATCTACCAATGAGATGTAAGAATTGATTTTCAATGTCTTGAGAAAAGCATCTTTAGCAATTGTTTATTTATATTTACGTGACACTCTATCGCTTACATTAATATATATTTATTTTTTATTTTTTTTTATTTAACTGAAGTAATTTTTTATATGAACTTTGAAGTATTTTCGCTATAAATTTTTAGAAATTCTTAAAAAAAGAAGTTTTCAATGTTTTTTGAAAAATATGCTTAAATTTACATTTCGGAAATGTCAAATAACTTTAAGGCCCATCGCCCATTAAGCAACTTTTAGTTGCACAACTTTTTGTTGCTCGGAGTTGCCGGCAACAGAGAGCAACAAAAGTTGCTTGCCATCGCCCACTAGGCAATTTCCGAGCAACTTTGTGGGACTAGACTTTGACTTTTGTCGCCATATTTTTTTTGTGATGGCTGCTTTCCGGTTGTCTGGCTATGTATAATCGTAAGATGGCAATGCGAAATAAATGAATATTTATAATTATAAAATATTATATTATTTATTATTATAATGTATAGGTAGTCACATTGTTGAAAAAAAGGAAAACACATTCCATTTCCAGAAATCAGCCAAAATGACAGAGGGTAAAAAGGAAATGCACGCCATTTTGGCATCCACAATGTTAAGCGGAAACGCCATTTTGACATCATATTTTTCACAAATATGGATGTGAGCGAGGGTAAGCAACAAAAAATTGCCGGGAAAAAAGTTGCGTGAGCAACTCAGAGCAACAAAAAGTTGCGCAAATAAAAGTTGCCTAGTGGGTGCTCTCCCATATAAGCTAATGTAATTGGATTGGGAGCAACAAAAAATTGCCTAGTGGGCGATGGGCCTAAATTGAATAAAATTTGTCATCAAATTTTTGCGAAATTTTTACATAAATGGGATTTAATGTGTGTACGCATCCATTCATAGCGGGTAATAAATTGTTCGTACGACATACATAGTTTCATTTTTGAATTATATATTAAAAATGAAAAAAAAATTAGTGTCATATGGGCTTAAGAACCTTACTTTTTGAACATTAATTTTATAAAGTTGGCGGTTTTCGAAAACGTCATCTGCGTCATAAATCTTTTTGCGGAATGTTCTTAAAAGCAAACTGCAAAAGTCTTCAGTTCGAAACGCAAATACTTTAATAAAGCCCTTCCACAATATCCCACTGAGTATTAACACATGTCAAAAAAGTGGGAAGTTAATCATGTATAAACAGTGTGGAAACAAAATATGAAATTTCATCCCACACGATTTGACAGTGCATCTCACACAAGTTGACATGTGTTAATACAAGAAATTTTTTAGGATTGGTTCTAAAACTATCACGCATTCTATATCCCACTTCGGGATTTGAGGTTATGGTGAATTGATTTGTTTGGAAGCAAGTGTGGAAGCAAAATATGAAAATCACTTTCTTTAATCAAATTTGGCAGTCGTAAGTAATTCAATCTCACTTATTTTTTTACATGTGTTAATACTCCATGGGATGGAAGGGCTTTTAACAGTGTGACATCATTAAGAGCTCCAGAAAGGTTTTCAATAAGAATTTTAGTGATTCATTTTTTTACCGGATCCATTATGTTTTGTTATCATTTGTTTGAAAACGTCAAATGCGCTAGCAAGAAGCATGATTTGACGTTCATCAAAAGGCATGTCTGCAAGCAGGACGATTGCATATTTGAATCATAAATAATATAGAAGCGTTCGCGTACAAGTTTAAAACAACTCAAAACTACCATTTTTTGTACCAGATTTGGTCCAAACCTGTTCGCGTATGCACATTTTGGGTAGAAGAGAGCGCTCGCGGGAGAGTAAATTATTTACCCGAGAATTTTTTTCCGGCAGAAAATGGTAAGTTCGGTGTTCTGTCAAGCCTAGTACGCAGATCGCGCTAAAATTTATCTTCCAAACAAATTTCCTCCAAAGATAAATTTTAGCGAGGATATTTAGCTAGGCAGTACGCAGTTCACGCGCTAAATTCAAAAAGTCTCAAGAAGTAAAAGAACAACAACAAATATACAAAATAGCTGCTGTTTGTTTACTTTTAGTCTGTTTTTTGTTAGAAGTGATTTTTTTTTTCTTTGTTTTCATCTTATCTTTTTTGATAAACCACTGAAAGAAAGTGTGTTAAAATCAATTTAGTTTGTCTACTTCAATTTTAATTCAGACTTTCTGTAAATATATTCCAATTTTGTCGTTTTGTTTACTTTTTCCTTTGTTTACTTTTTCGGAGACTTTTAAAAATTGGCAGAAATTTTTTGTTCAAAGCATTCGTGTATACTTTGGGACTGTTTCCATTCTCTTTGAGCGAATTTCATCTCAACTCCTCTCGTGCAAATTTGGTTGAAATTACATAATTTGGAAATGTAAATGGAAATGAGTTTGGAAATTTTCAACGAAATTAACTCATTTGCTCTAAGGGAAACTTATTATAAAGGCTCTCCCAAACCAACGCGATTATTCGCCGCGACAAAGGAAAACAACAATAACAACACGTGGTTGTCAAACAAAACAGCACGTTGTTGTTATTGTTTTCTTTTGTCGCGGCGATTATTCGCGTTGGTTTGGAAGAGCCTTTATTGTTAATTTGCTGATTGACTTTTGACTATGACCCGATTGATTGAATCGCACAATACAACACTCAACAACAGACCTGTGTTTTAAAGTTAAGCTAAGCGCCGAGAATTCTCTGTGCTTAGCTAAGCCCAAAAAGGATTACTTACATAGCTGTTGTTGCATTAAGATTAAACGCTTTAATTTTCAAGCTCCAATATCGATACAAGAATTGGTGTTGTGCGAAATCTGGATTCAAGCTTTTCTAATAGCCTTCTTTCATATAAAATAATTAGTCTGCTTATACACTCTCCTCTACTGAGAAGCGTTTGTCTAAAATGTAGGCAAAAAAATGGCTCGTTCAGTTCCTGTTATAAAGGACCAAATACTTAAAGCAACTGCGATATTTATAGGTGTGATTGATTCGTCATTAATCAGTATTCAGTAGGGTAAATTCATAAACGTTAATTATAGTACTACACGGATTATGTAGAAACACTGAAAATTAAACAACAGCTTATGTAAATTATAGGTCTGTTTGCTATCTTTTTC
The DNA here is from genome assembly GCA_947049315.1 of Epistrophella euchroma. Classification (NCBI taxonomy): domain Eukaryota; kingdom Metazoa; phylum Arthropoda; class Insecta; order Diptera; family Syrphidae; genus Epistrophella; species Epistrophella euchroma. The sequence goes on from OX346246.1 coordinate 125,035,420, forward strand.
CAGTAAAATCTTTCTCCGGGCCTTTTACTTCACGGTACAAGAAACTACCTATTACAAATTGTTAAATAATGTTTTTGGGCTCAAAAATCTCCAGAATACCCAACCTATTTGTGTTAAAAATTCGACGGCATGCAGCGGCATCTGTCAAATACAGATCCCCATTTTTTTTTTTTGATATAAATTTCAAACGGAAACTACTTTTCTAACAATGCGCAGTACTTAACCAGCCAATTTTTAATTTCTGAGAAAAACTCAGTTTGCTTAAAAATTATGTTTGTTCTCTGAAATCAGCCTTAATAATGAGGACACAAAATATAACACCTAATCACACAAGATGTGAAAGAACATTATACGAACTTGACAGTCGATCTCATACGATTTGAATTGTGTTAATACATGTACATTTATAGTATTGGTTCTATTCTAAGACCATCACAATTTTTATTGCACTTGGGGGTTTCAGATTATGATGCAATGGAAGCAAGGCATTAAAATCGTTTTATTCACAGAAATTATGTATAATCGAAAGTAATTCCATCCCACTTTTAATTCACATTTTGTTTATAATGTGGAAGAAATTTAATTGAATAAATGTCAGTTTCATCAAAGTGAATATTGATCCCGAAAAAATTGTATTTCTCTTTATCCCTTCCCCTTTTCTAATTTTACTTTTAACTCTGTCCTTTGTATAAATAATGCGTACAAAAATATAACGGAATAATTATCTTCAATTTTCAAACTTCACAATTTTTTTACCGAACAGCCGCTACCTCAAGTTAGTGTGAATTTGAATTAATTATATGATTTATTTCATTTCATATCAGTTTAAATTTTTAATTTTGTTGTATAAGATTTTTTTCTATAATTTTAACTTAAATATGAAAAAACCATGAAACGAATTTTAAATTAGAAAATCGAAGAAAATAAAAATTAAAACTACATTTACGCGTAAATCTTAAAAATATCTTAAAAAACCCATTTAAGATGAAGGTTAGATTAAGTTATTTATAAAAACAAAAATTAACAAAATGTAAAATGTATTTTCATGTTAAATGTAAGTAGTGCAATTGAAAAAAAAAAAAAAAACAAAATTATAATTAAATAAAAAAATATTAAAAATAATCTTACTACTAAAACTTATCTTATCTACAATTTAAATAAAAAAAAGATAAACAAAAAATATTTTATAACCAAATCAATTGGAAAGAATTAATATAAGAGAGAAAAAATAGAGTAGGAAAAATTAAAATAAAACACAATTAAGTATAAAAAAGGTGAAGAAAAATTCAAAACATATCAAACTCGTGCCCGATTTAACTTATTATGAAAAAAAACAAAAACAAAAAATATAAATCATATTATAAAAAAAAAATATTTAAACAACTGATATTTAAAAATAAAGTAAAACCTTAATGAGACATTATTTAACAAAATCTTTTAAAAACTTAAATTAAAATCATATTTACAAAACAAAATATAAAATTATATTAAAAAAATATATTTATATTTTAAACAATTTTTTGTTTTATAATATTATTTATACATACAGAAACAAAAATACCTTTATATATTAATTTCATTAAAATGGTGAAAATAAACTTATAAATGAAGCATTAGAAAATAAAAACAACAAAGATTAAATTAAAATGGAAATATAAAACTAAACAAAAAAATATTGTATTTTAGCCTTGTTCTTACATAAAAGTAATAATTAAATAATTATTACAGAAACAAAATAAAACAGAAAACATAATTATTACAAAATATCTTACACAAATAAAACATAAATAAGAAATGTGAACTATACATTTATTAATCGGAAATACTCTTTTAGGCAGATCAGATTTTTTAATTCAAGGGGAAACCAACAAAAACAAAATGAAGCAATTTTTTCCCGTAGATAAAATAGTAATAACGACCAGTCTATGAAATGCTATTATTTAACAAGTTTTTTTTATAAAATGTGAATTATATAAAATCAACAACTGATTTAATCGAAGAAATTTGAATTAAAGGATACAATTATTGTAATAACAACAACAAAAATTGAAACATTTGTTGTACGAAAGAGAGATATGACGTTGATATCAAAGATAAATTTAAAAATAAATTAAATAAAATTAATTATTATAAATATTATATGAAAACAAAATATGAAATGATTAAATAAATGAAATTTTAAAATTGTTTTGTGTAATTGTATATAATATTTGTTTTTATTTTGATTTTTGAGAAAGGAAAGGGGCTCTCCAACTTTGACTGCCTCTTATAAAACAGATATTGGTAAGAAGGAATGGCGACCACGACTATCAACGTAGCTCGTGAACAACCTATGTGGATGGATAAAAATGGATTCGAGATGTAGGATTTGTAGACCCCGCCCCCCTGATCATCGTCTGATTTAAGTTCTACAATAATATGCAAAGCTAAGTAATTTTTTGGCTGGCTTGAATTAAAGGCATACCATGTGCCCTATTATACGATGACTCTAGAGTCAAGACTCTTTTTAAAATTCAATGAGTGCGAATGTTAAATCTGATCTTTTTTCTCCTTCGCACTCATTCAATTTCGAAAAGAGTCATGACTCTAGAGTCAACGTTTAATAGGGCACTATCAGTACTATCACTACCTCCAATGATATCTCTAAATGAGGTCACTTTTATGTGCTTATACGAAGACCTAAGAATATCTTAAAATCGCATCGCGCCAGTGTGGACACTCTCATTAAATTTACCATGTAAACAAATTCAGTAAGGCGATAGTTCGTTCCATCGTGCGTCGTTCCAAATGTTTCGCTTTGGTTTGGAAAAGCTAGAGCTCTCTTGGTCTTGACCCAGCATGAAATATTCGGAGCGATTGAACGACGCCACGACGGGAAAATGTTCCGAAATTAAACATTCTGTGAAATTAAACAATCTTTGACGACTGTAAAATGTACCAATATTCGCATCCACCATCGAGGCAATGTGGGCACTCTCATTAGCCCCGAGGCCACACGAACCAGTATTGTACTGACTAGCCAGTTGGTTCCCCTTAAGCAAAAGAGCCCGTTTTGGATCCGCACACGTAGTAAACAACGTATGGCGGACTCCGCGTACGGATCCGAACAACTGCGTTTGTCGGCTCAAATTAGTATGAAAATAAGAATCACCACTGACCCACTTGCGCATGTATCCTTTCTTTCTTGGGTCTTTGCTTAACTAAGTGCTTCACACACACCTACAAAAATTCTTTGTATCTACAGGTATTTTTCACCACACCTTTGTTTGGTTCATCTTTTCTTTTTTCTAATGAAAAATTGAGAAATAGTCGCTTCATAAATAAAATATTACTCCTTTTCGTTCATTTCGTCTTTTTGTAGTGCAATTAAAATATGATGTTTGTAAACTGTATGTAAACTGTAACTGTGCAAACTGAATTCCATCAATGGCAAAAAAACCGAGGCCCTTACACCACATATGTGTACATATGTGAATAAAATTTGGATTGGGTTAAAACAATTTTTCTGGGATTTTGAAAGTGGATTATGGTGGTGCTAGGGCCAAGTTATCACTGCCACGATTATGGAATTAAGTTTGGATAGATACAAATATTGTAGCCCGTGGCGTAATGGTTAGTGCGTTGGACTGTCATGCCAGAGGTTTGGGGTTCAATACCAGCCGCTTCCACCTGTAAGAAAAAGAACGCAATACAACTGGCTTCTCTACTTAACCCCGAGGCCACACAGGTAAGTACTGGCAAGCAAGTTGGATACATACACTGCCTGCCAAATTCGTATCTGTGTACTTGCTGTGACGTCGGCGGCACGCAACCTGCCGAGTAACTTTCTTCTACGTTCTTTTTTGCTCTACTATTAGTACGAGATGTGGTGAACGATTTGCTCAAAGTTTTTCATACATACCGCTGCAAATTTGTGGGCATGCCACTTTTATGATTGAGGAACAATCAAAATTAAAAATGTGATTGATCTTTTATACGAAATAGGTTGAACAAAAAAATTAAATCCATTTGGAAAGAATACTCAATACAAAGAACCACGAAAGTTCACTTTAGTTAAAGGCTCTCCCAAACCAACGCGATTGATCGCCGCGACAATAGAAAACAATAACAACAACACGTGGTTGTCAAACAAAACAACACGTTGTTGTTATTGTTTTCTATTGTCGCGGCGATTAATCGCGTTGGTTTGGGAGTGCCTTAACTCAATTGAAAAAAAGAACGTACTACTTGCTTCGCTACTTGCTTCTCAATTGGTTTGGAAAAAAGCAAGCGAGTAGACGAGCAAGTTGCTTCGTTTAGAATGTGTTAAAGGCCTTCCACACTATCCCACTGAGTATTAACACATGTCAAAAAAGTAGGAAGTAAATCATGTATAGTGTTGAGACAAAAAATTTGAAATTTCATTCCACATGACTTGACAGACCATCTCACACAATTTGACATGTATTAATACATGAAAATTTTTAGGATTGGTTCTAAAACCATCACACATTCTATCCCACTTGGGGGTTTGAGGTTATGTTGAATTGATTTGTTTGGATGCAAATGTGAAAGCAAAATATGAAAATATTTTCTTCACACAAATTTGGCAGTCGTAAGTGATTCTATCACACTTTTTTTTTGACATTGTATTAATACTCGATGGGATAGTGTAGAATGGCTATTACTAAAAAGTGTATTGCAACTTGCTTGCCAGTACTTGCTCGTGTGGCCTCAGGCCTTCCACACTATCCCACTGAGTATTAACACATGTCAAAAAAGTGGGAAGTAAATCCCACAGCCCATCTCACACAATTTGACATGTGTTAATACTCATATTTGGCGATTTGATGTTCAGCTTTTTTTTATTTGGCATTCGATTGTTTGGCAATGTTTTGGCGCGAAATTTTAAGGCATGTAATTTAATGGAAGCCAAAACATTGCCAAACAATCGAATGCCAAATAAAAAATAGCTGAACATCAAATTGCCAAATAAAAAAAAGCGAAAAAACACTGAATAGAGAATATAAAAAATATAATGCACCTACGAAAATAAATGTGAAAATCCTCTTTCTGTTATGTACTTACCTAAACTAAGCAAACAAACTGAAATCCTAAATCGCGAAAGTGAATTACGGCAAAAATTGCAAAACAACTAAAAAAAATATTACCAACGCAAGTACGACTAAGCAACGGTTCAGAAAAATTGTTAATCTTGAAAAGAAACGATGGTAATGATTGGTCAAACGATCAAAACAACTAAACGGCGAAATGATCTATTAGCGAAATAATAAAACGGCTTGACGATATTTATCGAAATGATTAAACGACGAAACTTTATTTCGCAAAATAATGAAACGGCGAAACAATATTTTGCGAAAAAACACTTGGCCAAGTAATAAACAATTTAACAAAGAAAAACTAAAGAATAATTTGCCAAATGAATTTTGCGAAATGATTGAAAATATTTTTAACAAAAAGCGAAATATAAAACCGCCGAATGTTAATTGCAGAATGATTGAAAAACGTAATGAATAAAAAAGAAAATGTAAATTGCCAATTAAGAATTGCGAATTAAACAAAATATTTAACGACTAAGGCGAAACAAGAAATGCCAAATGAATTTTGCCAAACAATGGTGACCCACATTAATATAATAGGGATTGAAGTTGAAAAACTGCAGCCACGGTTGCCACTCCCAAAAACAAAATCCTACCAAACTTTTCAAAATAACCTACCAAACCGAAGAAAAACCTACCAAAGAAAATTTTGAGGTTCTTTTTAATAAACGCAAAATTTAAACTTTGTTTTTGAGAAAAAGCATAGTTATTCGTATATACATGTCATCGCCCGAGAATAGTTTTGTCGTATACGCCATTTGAGCATTTTGGGAAATCGCATTTTAAGTTTCACGTTTGAATAAGAAAGAAAAAAACCGATAGAATTTTCTGTATTTTTAATATAATATTATGTGAAATATCTCCTTTTGATTGAAGTATTCTAAGTTGTTGAGTCTGTTTTGGTTTAAAATCATTTTGTCGGATACTCCTTGAAAATTAATACTTTGTTAGCACCCCATACATGTACGACAAAGTAAACGCGTGGAATCAAATGTGAAGTGGAATTAAATGCAATATTTTTAAATTTAATAAAAAGGGAATTTTCAAAAGGTTTAGATATTATTATATTTTATAAAAAAAAAATAAAATACACACATTCTTTCGTGAAAATTTTGGTGAGTTGATGACTAATATACAAGGGTATATGGTGATTCGCATGAGGTGCCTCTTTCCGTTTAGCCGGAAGAGGCAATTGTAATGGAAAAAAATAAAAATGAACAAAAACACCTAAAATATCATGCTTTCCTTTTTTGTAAAGCCCCTATTTCCATTAAAAGAGTATAGTAAAATAGATAAAAAAAATAAATTTGATGGCACAACAGCTCATGAAGAACTAGGGCCTAGTGACTTACAACTCTCAACCATTCCTGTGTGCGTGTCTGCAGGAAGGAGGGGACCTACAGTTTATTGCCGAATCCGAACGGCTAACGAGCGGCACTTTTCTGTGACAGGAAATACTCTTGTAGGATTTGTCAATTCCTCGTAAGAGGCAGTAGCCGTTTTTTCTTTTAAATAAATAAGTGGCGAGGCTGGGGATCGAACCATAGACCTCCGGCATGACAGACCATCGCACTAACCATCACGCCACGGCTACTACCTAAAATAGTAAAATAGATAGATATCGTTATTTTCAAGTTTTCCAAAAACTAAAAAAATGCAAGTTGCATGCAACTTGCATGAAAAACTTCCATGCTTCTTGCATGGAAAACTTGCATGCAACTTGCATGAAAAACTTGCATGCAACTTGCATGAAAAACTTGCATGCAACTTGCATGAAAAACTTGCATGCAACTTGCATGAAAAACTTGCATGCAACTTGCATGAAAAACTTGCATGAAAAACTTGCATTAAAAACTTGCATGAAAAACTTGCATGAAAAACTTGCATAAAAAACTTGCATGCAACTTGCATGAAAAACTTGCATGCAACTTGCATGAAAAACTTGCATGCAACTTGCATGAAAAACTTGCATGCAACTTGCATGAAAAACTTGCATGCAACTTGCATGAAAAACTTGCATGCAACTTGCATGAAAAACTTGCATGCAACTTGCATGAAAAACTTGCATGCAACTTGCATGAAAAACTTGCATGAAAAACTTGCATGAAAAACTTGCATGCAACTTGCATGCAACTTGCATGAAAAACTTGCATGCAACTTGCATGAAAAACTTGCATGCAACTTGCATGAAAAACTTGCATGCAACTTGCATGAAAAACTTGCATGCAACTTGCATGAAAAACTTGCATGCAACTTGCATGAAAAACTTGCATGCAACTTGCATAAAATACTTGCATGCAACTTCCATGAAAAACTTGCATGCAACTTGCATGAAAAACTTGCATGCAACTTGCATGAAAAACTTGCATGAAAAACTTGCATGCAACTTCCATGAAAAACTTGCATGCAACTTGCATGAAAAACTTGCATGAAAAACTTGCATGCAACTTGCATAAGAAACTTGCATGCAACTTGCATGAAAAACTTGCATGCAACTTGCATAAAAAACTTGCATGCAACTTGCATGAAAAACTTGAATGAAAAACTTGCATGCAACTTGCATGAAAAACTTGCATGCAACTTGCAAGAAAAACTTGCATGCAACTTGCATGAAAAACTTACATGCAACTTGCATGAAAAACTTGCATGAAAAACTTGCATGCAACTTGCATGAAAAACTTGCATGCAACTTGCATGAAAAACTTGCATGAAAAACTTGCATGCAACTTGCATAAAAAACTTGCATGCAACTTGCATGAAAAACTTGCATGAAAAACTTGCATGCAACTTGCATGAAAAACTTGCATGCAATCTGCATGAAAAACTTGCATGCAACTTGCATGAAAAACTTGCATGCAACTTGCATGAAAAACTTGCATGCAACTTGCATGAAAAACTTGCATGAAAAACTTGCATGCAACTTGCATAAAAAACTTGCATGCAACTTGCATGAAAAACTTGCATGCAACTTGCATGCAACTTGCATGAAAAACTTGCATGCAACTTGCATGAAAAACTTGCATGCAACTTGCATGAAAAACTTGCATGCAACTTGCATGAAAAACTTGCATGAAAAACTTGCATAAAAAACTTGATGCAACTTGCATGAAAAACTTGCATGCAACTTGCATGAAAAACTTGCATGCAACTTGCATGAAAAACTTGCATGCAACTTGCATGAAAAACTTGCATGCAACTTGCATGAAAAACTTGCATATAAAACTTGCATGAAAAACTTGCATGAAAAACTTGCATGCAACTTGCATGAAAAACTTGCATGCAACTTGCATGAAAAACTTGCATGCAACTTGCATGAAAAACTTGCATGCAACTTGCATGAAAAACTTGCATGCAACTTGCATGAAAAACTTGCATGAAAAACTTGCATGCAACTTGCATGAAAAACTTGCATGAAAAACTTGCATGCAACTTGCATAAAAAACTTGCATGCAACTTGCATGAAAAACTTGCATGCAACTTGCATGAAAAACTTTCATGCAACTTGCATGAAAAACTTGCATGCAACTTGCATAAAAAACTTGCATGCAACTTGCATGAAAAACTTGCATGCAACTTGCATAAAAAACTTGCATGCAACTTGCATGAAAAACTTGAATGAAAAACTTGCATGCAACTTGCATGAAAAACTTGCATGCAACTTGCATGAAAAATTTGCATGCAACTTGCATGAAAAACTTACATGCAACTTGCATGAAAAACTTGCATAAAAAACTTGCATGAAAAACTTGCACGCAACTTGCATGAAAAACTTGCATGCAACTTGCATGAAAAACTTGCATGAAAAACTTGCATGCAACTTGCATGAAAAACTTGCATGAAAAACTTGCATGCAACTTGCATAAAAAACTTGCATGCAACTTGCATGAAAAACTTGCATGAAAAACTTGCATGCAACTTGCATGCAACTTGCATAAAAAACTTGCATGCAACTTGCATGAAAAACTTACATGCAACTTGCATGAAAAACTTGCATGCAACTTGCATGAAAAACTTGCATGCAACTTGCATGAAAAACTTGCATGCAACTTGCATGAAAAACTTGCATGCAACTTGCATGAAAAACTTGCATGCAACTTGCATGAAAAACTTGCATGAAAAAATTGCATGCAACTTGCATGAAAAACTTGCATGCAACTTGCATGAAAAACTTGCATGAAAAACTTGCATGCAACTTGCATGAAAAACTTGCATGCAACTTGCATAAAAAACTTGCATGCAACTTGCATGAAAAACTTGCATGCAACTTGCATGAAAAAATTGCAAGTTTGCATGTAAGTTTTTCATGCAAGTTGCATGCAAGTTGCATGCAAGTTTTTCATGCAAGTTTTTCATGCAAGTTTTTCATGCAAGTTGCATGCAAGTTTTTCATGCAAGTTGCATGCAATTTTTTCATGCAAGTTTTTTATGCAAGTTGCATGCAAGTTTTTCATGCAAGTTGCATGCAAGTTTTTCATGCAAGTTGCATGCAAGTTTTTCATGCAAGTTGCATGCAAGTTTTTTATGCAAGTTGCATGCAAGTTTTTCATGCAAGTTGCATGCAAGTTTTTCATGCAAGTTGCATGCAAGTTTTTCATGCAAGTTTTTCATGCAAGTTGCATGCAAGTTTTTCATGCCAGTTGCATGCAAGTTTTTCATGCAAGTTTTTCATGCAAGTTGCATGCAAGTTTTTCATGCAAGTTTTTCATGCAAGTTGCATGCAAGTTTTTCATGCAAGTTGCATGCAAGTTTTTCATGCAAGTTTTTCATGCAAGTTGCATGCAAGTTTTTCATGCAAGTTTTTCATGCAAGTTTTTCATGCAAGTTGCATGCAAGTTTTTCATGCAAGTTGCATGCAAGTTTTTCATGCAAGTTGCATGCAAGTTTTTCATGCAAGTTGCATGCAAGTTTTTCATGCAAGTTGCATGCAAGTTTTTCATGCAAGTTGCATGCCAGTTTTTCATGCAAGTTGCATGCAAGTTTTTCTTGCAAGTTTTTCATGCAAGTTGCATGCAAATTTTTCATGCAAGTTGCATGCAAGTTTTTCATGCATGTTGCATGCAAGTTTTTCATGCAAGTTGCATGCAAGTTTTTCATGCAAGTTTTTCATGCAAGTTGCATGCAAGTTTTTCATGCAAGTTGCATGCAAGTTTTTCATGCAAGTTTTTCATGCAAGTTTTTCATGCAAGTTTGTCATGCAAGTTGCATGCAAGTTTTTCATGCAAGTTTTTCATGCAAGTTTTTCATGCAAGTTGCATGCAAGTTTTTCATGCAAGTTTTTCATGCAAGTTTTTCATGCAAGTTGCATGCAAGTTTTTCATGCAAGTTTTTCATGCAAGTTGCATGCAAGTTTTTCATGCAAGTTGCATGCAAGTTTTTCATGCAAGTTGCATGCAAGTTTTTCATGCAAGTTGCATGCCAGTTTTTCATGCAAGTTGCATGCAAGTTTTTCATGCAAGTTGCATGCAAGTTTTTCATGCAAGTTGCATGCAAGTTTTTCATGCAAGTTGCATGCAAGTTTTTCATGCAAGTTTTTCATGCAAGTTGCATGCAAGTTTTTAATGCAATTTGCATGCAAGTTTTTCATGCAAGATGCATGCAAGTTTTTCATGAATGTTGCATGCAAGTTTTTCATGCAAGTTGCATGCAAGTTTTTCATGCAAGTTGCATGCAATTTTTTCATGCAAGTTTTTCATGCAAGTTGCATGCAAGTTTTCCATGCAAGTTGCATGCAAGTTTTTCTTGCAAGTTTTTCATGCAAGTTGCATGCAAGTTTTTCATGCAAGTTGCATGCAAGTTTTTCATGCAAGTTGCGTGCAAGTTTTTCATGCAAGTTTTTCATGCAAGTTGCATGCAAGTTGCATGTAAGTTTTTCATCCAAGTTGCATGCAAGTAACGCGTACGCCGGAATAATTCTTCGGTTTCATTCGAAATTTTGGGCGTTGTCTGTTAAGCCTAAAAACGTACGACAAAACAGAGTTAAACAAAAAATATACCAAAAATACATAGATATTTTGTCGTATATGCCAAAATGTGGCGTATACGACCAAACAAAACTTTACTTTACTTTTTCTAGTTTATATTAGCTTTGTTTTATTATCTTTGGATCTGATCAGGATCATGTAAAACGATACGGATAGGGCTTTTTAACAAACAGCAATATATCTCTGTCTCGTCATTATTTAAATGTCAAACTAAAATTCTTGGCACAATGACATTTAAGTGGCAGCCATTTATTGGTTTTATTTTGGAAGCAAATAAATGTTTGGAATTGGTATTTCCTTTTTTTTTAGAAAATCTACAAGTAAAAATGTTTTTATAATTTATTTAAGATATTTTAATCTTTTTATGGCACAAAATAGCTAGATTTTTGTAATTAAAATAAGCCCGCCTTTTTTTTTTCTTTCCAATTTCATCTGTCATTGTGCCAAGTTTTTGCTGTCATCTGAAACTGACAATTTGGTAGAGATCTCTATCATAATGACAGACAGCGTTGCCGCTCGAAAAAAAAAATTAATTTGTCGTATTTTCCGAAAAACGTGTCATTTTCGTGCCATATGAAAAAACAACAAATTATTCTATTTTGTTGAAAAAAATGCAATTACAGTAGACGCTCGATATAGTGGATCTCGGTAGAGTGAACTATCCAATATAGTGAACACAAAATTTTATACACACTACTCTAAATGGTGAACAAAAAAATAACTACATATATCGAAATTGTTTTTATTTACAATTTTTTTTTCAGTATTCAACAAGAATATTCCAGCTGCAATACGTTGAAACTTGACACCGGACAAAATGTTAATTTTGTATCAAATTTTACTCTGCAAAACCTTTATAGCTTCTCTCTCGAATCTCGATATAGCGAACAGGCCTGGTTTTAATTACTTCACTATATCAAGCGTCTACTGTAATTGTATTACGGGCGTTATGTATCCTACAAAATAAAAAAAACTTGCTCTATTCGCTTATTGCCAAAAAATATGAGTTTCTGTCAATTTTTTACAGAATGCGGACAAACTTTTATTAAATTTTGTAGAAATTAGCTTCATTTCAAGTAAACTTTAAAAATAAAAAACGTGTCATATTGAACTTTTTCATGCTACCCAAGGGAAAAATTATCGTGTCAAAAAACACGATCGTGCCACTTCGGCAACGATAGTGACAGCGGTGTTATATGAATATCTCTTTTTTACTTCCGTTTCTTAATTTTCAAACATTTTTGGTCTTTTTTCTTTACACTGCAATTAACACTAGCTTAACATGCAAGCCAACCCTCCATATGGATTTAAAATTATTTTGTATACCTAACGTGCTAAAAAATGATCCCGATCCAGACCGCCGTATAGTTAGCAGCACTAAGTGAGGAATTTCAATTTTTTTGATTCCTATAATTTGGAAAACATTTGGAAAAATTTGGAAAACCATTTTCAGAATTTGGAAAACCTTAGTTAATTAGTTATTAACAATTAAAGGTTAGGCGTATAGTTAGCAGCACATGGAAACAAAGTTAGGGTTTTTTGGTATCAATCGATCGGGAATAGTTTTGTGAAATTTGGAAAACCATTTTTAGAATTTGGAAAAGCATAGTTTAGTAGATAATTAACAAAATGTTAACAAAGTGACAGTTCTATAAACAATTACAATTAACGCAAAACGTAATGTAACGGAGCGTAGCGTAATTAAAACTGCCATACAAGAACACAAAACCAACACATAAACAAAATTCTGTCCCAAGAACAAAATTATAGGGCGTATAGAATTGAATCGCCTATTATACTACGTTTTCATTAGAGCAAATGAGGTAATTTCGTTGAAAATTTCCAAATTCGATTCGAAATCATCTCATTTCCCATACAAATTCACATTTCCAAATGAGATAATTTCAACCAAATTTGCACGAAATTAGGTAGGAAATTACGTAAATACTTTATGAACACACCCAAATGGAATCCATTCAAAGTGGAACGCATTTAAAATGACAGAATTCAATGTATAAAACAACAAAAACAAGCGGTTGACAGCCTGAACTGTCAAACGAAATTAGCAAATTTGAAATGAAAACACTTTTTACGTAATTTGCGAAATTACCTCATTTCGGCTCTAATGAAAACGTAGTAAAGCATTGGCTATTGTTTTATTCTTAACTATATTTTATATATGAAAAGGTAAAAAATTTAACAGCTGACTTTTGACAGAAAAATTGTTTGACAGATATTGGGACAGAATTTTGTTTATATGTGTTGGTTTTGTGTTCTTGTATGGCAGTTTTAATTACGTTACGCTCCATTACATTACGTTTTGCGTTAATTGTAATTGTTTATAGAACTGTCATTTTTACATTTTGTTAATTATCTACTAAACTATGCTTTTCCAAATTCTAAAAATGGCTTTCCAAATTTCACAAAACTATTCCCGATCGATTGATACCAAAAAACCCTAACTTTGTTTCCATGTGCTGCTAACTATACGCCTAACCTTTAACGGCCATATTGTTGGCTTTCTTCAAAGCTAGTTTTGAGCAAAAACTAGTTCTATTCCGGTTTCGAGTTTTAATTTTTTCACTAATTTTTATTACTTTGACATCCAATTCAAAATATTCATACATAGTTTGACATCTAAATCAAATCAGTAATTTTTTTTGAGAACATAAAAACTCGAAACTCCAAGTTTCAATAATATAGCCGTAATTGTTAATAACTAATTAACTAAGGTTTTCCAAATTCTGAAAATGGTTTTCCAAATTTTTCCAAATGTTTTCCAAATTATAGGAATCAAAAAAATTGAAATTCCTCACTTAGTGCTGCTAACTATACGGCGGTCCGATCCAGATCCGTAGATGAGAATACAAAATTATGAATCATATGGTATGTTAAAACTTAAAATTTAATTTCACTTTATAATTTGTTCATAAATAAAATAAATGCCTACATAAGTTTCAATAACTCGTGTGGACTGTATTACAATATTTTTTAATTTTTTAAGAAGTGGTATTCTGTTAATTCACATTTATGAGATCGTTTTGTTAAAAAACCTACCAAATCGAATTAAAACCTACCAACCTACCAAATATAAAAAAAAATACCAAATTTGGTAGGATCCTACCAAAACGGCAACCGTGGCTGCAGCAGCAGCCACACACAGCACAGGCCACAGCAATTCATTTCAGTGCGCAGTGCGCCTGCGCACTCAGATGTGCGCTCGAGAGGACGTTGGATCTATGTCAGATGTAATCGGAAATTTACGGGCCGGCAAACATTTTTTATGAAGGAGTTCTTTCAATTTAGTATGGTGCAAAAATATGGCGCGGTACTGATTTTGAAAAAGCTCTCCCATAAGACGTGTACTGCCAATTAATATTGGATAGACTTTATCTTGCCAGTAAGGCCCATCGCCCACTAGGCAACTTTTTGTTGCTAGCCCCAGCAACTTTTTGTTGCTCCCAATCCAATTACATTAGCTTATATGTGAGAGTGCCTACTAGGAAACTTTTTGTTGCTCGGAGTTGCTCGCGGAACTTTTTTTCCCGGCAACTTTTTGTTGCTTACCCTCGCCCACTAGGCAATTTCCGAGCAACTTCCAGCAACTTTTGGGAATTTTCCAAAATGTTTGCCAAATGAGGGCGTTTAACCCGAAAAACAAGTTTTATTTTCACACTGAACGACTTTTGTATCGTCACTGATCCAAAATACAAGGTCAATTTTACATTTGAATTAAAAATACTATACCCAAAATTTGCTCGGAAATTGCCTAGTGAGCGATGGCAAGCAACTCCGAGCAACTTTTAGTTGCGCACCTAAAAGTTGCCTAGTGGGCGATGGGCCTTACCTGTGTGGCCTCAGGATGGTGTTCACATTGGACTTACTCCTCGGATTTATTTTGACGTCTATGTACTTTTTCTCGTCCCCACTTTATGATGAGAAAGAGATGGGCAAGGGAGGCTGGATTTTTTAATTTTTTTAAAAATTTTTGGATTTTTTTTGACGTTTCTTTTTGTGACACTTGATTTCTCATTATTTAGTTTTTGTTTGGAAATTAAATACTACAGAATCAAAGTTTTTTCAATTGGAAAACAATTTATTTAGTGAATTATAAATTTTGTGATTGAAAAAGTTCTAATTAATTCTCCGACGAGCAAAGATTTGAGTTTTTTTTTAATGACTGCTGAACGTCAAAGTAAATCGGTTGTGTTCACATTACTGACTGACTTCTGTCAAAAAAAATCGTCAATTGGAGTCCAATGTGAAAACCGCCCAGGGTTACTACTGGCTCCTCAACTGTCTTCGAAAATGGCAAGCCAGTTGACGAGCAAGTTGCTAAAGGTTTGTGTGTGTTGGTAAGAAAAACTTGTTTGTATGTCACTGGCTAGCCAGTACAGTACTTACGTTGGTTTCGGAGAGCCTTAAAATTGTGTCGACGAAGTGTTGACGATTCTTATCGTAAACTAGAGGGAACTTTACGAATCTGTCAATGTCAAACGTGACAGCCATAACTTTGTGGGCTTGACAGATGCGAACGAAGAACGAACTAGAAGTTTAGTATGGTGTTCCGAAGTGAAAACATGTCAAAGCCATAAGGTGATGATTTTGAGGTTTTTGAGTTAACGAGAGAGACATATATTGCTATTTGATAAAGAGCCCTATTGGCCGCGTTAAGTGCGAAGATGAATTCTGATCTTTTTTCTCCTTCGAACTCATTTAGGAACCTATTACCGTTTGCGAAGCGATCCAAAAAGCTGGCGAATGAATCAAATCCGTATTACAATTAGCGAACATTCGTCAAATGAATCGTCTCAGACTTCAAAACTAGGCGAATGAAAATTGTTAGTGACTGACCGGCGAACACAAGTAAAACACGAATTTATTAGGTAAGAGCATTATATTTTCATACAAATAATGTATAGTAATATACACAAAAGTGAAAATTGCCATTATCAATTGAAAACCGCTGTTTTTAATTAACATACCGATACACGAAATTAACAAACTGACAGATCGCACTTCCGGGTGTTGGTTTTTTTTTTTTGTTTTTTTGATTTCATACAAACAATTTAGTGGATTTAATACCATAATGTTTTTGTGGCACAAAGTATTTAATTGCACCTATTGCAAAACGTATAAAACTTGAGTAAAACTACAAAAAATCTGCACACCAAATTATATTTACGAAAATAATTTTTTTTGTTTTGACATCTATAGCAAATCATTGACAATAAATGAATTTTGCGATTTATTTTTAGCGAATGAGTTCATTCGCCAAACCTTATATGAAATTGTAAATCGTTCGCCAAAACGTTCGACTCGAAGCGAACGTTCGATTCGCGAACCGTAGTAATTAGGCCCTTCCCAGCAAACGTAGAACTACATTAATAACCGGTAAAATATGTACGTAAAAGAAGTACTTCCTCTCCACTGAAAAAAGATAGGGGCTCGGGAAAAAACTCAGTTATATGCCTCCTATACATGAGAATACATGAAGCAGCTATCCCTTTCTAGCATGCGAAATTTAGTGAATTTCCCCTCCATTGAAGTACTGACAAAGGTACTTCAAGAGTATGTCAGCGAAGTACTACTGGAAGTACTTCTAATGTTTATTCGCCAGTAGTTTCTTTAACCATAGCGAAAACACTGAAACTTGTCCTTTAAAAGTACTTCTAACGCCTTACAATCTAGAAGTACGAATATAACTGGTGAAACTTGTACGTAAAAGAAGTTGTTTGTTCCTTCTGAAACACACACACACATATAAAAAATTTATTAAACAATCTGCTGCGACGCTCGTCGAAAACGGTTTCCCTGATGAATCTGAAATGCAGTTATAACAATAAAGTGTAAAACACTAATAAAACATTTGTATTTTTTATTTAATTATAAACACAATTAAAATATTTATATTTTCCCACAGTTCACTTTCACAAAAATTAAAATCCTAAAAACAAAACCATCACTCGCGCTTGCCGAGACAAAACTATATGTGCATCGTATACATCGCACTCTTTCTTTCCTTTCCGTTAGAAGAGTTGTTTTTTTTTTAAAGAGAAACAAAAATACTTTTTTTGAGGGGAGAGTTTTTGGTAAATCAAGAAACACATACATTTACAGAAGGGGTTTTGTTTGTGGTTGTGTTTTAAAGCAAACTACTGAGTTTTGGTTTGCAGGGTTAATTTCGAAAAAGAGTCATGTGTCTTGAACTACCGTGGAATAGCGCGCTCAAAGCGCGTCTAATGTGTTCAGCTTGTAATGTGTTCCATTCTTAAGAGGGGGTTAATTCTGAACGCGCCCGCCCACTGTCAGAAATCCAAATATCAAAAGTCCAAATGTCAAACAAAATTTGTAGTACATGAAAAAAATACCTAATTTCTTCATTTAATTTTTCTAAAACCAACAAAAATTGTCTAATTTTTTTCAAATCAATGGAAGAAAATACAATAAAAATTTGTTTATGAAAGTGAAATCAATAGTTTCATTAAGTCCGGCAGTAATTAGTAAATTAAATTTTTATAACACATAAACAGCAATCCCATTTATTGGAAAAAATATGTTTTGCTGTTTGAGAACTTGTCTGAATGGAAACCTTCGAACAACAAGATCAACCAGTCACAGATCTAGGGAACCGGAAATCCATCTGGATGCTGCATTCATGGGTGAGTTATTCATAAGTCCTCAATAATTTGTTGTTGTGTACTATGTTTGTACCTTCACAGGCCCAGAAGTTATTCTACTGTCGAATCAACTGCGTATTACTGGAACCGGTGGTGCTTTAGCCACTGCTCCGCTTGTACAATCAAAGTCATACTTCGAAGTAAAAATTCAACAAAGTGGTACCTGGTCGGTGGGCCTAGCCACCAGACAAACTGATCTCTCGAAAAAAATCGGTGGCACCGACCGAGAATCGTGGTGCCTTTGCTCGGACAACTCGACAAGGTTCAATGATGAGGTTTTTCGACCAGCTGTAGTCACAACGCAACCACAAGCGAATGGAAACGCCTGCGGTGGACTCATTGGCATCGATGAAGATGCCGATGATGTCTTACTGACAGTCAATCAGGCGATAGCTGTAACGTCACAGGAACAAGAAGATAGAGAATTTCCGGGCGATGGTGACATCATCGGCGTCACATTCGACCATATAGAATTGAATTTCTTCTTTAATGGCAAAAGTCTTGAGGTGCCATTCCGCAATGTCAAAGGAAGTGTGTATCCAGTTGTTTTTGGTAAGAGGCTAATAGAAAAAAAAAATATATGAAAACCTACAAATCTAACATAATTTCAATTTTAGTTGGAAATGGAGCAATTCTTGATGTAATTCTGGACAATTTCACATTTGGACCACCTCCTGGATTCGATAAAATTATGATTGAACAATCTCTGCTATAAGATTGTATATCCCGTCCCCGTAATGTACAAGAAGATGCCATTTCAAAATATAAAATCGCAGGAGACCAGCTTTAGTACTTAAGATAATGAAAACTTATTTATTTTATCTATCTAACCACAAAAAAAAAAAAAAAAAAACAATGGAGAGCGCACTATCTATTTATTAATCACTCTCTTTATATATCTATATTTAAATATAAAATTAAATTATATACACATTCCAAATTTAATGTACAACAGGATATACATTATATAATTATGTTCGCTTCTAACTTTGTTTGTGTTTGTCTACTAAGATGCGAGGAAGAAAAAATTGGAGTATGGTGCGTGTGTGTGCTGCGAAAATAAAATAATAACTGTAATTATAGATTTGTTTTAATATTCTGTATGCAGTTTAGTTTACAAACCTGGTTTAAGCTTATGGAAAGAAAGGTCAGTTAAAAAGGTTACATTATGTGTTAATTAAAACCCACTATTATTACTTACGCTCATCACTGACTGCCTGATTCTGGGACGCGCACAGTGGTCTAAAACAACTACTTGCTTAGGGATACTTGTTGAAGATTAATAAGGCAAACAAAAATCGCAGAATTGGATGGCTTGTTTTTGAACAAAAGGGGGGGAAATAAAACAAAAACTTAAATTTCACGAAAAACGTTAGAAATCTTTTATATATATAAAAATGTGATCGTACGCGCATAACTTGGCTGAACATCATTCGATTTGAATGGGAATTTTTTCATTAGATTTGTATTAAACCAGATTAACACACAACGGAACCGAAAATTTACAAAATTAGAAAATTCGCCCAAAAAAGTCAGAAAATCGTGAAAACATTTTGAAATTTCAAACCTTCTGAATTAGTTTTTTGTTCGTACGTGAATAACCTGGATGGGGATTTTTTTTTGTTGCATTTGTATTGAACTATGGAGATCAAAATTGGAAAATTAGGCCGAAAAAGTCGGAAAGTCGTGATAACAATAAATTGAATAATTTCTGAATTGTTTTAAAAGTAAGTAGGTAAGCTTGATTTCAGGTAGACCTAAATTTTTCAACGAAGTCTGCCTACAAATTTTCTGTTTCTGATGTTATTGTACTATCAGGTAGTAGATACAGGCAACTCAATAAATTCAATAAATACAATTCCTCCAATTTCCCAGTATCGTCCTGTGTCGAAATTCGACACTTTCAATTTCGCCAACAATTTGTTTGAAAATATTGAAGGAAAAAAACATTTTTTTTTTTTAATATGCACAGTGTTCGACAGTACCTACAAAAACAAAAATGACCCACAGTGTGTAAATGCGTGCCATGCCTACCTTTTAATTCACAAAGGAAAATTTATTAGAATATTCTATTTTTTCTTTTTATAAATGAATAAATTTAAAAAAAATTGGTGGCTCAACAGCTCATGAAGAACCAGAGCCTATAGTGGATTTTTATAAACTATCAACCATTTGTGTGTGCGTGTTTGAAGGAATGGAGTGGACCTAGAATCCGAACGGCTAAAATCAGCGGCACTTTTCTGACAGAAAATACTCTTACCGAACAGAATGAAACCCAAAATGTGTGAAACAATAAGCCTTCCTTGATAAAACAGTCACCCAATTCCTAATTTTTTTGTGGAGCTCAAAAATCAAAATTCTACGTTAAATGTCAAATTCTGTAACTTTAAATGTAAACTATTTTGTATTGCGTGTTCCTGAATATTCCTATTTTCAGGGAGAAATAATTCAGATTCATGTCGGTCAGGCTGGAGTCCAGATAGCAAATGCCTGTTGGGAGCTGTATTGTATAGAACATGGCATCAATTCAAACGGATGTTTATGTCAGATCCCAGAAGATGATTCCTATAAAACTTTTTTTTCTCTTTCGAAGTCCATGAAAGTGGTACCTCGTTTGGTGATAGTTGACTCGGAACCAACCGTTATAGGTTTAAAACAGAAAAAAAAAAACACTTTCCCACTTAATGCACATACTTACAACGGAAAATCAAATTTCAGATGAAATTCGAACGGGTTGGTATCGCAATTTGTTCCATCCAGATTCTTTGATTAACGGTAAAGAGGACTCTGGTAGCAATTTCGCTCGTGGGTACCATAATATTGGTTTAGAGCTGATAGACTTTACAATGGATAGTATAAGAAGAATAGCTGAAGTTTGTGATAATTTGAGAGGTTTTCTTATGTTTCGAGCAATAGGCGGAGGAACAGGTTCTGGTTTAGGAAATTTAATATTTGAGCAGTTTCAAATGGATTATGGAAAAATGCCAAAATTGGAGTTTATTGTGTTTCCTTCACCATCGTAAGTTTAAAAAGCTAAAACGGTCATCTGTTCCATTAAGGGCTAGTTGTACAAATGTGGTTCAACATTTAACCCGTGTTTAAGCAATTTAAATTTGCCGATTTCGGCGGATTAACTGAGTTTCAATGACGACGGTTCAAGGTTCAAGTATATGATAAAAGCCAATACATCCCTGAACTATCGACCTCAGTTAATCTGCCGATATCGGTGAATTAAAAGTATATGTATTTTATGTTTTGACGACCAAGTTTTGGATTTTTTGTTTTAATTTTTAGAATGGCTCCACTTATTGTCGAATCATACAATGCTGTTTTATCAACTCATATGGGCATGGATGTAAGCGATTGTAGCTTCATTATGGACAATGAAGCTTTGTATGATATTTGTTCGCAAAAATTGGATGTACAAAGTCCAACTTATACAAATCTCAATCGAATTATTGGACAGGTAAGCCTACTACGGTTACTAATATTGTTGAAAGAAGAAATCTCAGCTAATGCGTTTTTTAATTTTCCACAGGTTGTTTCTACATTCACTGCTTCGCAAAGATTTAGTGATAGCTCAAATCTTACATTCGGAGAATTTCAAACTAATCTAGTTCCCTATCCCCGAATTCATTTTCCTTTAACTAGCTTTGCTCCATTTACCAGTTTAGCTAAATCTTGTTACAATCAAATTACCACACACAATCTTACATTGCAATGTTTCCAGCCATCAAATCATTTAGTTCGATGTAATCCAGCTGAAGGGAACTACATGGCATGTGTTCTACTTTACAGAGGACACATTTCACAAGGAGATATTAATGCTAGTGTGCACACTTTAAAAGCGAGTAATTCAGTACGATTCGTTGATTGGTCACCAACAGGATTTAAAATCTCGACTAATTGGATACCACCGAGTTTCGTGGAAGGAGGCGATCTTGCTCCTATAAAGCAAGCTGTAATAGCTTTAACGAATAATACTGCTATTCAAAAAGCTTGGTGTCGATTGATGATAAAATTCAATAAGCTCGTTAGTAGAAGGGCTTTCCTCCATCATTTTATAAGTGAAGGAATGGAAGAGTCTAGCTTAAAGGAAGCATCCGAAAATGTTTGTTCTCTAATTAGAGATTATCAAGAGGTTGATAATTACTAAAAAAAAAGAAATGATTTCCTCAGATAAGATCTGATCTTCTACCGAAAAATTAGACAAAAGCGAAATAAATTTAAATAGTAAAATGTATCAAAATCTACTTTATTTAAGTGTGTGAAAAGATCTAGCTTAATATCATGCGACTGATTTCTAATGTCGTTTTTCATTGTAGATAAGATTTCATTCTTTTGCGGAAAGATTTGCACTTATTCCAGTTTTTCATGTTTTAAGGCTCTCCCAAACCAACGCGATTAATAGCCGCGACAATAGAAAACAATAACAACAACGTGTTGTTTTGTTTGACAACCACGTGTTGTTATTGTTGTTTTCTTTTGTCGCGGCGATTAATCGCATTGGTTTGGGAGAGCCTTTATTCACAAAAAGATGCTTTCTTGATGAGTTCTGAAAACGACAGATGCGATCTCTTTAATTTGGAAGATTTGATCTGCATTCACCCAAATATCTTTGTTCAGTGAATTGATTACATAATTATGTGTGAACAATCATCACCGATGCTATTTAAATATGGGATGACATGTTTTGAACATGAAATTTTCTATGCCGACATGTTTTATTCAAAAGAGCAATTCTGGACTTTGGGAAGATATTTTACAGATTACAATGAAAAACGAGATAGTGGTAGAAGCAATTAGACAAAGCATTTGCAATAACATAGAACAGGTTAACTTGAAATTTTATATGCATCAGCTGAGATGAGATCTGTGGCTGAGTTGAGTTCCAAATATAGAAAATGTTTTGATGCGGAAGTAATGCCTACATTTTTCATACGCATCAGCAACGCAAACTTGATGTTTTGTAGAAATATTACATTATTGCATAAGTCTGACGTTTCGGAATCCAAAAAAAAAAAAAAAAATTTAATCGAAGCAGCTACAAATTTTTTAGATGCGCAGTAAATGCGCATCTGATGAATTTTGGAACTCAGCCTGTTTCTTTTATAATTAACAAGGTGACAAAATAAGTTCTTCAAGCTGAATTTTCATTTGCAAAATTTTTAATTTTAAAATTTTTAATTTAGGTAGGTACTGTGATAAGAAAACCACTGATTGAATATTTTTGTAACCCCTTGCACATTATGGACTTATTATTATTTGTAAGATTTGAAGTCGATATTATTTTTCGTTCTAAAGATATCCTCGACGAAAAAATAGGTATCACTTAAGTCCGATCCTACCTCTCTAAAAACAAATCGACCAACACTTTCTATGGGATTTTGCTTACAGGGAAATTTCTTGACAAAGCTTTAAGATAAATTTTAAATTTATTAGCGTTCGCGAATCGAATGTTCGCTTTAAGTCGAACGTTTTGGCAAAAACTCTGTAATGAAGTATTACAGTAGCCGCATTTTATTTTCCTCCAGATCTGATCCAGACTGGATTTGGAAACAGGTATTACCTGTACGAATACGAAGAAGTGACAGACGAAAAAAAAAAAATTAATTTTGAGGGTCCCGTCCCGATGGCTATGCATCCTACTTTCATGATCTTCGAAAAGAAGAGCATACTTTAGATCGACAGCACAGCCATGGTGTCATGGTATATGGGGAGCTATTACGTTTTATGCCACCATTGAATTTCAATTTATTTCCCGTCCTATGAATGCCACAGCCCACAGCATAGGTACAATGGTGTTTTAAAAACGGCTTTCCCTTCAATCAAGGATAATTTTGGGCCCTTGGAATGTAAGCCTCAGCAGGCTAACGCCCCTACCCACACTCTGAGCTCATAAAGTCTTTAGATGAGCTCCAAAAGGTGCCCTTACTAACCTGGCCGCCA
This sequence comes from Epistrophella euchroma, assembly GCA_947049315.1. Classification (NCBI taxonomy): domain Eukaryota; kingdom Metazoa; phylum Arthropoda; class Insecta; order Diptera; family Syrphidae; genus Epistrophella; species Epistrophella euchroma. The sequence continues at coordinate 125,059,129 of OX346246.1, forward strand.
TACTCGACTGGTCTTAATATTAAAGAAAATGCTTGCGTATGGTTAGCACGCAAGGTATACCAGTCTGGAAGTCAATATCCAACTTAACTGGGACTCATTGAAGGAATAAAAAGTGCCTGGGAGACCATTTTCTTATGATTATACAGGGTGGTCGGTATTAGGTGCAACAAAGAGCTAGAGCGAGTAGGTTGGGTTAAGACAAGAAAAAAATCGTATGGGAGGGTGGGGTCTATTTTTGTTTTGAATATTCGAAGCTCCTGATGTAAATATCTAGTCAAATACTGAAAAAAAAAATACTCAAGTGTCTTTTTGTATTCGAGAAAAATTAAAAATAACGGGAGGGAACATTTTCTAAAAAAAAATTACTTAAGACAGAAAAAAAATTATTAAAAAAAAAACAACGTTTGCTACTACAATGCCATGTTATACCTTTTTATAAGGCCAAAGACCTTTCCTTTTATTTTCTTTTTAAAATAAGTTATTTTAGCAAACAGTTTTTCAAAAATTAATATTCAAACTTAAATTTTTGAAAAAAAAAATCAAAAAATTGTGTTCAAACTAGATTTTTCAAAATTTTATGTTAATTAGTAATATTTTCGAGTTTAACATTCAATGCTTTATATTTTACGCTTTATATTTCCATTATTTTACTTAAAATAAAGCGAATTTTGACGAAGTCAGATAAAAAATGGCCCAAATGCCGTACAAATTGTCAGAATCTCATATTTTTTGACAATATATATGTATGTACATAAATAGGGCAAGAAATTTATTTTAATATTGTTGTTGAATACCTAGGTTCGTATTTACAAACATTGTCTAACTTTAGACAGCCGTCCAAGTTTTAAAAAACCTTTCTAATTATTGCTAAAGTGATCTAACTTTTTAACTTACTTTAGACAAAGTAATCGATTGTCTAAACCTTGACAAATGTAAATAAAGCATATTTCCGACTGTTTCGAAATACATAGAATGTCTATTTAAAACAGTCGAAAATCTAATAAATACGACCACTATACTCTTTAAGGTTCGCCTGTTTTAAAAACGTGATAATACTTATCAGAAGTATTATTTCTGTTTCTAACAATTCTCTGCTGTTTACACCGAAAAGTTACACCTTAACAATCGTTAATGATCTAATTAATAAGATATTTAATTTAAAATTGAATCAAAAACATAATATTAAGTAAAAGTTTTCCATTTTTGTATTCATTTACTTTTTTGTGTGCCAACTATTACCATAACTCTGAATATGTACTACATATATGTATATTCCTGTTTAAAAGTTTCCGGGAAGTCTTGGTTTCACTCTTTCATCATCCAAATCATAACACTCACCAGTGTTGACTAGAGAACCACACTGCGGATAGCTTTCGCAAGCTACACCATCGTTAGAACAGCAGATGATCTCCTCCTGATAAGAAACACAATTGTTAGGTGAGCATTGTGGTGGCAATATAGATGCATTTGAAACATTAAATCGACCGCTAATATCATGATCACAAAAACACTCGGTTTCCTTGTACTTTTTGCGTTTTGATGATTTTCGGCACATGGTAACCAATTTATCATCACTATTGGTGTAGTCAAAATAGTTATTTTCCCGACAACAGAAACAGTTTGGTCGTCTTGGTTTTGGACAGCATGCATCTGGAGATGGTTCAATCCACATCATTCTCGTGCACTTTGCCAATTGACTAGTTTTTGGAGGACAATAATTCGATACTTGTTGATTAGAACAAGGATCATTCGATACCACCTGGTAGCTACATGATGGTTGTTGATCATCGCAGATTTGATTTTGGCAAGAATCTTTCGGTCGACAACAAACAGTCTCGTTAACCACATAGCTTGATGATGGTTCACATGTTGAGTTGCAGAATCTCTCCTTAGCACTTAATGCTTCTCCTAAGGTTTCCTGACCCTCAGATCGTGGTGGAGGTAGTTTGAATACTCTTCCCGGGCAGCTTCCAATACATCTTCTTGTAAATATTTGTGTTTGACACGAAGTGAACAAAAACCTGTCCCTTGCTCTGACAGCTTCTGTGTTAAATCCTTGATCAAAGCTTTCGTATTTTAGAGAATTTCCAGATTGTCGAATACCTTCACACCTTTGTGGTTCGTGAGATCTGGATCGTTTTTTCGAAACTTTACGGAAGTTATCATCTCGGTTACTTATGTTATGAAAGCTTTTGCTTTTTTTAAGAGACCTTGTCTTTAATTCCCCATCCCCAGGTAGTATTTCATCAGATCTTGTTGGTAATGACAGCCCCTTTTGATCATAATTAGATCTTCCTGGCTTATAAAATTGTGGTTTTGGTTGGGAAATAAAAATTTGGGTAATAATACTGGCCACTGAACTATTTTGCGACAAAGCTCCTGTCGAAATACCGTCAACATCTATAATTTCGTCATTACACTCCACATGACATTCGCATATGCACTCTCCTTGTCCTGGACAATTTATTGGCTTGGTAAACTTTGTTCGTTTTGTGTCTTCACTCTTTGTTTCTCCACCTAAAAAGTAGTTCAACGATTGGACGCCTGGCAGCTGTGGCATAAAATAATCCTGATCTGCGGATTTATTTTCGATTACATACGATTTCTGATTAGATAGTTTAGTGGCACTAGTTGAACGGTTCTTAGAGACTTCTCTGTTTGTACTTCTCGGCTGCCGTGTTGATTTCTGCGATACTTCTGATCGTGAACCTCCTGAACGGGATAAACCATGAGCCCCTTTACTGCCACTGGACTTCATGTTAATCGGTCTGTTTTCCGTCGTGCCTACACTATCAACCTCCTTATAATCATATATCAGAGTGCAAATATCCTCAGAAGCTTCTGCTAGTGAAGCTTCTTCTAAACCTTCAGCAGTATAATGATGAATAAAAGCACGCCGTCTATACAGCCGATCATACTTGTCAATTAGTCGACACCAAGTCTTCCGAATAACTGTATTGTTTGACAAGACTACTAACGACTTATTTGTATTACCCAATCCTCCTCCGGGAATAGAAAAAGGAGGCTCGGTATTAGTTCCAACTTTAAAACCCGTTGGAGCCCAGTCGACAAATCGAACTGTTTCAGTTGCTCTTAAACGCATAATACTTGAGTTTATATCAGAGTCTGTGACATTTCCACGATAAAGTAGTACTGATGTCATGTATTTTCCTTCAACAGGATTACATCGTACTAATTGATTTGACGGCTCAAAACAAGCAGTTGTTATTTGCTCAGTCGATAGTCTGGTATAGCCCGAACCAGTTCCTGGAATAAAGGGAGCATAGCTGACAACTGGAAAGTGAATTCGTGGATAAGGAACCAGATTGGTCTGGAATTCAGAAAAGGAGACGTTTGAGCTTCCAGAAAAGCGTTGTGATGTTGTGAAATTTGAAGCTGTCTATAAAGATAACTTTTTAATATCAATCTTCTTGAATTATAAATGAGCCTCAACAAACCTGTCCAATAATTCTATTGAGATTCTTGTACTTCGGGGCATTAATGTTAAGCTTTTTCGAACAAATATCGTAGAGGGCCTCATTGTCCAGGATACAGCTACATTCAATAGAGTCCATGCCCAAATGTGTTGCCAAGAGAGCATTGTAGGGCTCAACTATCAAAGGGGAAAGACTAAAGGGAAATACAGAATATTCGATCTAAAAAGAAAAATTAATTGTAAAAATATTCTCACGATGGTGACGGAAATATGATAAACTCCATTTTGGCCACTTTTTCGTATGTATCTAAAAGTTGCTCTGCAATAAGATTACCAAGTCCAGATCCTGTTCCTCCTCCAATCGATCTAAAAATAAGGAATCCCCTTAAATTTGAACATGATTCAACTACATTTCGGATAGCTTCCATTGTAATGTCTATAAGTTCCGCTCCCATGGTATAATATCCTCGTGCAAAATTACTTCCACTATCCTCTTTTCCAGTTATGAGACTGCAAGGGCTATAGAGACGGCCATAGGGTCCAGTACGAACTTGATCTATAAACAATATATAACCAAAAATCCAAAACTAAAACATCTTTTAATTATTTTTTAACTCAGTTATAGTCCAACCTATAACTGTTGGTTCAGAATCAACCAAAATCGCACGTGGAACGACCTTATTCGATGTTTTGAAGTCGAAGAAATTAGTAAAGGCATTGTCACACGGACATTCACATAAAGTTCCATCAGCTTTGATGCCATGTTCGAGACAGTATAACTCCCAGCAAGCATTAGCGATTTGAACACCAGCCTGACCAACGTGGATTTGGATTATTTCCCCCTTAAAAATAAGAGAGAGATTATAATATAAATTTATTAAGAATATTGTTGGTAGTTTTTGAAGACAATTTTTCATACCATTTCGAAAATCTTGATTTTACACTACGAATTTTGAGTGAAGGCTTTTCTAAAAATACAAACGAAACTGATTAGAGTTACATAAGAAGCTTTTTTTTTTTTTTTTTGAGAGCAAAAACTTAAAATACTCGTTATAGCAGGTTGTGGAACTTCGCATGAATTTGATAACAGACAAAAATGTGAAATCCAAGAGATGATACAATCTGAATCTCCAATCGGTTATATAGGTTACTTTTCAATGCATTTTTTCATAAACGGGGTAGAATGGATATTTCCTACAGCCAGCGTATTATATACATACTTAAAATTCCTCCAGTAGCGTAGTATTTATGTCATTTGACACCTTGGATTATTTCAAAAATATAAATATCATAATAAAAGCTGCTTGCAGCACCAGCGGCTGTAGAGGATGGATGATTACTCATTACTTTACTTTACTTTAGATGGCCTCAACCAACAAGCCCCTCCATCCAGCTCGGTCCCTAGCTAGCTGCCTCCAGTTACACACTCCAAGTTGGTTGAGGTCGTTATTCACTTGTGTGCGCCACCTTAGGTAGGATCTTCCTCTGTTGCGCAGACCATCAGGGGTAGATTCGAAGACTCGTCGGGCTAGTGCGTCGGTGTCCATACGCTCCAAGTGTCCCAGCCATCTCAGCCGCTGTATTTTCAGCTTTTTCCCCAGGTCGACGTCGCTTTAAAGCCTGTAAAGCTCGTTGTTAAATCTTCTTCTCCATATACTCCACCGATTCAGACTGGACCGAAGATCACCCGATCGTTTTCCTTTCAAAGCACCCAAGCAGATTCTCATCCGTTTTTGACAGGGCCAATGCCCCCATACAGCAGGACCGGGTTCTCTTAGAGAGGGTCTTACTACTCAAACGCCTTCTTAGCCCGAAGAAACAGCGATTGGCAAGAGTAATTCTTCGTTTGATCTCTGCACTGATGTCATTTTGCGATGTTATAGTGGAGCCCAGGTAGACAAAGTCCTTGACGACTTCGAAGTTGTATCTATCCATCGTGACATCGGGCAAAACGCCGGAGTCGACGATGTTGAGATTCCTTTCTCAATGATAGCATATACTTCGTCTTGTGCTCGTTAACAGCCAAACCCAATTTCGCCGCCTCCGATTGAATACTTGCAAACGCGCCGGTAACAGCTCGCTCCGTTCTCCCAATGATGTCAATATCGTCTCCATAATCAAGCAGTTGAACAGACTTTTGAAAAATTGTACCTCAGTTGTTGACTTGCGAGTTGCGTACAATTGCTTCAAGAACGATGTTAAACATCAGTTTCGGTGGTGTTCTTACCAGGGATATGGATAGCGACTTGACAAAAAAAAACTATCTGGAAAGGAGACTTTAAATTGAATTAGTGTTTGCCCGCGAACTCCATACCATTTTCAAATAGAGACAAATAATAAATCAAAATAGCTTTTTTTAATCGACCTTAACCAACTTGACTTGGGAAAATAAAAATTGTATTACAATTTGTTAAAGATTCATTAAAAAAAGTGCGTATACGCCCGAGTGGACCACACTTGAATGAATGTTATCTCTTTATGGAGTATCTTGTTTATTAAATAAATCTCATGTATTTTTTTTTGAGTTGTACATACATAATTTATTTATTTTTTTCCGCCTTTAAACTTTGCCACTCTGGGCTATAAAAGCCCATTGTGCCCTCATGGTAAATATAGCTCTATTCTAGTGTAAATATGAAAATATAATTTTTTTTTAGGAAATTTAATTTACTTTAATTTTGTATTAGGTATACACTTTTCTGCCAAAACTCTTATTATTTCAAACATTTACGAAAAACTACAAAAGGGGACCTTAAAACCCCCTCCTTTATGTATAAAGCCTGTGATGGCTCTGGACTGGGTACTTTTAGTAAAGGTTTTACCTGGGGACCACACCTGATGTCACTTAAAACAATAACCCAGACTACATACGTTTTTGCATATTACTTTAATGATTTTAGGTCGAGTGGACTAGTAATCGATAGATTTTAGATGTAAAAAATCGAATCTATACTGAGGAGATGCCAGAATTACTTGTGGACCAGCCAGACATGCCTCCCTATACGACAAAACTTTCTGAAGTTAGAGATGATGTTATTGACTATAATGAAAAAGAGATGTTTCAGTTGATAATTGAAAACTTCAGTGATTCTCGTCGTAGTAGCTCGTGGCGTAATGGTTAGTGCGTCGGACTGTCATGCCAGAGGTCTGGGTTCAATACCAGCCGCTTCTACCTTAAGTTTTTTTAGAGCTACTACCTCTTGCGAGGAAGTGACAAATCTTTCAAGAGTATCTCGTGTCATAGAAAAGTGCCACTCAGCTTAGCCGTTCGGATTCGGAAATAAACTGTAGGTCCCCTTTATTCCTGCAGACACGCACACAGGAATGGTTGAGAGTTGTAAGTCGCTAGGCCCTGGTTCTTCATGAGCCGTATGTGTCACCAAATTTATTTGTTTTTTAGTGATTCTCGTCAAAAAGAAGGATTCAAAGTACTCGATTTCTGTGAACTCCTGAATTGGGAACATAGTCAAAATCATTGACACTTTTTGGATGCAATATAAAAGTAGCAAAGGGGTCCTTGATTAAGTTGAAGAATCGCTATACTGACTTGTTGAAATCCGCATTTTATTGAAAATAAGAAAAAATTAATTAAAAAACATTACCTGGGATTTTATAAAATAGTTGTTTCCTCGACATTCACATTTCATTTTAAAAGCTAACTGAGTTTTAAATTTCATAATTTAAATTCAATGAAAGAAATTATTTTAATTCAGTTAAGTCAGTCCTTTCAAATTAAAAAAAAAATACAAATTTTAGTAAAATATTTTGCTCTAAAAATGTCCAGTAATGTACCAAAAGCTTTTAAGTCATTCCCCCAAAACTCTTAATAATTATAATAACATTTTAACTGTTTTTAGGGTGAAATAATCCATGTTCATGTAGGCCAAGCTGGTGTCCAAATAGCAAATGCTTGTTGGGAGCTCTATTGTCTTGAACATGGCATCGATCAATATGGTTGTTTATATGATTACACAATGAACAATTCATTTCAAACATTCTTTGCCTACTCGAGTACTTCAAAATTAGTGCCACGTTTGGTAATGGTCGACTCGGAACCAACTGTAATAGGTCACTGCTATAATTACATTTTTCTTTACTAATTTGATATCCTAAAATGTATTTAATATTTCTAGATGAAGTAAGAACTGGAACATATGGAGCACTGTTCAAACCTCAGACATTAATCAGCGGAAAAGAAGATAGTGGAAGCAACTTTGCACGTGGATACAATACCCTTGGGACAGAACTAATCGATTTAACAATGGATTCACTACGAGATGTTGCCGAAAGTTGTCCAAATTTGAAAGGTTTCCTTGTTTTCCGATCGATTGGTGGTGGAACCGGTTCAGGCTTAGGTAATCGGATAATGGAAGAAATTTCTAACGATTATGGGAAAATGTCAAAAATGGATTTTATAATATTTCCATCACCATCGTAAATATATGTAGAAGTTAACAAAAAACGAATGCAAATTTTCTGACAAAAAGTACTCAACTTTTAGAATATCTCCGCTTATTGTTGAACCTTATAACAGCTTATTGGCAACTCATATTGGAATGGATTCTAGTGACTGTACATTTATTTTGGACAACGAAGCTCTCTATGATATTTGTGAAACAAAATTGGGAGTCTATTCTCCGTCATACACTAATCTGAATAGAATAATTGCACAGGTTGGCATTATTTATTAGAGTCGAATCATATATCCCCATCTTAATGGAATATACCATCCGATATCTTAGGCTATTTCGACTCTGACAGCTTCTCAACGATTCTTTGGAAGCCTGAATGTATCTTTCACCGAATTTCAAACTAACCTTGTTCCCTTTCCACGGATCCACTTCCCGTTGGTTAGCTATTCACCTCTGATAGCTATGGACAATGCATGTTACACCCAACTTGCCACAGAACACATGACTTTTGATTGCTTTCATCCTTCTAGCCAGTTCATTCGGTGTAATCCTGTGAAAGGAAAATATATGTCCTGCGTGCTGCTATATCGCGGAAACGTTGCATCTTCTGATATAAATTCTAGCATTAGAATTATGAAGTCCAGGGGATGCCTTAATTTCGTTGACTGGTCACCGACAGGATTTAAAGTCGGAATAAACTCGATGCCACCATGTGCTGTGTATGGTGGTGATATTGGACCCACCGATCGGGCAATGATGGCTTTGACGAATAATACTGCCATTCAGTTGGCTTGGTGCAGAATGCTTAACAAATATATGCAATTATATAATCGAAGGGCATTTCTGCATCATTTTATGAGCGAGGGTCTCGAAGAGAGCACATTCCTAGAAGCATCTGAAGATATTTGTTCATTGATCAGTGACTATCGTGAAGTTGAAGGTCTTTCCGGTACTGATGCGTGTTCCTCTGGACGTGGACGTGCGAATCATTTAACTGATGAAGGTCCGTCGTGGAAACAAAGATTCAAAACTTATGATGATAATATTCAGGTGGACAAAGTGCATTGTGAGGAAAATCATGGGAAACATTTACAAAACGTAATAAAGGAGGATGGTTCTATAACAAAGGTACCGACAGATACATTTAGCGAAGTTTGATGATACTTTCGGAGATCTATCATAAAGTAATCGAATTTCTTCAGATATTACATTTACAAAAAACATATAAATCAACGTCAGAAGATCTTTCAAAAAGCTGTAGTCATTTAAACACATTTGTTGTATCAAAAGAAGCAGGGCGAATTCATTTAAATCTTAATTTATGCAAGGATGGGTTACCAAGCTCAGTTTTTTCTGAGAAAACAATTATTGAAGGTAGGTATATTGATAGAAACAATTTGAAATAAAAGTAATTTCGAAATTTTTTTTATTTCAAAACGCATCATGAATTAATTCAACTACAAATTCAAGACGATGTATGTTTGGTTCTTCAGGGCTTATTAGAATCATTAAAAAATGAAAAATCTTGTTGTAATCATATAGAGGCTAATGAAAGTAATGAAAAACAAATTGTTGAGTCTTCAAAATTTAAGCTTTTATCAAAACGAAACTCTCAGAATGCCTTAGATGCGAGTGATAATGATTCAAAGCCAGTTAAACTTGACAAAACATCATCAATTGCTTCTGGCCAAAGTATTCTAATATTAAATAAAAGTTGCAAGTCTTCACGATCTTATATACCACGTCTGATATACAAGCCAAGGTATTCAAAAAACCAGAATGCGGAACTAGAACACTAATGAAAATTTTATATATTTAAAAAATCGCAGCAAAAGTTAATCAGTCAATGGAAATAAAAATTGAAAGTCGTTTAGAGTAAAAATAGTATGTATATATGTATGTATGTACCTAATCTGAAAAAAAAAAATCAAAAAAACTTTTTTTTTTTAAATGAGAAAAAACACGGATTTTCTTCGTAGAAAACCGATAGCTGCACTCTAAACACCAACAAAACCGCTGGTCGGACAAGCTTTTCACGGTTACTTAAGTTATAAAATTTATTTTTACAGTGTTGCAATTTGGGATTAATATACTTATTCCATAAGGTACTGGCCCTCTGCATCTGTACGAGTCTAGTAGTCGGACAGACTTGTAATGGTTGTTGGCGCAAGTTCTACCACTTTTGTGTTTTTTTTTTTTTAATTTTGCGTTAACATGTTTAAAAAGTGGTAAAGGATACTTAATAAGCTATTTGATACGGTGTTAGAACCTTATCACATGTTAAACGCGATTAAAAAAAGAGTTGATTTTTAAATCTCTTGTTTGAATATTAGATGGAAGGTAGGTATATCCAAAAAATATGCTACATAAAAAACCGAATCGATCGTGGAACTAGGTTTTAAAATGTATATACATTATACACACATAAGCTTCCCAAACTGCCTTTAAGTTCAAAATTACTAAAAGTATGCAACAGAAATAGTGAGACTACCTCTTAAAAAGTAATAGATTTTTTTAATTTCAAGCCTAATTCACCACTATGATAGTAAAATGTTTCGCTTGTTAAAATCTATCATAATTCATGTTCTTAATAATGTTTAAGCCTAATGTAGGGTCCAATAGATGAAGTGTAACCGATTTTGCATTGCTATTATTAGTTATGTTTTATTGGAAATTGTATGTCTAGCGCAAAAAATTTTTCTTGGTAAACTATAACAAAAATCAAAAGGGTGCGAATACAGTCGCAGAAATAAATTATATAGCATTTTATTGAACTTGTATTTCTGCGTTAGCTATATGAATTACCAATAAAATGGCCTTATCAAACAACTATTAATCGTAGCATAAAAAACTAAATTAATTTAAAGGGATTTTGTTTTATGTTTTAACGGAAATATAATATAATTTTTTGAATATGCAGCTCTGTTCTGCTATACAATTCGATCAAAACTTTTGATTTACGAGTAAAAATCTTAACCTCTAATTATTTAGACAATCTTATTCCGTAGCCGTGGGGTGATTGTAAGTGCGATGAACTGTCATGCCGGAGTTCTAGGTTCGATTTCCAGCCTCGCCACCTCTTGCGAGGAATTGACAAAACCTCCAAGAGTACCTCATCATAGAAAAATGCCGCTCACAATAGCCGTTCGGATTCGGCAATAAACTGTATGTCCCCTCCATTCTTGCGGACACGCCCTAGTTCTTCATGAGCTGGCGACATTGATACGAAATCTAAAAAATCTTATTCTTTCCGCGGATAGCTGAATTCAAACATCAAATGAAAACCAAATGGCGAGCTGTTTCAATATGGCTGCTTTTTCCTAGCCCCTACCACCCCGACAATTTTGTTTATAATGTGAAGATGTTCCCAAACACATACCATAAAAAATATTTGCCCGTTAAAACATGCAACTTCAAACAAAAAAATTTTCAATAAATCTAGTACACTATAAAGTTTTTGTACGTTTTTCTCAAAACATATTGATTGTACGAAAAAAAGTGTCATAACATTTTTAGTGTAAAATTACATAAGCTACAACTTTTGCCTTCACATTTCTTTAAAAACACTGATAGTTTTTGAGAAATTAGCGAAAAACTGAAATTCAACCCCTTTCATCCCCCATAAAAATTTTAGCCCCGGTCCAAATTTAGGGTACTTTTTTGGAAAATTCTTAAGGTATAAAAATAAACATCTCCACCAAAATTCAGCTTTGTCGGAATTTTTTCGCAGGTCTAATTTTCCTGGGCTATAGGAACGAGATACGATGAACGATTAGCTCAAAGTGTTTTATACCGCTCCAAATTTTGTGAAAATGGCATTTGTGCCAGTGCAAACAACATGCCACCAACCTTTCAGCGATACCACGACCCTAAGACCACCAGAATGCACTTTCAAGATGCAAAAAAAATAAGCGAAGTTATAAAGTGTTATAAATTGCTCCAAATATTGTGAGCATAATGTTTATATGTGTCCAAACTAAATTCCATCGGTCTGCCAGAATTCACCAGAGTTTCCTCAAAGCCGCAAACGATAGATGGTCAGCAACTGAAATATGTCGGGTCTCGAGGTACATACATATATAATGGCCGAATATCTCTAAGACAAAACAGATAACCTTCTTGAACTAAGCAAACCTAAACTAAAAGCAACTAAGTTTTGAAAAGGGGAATTTTTGTAAGCGAAGGTACAGATCTTTGGAAAGCATAATTTCAAATGCAGGGTTTCGATCCGCTTTATACCTTCGCACATATTTTGTTTTGCAATGTTAACTATGTTTTTTTTTTGTCACCCAAAAAATGTAGAAAAATAAAAAACACAAAAAACTTGCACAGCAAATTACTTTTCGATCAGCTTCTTCGCTTAGCTAACTTAACATTCATATAACAAATTGCCATGAATTATAAATTTAAAGTTTATTTCTTTTTACTTTAATATTACAGTCTTAGAACATTAAATTTCCAAAAAATTTTGTTGTGATTTAGTTAATAAAACAAATTTTCATAAAATGCAAAATGGCGCCCAACACAAATAGGGAAGAATTTCAAAAAGTAAAATTTAAACTACTTAATGATCCCCCGTCCCGGTGAGTAAAAAAAACTGATATTAGCTCTCAGGCCACTCTCGAGAATAAACTAGCCAGTGGGCACAGCTTTGAGAGTAGCTCGTGGAGAGCAATTAGTTCATAGAATACCAACACAGTTCATATTTTGGAAGTAGGCGTCGAAAGTAAACTAGCGAAAAAACTCTTAAAAGGACACGCGCCTTAAGGTTTTTCGAACAAAGCATTGGTTGGTAGGTGGATTCAGACAGAATATTTTGAAATGTAAAGTATGCAATATTGAGTAACAACAAGGAGTAACAATAAATTAGCTAATTCAAAAACAGACCGATTCACCGGGTTGCTTTCTTTATTTCAATCGTTTTTTAGGCAGGAATTGTTTTCAGATTTGAATTTTTTTTTAAATTAATTTTTCTATCTCTTAAAAATGCAGCCATTGATCGTTACTTCTGTCCGAAGACAAATCATTTTTTACTGAATGTAGTAAAAAATGATTTCCCAAAGTATACCCTGCCTTTACCTCCTAGTCTTAGAAAAGGCAGATGGGATAAAATTTAAATCAGATGCTGCTGTATCCACGAGATAACAAACATCAATCTTCTGATGCATCTTAGCTTTTGCAGGAAAAAAAAAAAAAACTGTTAACAAGACAAAATACACCCGTAGGTAACCCGTAGGCTATCTATCATTTGTAAATACGAAGTTCTTGATTGTAAATAAGATTCATTCACCTATATTTTCTTAAGAAGAGATACCTATAAGTTGTATACTGGTTTGTCTTTTGTCTGACTGTTGATCGTAACGCTTTTAATTTTTGCTCTTTTCGATTTACATAAATATTTACTATAGATATATAGATAGGTATGTATAGTATACCTCTGAGAAAATAACACGAGCCAAACTGGTTAAGGTTTGCCTAAAAACCAAATATCAGAATGAATATGAAAGATGTAAAAATTAATTGTTTCCGTTTTCGGTTCTATGATTTTAACGTCAAAAGTCTCTTTTTATTTTGTAAAAAAAAAAAAATAAATTGATGAATAAAATATTATGGTTCGGTTTTTGTGAAAGGTTTTATGGAGATGCTCTACAACTCACGATCACGGCAATTTAATGTGCTTAAATAGATTTGACGATGATAGAACGTGTTTGTTTTTTATTTGAACTTGGTGGAAAATTGAGCTTTTTTAAGAATTCTTATGTTATGTTTGTGTTAGTAAAAAAAAAACACTTTTTAGTGTTAAAGTCTAGGTGATATATGAAGTAATACTTTTGCATCTTCGAAAATTCGAACTAATGTAATGGTAGGTAAAGGCTTTGGTATTTGTGTTGAAGACATTCAATAAACTGGGCGGAGTAAACAATTATGTATTTATTTGTATGTGTGTAGATAATTTTATCTATGTATGTAGATACTAAAGTGATGGATACAGGGGTTGGTTTTTTAAATTATCTTTATAATCCCAAGCTTAAAGAAGTTTAATAAGAATAAAAATTATGATGCTTGCATTTATGTAGTGTAGAAAATATACTTAAGACTTAACTATTTAATGATTAACTTAGACAAGTTTTGCAGACCATAATGACTTAAATAATTTTAATAAAATGTTTTCGTTGGATTTGTATGGAAGCAGATTAACACACAACGCACCCAAAGAATGGGAAAATTCGACCTAAAATTAGAAAATGAGACGGAAAAATTAGGAATCTTGAAAATTCTTTGAAAAAAAATGAAAGGAAATTGTGTTCGTACGCGCATAACTCGGCTGAAAATCATTCGATTTGTATGGAGATTTTTTTGTTGAACCAGATTAACACACAATGGAGCCGAAAATTAAAAAATTCGAATGAAAATTCGAAAATTCGACCAACAAAGTCAGAAAACTATGTATCTGTTAAATTCATAATTTTTTTTTATTTTTTATTGAAGGATTTTTTGTTTCAATCTACTTATTTGTAAATATTTTATAGAATAATAAAGTTATAACTGTGAATTACCTATATTCAATTTCAATATGCAACAATCAAAGTAAGTACATTTTTTAATTCAACTCTTATGCAGTTTTGATGAATTGGAAACCGACACAACGTTTTATTATAACGCTTTCTTTTGTATGCAATCTGTTGCATAATTTTTAGAGGTTGCTTGTTCGGTTTTTTAAAGGCGCCAATAACTACATTGCTATTCCATTACCCTCGTCTGCCAACACAACGGTATTGGACGTGGTTAAATTGACCGCGCAGGCGTGGTTAAATTTGACGACGCAGGCGTGGTACAATTGACCATGCAGGCGTGGTTAAATTTACTACGGAGACCTGGTTAAATTTGACTACGCAGGCCTTGTAAAAATTTACCACACAGGTGTGGTTAAATTTAATACACAGGCGTGGGAAAAAAAATACTACGAAAACGTGGTTAAATTGACTACGCAGCCGTGATTAAATTTGACTATGCAAGGGTGGCTAAATTTGACTACGCAGGCGTGGTTAAATTTACTACGCAGACGTGGTTGAATTAGCTACGCAGACGTGGTTACGCAGACAGTGCTATTCCATATCCCTCGTCTGCCAACAAAATGGTATTGGCTGGAAATCTCATAATTGGCTCAAGAAATCACGAACTGAACCTGGCCATTCGCAAACAACACTTGTAAAACATTCCTTTGCGTTACAGGTTGATGGTGGCATATCCTTTTCGATTTATTTGTACTGATTAGTTCATAGAAAAAAAACTTTGCATGCAAAAATAATATATCTTTATCATGACCCCCTATAGGGAGGCCATATCAAAAAATACTTCACATCTCTAGAACATTGTTATAGATTTGCTACTAATATATTATGAATTTGAACTTATTTTCCTTTAATGAATAGGAGAAAGGAAAAGAATATAAAATTTGTGAGACGAATTTGACCTCTTCGTCAATTTGTGTAGAAGGAAGTAAAATTTTAGTGGGATAAAATTTGCAATCTATTTCAGTTTTTTTTTTTTTAATTACACTGTAACGTAAATCACATAAAGCCTTGTTTTGGCTTAAGAGGGGTTTGTTGTTCAAAATACATCTAACTATAGTAAATGAACTGTTAAGCTGTGATGTACAAATTTTTAAATCTAACTAATATATGCTGATAAAAAAGTACGTATACGCCACAGTGACTCCGCTAATTCTTATTTTGTATTATTTATTTTTAAAGTGTCTGTGATATTCTCTACAAAAAGGTACACATGTTTTTTTACTATCTATTCCAGTTCGAATTGAATATTCATATCTAAGATAGGACAACGCGTCGGGCCAGTTAGTTATATTGTATAATACTAGCAGGCCCGGTCTCGCATTGCTTCGCATGTTTAAACTACTTAATGGTTGTAAAATATTTTTATATTTGTTTCTTTGATATTTTTACAGCTTCGTTCGTGTATTGTCCAAAATTACGAATTTTCAGCGAAAATACTTCAAAGTTAATATAAAAAAAAATTGTAGAAATTCGTTGTTGTGTACAGCACACGAATAAAGCTTGGGTATATTTGAATATCTGAAATTTCAAACAATTTATCACTTTTTTTTATATCTTAACTATTTTTTGGTAAACTGTTGTAGAATTTGAAAACAAAAGTAGCCTATGTTCATCCTCATCTTCCAAGCTCTCGCTCTACCAATTCTCTTCAATCAATTAGGTATTTTTGGAGCATAATCGGAACAAATAGACAGACAAACATTAACATCTATATTATTAATAGGATACATTAAGAAAACTTCAAAAGTATCTATGTATATTGTATATGTATCTATAAATACTTATTCGACATATTTTGAATGCTTAATTTACCAAATGTTCAATATACGATTCCAGACGGAATAAGGCATACCTAAACATAACTAGGTTCCAGAAATCAAGTGAAATGAATCGAAATCAATATTGAAAATTGAGTGAATTTATTTTCCGAGCAACCTACACGTCATTTCGATCGATTTCTTAATTTTGAAAATTTTTGGAATGATAAAATTGTTAAATGACTTACAAATGTGGAACAGAAAAAAAAAAAAAAACAGATATCGAGACAAGCGAAATGTTGAAAACCAAACTTCAGTTTAAATCGATTTCAATTTCGTTTTCATAGAAAGTGAACTCTTTTTTCAAAAAAAAAAAGAGGCTGGGTTTGACCCACACTGATCACTTCTCATTGATTCCCTTTGAAACTCAACACAAGATGCTATTTTTTATAAGCAAATTACCAATTAAATATCTTCGAAAAACTTATGAGTTGTGCAATCAAGGGAAGGCTGTTTGCTCTAAATATATGCGACACGAAAAATTCCAACATTTATTAGCAGTTTCTTTTAAAGTTTTTTTGGGCTAAAAAAAAAAAAAAAACTGTCAATTGAAATTTAAAACCTTATCAATTAATAATTATGGCATTGTGTGCAGACCAAAATATCATTGATTTTTCTCGAGCTGAAAAACATTTTTTAAAAATTTTTAGCAGTTTTTTTTGCAGCTTTTTTGGCCTAGAAAAAAAAACTGTTAATTGATTTTTTTTACAAACTCTACCGATTATTAAGTATAACTTTGTGTATTAAATAAAATTAACTCGAAAGTATTATCTTTGTGTATTCTCAATATATTCGATATTTTTAAACAATTTTTAATGGTTTTTTAAAAAATAAAATACAAAACTGTGCGTTGATTTTAACATTGAAAATGTTTATAGGATCGTTTTGACAGAGTTGTGGTGTTACTAAAATGATTAAATGAAATAAATTCAATAAATCAGAAATGAACTCCAGCGTATAGGGCATCACAACGAAATTTTTGGTTGGTGTTACTAAATAAATGACCGAAATGATTGAAATGAACACATGAACTTAGAATATGAAAAATGAACTCCAGCGTATAGGGGGACGACTATCAAATTTTTGGTTGGTGTTACTAAAACATTACTAGAATGATGAAAATTAACAAACGAACACAAGCGATGAATTACAG
Organism: Epistrophella euchroma; assembly: GCA_947049315.1. Taxonomy (NCBI): domain Eukaryota; kingdom Metazoa; phylum Arthropoda; class Insecta; order Diptera; family Syrphidae; genus Epistrophella; species Epistrophella euchroma. The sequence goes on from OX346246.1 coordinate 125,076,522, forward strand.
AAGGCGTAGGCAATAGGCATACGGGGAAAGAACGAAGAAAAGTCGTCGTCAACAGACAAGCTTCAGTGGAAGAATATTCAATGAAGAATATTCAATGAAGAATATTCAAAAAGAGAAAAAAACAACAAAAGTGTATGTATCTATAGGTACTCTGCCAGATTTTTGTATGTAGTGTAGTTATATATATCAACATAAATGGAAGTAGGTAGGTTGTGACTTTTTGAAATTGAAAATGATAGGTATTTATTTGTATTCGATACAGAATACAATTCGGTCCTATAAGAAAGGCCAGTGATGCAGTTGAGTGTGAAAGCCGGAGTTAAGCTTGCTTGAAATCTATTTATGTAGGTCTGTATATGTAGGACAACCAAAAATATGCTACAGCATATTTTAGAAATTTATTTTAGGTACTTTAATTTGTTTTATTTTTGTTTGGCTGGAGATATAGCTATTTCAGGGGTGCCAAGTCCTATCATCAGTCTACTTTTAGTGATGCGGAGCTTTAATCCAATGTTATTGTGAAAAACTTTCTACATGCACACCATGAGGTTTAAACCCATTGCCCAGTCTTCGAAGTCATATGCACTACGCATTCCACTACTTATGACCACTGACGTCACTGGTCGAGATGTGCTGTTTGTTTATCAAATGCATTTGGAGCATCAGCATTTTTTTGTTCAGTATCTTCTAATGTTTATTCAATAAATAATAAAGGTCTATAGGGCAGCATTACCAGCATTATAGCATAACCAAAAAATTAAAACCTACTTCAGGCTATGTCGCAAAAATTCGCTTTACGGAAATTTGTGTTGGAGTTTTTTTTTTGAGAAAATTAACCTTTTTTTGAGTTGATTAAAGCGACTCGAACGATTTTATTTTAATTTTGTAATCTAGTGCTTCTAAATGTTTAAGTGTGTGAATTGAATTAAAATTTCGATTAAATTTAATTCGAAATAAAATTTTAAAGTTTCTACGTATACAGATTCACCCCACTATCGTCAAAAATTAATCTTCGGATAAAATTTAACGCGATTTTGACCCAATTCGCACACGGCCTAAACAATATGTATAGATTGCTTTTGAAAATTTAGAAAATATTGACCCAAAATAAAATATTGACCCCAGTAATTCTGACTTTTTAACATTTCTTTCGTTGAAAGGTACCAAAATTTTTGTTAGCCACGAGAGCAAACTTGTGGGGCTCACTCGTGTAAATTTTTTTTTTTATTTTTGATGCAATTAATGTCTTAAATAAATCCATGTGAATGAATTTAAACGATTCACCATTTTAAAAAACATGCATGTACTTGTACCTATTTCAAATAGGTTTCAACAATGGGTTTTAGCCAAAGCAAACTTTGTTCGACAATCTTGCTTGTACACTACCTATTTTTAGATTTATGTCGTTCATTTAAGTGCAGTTTTTAAACATACAAAGGTATGCAAACCTACTTAGAATATATTTTTACAAGCAAAATTAAGCATACTAGTATTGTCCCGTGGCCGAAACTCGGCCAACAAAAACTGAAATACTCTAGGAAGGAGAGAAACTTTAAATTTGTTTTAAAATATTGAAGGAAAAAAACATATATTTTTTTTAAATACCTATGCAGTGTTCGACGGTTAAAAAACAAAAATGATGTAAATGCGTGCCTCAAGTAGATTCTGCACATCTCCGCAATTGTGGCTTTCCAACCATATAAAATCGGTCAAATACTTTTTGAGAAAATGGTACCACAAAATTTATTTTAGCCTATTTATTAAGCAATATTTTTAAGGCATATAATCATTTTGTTTTGAGCATAATATAATAATTTATTAAGGGCATATATGTATTTAATTGATTTTTAAGGGCATAATTATAAGCACTTAAAACTGTTTTTAGGGCATATTTGTGTTTGCACTAATAGGTACATACATATATATGAGTTTTGATATCAGATCTTAAAAAAACGATTTTTTTGGTTGAACAGGAAAGTTGATGGGTTAGTTAAAGAAAATTAACAAGATTTATTTTTTGCCAAATGGAAAGTGACATTAATTACGTTTTAATTAATTTAAATTGAAAGATTAGTCAGGTGTCATTTTCAATGTCCCCATGGTTACTCTATGAGTGAAATCTGTAAATTTTTTTTAAGTACTACCATTTTCGTTATCAAAACGGTGTTCTTCAGCGCTAATTGGTCTAATGGTACACAGTCCGACCCCAGAGCTCGAAACGTCGAGAAATGTCAAAATTTTCAATTTCACAAATCGGACCGATTACAATAACTTCCCATGGGAAGTTAATAACAGTAGCAGACTTAGCTTGTTAGAGGCCCGGGGCGGAAATGCTAAATAAGGCCCCTTAAAATTACATTTGCCAAAAACTAAATCTTGCAGCTCCAACTATTTCCATTTGAACTTGAAATTCGTCAACTGCAAGTATCTGAGTGTACATATAATGCAAAACTTAGAGAAAGCTGCTTTTGCACGATCTTACTTTTCTAGATTTATTGTGAGTTTAAAACTAATCAGAAGCTTCAGACTGCAAAATTATAACAAAATCACTAAAGCCTTAATGGCTTTATGTGTATAACCCGGCATGACTTTATACATAGATGCTCTGGAGCTATTTTTAAACAAATATATTTTTGTTGAAAAAAATCTTAGAAAATTGTTTGGGGGCCCCACCCAAACAATTTCGCCTCGTGTGTGATGTATCTATATACATAAATAGCCTTAAATAAATTTTGTGGTACCATTTTCTCAAAAAGTATTTGACGGATTTCGATAACTTTTATATGGTTGGAAAGCCACAAAAAAAAAATAAATTAAAACAAAATGTTGAAAGTTTTAAAAGTTTTTCTCCTTCCTAGAGTGTGTCAGTTTTTGTTGGCCGAGTTTCGGTTTCGGTCACGAGGCGATACTAGAAGGAATAATATGACAAAAATTACACAAACACATTCATTCTAAACATATATTGTTTCATTATTCAATGAAAAGTTGCGAAAGAATTTAATGGAGGTTGAATTGTATTTGGAGGCCCGGGGCGGCCCATCCCCATACCTAAGTCCGCCAGTGTTTAATAATATACAATTTTGTGGCAAAGCATCGAAAAATTTTGCCGTTGGTCATTGATAATCGAAGTTCTTTAGGATTCGCGGTCAAATTTTTGAGATGAATTTATCCTTGGGTGATAAAATCAACGAATTCAATAAGACAACGGCATTTTTTGGGAGGCAACAGTCTAATAGTGTTCGTGGAGAGCCCTTGAATAAAAGTATGCTCTTCAACCGTTATATCGATTCTTTTTTCCGCGCCCATTTATTCCATTTTTTTTACGTACAAAATTTTGAGATAAATTGGTGGTAGTGGTCATGCAAAATTAAAATAATAATTGGAAGTTATTATATACAAAAAATTCTATTTCAACTAATACCTATACCTTTTTTGACAAAACTACAAAAATAAAATAGATTTACGACAAATTTCTATAATCTTTACATTCCAAATTAAAAAGACAAAAAATAAGATTATATATATTTAAAGTTGAACGGTATAAAAACAGTTATAGCATGTTGTGACTGTATGAATTTCATCACGCACATGAATAACAAAACCACAACATGTTAACACCACCATTAATCTACTTTCCTTAACTGTCTCAATAAATCATTAAATCTCCTACGCGCTACTGCGACAAAAAATTTCTCCTGACACACGAAGACTAACTTCCTGAATCTGTTTTAACAACAAACATTGTCAATATAATCGTCTGAGTTAGCCAACAACAGACAAACCATCAACTCAATTGAAGTGTGATAAAAGTGACCTAATAAAAAATATTTAAGTTTTTATTGCATATTGAATATACGTTTATACAATGTAGGTAGTACATATCTACGATGACACTTTAAAGTTGGTTTTATGTATAAATTTAAAGCTTTAAGGCTTCGATCAAAAAATCCTTTCCATTCATGATTTTAATCTTAAAAATAAAATTTTACCATGTTACAGCGACAAAAACGTCGACTTAAAGTCACAAACAACTTTGCAGCAACGAATCACATCGATATCGGTGCTATGGGATGATGTAATAGAATCTCGGGTAATGCAGCCATGATATGTAGTGTATAGGGTAACAGTTGATTATCGTCTCTGGGGGGATTAACACCATCAAACTCAGTCGTTCATTCATAATATTTTTAGCTTAATGTGTATGAAGACTAATTCTAGTGGATGAAGGTGAAATTCGCCAGACACTCTCAATCACAAAAAAAAAATTGTAGCATGACAGCTCGTGTAGACCAGAACCTTGTAACTTACAACTCCCAACTATTCCTGTCAGCGGTTTATTGGCAGAAATGGAGGGGACCTACAGTTTTATTGTCGAATTCGAACGGCTAAGGTAAAAAGCACTTTATATATGACAAGAATTTATTAATCTTGAAGAGTTTATCAATTCCTCGCAAGAGACATTAGCCATGGAAAAACTTTTAATAATTGACCGTTATACCAAAATCATTAAAATTTCTTTTCATTCCTTATGAAATAAATTTATTGTTACTGAGAGTCTTCCATATGCTAAAAGTAATAATTTGTAACGTTTAATCAGGATATCTTATGCCTGAAATAATTCGACTCTTTGGTATGCTTATTGCAATGGCCACCACATCTCATTTTTAAAACTAATTTTCAATTTATAAGCAAACCAAAATTAATTAATAAGAAGAAATCTATTTTAATGGTGATATTCTTCAAAAGTGAGAGGGATAACCAGAGAGTGGCACCCGATCTATTAACCGAGACAGCTAGCCCAATGGAGCCACCACCACGGGCGACAGCTCCATCAACCAGAACGGCCTTACTATGCAAACCATCCAGTCACTATAGCAGATCACCTTTCAGTTTGGTTTCAATCTATGAACCAAAATATATAACAGAAACAACCAACAAATTTTAACATGTTCAAGTATTCAAAAAAAAAAAAAAACTTAATAACATTTTCCGGTGTCTATATGTATTATTTATCAATATATCCATCGAATGAAATATGTACATATTCATATGTAAGTAAATTTGTTTTTTTTTTTTCAAGACCGGCTTTTTGGCCATTCATTAATAATGTATGTATAATATGTATATGGTCGGTCAACTCGAGAAATCCATGAATGAAACTCACCCGGTTTTTTTTAGATGATTTTAAATAATTTTTTTTTTTCGCTTTACAACAAAACAGAATAACTATCCAAATTATACATATAGCCAAGATTATAAATATTTTAGCATCACCCTCTCTTTGGGGGACTTTAGCTATATAGTAATGGTGTTGTTTGCACTATGCATGATATGGCGCTGGTATATAAATTTGCTGATTATGCTAAGCGACTAATTTATAGCAAAGAAGACTGATTCATTCATGATTATGGAAATTTGGTTAATTTATTTTAAAATATCAAGTTTAATCAGAAACACCTAAGAGAGGCTTTTTTTTTAAATTGACAGGCTTAAAATTAGTCACCAGCGGAGCGGCGCGGCGCAGTGCGGCACGGGGATAATGAAATAACAGCTTAAAATGTTTACCTAAAGTTTTTTCCCAATTTGATATGCTAAAATGCTAATACTGTGTAAACATATTTAATTTATATTAGAGAAGGATAGAACAACATTGAAAACTATTTTTTACTGTGCGTATATGGATGTAGTGATTTCTTTAATTTTAAGCGCCATATAGTTAAAACAACATTTTAGGCCGTGTGCGAATTCGTTTAAAATTTCGATTAAATTTGATCCCACATTAAATTTTGACGTTTCTGCAGTGGTGAAATCAATTTCATCTTTTTGCTGTGTGAATTCAATTAAATGGGATTTTCTTAATTCTCATATTTTTCTTCCGTCCGCGAGTTTTGGAAAAAAGTAGAATACATTTTTTGTAATAAATTTCGCGAGTCAAAAAATTAAACGCCCATTCTAATAAGTTTAAAGAGAGTGCTCTTACCCTGAGCCTGTTATAAAGAACGCTTATAGCTCGTATTCTGTTGCAAGCAGCTGCAGAACAAAAACACAAGACGCAAAAAACTCTGGCCGCTTTTGGTGGTCACACTGAGCTGGCAACTTTATTTAATTATTTAATGTTCGTTAGCATTGCTACAATTAGCAAATGTTGTTCTTCAGATGAATAAAAGAGATCAATCCATTCATCTTTGAGATGTAATGACCTTTTGTATGGAGACTTTTCAATGAGAACGATGTGTTTTTCTAAGAATTTCATTTTAATCTATTCTATTTTGCGTCGATTCAAACTCGTAGCGCAAAAGAAGTTGTAACCAAGAGAACAAACAATGTACTACTTCTAGCTTCTACTTCTTTGCAAGCAAGGATTCATTTTGGCTCTAGAAACAAGAATTGGCTCTGAACTTTTTCCTAATATTTTTAGAGTGAAATCATTTAATTATATTTTGACTTACCTATTAATGCATCTTCATTGAATATGTTCTTTCTTTGCACATGAAAACAAACAAAACCTTTCGTGGGTGCTGGTAAACGTCAAAATTTAATCTAGCAGCACAAATTTAACGTGCCCCTGGACCATGTTAAATTTTGACGTCTTATATTCACCTCAATAGTTTCAAAATTTAATTTTGGGATCAAATTTAATCCAATTCACACACGGCCTTAATAAGAACAGAAAAATTAACTAACAAACAAAAAAGTCAACCATATTTTGGAACGAAATATGGTAGGTACATTAAGGCTATTTTTTGTTACCTTAAAGAGAATAAGTTAAGGTTTTCGGGATCCCATAGCACTGGCAAACTCTGCAATTGATCGTCTCCCCGAACCAAAGCAATTAAACTTAGCCAGATAGATATGAAAAAAAATCCAAAAATGGAAAATAAATAATATGAAAGAATGTCTTCTGGCCTGATTTCCAAAACCCACTGTTTAGGCATTTATTTAGGATTTTTTTTTTCGGTCAACTTCCATTAATCAAACTAAGTTTATCTGACATATTTTCTTGACAAACAATGGACGTGATCCACGTGCCCTCTTTGTGTCTTCTATATCACTCATACAATTCCATTGATCCATTGCTAAAGAAAAGTTTATTAAACAAGCAGGCACCTAAGAAAACAGTTTTTTTTTTTTATTTTTTTATTTTAATTGAATCCATATTCTCCTAACCTTTTTTTAAATAACCTATATCTATTAATAAATAAACAGTTTATGTATTTCTTAAGGTATGTACTTCGATCTCGAGATAGTCCCCGGGCGGAGGATGAACACGAGCTCATTACCTGACCAATTTTCGAAAGCTATAACTTATAACTTAAGGATGAGTATTATCCTTAAAAACACATACATAATATCATGTTAGAATAAAATTTGAAAATAATGTGTTCTGTATAGTTTTTATCATGAAAAAGATATGTATTTAGAATTTTTAGGGAACGAAAAAAAGCAAACCCAAAGCCCACAACTTTGTTCTTAACAAATTTTCGTCTAATACCAATAAATGCTAGGCCATATGTTTTCTAAAATGGCAGATTTCATCAAACTCATAGAGTTCGAAAAACGAAGTCTTGCTTAAAAACTCCTTCAGGTATGAAAAACTCAGGATTCCTTTTTCTTTGTTCCTCAAAGAAATTTATCTTCCATAAACTACAAATTCTAATGTATAATATGCTCTAAGCCATGATTAAATAGAATGCTTATATATAACATCATCAGAATCATAGCTAACAGTTCAGGGGTTCAAGTCTGGTTCTGTGAAAAAGTACAGTTTTTACCCTTAGATTCCAGACTTGGCCCTCAGGGTGGACAACGACCTCAACAGAGCGCGCATTCTGATTATTTTCACTTGCAAAATGCAATACATGTACAGGATACAGCTCGGTTCCTTCGCTGGACAATGTCAGTATAAAAAATTGTTTCAGCAACGGTTTCTTTAAGTGGCAACTGAGTTGCTACTAATGTTTTTTACACTCGTCGTAGTATAATTACTCATATAATGGTTTTAGTCTCAGCTCTTTTGTTTTATATTTTGTGTGCAGTGTGACTTTATAGATATTATTTTACTATCTAAGGTATAGGTATCATCCCTTCGTGTTTGCGGAAATCGAGGGGACCTACAGTTTATTGCCGAATCCGAACGGCTAATGTGAGCGGTGCAAGTAGCGGTTTTTTTTTTGAATTAAAGGGAGGTAATTTTCTAGAAAATTGACTTAAAATAGAAAAAAATCATTTATAAACACTGGAAACACGTACAATGTCGTGATATACCTATTCTTAAAGCCAGAATTCTGTTCTTTAATTATGTTTTTGATTCAAATTATTTGAGAAAACCGTTTTTGAGAAATTAATTTTAAAACTCAAAATTTTTAAAAAATAATGAAAAAAATTTTATTCAATGTAGTTTTTTTTTTTTTCAAAATTTTACGTTATCAGGGAAGTAATTGTTAAAAATGACACCTCGAATTGATAGTTATCTTTATTGGAAGAGACATGATAATCCAATCTTTTTGTATTTAAAATTACTTTGAAAGACTGAAATCAATATTTTCCTCAATTAGAACCAAACAGTTTCTCTCGATATAATTTTCAAATTCATTAAAACCTAATAATAAAAACATTAAATAAATAAACTTTTAAAAATGACATTTTCAAATAGAAGTAAAAATTTGAGAAGCCTTTATTTATTACAACAAATCCATGCCTCCTATCGAATCAAGTCAATTATCACCGATTGTTTTCCTGCTTCTGGTTTATGACATGCTTTTACTTAGATACATACATATATTTTACCAACAAACATTTCAAACTACAGATTATCTTGCTCCAAGGCCTAACAATATACATACATATGCATATGTATACAAAAATTTTATTTAAGAAAAAAAAAAAAGAAAACTCGGTCGAAGAAACAAAATAAATTAAAGAAAAAAGTTGAAAGTGGCTTCTAAGCTTGTCTCGGCCTTATGCTCATAAAAATTATAATACCCCACCTTCTCGTCACAGCCATCAAACTCTAGCCGATTAATGACACACAAATACATTCATATAATTTGTATACACTCAGTCTCCGGAATGGAGCAGCTCGTAGCGTTCGTGGCGTAGGCGCAGTCGAACAAAATTATATTCAAAAGGCAATTAATTAATTTGAATATTGTTACCTTTATATTTAATTTATTTTCAAGTCTATGCTCTGTGGCTGTATTGATACAGTAAAACCCCTTATAGACGAAAGTATCTGTACCTACTAACATTTTCATTTTGTCTTCTGTTTAAAACGAAGATTATTAGGTAAGGCTGCCTTAATAAATTTTGATTGGAATATCTTGCATATCATATCTTGCTTTATCCGTTACTTTTTATTGTACCTCGTAATATTTTTTGTAGTGAGTTTTTAAAATTTGATTTTTTTTTTTTAGATGAGGAGATATACCAAACGAACTCTTTTATAATCAAAATAATAATTACCCTAGATAAAGCATACCCAAAACTGTAGGTCCCCTCCATACCTGCAGACATGCACACAGGAATGCTTGAGAGTTGTATGTCACTAGGCCCTGGTTCTTCATGAGCCGTTGTGCCACCAAATTTATTTATTTATTTATAGATCTTCAGCTTCATGGGGGATAATAACTTTATTTATGGGCTTTTAACTCAGCACATCAATATTCGGAAAAGTAGAGCATGGTTTATGCAGCAAAAATTGTATTACCTAACTTGTTTTATATTCAAATGAACTTGAAAGCCAAAAATAACCACTCACCACAACTGGAGATTTTACTGTGTATTTATGCAACTAAAGTGACGGTGGCACGCGGCTTATATATGGCATCATGCCACACATATACAGTTGCAAGATATTTTACACAACAACTGCATCACGCTCTTTAAAAAATAAACGAAATACAAAAAGTTATGTTCATTCATTAAGATTTCATTCAGAAAAGTTGGCCAAAACCAGAGTTTCTTTGTTGGCTCTCCCCGCGCAATATTGCTTAGAGCTATGTATACTGTAATGTTTAACTGTGTATTCAAATTAACGGCGGCAGTGCACAGAAATAGCGCGTGGGCTGTCAATAAAATCATGTCAGCTAAGAAGTAAAAATTAAAAAAAAAAAAAAAATCAGCCATCACAACATTTCATTCATGAAACAAATTTCAGTTTACCTACTGGGTTAAAAAGTGGCTTACTTTAAGCAAACACTGATGCAGTGGTTTTATGTGCATGGCTTTTCGCCAAATATTATATACGTGCGCGATAAAACTCCCTCAGGTGTATTTGGTCTGGTAGCAGCAATTTGTAATGAATTTTTTCCGTTGGCACAATTTTTGCATGTTAAAATACCCATGCCTTGCCACTGCCAACAACTGATGAGGTAATTGACGAAAAAAGCCTGAAAAAAAAATAAAAGTTAAAGAAATACATTTTAGAGGTCATAACGAGGGGAAAACGTCATTTCCTGTCAACATTGTTTGCACCAAATATTAGGAAACCACGTGTTCAAGATTTATAGTTAATTTTTCAAAAATGAATATTAATTTAACAGAGTTATGTGGAAAATGTATGAATTAGCATTAATGCGGTACCTACTGAAGGGTCTTTCAATATAGGCATGGAGAGATGTTAAAATTGATTCAAACAAGTTGTTTGTGGGATATTAACGATTTTTTAAATTTTATTTGAAATGTCTAAAAATGACATTATATGTGGAATATGACATTGCTCGAATGGCTGTTGTACAGTGGGATCAGGGTGGAAAAAACCTTATATTTCATAAAGTGCCTATTTTGGTATTGTTATGTACCTACAGTATATTTTACTGATAATGCGGCTTTGAATATGGTTTCGGGGTACAACATTAGCTTTCAGCAAAACAAGTCATGTTTTGAATAATTTTTTCACATCATGGATTAGGTACACTGGTCAAAAAAATTAATTTTTTTTTTGTTGACGAAAAAACAAAGTAGGCTTTTCCGAAGTTGTTTGGTGTGCTGAACTTGAATCGGAAGTCAGAAATATTTTATCACATTACATTTCGGAGATATTTCCGTTTGAAAATGATTAAAAAAAATACTTTTTTCGCTGTTTTCTCATAATATAACACAAAGAAATTTATTTCTACACAATTTGTAACGGTTTCTGAAATTTTTGCTTACATTTTTCCGTTTATACTCTTTTCCTTTTGAGGAAATCCTAAGTTAGTTGTAAGCTTGCAGCCTATATCAATTTTTAAAAGTCTATCAGTATGATTTTTGCTACTCGTTCTGTTTTTTGATAGACCTACATTCGATCCCTGAAAACCGTGAACGTTTTTGTTACATCACCTCAGTGGTTCTTAGCAGTGACCAGTGAATGTAATTATATGCATGCAAAATAATATTGTTTTAATGGAATTTAGGAAAGGTTAATCTTTAAATTTAATTATTGACCTAAAAGTAATTACAGTCACCTAAAAACTAAAAAAAAAATTGTTTTCTTGGAAAAAAGTGCTTTTTTGTTATTTTTAATTTTCTCAAAAAGTACAAGACATTTGAGAATCTTATGTGCTCAATTACGTAAAATTTTGAAAACTTTTTTTTTTTTTTTTTCAAAATATTGAATTTGAAAATAAATTTCTCAAGAACTGTTCATTAAAACAGCTTTTCTTAAAAAGAAAATAAAAGAAGAGCGTTACCGTTGCTTTTAATAATTGTTTTCTGTTGTAAGTCAAGTTTTTTTTAGAAAATTGCCCCTCCCGGCTGAACGGGAGGGAAGAGACCCCCCTCTCAAAAACTTTTATGTATGATAGTAGTATTTCAAAAAAAGTACGTACATAATACTTCTTGTTAAGTCAGATCACTCATTACTATTATACTTTATATTTTACCATACATTTTTCAATACTTTTCCAATACTAAATATATTTTTAATTTATATGTAATAAGTTTACGCAATTTTGAATTTTGAAATTTATATTATTTTACATTTGAAAATACAAGATTAATAAAAAGACAATAATACTTCTTGAATAGAGAGTCCACAAAGTTATAATACAATATTTAATATTTGCGAGAATTTTGATAATTAATTTTGAATTCAAAAAATTTCCAAATACAGTAGAATCTCGAAAAGATGAACATATATAAAAGAGGTACAGTTTATCTTTTCGAGCATCGAGAATTAGTTTAAGAAAAACAGTTAGCTATACATAAAAACTTTGAATGTAAGAGTAAAAAAAAAACAGACTTATTTAGACATTTTTCGTAAGAAACTGCTCTATATTAAACTGTCGACCGGAAGATAGAAGTCTCTTTTTACTGCCTCACATTGCTCTGCAAATTTCACGCTGGAACATGTACGTCTCGTAGCTTCAGGAACCATCTATACAACGACGCTTCTATTTTCAGCATTTCCGATGTATGCAATGTTTTGTTTTACACACTCTTGAAGTGATTGCCTTACCGTTTTTTTGTATTGCAACAATCGTGGATATAGCGATTTACAATATTTCGATAAGATATTCCATTTTGTATCTCTTATAACATACCACACTTTTGTTTAAGGTTTAAAAAATTAACTCTATCTTTTAAGGGAGGCATCTTTCCTCTTCAAAATTCACATTTACTGGCTGAACAGAATAGAATGACGGAACTGAAGCCGCAGACGGAACTTGAAGAGCTGTCAAAAAGTGTCTTACGTTATTTTTTTTACATGTCCACAATGGAGCTGTACCGCTTTGAAAGTATTTTGAAGAAAAACAAAAGAATATTCTTGTGTACAAGCTCAGAATTCACATTTTTTGTTTCCAATAATTTTCCTTTTAATAAATAATTTTTTTCGCGATACAAATAACCACAATATTTTTTTCCGACCCAAAAAGTTGTTTTTTTTCTTCATACAAATTGGAACGTCAAAAGCGTCGTACGCCAAAAGTTAAAAGTTGGTAAACTCTTCCGTCTGCGGCTGCAGCTCCGTATGCGTCTACGTTCCGTTGTGTTCGCAACATTGAATTTGCGTGTATTCAATATTTTGACAGCTGTTCCAGCTCCGTCTCCGGTTCCGTCTGCGTCACCATTCTGTTCAGCCAGTTAACTGAAGAATTTACACTTTACAACTTTAAGGTAAACCGCACCCAAAAGTACCGTTACCAAAATTTAATATAGTAACCAAAAAATTACACGACGAAATAAAGGGGAAGAAATAGAAAAAAAATCTTATTAGAAATAAAGCGTTCATCTTTTCGAGTACAATGCATGCAATGCATGGTGGGAAAATAAGCGTTCATCTTTACAAACTGTTTATGTTACAGAACAGTTCATTTTTTCAAAATTCTACTTTTCAGAATTTTGAATTTACAGAACTTTGGAATACAGAAAAATTGATTTATAGAAAAATGGAATACAGAATTATGTTCATACAGACTTTACAATGCATTTACAGAATTTTTTTTTATACAGAATTTTGAAATACAGAATAATTACCCTTTCTCCTGTAAATCCAAAATACTGTCAGTGTAACTGTTTTTTCAAAATGCTGGTTATGCCCAAATTCTTAAGGAAAAACATAACTTTTTAAATAAAAAGTTATGGTTTTCGTAAGCATTTCGTTTTCATGTTGGAGACCAACTAAAAATTTCGTTTCGTGTCAGCAGCGTACTAGGCTTTAAGCCTAGTATGTTGCTGATGCGAAACGGAAAATCCCATATAAAAATCACACAGCGAAATCACATTCACATCACAAATGAAAAATTTCGTTGTGCTTTTTGTTCTGCGGTACGCTGTTCGATGAGCGAACTCGATAATTGTAGCAGATTATTTGGAGAGATCTTCCCTCTTTTTTCGCACAGAATTAATTGCCTGGGCCATTAATTGTGTGCGGAAAAATGACATTTATGTCGAATTCCTTTTAACAAAAAAATAGATTTGCTTAGAAGAAAAAATCGATTTTTCTAAACAAATTCCTTGTATTGAAAGAAAAAAATGGAGTCGGTTTAGAAAAAAAATTGGTTTTGGGTAAAAGGAATTCGACATTAGTCTCTATTCGTGTTTGTATTTGTTGTTTCTTTCATCACAACACGGCTTTCTTTGATTTTATGCGTTTGTGTTTGTTTATTGTTTTTGCGAATGTTGACACTTTCAAGGGGTAATTTTTCTTTGGTTTTCGTTAGGTTTTCGTAAGCATTTCGTTGTCATGTTGGAGACCAACTAAAAATTTCGTTTCGTATCAGCAGCGTACTAGGCTATACGCTGTTCGATGAGCCAAATTGAGAATTCATAATAATAATTGTAGCAGATTATTTGGAGAGTTCTTAGCTCTTTTTTCGCAGAGAATAAGTTGCCTGCAAGTGTACCATTAATGAGTGCGAAAAAGTGACATTTGGGCTCTATTTGTATTTGAATTTGTTGTTTCTTTCATCACAACATGGCTCTCTATGATTTTTATGCGTCTGTGATTGTTTTTCGTGTTCTTAAGCATTTCGTTGTCGAGTTGGAGACACACGAAAAATTTCGTTTCGCATCAGCAGCGTCCTAGACTTAATACTCGACTTCCAATTGCACAATCCATCTTTGTGTGTTTATTTTTATCATAACCACTCTTTGTCAAAAGTTTAAAAGCAAAAGCGGCCGGCAATATAATAAAGTAGTGACGACAAGGGGTATGTACTTATACTTTTCCAAAACATGCGATTTACCAACTTAAGAGGTCATTAATTGTTGATATGGTGTATGTTAAAATGTGACTTATAATGCCAATCGCATTTGTATTTTACACCATGATGACCCTGAATAATACATTTTTGAGTTCTAGCCATGCCAAGGGGATCACATCAACTATCTTCTCTTAAAATTTGACAAAGCATAGAATAGAGTATAAAGCTCCAAAGGAAGAAAGAAACTAATTTTACTGATCTGATCGCGTAACCCCAAACATGGCTAAAGGTAATTTTCCTGTCAAATCGAAAAATCATAAAACTTTACAGAAGAAAAAATAAAATAATGGCATTCAGCACTAAAGGAAGCAGAATAAGATGAAGCAGGAACATTTTAGCTCTAGGTTCACTAAAAAATTAAATTATGATGGCGGTGAAGGTGGACGCCAACGTGGATCGTTTGCGGTTTAAAACTATTGTCGAAGAAGGGCAGAGGAGAAGGTGGTATGTCATACTTGAATCAAACTTGACATGCGGCGTTGTTTGAATATGCGCTTCATCCAATGGATTCTCATTTTTATTATGGTCTTGGTCTTGTCTAAATGTTTGTTTGGTTTTGTTTAGTTTAATTCTGCCACACGATTGGACTGAATTTAGTCGATATATACCTACATTTACAACAACGCCAGGTGGTCAGATTGACGATCGCTTTAGCTGAGGTAATAATTGGAAAATCATTAAACTCTTCGATCAGGTGAGTTATTGCAATCTATAAGTGATCGATAAAACTAATTTGAGAAAATACAATATTGTGGATTCAAAAGGAGCCGATGTCATGTCCATTTGAGGTTTCTATGGTATATTTGCATCTATGGATAATTGTGCTGCCAAAAACTTTGATAAATGGCTATACGAGCAGAGGAATTAAGGAAGTCGATTATAAATTATTGCCTTATCCAGTACACTATATTTGCTGAATGTTTTGCACGTTTAAAAAGATTTTAGTACCTGATTAGCTACCTGCTGTTTAAAATCTCTTTACCTACATATGGCAAGTTTGGATTCGTAAACATCAAATTTGACATTAATGGGGTTTTCCAATGGAAACATGTTTTTTATCCAGATCTATCAAAACACCGATTTTGACATTTTTCGCCTTCCAATGGGCGAAAAAAATTTGATTTTTTTCAAAAAAGAAATCTATTTAGGAGACCTTGATTTTCCGGCAGATCTACCGCTTTTTTTTACTATAACACCACTACACCAGTGCAATTGACAGCTATTAGTTTGACCACAACCATTCACCCGACACATTTTAGAAAATCTTATTTTTCTCAAAAAATGGTTCATTTGATTTGTCTTAAAAAAAAAAAAACAATAAAACAAACTAATTGTGTATAGGCTACCTTATGGTGAAAATAAAATTTCAGAAAAATGATTTTAAATAATATGCACCCCCCACATAACAATTTTTACTTGCGATATATATAGTATATGGCAAGTTTTGGATTCGTAAAAAAAATTTAACTCGAGATTTTGATCAAACTTGACATTATGATGATAGGGAAGACGAAAAAATTGGGTCTCGCAATTCCGTCCGCCTGTCTGTCTGTGGACACGCCTACAGCCTAAACCCATGGGCCGATTTTAATAAAACTTGGTATATACAATGTTTTTGGGACATTCTCCCGACACGTTTTTTTTCATTTTATTTTTAGGAACGAAAATAACGGTACCTGTCATATAATTTTTCTTAGCATTTTTGGAAAATCTAATTTTTCTCAAAAAAATCAATAAATTTCGTCAGGTATATGCTACTTTCCTGTGAAAATTAAATTTCCAAAAAATGGTTTTAAATGGTACCTCCCATAGAACCATTTTTTTATTTTCGTTTATCTCGAAAAGAAATAGGCTGATTTTTATATTTTTTTGATAGAGAATTTTCTAAAAAATTTAAATAGTATTGTATACCAAAATTTTCAAATTTTTTTTTTTTGGATTTTTTAAAAAAGTTTCAATTTTTTTTTTTTAAACCAAATATTTCCAAAACGACTGGGTTGATTTTAACGAAACTTGGTACCAAGCGATTTTTTAAATTATATAAAATAATTTGAACAAACATTATTTTGTTTGTCAAAATTAACGGTACCTTCCATATAAATGTTAAAAACTGTTACAGAAAATATAAATTTTCTCGAAAACAACTCCTACGATTTTGATCAAAATTGTTCTAAATACTAATATTAGTATGGTCTATGATCTGCCAAAAACAAATTTTACAGTACCTCTCATAGAACCATTTTCTTTATTTTGGACTATCTCATTACATGTGTAACCGATTTAAAATAAATTAATTAAATTTTCAAAAAAAAAAAACAAATTTTGGAGTTTTAAAAAAAATTTCAAATTTTTTTTTTTTGAAAATTCGATATTTCAAAAAAGTATAAATATTTTTTTTCAAAATTTAATTTTTAATTTAATATAAATAACTACTAAAAAATTGTGTACCAACTTTTTTTCTTAAAAATATTTACAAAATTTTATATAAAAAAAAAAATAATTTAAAACAAAAAACCGCTCCTACGGTTTTGATTTTTTTTTTTATAAAAACTAAGATTAGCTAAAGAAGTCATATAATGTGCTTTTTTTTGAGCTATCAAAACAATTTAAGAAGATTTTTTTAATAAATTTATTTCGACTTATGTTGATTTTTAATAATTTTTCAATTTAATACTAGTTTAAACATAAGGCTTCCCTTAAAAAATTATTTACTTATGTAAAATACACTCAATCTTTAAAATTCGAAGAAACTTTTACTATACAAGAGCAAGTTTGTGCGATTTAGTCGTGTGTTTATTTACTTGCTAATTATTATTAATTTCGTACCAAATAAAATTTTAAGGTATCAAAATTGAAACTACTATGGTAGGGAAGTCCGAAAAGTGTCGGTCTGTGCATCTGTGCGTCCGTGCGTCCACTGTAATAATTTGAGCTAGAGTCAAAACAGGTTAGTCAATTTGCTTGAAATTTGGTACGAGGCATTTGTATGTAATTCCCTCGAGGGGAAATTCGAAATTTTGATTTAAGTCATCTAGAACAGGTAGGTGCCATACTAATATTTTGGTTTTTTTTTTTCAAATTTTCTCAAAAACGGCTATAAAGATTTTGATTAAGCACGATTTTAATTGACGATCTGTTATATAACACTTGTATGAAAAATGAGTTAAAGTTTTTTGCCAAAAAACTTCGCATTGCGGGTATAAGGGGTTGATATTTTTTGAGAAAAAGGCATTATTTTCGAGTTATTCACTCATATCTTCTAAATGCGTGGACCGATTTTGGTAAAATTTTGCAATCTATTGGTTCTAAGTAACAATATGTATATACCTACTGGATCTAAAATTTTTTGAAAATATTTTTTTTTTTTATACACAACAAATCAAACATAAAAATAATATATTTAATAGGTACTTTAGACTTTTTACATTTTTTCGTTGAAGTTGAAGATATCACAACATTATAGTTTTTAGGTCCAGTAACCTTGTCGTCTCATAGTTATAGTAGTTATAATTTATTGCTGAGTCGTTATGATATTGGCCTCATAAATTTTCGCGCTTTTTCAGCTATTGGCAATTTTAACCCCAAATGATTAGTTTATCGACTATAACTTTATTCTACGATTTCAAAATAATTAAATTTTCTTCAATTTAAGCCCAGAACCATCTGTGTAGATCCAACGAAAGGAAAATTGAAGAATGGATTCCTTTGAATTTGACAAAAGGTATAGTATTTTATTTCAAATATTTGGCGTGTTTTATTGGAAAAGCTATCCATAGGACATTACGATTTAACATGCATTACAAATAGAACATCGCCAGTATGATTACGACCGATAAAAAGCTAAAGTTGAATCCTACTGTGGATAGATTTTTGACGTTTATTCGAGTCTCGAATTTTGCAATTTGTAAATTTTTTTGCAATTATTTCATGAATTATTTTATAAAAACTAACTTTTAAGAATTTTTTATTACCATATCATCTTGAAAAGTGTCCAATTAATTTAATTTTTATTTCGACACATGTTCAATAATACCAAATGTGAAAAATAAAAACCAAGCTACTGCCGATGCGTTTTATTGGGAGTTTCTTACTATAATATGTATAGATTACCAATAAAACACGCCTATTGGATTTTTTTGAGTCATTTTCTATTTCAAGTCAATTTTTTGTGAAAATTGCCCTCCCAATTAAACGGAGGTATATAGACTACTTACCCCCTCCAGAGGATTTTTTTCTTCTTTTGACCCAACTCATACGCTCTAGTATTTTTATGCATCTTGTGCCAAGAACCATTTTTTTTATTATACTGAAAATTATACTACTTGTTGTTGTAAATTTATGATTGCTAAATTTTAAATATCTGTATTTTCTAAACTGTGGGGTCTACACAGATGATTCTGGGCTCAAATTGAAGAAAATTTAATTACTTTGAAATCGTATATTTTAGTTTGATTTAAAAAAAAAATAAAATTTTTTTCTAAACTTAATATTTCGAAAATTACTTGGTCAATTTTTTACAACACTTTCCACCCAGCGGTTTCTTAACATAACAGTATTTCCCGTTTAACTGCACCTCGGTTAATTGACAGAAAAAAATGTGTTCGAAAATTTCCGGTATAAGTATGGTGAACTGAACCCCGCTTAATTGAATTACTCGCTTAATTGATTTAAAAAAATTTTTCGGTTAATTGAACGAACGACGCCACAGAATAAATTTGTAGATATAGGTTTTTTTTTTTAACTTTGAGCCTCAGAGCACTCTGAGCTGAAAGAGAAACATATTGAAACAATTTCTGTTATCTATATTATCGAATTTAGTTGTCCAAAATTAGTAACAGTATAACAAATAAATTTACCAAAACAATAATTGACCGAAAAATCTGCTGACCAAATGTTCAGTGCAATTAAGCGATGAATACTGTACATATTTAGATTATTTAAAAGAAAAATTATTCTTATAGCCATCGCGGTCCGCGGATGCCAGCACTCTTTGCGTGCTTGGGATCGTATGATAGAAAGCAACTTTGTCTCAGGCCTCTCAGGCTAACAACAATACACCATACCATATACCTGTTGAGAGCTCGTGAAAGGGTATTGCATTTCGCAACTTTAACATACAAGAAAGTCGAAAGTCATTAACATTGAAATTTTATATTTAATCCAGTATAAATATCTACAAGGGCGTACGTAGGAATTCGATTGAGGGGGGAAAGGGTCGATTTCACATTTCATTGAAATTTTTAAACAAAATGTTGGTCGTACATAGAAGTCCTAAGACTGAATAAGATGTATATAATACCGCCTGCAACTTTCACTCAGCACAGATATTCAAAAGAAGTGAAATGTTAAAATCTTAAAATATTACCCCCACCACCCCCCTTCCCCCTCCCCGTCAATACGCCTTTGCAATGGTACAGTCAAGTTGATTGATTGATTGATTGATTTGAAAGCAGATGTCAAAACTACTGGTATAAATCTCCTTCGTCATGCAATGTAATAAATATGCCAAAAGCAAATTCGCTTTAAACTCCAATCAAAACATGATTTTAATCCCTCTTCTCGGTCATACTATGTATATTCTTTACATTTCAGAAATCAATGTGCCATTAATTTGCAAATCATCACAATCCATTTGATTATCGTATGCCCAATAGCTTCTGCACTCTTGAACTTCTCGTTTATTTAAATTTCTGGTTGTTGGATGGTGTATACTTTAGGCCATTCTTGATCCCCATATGTACGCACCATCATTATCCAATCGAATTCGTTTGCACTTTGGAAAAGGGTACACGGTTGCGGTGGCGGCAACGACGGCAGCGTCGCGTCGGACAGTAGCCCATCCGTCGACATTTTAATATGTACTTATAATGCATATATACCTGGATTGAAACGAAAATGTCCATGATTAAAATCTTAATTTACGATGATGCGATGAAAAATAATATGCATAAATAGGGACCAAAACATGCAATGGACAAAAAAAAGTGTGAACATCCCTTTTTCGATTTTATTTATTTCAGATTCAAAAGACACGACGACGACGACGACGACGTCTTTGACAACGCGAACGCGAAACAAACTGTTGAGCTAGCTGATGGATTCATTTTTGTGAAGTTTTATTTTAATTTTAACTATACAGTAATCACCGCAGATGTGCAGCATTATATTCCTTAAATCAATTTCTTAACAAACATCCAAGAGGACGATGATTCATCTTAGTTTTCTGTGTTGTTTTTATTTTCTCTTAAGTCGGAAGACACATTTATACGTCTTCATGGTAAATGATCTTGATTTATGCGTTCGCGTTTCGTTTAAAAAAAATCCGGTATATAGGTACTTTGGAAAGTGTGTTAGCCTGTCAAGTTGTCAATCAGTACTTCTTGTGCATTTGTTTGTTGAGATGGTTTTTGGTCAAAGCTGAAGCAAAGGAAACTCTTTGGTGACCATAAAATAAAACAGTACAAATTGGGATTTTAAATTAAAAAAAAAAGATTTTGAAAAATCTGTCCATAGAATTCAGTCTTTAACAATTAAAATTATTTTTATGATTTTCCTCGTAAATTTAACTATTCCAATTTGTAGGTATTGTATGTAAGTTTGCTGTGTTTTGCTCACCTTCTACCGCCTGTATCGTAATTTTTTTTTTTTTTTTTAATTAATTTGAAAATTTTCGCATGAAATTTTTTCCAAAATAACGATTATCAAAAAGTTTAAACTTTTGCTGTCTTGTACTCAGATTATGCTGCAAAGTACTGAAGAGATAAAAAAAAAAGAAATTTGCATAATTATAGCTTTGCCAAGTGTGAAGCTCCATCATATTTCAATTTTCAAAAAAAAGTTGTGCTCTATTGTGTTTAACATGAGCCGCCTGCGTCATAACTTTTTTTTTTCAAATTCATTGACGGTGTTCACATTGGACTCAGATTAACGATTTTTGTTGGCATAAGTCAGTCAGCTCGTGTTCAGACACACACGACCGATTCACTCTGACGTTCAGTAGTCGTTAAAATAAAACACAAATTTTTATTCGCCGGAGAATTTAACTAGAAATTTTTCAATCACAAAATTAATATTTCACTAAAAAAATATTTTTCCAATTGAAACAACTTCGATTCTGTTGTATTTAAGTGCCAAACAAAAACTAAATACTAACAAAACACATGTCACAAAAGGAAACGTCAAAAAAAATCCACAAATTTTTAAAAAAAATTAAAAAATCCTGCCTCACTTGCCTGTCTCTTTCTCACCACAGAGTGGGAACGAGAAAAAGTATATAGACGTCAAAAAAAAACCAAGGAGTAAGTCCAATGTGAACACCGTCATTTACGGATGATTTTTTTTTTTAAATTACGGTTTTAAAAGAAATTAAACTACTGCTGTTTTGCGTTCAGCTTGCTACTAAAGCCGGAACCCGGAACCACACATATCTCGTGTGGTGTGTTGTGGAGTGGTGTGTCGTGTCGCTGAATGTGCACACTTGTATGTTGTGATGTTGAATAAGGTGGAAAAGAAAAGTAGGTACAGATGGATATGTGTTTTTTGTTTGTTTCATCTTGATTTTTCATTTTTGACAGGCGAGTTGTTTTTTTTTTTTTACAAATACTTTTGCCGACAAAAACATTTAATCCACCATTTTTAAGTTCTAAATTAAAATATGTAAGTAAATTTCCCTCCACATGAGTTATTTTTTCTAAATATATACTTTTCTCTTTCTAACAAATAGTCAAATGTCATTTTAGACATTTTTTTCATTTCACATACTCCACATCGTGGTATGGCGCAATCGGAACAGAAGCGATTTCGCCCCAACACACCACACAGCAACACACCACACGAGACAAATATGTTTCTATGCATATGAAATACATAAGGAGCGATAGCGACACAACACTCCACAACACACCACACGAGATATGTGTGGCTCCGGCTTAATTCGCCCTCTTCGCACAGAGGAACAAATATTTGTCGTACAATACCAACATAGGCGCATATTGAAATTCTGCGCTTTGAAAATGACCGTTACGGTCCTCATATCGCCATCTGTTTTCCATTCATAGTTTTTAGCATAGAGTACCTATATTATCTAGAGAACCGACTTAAGGTGTTCGTTCTCTTTCACCCCACAAGCTGTAGTGAGAGAATGGGACCATTTTGTCGACTATTCGTTGAGCACGTATTAGTGATCCCGTGTATTTTAAATGGAACCCCATCCACCACTGCTGGAACAAATAGTATACACGTTTTTGCTCAATTATGATGGGTTCTTGCGCTGAGATATTTAAAATGAGAATACGTTAAATTCAAAAATTGAAATTTAAAAACAAAATTTCAATAAAATTACTTTAAATAACTGTTTAATGGACCGAAACAAATTTGTTTAGTGTTGTCTTGCTTTTAGCATTCAAATCTAGTAATATTCATGTATATTTATGTTGAAAACGCGACTCTATAAAAAAATAACTGAGCTAATGGCGCCATTTTGTGTTTGAATCCACGATTCACACTGATTCACGAATAGGAAAAAAAGAGTAAAATAAGAAAGATTTCTCTTACTCATCTCAAATAAATTTTGCGGGTGTTTTAGGCAAGAGGGGTACGAGTCGGTTCTCTAGATAATATATAGGCACTCTATGGTTTTTAGTCCAAAAAAAAATTAATCTGCGTCTCATTTATTATGTATTTTTATTTTTACAACTGACAAATTTACCGGTACAAAAGAAGTAAAATCTGCCAAAATAAATTACTTAATATAACCTTAACTTAATAGTACCTAGGTAAAGCCTCTAAACAATACCTTCTTTTTAAAAGTTTTTTTCCTTTTGAAATACGCAAACCACTTATAGGCAAAACAATTAATTATTCTTTCAGATCAGAAAATACAAAAAAATAACCTAAGAAATAGAATCAAAATAAATGATTCGCTCTTATATGTATCGTTCTGTTTGTCTGTTATTTTTGCTTTAGGGTTTATTGACTTCCCTCTAACCTTTGCCTGCTGAGTAAAACACTTTTTCTAAATATGTACATATGTATTGCCAAAGGCAATCATGATCGCAACTAAACTCAATGAGCCTCACACTATAACTGGAAAGTCTAAAATTATTTTCATTCATAAACATCGATCGTTTCGCGCCAAAAAGAGGTTAATTTAATTTAACTCAAATATATAATATCGCTCTAGGCAGAAAATAGAAGGTGAATTTCTTAACAATCAAAGTTGATTTTTTACGATGCAAAAAAAAAAAAAACATGGAATTCGTTCTTTTGAAAGCAATTTAAAAAATAAAATCAAAATATAACGGTCTTTGGAATAGAGACGAGAGTTTATTAAAATTGCGGCTACAGATTTAGCGATCGATTTTCGCTCTGTCAGAAATTTTTTACCCGAAAACATTTTTTACTACCTATGAGAATAGGTACGTTTTTTCCCATAAGGAAATCATAAAATTAAAGGGTTAATTATAAATTACCATTGGAGTTTACCAAGATCAATTAATGAACCACCTAAAAAGCATATAAAAAAGTGTGCCACTAGGATGAGGCCATTGCGAATATTCCGTTGCCGGAGTTCACAGCAGCGATTTTTTTTTCAAACTTTTGTTTAGAATATTTAAAAAAGTGTTTAAAAGAATTCTTTTTATTTAATTTGAAACAAACATGGGTTCCGGAAAGTCGTTGACAGTGACAGAAAGAGGAAAAATAGATGTTTTCAAGGATTCAAGCCTCCTTACTATTTCTCGCCCTGAGAGTCCCATCAGGCCGAGAAATAGTAAGGAGGCTAAATAGAAGTACGACTGTGATAAACAATTATCTTGCGGATCCACAAAACTATGGGAAAAATCAAAAAGGACGCACAGCCGGAGCTGAAGCAACAACATCACGAGAAAAGCGGTTAATTTTACAACTTGCCTCAAATTCTACTCTACCAGCGACTAAAATAAGGGCCAAAAGCGGAGTATCAGCCAGCATAGCAACGGTCTGAAGGTTAATAAAAAAATTGATGCTATCCAGCGAAGAAAAATTAAAAAGAAACCTGTTCTGAGGCAAGTACATAGGAGCTTCGAATGAATTTTGCAAGGGAATATGTTGCTTGTGAGCATTGAATGGAAACGCATTGCCTTTTCCGATAAAAAAAAGTTAAACCTTGACGGTCCCGATGGTTACAACTTTTATTTCCATGATCTGTGAAAAGAAGAGCTATTTTAGCCAGACATCACAGCCGTACATCCGGTGTCATGGTGATGGGGAGCTATTACCTACTATGGCCCAATCGATTTGGAGTTTTTTTTTTTCAAAACAATGAACGGAAATGACTACAAATGTTTGCTGGAACGGTCATTTCCAAAAGTGAAGAATATTTTGGCACCTCATTTTCCAACATGACAATGCCCCAATCCACACCTCCAGGGTTGTAACAAGTTGGATTCAATCAAAACTTTTGACATGGCCGCCCTATTCACCGGACCTAAACATAATTGAAAACGTTTGGACATGGCTGTCTCGTAAAGTTTATGAAATGAAGGCGGCAGACAATTTGAATACAAGGACACTTTAATCGCAACTATGCGTGATGTCTGGGGGGACCAGATTATAGAATATTTTTTAAAAAAAATGTATGATGCTACCGTCCAAACCGTCTTTTAGAGATAATATCGAAAAATGGCGGGCATACTCATAATTAATGGAGAAAAACTAAATCAATAAATAAATTAAAACCATAAAATGTAAACATTTCTTTGAATTTTTCATTTGTTTTTAAGATTTTGCACGTGGCCTCATCCTAGTGGCGCACTTTTTTATATTCTTTTTATAGGTAGTTCATTAATTGATCTTGGGAAACTCCAATGGTATTTTATAATTAACCCTTTAATTTTATGGGAAAAAACGTACCTATTTATAGGTAGTAAATGAGAGAAATGAGACGACAGGTATAGAGAGCGAAAGTCGATTGCAAACTTTGTGGCCTTATCCAACTGATTGGCAGTGTATATACATTTAAAATATTGAAATATATAAATCGATGGCTTTTTTTAAATAGACTCAAAATGAGTGAGTTTTGCTCAAAAATGTCAGTTTTAATTTGGTAAATTATATACTTTTGGTTGTTTTAACCATCTTCACACGAACAATAGATGAAAATAACGAAAAAAAGAGATTTGAGGGCTTTGAAGTTCAATTTAGCTAAGAATTAAGTATCTCGCTTTTTATTGAACACTTGTAAAACAGCAATCGTTTGATCGCAATTCTTCAGCCCACGATATTTAACAGTTCACAAGGTCAGCAAACGACAACGACGTCGACGTTCAGACGATTTATCGCGTAGGGTCAGTTTTACAAACGAGGTTCAAATATTGATCTGTGGCTGAGCAATTATTATTTATCGATTTTGACGGATTAACTGAAGTTTAACTATGGTTTAAGTATGTTATTGCCTATATTTTCATATTCTTGAACTTTGAACCATCATTGAGCCTCAAAATTAGTGAGTTAAAATTTCTCAACTAAGCAATATCTGTACCAAGCTTGTACAATTGGCTCTTAGGTCCATTAGCTGAAACGAAACTTAAATATTTATGTTCAACTTAATAGCTTATATTCTACTTTTTCCTCAGCGTAAACTGTCACATACGCTCTTATGTTGAGCTTAAGTATTTAAGTTTCGTTTCAGCAGATTAATGGGCCCTAATGTGTTACATGAAGCTATAAAATCGTTTAAACGCTGTCCTCAGATACGATTGTCGTTTTATGCGATGAGAGGTGAAAGCCCAGGTTGTCTTCAAATTTACGACAAATTCTGTTACTGGACCGAATAAAAATTGTTCTATATTCAGCGTTATCTGAATCGGTTTCTTTAAATATAGATGAATGAGAATGTACATATAAAAGATCCTAGAAAAGTAAAACTGCACGCGATTCAGTATAAATTACTCAGTACAAATTTTTTTCACTACCATATGAGAAAACTAAGAAAATAGCGAACGATTATATGTATTACCTCTTGGTTTGGACCATTAAATGTATAAAATATTCAACGCAAACACAACTTCTGGGTGCCCGAAGCTCGTAGTATGCCTACCAGTGCAGCGCATGTGGATGTGATCCGCACAATAAATACCTTATCACTGTCGTAGTTGTGTCGCGGGAAGTATAGGGGGGCTTATAGAAGTTTTTACTGGAGTATAGTTTCGTATACTGAGAAGAAATATGTAATAGCCGTGTGAAGTATCTGCCTCTTCAGGTGAATAAAATCAGTTATGTACCAATTTATCAAAGCTTCTAGTGAATTGCAGAAATTATAGTTAGTCCAGACATCTACGAAAATACCCAAAATCTTCCTATAAGTTGCTTGTAAAATTTACCTTTGCAATGGCAACGTCAACTATGATGACCGCAGCACAGGGCGACAAACGACACGATACACGAAATGTGACGTGACGCTGGAATTCGTTTTGCCTCTATAACCACTCGCTATAAATACTGAAATG
This sequence comes from Epistrophella euchroma, assembly GCA_947049315.1. Classification (NCBI taxonomy): domain Eukaryota; kingdom Metazoa; phylum Arthropoda; class Insecta; order Diptera; family Syrphidae; genus Epistrophella; species Epistrophella euchroma. Next base: position 125,103,691 of record OX346246.1, read on the forward strand.
CTGTTAAATGATGGTGTTATAACTTCAACGCGTCTGGAGAATGTCTTAAATCCAACCATGGTATAGAATTACGTTTTTGCAAAGAGCGTTACAAAAAAAGCCGTCCATATTCCATATACAGACAGATACAAAAATACAACAAAATACAGTGACACCACTTTTTAGCAAAAAAGAACACTGAAAGGACTCCACGTCCACATAGGCACTCGGGTCAGACACAGTATATGATGTTAGGTTCTATGCAACTCCCCAGAGTGTCTTTAGCAGGCTTTTTCAACTTCAGCAACTTAATGCCGGTTATAGTATAACCAAGTGTGGAACATCATCCATCGGCAGAGAAGAACAGGCGGGAACTCTTAAGATTTACCATTTTAAAAGTCCATTGTTGTGGTGGCATCAGCAAAGCTGATGATGATGGTTGTTGAGGATTTTGGGTCTTAATCGATGTGTTGCTGTATCTCGTATCTATATAACTAAATACAGTACACGTCGTATATGTGTATTTATATAGTGTCATGCAACTTTGGAATAAATGATAATATGGGAGTGAATGAGACTTTGCAAACGGAAATGGGTGTGCCGAAGTAATTTCATTCAATTTAAGTTTCACTGTGTTTGATGTCAAATTTGCATTAAGTCCGTTAACGTGGATTAAAGGTAGTTTTACTATTTGTATGGTCTTTAATTTTTTTCGATAAACTATTATTATGTTGAAAATAACATATCTTATGTTCCTATAATCCAATGCCTATCAGCGTTACCACTTCAGGGCAAAAAAAAAAATAAGTACCTAGTACCTATTGTTATTTTTTTTTTTTTTAATTTTAATAAATTTTTAATATATGTAATAAAATAACCCAAAATAGTATTTTATCTTCGCAGAAAAAAGCTAAAGTTTAGGACACAAAAGTCCATGTTTAAGCTGTAGGGGAGAGTGGGACTAAAAGTAACACTTTTTACTACAATTGATGCTGTTCCTAAGATATTAAAAATTAGAAAGCCAAACATTTTTCTGTTGAAAGATCAATATTTCAACTACGAAATCCAACAAAAAAGCCAAACAAAATATTGATCAGAGTTTGTAAAAATATAACATTAAGACAAAAAAACGTATTGTTACGACTTACCCCATATGTGGGGTAAATTGTAACATAGACCGTGGTAAATTGTAACAAAAACTGTACTATCTATTTTTACGAAAACTAGCAATTTATAAAGAATATAAACTATTACAACATATAAAATGAATATTGAAGTTAAAAAATTATTGTATAAATTCACTAATTTAAATAATTAATTAATTAATTTTAATGTTCTTAAAAAAAAAAAACAAAATTAGTATTATTTTATGTGTTAAAACTTACCCCGCCATAAATTTTTACAAAAATGATTAAATTTAAAAAAGCCGAAAACCATGCATACCTCAGATATATTCATGAACTTAACTAAAACATAAATGCGTATTTACAAAAACAACTAGCACTGTATGTATGTCTTCCGAGTAAAGAGGAATACCAAAAATACAAAGAAAAAATAAAGTTACAAACGTATCAATTTACGGGACTTCCTTCATAACTTTTCTTGTTGATGTCCAATTCACAGCCAAAGTATACTTGACGTTAGCTTTGAAGTAGATGAACATTTTTCTCTTTCACGCGTTTCTTAATTTTTAGCTGTTACTTTTTACCCCTGTTACTTCTAGCCCCGCTCTCCACTACCGTCATAACAATAAGAAAAGTAACGGCCAATTTCTTGACAAAGTTCTAACCCCTAAAACTCGGTTTATCGAAAAATTAGAACTTGATTGAGTTCTAACTCATTTCTTCACCGAGTTCTAACGCGTTAGTACTTCGATTTGGATCTCAGTTTGAGATAGAACTTCGATACACTAAACACTTGGGCCCTAGAATTCGGGGGTCTAGAGACTTAGAACTCGGTTTAACAACATTTTTATTTCTTAAAAAAACTTATTTGGTTAGAAATTCATATCAATTTGGGACAAATTTTATTTTAGGTACAAGCCGTTTTTCTTGTGCGTTGATAAATCCATGTAACCCATATAGCTTGCTGCACAAAACACAAATTTGTGTACCTATATTTGTACATATTACAAAATATTAACCACTATATTTTCCTAGTGAGGAAGGAAACAGAAATGTTTTAATGTTGCTGTTATTGGTTAAGACAAAAAGTGCATCTAAAACACTATTTTCCTCAAAATAAAGTAATTAATGACAATCGTTCGCATCTTGGCACTGAAGAGTGTAAATTTGAATCTGAGAGACATTTTGAATAAGCTTAACCCCGGCAGAACCCATGAAAAAAACGATGTTTGTGGCGTTTTTTGTATGACCATATATTGCATTTACATAGATATATTTTTTTTAAAGTTATCCTTTTTATTAATTTTAAGTAAATAGTCAATTTGTTTGTATCCAATTTAGTTGCATATGCTGTTGTTGTTTTTAATTCTCATTATAGAAAATGATACTGGGTGCTACGGAGCATTTAAATATACACTAGAACTTTGTTTCTTTAAATCGAGATCTAAAGTACGAGTTCTTAGAAAATGATTAGAAGTGAAGAAATTATCAAGTTATAATTTTTTTTAAAACTAAGTTTTAAATACACTTGTCAAAACAATTGAGGAAACAAAACACAAATCACTCTGGTACTGGGTCCTAACGAAAATCTAGTACCTGAGCATTTCTTCACATCCCTAGTGCTCGATATAATACTACGTTTTCACCGACCACTAAACCGATATTTAGGTGGATTCAATCAATCAATATTTAAAATAAATCTCATTTAAATCTACATAAAACCAATACCGAACAGACCTATTCCCCTATTAGGCGCAATACAATATTCCAGAATTGAGAGAAGAACCTGCGAGAATCGATTTTTTGAAACAAAGTAAACTTGCCATCTAACTTCCACTTCATAAGAAAACTGACCCACCATCTGCATCTTGAAGGCTGATTTCCAATGCCGCGTTGGGCGTCGCTTTGACAGATTTTTCTTTCAACGCGAAATCTTACACATAGCAATTTAAGCAAATTGTTTACAATGACGCGTTGGGTATTAAGTTACGATTTGGCACCTATTAGCATGTATACAAACCAACGTAACATAAGCTACCTCAACGTTAAAGTTGAAAAAAATCAACTTTAGCGTGCGTTTTGACAGTTAAACTAATGTTCGAATTCCTTTCAACAAAAAAATCGATTTATTTAGAAGAAAAAATCGGGTTTTCTGGACAAATTCCTTTTATTGAAAGAAAAAAATAGATTTTGTTTAAAAAATAATGGAATAGTTTGTTGAAAAGAATTCGAAATTACAGTTATGTAGGTTCATTTTGATTTTCAGGTTCTCTGCAAGTCGTCTGTCATGTCGACGCGTTCGTAAAGCTTGTAAACGTATACGTAAGCGTCTCTAATGCGAACGCGCCATTGGAAATCAGCCTTGAAAGATTCTGCCAAAGTTAATCTACTTTTTAATCTATTTGGCTGGTGAAAACACTATCCAGGATTTAGTAAATCTAAACGAGATTACCTTGCGGTGAAAACGTATAGTGTTCACACAGTGGTACTAGTAACTTAATACGTTTAAAACTGGTCTAATACTGATTACCAAATTCGCCAGCTTCAAAATGTGCGTGCACAATTCAAATGTTGGTGAAATATTTGAAGGAGCATCAATTCCGGTTAATTTTTTAACAAAGTTTCGTCCGCCAACGATATTTTCCGATTACTTCAAGGGTCAAGGAATCCGTAAAATGCATAAACGACCATTTCAAATTCTGTAAATGTTGCTGGCTTTTATCCAAATGTCGCAATTATGCCATTCAAAGTTTTGGTTGTCAATATTTTCATAAAATTGGCAACCGCTCTATATGCATTGAACGCCTTGACTATTTTTGAAAAGTCGAAAATGTAAAAACCAATAAAACTAGAAGCCTCAAAAACTGAGCAATATCTCTCGGAGCGCACTTCCTCTCCTTCTTCGTAGTTTTCGAAATCGCGAAACAAATTGCCACCACTAAAAACTAAATCCATTTTCTACACAAGACCATCACTGATTACACAAAATTGAAAAACAAAAAAAAAAAGTAAACTAGAATCAAAATTAATGATGTTAACAAAAAAAAACGCACTTTTTACCTATTTCTTCAGAACAACAGGTAAAAAATTGTCAAAACAACTGAAATTAAATGCTCTGATTTCAGTATTAACCTGCTAGACTGTCGATTTCGAGGTCCGAGCTTAAACCAAGTCCTAACTAGTACTCGGTAACAAATTGACAGGACTAAGTACTTAGTACTTGTGTGAAGAAATGAGTTGATACCGATTTGAGTACTAACTTTAGGACTAGTACCGTTACTAGCCTTAGGACTCTGTGAAGAAATTGGCTGTAAATCTGTTAATTTTTTTTCTGTTCATTTTTTTTGGCAGATTTTTGAAATTGTACAGGGCCTCAACAAAAGCGAACCGTATGCAGTGCCGACGCCTTTTACAGTTCATTGTCAAATAAGCGAATGGCTAAGGTGTGAAGCACTTATTCATGACAAGAATTAGTCTTGGAAGATTTGGACGTAAAAAACAAAAATGTTTGTTTTTCTGCAGGTGAGGCCCTACACATAAATTTAGTTAATAATACTTACCGCCGTAATATTCACGCCGTTTAATACTTGGTTTAAAAGCCCTTAAACCGACTACATTTAACCGAACTAAACCGATAGAATTTAAACGAAAAAATCTCGTTTAAATCGGTAATATTCACTCCGTTTAAGCAAAAAATTCCATTCGGTTTACGTCGGTTTAAATTTGTGATTTAAACCGACCGTCGCAAAGCATCGCAAGTATGAAAAAACTAAAAAAGGCTTTTCTTGACATTTATTTTTTGAATTGTCATTTTATATTTAAATAAAATAAATTAATTAATTCGTGTCAAACACAAATACGCATTAGAAATGTCTTTCATTCCTCTTTATCGTGTTTTACGTTGCGAAAAAATGTCAACAATAACGTCCACCGCATTGCGTCTTCCAAACATTCCATGAACGATTTGTTGCGAGTTAAATTCTTCTTGATGATCTTGTTGCAGTTCCACGTCGGTCGTGAATTCGGTTCCAAAATCTATCATATTATATAAAGCAAGATGGCAACTAAATTCCATCAACCTAACAGCAATACCACAGCCCAAAACCCTTCATAATGCACATATAAAATGCAACAAAAGTTTTTTTAACAGCTCCAAAATTTGTATCTGTCCAAACTGAATTTCATTGGGCTGGCAGTGATACCGTGAACATTACATTACCATTATGCTCTTTCCTAACAAAAAAATAGTATTAGCATTTTTAAAGTGCATTATAATGGTGCTATAGATACGGTATTGCTGTCGGGTTGATGGAATTTAGTTTGGACACATAAAAATACTAAGTAAACATTTGGATCGATCAAAACACCTTTTTTTTTTGCATTAATGAATTTTGAAAATGCATTATATGTAGTGGTGCTAGGTATGAGGTATTACTGTCAAGTTGATGAAATTGAAGGTGGACAGTAACCACGAACTATTCTGATTTTTTTGGTTGAATTTTGAAAGTGCATTATGGAGATGTTAGGGCCACGGTAGCGCTGCCAGACCGATGGCATTTAATTTAGACACATATAAACATTATGATCACAAAATTTGGAGCGGTATAATACACATAAACTTCACTCATTTTTTTGAATTTTGAAAGTGCATTACGGTGGTCTTAGGGCCGCGATATCGCTAAAAGGTCTATGGCATGTAGTTTGCACTGCGGTATATACAAATATCATGCTCACAAATATCATGCGATATAAAACACTTTGATCAAATCGTTTTCCAGCTCTCGGTATATAAGCCCTTTCTGATTAATTGGTCAACTCTACCCCGATGTGTGACTAACGTGCACAAATATGATGAGTTTGAATAGCCAACATCGCCGAAAATAACACGATTGAATATTTTGCACTGACTGAATAAACCAAACGACACGAAAATGCCTCGTTTAAGTTGGAGTCGGTTTATCGCAGTTAAACCGATCATTCGGTTTAAAATTTTGGTTAACGTCGGTTTAAGTGAGTGAATATTACCGATTAGTCGGTTTAAAAATTTTAAACCGACTTCTGAATCTAAACCGATTTTAAACGGCGTGAATATAACGGGCATTAGGGTTTGTTTCACAATGTCTGATTAAAGTTCCCTATAACTATCCGACACATAAATTATCCACAACTTAAATCCTCTCATTAAAAATCTTAGGTAGTTGTCAGTTATTCCAGTTTTCCAAAGAATTTGACTGATTGAAAATAATCAATCAAATAATTATTTAGCCAGTTCAGGTTTCTCAAGCTCACTGAGATCTCAGCAATCTCAGAAATCTGAACGTAATTCCTCAGTGATATTCCTCACTTTTGCTGTCAAAAAACTGAGACTGATATTTTTTGGATTCGCTTGCTCAATTATTTTTTCTCGCAGTTGATTAATTAATAAAAAAGAGATGGAAATTGGTTTTGACTTCTAGCGGAGAAATTTTGTTCAGGTTTCTCCTTCTGCTCAGTGGAGCTGACGGAGCTTGCTCAGTGACATCTTAGAAACGTGAACTGGCTAATTAATTATTCTCAAATTGTGAATTTTGAAGTGTCATAATTAAACTTTTTGGACCCAGAACTGGTAACAAACAAAATTACTATGGTGTTTTAAGACCCCTTGCTGCAAATTGATAAAATCCAGATAGAAATTGAGTGTTTATTTGTGGATATGAATTTTTTAAAATACTTCAGCGTGTTTTGAAATATGTAGCATTTTTATGGTGTTAAGTGGTGGAATTTTTGCCGTGAAGTAAGTATCTAAGTAATTGGGTTAACACATAAAAATATCCATCACTAGTCCAAACTATGTACTTAATGACAGAGTCACATTGACAGCTGTAAATATTTTATTTGCCAGTCTAATTTTTTAATCGACACTTCAACTGGCCTGTAAAATATTCAGAACTTTAAGTGCCACTTAGGGCTATTCACATATTGTGAAACGTAAATGAGGTTTTTATTTGCCAAATAAGTTCTGTGTAGCTTAACAGAAACTTTAATCAGACATTGTGAAACAAACCCTTAGTTTTATTTCAGTATTATATTCCATGCATATATTTTATTTAATCCATATTTTAAGTCGGTGATTTAAATTGACTGAAAAACATTTTCAGGAGCTAGATTGGTTTTAACCTCGAAACTCATTACATTTCCATTGATTAAGTGATCTTTAAGATTAATGGATATAGTTTTTATTTTCAGTTTATTTATTTTTTTACTTTTTCCTGTAGAATCTTTTAAAAGCGTGATATACCTTCAGTATGCTTTTCAAATAACTTTCCAGATAAAATTTGAAAGTCATTCATGTTTAACCTCAAAACAATTTACTTGATTTGTAATGCGAATAAAAAAGAAGAAATCATTTAACAAATATTAGTGATCCCAGCTGAAAGGATCAAGACTGCAACATAAAAGCCATTTCAATTCGTTTCGAATTGCGATCACAAAAAAAAAAAAAAAAATATTACCACAAAAGAAAGACCATTCGTGTTTCACCAGAAGATCAATGTCAGGAACAATGGCAGAGTGATAAAGCCTCCATAAAGCACCTCTTATCCACATCAATCTACATCACACATTATATGAGGTATGTAGTTCCAGCGACTTTCATGCACGCTTGCTTTACGTGCGCTCCAGCTAATCCGCTGATCAGAGAGTCTTTTGCGAAAAAAAAAACTGTATGACGCGTAGGTACGGAAGCAGCTTCTGGAACTGCAGGGTTAGCACGTTCAGTGTACTTATTTCGGGATAAATATAGTGCACATCACAGGACAGCCAAGAGTGTAGGTATATGCCAACATAAATCTATAGGTACGTCCAGCATAGGCCTAACAACATATATTTCATTGAGTCATTCGCTATCCGCTGTGAAGAGCTCGTCGCGTATACCCACCAACCTATGCTCTTTTATTATATTTACCCAGGTGCAATAAATGATGCCCACTCATCTTTGTGCAGCGCGTTTTGGGGCTCCACTACGTGAGCCAAAAAGACTTTTATTCGAAATCCCAGAATGCCAACAGATCCGCGCAGCTGATTATGTATGATAATCACTTTGGAGTGTTGTGGCTGCAGGATTGCTTCATCAGCGATATGGGAACTTATTACTTCTGGAAGAACTCGCTGCTCAAAAGATCTATCTATCTATCTGTTCGCTATGGTTCTTTGGCGTTTAAAACCTACTAGACTTAGAATCGAATGGGAAAATTGAATGAGAAGTGGAATTAAATTGCATGAATGAATGGATGAATGGAAATTGCAACACGTGCCCCGAGGGGATGTCCGACTTATGTGGATGAATATGTTTTTTGTCTGTTGGTAAATTGGTGGGCTGATGGAGTTCTTGCAATAACTGATGCTTCATCAACGCATTGAGTTAAGGTATAACTAGGTGCCTGGGTCTATCCATTGCACTCACATACTAATGAGATTTTATTTTTGGTAAATGTATGTTCATAGAAGTTCCTGCGAAGGACAGGGGTGTTTTAAATTGTTTATTCTAAATTTACTAAGAAGAGGAATAACAAAAATAAAAGAAAAATATTTTTGTTGTTGTTTAGTGTTCTGTATTGAATTCTAAATTTTATCCAAAATTAAATTTGAAAAATAGACTGAGTTTGACCCACACTGATAACTTCCCATTTGTTCCCTTTGAAACTCGACACCCGCTGTTATTTTTTATAAGAAAATTACCAATTAAAATTCTTCGAAAAACTTATTAGTCAGTTGTGCATTCAAGGGAAAGCTATTTGCTCTAAATATATGCGACGAAAAATTTCAACAATTATTATTAGTTTCTTTTTGAAGTTTTTGTTGACTTAGGTTAGTTGAATTTTTTTTTACAAACTACCGATTATAAACTATAACTTTGTGTATTAAATAAAATTAACCCGAAAGTAATATCTTTGTGTGTTCTCAATATATTCGATATTTTTTTAACAATTTTTAATAGTTTTAAAAAAAATAAAATACAGTTTTGTTGATTTTTTTAAGTACTACCAATTTCGTTATCAAAACGGCGTTCTTCAGCGCTAATTAGGTCACCGAGCTTAGGTTGCTCGGGGCCGCCATTTCTACCTACCAATTTTTCACTACGTCATTATGCATAGAATGAAACCAGGCCGAAGTCGATAGCATTATTTGTTTTAGACATATTCAAGAAACAAGCCATTTTACAACTATTTTTAAAATTACTGTAATAAAAAAACCGCCAGATGAATTTTTCTGAAGATCCTTTCTGCACGTTATGGCCTTATTATCTGTAAAATAAAATTTATTTAAAGTCAATATCTCTATGCCTTTTCGAGATATCGTCAGCGAAAAAAGCTTCCGAACATACGAACGTACATGGTACACAGACATCTCTCTAAAAACAATGGCGCAAAATTTTAGACGATTTAGTATGACGTTAAAGCATTTTTAGTATGTTGCTAAGCTAAAAACAGGCTTTTCCAAATTTAAAACAATTTAGCATCGTATTATCTTTCTAACATTTTACTAAAGTTTAAATCGCCAAATGCCCATTTTATCTTTTAAGTATCATACTAAATCTAAGTGTCGCTTTGGCAGTTAATTGCAAAAATGGGTTGAACTGTCACTGTTTTAGGCGTGCTCAGCTAGAAAAATAGGTTTAGTATGATTTTATTTAGAAAATGTTTAAAACTAAGAATATTTTAGTAAAATAGTTTTAAAGTTAGAAAGTTTTTAAGTAGTATCATGCTAATACCTTAACATCAGGCTGTTTAAATTTTTGCGCAGATATAATCCGACTCCAGAGACCTCGAAACATCGAGAATTGTCAAAATTTTCAATTTCACAAGTCGGACCAATTACAATAACTTCCAAAGGGATGTTAAAAATCCGCTATTTTTGTGACGGTTTCCAGCTATTTCTGAGAATCTGGAAACCATGTTTATATGAAACAAAATAAAAACAATTTTTTTTTATTATTCTTTTATTCTTCCCCTTATTGTTAAATACAAAACACTATTTTTTTCAAACAAGTTTTGTGAACATTTTTCTTCTGTCAATTCTACTACGAAAATATTACGAACTGTGAGAACTAAATATTTTTGTGATCCAGTTTGTTTTATTATCATGAACTGATCCGGATCAGATTTAGTGGAAAATAAAACGCATAACTGGCTGAACAGAATGATGACGGAGATGGAACTGGAGCCGGAGCTGGAATAGCTTTCAAAATATTGAATACACGCAAATTCAATGTTACGAACACAACGGAACGTAGCCGCATACGGAGCTGCATCAGCCGCAGACGGAAGAGTTCACCAACTTTTAACTTTTGACGTACGACACTTTTGACGTTTCAGTTTGTATGAAGAAAAAAAACAACTTTTTGGGTCGGAAAAAAATATTATGGTTGTATCGCGAAAAAAATTATTTATTAAAAGGAAAATTATTGGAAACAAAAAATGTGAATTCGGAGCTTGTACACAAGAATATCCTTTTGTTTTTCTTCAAAATACATTCAAAGCTGTACAGCTGCATTGTGGACAGGTAAAAGAAAATAACGTACGACACTTTTTGACAGCTCTTCCAGTTCCATCTGCGGCTCCAGTTCCGTCAGTTCTGTTTAGGCAGTAACTCAAGAAGTTTTAAACGGAATTGAATGAAGTTTTGTTATGAACGAATATTCCAAATCCTTTGAACTTTTTCGAAAAATTAAAAAAGGCCAGACAAAAAAATAGGTCTCTTACTGAAAAGTCTCAGAAAAATCGTGCATTGAGCCCAAAGAAGTAGGAACTTAAACGTGCGTCGGTCTAATGGATAGTTTGAATTTTTATCTCGAAGTTCGAATTCAACGAACAGAAAAAAATTTTATTTTTTAAATTTCCTAATATTTTCTTCTCCAAAAAAGTCTTAAAATGAGTGATTGTCACACTTTGAATATTTGAACTAATCGTAAAATATAGCTTCGTTCGTGTACTTTCTGCACTAAAATTCACAGTCTATCAAATATTGACGAGTGGGGATGAAATTCTCTCAGAGAGAAGTAAAACTGCGAAATAGTACACGAACGCTTTGAACAAATAATTTTTACCGGTTTTTTAACGTCAAATATTTAAAAACAAAAAAAAAAAAAAATATCGTCATCATTTCTTTGAAAAGATTTTCAAAATAAAATAAAACAGTAAGAAAAAGTTAATTTATTATATTAAATTAAATAAAACAGAGGAGTATAAGAAAAGAGATGTTCTGGCAAATATTAAAGTGACTTTTGACTGAACTCATATTTCTGCCCGAAGAATTTCTTTGGGTTGAAATTAGCAGAAAGGGGAAGTAATTTACTCTCTCGAGAGCGCTCTCTTCTGCGAAAAACTGCACATTTTTTGCGTAAACGAACACAATTTGCGTTAAATTTGTAGAAATTCGTAAAAATTCGTAGATTTGGGGAGTACGCGAACGAACCTTATATGAAGTTTTTTTCTAAAAATTTTAATTGATACCTACTTTTACAAATTTGAGTTACCAACTATGTAATGCCCTATAGTACCTATATCGCAGGTATTATAGGGCAAGTATGAATTTGTGCAAAAAATCAAACTCGAGATATCAATCTAAATTGACATTACGATGATAGAGAACACGAAAAAAGTGGGTCCTGCAATTCCGTCTGTCTGTCTGTATGTCTGTCTGTACCTTAGCATAGCGAATTTCTTCAAACTTGGAGCATAAGATTTTTTGGTGATTCCCTAGAGGGAAAACCGAGATTTTTTAGCTCAAAAAATAACGGTATTTGCCATACAACCGTTTTTTAAAAAAAGTTATTTATCTCAAAAATTTTAATTTTTTGTGTGTACTAGTTGTGATTTGGTCTACATTTTGAAGAAACAAAAATTACCAAAAACTGTTATTAATAGTACCTGCCATATAGAACCAATTTTGATCAAAATTTCTACTTGGAAAGTACTATCAAGTTAGAATAATACTGCATATAGATATATTTTAAAAAACAATAATTTTTAGATTTTTTTTTTAAAGTTGATTTTTTTTTTGAAAACGGGTTGATGAATTTTTTTTGAAATTTTGGTTTTAAAATAAATAAATAAATAAATTTGATGGCACAACAGATCATGAAGAACTAGGGCCTAGTGACTTACAACTCTCAACCATTCCTTGGTGCGTGTCTGCAGGAATGAAGGGGGCCTACAGTTTATTGCCGAATCCGAACGGCTAACGAGCGGCACTTTTCTGTGACAGGAGATACTCTTGGAGGATTTGTCAATTCCTCGCAAGAGGCAGTGGCCGTTTTTTCTTTTTGGTTTTAGCTGTATATTATTATATTCTTAAAAATGGCATACTAAATTTTTTTTTTTCTAAAAAATTTCAAGAAATTTTATATACAAAAAATAATTTTTTCAGAAAACCGCTCCTACGATTTTTAAAATTTTTTCTACATAAATTCACGTTTTTTCAAGAATTGAGATGGTATTCTTATTTCTGAGATTAAAACATTTTAAGAACAAAAATTTTTTCCATATCCAAATTTCCATTCTTCAATATTTATTAAATGGATAAATACATATACCTAGATATAATTATTAATTATGCGTTTTATATTACACTTAAACTTTAAAATTCGAAGAAACTTTTACTACAAGAGTAAGTTCGTGGGACCCAGTCGCGTGCATTTTATTTTTGTCGAGAATAGTTTTTTCCGTTTATTGGGCCAAATAAAATGTTTTTGTTGTAAAATACACATATTATGTACTGTGTTGCTAGATAAAGTTTTTATAGAGGTTTTGCAATTTATTTAAAGGCGACTTACCAAAAAACTGCAATTCCACGTTACCCCATGTGTTAACACCCGCAATGAAATATACCTTATTATTAGGATACAATTAATCTTAAATAATTTTTCATCTTAACCGCCTTAAACAAGAAAAATACACTTAGATAAAAAAATAAATTGAATTTGTCAATTTCGCTTTTTACTTAAAGAAAAAATGAAGGTGTTGCTTCTTGAATAACAAGAAAAATGTCAACAATAAAAGTAAAAATTAAACTTACATAACCTCGAAAATATTTACCTATGGTTAACTTATAACTTTGGTCTTAAAATAAAAGTACTTTCCCGCTAAAATGAATAATTTTAGAATGGTGGTAGATATCAGGTTCATATGCTCACATGGCATCCCGGAAACCTGAATTTAACCTTTGAAATAGCCTAATATCAGATTTGGAAAATCAACCTTTTTACTATAATTATAACTTTTTTTAAGTAACTTCATTAATTAAAATAATATGTATACTTAACGCTTAACTACATTCAAGACTTTTTGCAAAAAAGTAGCAAAAAGTGCGAAAGTGAAAACAAGAAGATGGTCTAAAGATGCCTGTGTGCCGAAAAGTTGATCTGTAATGTCAGTTAGAAATGACAGTTCACAATTTTATTACGTTTATTCACACAGAAGCATCCCTAATAAAAACATTTTTCCGAATTTAAGTCCAAAATCGTTTGAGTACCTTTTAATGTTCATATAAAAAATGAAATTTATACAAATTTGGACAGTACCCGAACAGACCCAATACATAAGGTGCCTCTATCATACGATTTTGCTCAAGTTTTTTTTTTTCAGTGTAGGTATGCAACACAAAAACCACTCTCGCTCTTTTAGATATATACGGGTATAGGTAATTTGTTTCCTATGAAATTTGATAGGTGCCGCGCGCCAATTGGCTTGTTGCAATTTGTTATACGTTAAGGCAAGTCTTTTAAGCGGCATTTCATGAACAAATCTATTAATTTTAAAATTTTGTCCACATTACAATGCACAAACTTTGCTTTGCCTTTCAAAAACGTTCTCCAAAGGAAATATTTTCTGCGAAAGGAAACTCTCTTTTAATCGTAAATTTAATTCATTTGCACTTAATAAATAAAATCCGCCCCGACTACAAATCAGCTGCAAATGTATTCCTGTCAGCTTCGGCGGTTTCTTCTCCATCATTTGGTTTCTTGAAGGAGAGGAGACCTTATGCGTTTGTTGCCTTTCGAGTATCAAATAACAGTCATTCGCGCAGTCTTTTTCGCGTTTTAAATCGTTATTAAGTCTTTTGTGTCGATTTCGGAGACTCAGTCTAGTTCTGGCTAATGTTCAGCGGGTGTAATCTCAGATGGTTTATGAGCGCTCCTCTGTCTGGGCCTATAAAAACCAGAAAAAAAAAAATAAACAGGAGATCGAGGTAGTAACTTCATTTATGGTAATGAGGGCAAAAGTAAAGTTTTTGCAAGCGTACTTTATGCGAAGTTTGTTGAAAAACTTCAAGACTAGAGACCTATCCAACTTAATCAAATATTCATGAAATTTTATGCATCTCATATGGCGATCATAATATTTTTTACGAGGAATATACAAAGGATAAAATGAGTTCTACGAGGATAGCAATGTCACTTCAAATGTTTTGGTTTCCATGAAATTTTAGTTTGACAACCATGAGCGATATATCTATACGGTTGTGGTGATTTATAATCCGAAAAAGGGAGGTCTCTCAGAAACAGTACTTAGAAATAGTACATAACTATTTTTTTTTTTTTTTTTTTGAAAGAGGAGGACATGTTTGAAGTGATTTGAAAGTCTTGGAGAATTATGATGAAGGGGAGTGGCAGTTTTAAAATATATGTAGTTGCATTTTTAAAATGTTTATACATGAATAATTGGTTATGTAAGTAATATTTTGCATGAAACTTTAAAGTAAAGGAAACTCGAGCGAGAAAATAATCTCAAATTAGAAAAAAAACAAGGAAGTTTTTTTTATATACATAACTAAGTTATCATTATTTTTATTGTATTATTCATACTAGAATGTCAGTTTATTAGACTTGACCATTCTTTATTTCGTCAATTTCATTGAATTTTGTTGTTCAAAATTCAATAACTAAGTTATCTTTAATGTTTTAAGGCCGAAGATAATTTTTTAACACTATTGAGGTGAATCTGTTATGTATGAAAACTTCAAATTTTAATCTCGGATAAAATTAACTCGAAATTTGTATCCGATTCGCACACGGCAAACTGTAAAACTTTTAGCTTTAGATAAAGTTATTAAAATAAAGTCTTAGAAAAAGCAAACAATCGATCAGCGACGCAACGGTGTCGTTGCCTGGGAATAAGTTAAGTATAAAAAACCTTTCTCTTGTGAAAGCTGCAACGAAAACCACTCAAAAATTATTCGGGCTGTGAAGTGGTCAAAGAACTTCAAAACTCTTTACCTGCAAAAAATTAAAAAAAAAGAACCCATAAAGAAGTTTGGTTTTTTCCATTTTTTTTTTTTGGAGCGAGATCGTTCCAGTTTTAGAGTTAAACCTTACTTAACTCTTTAAACATATTTTTTTCAATAATTTAGATCCCGAGTCAATGAATTTGATGACTTAACTGAATAGATATTTCTAACATTTTCGTTCTAAATGATTTTCAAAATAGAAACACCACGCGACACTATATAGAAATCGTTCTTTCAATTACCTCATATAGTGACATCCTCTATGCTTCGATAGTGAACTAAAGCATTTCAGTATAGCGTGCATCGAACTTTGATTTCGATAGATTTTTGAAACATAACATTCAAGTTAATCCTAAACTAAAATACTACTTCATACTTAACTCGTATTAAATTTATTTGCAGGATTAACTAACTTTGGTTTATCTTAGAGTCAACTCTAGCACTGAAAAACTGGCCCTTAACGTAATAACCTGAAATAAAGACAACACAAATTTGTTGATCATTGATCATTGAAAATTTGAATGAAACAATATTAAACACTTAAGTTTGCATGCACAAAACCATTATTTTAAGGGGCTTATTGCGAGAGTCTACTTAAAAAAGAATTAAAGTCGAATTATAAAAGTTTATTCGTTAGTATTTTTCTGCACTTAAGGTATGACAAAAAGTTAGAGCGTGTAAATTGAGCCGATACAAGAAAGATATCGTGTTGTAAAGGAGGGAGAGGCAATTTTCTAAAAAAATTGACTTAAATAAAAAAAAAATTATTAAAAAATAACGGAAACACCTACATTATCATGCTAATTTCTTTTTTTTTAAAGCCAGAAGTCCGTTCTTAACTGGGTAGGGGGACAACGCTTGGTACGATAAGTTTGAAACATGTTAAAAAAGAGAAAAAAAAGTTATATGTTCGTCATTGATCTTTTGTATGGGCTTGTTAATTGGCATCATACGATGATGTCATAAATGTACCGCTTAAGTTCGTTTGTCGGTACAATATACCGCTTAACAGTGGTAAACATTTTAGCATCTGGTTTTCAGTGTTTGACTAAAAATTGATAGGAGCATTGATTATTGAAAACAAAAGTATATACTACTTAAGAACGTAAAATTTTAAACGAGATCAGTTTGAACACAATTTTCTCTTTCTCCTTTTTTCAAAATTTTAAGTTCAAAAATTATTTTTTTAAAGTGTTTATGAAAACGTTTTTATTTGAAAATAAAATATGAGATTTCTGGCCTTAAAAAGAGGCATAAGTTTTTCCATTGGTTTTTAATATTTTTTTTTTATATTTTATAACGGAGTTTTTCAGAAAAGTGCACCGTTCGGCAACCCTGTGGGGAGGGAGGGTGGACATAAAAAGTAACAATTTTAAAATGATTTGAAACACAAAATAGCAAGCAATATTAAAACTGCAGTAACTGGATGAACCTTTTAGGCTAAGAAACTGTTGTGAAAGTTACAAGCATGCTTGCAATACTCATAAAGGGTAGTCCATCCCAAGGCTCCGTTCAGTATTTCGCAAAGTCGACTTGGAGAGAGATAACTCTCGTCAAAATATAATCGGCGGAATTCCTGCAGTATTGGGCAGAATGCAATGAAATGAATAACATTCTCATTCTCTTCTCTCTCCTGGTTACACAAATGACAGATTTGGGACAGGTCATCGTGATGTGGCATACAATTTAAGCTTAAGAGTTCCACACGTGCTTTAAATATACAGCTTATAACTTCGATCGAGAATTTGTTGTTAAAATAGTTTAATTCTGTTGATAATTGGTGATTGAGAGTTCTGTATGAATTCCTGGATGTTGTCGATGTTGCCCGGGATAGGTACTGGGTGTAAATTTTCACATCCATTTTTGCGATAACATCCGCAAATATCCCCTGCCATTCGTCTATATTTGGCTCCATTAGCGATAGATTGGCTTCATTTGATTGGGCAAGTTCATTCCATTCCTTGAAAGGTGAAGAGTTCGTTCGCAGGAGTCTTACCATGATAGACTTATGAAGAATTCCACCGCTTCTTTTCATCACTCTAATTATATAATCAGAGTTTGCTTTAGGATTTTTTTTTTATGTATAAAGGCGTAATACCAGACTCCACATAGATGGAATAATTTGGCGTTGAATTTGGCAGTCTGAATAAACGTTCGAAGAATGTATGGCCACATTACGCTTAAAGCTAGTTTGGCCTCATTACTTTTTAGTTTTGTGTGCTTTGTAAAATTAAGGTTGTATGTTAATAAAACTCTAAGATATTGAAATTCATGCACAAGTTCAATAGGCTCATTATTAGGAGACCAGTTTTCCTCGGGAAGCCTTCTCCTATGGCGCGCCTCAAGAATCATAACCTTAGTTTTGTGTGTATTGACGATTAATCCCCACTTCTCACCAAAAGTATTCAGCCTGTTGATATGTAGCTGTAGGGTGAAAGGGTTGTCAGCTAGTAGCACCAAGTCATCAGCGTACAGCAAAACTTTAACTTGAGTGTTAGCGAAAAGTATACCTCCTGGAAGTGCCTCACAAATATCATCAATAAATAGAGCAAAAAGTAATGGACTCAAAATACAGCCTTGGGGAACATCAGCGGTCGTAGCAAACCATTCCGAAAAATCCGATCCATCCCATACAGAGAAGCACTAGATGATGCAAGGAAATTGGAATACATCATCAGGAATTTCCGGGAAACACCCAACATTGAGAGCTTATACATTAAAGCCTGCCTATTTACCTTGTCGAAGGCTGCTTTAAAGTCTACGAAACAAGAATATAATTTTTTCCTTTTCTCTATTGATTTTCTGGCGATGCTTGTCAGTGCGAAGATATGATCCATCGTTGAAAAACCCGACCGAAAGCCGGCCTGGAATATGCTTAGAAGATTTTTTTCCTCAATCCATTTGAAGAGTCTATCGTAGAGAATAGAATTCAGAATCTTCCTTAGAGTGTTTAAAATAGAAATTCCTCTATAATTTTCTGGTAAGTTATTGGATCTCCTTTTTTATAAATAGGATAGATAACTGCTTTGTTGAAGTTGTCTGGAACATACGAGTTATTATATAAATTGTTGAAATACAGCAATATATAATTCTTTAATTGCTCTGTAAAATTTTTAGAGAATTCGACTGGAATGCCGTCTATACCAGGCGATTTGTTGTTTTTCATATTGTTGAGAGTTATTTCCATTTCACTTAAAGATATAGGGTCATCCAATTCGTTTACAGTAGAGTTGGGTTGAGCGTACAAAAAATTATGATGATTCTCATCAGCCGAAAACAGGGTTTTAAAATGAGCTCCTAGCGTCTATATTTCTAAGTTCTGCAAAAATGCTGTAAAAGAACTATCATTTTGATAGTGTAAAAAGTGCGCGCGCACTTGAGATATGCAAAACTAAATTTAAGAGATATGTGTTTTGATAAATATTTCCGTTCACTTTAGTTTATCATTTAACATACCTACCTAACAACATCGAAGGTAAAGTTTTCGTCAAATATAGAAACTAGCTTAAGTTTGGTTTTACTACTTAAAATTTATCAATTCAATATCTACATAATAAGCAAGCTTGACAATTGTAACGAAAGTTGATATAATATATTTTTTACATAACAGTTTTCTTCCACGGACATTTTTTTGTACAAACACATCGCAGAGGCTTTTCACTCAAAGTTGAAGATAGAGTGTGAAAAAACCTTTTGATGTTCATCTTGATATATTTCGGAAACATAGTTTTTAAAATAATTTTTATTAAGAACTAGGGTTAGGCCTTAATTTTTTTTGTTTGTACAATTTATGCAAAATTTTGCTTTTATTTAAATATTTATATATTTATATAAATTTATTTAAATATAATATGTCTCTAATTTTATATCCTATCTTAAAGGTTTATTTTAATTCGAAAAAAAAAACACTTGAGCCAAAACTTATTTTTAGTAAATTCTTTTCTGAGAAGAAATTTTTTTATTTAGATTTGCTTAAAAAACTTTTAAAAGATTTAAAATACATATTGTTGTCTGAACATAAATATTAGAAAATTTATGCAACCAAATTTCATATTCAGTGTTAAAATTTACACATGCAGCCATAACTTCCATGAGTGTTGGACATCATTATTTTTGCACATGTTCGAAATGAGTCATGTATTAATTCTGTACATATTTTAATATTAAGCCGGTAGAACATACCTATAAAATTTAAATAAAATGTTGTTGCGGGAGATATTAATAAAATCAAGATTATATGAGTCACATGTTGTTTTAAATAAATAAGTGAAATTTTACCTATTTAAAATTGTTAAAGTAATTAAAAAAAAAACAAATTTATGCGAAATAGAAAGAAAAATAATGAGTATAGTTTAAATCGGAAAAGAATTGGAAGAATTTTTGTGATATTATGTATATTATATATTTGAAATACCCGTTCATAAAAAAAAATATAAATTTTAAGCCAACAGCAAGTTTAAGATGATATTCAAAAAATGTATTAACAAAGTGTTAGTCTGGAAAATATGGGTGAAATAAGACCCAATCTTATAGAAACGTTGGTTATTTAGCCACAATATTAGTGCAAAATAATGTCTTCAATGAATTTTCAAAGATTTTAAGCTTCACATTCATGTAAATAGCTTGGTAAATTCCAAATATATACTCCTAGCTTGTTTTTCTATCCAAGCAGGATTGGAAGGATGACATCGTGACGAGAGACTTCGACAATACTATATTTTCACTGATGGTTCAAAGATGGAGTGCGGTGTCGGTTCAGGAATTTTTTCGGAATCTCTGAATATCTCTGGATTGAATCGGCTACCCAACGTTGCTAGTGTTTTTTAGGCAGAATTACTGGCAATTAGGGAAGCATGCAAAATACTTAAACAAGACCCTAACCAAAACTGTAATACTGCTATCCTGACAGACAGTCAGGCAGCCGTTAAAGGAATTGTCTCACCCTTATCATCTAAATTGGTGCGGCAATGTCGCGATGAGCTTTCGAGCCAAAATCTTAACCTCGAGGAGGAAAATGAGCGGGCAGACAAAATGACCAGGCAAGGATCAGCCCTTCATAGCTCACTTGCGGAAGGAGTCAAAATTCCTCTTGGAGTTCTGAAGGGCAATATTTTCTAAATTTTCCTCACTGCATCAAATCGTATATGTGGCACACAGAGTTGGCCGAACTGTCACTTTTTGAAAAAACTACATTTGTTACTTTTGATATGTAGTTTATGTAGTTAATGAAACAAATTGTAGTCTCAAATGTCAAATTATCTGTCAGCTTGAGCTGAATTTTGAGTTGAAGTAAAAGCAAAATGAAAATTACGATAATGGAAAAGACGAAAAATTGTTTCTTTGAATTCTTAATTTTGAAATCGGATTTATACGCCTTTTTGTATTCTATTTTTCAACATTCTTGAGTTTTATTCATTAAAATTTTTAAGTTTTTTTGTATTTAGGTACTATACCTACATGTAACAAATCGTAGTAAATTAGACGTGTAGTTTTTTTTTTTTTTTTTTTCAATTTACCTCGCGTAGTTAATGATGTAGAAAATGTAGTGTAGATAATTCGGCCAACCCTGGTGGCACAGTCTTACAAACTCCGTCATATCTAGAAATATTTGGCCCACCTAAAAAATAAATAAATAAATTTGATGGCACAACAGCTCATGAAGAACTAGGGCCTAGTGACTTACAACTCTCAACCATTCCTGTGTGCGTGTCTGCAGGAATGGAGGGGACCTACAGTTTATTGCCGAATCCGAACGGCTAACGAGTGGCACTTTTCCGTGACAGAAGATACTCTTGGAGGATTTGTCAATTCCTCGCAAGAGGCAGTAGCCGTTTTTTCTTTTAAATAAATAGGTGGCGAGACTGGGGATCGAACCTTAGACCTCCGGCATGACAGTCCATCGCACTAACCATCACGCCATGGCTACTACTGTTTTGGCCCACCTATAATAAATAAATAGGCAGACCCAGTCGATACATAGCCAGGGTCGTTGCAACTTTTTCCGCATCACTGGGCAATCGGAGAGCATGCGGCAAGGCTGGGCATTCCTTACAATACTCACTGTTGTGGCTCTGGGGACCAGCAGGAAAAGGAAACAGTCATTTATTTCCTCTGCAGATGTCCCGCTATGATGGTTAAAACAAATCACAATCATTTGGAAAAGCATTTTTCAATGACTTCGAAGAACTCTCCGAACTGAAGATATCTGATCTCCTTTCTCAACGAAGTGGCTCTAAGTCAAATTCGGTCGCGTCTGTACCGTTTTCTTAGTTCTCTTAGTCAGTCTTCTGACACCACGAGCAACTGGCATTAGATTACTGCAGCCTGGCATTTTGCCTTGCAAATTACTCTTAAAAATCGTTTTCATTACAGGTCATGCGAGTTATGGTATCAAAATGGCGCACTTGAGCGCTAATTGGGTCTCTAAGCTAGGTTTTTGCTTGGGGCCACCATTTTTACCTACCTTCTTTTACAGAAAAAGGCGTAAACGATTTCGATTAAACTCAAATATGTACAATAGTTTTTTTTTTTAATATAGATTTTCTTAGACTTTTCTCATAAAAATACTACTAAATAACAAAATGCACAACATCATATTAGCCTTAAAACACTATTATGTGATGCAGTCACAATTTCATACATAACACTTTTAACTTTCAATCTTTCACACTGTCACACTTTCACAATGCCAAACTATTCACTTGATACACTGTGGCACTTAACCCTGAATATTAGCAAGACTGTACTTTTTAAAGCTATTACATTGTCACACTACTATGACATTCTTTTACTGTTACCTACTATAGCCATGTTCCTCTTGAAAGATAATAAGGCCGAGCCGACAGTGTCAAACTATCACCCTTTAAGATGACACGCAGTACACTGTCTTCATATCTAGAGTCATTAGACACAGTTTTAAGGTGAGGTGGTCTTCCGTTTAATGAAAATAATAGCATGCCCTTGCTCGCTTTGTTTTGCGTTTGTTGAAAACTTTTTCATTTTTTCATTCAAGTCACTTTTTTCATATTTTAATTATTTTTAATCGGTCCGATTAGTGGAATTAAAAATGTTGACATTTATTTCTCCACATTTCGAGGATATCGAAAACTGTAATTTTTTAATAATAATCTGATACAATAGACAAGTTAAAGAAATTAAGATCTCAGAGCCCTCAGAAATCTGAGTTACGTGAACAGGTTTTCTTAGCAAAAACTCAGTTTTTCTGTCAAAATACTGAGGAAAAAAATTTTTGATATGCTTGCTCATTGTTTGAGAGCACGATACATACATTAAAGGAAATATCATTAGCGTTTTCATTTTGGTTCTGTTCTGCGCATCTATCAAAATCGATAAAAAAATGGTGGATCCAGTGCCATTTACATGCCAAATTTCAATATTATTTGTTGTTTTTAATATTGCAGTGTGGAGTTTTTGGGATCACTGGAGCAACCTTTTTTTTAATTTCTTTCAGTTTTAATTCTGACAACCTGCGCAAGATAAAACCTTAGATTTGTGTACTGTGGTTTGAGAGATACGTAGCAAAATTTTTGAGATCTCATTTACAAGATGCCTGTCTTAAGGGCCCGACCCATAGAGTCCGTCGTTCATTGACTTATGAAACGGATAGGTTTGACCCACGGTATATATATTAAAGGTAATATCATTAGCGTTTTCATTTTTGTTCTGTTCTGCGCATCTACAAAAATGGTGGATCCAGTGCCCATTTACATGTGAAATTTCGATATGTGTTGTTGTTTTTAATATTGCGGTATGAAGTGAAGTTTGTGGGAGCACTCGAGCAACCATTTTTTAATTTCTGACAACCTGCACAAGATATTACCTTAGATTTGTGTACTGTGGCTGTGACCCAATGGATACGTTGTGTTAATTTGACAGATTAATAATTCAAATAACTAGGTGCGTTCGATTTTTTGAACATAGTGCGCACTGAGAAATGTCAGCACATTTCATAGAACTGTCAAAAGCTTTATTTTATATTTTGTATGCGTATGCTGCATTAAATAAGATTGAAAAATTATCAGAATTAACGTCACAAAACTAGCAAAATAATGAACAAAATCAAGAATTTGTATTTTGTAATAGTTTACGAAACTGCAGAGTTAACGCAACGCATGCGACGGGTTCTATGGGTCGGGCCCTTTATATTGAAAAATTTCTAATTTTTTTTTGTAAGCAAAACAGATTTTGAGAAAAACGTTTACATGTTCTCAGTTCCACATTATCGCGTTTTTTATTCAAAATACGTTGCTTTTAGGAAAAAACAGTATCGCTATATTGTTTGTGCAGAATTAAATAAACTACCTTCTTAGTGTACATTATTCCAAAAGGGTTAGTGACGATAAGCAAAACGACATAATCCCAAAGAAACAATCTCCACAGACAAAATCCCAAACAAAAATCCCTTAAAAAAATATCCCAGGAGAAAATCACAAAAAGAGAATGTGTGAAAGCAGTGAATCAAGAAATAAAATCGCGCGGTCGATTTAATTGCTTGATTCACTGCTTTCACACCTTCTCTTTTTGGGATTTTCTCCTGATGAAGCGTTTATATTCAATATAATAATTTTTGTATTGATTCTAGGATTTCCTTATTTAAAATAAAATTATTTTTAATTTCATAATAGTTAATAACAAACCTACATTATAGAATAAATATGCAAAGTCAAACAATATCATATGAAGCCAAATAATTTTTTTACAAAACAAAAACAATTACATAGAAAAAAAAGTCCAGAAACAAAAAGTTAAAGTTTGAATGAAAGAACAACAACTTGAGTGAGCTACGACCAAGTTATATAGGCTGAAGTTATAGCTATTTCACGGTAGCCAGGCCGATCATCAGACTCCTGTAGTGTTGTTTATTCTATTTATGTTCAATTTTATTTATAAAACTGTTTGCCTCACTGAGATTTAAACCACAGACCAAGCGTCTCCGGGCCAAGTGCACTACGTGCTACTAAAGGTCACGTTATCATGTCGATCGAGTGCAGGTTTTATTGTTTGACAACTTACTGCATTTAAATCAACTAGCATTTTTACGAGCGAAACACAAGTTTTTTGTTGATCATATATGTTCTTTCTTTCTTCTCCATACTCCCCTCCATACTCCCTTCATAATTGTTTGCTCAGAAGAAGAAACTATTTTTTTTGAATTTGTACCCACATAATATATGCATAGGTAATGAGTTATGAGTACATACAATATTTCTTAACTGTAAATTAATAACTGCATCAACTTTTACAATAAAAAAATATGTTGGGGATTTTTGTAGATTATTGGATATTTTGAGATAGTGGCAAAAAAAATTATATTGGGGACATTTTTGTTAGGCGCCCAAACGGGGATATTGCCGTGGGGAATTCATCCGATGGAAAATTTGTTTTTTTCGAGATAACGTATGTTTCCCATTTCAAAAATCTAATATGTAGGTTTGGAGGAATTTACAAGAAAAATAAATCTTTCCTGTTTTAATCCACAAAATTAAAAGGCTTGGCCCAAAGTTAGAGTCATTTTTCGACAATGTTTGATACATAAAATAAAGCTTTACACAAAAATTCAGCTTCATTGGAATTCTTTTCGATTTTTCGAAGCCAAAGTCTAAGTTTTCTAGGGTATGTAGATTCGAAAGGAATTAAAAATATAATCTGAATGATTATATTCTTTATCGAAGAAAATCATATTCTTAAACATGAATTTTGTATTAAAAGCTTATCTCTATAAGCATTTAAATTCCTGAATTAAAATTTGTTGAATATTATGTAGGTCATGAAATCAATGAAATAAGAATCATCTAAATCTATAAAGAATACTGTGTAATTTTGTGATTGCCTCATTTCATAAAAAAAAACTTAGAATAATTTAAATACTTTTCAATAAAAAGAAACATTTTTAACTCACATTCCTAAGCAAAAATAGCTTCATATTCAATTTGAAAGCCGTTAAATTCTTTACAATTCCATACTAAATATTCAATCAAGTTTTAAAGATATAGCTTTTTTTTACTTAAATGTGACTCCCTCACTTAAATGAGTTCCAATTCATTTGACCTTACAATAATCCGCTTATTAACACTATACAAATTAAATTTGAATTTTCTCATCAGCATAAAAATCTTGACAAATAAAAAAACATATATAAGAACCTAAAGTAAATCTTCTCGTTACGCACTTGATAGGATTAATAAATTATCATAATAAATTGAGGATGAAAAACGTCTTTTACAGAATTCACTTAACTTACACTAGCGTTTACAAAAAAGATAGAAAAATAATAGTCTTGAATCCGGAATAAATTATTTCAGCAAATATACTCACCCATAGCTGCAACTAAAAGAGATCATCTCCTTGGCTCGTGCCAAAATATCCCTAGGCACATTCATATTCCTTCTCTCTTCAAACTAATAAAAAAAAAAAAACTTTAAATAATCAATCCAACAAGAAACCTCTACCAGCAGATGATCACCGTGAGGCATTAAAAGTACTTCCTTCAATCGAAATGAAAGAAAAAAGTATACACAAAATCACAAAACAAAAGAGCTGATGTCCGAACTTGATTTATTTTTCATCATTCTCCTATCTCTTTTCTTCGATGGTTTATATTTTTTTTAATTTTATTTTTATCGTTGTGATTTTATTACTTGGCGTCATGCTGCGTCATCCTTGTTCTTTGTTGTTTTTTTTTTTCTAATTTTCTATAAAAATCCATCCAAGTGTTGTCGAAAAAATTTGCCCTTTTTGTCACCCCGTTTGTGTAATGGTCGAACATTTGTCCAAAAAATCAATGGACATTATAGCTGCGGGTGCCTTGGAATGAGTGTTTTCTGTTGTTGTCATTGAGCATGTCACTATGTTGTTTTTGTTTAAATCTGACCTGTGACTCGCCTAGGATGGTGTGTTTTTCTAAATTGTTTTCCAATTGAAAAATTGTCAACATACATTTCATCGATAGCCTTTCGACATCGTTTTGTCGTCAAAAGAATTTTCTGATGAATGGTTACTTGTAGACCTCAATCTGTCTCGAATAAATCAGTTGAATGTGAAATGAAAAATGAAAAATTAAATTATTATGATATTTTAGCAACGAGTTTTCAGATTGACTTGCGAGAGAGTATGTTGTTGCGTCTAAGTCTTTGTGTCATATAGATCAGAAGTTCTCGCCTGGAGAGTGTTTATATCACAAATTGCGGTGTCTTAAAATTTACATAGTTAATTGCTTAGAAGTTTTACTATGTGATCAAAAATTATCAGTGAAATCCCAAGATATCAGCATGGGGCAGATGGAATAAGTATAGTGATTTGAATAATACAACTAGTCCATCTATTGAATCTTTTCGAAAATATAAAAAACATCTACATAGTTTTACTAGCATCCAAAATGTTATCCAGGAGTTTTTTTTTTGTTTTGTTAATTTGAAAATTTGTAAACTTTAATATTCTGTTTGTAAACCTAAGCATTTTTGTAAGATTTCTGTTGTCATTCTCTGTGTGGGGCCGTTTTTGTGGTCAACTTATCAGTTTATTAGGAGAGCCCCAAGAGGCACATAAACTGAAATAAGTAATTAAAAATCAGATTTGTACGTTTTTACTGATGACAGAAGACACTCGTTCTAAAGTAAGGTTTTTATGACTGTCCGCCCCGTCTGTTCGGAACCAAAAAATTTGTAAAAATTCTAAAGAAGCACTCTTCAATGAATAGATGACAGTTTAATATTTTCATAGCAATTTATGTAGGTTATAGTTGTATTGTTTTGAATAAGCTTGTTTTCAAAATATTTAAAAAGGCAGGCGTATAGGGAAAGGTATAATCTAGTTATTATGACAGATCAAGTCCAAAGCAAATTAGGGTTTGGGACAAGTTTTTGTTCTAATTATTATGTGAAAACTGGATTCAAATTATGTACAAGAATTCCGAACAAGATTAACATCATAACTTAACAACATCATATTGACTTAGTAAAATGACAATATATGTCAGTCTGCCTACGAAAATGTAACAATAACAATTATCGAATGGATTAATCTGAAAAGAGTTTAGGTTTTTCATTTTATGTTCATCACTGTTTAAAAGAATGTGTTATGCTTGGCATTACCTTAACAATGGATAACCTTAACAAAATTTTTGTAAAGAGGGTTTTGGAATTTTATATACAATGCTTAAAAAATAACATTAAAATATTTTGAAATATTGCGCCTGTGGTTTATTGACAAATTATAGTAAATTAAGGTCTCAAACTTCTGTATCCATTTTATTAAAATAAATTTGACTTAAAAAAAACCTTCTGCTTAGCACTGACTGACCAATCATTAATTTTCTTTTTAAAATGTCCATACAATTTTTTTATTTTTAAAGTGGTGCTCCGATTTTGATGATTTTTCGTCTGTTTTTTTAAATTTATTTAATAGCCTCTGGAAAAATTAAGGTACTATAAGAAAGTACAAAAGAAAATTTGAATAAACAATACAGCTGGATTATTAAAAATAACAATTATAAAAAAAAGTTGGTGAACTTCGGATTTTCTGAACTATCCCCGAAATAGTAGAGTTTAGTGAGCAAATTTGGGATTTTTCTTCATTTCTGGTTATTCAATTAATAAATGCAGTTGTGTTGACTTTTCGGTCTTGACATTAAAAAAAATTAAAGTAAATAGATCAATAGTATTGTAACTGACTAAAATCTTAAGAAAAGTGTACAAAAATTGTTCTTTTCTTTTCCATTTTGATGACGATTTCACTTTGTTTAAGAACCATACAATTTATTTCTTCAACTGGTGTGTACGAATTTAATCATTCGGTATGAGAAAATGGTTCAATGGATCAATTTGAAATTTTACAGATTTACTGGTGGTCTATAGCTCTTTTAAATGTTTTACCAGATTAAGTCCTGCAATCAATATTTGTAATTCAATGAAAGTTTTTTGACCTTTTCTTAATCTTACGGTGAGCGGCAAACAAAAATAATCGTTATAGAGTTTTAGAAAGATCTTGTAGAAAATTAATTAAATAGATTTTCTGTGTCGGCATTCTTTACTGAGATAGTGGTAACCAAAGTCCACAGTCTCTTTTTTCATTCTAAGCCAGATATTCTTTTGAAAAAAAAAAGAAAATTGGACGAAAAAAGACGACATTAAAGCTAAATAAACAAGTTATCAAATCACAGCAGTTAATTTGCTCGAAAAAAAAAATTCAAAGAAAATGAGACTCTTCAACAAAAAAAAAATTATAAAATTTTTGGCTCGTGCTATTTTTTATGATTGCGCAATAACTTTAAGTAACTTAAAAAATCATTTCTAAAATTTCTCATTACAACAAGCATAAATCTCAGGATGCTTTATGACTCATCTCAAAACGACCATTTTCCACAGAGATGCCACTCTTCAGAAAAATATTAAAAACAAGATAAGTTTTTTTTGTTCTCTTAATTTTTTTCGACTACTGTATAAAGATTAGTGATCTTTTTTCATTTAGTAAGCGAAACTAACAACGTCCCCATAATTAGGCTACGAGTGAAATCTGTGAATTTTCTTTAAAATTTTTTTTTTAATTTTCAGATTGAAACTATTTCTTTTAAAAATGTTAAAAGAAAATTTGTAATTTAATACAGTAAATTAAACATAATTACGTATTTGTGCCTCACTGTTTTTACATAGGATACATTTAAAGTTTCTTTAAGCTTGCACCTAAATAGTACCTTCCATAGATCCATTTTTATTATTTTTGTTTTTTTTTCGATTTTTTTTTTTGGATTTTTAAAAAAAGTGTCAAATGTTTTTTTTTTTAAACCAAATATTTCGAAAACCACTTTGTTGATTTTCACGAAACTTGGTACTGAGCGGTGAATACTAATATTAGTACTGTCTATGATTTACCGAACACAAAATTTACAGTAAGCCATTATTAACAGTACCTCTCATAGAACCATTTTGTTTATTTTGGGCTATCTCGTTATCTGTTTAACCGATTTAGTTGAAATCACACTGCAAACCCTAAACAAAAAACAAGTTTTGTATATACAGTCAAACTTCGATAACTCGAACTACTATTATCCACAAAACAAAATTTCGACTTATAAGGACTTCAAGTTATCCAAATTGTTGAACAAAATTAAAACAATTAAACAAATAAATATCTGAAATACAAATGCACACACATTTTGTGATTTTATTAAGTCTAATACGTTTTACATTAATGAACATAAGTTCTTACACCAAAGATACACAAAATTATTGCACGTATTTAGTGATTTGGGTCTGAGAATAAATTTTTTTAAAGCTACATAAATTTCATCTGTTTTACCGTCATAAGTTTGCAATTATTAATTTCAATTTTTTAATGCATGTGCTAAAACACGCTTCGAAGCCTGTTGAATGAATTTTGAATCAATTTTGTATCGTTTGACTCCTGATCCTGACGTGTACTCAAAATTTCTAATCAGCAACAAAACATGTAGCTAATAAAAATTACTCAAACCTACAAATAATTATGTGTGTAATGTAAGTATCTCGTTTTCAAATGAAAATTCCCTTCAAAAATTCGATTTTCAAATGCATACGTGGTGTTATTTCTTCTCTTAAAATGGGAATTTCCCTAAAAAGTTCGACTTGCGTGAGGCATATGCCATTTTATTTGTTCGAGTTAAAAAAGAAAATCGAGTTATAAAAGTTCGAGTTATCATGGAGTTATGTATGTATGGAATTTGAACTCTAAACGCTGCTGCCACATAATTTTGTTTGAGTTCTAAAAAAATCGAGTTATCGAAGTTCGAGTTATCGAAGTTTGACTGGCTCATTTTTTTTTCTTAAAAAATATTTACAAAATTTTACGTATATATAAAAAAGTAAAATAAAAAAAAATGCTTTTACAATTTTGAATTTTTTTTCTTAAAACTTAGTTTTGTTAAAGAAATCAGATGGTGTACTTTTTATAGTTCTAAAAACAATTCAAGCACATTTTTCACTTAATCAATCTCGAAATATATACAGCGTGATTCACCTTAGGTGTGACAAAAAGCTAGGGCGTGTAGGTTGGATCGAGATAAGAAAAAAATCGTATGGGAAGGGGGTCTATTCCCTCCGTTTAGCCGGGAGGGGCAATTTTCTAAAAAAAATTGACAAAACAGAAAAAAATTATTAAAAAACAAAGGTTACACTTAAAATGGCATGATAAACTTAGTTT
The DNA here is from genome assembly GCA_947049315.1 of Epistrophella euchroma. Taxonomy (NCBI): domain Eukaryota; kingdom Metazoa; phylum Arthropoda; class Insecta; order Diptera; family Syrphidae; genus Epistrophella; species Epistrophella euchroma. The sequence goes on from OX346246.1 coordinate 125,134,251, forward strand.
TCGAAATATTCATTTTCAAACTAAAAAAATTAAAAAATAAATGAAAAAAAAAATTTTCAAACCGCAGATGCTAAAATGCCTTACGGTTATTGAGAAAATTAAAAATAACGGGAGAGGCAATTTTCTAAAAGAATTGATTTAAAACAAAAATTATTAAAAAAAACAACTGTAAGGCCCATCGCCCACTAGGCAACTTTTTGTTGCTAGCCCCAGCAACTTTTTGTTGCTTTCAATCCAATTATACATTAGCTTATATTGGAGATTGCCCACTAAAAAATTTTTCAAAATTTTTGCCAAATGAGAGGCTTTCAACCCGAAAAACAAGTTTATTTTTACATTTAACGAATCTTGTATCGTCACTGATCCAAAATACAAGGTCAATTTAACGTTACAATTGAAAATACTGAACCCAAAAGTTGCTCGGAAATCGCTTAGTGAGCGATGGCAAGCAACTCCGCGCAACTTTTAGTTGTGCAAGAAAAAGTTTCCTAGTGGGCGATGTGCCTCATCGTCACAACGGCACGTTATTCCTTTTTGTAAGGCCAGAAATTAATAGTTTTTCAAAAATTAATTTTAATACTTAAATTGCCCCTCCCGTTGTTTTTAATTTTCTCAAAAACTGCTTTTTGACTCAAAACTAATAAGAGCATTGAATTTGGAAACAAAATTAGTGCTTAATTACGTAAAATTTTGGAAAAAAAAAAAAATAGTTTGAATTTTTTTTAATTTATTTTTATTTTTTTTTAAAGCTATTCTTTGAAAGAGAAAAATAAAAGAAGAAATTTCTGGCTTAACAGAAAGGTTTAATAATAGAAACAATTAAGGCTCTATCATGTTATTATATTTTTCCTCTATACTTGGTCTTTGTTTTCCTTTCCGTATTTTCAAACTTGAAAAAAGCAGTCACATTTTAAATGTGATCTTATTCGGCGAGCCTTATTTCATCATCATCGTTTAATATTTATTTTAGTGAGATCATCTACAAACAAAATTAACCTCCAGTTAATCTGCCGATTTCGTTTATACAATTGGCCCTAAGAGTGTTTTAATATTTTGATTTACCATAAAAAGTTGAATATTGTTCTTTTTATCGATTAAAATTTCTCTATTGAACTAAATTATTGTTATTAATTTGAAATTCTCCAAAATCTATGGACTGATCAAAATTACAAAAAAAAAAAAAATCCTCTTATAATGTGAAAACAATAAAATATTGATTTTTGACAATTGACATTTCAAGTCGTTTATCAGTCTACTCAGAGCCTAAATCAGATTAAAAAAAAAAAAACTAAATAAAACACTCGTAGAAGCTTGTAACAAAGGCCAATGGCTTGTCACGTGACTTGGCTACCTGTCAGGCAGATACAAAACAAAAAATAAACGTTGAGCTCTTTTTTTTCTATAGGCATGACTATGATAAAAGTTGAATAAAAGACAATATCAATGGCATGTTTTTAGCTCCTCCACCACCACCGCAACCGTATACCGCGATAGTAATCTCTATTTGGGAAAACTGTCACTTTTCCCTCTGCACTATTTGGACAGCTTCCGTTGACATGGCACTTATGACACACAAAACAGGTACTAATCCACCACCGATTCAAGTCGATAAATCTCTGAGAAATTTTTGACTTACTTCAAATCGTATATATAGGCATTGGTCCCTGGGGACTAAAAATCAAAAGAAATACATACATGTACATATATGTATCCCTGCTTCCCCGTGGCATCAGCCATATATAAAACGCACAGAACACCTCATGATGCACCACAAAATGATCTAAAGAAACTGATCAGGGAATCAAGATAAGATGAAATTAAAAAGATGCCACAAAGATCCACACGCAAGCTTAGTGTTGGATACAGAATAGGTTTGAAGACCACGCGGCGGCCACGATGACGATGGTGATGATGAGGACGACGACGATGACGCGAATGCTTCCAGTGTTGAACCTCTGATTTGCGGCTGCCGGTCGTCATTACTGCCACAATGATCCTATATCACTGGTGAATAATCTCATCACTTTGGGTGCGCATTTCTGCGTCCTTTTCGTCCTGCGTGCGTCGCATCATTATTATTTTTGCTTCATCCGACAGTAGGGCAGCTCATTTAGCCGTGTTAAAAAATAATTTTGTGCTCCAAATAACGCCTAGAAAATTCAGTAATGTTGAATAGAATTTTAAAATTGAAAGTTTTGAAATACAGAATTAATAAATTTGTACACTCATAAGTTTGAAAATATGATTTTTGAAATCTTTGACCAAAAATGTGTATGAATGTGCTTGAGTTTTTAACATCATACATTTCGAAAATTTATATATTTTCCAGCTTTGGAGCTATAGCGGTTCCACTGTGTTGCAAGTCGTGTCGTCGCATTACGTATATCCTCTTTGGTAAATGAGTTTGCGTTCCGATCTCTAGTTAAGATCTCCTCACCGATATACACCCAACCATGGGTAGGGGTGTTGTATAGGAGAGGTGTTTGAATGCAGCCCAAGTATCTGTATCTGTATCAGCATCTGCATCCGTATCTTATGGTCAAAATGCATTTGCCACTATGACGATATGACGTGGAGTATCTTTGATTTTAAAATCAGTTAAAGCATGGGCGACCACATTACAACTTTGCAGCACTGGTGCTGCTGTTATATACATAGTTGTCTTTTTTTTTTAAACTTTTTTTTTACGCGCGTTATCTCTTTGGTCGTCCGTGTTGTCGTCTTAATTATTGCGTTAATGAGTTTTTCTCTCTCTTTTAAATAGACACTGAGATAACAATCTTTGATATGAAAATGTAAAAATTTATTACTTAGTTGTTTTGCAACTCAAACAAACAACAGCAGCACCACTAACAACAACACAAACACCCTGTGGGGGGAATGAATTAAATTGAAGTAATGAGGTGGTTTTATGTTTTTATACATATTTCCCCATTATAAGATTTATTACTTTTGAAAATCATAAAACAAGATCTTAAATTAATACACATTTCCATATACTTATGTATTCTTTAGTTATAAAATGCCAGTGTCAATATAGAATCGTTATAAGACATGCAAAATGTTTGTTTTTATTAATTAATTTTTTTTTTTTGAATACTCATGCCACACACTATTTGACGACTCTGTTATTGTGATGGGATTTTTTAGGACCAAAAACATTCAGTTTTTTTAATATCACCGCTAATAAATAATATAATTTCTCTTCAGAAAGCTGGGAGCTGTCGGCGATTTAAGTATTTTCCGGTGACATTTTGCACTAAACAATTTTCATGTGTTTTTTCGCTCACAGCATACGCAGGAACTTCTAGGGCATGTTTTTGTGTTTCACTTTTGCACTTTTTATGCTTTACTATATTCAAACCATGCACTAGAGATGCACTTGCGCAAAAAAACGTATGAAAATTTTGTTTGATCTGCCATTTAAGTTTGAATTTACAGATTAAAAATTTTTTTTTTTTTTGGCATACAGGCATCTTTAGAGCACATTTTTGTTTTTCATTTTTTCACTTTTTGCAAAAAGTTTTGATGCCTTTAATCAAGTGAATGTAGCCAAATCTTAAGGTTTTATTGGAACTTTTGCCTGCTATAAATTACCAGTAAAACGCCTCACCTGTTGGTTGACATATATGTAGGATATGGATTAGTAAAACGCATCAATAATCATGCTCACGAAAATGAGGTCTATGAGACTTGGCTCCGTCAAATAGTATAAGCAAACGAACTTTTTTTCTTGAAAGTATTATTTTAATAAATATAATAGCAAAATATTTTTACGAAATAATGGAAACTATTGCCTCAGGGCTAGAAAAAAACCACATGTTCAGTTTAGCGCCGACTTTATTTTTTCCGTCAATTTCCCGACCTAGTTTTTCTTTCGTTCAATAGAGCTTATTGCCAAAGAGCAATATATACATCTCTTGTTTATCAAAAAACTTCAAAATCATCACTCTGTGGCAACGAACATTTTGTTTAAATATTTTTGAAGCTAAACTCTAACATTTTGTGCGGTATATTTACAGTAATATAGTAAGATTATTATCTAGAATCGGCTGCGAAGGGGCTTAAAACCATGGGCACTTTTGAATGGACTTTGGGCCCACTTTTAACATTTCTCAACAGTGATGAAATTTATGTCATTTAAAGCTAATAGAGAGTACTTTATTTTATTACTAGCTGGGCCGTCCCGACCTTGCACGGGTAGACAAATCTTAATTGCTTTTGTAATATGTGTTACTGTATTTTTCCATGCAAAGTATATATGTAACTATACTGTAACCGTAACAGTTGGTATCATTGGTTTTTGTGGCAGCAGTACATCTTCCCCTTTGAATTTCCCAGTCAAAATTGTGGCTTCGATCACATTATTTAACAATTTTTTCACTGCCAAGCTGGTACTATTACAAAGACGTGGTGGATTAATATTTCTAAGAAGAATGACAAGAACGCCAATCTTTAAATTTTTTTATGTGACGGCAATTCAGCTAGCTTGGAGGGAATTCAATTGGATAATTAATTGCTTCATCTTTATCCATAACAGTATCTATTAAAGAATATGTAACTGTTTCACCGTGTAGCTTATTTTGAATTTTGAAATTTATAACATTCACGTCTACGTTTTTTGCCGCTTATATAGCCATTTATGGTTTTGTACTGTTGCATTAGGTTAAGAAATACGCAGCTAATAAGTTCTTCTTTTAAATTTGTTATTTTATATATATCACTTGGTAATTAAATGCAGTTTATTAATATATCTACAGGAATCTTACTATTTCCAACTTTCAACAACTGTTTAGCAAAACTTTTTGCAGAAGTATAGTTTTTTAACCTGTCTCCATAGAATTGACGCTTTCAAACTGCGTTGAGTTCATCTGCTGGTGTTATACATGTGGGTAATACTGGCAAGGTCTGACGAAAGTCTCCAGCTCCAAACCAAGCAAAGTGTTATTATTTGCGTTTGTTATTGACTAACGTTCATGGACCGACATCATTTCAAAATTTAAAAAACAGTTTATAATTGCATGTACTGGTGTGAAATCTACCGAGAAGCATTTACTTGAAAATGATACACATTGGGATAGCTCACTTGCTGGTGCTTCAATTCCTGCCCATCCGAATCAAAAACGAACGTTATTTGCAATCATACTGTCTACATGTTATCTATTCAATCCAAAGATGTAATGGAAAAAATATAAGGATTGCATGACTGATGATATTCTGCATCGACAACACAGCAGTAGTTTAAATTACGAAATGCAATTCTCATCCGAAATGTATAATAAATCATTGATTTTGATTGAAGTCAAATTTTTTACAATAGCTAAAAGAATTGTCCAAATTGGGAATGATATAACTTTATCGTTTAGTTGAAATCGAATTCAATTTTTTGTTTTTTAACATTTTTAAGTTAGAAGTAATTTTTTCGAAAACTATAAACAGAAATAAGTTGACTTATAAAAGGAAATGAAAGAAGATACTTTTGGCTTTCAAAAAAAGGCATACAACGTTTTAGTAAGTGTTGCCATTTTTTTTTATAAAATTTTTCCATTTTAAATACTTTTTATTATAAAATGCAAAAAACACCATTTTCGCGCTCGATTTTAATAATCAAATAAAATAAAGTACTTTCCATTAGCTTTCACATGACAAAGTTTCATCACCGTTGAACCATTTTGAAAAATGGGCCCAAAATGCCCATGGTCCTTTGGCGTTTAAGGGATGGATAACTTCATTACACACACATGCTTACATTTCATAATGACCGGTTCAACTACAAGCATATTTTTCATCAATCAGTGATGCATGGATATTTTTCATCATGATTTGATGAAGGGTTGCTGTACATTTAGTGGTACAGACTGGAACTATGTATTATGATATGTTTATTAATAATTAAAGTTATCCAACGGACAAGTTGTTTATCCGCGTGCTAGCTAACACGTGTGTTAAGGAGCGGAAAGTGACATTTTATTAATTGGGCTGATAATATTTAATTTAAATGAAAAACTCCCAAAGTTCTAAAGTCACTATTCAATATTATTTATCAAAAAATCAAGTTTGAACAAAAATCTAATCTTCTACATATTTTGAATAAAAAAAAAACTATTCCTGATTTGCACAAATATCACATTAAGCGAAAAAGATGTTTTCCATTCTTCTCTAATCACTGCATCCAATATAGTCTAATCTGTATCATCAATGGAATCATTTCATATCTCAACGAATAAATCTCAAAAAAAAAATAACAACCAGCACATTGACAAACCATTAAGGTGTGCCTAATAACACCAGCACCTCCGTCTCCATGCCCGAGACCGACCAAGACCAACCGACCATCAAAACTTTGATTCAAATTACATTCACAATCTTAAAATGATAAAGTACTTTGATTGGACCACAGACGACGTTGCGTTGTCATTATTGTCATGGCGAACAACATAATCAATATTCTTATTTCTAGATAGATAGCCTGTTCTTTTATAATCCAAGTCTTGACATCAGTCACCAGATGGAAAGACTCTCTTTCATCTTATTATTATATCAGAATCTCCAACCGTGCAGCATAATATGGGATACACATTATTGAATCGTTATCTATAAACCACCGCGGCCTCGCTCGCGCGCCGCCACAGAGATTTTCCTGTCAGAGGTCATCTTCTAACTCGAGTGCGACTCATAGATTACCACAACAATGGTCTACATGAGGACTATAAATCAATTGGCTTTCGAAAAGTGTTTTCTTTTTGACGATAAGCGGGTGTCCATTTCTAGACCACCACCTTTGCTGGTGGTCTCTTTTTCCTATATCAATTCTCCAACATGAAATAAGCTTTGCGACGATAAATAGATTCATATCCGAATAGACGATATCATAGCACATCGATCACGCAAAGCCCTCATTGATTGCCCCACTAATCTCGTGCAACAAAGCGACAAAGCCTGGAATTAAATGGAATAAAAAAAGACCCACCACAGTGTGTGGTAAGAGAAACGAAAACGACCAACTGCTGAATTGGCCAATTTAGCAATCGAACAACGAAACGACCAAAGCGGGGTAATAACATTATTTCTGAACCGATTTTGTCACACCATCGACGACGCGTGATCTTCAGTCCTCGCCATATGCGCGCGCGACACACCATCGGCATCGATCGGATGGACTTATACAATCCTCCGACACCGAGAAGGTCGTCGTCATTGTTGTTGCACCAACATTCATTATCGCATCGTGATGTTTCAGAACTGAGAGAGAAAGAGATCTTCCTCTCGATGTCTGCCCGAAGATCGACATAAAATAAAGAAAATTTGACTTAAATGGGGTCATATAGCCACGCACTACAAGCTCGCGTCATTCTCGCGCCCATATAGGCGCGCAGAGTTTGTTTTGTTTTGGTGCATGCGGATCGATATGGTGGTTTCTAGTGTTTTTGGCCACCCAGGTGATGCTTTCCGGCTGCTGTTGCACTTTACGACAGCTTGGATGAGACTTGAAGGTGGATTACTTCTTTGAGTTGAGATGATGATGATGATGATGGAGGAAAACTGGGGCATTAAAGACGCCATAATAATAAAAGATTTGTGATCCCAATATATGAACTGCATAATGATGTCTTCCCATCATCCCATAAATGGTGTTTTCAATTTTCATTTTTTGTATTCTCTAAAATAAACTTTGGCCGTTTATTCTTTCGGACTTATTTATTTGGGATTGACTGCGTGATGCGCCACATAATGATGCATAGCCAGAGTTAAGCCTAGATGCAGTCTGGTGGTGGTCTTTGTATTTTGACTTTCTTAATCTTATCAATATTATAGGGTACAAGTTGTAAATTTGTGGATTTTTTTTTTCATCTCTCCCGAAAGTTAGGTGACACTAAGCCAACTATTTTTAATACCGCACATATGCAAATATTACTTATGTGGAAGGAATTTCTTATCGGGGATTTTCGAGAGGCATATAATGGCTTTGATGGCGTTGTTTTGGATTTGGAAATCAATTTGGTTAGGCGATTAGAAAGCCCACCCAAGATGAGAGTATGCGGTAGAGTTGTTGGTAGTTATCTTTATATGCTTGAATTGGCCACATGATGAGCTCTCGAACGGATTATATGAAAGGTGCTTGTGGTATATTTGAGTTTGAAGAAGGTCTTTTCAGAACTTTTTTTTTTTTTAAATTAAAAAAAATAATAAACAAGGTTATTTCCATAGCATTAAGTTATACATTAGGCATAATTAGCCTAAGCGATTTTAAATGTTACCTAGGGACTGTGAGTCTTAAGATAAAACTATTTTGAAATAAACGGGTTTATTTCAAATGCGCTGCAGTACATTTTTATGTAATTCACTAGACTTTCGAGTTTCTTATTTTATCTGATGGAACAAAGTTAATTCGGATATAATTATTTTTGTTTTTTTTTTCTTAATATTTGAGAAATCAACTATAACGATTTTCATAAAATTTTGTTCATGTGAGTGAAGAGTGATTGATTTATACATACTTTCCTTTTAAGGTTTCAAAGCTTAAATTTTTGATACATTTTTCTTTAAAAAATAGCAACAATCTGATTGATTATGTACCTATTTTAACTGTTTCCATGGGAGCGGGTCAAAATTCTAGGGATTCAAAATTCTGTATGACCAAAACCCTGTTTATTTTATTTTCGAAAATACTGTACAACCAAAATTCTTTATTTCAGAATTCTGTATTTGAAAGTACTGTAAATCTAAATATCTGTACATCAAAAATGCTGTAAGTGTAAAATTCTATGTATTTTCCAAAATTCTGCTTATGTCCAAGTTCTGTTAAGCACGTAAAAAGAATTTTTTGCATTTACTTGTACAAAAAATTCATTTATGTTTGATCTCTTTAAAAGCGAGTAAAAGATTTATTTGTAACCAACTTTTTATTAACTCTATTTTCTGTTAAACCTCGATATAAATATTGCCTCGACTAAATATTGCCAACATTTCATACCACACACAAACTTCTAATTGTTATTTTACATTTGTCGTGCAATTAATAAATTTTTTGGAAATAATCTACAAAACTTTTTTTTTTAACAATTTCGGTTAATGTCACGATTTTATATACAAAGATGGCACGCAGTGGCAAAAAATGGCACTTTCTGTTGTCAGCGGTGGCACTTACAAAAATTATTTTCCGGCAACGCTGATGTTTAAGTATATAAAGTATATAAAGCAAAAACAAAAAAAAATTTATAATATTTTATGAATCGGGGTAGTTTTTCATTGTTTGGGGCCTCTTTTCTTTATTTTAATTTTTCGGTTAAATTTAACTATGAAAAAGGGTTTTTTTTTTATTTAGTTGGGGTCATTTTTTCATTTTGAAAATGGGGTAATTTCTCCAATTTCGGGGATATTTATTATATTTTAGTTAGGGTAATTTTTCATAGGGGTCAAATTTTATGTAGCCGTACATAATATGTATAATGAGTATTGAGTGTAGCAACTTTCCGAATTTTGTTTTCCTTACAATTTAATAGAAATTTACACAGTACAAGGGATATTGTTTTATATAAGATTTCATTTAACTCAAAATTTCAATGTTCATTCTGTATTTAAATAATTCTGTATGACTAATATTCCTATTATTTGAAAGTTCTGTGCTTAAAAAAATTGTTTTTATGTGATAATCAAAACTATTTTTTTTTAATTACAGAATTTTGAAAAGCAGGATATTGAAATTTTACTCATACAGAATTTCGTGTAACCATAATTTCGAATAACAGTATTTTGAAATATAGTATTTTAAAAACAGTATTTTGACCCTACAGTATTTCGGCCCCAACCCTGTTTCCATTTAGAAAATGAGTTGGGATCGAAATACTGTATGAAATTTTGTATGAAGGAAATTCTGTATTTTAAAATTCTATATTCCGTATTTCTTTATTTCAATATTCTGCTTTTCAGAATTCTGTATTAAAAAAAATTGTTTCAGAATGTAAAAAAGTGCGCATTTTTTAAATTATCAAAGCAATGGGAGCGGGTCAGAATTCTGCTTTTTATAATTCTGCCTTGCTTTTCAAAAATTCTGCTTTTCAAAATTCTGTTTTTTCGATTCGGTTTCACAAAATTCTGACAATATTAAGTAAAATAAAATTATGCTCATTCTGTTTGTCCAAAAACAAAATGTTTATTAAACTTTCAAAAATGCAAATCTCTACAAATAATTTTTGTATACAAACATTGAAGTATTTGTTCCAAAAATTAGTAGAAATTCGTAGTTTTGGACAGTACAAATATTTATGCAAATTAAAAAAATTGAAGTTTACAACATATAATATCAGTTCTTAAGAAATAAAATAAATAATAGGTGATCTAAGCAGAGAATATTTTTAGCTATTTTCTGAAGATATCACATTTGGATTGGGCTTAGCTTAGGTATAATTTTTCCAATTTTTGTTTTTGTTTACTTTTATGTAATGTCCTTTTTATTATTCTACCTGCTTCAGGTTTGACAATAAAAAAAGGTCTTTTCTTTGAGATTTTAAAAACCTCATTATGTCATGACTTCGAGTAACCAACAAGCGACGATAATATGTTTCTTCAATTGCTTTTCGAAATGATTCTGGTTTTGATTTTAAGCTTTCTAACAGAATAAATAAAAAATTATAAAAAAAAAAATAAAATTGAATTATTTATATTTAAAAAAACATAAAAGCTTTGTTCTTGTACTATCCAATACTACAAATTTCTACGAATTTTCAGCGTAAAATACTTCAAAGTTCATATAAAAAAAATTTGTAGAAATTTGTAGTTTTGTAAAAGAACAAAGCTCAAGTTGATTGTAGAACACAACAGTTTTACGAAATTCTGCAAGTAATACAAAAAAGAATTATTTGTAGAATTTTGATATAACAATTTTGACTCTGGCAGAATTTTGATAAAATAATTTTGACTCTGGCAGAATTTTGACCCCAACCCCAAAACAATTGAAGTAAAAAATGGCCCAAAAATATATATGTAGATACATAAAGCAACAACAAATATGTGGTGCCATTTTTTATTATTTAATTTAACCCCAAAATGAAAAATGAAAAAAAAGTCCCAAAACAATGAAAAATTCAAAAAATTTTATCAATTTTTCGTTATTGTTGCTTTTTTATATACATTTTTGGAGAAATTTTCCATTTTTAGTTTACGGCCATTTTTCATTGGGGCCAAATTTCATCTAGCCATTTTGTGTCTATAAGAATTAATTTGATCCTCTTAAGATGTCAGTGTAAAACCTCAAAAGTCAAAATACTAAAAATTCTATAATGAATTTTGCAAATAAAACAATTCGGACTTTACCAATATTGCTGAAGAGTTCTAAATGTCTTTTTCGATTAAATTTTTAGAGTGTTTAACTCCCTTGTGACTTCCAATGGAATATGAAAAATTGTCTTCCGTAATGTGTGTAGTGAAAGGTGTATGAAAGGTAGTGAAAAAAGAGTGCTAGGAGTGACCAACGGAACACTTACAGAATTTTGGATTTACAGATATTTAGATATAAAGTATTTTAAAACAGAATTCTGAAGTACAGAACGTTAGTCGCACAGGGGCTTTATGCTTCGATGTTATGCTTCCCTCATATGCTTTATTTATATTTTATTTTAACATAATGTATCTAATTAAGTAAGTAATTAAATGTGTTTACTTTTCAACAACATTCAATTACTTTTTTCAATTAATAGTTCCAAGTAATTGTAACTGAAATTTTTGAATTATAATAACATGTAATTGTAGTTGAAAAAAATTCAATTACTGCTAAGTACATGTATAATTGTAATCGATCTTGTACATAATTACTGAATTTAATCAATACTTCCCAACTATGATTGATTTTTTGTCTATTATTTTAAACAAAAAATCGGTACTTACTTTCTAAGTTGAACTATATTTGTTATTTTCTATTCCCGATTTCATAGTGAAAGAATTAGGCACAGAGAAAAAAAATAGATTTAAATACAAACTTTTTCGTTGGAGTTGGATATTTATCAAAAGTGATAAATACTTAAACAAACCATTTTGTAAAAAAAGCCAGAATATAAGACTTATTTTAAAAATATTTTTTAATTCGAAAAACACTAAATCTGCAAAAGTTTCTTGGATCAGAAAAAACTCTACTTCAAAATTGCTCACACCAGCGTTTCCGAAGTGGCACGATTGTGCTTTTTTAACACGATAATTTCTTCGTGACACGGTGACACGAATAAGTTCAATATGGCGCGTTTTTTATATCCATTATTTTGCTTAAAATGAAGCAAGTTTCAACAAAATTCGATGAGAATTGGTCCGAATTCCGTAAAAAAGTGGGCAGAAATACATATTTTTTGACAATGCACGAATAGAGCAAATGATTTCCTTTGATTTTTTCTGTTGTGTTACACCCCGTAATAAAATTGATTACAGTTTTTTCAAGAAAATAGAAGAATATGTGGTTTTTTTCATACGGCACGAAAATTGGCACGTTTTTTTCAGAAAATATGGCATATAAATCTTATTTCGGGCGGCAACGCTGGCTCACTCTTGACGTAAAATAATAATTAAGTTGAGAAAAACCATTTCAACTCGCCGCGCAGATCGTTTACCAACCGATTCGCTTTAACTCTGCATGTACCTACATTCGAGTACTTTCTCCTTCATCCCAGTTGACATCATCGCATTGATCGAAAAGGGGTTAAAGAAGAAGTCATAATTTTTGTTCTTAGGACACATACTTATCAACAAAATCTCATTTTTGATTCATCAAAAATCTTATCACTGCTATAAAATAATATAATAACATTGTATAAAAATAGCACCTTTGCGGTGAAGATAATTTTATTTCGCCACAGGAAATGGCCGAAAGAAACATGAATAAGTGTGCATAGACATAACCTACTTTTTTTATATTATTTTTATAACTTCATTATCGGGTCCCTTAAAATGACATAAAAATCATATCTAAAATCAAATGTCGCTCTATTGAGCCGCTTACCATGATCGCCCACCTTTCTCTAAAATCCAACACCTGGTACCTTACTTGCTACTTTGGATGCTGCTGGTTGGTGAATGGGCTTAGCATTGGAAGTTCCATACCAATCATGCACCTTTTGTCTTTTGTGTGCCACATCGACCTACACTTTTCACAGTTAATTTTTTATTAACGACACGAGTCTTTTCCAGAGATGGTCGCATAAATGATGCATTTTCATCTTTTGTCACGCTCTGGCTAGATGGCTGACTGCTGATGGTGGCTGCGGCTGGCTTGCAGTCTTTTGTGGCGCAAGTTCTGAAATTTAAAATTCAAATAATTGATATTCCACCGGAAATCTTAAATAACACTAAATCGTTAATTTCTGTTTCTGGCACCAGGTCAGATCTATTCATATCGTTGACAACGACGTGTTATAGCGCCATGCCTGATGGCAAAGTTAACAAAAAAAAAATTAAAATTGATGATCAGCCAATGCATGATTGTTGCTTTTTCGTTAAAGAAACTTTTGTTTTCGAATAGGTACACAAACCGCAAAGAAAATAATGATCTCAACAGCCCACGCCAAAAGTCTTGTTTATACCAAAAGTTATTGCTTTTTTCTGGCTCTATTTCCGTTTATGGTTGTAAATTTTGGACAAGATTTCAAGAAATCCAAGCCGGAAATTGTGTTATTTTTTTTTTTTCTTCATGACAAGATATAGATTTGTATAATTATGTATACGAACTATACCTATTTGAAGTACAATTATTAGAAATTATTGCCAGAGAATTCTATAAGGTTTTGAATAATGATTTTTTTTTTTTTGAGGTTTAATTAAAAAATGATTCGATAACTCACAATGATGCATGGATGGATGACGAAATGTACTAGTGATTCATTATCCAGTACTAGTAGTTGCTTGTTAACTACCTTGTTAATCAAGATCAAGCTTCTTTGTCAAACGGGAATAAGATACAACAAAATCTGTGTAGTTATAATGAATTTATAATAATTTTTATTTTTATTTTTTTGTCGAATAATGACTAAGTAAATTGAATATTTTAATAAGATGACTAAACGCTAAAACAACTCCCTCTTGAGAGTCAATCACTTTACCAGGTTTGTTTTTGCTATAGATTACAATATAGATCGGTCAAACGTGAGCCGACGACCGTACTTCTTAAACTGAGAACTTTTATTAGAATTAGTGGATAAAAATAGATATGACAAAAAAATTGATAATGAAAAGTGCTTAATCCAACAAAATACTTACAAACGCTGAATATGCGACAAAGATTTATTTCAGTATAGTTTTTTGTGAATAGGTATTTAGATTTAGAATTATGTCAACAAGATCGGAGAACCCACTCCGACGGCTTGGATAGAACGTTACCATACACATAATCACGCACAAAATGACATTTCTGGGTTTGTTTCAATTTTATTTTGTTTTCTATTTTTTTTTCGAATGTAATCAATGAATTGTTTTTTTGTAGATTTAAACTAAATTAACAATAAATCAATTATTTTAATTGTTTTAACTTCATAACTTTGCACTAAAATTTTAGAGACAAATGAAATGGTAACCTATGGAAACGCCCAGCTAACAGATTATGGTATACTATCAACTATCATTCTTTCTTTTTATGAAAAGTGACACGCGGTACCTAATGAATTTCAGGTGGGAACCCGGTGTTAAGCCTAGTACGCAGATCACGCTAAAATTTATCTCCCGTACAAATTTCCCTCAAAGATAAATTTTAGCGAGGATTTTTAGTAAGGCAGTACGTTCACGCGCTAAATTTAAAAAGTCTCCACTTGATTTACCAAGCGAAATAATGCTCAACGCATTCTTTCATAGATAAATTTTGACATTTCTGCTTTTAGCAAACGATTGTAGACCCCGCGGCTTAATGGTTAGTGCGTTGGACTGTCATGCCAGAGGTCTGGGGTTCAATACCAGCCGTTTCCACCTTAAGTTTTTTTCGGAGCTACTACCTCTTGCGAGGAAGTGACAAATCCTCCAAGAGTATCTTTTGTCATAGAAAAGTGCCGCTTAGCCTTAGCTGTTCGGATTTGGCAATAAACTGTAGGTCCCCTCCATTCCTGCAGACATGCACACAGGAATGGTTGAGAGTTATAAGTCGCTAGGCCCTAGTTCTTCATGAGCCGTTTGTGCAACCAAATTTATTTGTTTTATTTTTGTAGAGATAAGAATTGAAGAGATAAAATTTAGTTTAGCTTGAGCTGCGTACCTGGATTTATAAAATACAAATATTTTTATTATAAATTAAATAAATTTTCTTTACATAATTTCAAACTTTCCAAATTTAAACTCCTTTTTTTTTTTTTAATTTCTCACAACCATTCATATTTCGAAATTAAATAATTTCAGTCAAATTAAACAAAAAATAGGTTGGAAATTGTGTAAAATAAATCAAACATACCTTAAATAAACTGAACGAATATTTCAAAAACTGAAGTTTGCTTATCGAAAACGGATAAAAAAAATAGCAAATCCATGTGAGATTTTAGAGCCCTTATACTTGCAATCTCAGTTGCCTCAAAGCGAATTAGGAAGTGTGATAGATGTTAAACAAAATAAGCAAACTCATTAAAGCTCAGTAGGTATAAACTATTTTTTTGTGCTAAAATTCTGTATTTGAAAATTCTGTAAAATATAAAAGACAAAATTGTTTTGATAATGGCAAAAGTGTGCACGTTTAATTCCTTTTTAAATCTTATTACTTTTGTGAAAATATTTTAGAAATAGAAATTTACAAAATCAAGCTTCAGTAAGATTGGCATTAAAGGTTTGAGGTTGTTCTTAGATGTTAAATAGTGATTCATAAAATATTACAATGGCTGGTAGAGCATGAACGAAAAACCATCGGGTTGAAAATTATATACCTACTTTCGGTATTTATTAGATTTTCATAAAACAGAAGATAGCTTTATTGAATTTTGAACAACAACAACAACTTAAAGGTGCTACCACCAATTGCTTACGAATTAATTTTGGGTATTTTAATTCGTTTTATTTTTGTTTGGCTAGAGATATGGCTATTTCAAGGGGTGCCAAGCCCTATCATCAGTGTCCTTTATAGTGGTGCTGAGCTTTAATCCAATTTTATTTGAAAAACTTTCTACACATCATGCGGTATTTGAACCTGCGCATCAGATTTGCTTAGTCTTTGAAACTGTGTACACTACGTACTCTGCCACCGTTGACCACTGACGTCACAGGTCTAGATGTGCTGTTTGTTTATCAATTACATTTGGAGCATCAGCATTTTTATAAGCCCCTTTAAGTATGCTGTCTTGTTCCGCCTCCATTTTTCTGCGTACCTTATTTGATAGACTACAATTCGTAGTACGTATCAAAGGGGGGTGGTATTTAGGTTACGAGGCCTTTTAATAAGTTTGTGAGAATTTATTAAAAATTAAATTAAATACCGAATTCGTAAGATTTATGCTGAGTTCCAAAATTCATCAGATGCGCATTTACTGCGCAAACTGTGCATCTAAAAATTTTTTAGCTGCTTCGATTTAATTTTTTTTGTTGCATTCCGAAATGTCAGACTTATGCAATGTAAAATTTCTACAAACCATCAAGTTTGCGTTGCTGATGTGTATGAAAAATGTAGGCATTACTTTCGCATCAAAACATTTTCTACTTTTTGGAACTCAGCCCTATTGAGAAGTATTTTAACAACCCTACTATTCTGCCGCTGAGTTTTGAGGGCTCATAATTCACAAGCTCTTGTGAGGTTTGTTGTGATTAAATAACATTATCTCTGTTCTTTTACTTTGCTGAGGAAAAAAAATTGGATTCGCCTGCTCTCTGAAATGTCATCTTCCTGAAAACGCCATTGTGATTCGATAGTTGTTAGCAAAATCAATCTTGTGAGTGTGTTGTGACTTGTGAAGGCATAGTGAGGTTTGTCAAAATCGGGCTGTAAAGTTACCGAGCCTTTCAAATTTCTATATGTATGTATATGTAAATACGGTATTATTTTTTCGGAAGAAATTTCGAGGCAGATCTCAAAGTATATAATACTACAAAAGCAATAATAAGGCAATATTTTTTTGACAAGGAAGTGTCGATGTAGTTTTCGATGTACATATGTAGGTATTTAAAAAAGAAAATTATTCAAACAATTTAGCCCCCTTTCGCCCTCTATAAATTTTTGCTCACCAAGATTGTTGTAGTGAACCCTTTAATACCTTATTCATAAATTAAAAATTAAGTCTTTATTAAGCATCAGTTATTTATTACAAAATAAACTTACACAAAACATATACATATTTTAAACTACCATAAAACAATAAGTTTCATTTCCTATTAAAATTTTTAGTCATATAAGTGTGTCTCATCTAGAAATTTACTTCAAGACACCTAACCAATACGAAAAATTTTAAAGAAAGATTATAATTAATCTATAATATTTAAGCATTCATCTTAACTTAAAGTGTGTCTTCAAGGTGATATCAATTTGCATATATTTGAATATAAACTTCATATAATTTTGATTTGATGGTTTACCTTCTTTAAACAGCGACGAATAACTTTCTATGGTGGCGCCAAACTTTTTATGGGGAATAAAAAAAAAAAAAAAATTATATGTGATGTCCGTATTATTAATTTTATTGTTTCTTTTTTAAAAAGATTGACATATTAAGATTATAATATTTATTTTTTTGTTTTAGCCTTTAGCTATTTAAATGAAATTATATGGAAGACACTAACTTCATTAAGCCATATGCCACATGTTTTGTTTTATACGTACTCAATTTATTTCATTTAATAAATATTCCAAAAGAACCTTGTCAAAACCATACATACCCATTTCGAATTAGGAAATCAATCAAAAATGTTAATTCTCACATTTTCCAAATTCCCTTATGGTAGATCAATTTTAAAAAAGCTATGTCTACAAAAGATTTGTCTATCCACCTGGACCATATGACATTTTACAACCTCCGGTCATATGGCGCAAAAAAAGATTAAACTTCACTCAACTATACACGACGGACGGGACGTTCCATTTTTACACTGCTTATTGCTTCCAAATTTACATAAAAACCTAATAAGCCAACAAACTTCAAATGACTTTTCAATTTCTCATATCAGTTATATTTTGAAATGGGAGAAAATGAAAAAAAAAAAAATAAAATATTATTCATTCACAATACTTGATTCATTTTACTCTTAGGTAAACGGGCGGGTGGTCATCTGGGGTATGGCGTGGCGATGTGGTAACTGATTTATGCCCTTCATAACGATCGCCCAGTAAAATCAATCAATCAAGTGATCGAACAAGTTCATTGACAGCTCTGGCTGGGCTAAACAAATACTTAAAATGTTCCCCTGTCAGTATCTTCGCAGGAAACATAGGTCGTATAATAATGTTTGTAGGTATGTGTTTATGAATATTATGTTTGTTTGTTATTATTCTCCCAGGTGTATCATAACATCCATAGCTGCGAATGGAAATATGATCGCAAGGCGAATCGTTCGACCATCGGAACAACATCCGAAGCTCTGAAAATAAAATCCCGCATTGCACTTGGCAAGGACCGCATACTAGTCGAGTATGTGGAAGGATGATTATCAGTTGGTGTGCTGATGCACGGTAAAAAATAAACTTGTTGAATGCATGAGCTTATATTGGTACATGCCTATGCATGCCATCTCAAAATAGAGAACAGGTTTCTGCCTCTTGCGAGGATACTAATTGTACCTTTTATAATGAAAAAGTACCACGTATCATCAACAGCCGCTCCGAATCACCAGAAAATTGAATACCCCTTTATCCCTCATTACAATATGCACACAAGAATGGTTGAAAGTTGTAGGTCGTCACTAGGCCCTGGTGTTACACGAGCTGCCACGCCAGCAAATTTATTTGTTATTCATTTGTCATTATTCATTATTCATTATTCATTATTCATTATTCATTATTCATTATTCATTATTCATTATTCATTATTCATTATTCATTATTCATTATTCATTATTCATTATTCATTATTCATTATTCATTATTCATTATTCATTATTCATTATTCATTATTCATTATTCATTATTCATTATTCATTATTCATTATTCATTATTCATTATTCATTATTCATTATTCATTATTCATTATTCATTATTCATTATTCATTATTCATTATTCATTATTCATTATTCATTATTCATTATTCATTATTCATTATTCATTATTCATTATTCATTATTATTCATTATTATTCATTATTATTCATTATTCATTATTCATTATTCATTATTCATTATTCATTATTCATTATTCATTATTCATTATTCATTATTCATTATTCATTATTCATTATTCATTATTCATTATTCATTATTCATTATTCATTATTCATTATTCATTATTCATTATTCATTATTCATTATTCATTATTCATTATTCATTATTCATTATTCATTATTCATTATTCATTATTCATTATTCATTATTCATTATTCATTATTCATTATTCATTATTCATTATTCATTATTCATTATTCATTATTCATTATTTATTATTCATTATTCATTATTCATATTAAATTTTCTTTCTATTATGTATGCATGTATGTGTTTTGCCTTACTTTTCTTTCAGTGTAGAAATTCATGACTCGAAATGGGAGAATGATGTACAGACATTCAACGCACTAGGGAACTTTGGTCACTTTCACGATCCGATTTGTTTTGAGTAAAGATAACACTCACCCCGCTGTGAGGCTGCAGGCCAATATTTTGTTTAACATATCAGACAAAATTAACATATTATATTTGAACTTGGATTTAATATCTTAATAGATTTTGGCATCGGTTACCCGCTTACAAGTTCCGGCAAAGGTCCACCGTCTCAAGCATGTAAGTATATATTGATATTGAATGAATTAAAAATTTCTAATTAAAAACTATACCCGAGTTCGTAAAAATAAACATGCTCAATCACTGCTAAAAAAAAATTCCACAAAAATGTTAGCAGTTATGTACATTTTGGCCAAAATTTGATTTCAATACTGGGAGCAAACATCAGCGCTTCTAAAACAGTGAACACAATTTGAAATAGACTACATTCGCCTGCAAAACTGCGACTTGAATGTGGCAGTGTTGCCGAAGTTTTACTTGTACGTACTCGACCTATGTTTTTTATTTGCGATGTATATAGGTACTACATACATATGCTTATGGCAAGTTTTGGATTCGTAAAAAAATTGAGATCGAGATTTTGATCAAACTTGACATTACGATGATAGGGAAGACGAAAAAAATGGGTCCGCAATTCCGTCCGTCTGTCTGTCTGTGGACTCGCCTACAGCCTAAGCCCATGGGCCGATTTTGATTAAACTTGGTATAAAGCGTTTTTGGAACATTTTTCCGAAATTTTTTTTTTTATTTTATTTTTAGGACCCAAAATAACGGTACCTGCCATATAATCTTTTCTGGAATTTGTGGAAAATCTTATTTTTCTCAAAAATGGCTCGAAAGATTTTTCTAAAAAATAAAATCAATGAATTTTATCAGATAAAATTAAATTTCCAAAAAGTGGTTTTATATGGTACCTCCCATAGAACCATTTTTTTATTTTCGTTTTTTTTTGAAAAGGAATAGACTAATTTTGATAATTTTTTTTATGAAGAATCTTCTGAAAAAATTTAATAGTAGATATTGTATACCAAAATTTTCAAATTTTTTTTTTTTTGGATTTTTAAAAAAAGTTTCAAAAGTTTTTTTTTGAAAATTCGATAATTCAAAAAGGGGTAAACAATTTTTTTCGAAATTTAATTCTTAATTCAACACAAATAAATATTAAAAAATTGTGTACCATTTTTTTTTTTCTTAAAAATTTTTACAAAATTTTATATATAAAAAAATTAATTTAAAAAAAAGCGGTCCTACGATTATAATTTTTTTACTCTCTAAAACTAAGATTAGTTAGGGAAATCAGATGGTGTACTTTTAGCTCTCAAAACAATTTAAGAAGATTTTTTAAATACATTTATTTCGAATTATGTTGATTTTTAATAATTTTTCAATTTAAGCTCTAAGTTACATAATATGCATGTAATTAAATAATACTAGTTTAAACTTAAGGGTCTCAGAAAAAAATTATTTACTTATGTATAATACACTCAATCTTTGAAATTCGAAGAAACTTTTACTACAAGAGCAAGTTTGTGCGATCCAGTCGTGCGTTTTATTTATAATGCAACGGCGGCGGCGCGGCGGCGGCAAGACTACATAACACGTTATAATAACGCATTGTAAAAGGTTTATTTTATTTTTCGTAGTGTGGTAAATTGATTTCGATAGTTTTTTGACAGCTTAAATTCAAAGTTAATAATCCACTGGAAAAACATCTTCAAGCTACTCTAAACTGATTAAACTCAGAAAATAATGCAACTGAAACCTTAGTAAAAGACCGAATGGAACAAATAACTGTCGTGAAACCAGAAGTTTTATTTGTATCAATGAAGATTTATTTTGACAAATTTTCTTTTCGGCTCAGTTTTTTCAGATATATTTATGCATTCAAGCGAAATAATAATTTTTTTTTTTCTTAATTTGTACCTTACCAGGATTATGAACATGTCTACAAAAAAACCAATGGAGGCAAAAAAATCAATGTCCATGTCATCAACATGTTGAAGAAAACTACTTCTTGAATAGGACATAATCGTGAGCGCTGTTCACAGCTTAGCCATGAGATTTGACGTTTCATATGTGTGAGAGAGGTTAAAGTAGTGCTGAAAGGAAATTTTGTGTGTTTCTCTTGCTCTGACTTATTAGCAGAATTTATCTACTAAATTAAACGACATGACATAATTTGCCCAGTGCGAAAAAATAAGCTAATATTGGATTGGATTGTGGTTGGTAACCGTTTTTTTTTTTTGGTGCTTAAAAAATATTTTAACCCTTCAGATATAACTTTTTTACTGACTGTTTTCAAAATTTTATCTTCGCACTAATAATCCAATAAGAAATAGACAAAATATGCCAAAGAAAGAAAAAATTAGTTAATGGGTGAAATCTCGCATTGATATTGGTAACTGGACTTGTTACAAACTGAGAAAGTTCCTAACTGCTAGGTAAGTTTTTTGGAAGTATCTGAAAAATGAATTGTTTTAGAGAAAAATTTTACTCTGAGTTAATTTTCTACAAAAATGGTCTCTTCGGTTTGTTCGTAGCATTAACCGTTACAAAATTACAACAATTCGAAAACTGCATACAAATCGAAATTGAAGAAACGGTTCTTAAAAAAGTCGAACAGAAAAATGTGGTTTTATGGGAGGTAAATTTAATACTTTTTTTTTGTAAAAAAACGTTTACCATAAAATAGTTTTCTAATAGAAGAAAAAACTATATCTATATATATAAAAATGAATCCCCTTTTGTGTTCGTATGCACATAACTCGGCCAAACATCATCTGATTTGGTAGAGGATTTTTTTTTGTATATGCATTAAATTCCTTGAAATTTCAAAATTTGTAAAATGAAATTGTGGTTGTACGCGCATAACTCGGCTAAACGTCATCCCATTTGGTTGAGGATTTTTTATTGGATTTGTATTGAACCAAACTAACACACAACGAAGCCCAAAATTTGAAAATTTTACCGAAAATTAGAAAATTCGAACGGGAAAATCAGAAAATTGTAAAAACATCTTAAAATTTCAAACTTTCTTAATTTGTTTTTTTTTTCGTACGCGCATAACTCGGTTAAAAATCATCCAAATTGGATGGGAATTTTTTTCTTGGATTTGTATTGAACCAGATAAACATACTACGGAGATAAACATTGGAAAATTAGGCCAGAAAAATCGGAAAGTCGTGATAACAATTCATTACATACTTTCTAAATTGTTTTTATTTTGGTCGAACGGTGTTTCTTCATTGGCGATTGATACGCAGTGCGTCAATACAGAGGCTTATTGCGAGAGTCTATTAAAAATAGCTTATTTAAATAGACTTAATTTATACTATTGTTATATTAAGGGTTTGTTTCACAATGTCTGATTAAAGTTCCCTATAACTATCCGACACATAAATTATCCACAACTTAAATCCTCTCATTAAAAAACTTTGCGTTTCACAATCATAAATTTATGTGCCACTTAGCTAGTTGTCAGTTATTCCAGTTTTCCAAAGAATTTGACTGATTGAAAATAATCAATCAAAATTATTAATTTATTCTCAAGTTGTGAATTTTAAAGTGTCATAATTAAACTTTTTGGACCCAGAACTGGTAACAAACAACATTACTATGGTGTTTTAAGGCCCCTTACTGATAAAATCCAGTTAGAAATTTTGTGTTGATATGTGAATATTTGAAATTGCATTTTTATGGTGTTTTTGTCGTGAAGTAAGTATTCAAGTAATTGGGTTAACGCATACAAATATCCGTCACTAGTCCAAACTATTGATGTATTTGTTGTGTGAGTCGCACTGACAGCAGCTGTAGATATTTTAAATGCCAGTTTAATTTTTTAATCGGAACTTCAACCGGCCTGTAAAATATTCAGAACTTTAAGTGCCACTTAGACCTATTCAGATATTGTGTAACGTAAATGCGGTTTTTAAGTGACAAATAAGTTCCATGTAGCCTAATTGGAACTTTAATCAGACATTGTGAAACAAACCCTAAAAATCTTATCGTAAATATTTTTTTATTTGATTATTTCAAATATGTGTTGATTGTTTTACTCCGAATAGACTCTCACAATAAGGCCAATAGTGCACAAATTGTTTTTTTTTTTTTCAATTTCAACACAAAGGAAGTATTAAGAATTAAATATTTATTTTGTATCAAATGTATATGGGTATCTTTTTGTTGGATTCGCGTTTCGTATTGAAACAGGTAAGTACACTACGAAGACGAAAGTTGGAAAATTTGCCCGGAAAAGCCGGTAAATCGTAAAAACCATACTTTTTGAATTGGGTTTTTGTTTATACATACGTGCATAATTCGGCTGAATTTCAACCGATTTGCATAGGAAGGGACATTTATAATTTAATTAATCTTTTTAAAAAAGTATAACTTATTTGTTTTTATTGATGTAAAATTTAGGGTAGTTCTTCATATAGGTATTTTTTGGTAAGAAAAGCTTAATATATAAAACTTGTACGACGAATTTGACCTGTTCGTCAGTGATTAAAAGACAAAAACATATAAGTGCCGAAGGAAGTAATAAGGGATAGTTAAAGATAAGAGGAAGGAAGTAAAGGGATAAATTACGCAATCGATTTCAATTTATTTTAAATAATAAGCTCTGATTTAACTCTAATCATATAAAATGGAATGTAAATCTGTGATGTACAGATTTTTAGGTCTAACTAATATATGCTGATAAAAAAGTACGTATACGCCACAGTGACCATTGATGCTTATTTTGGATTATTTATTTTAAAGGGTCTGTATAGTATTATATATAGGAACTAAAAACAGGCAAAGAATAATAAAGAAGAATTTTTCACCTCTCTCTGCTTGTATCCACATGTTAATAGATTACAAGATCCCAACAAAAATGGAAATATAAAATTTTATCAGTGTGTGACAAGTTTGGCTATATTTTTTTAAGGGTCATAACAATTGGTTATTTTCTTCTTCATCTGATGGTAAATCCTCTAGAAGTAGGTACTCAATTTTGTTTGTATTAGGTATACATATATTCCAGTTCCAGTTCCAGGACAACGTCTGTCGGGTCAGCTAGTTTTGAAGAATCATTTAGTACCAGTTAGACAAATAATAGAAAGAATAGCGATATCCACTATTTCCTTCTTCACTATCCTTGTAGGGTTTCAAGTTTGATACAAATGAGTTCGATTTTTGTGCGATTAATGGTACAAAAGCGTTGGAGGGAAGGGCGGGGACTTACAATATGTAATATTTTTTCTGCTATAGATTTTGGAAATCAATAAAATGTTAAATCCAGCCTAATAGACATTTTTTATGAAATCTCTTATTATATATCGCCCTATTACCGTTCGCGAAGCGAACCAAAAAGCTGGCAAATGAATCAAATCCGTATTACAATTAGCGAAATTTATTAGCTAAAAACATTATATTTTCAATCAAAATGGGTTTAATAATATCGCTTATCAATACACAACAGTAAAAATAGACATTATCAATACAAAACCAGTAGAAGAACAATTTTTTAAATAACACACGGATACACCAAATTAAACTACCTAACAGAGCGCACTCCCAGGTGTTGATTTTTTGGTTTGCTGCAAACAAATTGGATGATTATTCCAAAAAAGTTGTTGTGCCACCAAATATTTAATCGAACTTTTTTAAAAACGTTTAAAACTTGAAGAAAACTGCGATGAATTTTTGGCGAATGAGTTCATTCGCCAATCCCAATACAAAATATCACAACGTTCTCCAAACCGTTTGACTACAGGCGAACGTTCGTTTCGCGAATCATATAAAGGCCCAAACGAAAAAGCTGAGGTACAAACCTTAAATTTATAAACACGAAGTTTTACCGATGATAGCTATACCTATTCCATATTTAAAATTTTGTAAGGGCCAGTTGTATAAACATGGTTCAAGTACCAATCTATGTATGTTTAATCAATTTTAGCTCACTGTTGTAATGGGCTATTATCACATATTCGAACCTTGAACCATATCGTTGAACCTCAGTGAATCCTCCGAAATGGGTAAATTAAAATCGAACCACGTTTGTACAACTTGAATTATGATACATGTGTGTTTCTGAATTTGAATCTAACAAACAAAACCAGACCTATCCAATTCTTTGGAGAGGTAAAACACAAAATTACAAAGTCCTGAGCGACACAAATTCAAATATACAGGGTGATTCACCTGAGGTGTTTAAAAAAGCTAGAGCATGGAGGTTGGGTTGAGATAAGAAAAAAATTGTATAGGAGAGAGTCTATTTCCCCCAGTTTACCCAGGAGGGGCCATTTTCTAAAAAATTGACTTAAAACAGAAAAAAAAAAATTATAAATAAACAACGGTTCTGCTTAGAATGCCATGATAGACTCTTGTGTAAATCCAGAAATTTCTTTATTTTATTTTTAAATAAGTCTGGCTTTACAAAAAAAACTACCATAACATTCTAATAATTGTTACTATTTTTTTTTTTTTTTTGAGTCAATTTGTTAGAAAATTACCCCTCTCGGGTAAACGGGGGATAGACCCCCCCTTTCGATATGATTTTTTTCTTATCTCAACCCAACCTACATGCTCTAGCTTTTGTTCACACCTTAGATTAGATGAATCATCCTGTATAAGATTGTTTGGTCACGGCGACGTATAGGTAGTCATTTAAGCAACAAGTAACGTAGCAACGTTGCTCTACTTTTATTTCAATTCGATCTTTTTGTATTTTATCCTAAGCGAAAACATAAAAGTATCTCCCTTATACATAATCTGCTGAAGCGAGTACAGTGTTTGCGAGCTTTACTTTAGTAACGGAATTTTTATAACTATGTGGTCAAAAGTACTGTCGCTTAATGAGTGGCAAATTTTCACGTGAACTCCCTACGAGATATGTAATTTACTGTTTGAAAAGTAACTTTGTTTTGTTAGTAAGTTAGTCCTTAAAATTCTTCAGATCTTAAAGATGTAAACTTTAACACTGTCCAAATAAAAATAAAATCTCTTTGTTGTCAAGGCCACTTTTATTCCCCAGCTCCTCAAATAATAAATGAGTTGTAAGCTTCAAGGTAGGCAATTTGACGTTGGCCCTCCAACTAAACTTAAAAAAACAAAAATAAAAATGCACTTCTGGGTTTCGAAAAAACAGAACAAATGTTGATTGAAAAATGCATCACTTCTAATCAGGGTTTGATATAGTGTCTTGGCTAAAAAGAACATAGGGCATTAACGAAATAAGAATCCGGTAAATGTGGGGACTAGAAAACAAAAAACTGAGTTATCTATCCCTGGCCAACATATATTATGACTTTAAGAATAAAATAAAATAAGATTAAAATAAAATTTTAATTCTTAAGAAAAAATAAATACGAATACAAAAAAAATAATGACATTATTTGTGGTCTTCATTTAATGTCCACACCTTTTGCACATACCAAAATCACTCCAAAGAACCTCTTAAAAGATAACATAAAAATCGCCAGTAATAATAATCAGTTTCAGAACTCTTATATCTTTTCAGATACCTGCTGTCTGATGGTTTTACACTATCTCAACCCATGGAATAGATTCAGCTTTTTTTTTATTAAGGTATATCGTCATCATTTGTAGTAGCCGTGGCGTGATGGTTATGCGATGGACTGTCATGCCGGAGGTCTAAGGTTCGATCCCCAGCCTCGCCACCTATTTATTTAAAAGAAAAAACGGATACTGCCTCTTGCGAGGAATTGACAAATCCTCCAAGAGTATCTCCTGTCACAGAAAAGTGCCGCTCGTTAGCCGTTCGGATTCGGTAATAAACTGCAGGTTCCCTCCATTCCTGCAGACACGCACAGAGGAATGGTTGAGAGTTGTAAGTCGCTAGGCCCTAGTTCTTCATGAGCTGTTGTGCCAACAAATTTATTTATTTTTTTTTTTTATATCGTCATCGTTTAATGAAAAATCATAAAAATTTTGCTATTCTTTTCGAAAAGTTGTTTTAAATGAGAATATATTTGTTGATGCAATTTCTTGTCGGTTAATAAGTATGTGTAAACACAATTATTTCTTCTTCTTTTTGCAAATTAGAACCTATTAATTTGATTAGGAGTGTATAAAGAAGAAGAATCCCTTTATGGGCACCAGCAATCATCAATAGAATAATACGTTTTGCCGAAAAAAATAACTTCATCTCAGCTTCAATTTACAGGTCACACGCATCATTATCCATGGACCAGGGACGAACCGTGTCGTCGCATCGCGTCCGTCCACATTCGCACGAAAACGGTTAAGAGAAACACACAATGTTGAAATACGAAACAAAATCAACAAACAACCATGACTATATGGTATTAACTTCACAGGTAAAACAAACAACAATGTTATGATGCTTACTCAGCTTTAGCTCAGCTCACCTCATCCTCAGCCCAGAACCATAATTAAAAGTTATATTCGCGCTTATCTCCTAAGTGCCAGATCGAAGCCAATTTCCTTCCCCGCGATTGGAGTGTTCGTGATCGACCGTTCATTGCCCAGAATCGAAAGGTTGGATTAAGAATATTGTGGCGCAGCACAAGCCGAACCACAAAATTATTTGCGATTATCGATTTCTTTTGTCGTCTGCCTTGATGCACAACAACTGCACAAACAGATAATTATCCTTATCGAAGGAAACCAAAGTCACTGAATGTATGTAGGTATATGAACAGAGAGATACAAGAAACGAATGGATGGCTGTAAGAGTCCAGGCCAGTTTTGCAATCGTGGGAAACATCAAATCTCTGACGTTTCATGGGGGTCCTTTTGTTCCAAATCTTTTGTATCGTATGTGCAACATCTTATCGGACAATGAATCCGTTCAAATTAATGAATTGTTTTGGTGACCTACCGCGCTCTGATAGATATTGCACTGTTTTATGGTCAGTTTTAATGTTTTCACAACAAAAACGCACCCAGATATTAATGAATAATTGATGGTTTTGATTGATCAAAAAGTCAGGTAGCCAAAGCTATACCAGAAAAATTAAAACAAATTAAGAATTCCTCAATTTGTTATCTTATTCTCCAGTTTAAAGGTATTGTATTAAAGATATAATAAGCCACTACTTCATGGGCTGCGTTGACACACATTTAAATTATACGTTGTTTCCTACTTAAAAATAAATAACAAAAAACAAATACTAAAAGTATTGATTTAATTAACAGAAGAGTGATATTTTTTATAAAAAGTCTATCAAACTTGTTGACGGCAACACGCTTGTTATTTTTTAACCATCTAAAGCAAGGAGTTTTGTTCTTTTCAAATCGAAATGATAGAAAGACAGTTAATTCTCAACTTATAAGGTTTTAATAAAGTGTGAAATTTGGATTCCACATTCACTGTTATATTATATTTAATAGTAAAAGAGTAATAGCGTCAATTAAAGGTAGTTTGATAATAGCAAGTGAGAGTATAGTGTATCAAACTTTTTACGAAGTATAATCTTGAAAAATAAAAAGAATAAAAATAAATATGTAAACAAACTAAAAAAAATATAACGGCCATATTCTTCACTTTCTTCAAAGCTAGTTTTACCAAAAAACTAGATCTAAAGCGGTTTTAAGTTTAAGTTTTAAGTTTTTCAAAAATTTTTGTATTACTTTGACATCTTAATCAAAATATTTATACATAGTTTGACATCTAAATCAAATCAATAATTTTTTTGAGATACTTTTAAAACTCGAAACCCCTATAGAACTAGTTTTTCAGTAAGACTAGCTTTAAAAAAAGTCAAAAATACAGTCGTAAGTAAATCGTTTGCACTGAAAACTTAATTTTAAAGAAGAAAGTTACATTTTAACAATAAAGCCCAGTTTTTCAATGGCTGCAAGCTTAACCGGAGTTAGCTAACTTTAGACAAACATTTATTCACAGTTAACTCAAGAAACAGTTTGTCAGAAAAAAATATGCAAATTTACTTTAAAAAGATCGGAGGATAAAATATAACAAGCATCAGCTCAGTAATAATAACAATAAAGCAAAACATCTCAAAGAATGGACGACAGGGTATATTTTGGATAAAGTAATTAAAAAAACAAGCTACGTAAAAAATGTAAAAAATATCCAAATCTTACACATTTAAAGAGAGAATACATATGTATAAGGAAGTATGCAAAAATGTATCAAAAGAAATTAAAATTTGTAAAGAAAATTACTATTTAACAGAGTTAAAAATAAGTAAAGGTAATATTAGAGGTGAATAGGCAGTAGTTAACAAAATCTTAAATCGTAATTCCCAGTCTGAAAAGCCGCTAGTCATAGAATACGAACATTTTAGAATTATTGATAACACTGAAATAGATAATTGTTTTAATGAATTTTTCGTTTCTATAGCTGAAAACGCTTC
Source organism: Epistrophella euchroma (assembly GCA_947049315.1). Classification (NCBI taxonomy): domain Eukaryota; kingdom Metazoa; phylum Arthropoda; class Insecta; order Diptera; family Syrphidae; genus Epistrophella; species Epistrophella euchroma. Next base: position 125,164,235 of record OX346246.1, read on the forward strand.
TTCTGAAGTGTTTAACAGAAAGTACGGTTTTTATACGAAAGGAATAGTTAATGATACTTTTTTAAGTGAAAGTCTTTTTTTTTTTTTTATCCAATTTCGCTAGGTGAACTACTTTTAATCATTAAGGGCCACTTGCACAGAACAAACGGATAAATATATAAAACTGAGGATAACTATCCCAGTATAATTAAATAAATAAAAACTTTTCGTTTTTAAATTGCACGAACGGAAATAAAAAACAAGCGGATAAGAATATTTTTTTCAGAATCACCAACACAACAAACACAAAACACATTGAAAAACAAACAAACTCTAACGCTTTGACTTGCTTTCTCGTAAGAAATTCTAAAATTTGACGTGGGAGCTATTCAGAGTTTAAATATTTATCCAGAGAACGAGGAGAATATAACTTTTTAAACTGAGATAGAGGAACAAATATTTTGCTACAACATGATTTGATTCAAATCAGTCAGATAGCTTTCATTATTTATAAATCAGGAGTTACTGCTGTCAAAAAAACTTCTGTGCAAGTGGCCCTAAGACGCTTAAAAATTCTAATTCTATTACTAATGACAAATTTTCTAACTTGATCTTTAAAAAAATTGCAAATAACATTGCGGATGCCCTTGCACATATTTTCAATAAAAGTGTTTATGGTGGTGTCTTTCCAAGTGTACTTAAAATTGCTGAGGTTATTCCTTTACACAAAAAGTCTAACCCTTGAAATATGAGTAATTACAGACCTATATCACTATTACCTGTTTGTTCTAAAATTTTTGAAAAAGCGATGAAAAGAAGCGATAAAACCAAGCTAATGCACTTTAGTCTCTCAGCGTCTCCTATTTTAGTTGATTGCAATATTATGTACCATTGTTCTGACTGCAAAAAGTCTAAATCAAATGGCAGTTTTGCTTCTAATGAGACTTGTTCGTCTCATTTCTTTCAGATAGAAATTGTCAAATCTTTCAAATACCTTGGTGTTACTTTATAGTAAATTGGATTGGTCCGATCACACATATGCACTGAAAAACTATTTGTTGTGTTGCTCTAGAAAGTTTTATACTCTTGGTTTGTACTGCTCTCGAAAATTATTAGTTACGATCTACTATGGTATTGTTTATTCAAAAATTTAGTATGGAATATTTTGTTAAGGGGGATCTTATCAAAACAGGACTGAACTACTTCTTATTTTTCAAAAACATATTGTATGTACGCATTATTTGTAAGAAAAATCGATTTTATAGTGATTTGGTTTTATTCCAGGAGTTAAAAGTTCTTCCATTAAGGAATCTGTACTATTTTAAAGTTCTTAAAATATTTTTTATAAGAAGTGGATATCTTTCATTAAGAAGAAATTCCTTACATAATTTAAGAGTTAACTCCAGTAATTTGGTTACTATCCCTTCTTATAATAAAGTTCACTTTAGAAGATTCTTCATAATAGTGGCTCCATCGGTTTTTAACAGATTGCCTTACTCTATCAGAAGTTTCAGAGTATTGTCTATGTTCTTACACAGGGTAAAATCATGTAGTTGATATTTTTTTTGATGAGCATTCACCACTAGCTTTGGCATTAAGCTTGGCTAAAGAGTGTCTTTTTATTTGGTTTGTTAGGTTTGTTGAAAAATTTGTTATTAGGACGATCACTAATTTTTAATTTTATTTTTTGCAAATTGATGTTAATTTTATTATTTATTTGAATAATTTCTCTGGATAATTAATATTTTGAATTAATACATCGTTAAAATTGCTATTGTAATCTTTCATAGGTTCCTTATATAAAATATTGTACCAGCAAAATGAATTAATAAATACAATACAAGTACAAATAAATTAAATCCTGAGTTAACCAATAAAATTTGGTCAGTTGACTCGGGTTTAACTTTAATTACACTTAAAAATCATGACTCTCCTTGGTATAATTAAAATTGTATGTTAAATGCTGTATTGTATTACATAATTATTATAACTACCAGTTATACAGAATGATTCGCATAAGGTGTGACAAAAAGCTAGAGCTTATAGACTGAGCTTAAGCGGGAGGGGCAATTTTCTAAAAAATCGACTTGAAATAGAAAAAAAATCATTGAAAGACAACGGCAACACTAAAATGTCATGCTGTACTTTATTTTAAATCCAGAAGTCCGTTCTTTTATTTTGTTTTTTAATTATTTAAATAGTTTTTGAAAAATTAATCATACCAAAAACATAAATGTTAAAAAAAAGCCAAGTTCTCCATGTATACAAGAAACCTTTATGTAACAAGTCAGGCGTGAAAATTAATGAGATCGTCAAGTTCCAAGTTTATGAAGGTATTATTATCAAATATTTTAAGTAGAGTAATATCGAAACATTTCCAAATTATAATTGATAGCAATTCTGTGAAAGTGGGCGGATACCACGCCCCCTATATGGAAAACCTTAAATTTTCAATTTTTCCATTGTATACACCACAAGGCTTACCGTTGTGCGAAATTACAAGATTCTACAGCGGCGTCGGGAAGTGCTCCATAATTTTGATGATCTTTCAGTCAGTGAGTACGTGGGTCAGTGAGTCATTCAGTTATGGTTTTCACGATTTTTGACGTCCTAGTCCTATACCTGAGGAATCATTAATGCTAGGGAGTTGAAATTTGGTGAGGCAATTGCGCTTGGCTAACTTAGCAAATACGGCGAGCTTAAAGTTTCTGACATCATTGGTTCCGAAGTTAAAGGGGGGTCGAAAAGCGCTTAGGTTTGTAAAAATGGGAAGTTCCGAGAACTTGGCTGTGCACTACTGTTTCCTTTGATATGCAGTACGATTTTAACTTTTTAGAAGCTTTTGTATAAAAAATTTTATTCAAATCGGTTTTACATAGATAATGGACAGACAGTCTAAAATAAAGAATATGGTTCTATGAGAGGTACTGTTAATAATAGCTAACTGTAAATTTTAATTTTGGTACATCATAGACCATATACTAATATTAGAATTTAGAACAATTTTGATCAAAATCGTAGGAGTTGTTTTCGAGAAAATTTATATTTTCTGTAACAGTTTTTAACATTTATATGGGAGGTACCGTTAGTTTTGGGTATAATAAAAAAAAATTGTTCAAAATAGTTAAGATACCTATTGTTGAAAAATTGATCGGTACCAAGTTTCAGAAAAATCAACTAAGTCGTTTTCGAAATATTTGGTTTTAAAAAAAATTGAAACTGTTTTTTTTAAATCCAATAAAAAGAAAAATACTATTTGAATTTTTCAGAAGATTCTCCATAAAAAATTATCAAATTAAGCTAATTACTTTTCGAGAAAAATGAAAATTTTAAAAATGGTTCTATGGGAGGTATCATTTAAAATCTTTTTTCAGGAATTTTATTATCACCAAAAGGTAGCCCATACCGAATAAAATTTATTGATTTTCTAAAAATGCTAAAAAAAAATTATATGGCAGGTAACGTTATTATGGTCCTAAGAAAGTGAAAAAAACGCCATATACCAATTTTAAATAAAATCGATCCATACGTTTAGGCTGTAGGCGAATGGACTGACAGACAGACGGATGGAATTGCGAGGACCACCTTTTGGTCTTTCCTATAACCGTAATGTCAAGATTGATCAAAATCTCAAGTAAAATTTATTTTTAACGAATCCAAAACTTGCCATATAGTACCTACATTTGTACATATACATACATATATCGTAAGTAAAAATGCTCGACAAAGTTCGTTTCCATTCATTTCAAACACTATACCTACATATAAAACGATTCAATAAAAACATAATTTTATTTCCTTACCTGTTTGTGATTCTATTTCGATAATCATAAAAACATAATTTCTCCTGACCTCGAAACTAATTTCTAAAATCTTGATTGTTTGTATTGATTAAATCAGTCCCCCTTATAATATACATGAAGAAGACTATTTTATAGGAGAGGCCCTAAAGCATATAGACAATCTTAATTATTGTAAACAGATAGGAAAGGGTCAATCAATCGCTTAGCACGAGTGTTTTTCACTCTCGAAATCACGATTGACAGCGATATGACTCCAAGCGGTAAATAATGAACCGCTTATACCATTACAGAGTGATTAATTTGAAAACAGCAGGCGCAGTTGCTCTTCTTATTATTTCTTTAGGGGAAAAAAACAAATTAAGTAAATCAAAAACTCATCTAAAATTGAAATATTAATTGATTGAGATGTTAAATCGAGAATGTGATGCATTTTGGAGATTCATTCTTCATCAAATTGCGATTGGGTCTGAATATTGGGCAGCATGGGATGCATCACGCAGCAATTTGATGATGTGATGATAGTTCTAACGATTTTTCGATCAGATAAAAAGGATTGAAAACAGAAAAAGGTTGATTTTAAGATAATTATCCAAAGCTGGCTGATGATGGGGATTGATAATAGTGATTTAAAGTCTCTTCAGGGGTTGAGGTAAGCGTACATAAATTAATTAAAACTGATGTTCAGCATCAACGAAACCATTTCTAACTAGTTTTAGGCTCTTGAAGGACAAGAGGAGGGATTGAAAACAGTTCTATCTTATTAATCTGTCACAACGTTGACAAGTATTAGGAACATAATCAAAAGTGTGATTTTAAGCCCGATATAGATCCTAATTTACATATAGTGCGTGAATTAATCTGAGAAAGACATTAACAGTTTTTTTGTTGTCTTGAAATTATAGGTGTCACATTTAGACTGGGACTATGCAAATTGGGTGAAGTTGAGAGCCTACTTTGCAATCAACAACACCATATCAAGAGGCTAGATCTTTTAATTATTACATTGATTGGAAGAAATTATTTGGAATTAATTTTAATGGGTTTTCCGTTAACAAGGTGTAAGTGATAAAATTTTATTTTATTTAGAACATTAAACAACGTTTAACTTAGGGAACAAAATTCCAATATGGCTTGAATAATGCTATTACGTGTGTATCTGTTATAAAATTATGGTAGACCCATGTTTTTTGTTGCGTCATTTTATTCTTAAACTGAAAAATCTGAAAGCTGATTTACTTTTTACTACTCCTAGCTGTATTTTTTTGTATTACCTACTCGGAGCTTACTTTTTTGAACTTTTTTGAAAAATTGATTTTTATAGCTGAACAAAGAATACCATGTGATTTCCTTAACAAAAGAATCTTGGTTTAAAAAAAAAAAAAACATTCAAAATCTTAGATGCGGGTTTTTAAAAATTAAATTTTTATGCCTATATAAAACTTTGTAAACATTTTTTAGAAAAATAATTGGTAGGTAGGTACACCAAATTTAAATGTTGATTAAAAAAATTAAATTTTGACAAAAATCATCAGTATTTGAAATATCGAGTTTTCAAAAAAAAAAAAAACTAACTTGAAATTTGTTTAAAAATCCAAAATTAGTTTTATTTTTTGAAAATTTTGATATGTATAAAAATTTTAATTTAAATCGGTTATAGAGATAATGAGATAGTCCAAAATAAAGAAAATAGTTTTATGAGAGATAGTGTGAATAATGGCTAACTGTAAATTTTTTTTTTGGTAAATGATAGACCATAGTCGTAGCCCGTGGCGTAATGGTTAGTGCGTTGGACTGTCACGACAGAGGTCTGGGTATAATTCCCAGCCTCGACCACCTAACAAAAATGATTTCCAGACTAATGCCTCTTGCGAGGAATTGAATTATCCTCCAAGAGTATCTCCTGTCATAGAAAAGTGCCACTCACCTTAGCCATTCGTATTCGGCAGTAAACTGTAGGTCCCCTCCATTCCTGCAGAAACGCACACAAGAATGGTTTAGAGTTGTTAGTCACTAGGCCCTAGTTCTTCATGAGCTTTCGTGCTATCAAATTAATTGATTTTATTTAAATGATAGACCCTGTTAATATTAGAATTGAAAAGAGTTTTATTCAAAATCGTAGGAGCGATTTTGGAGAGAATTTATATTTCCTGTTACTATTTTTTAGGAATTTATATGGAAGGTTCCATTAATTTTGACTATAAGAAAAAAAATGTTGTTTGAAGTTTTCTAGATAATGTTAAAAAACCGCAAGTTTCGTAAAAATCAACCAAATCGTTTTCGAAATATTTGGTTTTCAAAACAAAATTTTGAAACTTATTTCTAAAAATCCAAAAAAGAATTTTGGTAGGTTTACAATACTGTTTCAATTTTTCAGAAGTTTCTCTATAAAAAAATTATCAAAATTAAATAATTCCTTTTCGAGAAAAACGAAAATTAAAAAAATGGTTCTATGCTCGAACATTTTATTTACTCCAAAACGCAGCCAGTACCTGACAAAATTTATTGATTTTTTTTAGAAAAAATCTGTGGAGTCATTTTGGAGAAAGTTGTATACGTTTTTTAATAATTTCATATAAAAAAAAAATAAATATTTTGTGGTACAACAACTTTATGGTACTAACTGCCTGAACAGAATACAATGCTGGAACCGGAGCGGCAGACGGAACTGGAAAAGCTATCAAAAAGTGTCGTTATTTTTTTTACGTGCCCACAATGCAGCTGTAGCTTTGAAAGTATTTTGAAGAAAAACAAAACAATATTCTCTTGTACAAGCTCAGAATTCACATTTTTTGTTTCCTTTTAATAAATAATTTTTTTCGCGATACAAATAACCACAATATTTTTCCGACCCAAAAAATTGTTATTTTTTTTTCTTCATACAATTTGAAACATCAAAAGTGCCGTACGTGAAAAGTTAAAAGTTGGTGAAATCTTCCGTCTGTGGCAGCAGCTTCGGATGCAACTACGTTCCGTTGGTGTTCGCAACATTGAATTTGTGTATATTCAATATTTTGACAGCTATTCCAGCTCCGGCTCCGGTTCTGTTTCCGTCACCATTCTTTTCAGGCAGTAAATTATTCAATTTATATTGCGGGAAATCAAAAAATTAACATCCGGGAGTGCGATCTGTTAGCTTGTTTAATTTGGTGTATCGCTAAATTTTAGATGATTTAGTATGTTGTTAAAGAATTTTTAGTATGACTCTAGGTTCAAAACAGGATTTTAAAATTTTTTTTAGTATGTATATATGTTATATTTTTAACATTTTGCTAAAGTAAAAATAACCAAATGCCAATTTTATCTTTTTATTATCATCCTAACTCGAAATGTCACTTTGACAATTGTAAATAAAGTGAAAATGGTATGAACTGTTATTTTAGGCGTATTCAACTGGGGTTTATTGGGAAAATAGGCTTAATATGATACTAGTTTAAAAGTTTCTTAGAACAAGGACCATTTAGTAAAGAGCTTCGCGAACGTTACTAGGACCTATGGTGCTTCAGACCGTTGTGTTTGAAATCTAAGCCTTGCTTAACGGGCTTTACAACAGTACCAGAGCTTAATGTAGGTACCTGTCTTTAACTCATCCTCGCCGTCTATGCAGACGGAACCAAAAACAGCAGTGTAAAGCGTTCTCACTCCCAATATGACAAGGTCAAAAACCTCAAATCTTAAAAAAATATCATCAGATATCTCAGTGCGGATTTTCGAAACAAAATATGTATTTAGATACGCCCTCAAAATAATATTATGCTATTATAAACACGTGGTTTTCATTTTAATTTTTTTTCATTTCACGCAATTAATGTATTTTTCATTTTTGTGCTCTATATCTACAGAACACAAATGCCTAACAGTGCTTCTGTGAAAACGATTTATCCGAATTAGTTATTCCATTTAACCGCCCGCCGAACAACAACTGTCAGACCGTTAATATTAGTGGAGTTGTACGTGTACCTTGTAGGGGTAGGTATCCAACAAAATATTCATTCACTACAATCTGGCCAGCATGGTCAGCCTCGTTTCGCAGGCCAATTTATTTCCGCTCCAAATGAGTGACACAAAGGAGCACTCAAGTATAGCTACTGTCCCAGCCATAGCGACCATCACCGTAACTGAAAGTGGAATAATTGAATTAAATAAAAAAAAAAAGGACACTATCATCAGAGCTGAGGTTACTTCAGGTGTGTTGTAGGTATATACCTAGTTAGTAAGCAATCATAAATTTCTTGAATCCAAAAAAAAAAAAAAACACTTCAACTTGTTCAGGTAAATGACCAAAGAAAATACTCCCGTTTGTCCTGATGTCTTCTGAAGTCCAACAATGAAGTAACAAACGAAAACAAACTGCAACGATTTGTTTCCTCTTCGTAAATCTATCGTGTTGTTGGTTGCGCATGTGCATTCGGTTTAATGCACGCAGGATGTTAGTATCATAATAGTTCAAGAAGTAGAGTTGCAAACTATAAATTTTAAATCCAACAGATTTTTGTGCCAATTATGGTGATGAATGAATAAAGATTTGTACATACATCACCAATATTACATTATCTTGTTATTGAGAAAATAATGAAATATCTATAAATTTTCTTACATAAAAGTCACACGATAAATTAATTACAAAACGAAATTATGTAGTACAGAAATACTTTTAATAAACTTCTCGTGTGATGGTTTCGGTTTCTGCAAAATGATGAAAATTGTGTACCGCTCCAGGCGTTCACAACTCATTTGAAACAAACATTTCTACAAGAGCATATCCCGCGAAAATAATATGAAGCGCTTTTCAAACATGGATAACCTTAAACTCGATGGACCTTTACTGTGCTTTATTAATTTTGGAAAAATAGTTTCAAAAACAAAAGTCTTCTTTCACAGTGACTCATTTGACATAGATTTATATGAAAAATGATTAGATGACGAATTTTCGGACCTATCTAAGACCCGTTCATAATAATTTGTCATCCTCATGAACCTTCCGAACACGGTAATAATTGGCCAATCGATGAAAATAACATCCCTCAGGGGGATCGCCTAGATAAATGTTTGATATCTCTCATTCCAGTGGGACGCTATGTCCCGTCTCCGCAATTAACGTACCACCCAAAATAAAACGCTATCTGCCAAACTATAACCAAGAATGTGGAGTCTGTATCTGTATCCTTTTAAAATGGATCGGAATTCTTTCCATTTGCGGGAGTAAATAATTGTATTGTAGGTGCAGGTAGTCTTCTGGTGTTTTTTTTTTTTTTTTTTTCAACGATAATTCAGAAAGTTTTATGATAGCGAATGCAAATGGATGCATGCATAATGTATACACCGTGGTGTGTGTCGTTTAAGATATACATTGTACAGTGTCCAAATTGTAATATCTTTTATTCTTTCCGGATATAAGTTTGGATTCGGAAAAGACGATGAATTTTGAATCATATTACATACCTGAAATACAGTCATCTTTAATCTTGGAATTACAGAAACACGGTTTATATTTTGTGTGTTCGTGTACTGTACAAAACTACGAAAATCTACACAATTTCCGTCTGTCTGTCTGTCTGTGTACTGGCCTACAGCCTAAACCCATGGGCCGATTTTAATTAAACTAGTGTTTTTGGGACGTTCCCCGATAGGTTTTTTTCATTTTCTTTTTATAGGACCAAACATAACGATATCATATAATTTTTTTAGCATTTTTGGAAAATCTTTTTTTTTCAAAAATGGGTCGATAGATTTTTCTAAAAAGAAATCAATAAATTTTATTAAGTATATGCTTCCTTTTTGTGAAAATAAATTTTCCAAAAAAATCGTTTTAAATGGTACCTCCCATAGAACCATTTTTTTTATTTTCTTTTTGGATTCTTAAAAAATGTTACAATTTTGTTTGTTGATTTTCAAAACCAAATATTTCGAACACAGCTTGGTTGATTTTTACGAAACTTGGTACCGAGCGGTTTTTAACATTATCTAAAATATTTGAACAAAAATTTGTCTTATAGTCAAAATTAACGGTACCTTTCATATAAATGTTAAAAAACCGTTAAAAAAATATATAAATTTTCTCGAAATCGATTTTTACGATTTCGATTTAAATTGTTCTTAATACTAATACTAGTATGGTCTATGATCTACCAGAAACAAAATTTATAGTTAGCCATTATTAACAGTACCTTTCATAGAATAACCATTTTCTTCATTTTGGACTATCTCATTATGTGCGTAACCGATTTAAATTAAATTTTTTAAACAAAATTTGAAATCATACTGCATATCAAAATTTTCAAAAAAAAATTTGGATTGTTAAAAATATGTTCAAAAATTTTTTTTTTGAAAATTCGATATTTCAAAAACGGGTAGATTTTTTTCGAAATTCATTTTTCAATTGAACATTAATAAATACTAAAAGATGGTGCTCCAATTTTTTTTTAAATTTTTATAAAATTTCAAATATAAGAAATAATTTAAAAAAAAAAAACCGCTCCTACGGTTTTAAATTGTTTTTCTCAAAAACTAAGGTTAGTTAAAGAAATCAGATGGTGTACTTTTCTTAGCTCTCAAAACAATTTAAGAAGATTATTTTTAATAAATTTATTTCGAATTATGTTGATTTTTAATAGTTTTCCAATTTAAGCTCTAAGTTACATGTACCTAAAATACTAGCTTAAACTTAAGGCTCCCATAAAAACGTTATTTTCTTATAATACACTTACTCTTTAAAAATCGAAGAAACTTTTACTACAAGAAATAGTTTGTGCGATCCAGTCGTGCTTTTTATTTTATATGAACTTTAAAGCATTTTCGCTGAAAATTCGTAGAAATTCGAAGTTTTGGACAGTACCTACACGAGCAAAGCTATTAATAACACAAACTTCTATAGGGTTTTGACGAAACTCAGTGAAATCAATTTTAATGGAAATAAATTTGTTGACCAAACCACTATTAAAAAAAAACTCTAAATAATCGGTACACATACATATATTTGATGTTTTTCGGTGAATTGAATTATGTATAGGTTAGGTATAACTTCCTATATAAACATTAAGTTGATTGACTTTAGTAACTTTAGTAAGATCAGGAACTTGATCTTACATTTTGAAAGTTTTCAAATAAAATTAAAAGAAGTCTTTCTTACTTTACCCATTTCCGGCGGCTACCAGTTCCAGTTGACTTAGAAACTTGAAATTTTACCTACTGTCTATTTTTGGTCTAATTAGAGGAAATCTGTAAAAAAAATTTTGGGAAAGCTTCTGGTTTTCCAGAAAATTCACGTTGCGTTTTCGCAACGCTCGCCAAAAGGGGTATCAAAATTTATGAAAAAAAAAAATTTGTACATGGAATATGAATCAACTTTATTTGAATACTTTTATGAAAAATTAATTAAATATAGACAAACTTGGAATGTGTTTCCTCTCTTTTCGATCAAAATGTTTTGCTTGTTTAATTGGTACTTGCATTAAAGTTGCATGAAAAATTTGCATGCAACTTGCATGAAAAACTTGCATGCAACTTGCATGCAACTTGCATGAAAAACTTGCATGCAACTTGCATGAAAATCTTGCATGCAACTTGCATGAAAAACTTGCATGAAAAACTTACATGCAAGTTGCATGAAAAACTTGCATGCAAGTTGCATGAAAAACTTGCATGCAACTTGCATGAAAAACTTGCATGCAACTTGCATGAAAAACTTGCATGAAAAACTTGCATGCATTTTGCATGAAAAACTTGCATGCAACTTGCATGAAAAACTTGCATGCAACTTGCATGAAAAATTTGCATGCAACTTGCATGAAAAACTTGCATGCAACTTGCATGAAAAACTTGCATGCAACTTGCATGAAAAACTTGCATGCAACTTGCATGAAAAACTTGCATGCAACTTGCATGAAAAACTTGCATGAAAAACTTACATGCAAGTTGCATGAAAAACTTGCATGCAAGTTGCATGAAAAACTTGCATGCAACTTGCATGAAAAACTTGCATGCAACTTGCATGAAAAACTTGCATGCAACTTGCATGAAAAACTTGCATGCAACTTGCATGAAAAACTTGCATGCAACTTGCATGAAAAACTTGCATGCAACTTGCATGAAAAACTTGCATGCAACTTGCATGAAAAACTTGCATGAAAAACTTGCATGCAAGTTGCATGAAAAACTTGCATGCAAGTTGTATGAAAAACTTGCATGCAACTTGCATGAAAAACTTGCATGCAACTTGCATGAAAAACTTGCATGCAACTTGCTTGAAAAACTTGCATGAAAAACTTGCATGCAACTTGCATGAAAAACTTGCATGCAACTTGCATGAAAAACTTGCATGCAACTTGCATGAAAAACTTGCATGCAACTTGCATGAAAAACTTGCATGCAACTTGCATGAAAAACTTGCATGCGAGTAGCATGAAAAACTTGCATGAAAAACTTGCATGCAACTTGCATGAAAAACTTGCATGCAACTTGCATGATAAACTTGCATGCAACTTGCATGAAAAACTTGCATGCAAGTTGCACGAAAAACTTGCATGCAACTTGCATGAAAAACTTGCATGCAACTTGCATGAAAAACTTGCATGCAACTTGCATGAAAAACTTGCATGTAACTTGCATGAAAAACTTGCATGAAAAACTTGCATGCAAGTTGCATGAAAAACTTGCATGTAAGTTGCATGAAAAACTTGCATGCAACTTGCATGAAAAACTTGCATGCAACTTGCATGAAAAACTTGCATGCAACTTGCATGAAAAACTTGCATGCAGCTTGCATGAAAAACTTGCATGCAACTTGCATGAAAAACTTGCATGCATTTTGCATGAAAAACTTGCATGCAACTTGCATGAAAAACTTGCATGCAACTTGCATGAAAAACTTGCATGCAACTTGCATGAAAAACTTGCATGAAAAACTTACATGCAAGTTGCATGAAAAACTTGCATGCAACTTGCATGAAAAACTTGCATGTAACTTGCATGAAAAACTTGCATGAAAAACTTGCATGCAAGTTGCATGAAAAACTTGCATGTAAGTTGCATGAAAAACTTGCATGCAACTTGCATGAAAAACTTGCATGCAACTTGCATGAAAAACTTGCATGCAACTTGCATGAAAAACTTGCTTGCAAGTTGCATGAAAAACTTGCATGCAACTTGCATGAAAAACTTGCATGCAACTTGCATGAAAAACTTGCATGCAGCTTGCATGAAAAACTTGCATGCAACTTGCATGAAAAACTTCCATGAAAAACTTGCATGCAACTTGCATGAAAAACTTGCATGCAACTTGCATGAAAAACTTGCATGCGAGTAGCATGAAAAACCTGCATGCAACTTGCATGAAAAACTTGCATGCAACTTGCATGAAAAACTTGCATGCAACTTGCATGAAAAACTTGCATGCAACTTGCATGAAAAACTTGCATGCAACTTGCATGAAAAACTTGCATTCAACTTGCATGAAAAACTTGCATGCAACTTGCATGAAAAACTTACATGAAAAACTTGCATGCAACTTGCATGAAAAACTTGCATGCAACTTGCATGAAAAACTTGCATGCAACTTGCATGAAAAACTTGCATGCAACTTGCATGAAAAACTTGCATGAAAAACTTGCATGCAACTTGCATGAAAAACTTGCATGCAACTTGCATGAAAAACTTGCATGAAAAACTTGCATGCAACTTGCATGAAAAACTTGCATGCAACTTGCATGAAAAACTTGCATGCAAGTTGCAAGAAAAACTTGCATGCAAGTTGCATGAAAAACTTGCATGCAACTTGCATGAAAAACTTGCATGCAACTTGCATGAAAAACTTGCATGCAACTTGCATGAAAAACTTGCATGAAAAACTTGCATGCAACTTGCATGCAACTTGCATGAAAAACTTGCATGCAAGTTGCATGAAAAACTTGCATGCAACTTGCATGAAAAACTTGCATGCAACTTGCATGAAAAACTTGCATGCAAGTTGCATGAAAAACTTGCATGCAACTTGCATGAAAAACTTGCATGCAACTTGCATGAAAAACTTGCATGCAACTTGCATGAAAAACTTGCATGCAACTTGCATGAAAAACTTGCATGCAACTTGCATGAAAAACTTGCATGCAACTTGCATGAAAAACTTGCATGCAACTTGCATGAAAAACTTGCATGCAACTTGCATGAAAAACTTGCATGAAAAACTTGCATGCAACTTGCATGAAAAACTTGCATGCAACTTGCATGAAAAACTTGCATGCAAGTTGCATGAAAAACTTGCATGCAAGTTGCATGAAAAACTTGCATGCAAGTTGCATGAAAAACTTGCATGCAAGTTGCATGAAAAACTTGCATGCAACTTGCATGAAAAACTTGCATGCAACTTGCATGAAAAACTTGCATGCAAGTTGCATGAAAAACTTGCATGCAACTTGCATGAAAAACTTGCATGCAACTTGCATGAAAAACTTGCATGAAAAACTTGCATGCAACTTGCATGAAAAACTTGCATGCAAGTTGCATGAAAATCTTGCATGCAACTTGCATGAAAAACTTGCATGCAACTTGCATGAAAAACTTGCATGCAGCTTGCATGAAAAACTTGCATGCAACTTGCATGAAAAACTTGCATGCAACTTGCATGAAAAACTTGCATGCAACTTGCATGAAAAACTTGCATGCGAGTAGCATGAAAAACTTGCATGCAAGTCGCATGAGAAACTTGCATGCAACTTGCATGCAACTTTCATGAAATACTTGCATGAAAAACTTGCATGCAAGTTGCGTGAAAAACTTGCATGCAACTTGCATGAAAAACTTGCATGTAACTTGCATGAAAAACTTGCATGAAAAACTTGCATGCAAGTTGCATGAAAAACTTGCATGTAAGTTGCATGAAAAACTTGCATGCAACTTGCATGAAAAACTTGCATGCAACTTGCATGAAAAACTTGCATGAAAAACTTGCATGCAAGTTGCATGAAAAACTTGCATGCAACTTGCATGAAAAACTTACATGCAACTTGCATGAAAAACTTGCATGCAGCTTGCATGAAAAACTTGCATGCAACTTGCATGCATTTTGCATGAAAAACTTGCATGCAACTTGCATGAAAAACTTGCATGCAACTTGCATGAAAAACTTGCATGCAACTTGCATGAAAAACTTGCATGAAAAACTTACATGCAAGTTGCATGAAAAACTTGCATGCAACTTGCATGTAACTTGCATGAAAAACTTGCATGAAAAACTTGCATGAAAAACTTGCATGAAAAACTTGCATGCAAGTTGCATGAAAAACTTGCATGTAAGTTGCATGAAAAACTTGCATGCAAGTTGCATGAAAAACTTGCATGCAACTTGCATGAAAAACTTGCATGCAACTTGCATGAAAAACTTGCATGCAGCTTGCATGAAAAACTTGCATGCAACTTGCATGAAAAACTTGCATGCAACTTGCATGAAAAACTTGCATGCAACTTGCATGAAAAACTTGCATGCGAGTAGCATGAAAAACTTGCATGCAACTTGCATGAAAAACTTGCATGCAACTTGCATGAAAAACTTGCATGCAACTTGCATGAAAAACTTGCATGCAACTTGCATGAAAAACTTGCATGCAACTTGCATGAAAAACTTGCATGCAACTTGCATGAAAAACTTGCATGCAACTTGCATGAAAAACTTGCATTCAACTTGCATGAAAAACTTGCATGCAACTTGCATGAAAAACTTGCATGCAACTTACATGAAAAACTTGCATGCAACTTGCATGAAAAACTTGCATGCAACTTGCATGAAAAACTTGCATGCAAGTTGCATGAAAAACTTGCATGCAACTTGCATGAAAAACTTGCATGCAACTTGCATGAAAAACTTGCATGCAACTTGCATGAAAAACTTGCATGCAACTTGCATGAAAAACTTGCATGCAAGTTGCATGAAAAACTTGCATGCAAGTTGCATGAAAAACTTGCATGCAACTTGCATGAAAAACTTGCATGCAAGTTGCATGAAAAACTTGCATGCAAGTTGCATGAAAAACTTGCATGCAACTTGCATGAAAAACTTGCATGAAAAACTTGCATGAAAAACTTGCATGCAACTTGCATGCAACTTGCATGAAAAACTTGCATGCAAGTTGCATGAAAAACTTGCATGCAACTTGCATGAAAAACTTGCATGCAACTTGCATGAAAAACTTGCATGCAGC
The DNA here is from genome assembly GCA_947049315.1 of Epistrophella euchroma. Taxonomy (NCBI): domain Eukaryota; kingdom Metazoa; phylum Arthropoda; class Insecta; order Diptera; family Syrphidae; genus Epistrophella; species Epistrophella euchroma. The sequence continues at coordinate 125,180,205 of OX346246.1, forward strand.
TTGCATGAAAAACTTGCATGCAACTGGCATGAAAAACTTGCATGAAAAACTTGCATGCATTTTGCATGAAAAACTTGCATGCAACTTGCATGAAAAACTTGCATGCAACTTGCATGAAAAACTTGCATGAAAAACTTGCATGCAAGTTGCATGAAAAACTTGCATGCAACTTGCATGAAAAACTTGCATGCAACTTGCATGAAAAACTTGCATGCAACTTGCATGAAAAACTTGCATGCAACTTGCATGAAAACTTGCATGAAAAACTTGCATGCAAGTTGCATGAAAAACTTGCATGCAACTTGCATGAAAAACTTGCATGCAACTTGCATGAAAAACTTGCATGCAACTTGCATGCAAGTCGCATGAGAAACTTGCATGCAACTTGCATGCAACTTTCATGAAATACTTGCATGAAAAACTTGCATGCAAGTTGCATGAAAAACTTGCATGCAACTTGCATGAAAAACTTGCATGCAAGTTGCATGAAAAACTTACATGCAACTTGCATGAAAAACTTGCATGCAACTTGCATGAAAAACTTGCATGCAACTTGCATGAAAAACTTGCATGCAACTTGCATGAAAAACTTGCATGCAACTTGCATGAAAAACTTGCATGCAACTTGCATGAAAAACTTGCATGCAACTTGCATGAAAAACTTGCATGAAAAACTTGCATGCAAGTTGCATGAAAAACTTGCATGCAACTTGCATGAAAAACTTGCATGCAACTTGCATGAAAAACTTGCATGAAAAACTTGCATGCAACTTGCATGAAAAACTTACATACAACTTGCATGAAAAACTTGCATGCAACTTGCATGAAAAACTTGCATGCAACTTGCATGCAACTTGCATGAAAAACTTCCATGCAACTTGCATGAAAAACTTGCATGAAAAACTTGCATGCAACTTGCATGAAAAACTTACATGCAACTTGCATGAAACACTTGCATGCAACTTGCACGAAAAACTTGCATGCAACTTGCATGAAAAACTTGCATGCAACTTGCATGCAACTTGCATGAAAAACTTGCATGCAACTTGCATGAAAAACTTGCATGCAACTTGCATGAAAAACTTGCATGCAAGTTGCATGAAAAACTTGCATGCAAGTTGCATGAAAAACTTGCATGCAACTTGCATGAAAAACTTGCATGAAAAACTTGCATGCAACTTGCATGAAAAACTTACATGCAACTTGCATGAAAAACTTGCATGCAACTTGCATGAAAAACTTGCATGCAACTTGCATGCAACTTGCATGAAAAACTTGCATGCAACTTTCATGAAAAACTTGCATGCAACTTGCATGAAAAACTTGCATGCAACTTGCATGAAAAACTTGCATGAAAAACTTGCATGCAAGTTGCATGAAAAACTTGCATGCAACTTGCATGAAAAACTTGCATGAAAAACTTGCATGCAACTTGCATGAAAAACTTACATGCAACTTGCATGAAAAACTTGCATGCAACTTGCATGAAAAACTTGCATGCAACTTGCATGCAACTTGCATGAAAAACTTGCATGCAACTTTCATTAAAAACTTGCATGCACCTTGCATGAAAAACTTCCATGCAACTTGCATGAAAAACTTGCATGCAAGTTGCATGTAAAACTCACATGAAAGTTTCATCAAAAAATGTGAATTCTGAGCTTAAAAAATATTGTTTTGAACAAAAATTCAGTTTTACGCAAACTCAAAATTAAACTATCGCTCTGTGAAATTGGCCATCAGAAAATTAATGATTGCCAATTATATGTAGGTACCCCCTTCTGTTTTAATTAGGATGCCAAAGCCACAACAAACATTCCTTCGTCCCCTAAAGCGCCATTCAAAATATTACCAATTCAATCAAACTAAATGGCATTCACATATCACATGGACACATGTTGAGTGCAAAAAGGTTAAAATCTTTGCCATTACAGCTCCCCCCCTCTAAAATCGTTCACCTGATGCGATTGCGCGCTATTTCCAAATCACCTCACTCGGATAAAAGCAAATAAATTCCATCGATCCGCATCGAGAGATAACTGCCGAAGGGCAAACAAATGCGCTCTGTCCAAAACCTCTGGAACCAGCCAGCCATATGTGCGAGGAAAATCTGTACTAATGACTTTTGAGGTGATTTTTTTGATTTGATCTTTATTTAGCCTCAGCTATTTATAACAATTTTAACTTAAAACTAGTTAAAAGAAAAAACTTAACAATTCACAATATATAGTTTTTACAATTAGGTATAGTTCGAATCTATGTATAATTTGATTTTACATATGCGATCAGTTTATTTTTAAATAAAATTACATTATTTTCTGACTTTAAGTCTAATGGCAGATTATTAAATAGTTTAAAACCTTTATGGTAAAGAATATTTTGAGATCTATTTGTTCTGAAGAACGGGAGTCTAAAATCTCCTATATTTCTTAAATTATATGAGTGAACATCAGATACATATACGATTTCATTATAAAGATAATTAGGTAGCATATTATTTTTCATTTTGAATATAAAAAGAAGTACATTCATTATTGTTCTTTGCCTAATAGTAAGCCATTTCAAAGTGTCTAGCATAAATTGTATATGAGTTAATCTACCGCACATCAAAATACATCTCATTCCTCTGTTTTGTAATTTTTGCAGCCTATCTGACATTTGACTAGATCCTAAAAATAGTATTGTTGAACAATATTCAAAGTGTGGTTTAATCATTACATTGTAAATCTTTATTGCACAAACTAGTGATACTTTACTCCTTATTCTCTGAAAAAAACCAATTTTTTTAGCAATTTTATTACATATGTAGTTTATGTGACTTTCAAAAGTTAATTTTTTATCTATAAGAACTCCTAAGTATTTTATTTCATTAACTATTTCAATTGCTTCTTCACTAATTTTAATATTTTGAACAGAGTTTCCATTTATTATAATAGCTTTTGATTTTGCAGTATTAAGCTTCAGTTTATTCATTTTAAAATATATCTCAATATTTTTTAAATCTAAATTAAGTTGATTGATGCACTCTTCCGCAGAACTTCCGGAAACATAAAGCAGAGTATCATCCGCAAACAGCCTAGCCTTTGCATGTCTGAGTACACTTTCTAAATCGTTAATATAAATTATGAAAAGAAGAGTCCCCAACACAGCTCCTTGCGGTACACCCAGGGTAACAGTCAGAACTTCCGAAAATTCATTCGCAACTTTGGTTCGCTGGGTTCTGTTTGACAAATAACTCTTGAACCATTCAAGTTCAACTCCTTGAACACCATATCTTTTCATTTTCTCAAGCAAAATATTTCGATCAATAGTTTCGAATGCCCTTTGTAAGTCCAAAAACACCGCCACTACAACCTTCTTGTCTTGAACCTCCGTTTTCCATTGTGCTACTACGAGATTCAGTAGTGATTCACAACTGTGCTGTTGTCTGAACCCTGACTGGTAGTCCGTTAGATAATGGTTGGCTTCCATATAATTTTGAAGTTGTTTATGTACCACTTTCTCAAGAATCTTACTCTCCGTCATAAGCATGTTGACCGGGCGAAATTCTGCTGGGTTAACAGTTTTTTTAATCTTTTCTATCGGCACCACTATTGATTCCTTCCAGTGGCTAGGAAAAATACCGGTACGTAACGATTCGTTTATTATATTTAAAAAACAGGGTCCAATAATATCCAAAGCACACAGCATCATCTTTGTGGACAGACCGTTGTAATCTCTTTTACTATTCATGCTTTTCATAATAACAGTTACTTCATTCATGGTGATTGGTTTAAATTTAAAATTGTTTATATTGTTTATATTTATCAAATTGGTATACTGTTCAAAAGGTATTCCGTCATTTATCTCCTCCACACTCTTAACAAAAAATATGTTCAGTTTGTTAGCAATATCAGTCTTATTTTTAATCACATCTCCACCGCATTTTATTTCCTTAATTTCACTTTTTTCTTCATTCAACACTAAAGATTTTATCGTTCTCCACATTGTTTTTTGATCTGACGATTGATCAATCTTTCTAGCAATAAAATTATTTTTAGCTATCTGTAGTTCACTCACGTATTTGTTTCTATAAAGCCTATAAGCCCTCCAGTCACTTAGGTTACCTGTGAAAACAGCTCTTTGGTGTAGCTGTATTTTCATTTGCTTCATATTGAAAAGATTTTGGTTAAACCAACTGAAATTACCATTCGTTTCACTAATTGATCTTGTTATCAACATTTTCCCTAAACTATTTTTTAATTTCACACTGAAAGATTTTGCAATGTCATTAACTTCACTGTAATTAATATTAGCTATCCCATTCATGGTAAGTTCTCTTCGAAAAACGTTATCTTTAAATATTAATGATTGGATAGTTTTTTTAGTACATATTTTATTAATAAAGCTTGTATCAATAAAAATTTCTAAGGATTCATGGTCACTGATTTTATAGTTTTTGTTTACTTTTGCCTGTATTTTATCATGATTCGTTATGACATAGTCTATTAATGTAGATGAATTTTGTGTAATCCTCGTTGCTTCAGTCACTATTTGTTTAAATGAAAAGTCCGATATATTTTCAAAAATTTGCCTTTTATGCGTACTATTCGAAAACCAATCTATATTGAAATCCCCCATTATAATAACTTCGGCATATGAAGAGCAAAGATCTTCTATTTTATTTGCAAAAAAATCACAAAAAATTTGTTCGGGTGAATTTTGCCTATGAGGAGATCTATATACCGCCACTAATATCATGATAATGTTATTTAACGTCACTTTTATTACAAGCCACCAAATCATTTTACCAATTGCTATATTACAAATTTCTTCGACTTGCCATTCAGGTTTAATATAAAACAGAACACCTCCGGTATGATTAGAAACACTGTCACATCTTAGAATTTTATAGTTTAATAGCTTTAACTCAGAGTCCTGTATATCCGCTGTTAAGTGTGTTTCAGTAGCGCAAATAAAATCGAAATCATTTTTCACTGCTATCACCTCTAATTGAGTTAAATTAGTTCGAATTCCCCCGATATTTAAATAAAAACACTTTACAGATGATGCTAATTGCTAATAAATTATTCTTTCATTTTCAATTTTTAGCTTGCGCTGAAGGGTACGACAGCAATTATCCCTGCAGTCATGGTTTATGTCTATATCACTTAAGTTAAGTCGTTCCTTTGCCTTTTTACAATTGACACACTTTTTGTTTTCATTTAAACAATCTTTGAACAAATGTCCCTCTTCACCGCACTTCGCACATATCTGGAAACTCTCTTTACAATGAGTAGATGTATGGTTGAATCCCCAACATTTAAAACATCTCAGAACTGACAAGCTTTCATACACCGAGCACCTATCCCACTCTATGTTTATTTTTTGTAAGCTCATTACCTTTTCAAAACCTTTTCCGTCTATTTCAATTAATGCGTTAAAAAATCGCTCGTTCTTAAATGATTTGTATACTTTAATACACTTGATATTGTCGCACTCTATATTGTTTTGTTTTTTTATGGCTTCAATTATTTTATCTCCTTCCATATTTTCACTCAATCCCGTAATTAAAATTTTAGGTAAACGCATTTTCGGCAAGTGCACATCATATTTCTCACTCAATTTCTCTTTCATTTCGTTAGCTAATTTTGATCGCGCCTCATTGTTTTCACACCGTATAGCAACCGCTCCGTCTTGCCTATTGAGGATTGCACTCACACCTACACTTAGGTCTGATGGTTTAATTTTTTCTTTAATTTCACTCTTCGTTTGCTCACTCTCTTGCTTCGCTTTTGGTTTTAATATAACTGGTGCACTCACTCCCACTGACTTCTTTAATTGCTCAGCGTATGTGCCTTTACTTTTTTCACTAGATTTAATTTCCTTTACTAAATCTTTTCCAATCTCTTTCACACTTTCTAAGACTGAATTATTATTATTTGTCATCTCTCTTACATCACTACATATCTTCTCACTTTGTTCTTTAAAAGACTTACTGAAATTATTCACTTTTCTTATCTCTTCTACACTCTTTTCACACATTATTTGGGCATTTTTCATTTCATTAATTCTCTTGGTATACCCCTCTTCGATCGCTTGCAGTAGATTCATAATTTCCCGTTTGTTATTGTCTATAGCACTTTCAAATTCATTTTTATATTCTTTTAAATATTCACTATTTCTTTCAACCGCCGCCGACATATCTTTTAAAGCGAAATCCACATTATGAATATACAAAATACAGTCGCCGCATAAAAATCTAATGTTTTCACACGTCTCCAACGCATTTGCAGTGTAGGAATCGAAACCACAACAATTGGCCGCGACGTGGAACATTTTATTGCACACGCCCGCACATCTAATTCCCGTTTCACCGCGAATTGCTTTTCTGCATTTTCTGCAATTATTTTCCATTTAAGACAGCAAATCTTATCCACAACCAATTCAAAACTTGTAGACTTTTGCTGGTTGAAAATAAATCAAATAAAAATATCAATTAAATAAGTTTTTCCCTTTAAATCACTCTGATCACTTGAAACACGTCTATCTCTTACGGAATCTCTCTTGTGATGCACATATGGCTGGACCTGCGCAACATCATCTTTCTGCATCCATACTCTTCTTGGCCCTGTATCACCCATAAGATGTTGCTGATCTAAGGCTAAAGGAATAAAAGATTTGAGGATAATCAAATGATGGGAGAGAACAGCTTTGGAGTTAGAGGTTGCCACGCATGTGCAGAGCTATATGTGTCCAATGCCCATATATGTGCCAATTTGAGGAGTTGAAATTGAACTGTGGCCAATTGTTGAGTCTCGTATAAAGTTGGAAATTTTCATGCCTCCGGGTCAAATGTGGTCCACCTAAGCTATGTTTCTCTTCCCTAGTCTTTCTGTACATCACTCTCATATGTCATGTAGTGTTACCCTTTATGCTTTTTAAGACTCGGAAAAAGTGAAAATATTCATTCATACATACATACATACATATGTACTATTTTTGATCGAATGAGACAGAATTAAGTTAAGGTTTATAAAAAGGTAAAGAATATTTTGAATAAGAACTCTCGATTTAAAACAAGCTTTGTTCGTGTATTGTCCAAAAATATGAATTTCTACACAATTTTTTTTTTTTATATGAACTTTGAAGTATTTTCGCTGAAAATTAGTAAAAGAAATCGTAGTTTTGGACAGTACACGAACAAAGCTAATATATTTTTTTTTTTGATTCTAAATACATACATAAATATTTCATCGAAAATTTAGCTATATACGCAATATGTGTTGACTTTCTGAAGTCAAAATGACGTAAAATTATATCCCAAGGTTGTCAAGTCATATAATTATCAATGCAGATGCGGAATACTCTCATTGCGTTGACAGCTGCTGAAAGGAATTTTAGCGATTTCTTAATCAATCACCATCTGCAGTAGAATATTTGGGAAAAGATGGGGAATTGTACACAGCCATAATAAGACCAATTTTGACGTACGCCTGTTTGGTTTGGTGGCCAGCCTTAAGGTAGAACTATAATTGTTGGAACGCAGCGTACGCAGCCGTACGAAACCGCACGAATACAAGTAATTCAATAGACGCACACATAATTGCGTTTTGTTACGTTTCGTTCATTTTATCTTTCGGAGGGGAAGAGCGCTTCTCGAGCGCACCTTACGGAAGAAAATTGACAGCTACATGTAAATTGTTGTAGTACACTAGTCTCGAATCTCTCGTGCATTATGGTTTACGTGTGCATTTGACGTTTCGGAAGGAAATTTTTCATTCGTTTATGACATTAGTTTCCGACAGCGTCCACCTATTATAGTTCGACCTTTAGACAAGGCAACCAATCTTCAAATCATGACTAAGATTCAAAGACTTGCGAGAATTGGTACGACCAGTGCCATGAAAACTACACCAACCGCAGCCCTGGAAACTTTCCTTTCGTTAGCCCCACTCGATTTGTTTACGAGAGAAATGGTGGCCAATAGTGCTTTACGACTTAGACAGTGCCTTTTTGGGCATAAAACAATTCTAAACATTAAAGACAAAGCCATTCAAACAGACTATTTAAAACCGCAAAATAATATCCAGTAGCCCTAACAGACATTCCTTCCAGAGACCATTGGGCTGAAAACCGGGTCATAAACGTTGATTATATTTCTGTCTTCACAGATGGCTCCAAGATCAGGCATTTTTTCAGAAAACCCATCCTTAGATAGGTCAATAAAACTTTCAAATTTCTGCACTGTCTTTCAAGCAGAAGTGTTTGCAGTTTGTGAGGCTGCAAAATCTCTTGCTACATGTGAATTATCAAACAGGAATATAGATAAATTTATTGACAACCAGGCGGCAATAAAAGCCATTTCCTCATTCGTCACAAAGTATAAACTGGTGAACCGTTGCCGTAACGAGTTGAAATTACTCAATGCAACAAACACAGTTACCCTCCGGTGGGTCCCAGGACACCGCGATATACATGGGAATGAAATGGCGGATGAACTGGCCAAAAACGGATCATCTCTTGATCCGAGCCAAACTGAATCCTCTGTATTCACGCCACTGGTACAAGAAAAAAGTAGAATTCGACAGAGCTTCCGAAAGGTCGCAAACGACAGATGGTCAACAATTGATATACATGTCGGGTGCGAGGAACCTATGGCCGGATATATCTAAGGAAAAAACAGATAACCTACTTAAACTAAGCAGACCTCAACTGTCTCTCTTGGTTGGAATCCTAACGGGTCACAGATCAATGGGAACCCACATGAGCAGAATGGGTATTGCGACATCTGACTTATGCAGAGGGTGTTATGACGAAGAGGCGGAGGAAGGCTCTTATCACTTCCTTTGTGAGTGCTCCAGCTTAGCAAGAACCAGAAAGACGACCATCGGAGAATAATTTTTCGACGAATTGGGCTACATCTCAAGTTTCCCAGAATTCAAGATGGTTCAGGGAAGCACCCATACCTAACCCGTAAGCTCCAATAACTCATTTCCTTTCCTGTCCTTATATTTGTAGGTACCTACCCTTCTTATATTCTGGGAAGCACAATGGATCCACTGAGATCCGAGTGGGATGATGCGGTTTGCCCTATCATCACCCCTTCAAACCTTACCTAACCTAATCAATCAACATCGTTCCCCATCCCTTCACACTGACTTAGGCTAGGCACGCAGTTGCGAATTTAAGTCGTTGCGATTAAAAAATCGCGATAGCATCAATTTCAGTAGTTTACGCATCGCAATTTCTCGGTCGCAAGTGCGGTCACTAACATTTCAAATTGCAATGTCACACGAACTTCTTTTTGGACGCGCGGACGTAATATTTTACTAAGTTAGTTCCTTTTCTTTGGTTGATAAATCAAATTAATATAGAATTAGTAGATGAAAATTCAAAAATGGCACCTACCGCCTTCCCTGTTCTAATGAGCCCTATAAAATGTATAACATTTTTGTAGAGGGGAGTTGGGGTAGTAACAATGTGGAATATTGTTTTTCAAAATTCTGAAAATTTTCATCAACTTTTGAATTAAGAACACTTTTTTGTTTAAAAACTTATTAAATAACCTCCATTGCCTCTCTTGTTAGGTTTATGCCTATAAAATTACTAGCAGAATTTTAGGCAAGGGTTCAGGGAATAACTTTGCATAATTAGTTTCTCAAATTTCTAAAATTTTACATCAACTTTTCAATTTAGAATGCCAAGAACCGAATTCAATTGCTCTCCCATTACGTTTTTAGGGTAGAAGGGGGTACCCCTCCTCAAAAACACAATTGTAGCCTGACATTTTATCTTTATTTTAAGATCTTAACCTTGAAAATCGGATCACTACAACGAGAGATATAATTTTTTGAAAAAAAGCTTAACTTTGAAAATTTCAACAATTTTGCACCTATTTCTCGACTAAATTAAAATTAAGATTGTGAGGCTTGTGGTGCACGTAAAATATCAAATGAAGTATCAAAATAATCGTTTGTTTTCCTGACATTCCGAATAAGAAAAAACCAAATTAAGCAATGCATGCATTTGATGAGATATGAGTTCATAGAACAAGAAAAATAAATAAATAAATTTGATGGCACAACACAGCTCATGAAGAACTAGGGCCTAGTGACTTACAACTCTCAACCATTCCTGTGTGCGTGTCTGCAGGAATGGAGGGGACTTAACGAGCGGCACTTTTCTGTGACAGGAGATACTCTTGGAGGATTTGTCAATTCCTCGCAAGAGGCAGTAGCCGTTTTTTCTTTTAAATAAATAGGTGACGAGGCTGGGGATCGAACCTTAGACCTCCGGCATGACAGTCCATCGCACTAACCATCACGCCACGGCTACTACTTCATAGAACAAGGCTTATAAATAATATTGCCGTTATCTCAGCTCAACGGTACTTTAGGAACTCAATTTTTTTAATTTAATTTTGGATACATTATTTCTTTTATCTGTGAAAAGTTCAACAATATCTATTGACCCACTAAAAAGATAAAAATAAAAAACACAAAAAAAAGCCATCTAAAAATTATCTGGAAGAGCGTCCACCTGGACGCTCGTGTGACCATACTAATTTGCGACAGTACCCCTCATGCCGTTTTACAATCTGCGCGGCATGAGAGTCAAACAGTCGACAAAGTTGGACGCGCGGACGAAACCAATAAGTGGACGCTCGTGTGTCCATTCCTAAAAGTTTTCTTGGTTCTCAGGACGTACTTCCAAATGGACGCGCAGAAAAAGACGCTCGTGTGGCATTAGCCTTAACGTCGCGTTGTGTGATATACTTAGTCAAACGTAAACAAAGCGATTGATATTTGCTCATGTCCACTCCACGTTAAAGTTCAAAGTACTCGGATGTGGTCAAGTCATGTGACCGTCATAGTTTTTATCAGCCGACCTGGGGGAATCTATTTATAAGTTAACCGGATAGATTCTACCACGAAATTTGAGTTATGTATATGTGTAAGCGCATTGAAACTAAAAGGTGAAAACCGCCTTGATTGCAAAAAGCAAGTCAAAGCATTTTGCGACGGCATTGACTGACTGGCTTCATTTGTGTGATCGTCAAACGTCAATGTTTCATGCATTGACACAGTTTACGTTGAAAGTAGGTACTTAATTACATTGACGATAATTTTAGTGACTTCAATAACTCAACGCGTTGACTATTTACGCTGCCCGTCTTATCATAGCCTTAGACTGTAGCCGAACAGCCAAACAGAATAAATTTATGATCATTTTTTTATCTTCCGTGTATCATTATTAAATGATGTTTACCGTTTTATTTATGTTAACAAATCTGTACCATAATATTGTTAGATATCATAAGATATCATCATTCCAGATATTTTTGATATAAAAAATAAAATAAGATCAACAAATTCTCCTTACTTGATAATCGCACAACGGTAACACTAAACTGCAACAATACGTTCGTGCGTCCTTCGCTGCCATCGCGCCGCGCCCGTCGCGCACTGTTTTGTCTGTGAGAGTGGCATTCATGAGAATTTATGAAGTCTTTAAATTGTGTCCATTGAGCACAAATACAAAGTTTCTTTGTTATAGAGAGAGTAGGTATGTAAAAATGTGTGTTTGTTATTGCTGAATAGTAAACTTTATGAGAAACTTCATTTATAGTTGGGGAATTTTATTTGCAATCAATGGAAGAATAATAATTAAACCATTATTTGTTGCACAATATCATCACGGTTTAGGTTAACGAATATAACTACCTTTACCTTGGCATATCTGGTTTAAGTTACAAGTTTTTGATATAAGACATCACAAATTTCAAATGTTTAGTTTGCACTTAACTTAAAGTTGGGGTCAGAAACAGAATCCCGAAATCTCTAAGTCGTGAAAACTATGAATTTAGATAACCCGAAAATCCAGAATCCCGAAATCTAAATATTCACAAATTATATAAAATAAAAAAACATGCGAATTTTTCCCGATTTAAATTTCGCAAACATAAATAAGAAAACGCTGCAAGATGAAAGAGATAAAAAATTGAATGTAAAAGAAAGTTCTTTTTTTATTCGCCTACAGCCTACAGTCCACTTAAACTATACAATTCATACATATCATCGGATCCTCTTAATTCATCTTTAACACCAAGACTCCACAGGAGATAATTCATCTCAGAATGTTCATCTTGACATGAAATGTCTTGTGGAGTCGCGATTTCTAATCTTATGATATGATGTCAGCGATCTATGTCTGATATTTTATCTTGACATGGATCTCTGGCATGGACTTTGACAGATGGTTGTTTTTTGCTGCTTTATGTCTAGAAATGTCATTTTTGTCTCATTATTTTGTGTCTTTTCATGGAAGTGGTGTTCGCTGTATTTGCGGGTAAATTTTTGTTTCATTTTTGTGAATACCTAATTTCGTTTAAATTGCGTTCGTTTAAATTATTTTGTAGTTTTTGAAAGTTTCATTTTAGTCCAGTCAACGAAGACTCAAACTCATAAAATAAATGAAATAAATCGTGTAGTCTGGATTATTTTTTTAAGTGGTAGGGGTGACCCCCAGGTACAACATACTAAAAGTCCCCAGCCCAGACCCGCGAGCTTTAGCCAGGAGAGGGGGGTAAAAATCCCTTTTTGTACTATTTCGTAAATATTTCGAAAACCAAGCGTTTAAGAAAAGTGTACAACACAAAATGAAAGTAAATTAAATTTGCTACACCTCTAGCGAAAATATGAACAAACCTTTTCTGTAGCAAATTTAATTTACTTTCATTTTGTGTTGTACACTTTTCTTAAACGCTTGGTTTTCGAAATATTTACGAAATAGTACAAAAAGGGATATTTACCCCCCTCTCCTGGCTAAAGCTCGCGGGTCTTGGCTGGGGACATTTAGTATGTTGTACCTGGGGGTCACCCCAGGTACCACATAAAAAATAATCCAGACTACAGGATTTTTTGAACTTATTTATTTTTTCGTTACAACATTGACAGTTTGAATGTACTAATTACTCTACAGAAATAATTTTCTAAAAAAAATAGTAGCTTTCATAATTTTCAATTTTCTCTTAAACTAAAAGACTTATAGCCATATAGTTTTCAGTGTTCACCTAAGGATTAAAAACAGTATCAAACACTAAACGAAAATCTAGTACTTTGTAACAAAAAATTTTGAAAAAATATTATCATAAGTTAACTTTTTATTTTTTTTTTTTTAATTTTTGATTTAAAGTCAATTTTTTTCAAAAACTTTTAATTAAAATTACTTTCTTTAGCAGTGGAATAATAACATAAGTTTTTGCATTTTCAAAAAGCTATAGTAGAGCATTGTAGATGTTTCCGTTGTTTTTAAATGAGTATTTATGCACTTTGATCCAATTTTTTCAGAAAATGGTCCCTCCCGTATAAGTGGGGGCAACTAGACCCCCCCTCCTTAGCAAGTTTTTTTTAAATATATCTCTTTAAACTATTTCACAAAATATTGGTGAATTACTTGGAAATACATTGCATACTTCTTACCTTTGAAGATACAGTGTTTTTCATATCACAAAAAACACTGTATCAAATAAATTAAATAAGGATATTTTAACTTTCGCCACCTTCTTTAACCCTATACCTTCTTTCTCATCAAGTCAATGAAATTATCATGAATCGATACGTATTTACCTTTTCTCTAATTTCAGGGTTAATTCATCAAAAAACGTTAAATTTGATTAGTCTTTCTGTGTATTGTGTTTTTTTTTCTGTACTTTCCAGTTCACACTACTTTACCATATGCAAAACAAAGTAGATTTTTACTATTTAGACTAGGGTTCCCAACTTTCTTCGAAATCAAAGGAGGACAAATTTTTTCTAAATAAAAACAAAACAAAAACCTTTAAATATCAGTATAAATAAAATCCTCCCCGCCTGGAAAAACAATTTAATTTTAGATGAGGCCATAGAAAGCCTTACATAGCTTATTAAAAGGGACCAGCAAGGGTTACTATCAAAATCATACTAGGCCCTCACCTAGTTTTTATTTATTTTTACCTCGAGACAAAAATAATTTAAAAAAATGGTGTGTATTTGAGATTCGGTACTCGGATTTTTCGCTTACTGGTCTGATACGCTAACCACTTCTGGCTTTATTCGGAATACAAAAGTTCAATGTTGAAAATGAATAACTATTAATATAGAGGGTTATTTCTGATGGGACAGCAAACATTTTTCAAAGAGTTTTTACTATCAAGGGCCTATCGAGTATTTGCTACGTTTTCCTCGACGGAATTATCCTTACTGTAAATTTTTGGGGGCCTTGGTTACACTTGGAAAAACATAAATAATATGAAAAAGGTATAAAAAATATGGAAATAGAAATACAAATTTTATTAACTGATCTCTATAATACACTGGATAGCGCATCCATACAAGAAAGTTGAAGCCACTTGAGAATTGTTATAATGTTGAGTTGCCTATTTTTTTGTATAACGGTATAACTGTATAACATAATGAAATGCAAAATTTTTTACAAAATTGCAACTAAAATATTTTAAATTCACTTTTACAATTATTTTAAATTACAAAAAATCAAATTTAAAAACAAGTGATGGTTCTTTTGCTTTTTTTTCTTAGAAATTCCACTTTGGTTTTTGCCCCTCTTCGGTTGAAGTAGAATTTTTGAGATCTTAGCAACTTGAACTGGCCTTCTCAGCCTCACTGAACATACCTAAAGTGTTGAGTTGCCTACGTACTTGTCATCTTCAATTGGAAGTAGAAAAACTGTTATATTTTGTAGGGAATCCACTATCCAGTGTATTATAGAGATCAGTGATTTTATTATGTAATTCCTTATGATGAGAAAACAAAATTATAAATAAAATCATAAAAATTTTTCAAGATTTTGAGGAAAATTTTAAGTTTTTGCAAAACTTTTATTATTCATAGTTTGAACTATATTTCGAAGCCTAGAATTTTTGGCAAAAATTATGAGTTTTTTTCATGCACATAGAGCGAGTGCATGAAATAAATTGATCCTGCGATATACGTAGGACGTAGCAGCAGTAATACATAAGAAACTACATTTACCGTTGAGAAAAAGTATAGTTGAATATGTTTAGACGAGTGACAAAATTTCATTAGTTGTGTCATTTTATTCCTATTTTTCGTCATAAAGCAAGATTATGATATATTAGGTCATAAAGCAGGATTATGGCAAACAAATGATATAAAATGATAGAAATAGTGACATTTTTACACACAAAACCCCAAAGGTATATACTTATCAATCATTGATTATATTCTTCAGATTTTTGAAAAAGGAGGACATTTTTTAGTGAGGAAGGACGGGAGGACAAAAAGTTGAAAAGGAGGACTGTCCTCCCAAATAGAGGACAGTTGGGAACCCTAATTTAGACTGTCTAAAACTCTTAATATTTCGAAAAATGCTTTCATTCAATAAAATAAAAAAATATTATATCTAACACATTTTCAAGGTTTAAGGCTGACTTCCAATGGCGCGTTGTGCGTCGCTTTGACATATTTTTCTTTCAACACGAAAGTTCACACATAGAAGTGTTTACAATGACGCGTTGAGCATTAATGTTACGATTTGGCACCTAATAGCACGTCCATGTACACAAACCAATGTAACTTAAGCTACCTCAACGTTAAAGTTAAAAAAAAATCAACTTCAGCGCACGTTTTGACAATTCAACTTAGGTCGAATTCGTTTCAAAAAAAAAAATCGATTTGTCTATAAGAAAAAAATTATATTTCTCTTTTACAATTGATCAGGGTGTCATAATAATTTTATCAAAAAAGTATTTGCGCAAAAAATATAAGGGACAGCCTTCTAAATACAAGTCAATTTAGCATAAGACGATTTTCTGATTTATTAAGACTAGACCGGATGATAATTGGATTAAAATGTCGATTAAACTATCCGAAATTAAATTGTTTTACGTTTCCACAAAAAAAAATTATTTAAAATTTAAAAAAATGTTTAAAACGATTTGCAAGTAATTACACGTTTATTTCTAGATATACGTGTAACAATAAATACACGTGTACATACAAATACACGTGTTCATACACGAATAATTTAAATACACGTGTAACACGGGTGTGCATTATTAGTGGGCTCAATTTTTTTAGAAAATTCCCCCTACCTAAACGGTAGGGGCTACATAGCCCCCCCCCCCCTCCCATTCGATTTTTTCTTATATCTCGATCCAACCTACGCGCTTTGGTTTTTTGTCACACCTTAGGTGAATCACCCTGTATACTGGAAATCCTCATATTAAAATAATTCACTGTAGGACCTATTTCAGCGTTAGTTATCATTAACCTCTCTCATTGCCATGAGTCAGAAATATACAAAAACTTCTGATCTATACAGAATTTTACTTTTAGTTTTCAGTTTTGTAAAATTCGGCTTCTTCTTTTCCTAATTTATTTTAATCAATTTCCAAATGATTTAAACAGTTCTGTATTTTAAAAATCAAAGAGCCTATCCATTATAGGTTGTAACTTACACTGCTTTGCACTTATCAAGAAAAGAAACTTTAAACTATTGACAAACGACGCATGAGATTGGCTCATGCTATACCATCAAACATTGGTTTGGTTATCCACAAACTAACTTAAAATATCATTAGGAATTTATGAATAAACATGCGATGTGTTTCCTCCTCCCGGAAACTTGACTTTCTTTTTATGAACAAAAACCTTTGATAAACCTTTCAATAAACTATGTGCAACACTGGTAACATGATGAATTTGAAAGCCCAGCTCCTCCTGATACATAAACCAAATATAAATTTCCACTAATTCTTTAGATTCATCGATGAAAGAGTGGTCCTCAATCATCGACTGTTTTTTTTTTAAATTTATTAAACCTTCGCCCAAAAAGAGGAGTGAAATTTAATATTTCAGCATTAATCGACTTTAAAAGCAAGGTTTAAAAAAGTTTCCAATAAGAATCGATACATCCAGATCCAGTGACACTAACTACCGTTGACAGTTCGATGATATGCATCCCAGTGGCTATACAACACAAACCGACAAAGCCTCAGAATCTGTAGTTCAATTTAAATTCCATGTTGTGCTATGAATGTTTTAATTAATAGCAAGTCACGCAGACGCACGGATCCACTTAAGACCGAACAGGAGAATTCCATTGAGAGTCATAAACAAAGACACGTCGTTCTCGATTTTATAATAAAAGGGATGAGAATTTATGAATAGGTGGCACAAAACCATTAGGTAAACTATTCAACAAGAGCATAGATACAATTAGAGAGATATGACCATACAAATGGACACATATCACAATGGGAACAACGAAACGGTATACGATGACAGGAACAATATAAGAAATCTAGTCAGGTGCATTGTGCTGTGGTGTGCATGTGTCAGCTCATTAGTGACATCCTCAAGAGTCTCCTCAAGAGTCTGCATTCGAATCTGTGTTTGTCGCGCCACTGGTGATAAAGTTCCGCGAGGCAACTACATGTATGTCCCGCCCTCTCAGTATCTCAAAACCTATCGATTTCCAAAGAGTCTTGTCAAAAGGTTCTCTGTATCGAGAATTAAAAAAAAATCCCTGAAATTGATTCTTTTCTAAATTTATGTTTTGGTTATACACAGGTGAGTGTATTTCTGTTTTTAGATTGGACTCAGCGGTCTTTTGAAATAAACCGCAATAAAGTGAGACAACTATGAAAAAAATTTATAATAAGGTGACAAACTGTGATAGCTATTTGTGGCTTGTTTCCCTGAAATTATGATCTTAAATAGCTCAAGAAAAGTGACAAAAGTTAAAATATATGCACAACTAGATTGCACGAACTTTATTTTGTAGTTAAAAGCCATAATTTTATGATATCTTTTACGAAAGAATTAAAAAAAGTCTATACCTACTAAAAATATTGGCGCAACATTTTAGACGATTTAGTATGATGTTGAAGCATTTTTAGTACGATGCTATGTTAAAAACAGGCTTTTTCAAATTTTAAACAAGTTAGGATCATATTATCTCTTTAACATTTTACTAAAGTTAAAGTCGCCATATGCCTATTTTATCTTTTTAGTATCATACTAAATCCAAGTGTCATTTTAGCAGCAAAAATGGGTTGAACTGTCACTGTTTTAGGAGTGTTCAGCTAGAAAAATAGGTTTAGTATTATACTAGTTAGAAAATGTTTACAACTAAGAATATTTTAGTAAACAGTTTTTAAGTTAGAAAATTGTTAAGTAGTATCATGCTAACATCAGGCTGTTTAAAATTTTGCGCCAATAATTTTATGTTTGACTTTTTTTGTATTAAAAATAAAAATTATTTTCAAATCTTTTAAATGCAAAAATTTTGTTTAATTTACTCAGAAACATCAGATTACAAAATTATAAAAAAAAAATCGGTCCACCCATTCAAGTATATTCGCGAATAACTCGCAAATAAGTTATTTTTCTTTAAAAAACATCAAATGCATTATATCCGCAATGCGAATTTTTTGGCAAGAACCTGAGAGCTGATGAGACCAGTTTTCTTACTAACTTATTTGGTCACTACAGGTACGAGGTTTAATTAAAATCAAAGCGGCTTTACGCTTCTGAGAAAATTTTAAAAAATTATGAAATATTTGTATGACAGCTACCTGTTCTAGATGATATACAGCGTCTACTGTATAGTGAAGTAATTGAAACCAGGCATGTTTACTATATCGAGATTGCTCACTATTTCGAGAGAGAAGCTATAAAGGTTTTGCAGAGTAAAATAGTTTGTAACTATCTCCCTTAGTCAATTTAATAAAACTATGTCCTATCAGCCAATACATTTTCTTTCCACAGCTCCACAAAAAAGAAAAAAAATGCAATTTAGAGCAGATCAAGTGTATTTTGTGAAAATAGTTTTTTCATATTCGCAAACGGAAATTGTTTTTTTAAATATGTTTTTCTAAAAACTTTAACTTGTGCTGTTCTGTGCTCAAAAACTGATATTTAGAAGAGATACAAAAAATCCGATATTTGCAACTTTTACGAATAAAAAATTAAAATTGTGCTGAATTCTGTGTTGTGCTCACCATGTGCCGTAAATTTGTTTTTTTTTCCAAATGCAAATTTCACAGATGGACTCTTTTCTAAAAGTACGGTTTTCAACAAAAATTAACTTGGGCTATTTTGTGCACAAATGGCGGTGCTAACTTCACGCTTACTCTAAGAGCTGCAAAAATGAGAATATTTTCAAAAAAAATTAATTGAAAATCAAAAATGGCAGTGTTAACTTGATGCACATAAAAATAAACTGTTTCAAATTTCAAGCAAATTAGTCCTGCCTGAACAGAATGGAGACGGAGCGGCTGGAGCTGCCTACCTATGCATTGCGAAAAAATTACTAATAACAAAAAAAAAAAAAAAAAAAAACATACAGCATATATTGCTTTGTTTTTCAAAAACTGTACAGCTGCATTGTGGGTGAAAGTAATACAAATATTTTTATCCTCAAGGCTGTTTCACAATGCGACCAGGCTTGCCAGATTGGGCTATTTATCTTTTTCCAAAATTGCCGACAAAAATTTCAGTATGACAGCCCAATCATAATTGGGCTATAAATAGCCCAAATTTAATCTTGGGCTATATTTTATCATACAAAAAAATTATATAAATAAAACACTTTTCTCCCTCTAAACATACCCTTAATGATAATTCCCTTGGAGATAATTCCAAAAAGCAAGAAAACCCTAAAAAATATTCCAAATTTGGAGGAACAATGGAATAAGCTCCCACAGTTTGATTGGAGTTCGTTTTTTTTTCCCAAAATTTTGAAGAATTTTGAACTGAATTGGCTTTTAATGTCAAAAATATTTCGGATAAATTAGTTTTCGGGTATTTGTCGTATTTCGTAATACAATTGTTAACTTTGCATAACCAAGAAATCGATTAACTATACAGCATCGCTCGATACAATTATTCGTTTTGCGTATTGATGCTACGGTTTAAAAAATTTGCTGTAAAAATGTTTCATCCTTAAAAGATTTATGATGAGTAAATTGAACTAAACAAATTACCATCATTGTTATAACAATGACCACGAGGATAATGACAATAATTTTGATGAGGATATGACATTTATAGACTGGTTTTCAGCATTTAATCTGATAATATTGTTAACTCTTCTTTTTCTTATGAACTAATTTATTTTATTTTTCGTTATTTGTTTAAAAAAAATTTATTTTATTTTTCGTTAATAAAAATTTATTTTATTATTCATTGTTTTTTTTTTTTAAATAAAAACAAATTGTGATTGAAGTTATCAGAAATATTTTTTTTTTTTTTTTATTGGTATTGGGCTACTATTTGGGCTACTTTTTCAGCTCCGATTTTGGGCTACAAAAATTTTCAAATTGGGCTATGGAACTAGTTCAAGACATGGCAACCCTGAATGCGACAAAAAAACGAGACGTCCAGGGTGACGAGATCTCTTTGCAGTTGTTCTCACTTAGAATTTTAAGCATAAAAGAATTTAACATATAAGGCATTTCTCGTCGTCACGTTGCGTCTTTTTTTTTTTTTTTTTTCGAACTTTGTCACATGGACGTGACGACGAGAAATGCTTTATTATGTATTATTTCACTGTTTACAATTCTTTTTTAGGAGAGAACAACTGCGACGAGATTTCGTCACGCTGACGTCTGGTTTTCTCGTCGCATTGTGAAACAGCCTTCTTAAATTTGAAGTTGTAAATCAATTTTTTTTTTGTATCTCCAAAGCCAAGTTACACTAGCCTAGAACCATGAGAAGTGGGATCTGCTCCTGAATATTTTCTTGCATGCGATTTCCGGATTATTGGTGGTCAGTACAGTATATATGCAAGGAAAGGTTTTTTTTTTTATTCATTGGTATACTGACTTCAGGCAGTTGCAAATTGTTTTTCTTTGGGTTTAGAATGTATGGCAATTTAATTGTGTGACACAGCCACAAATTTTAAGTAGATAATTTAGTTTCAAAATAATAAGGGTATAGATTTTCTCGATCCGGTGCAACTGGTCTAGTATCATTGTAAAAGTGTAACATTTTCTTACACTTCAACATAAAAATATATACTTAAGTCAATCTTTCAACACTTTTGCACTTTTACTATAACTCGACTCTATCAGAAAACACGAGAGTGTAAAATTTGCGCTTGTGTATTTGATACCAAACGAAATGTCAATATTACTGTCAGCTTTTGTTCGTTTGTGTATTTTCTGGAGTATAACTAACGGAATAAAAAAGGGCGTTCACGATCTACTAAAAAAAATAAAATTTTGCAATTTTATTAGGAACACCTTCAATGATTCTCTGCGCCAAACTTATTATAGTGCGCACTTGACCATAATATTATCAAAATCGATTATCTAAGAACTTTATTGACGGTATTTTAAAACGTTTTTGCTAAACATTTTGTTTGCTAGATGCAGTGAAGTGACAGCGAGACGCATAATGCCCAAAACAGATGTGCAGCTTTTTCCAATGCAGCGAAAATAAATTTACACAGGTTCTTATGAAGGCTGACATATTCCAGGCTCTGCATGCAGCCTTTGCTGCATGATATCTCTATTTCTAAATTCGCTGCATGGGGAAAAAGCTGCACATCTGTTTTCGGCTTAAGAAAACGAAAAGTTCGTATACTGAAAAGAATATTGCATTCGTTTCAGTCACAATAGGTTGGTCTCTGTCCGTCCACTTTATATTAAAAATTA
Source organism: Epistrophella euchroma (assembly GCA_947049315.1). NCBI lineage: Eukaryota > Metazoa > Arthropoda > Insecta > Diptera > Syrphidae > Epistrophella > Epistrophella euchroma. The sequence continues at coordinate 125,201,869 of OX346246.1, forward strand.
CGTAAAGATCTTGTTTAAAGGTTTACAAAATCCAGCTCGTAAAAGAAATAAAATCGAATGACCATTGCTTGCGTTGAAATTACCATGAAAGGCAAGCATACAAATACACTTAACCGCAAAATTTTAAACAGCCTGATACTAAGGTATTAGCATGATACTACTTAACAATTTTCTAACTTTAAAACTCTTTACTAAAATATTCTTAGTTTTAAACATTTTCTAACTAGTATCATACTAAACCTATTTTTCTAGCTGAACACGGCTAAAACAGTGACAGTTCAACCCATTTTTGCAATTGTAGCTGCCAAAGTGACACTTGGATTTAGTATGATACTAAAAAGATAAAATAAGCATTTGGCGATTTTTACTTTAGTAAAATGTTATAAAGATAATACGATGTTTACTCGTTTAAAATTTGGAAAAGCCTGTTTTTAACCTAGCATCATACTAAAAATGCTTTAACCTAAATCGTCTAAAATTTTGCGCCTTAGTTTTTTAAGAATTTAAAATCAACATACAGTGTTGCCAGATAAAAAAAAAATTTCCCCCCAGAAAAATTTAAAAACCCCCCAGATTACCACATTTTAACAAAAAAAACCCCTAAGTTTTTTTTTTCAACTTTTTCTTTCAATATTCACAGCTTATACATTTACATATTATGTACCTACAAGTACTTTGGTATTCAAATAGCATTTAAAAAATTTGTTTATACTTAAAATTTAATTAAGCAGTAATTATTGGATATTCTTTGATAGTATATTCAATTTCAGAGGAAAATGCAGGTATTGGAATAATTTAACTTTAAAATTAATCCCCCCAAACATTTCGTCCCCCCAGATTTCCCCCAAACGATGAAAAAACCCCTAAATCTGGGGGGAAAACCCCTAAAATGGCAACCCTGTCGTCATAAAAGAAAGAATTTTCATATTTTTTAGGTATAGATACAATTACCCTTTCAGTGGACATAATTTTTTCTGTAATCGAATCTGGTTTTTTTTGCGTTTTGCCCATACATTTTTGGGCATGGGCATTCTCCTTTCTTGATATTTTTTAGAAAAAAAAAAATTGGTATGTCATCTTTAAGAATTTTAATAATGTTTACCTATAACCAAACCATAATTTCAAATTTATTTGAAAATATTTACATGCAATATTATTCAGTTTTTTTAAGACCTCCTCAGTAAAATTCATTATCAAAATAAATTAAGCTGTTAACGAGAAAGTCAAAAATTAAATTAAAAAAAAAAAAGTTTTATGGCAGGTATCGTTAAAACTGTTTTTGGTAAACTTTTTTTCAACCAAAATGCAGGCCATGCAATAATACTAACAACTTCCACAAACGAATTGCAAAAACGTTCTATTATATTGTGGCTTTTAAGAGAAATACGGTATAATCACTTAAAAATCTCTAGAGCTTTCCTCATTAGTGAAAATAAAATTTCCATCTCTTATTTTTATTATTTAAATGATTATTCATGAAATTAAAATTTTCAAATTCATTAGCTAGAAGGCCGTCTTTGGTTTTTTTTGTTGGTTTGTTAAAATGCCTTATTATGTGTGAATATTAATGGTGCTTTTAACGCATGGTTAGGAAAATCGCTTAAATGTTTTATCACCGCTTAGTTTGTTGTCAAAATAACTAAAAGGCATACGACAAGATTTCCAAATTAAGAAAAAAAAAAAGAAGACATAATGAATAATCAAGGCCATTGGTTTCTCTTCATTATAATCGATTATATTGGTTTTTCTTCTTATAAGAACACTAACTATCTTTGGTTAAAGAAGACAAATGCGTTTATACAAATTTTACAGGAGAGGCATTATAAAACGAAATTATTTTCTAACTAATTGTGGTCTGTTCTTTTTCTCTGCTATTTAACAATGTAAAATGTGCCCAATCGAAAATAAAAGTTGTAGTGTCATAGTTAGGAAAGTTACTTTTCATTTAGGAACGAACAAAGTTACATATTTAAAAAAAATCGATAAACATTTGAAGAATAAAACACACAAAATTAATGCAATCAAAGTTATTGCAAACAAATATTATTATATGTACCAAATATCATTGAATATTAAAAAGAAATTTATTTTGAGTTAATTTTTGCACAAATGGAATACAAATTAATATATATTTTTTTGTAATTCATTATGAGGACAAATTTTATTAACAAAAAATAAAAATCAACCATAAATAAAACGAAATTTCGAAAAAAAAATTAAATTAATTAGTAGATAAAAGAAACAAAAACGACAGAAAAAAGATCAGTTTAAATGAAAATATTTAATAAAATTTAAACAATTATTTCAAATCAAAAGAATGAAAAGTTATAAAAAAAAATAACAACAAAATGAAAACATTTTATGATTTCAGTTGATAGATTAACCATTTCAATTCATGACAAGGAGATGAGTTGGAAAATCTTAAATGGGATTAAAATTCTAACATTTTAACAAACTCGGATCGTTCAAAAAATAAAATTAAGTTTTCGAACTTGAGCAAGAAAAGAAACATTGTCAATAAAAAACCGCTGTATTTTCCGACTTAAAATTGACAAGAGCATTACATTTAGAAAACAAAATATAAGTACATTGGCGCAAAATTTTAGACGATTTGATATGATGTTAAAGCATTTTTTAGTATGATGCTAGGTTAAAACGAGGATTTTCCAAATTTTGAACGAGTTAGAATCGTATTAAAAGTTTTTAACATTTTACTGCAGTTAAAATATTCAGATGGGTGTTTTATCTTTTTAGTATGATAAACTTCAAATGTCACTTTGACAATTACAAATGTGAAAATGGTGTGATCTGTCACTGTTTTAGGCGTGTTCAGCTGGATTTTATCGAGGAAATTGGTTTAGTATGATACTAGTTGAAAAATGTTAAAAAAATAAGAACATTTTAGTAAAGAGCTTGTTAATATCATGTTAATACCTTAATATCAAACTGTTTAAAATTTTGCGCCATTATATTTATTTAAGATTTTGAGTTTGGATTGGGTCAGTTTTTTAGAAAATTGCCACTCGCGATTAAATTTGCTTTGGGGGGTCCCAAAGGTACAAAAAATTGAACTCTAAAACGTGACAGCAGCACGTCTGCCCCTTTGATATATTGTACCTACTATATAGTTTCCGTTATTCAAAAATATCTTGAACAAAATTACGTTTTTTTTTGGAAGTGAAAACAAATACTTTTTCGTAAAGCATTAAGTCTGAATTTTTAAACTCTTAATGTGGATAGTATATACAATAAAAAAAAAATTATTGAGAGACACCTGGTGTAGGACCTACCTTTTTAACAAATTTTTGAAGAAAAAAAGTCCTTCAAAATTTTCAAATAAAATTCAGTGTTACTTTCTTTACTTAAGGTGATATTACATTGTCATATATATATGGCAAGTTTGCCAAATAATATGGCTCAAAAATGTCATATAAGTGTGATAGTCATATTTATATGACAAAATATATATGACTCCATATATATGACAACCATGAATTATTTTGAATTTAAAAAAATATATGATTTAATGAAACGTGATTGGTCAAATATATCGGATTTTTTAAATATTTTATTTTTCGTAGCAACTGTGTCATATTTGTAAACAAAAATTGACAGAAAAAGCTTGTGATCATTATATGGCATACTTATATGGCATTGACTATTAATACTTGTCATATATACAAATATTGTGCCATATTTTATATGACTCGCATTGGTCATATATATATGACAATGTAATATCACCTTTACTTTCTTAAAAAAAATATGTCTAGTTTTTACATATGTTAAGCTATATAATATGCTTTATTAAAAAAAATACTGGCCGACACCTGGTACAGTACTTATTTTTTAACGGAATTAAAAAAAAAAAGACTCGAAAAATCTCCATACAAATTCTGCTAATTTCGCGAAAATAAAATTTGCAGTTTTTCTTAAAGCAACAACTCTGCCTCTTTGATGCTAATAAATAAGGTCTATTTTATGAAAAAAAAATATTGGCAGACTCACGGCGAAGCACCTAGATTTTTAACGGAATTTAAAAAAAATACCCTTGGTAGATTGCCCTTGTGGCACCTACCGAACATTGATTACATGTCTTATGTGCTATAACGTGAATTAACGATATGGGAAATACGCGTAGGGATGCCCTTTTTCAAACCCTTTCGAAAGAGATATCAATGACGTCAGTGGCACTTATGTATCCGAAGAAATTGAGCTCAAATTAATTTGATTACTCCTAATTTTGCTGCAATTTACCCCAAACGCGATGACTCATCACATGAAACTATGAGGCGATATCTATAAAACAATTCCTCTATAATCTTTGCGCAATCTTTATCTATCGATTGGTATATTTAGGATGTCTGTAGTGCAAACAGTCACTTAGCAGTAGGGCGCGAGCGGTACATGTTTTCGTGACGGTCCTCATTTCGCTACATCACACCCAACCGTCCGGGAAAGACATGTAATCCATGTCAAAAAACGTGGAATGGTGAAAGCCAAGTCTATGGACTTAAATAAAGAGGAGAGTGACAATATTTGTGCCCGTGTATCTGAAGGAAAGCCAAATATCATTTTGCTTTCAGCTTTTGTTCGCGTGTTGGTATTTTCTGCAGTGTTACAACGGACTAGAAAAACACGATCTTGTTAAACCGTGAGTGGTTTGTTGTTGGAGTTAAAATAAACTGCTACACTTTTGCACTTTGGCAATGATATTACACCAGTTACACCGGACCACGAATACCACTAACACTTTTTTTATCTTTTGGATGTTATTAATTTTTTTTTAGATCTGAACCTTAATGTAGTTTTTAGGAATAAAAAATAAAAAAAATGAAAACTCGACTTTATTGCATTTATCTTTATTTCATGCCGTCGAATTGTAGGCTGTGGGATCTTAGCACTCCTTATATGGGATATTCGCAAAAAAATGTATGCTGTTTAAGAGGTCAGTAATTGATCATAAAAGGTCAGGTAGTTTAAGAAATTGGTCAGGCTTAGAAAATTTTTAATCCAGGGTTGAAGGTCACCCGCGGTTTTTGGCACCTCATTTATGGGATATTCGCAAAAAAAGTATACCACTTGCAGGGCCACTGGGTAGTGATAAAAGGTCGGGTAATTTTAATAATTGGCCAGGCATATGTTTTTTTTTTTTTTAAATTAATTTTAAAAATTTTTTTCAAGTTCATATGAACTTTTAACACCTCATAAAAATATATACCATCTGCAAGGTTACTGAACCCTGAACCTGAAATTAATTTTTTTTCAAGCACCTCATTTGTGGAATAAAAAAAATGATTATGCCATCTGAAAGTTTACTGAATCCCCATAAAAGGTCAGCTGGTTTCAGAAATTTGACTGGCATAGATTTTTTTTTTATAATTTGTATACTCCTACTCGTCCTACTCCTGAAGTGATTTTCTTTAAACTTGGAGCACAAGATTACTGGGTGATTCCCTAGAGGGTAAATCGAGACTTTTTTTAGCTCAAAAAATAACGTTACTTGCCATACATTCGTTTTAAAAAAAGTTATTTATCTCAAAAACGGCTCTAACGATTTTTTTTAAGTTTTTTGTGTGTACTAGTAGTGGTATGGTCTATATTTCAGTGAAACAAAAATTTACCAAAAATCGTTATTAACGGTACCTGCCATAACCGTTTTTTTTTATATTCGATTTTCTCGTGATCAAAATTTTTTTCCTACCAAGTGTAAATAATACTGCATACAAATATTTTCAAAAAAAAATTTTCGGATTTTTAAAAAAAGTTCAAATTTTTTTTTTGAAAAATCTTTTTTTTGAAAACGGGTTGATGAATATTTTTTTTGAGAAAACATTTTTTTAAAAACGGGTTTCGAGAATTGAGATGGCAAACCTCATTCTAAGATTAAAACATTTAAGTACTTGTTTAATCGATTTCAAGAACGTTTTTCATTCCTTTTTTTTTCATATTAAAATTTTCATTCTTCAATTTATTAAATGGATAAATACATATTTAATTACTAATTATATTACACTCAATCTTTTAAATTCGAAGAAACTTTTACTACAAAAATAACTTCGTTTGACCCAGTCGTGCATTTTATTTTCTTTGTAATGGAATATAAAATAAAAATAAAATTGGAAAAAAATATTTAATGGAAATATTTAAAGCAAAAAGCAAACACAAATTAAAATTGGCAATTCATCATCATTGACAGATCTGACAATATTGTACGATCTTCGAATCGTCTATAATTATATGTCCCTCAAGTTAGCAGAGCAAGGTCAGCAGAACAAAGTTTTAATGATGTCATCATTAGGTGCTTAATAAGTGCTAATTAAGTACCCAACAATAAAATTAAGTGCTCCAGCACTTTTGGAAAAAATTGAAATCAAGTTAGCAGAGCAATTTTCGAAAACTGGTTAGAACGCATGGAAAAAAAATTGGCTTGCTCTCATAATTAGGTGCTATTTAAGTGCTCTACGAATAAAAAAAAAAATTTGAATAAAATTGTTTTTTACAAAAAAAAAAAAAATATTTTAAAAATTTTGAAAAAAAAAAATAATTTTTTTTTTATTTTTTTCTACTTTTTTCGTCATAAATATACTTGAATAATTAAGACTTTATCTAATTAGAGTTAAGTACCCCATTTTCCGAAAGATTTTCCAAGATTTAAAGAAAAAAAAAGTAATCCAATTTTCCATACAAAACCCTGCTCTGCTAACTTAAATTCGATTTTTCTCGAACAATTCAAGATTTTTTCACCCAAATCTTTTTGATTTATTAGAAGCTCATTAAACTTGAATTAAGTAAAGTACCCCATTTTCCGAAAGATTTTCCAAGATTTGAAGAAAAAAAAATAATATATACTATAATAATTAAAGTTAGCAGAGCAGGGTTTTGTATGAAAAATTGGATTATTTTTTTTTTCTTCAAATCTTGGAAAATCTTTCGGAAAATAGGGTACTTAATTTAAGTTTGATGAGCCTTTAATAAATCAAAAAGATTTGGGTGAAAAAATCTTGAATTGTTCGAGAAAACTCGAATTTAAGTTAGCAGAGCAGGGTTTTGTATGGAAAATTGGATTATTTTTTTTTCTTAAAATCTTGGAAAATCTTTCGGAAAATGGGGTACTTAATTCGAGTTTAATGAGCTTCTAATAAATCAAAAAGATTTGGGTGAACAAATTTTGAACTGTTCGAGAAAAATCGAATTTAAGTTAGCAGAGCTGGGTTTTTTATGGAAAATTAAATTATTTTTTTTTATTCAAATCTTGGAAAATCTTTCGGAAAATAGGGTACTTAATTCGAGTTTAATGAGCTTCTAATAAATCAAAAAGATTTGGGTGAAAAAATCTTGAATTGTTCGAGAAAACTCGAATTTAAGTTAGCAGAGCAGGGTTTTGTATGGAAAATTGGATTACTTTTTTTTTCTTTAAATCTTGGAAAACAGCACCTAATTATGAGAGCAAGCCAATTTTTTTTCCATGCGTTCTAACCAGTTTTCGAAAATTGCTCTGCTAACTTGATTTCAATTTTTTCCAAAAGTGCTGGAGCACTTAATTTTGTTGTTGGGTACTTAATTAGCACTTATTATGCACCTAATGATGACATCATTAAAACTTTGTTCTGCTGACCTTGCTCTGTTAACTTGAGGGACATTATAATTAGCGTCAGTGTCAGTTTTGATTACAACAACCCCAAAACTTTTTTTTTTGCAATTAAACCAACATGTACTTGCCCTATAGAGCAAGTAACAAGACGTTTCAATCGAGTATGAAGTTTGGTTATCTAATATTTGCTGAACTTTAGCTTAACTTATAACCTACTACGCTCACTCAGAATGAGAACCTTTTGAAAAGGCATTTTTCCACGACCTCAAAGAACTCTCCGAACTGAAGATCAAAGACTTGATTTCTTTCCTCAACGCAAGGAAATAGCTCTAAGATGAACCTGGGTAGGTCCTGCACCATGTATCCCTTCAGACTCCCTAGACCACCAGCATGTGTAAAACGGATTTCTGAAGCCAACAATCTACCAAATATGGCATTTTAACCCGCAAATCACTCTTATAATACCGTTTAAAATAAATAGCTCACACGAGTTATGGTATCAAAACGGCGCTCTTCAGCGCTGATTGGGTCACTGAGCTTAGGTTGCTCGGGGCCGCCATTTCTACCTACCAGTGCTCACTTGCATTTTTCATTAAAGTACCTGTTTTTCTTCAGGATTATATTGATTCCGTCTAACATACTTGAACTTCATAGAGTGTTTGAATTTCCCCTGGAAATAGAAAACAAAAGAATTCCATTTCATCTACAACTTGATATTTACATACATTTATGTACGTTTATATTCCATTTCCCGTTTAATTAAATACTCTATAGTTTTATTGTAAGAAACACCATAAACATTTTGTATATGATCTTGACAGCCTTAAGGCACCACGCACCCAACATCACTGGAGCCATAAGTTTTTTTTTTTGTTTTTTAATTATTACTTTAATGCCGCCTTTTTTAAATGTTTCGTTATAGATTAAAGAATAAGCTAGAACAATACTTAAGGCCATATTAACTTTAACGATCAGCAATCAAGCATTCAACCGGTAAGTCGGTGCGCAGCTGCAGGTGCGATACTTAATTAAAATTCTTCAAAAAGCTTATAGCTGTTTCTGTTTTTTTTTTTTTTATTTAGTTAATATTCAAAATTGACGAATAAAAAATCTTCAAAATACCATCAAATCCACTTATCAATTCTTCACGGAATATTATGCGATTGTGAATTTCATTACTTCGTCTGGCATTTCGATTCCGGATTCTTATCTCAAATGGGCAGTGCACTTATCTGCCCGTCTGATGACAACATTTGGCCATTTTCTTAAAATTACAAGGCTCCCGCTTATACCAATTTCTTTTTATCTAATGTTTAAATGGCCTATTAGAGAAGGCACCGTCAAAGCAGAATTAAATAATTAGCTTGTGCAATAAAAAGATGATACTCCTCAGAAATGCCAAAGGGGTCTTGTGGAAGTGGTAGAGAATAGAGATGACCATTACAAGACGAATCGGAAGGGAATAATAGTTAAAACAGCAGCAGTCACCGAAGATGTTCGATGGAAATCCAAATCGAACATTTACATTTGACACGAGAAGACCTTTAGAAGCAATCGCTGCGGCATCTTTAGATGTTCTCATATGAAGCAAATAGAAAATTATTTCAAAATTAGGCAAATGACGGAACTGCCGGGTCGCGCCGCCGCCGCCGCAGCCACCGCACCGAACAGAAATTTGTTCCACTTTTGGAATTTGATTTTCTTGACTGAGAGCCATTAATTTGGCCATGCTGATGTCACATATACATATAGGGTAGGAGGATCAGCTTTAAAGTAGCTGCGTTAACTAGGCCTTAACTAGATTAGATTAGGTTGGGAGATCATAGATCGTTACTTTTAATTACACACGCTCTTAGCACACGCAAGGCTATACATACCTTTAAGGGCCAATCTGCTGAAACGGTGCTTTTATTATAATCGTCTAGGTTATTTACGATATGTAAGTCTAGTGTGTGACAAAAAAAAGACTTAACCAGCTCCAAAATATTCAGAAGCAAAACCTAGACTAACTAGCTCATTTACGCGATAGCAATATGGGCTGTCGAACAAATGATGATTTTGAATCCTACGATACTCTTAACTTTAATTGAGTTATCAAACAACTTATGAGCTGACACGGCAAAAGACAAAGGAATTTGGTCGAAATATCTTATCAAACGGTAGCGGGCATTCGTAAGTGTGGCTCTTTGGCGGCTGAATGGTAATGTGGATCTGCTATGAAATATTTTTTGACAGTTTATGTGGAACGATAGCTTATCACACCTTATAGGTGGAACCAATGTAGACGATTCACTGGCCGTAGGCGTTCCTACTGTGTACTTTTGACATTCTCGAGAATACGAAAGGATTAAGATATGAAAATTAGCTGTCAAAAAAAGAATTTAGTTGTTATTATAATTATGATGACGTCTGTCGATGTTGGGAAAAAAATTCATTAATTTCATCGATTGTGTTGTATTGAACCTTTTAAAAGCGGTTCTACTTCGATGATTGTAAATCTTCCTTCTTTATTGATGACTCTGAATTATGCAAGTTTAAAAAGCCTTGGGAATCTCGTTGCCTGGAAGGCAATAGAGTACCATATCGCCGTCGCATTTCGGACAATGTCAACAAATGTCGTTCATTTTTGTTGAAAACGAACTTTTGCGGTGAAAGCAGTTGGTCTTCTCTGCAGGAGTTGTTCGGTGACCTGGGCTGTTGCCACGGATGACTGACGCTAGTGACACTACGTTTATAGTCCATTGAAATGTTACATTAACTTTGCATTTCATACAGGACAAAATTTTTTTTGATGGATCTGTAGGAGTTTTCGGGGTTCAAATCCCCCCGAAAAAGGGGACGTAAAAAGGTTTTCACGATATCTTGAGAACCATATATCGCACAATCAAAATTTTACCACAAAAAAAGATGACTGTTCTTAGAAATGTATCTTAAAGAGGATATAAAATAAATAAAAGAAGAAGATAATGATACTTTTCTTGACAATGGCCATCTTTTTTTGATTATAACTTTTTTGTTTTCAATTTCACGAAAAAAAGTGTGTTAACATAAATTGTAGAGATTGTAATTCTCTACTCAAATATGGTAAAATTTTGTTTGTGCAAATTTTCCAAAATGGCTGGAAAATGGGGGGGGGGGGTTCAACCCCGAAAACTCGGTCTTACACTCACACTGATCCCTCCTACAGATCCATCAAAAAAAATTTTGTCCTGTACAAAATGCAAGGTTCGGCCAAAATTTTGTAACATTTCAATGGACTATTATCGTGTCAATAATAATTCTATCAGCAATATTATCGAATGTTTCATTGCTCCAAGGCGAAAAGATTTGACAAATGTTCAACGGAAGGCGGTCCAACCACATATTTGAGAGAAGCTAGGTTTCAGAATTCTTCCAATAGCGAGAAGGTTTCTTATCATAACAAATTCCTTCTGGAAAAGAAGTTTATTATTTTAACCGTGACCACTGGGAGTATGTTTTTTTATGAGCTGAGTTCTAAGTTCGATATACATACATATTTTCCTGAAACGGAGCTTGTCGTAAAAACCACGATTTTTGTTTACATTAAATGAGAGACTAAGCTGTAGTTTAGTATGTAAAAATTGATGTGTCGGCTGTGATTTATTTAAGAGTAAACTTTTATTCTAACAGGAAAAACTAACCAGATGTAAGAAATTCTTGAGTTTTGATGAAGCTGAGGTTGAAAATTCAACAGTCTGAGTTTCGGTATTTGTGTGTAGATGGGCACCCATATTGCGCCGTTTAAAACATTTGACTTGGTGCTATCATTGACCTTCGAATGCAAAAAAAGAATCGTTTTTTTCGGAGTCACCAACTAAAGATCTTTCGGAAAATAATAAAAAAAAGTAACTTTTTAAAATTACAAGTTAAAATTATAATTATAAGTAACTAGCGGAGACCGGCGAAATATCGCTCTCAAAATAAAGTTATTAGCCTATTTGTTCCAGTTCTTATTCATTATAGCATTCTTCGTTTACGCCATTACCTTATAAATAGCTAACTGCGCTGTTGCATTGTTGGCGAACTGCTAAACCAATTTTGACTAAACAAACTCAGCACTCTCGGACTTCCACGTAAGATTTTCTTGAATTTTGAGTGTCTATTCTGAAATCAGTCGAAAAATGCATGCGTTGCTGCACCTCATTTGCAAACTGCTAGACCTATTTTTATTAAAGGAACTTCCACTTAAGATTTTTTTTTTAATTTTGAACAAAACATGAACATGTTCAAAAATTCAATGAAATTGACGGAATAAAGAATGGTCAAGTTTAATAAACTGACATTCTAGTATGAATAATACAATAAATAATAATAGATAATAACTAAATAGTCTCGTTTGTTACCGATCTTCCAACCTCTCCCCCTTTGATACGAATTGTAGTATATCAAAATAAGGTACGGAGAAAAATGGAGGCGGAACAAGACAGCATACTTAAAGGAGCTTATAAAAATGCTGATGCTCCAAATGCATTTGATAAACAAACCTCACATCTCGACCTGTCACGTCAGTGGTCATCAGTAGCGGAATGCGTAGTGCATACGGCTTCGAAGACTGAGCAAATCTGATGCGTGCGTTCAAACCTCATGGTGTGCATGTAGAAAATTTTTCATAATAAAATTGGATTAAAGCTCAGCACCACTAAAAGGAGACTGATGGATGATAGGGCTTGGTACCCCTTGAAATAGCTCCAGCCAAACAAAAATAAAACGAATTAAAATACCTAAAATTAATTCGTAAGCAATTGGTGGTAGCACCTTTAAGTTGTTGTTTTTGTTCAAAATTCAATGAAATTTGCAAAAAAAAACTCTATTGTATGTTTAATCTATACAAAATATGAAGAAATTTATATTCATTTGGATTTTCGTCTTTCAATCTGTCAGAAACCATAACAGACTTTTAAGTAAGTAATTGAAATTGTCTGCCTAACAATACTGTTTGACATTCCAATTACTTTAAAATTTCTTTTAAAAAACTAAAATTTTTCTATCCGTGCGAAGGTGGGCGGATAAGTAAGTTATAAATAAAAATTAAATTGTCTTTTAAAAAACAAACTCATACTTGGTAAAATAATTTTTCAAAGATATATTTCAATAACAGTAAGAGTAGTAGGTCTTATTAATTCACTTTTTAATAGTCGACATTGTTTTAAGTGGAGGTAATCTATAAACATTTTTAATATCAAATATTTTTTTGATAAAAATTCTAAGGTGAAAAGAGAAACGCCTCGCCTGACAAAACCATAAGCAGCTGACAAGCACCCATTAGATGATGCAATGTCATTTTTCTAGCCTCTCTTTTTATGTGGATATTCAATTCATCATACGTTATAAATATTGTTTTTTATGGATTGAATATTTAATAAAAGCTATTTAATTTAAAAGAAATAAAATATTTATTAGACTAAACGTTTGAAAAGATTCGATAAGAATAAAATAATTTGAAAAACAAAAACTGAACTTAAAACGAAAGACAAACTTAATTAGAATATAAAACTAAGTTCTAAAAATGTAAAGTATATAAATTAACATTAACAATATAACTTCAACACTTTCCCTTGTTAATTGATGCTTAACATTTTCAGAACAGACCCATTTCACTGCACAAAAGCTTTAGTCTTGGGCAAGGAAGTGGTTTCGTCATTATATCAGCTACTTGTTTTTCCGTTGATACTTGTTGTATTTCAAGTTTTCCTTCAGTGACTTTCTCTCGGATAAAGAAATGTTTTGTTGAAATGTGTTTTGTTCTTCTGTGAAATTCTGGGTTTTGAGCGAGTCTTACAGCTGCAGAATTGTCCACTTGAAGAACAGGAATTTGTTTTAATGGAGTGATTCCTTTAAATAATCTGCATAGCCAAATTATTTCTTTAGCTGCTTCATTTGCTGCTACAATTTCGGCTTCAGTTGTAGATGTTGCAACCATTGTTTGTCTTTGACTTAACCAAGAAATAGCTCCTCCTGCGTGAGTGATAACTACACCAGAAGTTGATCGTCCAGTGCTTGTGCATCCTCCGAAATCCGCATCACTAAAACATTCTATGATGCCTTTTTTAACATTTTGTCGATATTCAATTCCTAATTTTATAGTGCCAGCTATGTACCGGAATACTCTTTTAACTCGAGTGACATCTTCGACAGTTGGATTCTCTAATGATCTCGATAGAAATCCTATACTATAAGCCAAGTCTGGTCTTGTTCCTAGCATTAAATACATTATTGCACCAACCGCCTGTCTATATGGGAAGTTGTGACTTTGAATTTCTTCTTTCCCTGCTTTTGTCGGTTCAGAAGTCTTCACCATTGGCGTTGAAATTGGCTTACATTCCGTAAATTGAAAACGTTCAAGAATTTTTCTTGCATGTGCTTCTTGACTGACTTTAATTCTGTCTTCTTTTTGCTCAATCTCTAAGCCTAAAAAGAACGATGCTTTCTTTGCAACAATCTTAAATTCATTTCTCAGCTCTTCGATAAATTTGGTAAGCTCGACTTGATCAGTTGATGCAACTAGTCCATCGTCGACATACAGAACAAGTACGATTTTCTTTCCGTTTCTCTCCCTCATATACAAACAAGGATCAGCGTCGCTGGCTCTGAATCCTAGTTTGGAAATGAAACTCCCAAATCGCTTGTTCCAACACCTTGATGACTGTTTGAGTCCATACAAACTCTTCTTCAGTTCACATACCTTATCTGTACCATCACTGTATCCCTCAGGCTGCTTCATATATATGATTTCTTCTAAATCTCCGTATAAGAAGGCCGTTGACACATCAAATTGGATCAGGTGCATCTTCTCGATTGCAGCAATGCTTAGAACTGATCGAATGGTTCCTAATTTTGCTACTGGACTAAATGTTTGACTATAATCAACACCTTCACGTTGGCTAAAACCTTTGGCCACCAATCTTGCTTTATATTTATCAATGCTGCCATCTGGATTTTTCTTCAAACAGTAAACCCACTTGCAAGGTATTGCTTTAGCTCCTCTTGGTAAAGGTGTTAATCTCCAAGTTTGATTTTCCTTCAATGATGCAATTTCTTTTTCCATGGCTGATCTCCATTCATTTTTTTCTTCGCTGTTTATTGCTTCTTGAAAAGTTTTAGGATTTGTTGAAAAGCTGAGATAATCCTCCGCTGCCATTACATAATCATCGAGGTTCTGTGGTTTTCTTAATGATGATCGGTCTCTTAGACGTTCATTTACTTGCTGTTGCGGGGTGTCATTTTCTTCGTTTTCAGAATTGCTTTCTCTCCCAGTTTCGTATTCATCCGAAAATATGCTTCCTGTATTTTCTGGTTCTTCTTGTTCTTCTGGTTCTTCTTGTTGTTCTAGTTGTTCTGGTTGTTCTTTGCTTGTATATTCAACGTTTTGAAATGGCAGTTGTACTGTCTTTTCACATATTTTTGGACTTTCTTGAAACTTAACATCTCTTGATAGGATAACTTTATTCTCTTCCTTGATGTATATTCTATACCGCTCGTCACCGTCATATCCCACGAGGTACCCTTTAATTGCTTTTCTGTCCATTTTCTTCCTCTTCTGGACTGGTATATGAGTGAAGCAGGTCGATCCAATTATTCTTAAATGCTTGATTCTGGGTTTCTTTCCAATCCACAACTCGTACGGACTTACACCATCTACTGAAGACTTTCCAGTTCTATTCAGTATGTATACTGCAGAATTTGCAAGCTCTGCCCAAATTGCTTCTGGATAATTCACTTCAGTGCTTGAATACTTAAAAGTTCTTGCCATTTCTATTAAAGTTCTGTTTTCGCGTTCACTGCCGCCATTCTGTTCAGGTGTATATGGCGCTGTCAGTCTCTGCGTAATACCATTTGACCGAAGAATTTGTTTGACTTCTGCATTGTCAAACTCACCACCATTGTCACTAAGTAGCTCTTTGATTGGATGACCCAACATCTTCGCATGCATAACAACTTCCTTTAAAACAGTCTTCACATCTGATTTGTGTTCTATGGGAAATCCGTATCGGAACTTGGAATAGCTATCCTTGAACACAACCAGATACCTTTTGTTCTTGAAAGAATTGCTAAAAGGTCCGCATACGTCAGTTGACATCAGTTCTCCTGGTGCTGTCGCTTTCCTTCTCGTTCCAAACGGTAATCTGTGTGATTTACCATAGATACACGGTTCACATATAGTCTGGTCTAACTTGACTTTGATGCCCAACTCCTTCTCAAGCATCTGCTTCACATGCCTCTTATCTTGATGTCCCCATCGTTCATGGTAAAGTTGAAGAGTGGTGTCATCTCCAACCGCTACATTGAATTGCATATCAGCCTTCATTTTTGAAACATTTGGTTTTATAGCTGCTTTATATAACGATCCGTTCACTTGACGATTTCCACACAGTACTGTTTTACCATCTACTTCAAGCCAGCACTTTGTAGCTGAGGACTTGAAGATACTATTTTGGTTTCTGTCCTGAGCAGCCAAAACGGAAAATAAGTTTCTTGATATTTTTGGAACATACCAAACTTCGTTCAAAGTCACTTGCTTATTGTTGTGATTTGATTTTGCTTTTATTGTTCCTTTTCCAATAGCGCTAAGAGTTTCTTTACCAGCCGCTTGTATTCTGCAAGGGCTTTCAAACTCTTCAAAATCAATGAACCAGTCTGGACAGTTGGTAACATGCCTTGTTGCTCCATTATCAATCCACCAATCCATTGAATTTATACCTGTTGTGTAAACTTTGTTGCAAACCGACACGAGAGATGCATTGGTGTCGACTACATTTCCTTGGTTGCTGCTTGGCACTTTACCTCTTGTTGGTCTTCCTTCAGCGATCCACTGTCGACAGTCTCGAACCCAGTGGCCTTTCTTTTTACAAAAATTACAGATGTCCTCTTTTTTGTTCCAGGTACTACTTGACTTTGGTCGAACCTCTCTCTTCCTTTTGTCAAATCTTGCAACTAGCGCCTCTTGAGCCAGGTTTTCATCACCTTCTTTCTTTGTGAAGTTTCTTTCATACATGCAAAGTTGCATCGTTAATTCGTCAAATGTTTTGTCTTCATCTTTTGTTAATAACATCCAGCTTGATCTGAAAGTTTCAAACGTACTTGGCAAAATATGCAACACTTTACATACTAGCATTAGGTCTGGTAATGCCTTTTCGTTCTTAGCTTTAAGACCATTATTCAATTCATTCCACAAGCTTCGCAATTTTGCAATATGCGTGGAAACATCTTGGCTTGAATTCCAGCTGAATGCAAACAGATCAGTGCATATCTTAAACAGCTGGTCCTTGGATGTAGCTTCAAACTGTTGTCTCAGTGCATTCCATGTATCATGTGCAGTCTCTTTATCCATGATTTTCTGATATACTGCGTCTGTAACTGAGCTTGTTATCATCGATTTGGCATAGCTGTTTGCTTTTCGATAAAAATTGCTCTTTTCATTGTAATTGATGATTTCTTCTGGCTTTGGATTCCCTTTTAAAAGCTCTGGCTTCTTCAGAATCCCATCAATCGCATCTAGAGCTCCTTCATGGTAGTCCAATAAATCTCTTATTTTTCTTTTCCATATAGGCCAATCTGTCTCACCAGCCAAAAGTTTAATGTGCTTTGATAAATCCATTCTTGATTCTTCACAAACAAATATTTTATGGAAATTAGATATAAATTAAAAACATTTAATAATTATTCGCGACTAGGCCCATAACCTATTGTTTTTTATGGATTGAATATTTAATAAAAGCTATTTAATTTAAAAGAAATAAAATATTTATTAGACTAAACGTTTGAAAAGATTCGATAAGAATAAAATAATTTGAAAAACAAAAACTGAACTTAAAACGAAAGACAAACTTAATTAGAATATAAAACTAAGTTCTAAAAATGTAAAGTATATAAATTAACATTAACAATATAACTTCAACAATAAATAATTCAAATTTATCGTCAAGTCTATCTAATTCATCAAATAATTGCATAAAAGGAACGTCAATGTAGATAATTTTACGCGGTAGTGCATTGAAAAAAGGATCCAAACTGTAGAAATAGGATTTCTTGGCAAGATATTTATAACCTGCTGCAACACTTTCTTCCAAACTGGCAGGAATTTTTCGTTGCGGTTGATTGTGAATAAATTTAAATACTGAACCTTCGTAAGAACTTTTTATGTCCAGAATTCCCATCAGCCATGACAAAATATGTATCCTTGAAGAAAATGTCCCCAGAGAAGAGAAATTCCAAGAAAACTTTTTCCAAATAACTTGTCCGATACCTCGTCCAGTAAGAATTAACGAAAGTATACCGATCGAATGGAAACAAGAGGATCTCCAATGAGCTGTACGTCTTTGATATTTAAGTGACTAATTGTACGGAACTTGAGCCAAAATAATCTGATCCCAGCAAAATGTTTTAATCTTTCTTTTGAACAAATAAATCCTCCGATCATAAGGTCTCCATCGTTTATCATTAAAACATAAAAAAAAAACAAAATTAATTAGGGTCCCCTGTGAATACAATTTGCCTGGGAATATTTCCTTCCTTTGAAAATTGGAAACGCCAATTTTACTTACAACACCTAAATTTCTCTAGAAAATTTATTCCCGCTACTAATAAAGTAGGAAGGAAACAATTCAGTCCATGATGTCAAGTGTTGACATAACAACTTACATGTTCAACTTAAAGTCCTCCTAAGAATTTATGTGTTGAGTTGTGTTGCTCTGGAATTATTGTCAGAACATCAATTGTTCTGAAGACAATCAGAACAGACTTTTAAGAACATTCACATCGAAGCCAACGGTATTGCTTTCAATCGTGCTTACAAATGGAGGATCTCCTGCAATAATTGTCACCAATTAAATAGGAAAATTGTTCCAGATGTTTCCAGCGGACGTATGTATTACCTTGCCTGAAGATTTTTGCAAATTCACTGCGTTAAAAGAAGAACTCATCCAAAGAGTTTTTCCAGACATTGCACAGCACAACAAGAACAACATTTGGTTGAGCAGTGATATATTGGCTGCCAAAAATAAAGACGTCAACGATCTTCATGCGCCTATTCAAAATGCGATTCCGGGTCGGGGTTGTTTCCTAGATATCGGAGGCGAGGTGAATCAACCACGACTTTGCAATGGCACCAGACTAGCGGCAAAAAAGCTCATGAACAACGTCATCGAAGCAACAATGAATTCCCATGATCTCGAATGCTTTGCCGTTCGACTTCAAACGCCTTTAATTTCCGATTCGTCTTGCTTTTGCACTGATAATTAACAAGGCGAAAGGCTAGTCATTGAAAATTTCAGGAATCAATTTGGAGTATCCGCGTTTTTCACACGGCCAATTTTATGTAGCCTGTTCACACGTTGTACAGATTAAACTATCATTATTATTGTTTATTTAACTTTAAATGTATAAAATAAATAACGGCATCTTCTATGAACGCATGTTGGTATTTTCTCATTTTTATTATTTGTGTTTCCCGAAACATAAATCGTTTATAGGCAAGACAACGTCTGCCGGGTCAGCTAGTATTTTTAATAAAAATTAATTCATTAATAATTTGAAAAGCAGTATTTTGAAGAAAAAAAAAAATAATTGTAAAACCAAATCGAAAAAAAACAGCATTTTGAAAAGCAGAATTTCGACGCGTTGCCTACAAATGCAAATACAAAAAGTTACCTCTGCTCCGTCTTTTAAAATTTGATAGTTCATTGTCAATTGTATCCATTGCTTATGTAAATTATTACCCTTTTAATCTATCTGACATTTAATACCTCATTAAATTTTGCTCATTACAAATAATGTGTCTAAAAATATTTTCAAGTAATAAAAAGTTTAAATAATCTATTATTATTGGTTCTTGTAAGTCCATAACTTCCTATCAACATCATAAAAACCTGTCATTGTCTCAATTATATTCCCAAAAATCAACAAATTTCGATCAACAGCCAATTATGAGAACTTGCCCAAACCATTCATTTATCTACCTAATAACCCAAATATTGTCGTAAAAATCAAATTTAAATGCAATCAAACCAAATCAACATGCCAACATAAGACCCCATTGTATAGCAAAAGTTCATTTCGAAACAATACTATCGCGGTAAATATAAATTATGTATTGATCAGCTTCTAATATAAACATTGTGTGTATTTAAAAGGGATCACTTCATCAGCATCAGCTTAACATCGCAGCAGCAGGTGGTATCAGATAAGGAGACATAGACACTATTACTCAATATAAGGAATTTAGTTAACATGGCACAAACAACAAAAAAAATAAGAAAAGAAAATCAACTAATTTGCTTAAGAATCATAAGGATTAATAGAGAGACTTTTTTAGATGACGTAAAATGTATTAAGTCACGTTCAACAGTTCTATGTGTGTATATCGAAGTGAAGATAGTGAATTCTGCCACTGCTTTCAAAAATTTAATTTAAAGAAATCATCCTCCAGCCAAATCGTGATCCAAATGCCCTAAAAATAGACTTAATCATTTGTCGTCAAACATTCCAATTGAAATCATGGTTGCCACTCGTGGAAAAGTCTCTCCAAAAAAAAAAATTAAAAATAAAAATAAAAGCCGTCTGGATTCTGCATTAAACTGTAGGTCCCCTCCATTCCTGCAGACACGCACACAGTAATGGTTGAAAGTTGTAAGTCACTATACTCTGTTCAACAAAAACTGTCAGTAGATTGGCAAGCTTTTCTTCAAAACAGTGACGCTGGTGTACATTATCAATACAATTAATTAAAGAAATTGCGACTGAAAACATACCAATTCACTGACCTACACTAAGGAATTTTTGTTTTAATCTTCCGCAACATTTCGTACACTCCACTACGCCCGGACTGGTCGGTCGGTCTTACTGCCAAAAGGATGGACACTATTGATCGTGTCGTGTGTCCGTCTTCTACGTTCTACCCTCGCTGCGCATTCAAACATGGTTACCATTCCTAATTGTAAGCAAATCATTACAGCTTTTTTAACAGTTTTTATAGAATGATTTCAGGTTTTTGTGCTTCTTGAAGCTTTTGATAACTGATGGAAACCCTATGTGACTGCTTTGAAGAGGTACAGGTTTATGCAAGCCAAATGCAACCAGACTGAGGAGAGGAAACCTTCCTATCTTCCCTATACTAACAATTTTTGTTGAACAAAGTAAAGGCCAGTATTTCCGCAACCAAAAATAAAAAATTCGCTAAGACAACATCCAAAAAGTCGATAGATTGGTTAAAATTGTGAATAAAAAAAGTCGGTAGGAAATTAAATTTTTGTGCTAATTATAACAATAAATAAAAATCCTAAACTACCTTTTATCTTTTTCGTCAAAATTCCGCTAGAAAAAGCAATAAAGTCTCTAGAACGGCAACCCTGGTATAGGCCCTTATTGTTTTTCACGAGGTTTTGAATTTCCACTATTCATCGATCTTAGAGCGCAAACGGGGAGACCGAAGCCTGTGTTAGCCCCATCGCCCACTAGGCAACTTAAAGTTGCTCGCGTCAGCAACTTTTTGTTGCTCAGATGTCTGATCTAATTACATTAGCTTATAGGAGAGCGCCCACTGGGCAACTTTTAGTTGCTCGGAGTTGCTTACGAAACTTTTTTCCCGGCAACTTTGAGCAACTTTTTGTTGCTTACCCTCGCCCACTAGGCAATTTCTGAGCAACTTCCAGCATCTTTTGGGAATTTTCGAAGATTTTTGCCCAATGATAGGCTTTTAACCCGAAAACCAAGTTTTATTCTCACACTGAACGATAGTTTTGTACTGTCGCTGATCCAAAATACAAAGTCAGTTTAACATTTCAATTGAAAATACTCAACCTATAGATTGCTCGGAAAACGCCTAGTGAGCGAGGGCAAGCAACTCCGACCGAGCAACATTTAGTTGCGCAACAAAATCTCCCAGATAATTACGGAAGTGGTAACCGTATGTGTAATTTGTTAGAAGCAGCAGTTGCGGTGAGTTGGTACATAATAGCAGCACAACGGGACAGCTTAACGTGCAGTATCCCAGATCAATTCCGACACCAAAAGAATGCAATCCAATTTAAGCGATACTAAAAAAAAAAG
The DNA here is from genome assembly GCA_947049315.1 of Epistrophella euchroma. Classification (NCBI taxonomy): domain Eukaryota; kingdom Metazoa; phylum Arthropoda; class Insecta; order Diptera; family Syrphidae; genus Epistrophella; species Epistrophella euchroma. The sequence continues at coordinate 125,223,527 of OX346246.1, forward strand.
AAATATGAAACTTATGTTCGATAATGAGCTAAGCAGCACGCATATAGTTCGTCTTCTTTCCCCCACCCGAACAGGAACAAGACACTATTGTCATCGTCGTCGCCCATCATGATCATGTTAATTAGGCCATTAATGCACCGGATCGCTAATGAACCAGCTATCATTATTTGTTGATCACGTGGAATGGGTTCATTACTTTTGTTCGATGACAAAGAGGCTACGACAGGAATAAATTTTTGTTTATGGACTCCATGGAATCTGGAATTGCGCTTAAATTCTCCTCGATATCAATGTCATAGAAAGGTAGTATAGTAAATTGCTCTAGAAGTTGTTACCACATAACACAGGTGAGCTGGGAGACCAAATGGATTTGGAAGCAGGAATTGTCAGAATGTAAACGATTTGAAAATATCAATAAGGCTAACAACAATATACTGTCATCATAAAGAGTGGTTTAACATGGCTGATTTTATTGTAGGTACATGCAACTGGTTGTTTTCGCTGCTTAGAAAAAATACCAGATTAACGTTCAGAGCCTAATTCATTCATTTTTGTGGCATACAGTTTTTATGTATTGTTAAGGAAATGTTTCCTCACCTTGTTAGGATTGTTATTTGGTTTAGTTTGTTTTGCTTGATTTTGGATTAAATTTAGGAAATCAACTTCAATAGTAACATAAATTAAGATTTTATGATTTTTAAAAGAAAGCTTCTATTTTGGGCTTAAATATCCACACACGTGTGAAGGAAAATTAACTCGTTTAGTTTTAAATTTTTTTTCTCACGATCGTCTAGCAGATTAATAGTGTTTAATGGAAAATGTCTGAATGTAAATTTTGGCATTTAGATAATAATCGAAGAAATAATTTTCTTAAATAGGCAGATATTCTTAAAAATTGTGTTTCCTTACCCTGGGTCTTCGCAGGAAATATGGAAAGGTGGCCTAAAATTGCCCAAATTTCGGAAGAAAGTGACATTCACACTTAAATGTTATATTCTTTTCAAAGCTTAATCAATAACGTTTACATTTTTTCGCTTTACGAGTTTAAAAATTCCAAAAAGTATTTAAAGTATGTATTTAATTTTAAAAACGTCTTGAAATTCCAACGATCAAAATTGCCCGGGTAAAATGGCATACTGGAACTGGTATGCCAGCCTATTTCTTTTTTAGGGCTTTTGTAGATCGTTAATATTTTTCAACCATTTTCACTATAAAAAAAAATTAAAATGTAAGTGTAAGTATAAAATGGCACACTATGTTATTTTAGCCGAGTGCTTAGTAGGCCTTTTTGCCCATTTAGGGCCATTTGCTGAAACGAAACTTAAATTATTTATGTTCAACTTAGACGCTTACGTTTTACTTTTTCCACAGCGTAAACTGTCACATAAGCTCTTATGTTAAACTTAAATACTTAAAATTCGTTTCAGCCCATTTGCCTTAGGGTTTTTTTTTTAAGTTTTAATTCCGAACAAACTGAGATAGTACTAGACCAACTAATTTCAGTAAATTAATAAGAAATACATACTTACATGCATTTACTGCTTTCCCCAAAATTTGAAGTTCTTATAGAGTTTTTTGTCAACAAATTTTTTACAAAATTTTTATGAAGTCCACTTTTGGAGATGGCTAGAGATAGTTTGACCTGTCAAATTTAAAATTATTAATTTATTATTATTATTATCTTTATTGTTTTTTTCATAAAATATACATATTTAGAGATATATCAAAAGATTTACAATCATGGCTCATTTGCCGTCTGCCGGTACGTTATCTTACATTAATAATTTGTGAGAAAGTAAAGTATATTATACATAAAATTAGCAAAAAACAAAAGAATAATTATAAGTGGTTATATCAATTTTATAAACACAAGATTTATAATAAAAATTAAATAAAGAAGTGCCAGAGATAATGGAAAAAATTATTAAAAAAAAGAAAAAACTAAAATTAATTAGAAAACTGTATTGGATTGTTGACTTTTAGTTTAGCTAATACAAAATAATAATATAATTTTTAAGAAATATAGAAGTTAAACATCAAATGATTTACATCTTTGAGAGATTAAGCTTTTAGTTCAGCAAGAATAAAAAAAAAACAAAAAACATGAAATGAAAATTTCAATATCGACTAAAAAATACTTAACATTACATCCGGGCTTTTAGTTTAGCAAATTTAAAATATTAGCTTGAAGTTGGTAACATTTCGTGTATGTCGGTACTGCCAGATAAACTGAAGAATTGTGTTCAAAAAACCTTCTAATTCTGTTCGATTCTACGATTTCTAGCGAGCGGGCCATTTTACCTTGGTGGGTCATTTTAAGCCACCTTCCCCTAATTCATTTCATAAAATCGGACAAGCAAGGATAATTTTAATAGAGGTCTCGAATATCATGAAATAACAGAATTCATGTACATCTTACCATCGCCAAAGAAATGAATGAAGAAATAATTTGACGTCTACTTCCAGGTAGACTGACACATGTGCTGCTTTTTACCTTTACAAGTGAGTTGAGCAGTTGATTCGAAATTTCGGTGGTGTATTTGTTCGTCTCTATATTCAATTATATAAAATTGAAGCGTAGAAGTCAAGCTGTTGTCTTTTAAGCTGGTTGATTGCAAATGAGATTTCATAAAACAATTTTCCCACTGAACGCAGGGATAACAATTTCTGAAATTAGTTCTGAAATAATAATTGTTTGTAGAGGCGTGGGGTTAAGCGTTTTCTAGATACAAAACGGTTCCTATCGGGAATCGCAAGGGGAATTTCGTTTGGGTTGGGGTCGAAATACTGTAGGGTCAAAATACTGTTTTTAAAATACTGTATTTCAAAATACTGTAATTCAAAATTCTGGTTACACAAAATTCTGTATTTTAAAATTCTGTACGGTCAAAATTCTGTATGGTCAAAATTCTGTATGAGTAAAATTCTGTATTTCAATATTCTGCTTTTCAAAATTCTGTATTTAAAAAAATTGTTTTGATAATGTAAAAAAGTGCGCACTTTTTTACATTATCAAAACAATTTTTTTAAACACAGAATTTTGATAAGCTGAATATTTAAATAAAGAATTTTACTCATACAGATTTACTTAAATACAGAATGAACATTGAAATTTTGAATGAAATGAAATCTTATATTACAACAATTTTTCTTGTATACTTACTGTCTAAATTTGTATTAAATTGTAAGGAAAACAAAATTCAGAAAAATTGCTACACTCAAGCCTCATTATACATATTATCATCATAATGAAAAATTACCCTAAACAAAATATAAAAAATATCCCCAAAATTGGAGAAAAAAAAAAAAAAACTGGAGAAATTACCCCAACTAAATGAAAAAAATCCATTTTTCATACTGAAATTTAACCAAAAAATTTAAAAAATTAAAAGAAGCCTTAAAACAATGAAAAATGACCTCAATTCATAAAATATTATCAATTTTTTGTTGTTGCTTTTGTATAAATTTTTGGGGAAAATTTTGTATGTTTTGTTTGGGGCTATTTTTCAATGGGGCCAAATTTCATGTAGCTATTTTGTACCTTTATTTTAAAATTCATAATATTAAGATTTCAATGTAAAACCTCCTTAAAAAACTCAAATTCTATAATGAATTTTGCAAATAAAACATTTCAGACTTGTACTGTTGTAAAACCTGTTTGCACAACTGTACTAACTTATATCAAACTGTATTTTCAATAGCTATTGTTGCAATTCTTGCTTTCATGTTAAATTCTTTAACTATTCAATGTACAGTCTCTTTTGAATTACCGAACATTAAACACTTTTCTATTCTTATTTAACTGGCTGCCTTTTCATTTAATCTACATATACTCTAACATGTACCAATATTGCTGAAGAATTTTAAGTTTCATCGTTAAATTCTACAATTTCCACATATCGAGGTTTAAAAGAAATATATTCACGAAAATAGAATTTATAAAACGTTGGTAACAAATAAGTACTTTACTCGTTTGTAAAGAGATCGTACTTGAATGATTTTTTGTAAATGTAAATGCAAAAAATTCTATTTGTACTTGTATGTGCTTAACAATGATATTGTTAACAATTTTTTCTTCGAAATAAAGAACTTGGACATAACCAGCATTTTGGAAAACAGAATTTTGCACTTACAGCATTTTGAACAAACAGATATTTGGATATACAGAATTTTGACATACAGAATTCTGAAAAACAGAATTTTGGTCGTACAGTATTTTCAAAAAAAGAAAAAACAGAATTTTAGTCATACAGGATTTTGATAGCCAGAATTCTGACCCGCTCCCTTTCGTTTCCCTCGGAATATTTTATTCCATCGAAAATTTCTTTCCTATATCATGAATCAAAATCAACCCCGGAATAAACATTACTCAAACAAGAATCCAATATAATGACTGATGACAGCCAAATTCCCCTGGAAAATGTATTTCCGAAACTTAATAAATTTCGAGGAAAACATTCCCAGGGAAAATTTTGTTTTCGAAAACCTCCATTATCGAACATTAATAAGCAGTTTTGTCAGTTTTTTTTATCAGTTCAGTTGGTTGTAATTTAAGTTGGCTGTAATTTAAGTACGTAACCATCAAAGGAGGGGCTTGATTGACTGAAGTCTCTTACAAAATGTTTTAAAATATGGAAAACCTTAATTATTTAAGAAAAACACATGACAAAATGCCGAAGATTTTTTCATATATGCTTTTTATCCTTTTCTCCTCTTCACAACAAGGCAAGGACTTATTTTAATTAAAATATGAGCATCTAAAATATATTTGAAATAAACAACACGTTTAAATTTAGAAACATAATCAGCTGAATCGTTTTATTTATTTAGATCGTTTAAAATTATTGTGTACCTAAGTTCTTTGATACAAAATCTTACTATCAAATTCATGATAAACGAATACTAAACGTCCTACAACCGTCTGGTTTTTCAGCGTTCTACTTAAAATAGATAACAGAAATTGAGCACTGAACTACAATTACAGTCAAACTTCCTTATAACGAACTTCCTTATAATGTAATTCCCTCTATAGCGAATTTTATTTTATTCCCATTCCCCTTAAACAAGATATCCCATATGAATTAGGTTCTTTATAACAAAATTTCCTTTATAAGGAACTTATTTTTTGGCCCAAAAGCAAAGTTGTTTTTTTTATAACGAAATGTCAATATTCAAATTTGAAATTAAAGCCTACTACGATTTATATTCCTAATTTTAAAAGGGAACTCCCCGTTTTGGCAAGAATTTTCTTATATTCAAAGAATGTATATATGGATGTATAAAAAGTGTGCATATGTAGTAGAACTTTTAGGCAACAGGTCAATCGTGAGTTCGCATTTAAATCGTTTATAAAAAAATGTCCAAGGGCAAGGCTATTTCACTTTGGGACAAATTGTCTAAAATCATCTAAAGTTCGCCGAAGCAAGTTCAAATAGCCAAAAAAAACTAAGAAAATACAAAATACTGTGATGTGGATAAGGCAATTTTAAAATGGGTGCAGATAACTAGGAAAAGGAATTTACCATTCTCGAGCACTATTATCAAAAAAAAAAATTTTTTCTGAATCCTTGGGTCAGCACAATTTTAAAGGCAGTGCTAAAAAAAATTAAATCCTCTATATAACGAATTTTGTATAAAACTTCTTTATAACGAAGCAATTTTTTGTTCCCTTGAAGTTTCTTTATTAAGAAGTTTGACTGTATTCATTACCTTTTTACAAAACAATTTTGAAAAAAACTCAACACAATATTTTTTTTCAAAATTTTAAAATTAAATTTCATTTTTTCAAAAACCGTAAAATTACAAATTTTAGCCTTCAATTTTTTTTGTAACCCCCTGCCTTCTCTATCGTGTCCCCTTATGCATGCACTATATTTAAGAAATAATTTCGGAGATCATTTAAAAAAAAATAATGGGGTTGAAAATTCTATCGCCCCTCTGAGGCTGGATGGGGGAGGAATTTTCGAAAAACCCTCTTAAAATGTAAAAAAAAATATTAAAAATTAATAGAGCACATAGAATAATGTGATATAGCTTGTTGAAATTTAATATTCCATTTTCATTTAGATGTTTTTTTTAAATTAAATTGTTTAAGTGAATAGTTTCTGAGAAATTAATTTTCAAAAACTGAAAGTTTTCGATCAGTTTATAAAAAAAAAATTTAATTTAATTTCGCAAATTTGCTAGGTTATTGCATGATAAGCAATTTTTACTTGCGATATATAAGTACTATATGGTAAGTTTTGGATTCGTAAAAAAATTCGTATAAAGTGTTTTCGGGACATTACCCCGACACGTTTTTTTCCTTTCATTTTTAGGGCCAAAAATAACGGTACCTGCCATATAATATTTTTTAGCATTTTTGGAAACTCTTATTTTTCTCAAAAAGGGCTCGACAGATTTTTCTAAAAAAAATTAATAAATTTTGTTAGGTATATGCTACCTTTTTGTAAAAATTAAATTTCCAAAAAATGGTTTTAAATGGTACCTCCTATAGAACCATTTGTTTTGTTTTCGTTTTTTTTAGAAAAGGAATAAACTGATTTTGATAATTTTCTTTATGGAGAATCCTCTGAAAAATTTTAATAGTTTTGTATACCAATATTTTCCAAAAACTTTTTTTTGGATTTTCAAAAAAAAAAATACAAATGTTTCAATTTTTTTTTTTTGAAAACAAAATATTTCGAAAACGACTTTTATTGATTTTTATGAAATTTGGTAACAAAGGTTTTTTTTTAACATTATATAAAATATTTTGAAAAACAAAAACTTTTTCTTATAGTCAATATAAATGTATAATAGTCGATATAAATGTTAAAAAACCGTTACAGAAAATATAAATTTTCTCGTAAACGACTCCTACGATTTTGATTAAAATTGTTCTAAATACTTATATTATTATGGTCTACGATCTACCAAAAACAAAATTTACAGTTAACCATTATTAACAGTACCTCTCATAGAATCATTTTCTTTATTTTGGACTATCTCATTATGTGTGTAACCGATTTAAATTAATATGTTTATACAAAAGCATCTCAAAAGTTGAAATCATACTGCATATCAAAGTTTTCAAAAAAAAACAAATTTTGGATTTTTAAAAAAAATTTCAAATTTTTTTTTTTGAAAATTCATTATTTCAAAAACGGGTAGATAATTTTTTTTCGAAATTTAATTTATAATTCAACATACAAAAATTCTAAAAAATTGTGTACAAATTTTTGTTCTTAAAAATGTTTACAAAATTGTATATATAAAAAATTAATTTAAAAAAAAAACCGCTTGTTGCGGTAAAATTTACCACAACAAGTTCCAACGACCTATTCTCAATCCCTGTATATCCGTTTTAACCTTCCTTGTGTGTTGCGGCTCCAAAATCCTCGTAGAGTTCAGTTGAAACCTGGCACCCATCAACCAGAGTCCTGCTCTTAGAGAATTTTGGAAAAGTAACCAATCTAGCTCTTCGTACTTGCTAAGTTCAAGTTGTGTGACGGGCGGTCCACAAAAATGAAATATACTTTCGACAGGTTGTCGACAAAACATTTGGCGTGTGACAGATGGTCCACGTACATCAGCACCAAATTTCGATCGTGTGACAGGTGGTTCACACGTACCATAAAAACCAAAACTATGTGACAGATAGTCCACATGATGCTTGAGTGTGCGACAGATGGTCCACACAAGGATGAAAACATGAGGAATCAAACCCATGTTCAACGACATGTGTGACACCTAGTTCACACCACCGTAAACTTAGTATGGCTTAATGCCCACCCTAAAGTGTCTGGTACACTAAAGAAAAGTCACTTTGCGACGTGCTTCCCTACTCCCCCCAAATCTGCAACAATGTCCACCGAATATTAGATTGCGCGATAGTAGTTTGAATATTTGCCTTCCTCCTTCTTCCCAAAAATGAAAAGGTTTAAAAATGGATGGAAAAGTGTTAATTCCTTTTTCGAATAATTTTCAGGAAAAATAAGTAGAGTAGCTGAGAAAATGCTCAGAAGATCATTTTCAACTTTTTGTGTTTTTTCTTTCCTTTTCTGAAATTGATAATTGTGAATATGTCTAGATACAGCCTTGGGTTCGTCAAGTTTTGGGACAGCACCAACAACTTGGGGAACTCAGTGAATGTGTGGGTGAGAGAGAGTTTCGTTGGAACTCAACCTCGGAGTGCTACCGTAACCGAGTTCCACGAAAGCTGTTGCTTGAGAGTGTGAATGTGTGGGTAAATGTGGAGGCTAAGAGAGGACAAAGACTAAGCTCGACCAACCACTTTTTGGTTGTCAAGCATAGCCGACAGAAGTTGAAAAAAAAATAGAGATTGTGGAAAAGGGAGGAAAAATTCAGAAAAGGTTGAAAAGAATTTTGGAAATTGTGGAAAAAGTTATTTGAGTGAAAATAATTTTTTTCGTGAAAATAAATCTGAAATTTGTTTCGAAAGAGGAGTTTTCTGGTGTCGATTTTCGTCAGAACGGGGCGAAAAGATAAAGGAAAAGGAGAAGGAAGGAGTAGGAGTTCTTGAAAAAAAAAAAAGATAAGTAGAGTGTTTTTTTTGTAATTTGATTAACATTTTATTCGTTCGTTTTAATTGGTTTTGATTAAAAAAGATTCGGTTGGCTTTTGTCCCTCGGCTATTTTATCTCAAAACTGTGAGACCCGCGACCGTTTCGTACCGTTGTCTTTTCGGGAACTTTCCCAAGGTGACTTTCCTTTGTGTCCTTTGTGACCAAACCTTTGTTCTTGCATATTTTACTTTGGCGCATTTTGCGATTTTATCTAAGCTATTTTTGGGAAAATTGACCCTCTGTCAATTCCCAAAAACAATTGTTAATTTTCTTGTTGTTGAAAAAATTCTGGGTTTTATACCTATACTTATAAAGGTTTCCCAGATCCTATTCAATAAAAAAAATTCAAAAATCCTATTCAGGTAAACTAAATTATTCTTTTATTTTCATTGGAAAACTTTCTTTTCGACATTTCTTCCAAAAGGTGATGGTAAGTACCACAAAACTTCCTGGCGCCCATTTTGTTTTAGGTACACCCCTGGACTTTAATTTCATATTTATTTTAATTAATAATTTAATTCGGTTTGATTTCAACTTTATTAATCGGGTTCGATTAATAAAGTTAACATTCAATTCAACCCACCCCCAACCTGAGCTACTGGGTGGCAGCACTTTAATTGCTGTCAGTTGCGAAATTTATCGAACGCACCCATCTCCCTTGACATTTGTTATTTATTTCCTTGTCTTGTCGCGACGCACGCCGGTCGAGTGCAATTTACCTTCTTTTATTTCATTTTAATTATTATTTTAATTTGTTTGAGTTTGCGGATTGCAATTCCGCCATCGTAATAACATCCTAAAATTCTATTAATAATAAATCAATCGCGTTCGGTAATTTTCACAACAATTGGCGTCCAAACGTGGGGCTCTCTTGTGTCCATTGTTGGCTGGAAAAAGTGCATGGATTGCATTTCATTTTGTGTTGTTTATTGGTGTGTTGTATTGGTTTAGGGAAGTGGTTAATTTAATAATTTTAATTATTTCAATTCAAAGAAATTTACTTGGTGTTTTGTTTTTCTTCCCTAGGTAAAAAGTGCAAATTTTTGTTCAAAGGAATACCTACCACATACCTACATACATACGAGTTGGATTCATGCAAATATCCGTCGCAGGAGAAAAAGAAAAGTTTTTTTTTTACAAAACAAAAGGAAATATTGAGTAAGGTTTTTACTTTTTCTTGTTTACTGTGCAAGTGATATTTTTCTTAATTAGCTTTTGACTAATTAATTAATTTTTTTTTTTTGATAACTTCATCATTTGATTGAGTGAATAGTGTGGTCTCTTTCTGACCTCAAAAATTTATTAAAAGTGCATTTTATTTTGCAGTTGTATCAAATTAGATTGGGGTTGCCATTTCGGCATAGCTAGTACTTTTTTCGATTAATTTTTTTTTTGCAAAAATTTATTTAAAATTTGTTTTGTTCTTTTCATGGTGTGTTTTAACTTAGATTTCGAATAGAAATTGGTGAGACTTTATTGCGGGCAGTTAGCCAAAGATTAAAAAGGAAAAGTGAGTTCGTGGTTTTTATTTTTGCTTTCGTGAAATAGACAGAAATTTTGGACGTTCAGTCCAAAATAAGATACGAAATTTGTTTAATTTTATCTGGAAGTGGTATAGGGTTGCCATCGCGCAATTTCAATTTCTTTTTCGGAAAGTTTAATTTTATTTTTTTTTCGTCTTAATTCTTTAAATTCTTTTTGGTTTTAATTTATAGTTTTCTTTAATTGTGTTTGAAATGGAGGCCAACCAAGTGAATAGGTTATCACAAGACGAAATAACATACGAAGTGGAATGGAGAGGTTTAGCTGTAGGAACGGTAGAAGAGATGCGCAAAGCGCTTAGGGTTGCAATCAAACTAGAGCGTAGGAATTCGTTTATACCTCCCGCCTATCCGTTCAATTTCGAACAGGATTTTATGGCGGTAGAGAAGAAATTAGGAGAAATAGAAAAGCTGTTAGAAAATCCTCCGAAGTCGGAAACTTCGAAGGAATATTTAAAAATCATCACGAAGGTCGAGTGGGGATTACGTAGGATGGATAGGAGCATACCAGAGAATGAGACACAGGATAGGAGCAAGCAGGCTTTGAAAAACAAACTTATTATGGCTATGGCAGAATTAGATGATGAAGAGGATGATGATAAAACTGAGGAAGAAGATGAAGAGGAGAAGAATGTAGGGAAGCAACAAAAGGGGATACAGAAGAAGACCGAGGTTGAAAAGCAGCGTTCAGCTGAACCTCAAGGCACTTCTGCCAATACATCAACGGGCATAGGAGTGGCAGTGAATAGTGTAAATAGGAATAAGGATAATAGTCAGGTTAACCCAGTTGTAGAACGGGTTATTGTTAATTCGGAAAAATTTCTAAATATAGCGAAATGGGATGTGAAATTCACGGGTGAGCGCTGTGGTGCCTCCGTGAATTCGTTTTTAGAGAGGGTCGAGGAAATTCGTTCGGCTAGGGGGGTTTCAGAACCCCAACTTTTTAAGGCAGCTGTTGAGCTTTTCGTGGGAAAAGCTTTGATTTGGTTTAGGGCTATTAGGGTTTCAGTTAATTCGTGGCAAGAATTGGTCAGAGAATTGAAGCTGGAGTTCTTGCCACCGAATTATGACGATCAGCTTTTAGAGGAAATTAGGCGTCGTACACAAGGCAAAGATGAGTCCATCGGAGTCTATGTTGCGACAATGCAAAACTTGTTTGGTAGGTTAACTGACCCAATTTCGGAAGGTAGGAAGTTGTCAATGATCCAAAGGAACTTGACACCTTTCTATCAAACTCAGCTTGGTTTGGCGAAACCAAGTTGCGTATCCGATTTGGTTGCTTTAGGTAGGAACTTAGAAGCAGTTAGGGCAAATGTGGAATGTTATGTCCCACCACCTAGTGTTAGGGATCATAGGAATTTGCTAGAACCGGATCTAGCTTATGTAGGACTACCAACTCCGGTAGTTTCGGTTGTTGCTGAGAACAGCGGAACTACTCGTCAGGCCCAATCATCCAACAACTCAAGACCATCTGTTAGGTGTTTCAATTGCAATGGATCAGGCCATTTTGCAAATAGGTGTTCCGCTCCTAGGCGTTGTTTTGGCTGTGGTGAATTAGGTGTCAGCAGGCAAAATTGCCGTCGCTGTTCGGGAAATGGGCAACGGGCTCTTGCGCCAGCAGGGCGAGAAGTCCGAAGACGTTGAATAGGTTACCTGCTGGTAACCAGTTGGTGAATCAGATTCACCTAAATTTTACTCTGGAGGCAAACGGTAGTGATAGGAGACCTTTTTTAACAGTTAACATTTATGGTACTAGATTTTTAGGTTTATTAGATTCAGGAGCTTCTAGGACCATAATAGGTAGGGATGCTTGGAAAATACTCCAAAACTTAGGTCTTTCTTTAAAAACAGACCCTGTTGGCTGCGTTCGTTTGGCAGACGGAACAGGTGTCGAGATTTTAGGGATTGTCTCTCTTCCAATTTTAGTAGAAGACAGGACAATATTAATAGACTGTCTGGTTATACCAACTCTGCCACATACTGTGATCCTTGGTGCAGATTTTTGGGCACTGTCGGGTATTGTCCCGGATCTAAGGTCACATGAGTGGAATTTTTCGGAACAGCCGGTTTCGATTTGTTCTATTACAGAACGATCTGAATTGAGTGATAGGGAAATTAGAATGTTAGAGGATTTAATTGAGGAATCATTTAGGAAAATGCCTGAAGGCTTAGGGTGCACAACAATGGTTGAGCACAAGATTAGGACGTCGGCGGAACCGATTAAACAGCGGTATTATCCGGTTTCTCCGGCAATGCAGGAACATATAGATAGGGAATTGAACGAAATGTTAGAGGCAGGAGTTATTGAGAGATCGACAAGTGCGTGGTCATCTCCAATACTTTTAGTTAAGAAGAAGGATGGCTCCTACAGGTTCTGTGTGGACTATAGGAAGCTAAATAAGAATACAGATAGGGATGCTTATCCACTACCATACATAAATTCAATTTTAGATAGGCTTCGAGGTGCTAGGTTCTTGTCTTCGCTAGACATTAAGTCAGCATATTGGCAGATTCCTATGGAAGAGGAATCGAAGCCATACACCGCCTTCACGGTTCCTGGAAGAGGTCTTTTCCAATTTAGGAGAATGCCTTTCGGACTTCATAACTCGCCTGCGACTTGGCAGAGGTTTATCGACACAGTTTTAGGTGCCGACCTCGAACCATTCGTTTTCGTCTATTTAGACGACATCATTATCATTACAGAGAATTTCGAAAAACATCTAGAAATCCTGAATGAAGTGATGAAAAGTTTGAGTGAAGCAGGATTGAAGGTTAGTAGGGAAAAATGCAATTTTACATGCCATCTTTGAAGTTTTTAGGGTACATAGTGGATCGAAATGGTTTACACGTAGATCCAGAGAAAGTGGAAAGCATGGTTAGGATTCCAGCACCGAGGAATGTAAAAGAAGTTAGAAGTTTTATAGGGACAGTTTCGTGGTACAGGCGTTTTGTACCAAATTTTGCGGAACTACTTAAGCCGCTATCGGATTTATTAAAAAAGAATAGGAAGTTCATTTGGACTCAAGAGTGTGAGGATAGCTTTAGGAAGGCAAAAGAGTGTTTGGTGACAGCACCCATACTCACTTGCCCAGATTTTAAACGACCATTTGTCGTTCAAACAGACGCGTCAGATTTTGGTATCGGTGCAGTTCTTTCACAGAACTTTGATGAGGGAGAAAAGGTTGTCTGTTACCTTAGTAGGTCTTTGAATAGAAATGAGAGAAATAATTCTACAACCGAAAAAGAGTGCTTGGCTGTATTATGGGCTATTGAGAAGTTACGGCCGTATATCGAAGGTGTTCGGTTTACGGTTGTGACGGATCATTATTCCCTGGTATGGTTAAGCAATCTTAAGGATCCACAGGGTAGGCTCGCGCGTTGGGCAGTTAGGCTCCAACAGTTCGATTTCGAAATCATTCATCGCAAGGGCAAAGAGCATGTTGTTCCTGATATGCTTTCTCGGGGAGTGCCACAGTTGGCTGGTATCTCGGATGAGGATTTAGACCCTTGGGTGAACAAAATGATTTCGGCGGTGAATTCAAATCCGCTTAGGTATCCAGCCTGGAGGGTTGAACAAGGTCACTTGTTCAAACTGGTGAAGGCTAATCATATAGTAGTACATGAGAATAATCAAGAATGGAAGAGAGTGTTAGGGAAAAATGAAAGGTTAGGGATTTTGCAGGAATACCATGATGGACCTTTAGCAGGACACATGGGAGTTAGGAAAACTTTTGCTAGAATCGCAGCAAGGTTTTACTGGCCGAAAATGAGGACCGATATTACAAAATATGTTAGGGCTTGTAAAGTTTGCCAACAGGTAAAACCGGTGAATGAGAAACCAGCTGGGTTGATGACAGAGAGGATAGGAATCAAGCAACCGTGGGAAATGGTATGCGTTGATTTGGTAGGTCCGCTTCCTAAGTCGAGTAGGGGTTTTATCTACATTTTAACGGTAGTGGATTACTTTACGAAGTTTCCACTATTGTTCGCGTTGAGGTCGGCCACTGCTAGGGCAATTGTTAGGGAATTAGAAGACAATGTTTTCCTATTATTTGGCATACCAAAGGTGATCGTCTGTGACAACGGTCCCCAGTTTCGTTCAAAGGAACTGAAAACGCTTTGCCAGGCGTACGGGTCACAATTAAAATTTACTGCCCATTACCACCCGCAGGCGAATCCTGCGGAGAGGATCAACCAGATTCTTAAGACGACGTTGAGGGCCTACGTCGCAGAAAACCACAGAGTATGGGATTCACAACTCAGCAAGGTGGCGTGTGCTATTCGCACGTCACAGCATGAGGTTTTAGGTGTTTCGCCATATTATGCGAACTTTGGTAGGGATATGGTGACTTCAGGTCGAGAAGCACCATCAGTCCATGATAGTTCAGAGGATGTTCAGAATCTGAATGAGATCGCTGAGCGTTTCAAAGAACTTAGAGTCGATATAGGAAAAAAATTGCAAGCAGCATCTAAGAGATCTGCTCAAGCCTACAATCTTCGACGGCGTGATGTTCAATATCACCCGGGCGAGATGGTATGGCGAAGAAACTTTTCGTTGTCGGATGCCGCGAATTATTATGCTGCTAAATTAGCACCGAAGTTTGTCGGTCCGTTTGAGATTAAAAAGCGTGTGTCACCTTGGACATACGTCTTACAAGATAGTAATGGTAAAGAACGCGGAACATGGCATGTTAAAGATTTGAAACCGTATACCGACGCATCCGAAGATTGAAATGTTACGTAACGTAATGCACTGTTTTATTAACTTGGATTCTTTTTTGATTTTCATTTTTGTCTTGATAATACTTTTGTAGTTTCCATTTTTCTTTAATTTTTGGTTTTTGGCTTTCGTTTTTTTTTTGATGGGAAATTCCTTTTTCATTTCCCATTGCCTTGGTAAACCTTATAGAAAATGTGTTACAGAAATGTAAGCACATTTTCTAGGAGGTAAGGGTGGGATTTGTTGCGGTAAAATTTACCACAACAAGTTCCAACGACCTATTCTCAATCCCTGTATATCCGTTTTAACCTTCCTTGTGTGTTGCGGCTCCAAAATCCTCGTAGAGTTCAGTTGAAACCTGGCACCCATCAACCAGAGTCCTGCTCTTAGAGAATTTTGGAAAAGTAACCAATCTAGCTCTTCGTACTTGCTAAGTTCAAGTTGTGTGACGGGCGGTCCACAAAAATGAAATATACTTTCGACAGGTTGTCGACAAAACATTTGGCGTGTGACAGATGGTCCACGTACATCAGCACCAAATTTCGATCGTGTGACAGGTGGTTCACACGTACCATAAAAACCAAAACTATGTGACAGATAGTCCACATGATGCTTGAGTGTGCGACAGATGGTCCACACAAGGATGAAAACATGAGGAATCAAACCCATGTTCAACGACATGTGTGACACCTAGTTCACACCACCGTAAACTTAGTATGGCTTAATGCCCACCCTAAAGTGTCTGGTACACTAAAGAAAAGTCACTTTGCGACGTGCTTCCCTACTCCCCCCAAATCTGCAACAAGGTCCACCGAATATTAGATTGCGCGATAGTAGTTTGAATATTTGCCTTCCTCCTTCTTCCCAAAAATGAAAAGGTTTAAAAATGGATGGAAAAGTGTTAATTCCTTTTTCGAATAATTTTCAGGAAAAATAAGTAGAGTAGCTGAGAAAATGCTCAGAAGATCATTTTCAACTTTTTGTGTTTTTTCTTTCCTTTTCTGAAATTGATAATTGTGAATATGTCTAGATACAGCCTTGGGTTCGTCAAGTTTTGGGACAGCACCAACAACTTGGGGAACTCAGTGAATGTGTGGGTGAGAGAGAGTTTCGTTGGAACTCAACCTCGGAGTGCTACCGTAACCGAGTTCCACGAAAGCTGTTGCTTGAGAGTGTGAATGTGTGGGTAAATGTGGAGGCTAAGAGAGGACAAAGACTAAGCTCGACCAACCACTTTTTGGTTGTCAAGCATAGCCGACAGAAGTTGAAAAAAAAATAGAGATTGTGGAAAAGGGAGGAAAAATTCAGAAAAGGTTGAAAAGAATTTTGGAAATTGTGGAAAAAGTTATTTGAGTGAAAATAATTTTTTTCTTGAAAATAAATCTGAAATTTGTTTCGAAAGAGGAGTTTTCTGGTGTCGATTTTCGTCAGAACGGGGCGAAAAGATAAAGGAAAAGGAGAAGGAAGGAGTAGGAGTTCTTGAAAAAAAAAAAAAGATAAGTAGAGTGTTTTTTTTGTAATTTGATTAACATTTTATTCGTTCGTTTTAATTGGTTTTGATTAAAAAAGATTCGGTTGGCTTTTGTCCCTCGGCTATTTTATCTCAAAACTGTGAGACCCGCGACCGTTTCGTACCGTTGTCTTTTCGGGAACTTTCCCAAGGTGACTTTCCTTTGTGTCCTTTGTGACCAAACCTTTGTTCTTGCATATTTTACTTTGGCGCATTTTGCGATTTTATCTAAGCTATTTTTGGGAAAATTGACCCTCTGTCAATTCCCAAAAACAATTGTTAATTTTCTTGTTGTTGAAAAAATTCTGGGTTTTATACCTATACTTATAAAGGTTTCCCAGATCCTATTCAATAAAAAAAATTCAAAAATCCTATTCAGGTAAACTAAATTATTCTTTTATTTTCATTGGAAAACTTTCTTTTCGACATTTCTTCCAAAAGGTGATGGTAAGTACCACAAAACTTCCTGGCGCCCATTTTGTTTTAGGTACACCCCTGGACTTTAATTTCATATTTATTTTAATTAATAATTTAATTCGGTTTGATTTCAACTTTATTAATCGGGTTCGATTAATAAAGTTAACATTCAATTCAACCCACCCCCAACCTGAGCTACTGGGTGGCAGCACTTTAATTGCTGTCAGTTGCGAAATTTATCGAACGCACCCATCTCCCTTGACATTTGTTATTTATTTCCTTGTCTTGTCGCGACGCACGCCGGTCGAGTGCAATTTACCTTCTTTTATTTCATTTTAATTATTATTTTAATTTGTTTGAGTTTGCGGATTGCAATTCCGCCATCGTAATAACATCCTAAAATTCTATTAATAATAAATCAATCGCGTTCGGTAATTTTCACAACACGCTCCTACGATTTTATTTTTTTTTTTCTGCAAAACTAAGATTAGTTAAAGAAATCAGACAATGTATTTGTTTTAGCTCTCAAAACAATTTAAGAATACTTTTCCAATAAATTTATTTCAAATTATGTATGTTGATTTTTAATAATTTTTCAATTTAAGCTCTATAATGTATAATATTAGTTTAAACTTAAGGCTCCCATTAAAAAAATTATTTACTTTTAATACGCTCAATTTTTGAAATTCGAAGAAACTTTTATTACAAGAGCAAGTTTGTGCGATCCAGTCGTGCGTTTTATTTAATTTGTATATATGTACAAAGAGTTGTTGATAAAAAATTTAAATTATTAAGTATTGAGTTAAAAACTAAAAAAAAAAGATTGGCAATTTAAAAATTCAAAATTATCAATTCAAAGCCAAAGAATTTACGTTGAATAAATGTTGAGGATAGATGGGTATACGAGTAGTATGAATGTTAAAAAATTGCATTACCCGCGCCAAAATTATTTTCGTTTTTCGTCAATCATAATTAAGCCTGATTTGATCTTCTTAAAAAAAAACATTATGTATGTATAAGGACTTATATATTTGCTGGGATGAAACTTAAATTCATATTTAAGTTCAACATAAGAGTTTATGTGACAGTTTATTATGAAGAGTCAGAATTTATTCCAGATGACTTTCCATCAGAATGACCCTATACATTTTAGGTCCATTCAGATTCAGACCGTTTAGTTTAAGTGTAATCTTCTACCAACGCATAAAAAACTCATTTTTATAAGAATCGAATTTCAAATCAATATTTTATTTAATGCTTTAAAAGGTGAGTCGGCATCTTTAACATTGCATTTAGAGCTCGTGTTCTAAACGAGCTTATTATGAAAACACTTTGTTATTTAAGCAAGTTTTTTGATAATAGATATTCATTTTTTATTAAATGGGTGCAAAGACAAATAGCGCATTATGGCTCCAAAGATAAACAATTCCTTTTTAATCATATAGCAAGTCCATAAAATATACCTCATTATCAATGTTTCCATTATTGTGGTTGAGCATTAATATTTAAACACATTTCTCCTCTATTTATTATTCATCGAAAAAAAAAATACCAACAACGAATACCACGCATTTTTAATATCCATCTAACCACACCCCATCAAGACACACTTGGGACTTGGACCTAAAGAAATCATTTCCAGGGTTTTGTATTTTATTACACCGAGATTATTGTTTTGATTATATTTTAACACCTTAGCCACTTTATTAAAGAATGCAGATAGTAACAATATGAATACTTATGGATTTTGAATAGGGCTATTGGATTAGAGATATTAACACTCTACTCCAGCTTGTTCCTCTCATCTTGAAGATGTTTGTGTATTTCTACGATATTAAAAAAAAGATGACTACGATTTGTCCAAAAGTATTTAGAATGTTCTTTTTTTTGACAAGGGCAACAAAATGTTGGAAGCTTTCTGCCTCTGACTTATAATATTTGAACTAGTAAAAAAATAGCTAACCATTTTTGACATAAAGAATTAGTTCTATTTATGTACATACTTGTATCGTTTTTCATATACAAATTTTGGAGTTTTAATGAATTAAATAAATAAAATACAAGCCTTGATCTAAAGCCCACTAGAGGTATAAACTTATACTAATAATTAAATACAATGTTACAGCTCTAAAACAAAAAAATGCACGGATTTGCTGTTATATGCGATCGCACTGTGGTTTTAAAGGCTGAGTCTGAGTATTGTAAACATGTTCATTTCTACTCTGATGTAGAAGGAAATAAATTTGATATGGGCGCCTATGGCTATATTTTACACCAGACACGTAGTTAAGTTGAAGACAAAGTTTTGTAAGTAAAAAAAAATACACTCACAGGCACAATTATCCGCCCACCTGCGCATTTTTCGTCACCCTAACTCTTTAAGTTCACTATAATTTATCTACTGATTTGTTTTTTGTTTTTTGATATTTTCGCAGGAAACAAAAAACTAAAACCCTTATTTCGCCCGATAAAATTGTCATGGAAGCATTTTTTACAATTTAAGCGATTTTAATATTGTATCAGTTACTTAAACAACATACTGAGAAACCGGTTTTGCATCGCTACTGAAGCTCGTACACGTCTTTTTGAGGTGAGAAATGTTGGTGTGAGTGAACGTGCCATCAGAAAAAGGTTGGCAGAATTAAATTTCAGAGCTTTCCGACCAGCAGGCGCCCCAAATTGCTCCCACAGCACCGTACAGCAAGACTTCGTTTTGCCCGAGAAGGTGTTAACTGGACTGAAGAGGAAGGAAGGGACGTCTTACTGGCTGAACAAAATGGTGACGGAGACGGAACTGGAGCCGGAGCTGGAATAGCTGTCAAAATATTGAATACACGCAAATTCAATGTTGCGAACACAGCGGAACGTAGACGCATACGGAGCTGCAGACGCAGACGGAAGAGTTCACCAACTTTTAACATTTCACGTACGGCACTTTTGACGTTTCAAATTGTATGAAGAAAAAAAACAACTTTTTGGGTCGGAAAAAAGTATTGTGGTTATTTGTATCGCGAAAAAAAATAATTTATGAAAAGGAAAATAATTGGAAACAAAAAATGAGCTTCTGAGCTTGTACACAAGAATATTCTTTTGTTTTTCTTCAAAATACTTTCAAAGCTGTACAGTTCCATTGTGGACATGTAAAAAAAATAACGTACGACACTTTTTGACAGCTCTTCCAGTTCCGTCTGCGGCTCCAGTTCCGTCATTCTATTCTGTTCAGCCAGTTAACCTCAGACGAAAGCAGAATAGGTGTACGAGGTCCAGATGGACGTCAGCGTGTCTACAGGCGAAAAAATTAAAGGTTTGCTCCATGCACGATAACCGAAACAGTGGGTTACCAAGGAGGGTCTATAATGGTTTGGGGAGGCATCAGTTATGAAGCTCGCACGGACCTTGTTGTGTTCGATAGAGGCAGTGTGAACGCTCAGATATCGTGGAAAACATTTTGCAAGACAATGTGATGCCTTTCGCAACAATTTTTGGTGAACACTTTCGGCAGTGTTGTCAGACGAAAAAAAAATCTCCCCCCAGAATAATTAAAAAAAACCCCAGATTACCACATTTCAATTAAAAAAACCCCTAAGTTTTTTTTTCAACTGTTTTGTTTTTATTTTTTATTCACAGCTAGTACTCTGTATATACTACTAGTACTTTCTCCAAACAAAAATTGGTTTTATTTAAAATTTATTGGATATTCTTTGATTATAGATTCAATTTGAGAGGGAAATTCAGGTAATGGAATAAATTAACTTTAAAATGAATCCCCCCAGATTTCCCACTGACGATGAAAAAAAAACCCTAAATCTGAGGGGAAAACCCCCAAACTGGCAACCCTGACTTTCGGTTAATGCATGACAACGCACTCTGCCATACCGCAAATTCTGGAACTAACTACCTAAATGAGGTCGGGATTCCAGTTTTGCCATGTCCATTTTGCGGTCCAGATCTCAAACCTATCGATCATCTTTAGGACAACCTTAAAAGACGTGTCCGAGCGAGAACACACAGTAGAGGAGTGGCACAATATCCCTCAGTCGGATGTTGAGGACATCCGTCATTGACGGATTGTCATTATTAGAAATGCCTGTAAGTGCAGTATACGGTGTTACAGTTAAAACTAAAAAATTGCTAAAAATCAACATACATATTTATACATTATTTGATTAAAAAACCTTTGGAATTGTTTTAGCACAAAAGTCGTTAGACCATTTGATTTCTTTAACAAACCTCACACTAAATTAATTAAATTAGTATTTTTAGGAAAAAAAGAATAGAACGTCATTTTTTAGTAGGTATTTATTATTGTAAAGTTCTAAAATCAATTAAATGTTGAATTTTCAAAAAAAAAAAAAAAAAAGAAAATTTTTTTAATCAAAAATTTTTTTTTTTTTTTAATTTTGATATGAAATAAAATTTCTACTTAGGTAGTAGGACCTCTTGTTGTTATCTTCCTAGCGAGACTCATGCCTACCAAAGTTAGTTATGTATAATATATATACGAAGATTTTTTTTTTTTTTTTTTAATAATACAAATTCTATATACTACTGAAATAAATCAGCCAAGTAGAAGACTTAACACTATTTTATTGGACTTGTTGAATTATTGATTCAATATAGCTTTTAACGGCCTTTAGTCCATGAAAATTTTTGGCGTTTCGTCCCGGCGATCTCACTTGTGTGTATAATATAGGTAGTCCAGTCAACGAAGGCAAAATAAATGCAAAAATCCATGTAATCTGGGTTATTTTTTTAAATGGTATAGGGGTGACCCTCAGGTCCAACATACTAAAAGTCCCCAGCCCGGGCCGCGAGCTTAAGTCAGGAGAGGGGGTTAAAAGTCCTCTTTTTTTAGTTTTTCGCAAATATTTGGGAATAACTGGAAAAGTCTGTAAGTATTAAAAAATTAAAGTAAATTGAATTTCCTACAAAAAGTGTCTTATTCATATTTTCGCTAGGAGCAACACTAATACATACTGCGTTTTCATTAGAGCAAATGAGGTAATTTCGTTCAAAATTTCCAAATTCAATTCAAAATCATCTCATTTCCCATACATATTCAAATTTCCAAATGAGGTAATTTCAACCAAATTTGCACGAAATTTGGTAGGAAATTACGTAGAACTTTTATGAACACACCCAAATCGATTCCATTCAAAATGGAACCCATTCGAAATGACAATTCAATGTAAAAAACAAGCGATTGGCAATCTGGGCCTTCAAACAAAATTAGCAAATTTGAAATGTGAACACTTTTTTTGTAATTAGCCAAATTACCTCATTTCAGCTCTAATGAAAACGCAGTATAAGGGAGATGCGGGGTAGAGAAATGCCAGGAAATCTGAAAAATCAGTCATTAGCTTACAAAATCTTGTGTTTATTGATAAACTTTACACATAAATAACAGAAAAACGAATTACTTCATTGATGAGATGAAAGAGAAAATAAGGGTTAAAAGCAGGTGATTAGTGTCAGAATATCCAAATTTAATTTATTTGCTACAGTGTTTGCATTCAAATGAAAAATGGTTTTCGAAAGAATATCTATAAAATTAAAAGAAAGAAGTGAGATCTATAGGTATAATGTGGAATCTCAAGGGCATTTATTTCCATTTTATAGATATTTGTCCGATACCTATAAGGAAAGGACTGATAATACCTATAATTTAGAAAGAAAAAGAATTGACATTTTTCTGCTCAAGTATTATTTCAATTTAAGCTTCAAGAATTCAAAATGCAGCCGGCACCGTGAGCTATTTTGATTTTTTCTTTTTTACGAATTGTTTTATCAATTTAAAGATCAAATTCATGCATTTCAATGATTTTTGCTAATTAAATATGTAAGTTTGTTTTATAATCTTGAATATTTAAAATTCCAAATCAATTCAACCACAAAGAGCAAAAGTTACCTGTATGGGTACAATTTATTCTTGTAATTCCTGTTAAAAGTGTAAAATTTTAGTCTTCTTTACTTTTGAGGTTTATGTCCTCGTAAGAAACCAAACTTCAGCTTAGTTCTTATTAATTTTTTACAGAAAAAAATACGTAATAAAGGACACACCCTATGGCGGATGTGTTTGGTTCTGGCCAGGCTTATGCACCACATTATTTCCAGCCTTTTGGAACAAGTCCATCCATGCAAAGATGTCATAAAATATATAATCCATGCGAAGATGCAAGCAAGTTAAATGCATGCACTATTTGGGGAGCGGCTCAAAACCAAAACAACGATCAGCCTCTACCAACCAACAAACCATCCAACCAATTTTTCTTCGGTCATACAATAATGACTATGATGGTGAGGTGATGCTGATGACGATTTCTTAAACGACAACATTATATCTGGTCCTCAAAGAAGAGGGGCTAACTATGGTTGGAGTGGAGTTGGGTTGGAGTGTTTATTTTCAGAATTTAAAAAATTGATGTAATAATTTTCTTATGATGCTTCTACAGCCAGGACATGGATGTCGTGGGATGTCTCTTAAGCCTGGGATCTGGACAACATTGATGCAATTTGCTGGTTTTTTTGTTTTTTTTTCTGCAAGACTCACTTAAAATCATTGTGGTGCGTGTAAAAGCAGTCAATTAAATGCATTAAATAAGCTTTAAGAAGAAGTAAAGTGATTGAAGAAAAGAGAGTGTTTTGAAATTGTTTTTGGTAAACGGAAGTGATTTTTATGATGTGTTTGTTTCTTGGAACAGTGGAAGCTGAAAAAAATGTTTGTGCCGCGGTTACTTCAACAATTTTATTGGTTTAAAGGTCAGTGTAAAATATTAAGTTTAACAAAGTGTGGCATTTTCTGTTACAATTTAAGTATTTATTCTGCATTTAAATTTTTACTTGCTCTTTTGGTTATGTGTACAAAAACGAAATTGGAATTTTAATCGAAATTGACATGCATGTAATAATCATAGTGGGACTGTAAAAAATAGCATTTCAGGTTTTCCCAAAAAAAATCGCATGGCTTAAGTAGGTCAAACATTATTGCTTTTAAAAATTTTGAAAAATTAATTTAAAAAACCAAAAAAAAAAAATATTCGTTTTTAGTACCTATAGGTCTATTTTTTTCGACTCTTTTTGGGATTTCGATTTCGGGACTGTAAAATGTTTTCATGATTATCGATCTATTAGGTAATAACCGCCTCCGAAATCGATTGGCGTACTCCGTTTTTTGATCCACCGTACAAAAATGTTGGCACATTTGACACCTGTCAAAATAATAGTGTTCCAGTGTTCCCAGAGCGTCGGCCGTGACACTGGGTAATATTCACCTCCTAAATCGATTGGCGTAGGTACTCCGTTTTTCGATCCGACATACAAACATTTTGGCACATTTGACATCTGTCAAAATAATAGTGTTCCAGTGGTCCCAGAGCATCGGCCGTGAAACTAGGTAATATCCACCCCCTAAATCGATTGGCGTATTCCATTTTTCGACCCGACGCGACGTACAAAATTTTTGGCACATTTGACACCTACCAAAGAATCGTGTTCGCCTTGTAAAATGATTTGCTTGAGAACGACTAGAACGACCGAAACGTTTCGTTAATCGGTACTGAATTCAATACCCGTTACTGAGTAACGAATACATCCGATTCGTTTCAGCTATAGCTGGTAGTGTATAGGATTGATGGCGTCAAGGTCAATCCTACTTTCCCAACGCGTATCAGTGACAGCTTTAAGGGTCAGTGATGATGGGATATATTTTTTAAGTACTAAAAAAAAACCTATAGCTTTAGAATAAGATCGAAAAAACCAATAGTTTGTCCAGTAGCAGAAGCAGCATGGCCAACAACGAGATTAAGAGTATGAGCAGAGCAAGGTATGAAAAATCCAGTCGTGCGTAAGTTTTTTAATTAATACAAAAGCTTTGTCACATCCATGCTAGACCCCACCATTGTCCCTGCGTTAATTACACAATGAACTCGGGCACAAAAGTGTGGCTTGAACACACGAGCCTTATCCTACCCCTCGCACAAACTACACCGCACCGTTCTTTTTCCTTATATCAATATTTTAACTTATTTTTTTTGTCAAATATAATCGCATTGAATTTACTAAACGACCACTCCCAGAAGCCAACACCATTATCTCCGAGTTATTGACTAAAAGATTGCTTCAAACATATTTCTGAATGATTTTACAACTCATCTTCCTGGAATCACCGCATCATCATCCTGACTCTAATTCACTTCCAAGTCCGCATCGGAAAGTAAATTCCATGAATGAATTTAAATAAAACATGCCTTCTTTTCCGACCCACCTACAAGAGACATCTTCGAAGCTGTATGAAGTGAAGCTCTATCCTGGTCCATCTCTTTTCAACCGACTGGACCGGACCGGGTGATCATCCTTCTCGACACTGATCCTCTAGCTGTGATAACACAAATTATTCCAGCGACAAATTTTCTAAACAAATTACACTGCCAAAGAACATCAGGCCAGAATATATGTTGAGAGGTTCCCAAATGACCGTTTCAGATGGTTGCACCATCCTTGGCATACCGTGATCATCGTCATGATGGCAATCATCACCATCAACATCATCTGTTTGCTGCTGCTCCTGCTGCTGGACCAACAATGCTTCACGGCATCAGATAGTCCATTTGTCTGTTGGGCAGTTCGCAAGGAGTCTCTCTTCGACTAGGAGATGGATAGATAGCCTTGACGGTTGTCTTGTATTTTTGGAACTACAGTGACGACAACGCAGTGGTCAACGTTTTTTTTTTTTTTTTCAATTTTCAATTCATCTCGCTTTAAAGGATCTGCTGTTTTGTTTTTGTGTTGTACTTGTTTGTGATTTCTAGATTTCTGTGGCATATTTTACTATATGTCTGCTTTTGGAGCTAGCTGGTTTGGTACATGCCACAGTATGGTGTGGTATGGATAGTGGAGTTGATTCTGGAATGGTTCATAAATCAGAATATATACGAGAGTGTGTACTGAATGTCTAATATGAGGATGGAGAACCAAGAGGCCAGGATGAGTTGGCCATTTTTGCATAAAACACCGTTTGCATGTTGTAATTGTGAACATGTTCCATGATGGTTTCTCATGATGGGGACAAGTCAGATGGATTTGAAGATGTAAGGAGTTCTTTTTTTTTTGTTTTGTTTTGTTCTGGAAAACAAAGAAGACGATGATGGTCTTATGAAGGGAGACTTTATATTTCATGTTATTTTTTTTTTATTTTATTTTAATCTTGTACTTCCTGTTGTGTCATTCATAAATGTTTTGAACACTCTGCATATAAACTATAGATGTATGTTTTTTAATAAAAGGATGGGTGCAAAAAATTAAACCATTTTTTATTCAAAAATTGAAAAATTATTTTCTGGGACCTGAAAGAAAAAGCCTCTTAAAATATTAGACCTTATTATTAATATCAAGAGGCTCCGTATCGTAGTTTTTACTTTAAAATACGAAATGAATGACAACAAATGGCTTTTAGAAAATTATAAGTCGCATTTTTCTGCAGCAGATGCTTTTCTAAACATTTTTTGAAAGTTTAGTTAATGAATGTGACAATTTAAGCCTTTTATTTATTTTTAAATCTGAAACCAAAAATTAAGTTTTATTCTATAATTTTTTTAGAACCAGTTTTAAAATTTCTGAGTTAAGATTTGATTAGTTACGCAAAATATAAATTATGGGCAGAGTCAAAAGAACAAAAGTATTAATAAAAGAAAAGAAAAGAGAATAAGGAAGCTAATATCAGGGAAATTATTTTTTTTTTTAGTTTTTTTCTTTGCAGTGTTTATTTTTTTTTTTAAGAACTGAAATTTTGTGAAAAAAGCACGTGCATTTGACTATGCATTTGAAGTTAAAATTTACAAGGATAGTTAAATTTGAGTGCATTCGTGGTTAAAAATGAATATGCACTATGCAGACATATTTAAATTTGACTATGTAGACATTAATAAATTTGACTATGCATTCTTGGTTCAAATTGACTATATAGCAGAGTTGTTAAAATGTATTTTTAAAATGCATTTTTGCTTGCATTACTTATTAAAAATAAAATTCTAATGCAATGTAATAGTCAGTTTCATCGAGATCGCTCAAGAAACAACGAAGATGACATTTTTATGAACCACACTCTGTTTTGAAAATATTTTCTTCTTTTACAACTCTAACTCAATTTTTTTTATTTTGCATTGCATATTTTTTATGCAACAAATTTTCGAGTTTATTTTTTTAATGCATTAAATTTTTGTTTAAATGCACAAATTTTTCATCTTGCATGAATTATTTTTAATGCAAACATTTTTCGTCTTACATTGACATTTTTTCAAATGCTAAATATTTTCAACTTGCATTAATTTTTTTATTGCAAAATATTTTCAACTTGCATTAAATTTTTTTTAATGCAAAATATTTTCAACTTGCATTAAATTTTTTTTAATGCAAAATATTTTCAACTTGTATTAAATTTTTTTTTAACGCAAAATATTTTCAACTTGCATTAAATTTTTTTTTAATGCAAAATATTTTCAACTTGCATTAAATTTTTTTTTAATGCAAAATATTTTCAACTTGAATTACATTTTTTGCAATGCAAAATATTTTCAACTTGCATTAAATTCTTTTTCAATGCAAAACATTTTCAACTTGCATTAATTTTTTTTAATGCAAAATATTTACAACTTATATTTTTTTTATAATGCAAAATATTTTCAATTTGCATTAAATTTTTTTTAATGAAAATTGTTTTTACATTGCCTTAAATTTTTTATTTTTAATGCAAACTTTTTCCTTTGCATTAATATATTTTTTAATGCTAAATTTATTTTTTTTGCATTAAAAGTTTTACAACCCTGCTACATAGTTAAATTTGATTATGTTTGCTTTCGTGGTTAAAATTGACTATGCAGACATAGTTAAATTGTCCTTACACTTGCTTAGTCATGATTTAGTTGCTGAAGTCTCCAGACTATTTTCCATTCAATCAAATAATATAATTTTAAAAATTTGAACCAAACTTTAAACTAAATCTTAATAAAGTTTTTAGTTTTACCCTGTGCTACTAACTAAATGTTGGAAAAAGGAAATTGAGAATCTGCGGTCTATAATCAAGAATGTACTTAATCTAAATAAAAGTGTACTGCAAAGTTTAGATCTTCAGTACATTGCATCCTCTGTCGAACCCATCACACATTAGATAAATTTCAATACAATTTTATTAAGCTAGCCACTCGTGCCTGACTCTTCCAGCGGGAGTTGTTTCAAAGAATTTTGTTTTGTTGACGACAACGAAGAGATCATCAAATTCAAATTGTACACCACAAGAAATCAAAACAAGAAGTCGTGATTACAAAACTCATAACTCACTGAAGTTGTCACCCGATGGCAATGCTCTTCTTCTGCAAAACCACTTGTTTTACCCGCCTCGAAGAAGAAGAAGAAGAACTCCTTCAGCCCAACACCAGTGCTTCTGTATTGTTTAATTAAAAGCGGATTCACGTTTTACGCGTGCTCCTCATCTTCACTTCAGCCATCATCATCATTGCAGTCTCACCACTATAGCCAGGCTGTGGCCCCAGCACCAGCCCCAGATTGGAAGGAGTTCTTCTATATAGCTGTAACACGTCCGGTTCTTCAAGGTGATAGGGTTTGGCGAAGTGAAGTGTTGTTATCGTCTTTGTTGTGCTCTCGGTTAAGGTTGCAAATGGTTCCACGACTTAAATTTTGCACATATCCTTGCTATGACAATGACGACCATGATTTGGGCTCTGATGATGATTTTGCTGCTTTGCAGACAATTGGGAGATGATTTCGTTTTGATAACGAGCTTCCATCGCCAAAAGGACGCATCCATAACATAACACTGGAAAACCAAATGAAATAAAAATTAATGCTCTGCCACTGCACTGAATTGGATGCATATAAATTTCCCGAGTGCATCTACTGCTGCTGGATAAGAAGCAGCTCCAATTATAATGTTGCCGCGTATTTTGCGAGTTTTTGCTGAGCGTGAGAGAGAGAGAAAGCAAACAGGCAAGAAGTATATATACCATTGTCAGGGTAAATATTTAGACAAATCAGGAGGAACACATTGTTGTTTGCACAACACTCGACCATGGACTACGTCCGATCTCAAGAATCCTCGATCCTAGACCATAGCGCAACCATCACGGTGTGTACCACCACATGTCACTACGATATCGAAAATGTTTGCAATTATTTCCCAATTGTGTTGTGGCTAAGTCAAGTGGCCCCCAGACACCGAAGACGACCCAAGATGAATGAGGCCCTTAGCGATTTTGACTAATTTGACAGATCATGCGATCCACGTGGAATTAATTACCACCAACGGTGAAATAGGGGATCGTGTGTTTAAGGCAACTCATCATGTCGGTTCCATTCATCCGGCATCATATCAAACTGCGGGTGGGGTGGTATGTAGTGGTGATTGTTGGGCACGATCGGAAATGATCAGTTGAGCTACAATCAGCAGGATACTTCAGTCTGATCAACATCGAGCCGCAACAGTGAATCCCCCTGAAAACTATGTGATCGATAATTAATGGTGGCACAGGTTGTGCTGTACAATCGTTTATTTTTTGCTTTTGTATCGTTATTCTTGGCTCATTTGCATGTGCAGCACCCTGTTGAATGATTGATAATGTTGCTCCAGGTGCCGCATCGGCACGCAGGAACATAGAAACACACTCACCACACACGATCGGTTAGCCAATTGAATTTAATTAATTATCGATCGGCTTTCGATTAACCACCTCAAATAAAACCTGGTATAAGCCTTAAGGTGCCAAAACCTAGGCCGATCGACGATGAGTTCAAAGAGAGAAGAATATTATATTCTTTCATATAACGATTGCATAAATCTATCCAGGAAGTGGACAAACAGCGACAAATCTCTTTCGGAATGCATAGGGCAGTTAAGATGGGCACTCCGAGAGCAACGTCTCTTGCACAGTTGGATCGGATTGAGTCAATTGAGCAAATTCGCATGAATGATTGTTTATTTGTAGAGTTTCTCTTGTTGAATCGATCCTCGATTTTTTCTGATTGTCCCGAATTTCAGGGACGGATTAAGACGGCTTAAGGCCCCAACGATTTTTGTTAATAAGTACCCAACGTTTTTTTGTGGATGCCTAACTTTTCTTTTTTTTTGTCTGTTTACGTTTTTAGGCAGTCACCGTTAGTAATAGTCTTTATTTTTTTTTTCACCAACAAAAAAACTATACCTGCAATAGGGCCTATACAGTATACACACAAATTTTTTTTTATCCAAATCATTGGAGCCGTTTTCGAGTTAAATCATAAATACAAACATATTTTTTTTTCTTTTTTTATTTTGCGGGGCTATATTTGATTGGGGAATTTTTCCAGGAAGCCAAAAAAAATTACCACTTTTGTTTCGTTGGCCCCCTTTAAATTTTAACCTCACCAAGTGCTGGGTTTTATTTTTAAATAAATCCCCAACTGCCGTATACAGAGATCACAGATGGTGTATTTTTTTCGCAATTCCCTCACCCCCTACACTCACTTTACACCATATCGCCATCTTTTAAATAAAGGATGCCGCAGTGATCATACTCATATCTTCCGATCTTTCAATGGCCCAATCTTACCAATCGATCGATCGATTTGAACTTCGCCCATCCTTTAGCGAGGAAGAATTGGATGGACCCTTTTGCTTTTTCTTCTTATTTTCAATGTTTTTTTTTTTTTTTTTTTTTTTTTTTTTTTTGATTGTTTGTGGTTATTTTCGTATAGTGTTTCCCTTTTGTTGCAATTTATGAGGATCGGTTGGTATGTTAAATGGCCAGAACATTTGACACGGCAGGGCGCCATGTTCAATCGCAGATATGTGTTAATAAATTTTGAATGAAAAAAATAAACAAATACCCGTGTGCGTATAGCAATGGTCGATTTTTCGTCCTTTTCTTGATAATACGAGTGGTGCGAGTTGAAACCAACGGTATGTGAATGATTTCTGTTTTTATTTGGTTTTATTAATTTATAATATTTATTTTTATGTACATATCCGGAGTCCAGAGTATTGTGTTATCAGTGGCCATTCAAATGAGGAATGAGGCAGTTTAGGTACTTGATTTCGGTTTGGTTTCGCTTTTCGGAAGGCCAATTTCAGTGGAGAAAATATAATATTTATATGATGTTAATACTTTTTTATTGGCAATTGAAGATTTGAGTTAATGTTGGGGAATAAGGGTGAATTATTATTTGTTAAGGTTATTGAAAATTATGCATGTTTCTGTGAATTGTTCTTTTCTTTTTGTTTATGATTATTTAGGTGACTTATTATATGATTCATATCTACTACACTTGCGAGCAAAAAAATGGAATCACTCTCTTGCTTCACGTAAAACCAATAATTGCTCTTAATGTAATCGACATGCATGAATGTTTATGGTATCGTTCAAACGCTGGAGCCATAAGCTTTAAATCAAAGTTAAAAACATAAGAATCACTTCGGGATTGCAAGAGATAATCGTCATAATTGAAGCATGTAATAACAAATAAAGTGAAATTAAAACAGGTAGTAGCTCGAAAATTTATCATTTACGAAATTTATTGTTTCAGTATTTTGTATTACCCCGCCCAAGCTTTAGTTATAGCTTCTAAACGGTTTTTCATTGACCTGATGGGTTTCTTGACTGTCTCTTGTGGTTTTCCTTCCCATTCGTCTAACCAGTTTCGGGTTCAGTTTTTAATGGTTTCAGGAGCATGATTTCTGGCTCGTCTCATTAATGCTTGATAGGGTTTGAGTCTGGGCTTAGTGCCAGCCAGAGTCCATGGTGGCAATACCAACTTCCATAAGGAATCCGACTGTTTCCCGCGCAATGTTGCATCGAGCGTTATCATGCATTAGTATAAAATCTTTGGCAATACATCCAGCATAAGGAACGATGTGATGGAGCAGAATATCGGAGATGTACCGATCCGCAGTTAAACATACTCCTACCACCAGAAGCAACAAAAAGCAGCTCACTTTGCCTTCAATTGAAATGCCTAAATGTATCATACAACACCCTCCGTCGTTCCATGCAGACTCATTTTGCACTCATCCGATAACATAACTCGCCTCCTTCCAAACTTAGTGCACTTGAGAAAATCGTAATCAATCTTGTCGTCGGTGGTCTGCTGTCAATTTTGATCCCCTTCCAGGTCGTTTCGGAGTAAGGTCTGCTTCTTTAAATCGTCTTCTTTACCTGTCCATGCACTAGCAATTCTTCCTCGTACTTGTTTGAGCTGTTGTTAGACGTTTAAGGCCAGTCAAATGACGATTTCGGAGTGAAGTCATTGCGATGAATTTTTCATATCTCCAAGTGGTACACCGGAGCCGTCAAGTTTTGGCATTCGCACAAACTTTCCCTGAACGTTTTGAAGATCATCTTCATCTTATTTGATATACAACATTTGCTAAGATGGAGATGACGGGCCCCAGCACGTTGGGTTATTCCTTGTCGCAACTTGAGCAATACCTGCAGGTGTGATATCCATTTATTTCCAAGATTAGAAGGCCTGTTAAATCGAGATTATGTAACAGTTCATTTTTAACAGCACGCCGATAAACAATAACCATGGGCGCGTAAATTGCGTATCAATGTTTCCTACTCGTGCTTTCTTTTTTAGTATTTTTTGGCGAATAACGCCAAAACTATCCGATGGATTTTAATGATTTTACCTCTAATTTAAAGTTTGAAGTTCAAGCTTTTAAATGTGACCATAAACATTTAAGCACAAATGGTGTATCCATAGAGATTTTTTTGCCTTTAAAAGGCGAAACGGAGTGATTCCATTTTTTTGCTCGCAAGTGTATATAATATTTTTCATTTTCCTTCAGCGTCTTAATAGATAGGATTTATAAGAAATAAAAAAATTGATTGCTAGGCCAGTTCATGATGAACCAGGGCCTTAGTGAGTTGGAACTAACCGAAGAAGATATCAAAATTTAAGTCTTTTATAATTTACAGAATTTTCAAAACCAGAAGTACAGAAAACATAGACAAATTGTTTATAAATTGTACCAACTAAGCATTCGTTAGAGCTTAAATCCTATTATTTCAACATTTTCAGTAAAATTTGTTTTCATTTGTAAAGTTGTCTAATTTACTTCGACAAAAATCCAAATTCGTCTTTATTTTAACTGCGTGTGGATTTGTTTGTTTTTGTATTTTAATTTTTATTTTGCATACTATAATTTAGGACATTTTTTATTTAAATTATATTTAATTGAAGTTTGCTCGATTTGTGGTAGTTTTTGTTTTTAATGGTATTTTTAGTGGTCGACTAACTGACGGAGAAAATAACATTATTCTGAAAACAGCCTAGTTTACTTTAAGTAATAAGGTTTTGTTGCCGATGCAAGCGAATAATAAAAAAAAAAGGTCCGACAGCTGAAGTAATGTACGGTATTAAATGTTCTCTTAAGGACTAAAAAAGATTGTAAAGAGAAATTTTTGGTTAATAGGTATTTTTATCAAGAAAACTGTTGAGATTGGTGCCTGCCCATTTTTGCGTGCCCCCGCCCATTTCCTTAAATTCATAAAAACGCTTAAAATGTTATTTAAGCGTAAACAATTTTGCAGACTTAAAAAAATTCCAGCTTAAAAATGAAGTTTCTTGAAATTTTTATTTTTTTTTTCTCGGCGGGATTTCGTGATTCGGGATTTTGTATTACGCTCCCATTAGCGCAATATTTTTATCTACTGAGTTTGCTCATCTCTATTTTATACTAATTCAAACGAAAATAAATCGTCCGCAGCATTCTAAGATTTTTTTTTTTTTTTCAAAAACTTAAAATTTCGAACCTTTTGGTTTTCGAACCTTTGTCTTTCGATACTTTGTCTTTCGTAACTTTGTCTTTCGAAACTTTGTCTTTTCGAAACTTTGTCTTTTCGCACCTTTGTCTTTCGAACCTTTTTCCTTCGAACCTTTGCCTTTTGAGACTTTGTCTTTCAAAACCCAAAAATGGGTTACTGTAAGAATCAAAAAGAAAAAAGAAAGCTATTGCGTCTAAATAGACGTGGAAATTGGAAAAAAAATGGTATATTTGAAATCGTAGAGTTTAAATCAATAATAATAATAATATCGGTAAAAATCGAAAAATTTTATATTTTATATTTTTAGGTCATTTAGTCATTTTAAAGTAATTTAGTGTTTAAAAATTAGTTTAATATTTATTATTCTTTCCCAAACTGGCTTCCAAGTAAAGCATTCAATATAACACGTTATTCCAAAAAAAAATGGCAGGGGACATCCTGTGTATAACTAGTTATTTAGTTACTGGACTATGATTCGAATTGATTTTATTTCTTGATCACAGTGAAAGGCACATATCAATAGGCGGGAAACCGTCAGAGTTTCGAAAGACAAAGTCTCGAAATGCAAAGGTTCGATAGACAAAGATTAGAAAAGACAAAGTTTCGAAAAGACAAAGTTCCGAAAGGCAAAGTTACGAAAGACAAAGTATCAAAAGACAAAGGTTCGAAAATCAAAAGGTTCGAAATTTCAAATTTTTTAAAAAAATTAATCTTAAAATGCTGCTGACGATTTATTTTCGTTTGAAGTAGTATAAAATGGAGATGAGCAAACTCAGATAAATATATTGTGCTAATGGGAGCGTAACGAAGTCCGGAAGCATAAAATCCCGCCGAAAAAAAAATAAAAATTTCAAGAAAACGCAGTGTTTAAGCTCAATTTTTAATGTTTTTCTTTAATTACTTATATGAACTTACTACAGCGCATTCAGTGAACTTTGTTACGATACCTCTTATTGCTTGAGAACGGAAACGCTTTTGTCATTACTTTTAATAAGACATGTTATTACATATGTGCAAGCCAATGGTTCTCATACTTAAGTTAAAGAAACAACAACTGCTTAGCCATTTAAGTACTCTTATACCCTCGCTCTTGATCTAACCACGAAAGGGTCATGGCCCATTGTAACCCCATATAATAAGCCAAATCCTTATGTCAAGCATTAATTAATGATCGATTGCATGTTGCTTGTTTGGTGCGATTTTTACTCTCTCAATGCGACGCAACGCAATGATTAATTGCTAAACCATTGTTCGCTTATAAGTTAAACGTTGTTCGAAGTTGTCACGCAGTGCGAAGAGCTTTTGTAAGCGGATTAGAGGAATACCGAGACTGAAAACCGTATACACTGTCATCGAGACAATTTGCTGGAAAATAAATGGACTCATCATCGTACCTGAGTGCGGTGGTATGCCGTTAACCGTCCAGCTTCGATCTCTACCTTCGATGATCGTGTCAAAAATTGTTGCAGATCAAATTTCAAATACTTACCTAAAGATGCAAGAATCTTAATCTCTTTATTTAAATATAGGTATCTATTCTTTATCTAGCATTTCCTTCGACTTTATTTAAATTTATTTTGCGTCATTAAATCTAGCGATCCATTGTGTCTAATAAAAACAAAATCTTTTTAATCGATCGTGGAATTTGTTGAAAAGGAATTACACTCTGATTCAAATGAATAGGTACAAAAACCTTGGTATTAGTCTTGTAATGCATTGACATATCGATATAATAAATAAATTCAAGTGAAATAAAGCACAAAACGAAATGATGTATTGCAATTGCAAGAATGATATTATGTATGTAATATCATCTCAAAAAGTTTGATCGTATCAGAACTATCCATAAAATTTTAATTTATGTGAAATTTATTTCCTTAATTTATTTTAAATTTGTACCCGTAGTCATGTGGCCAAATATTAAAAAATATTTAAAATTTAACCCATCTTAAAATATTAAGATTTATATATGTATCAACTTTAGCAGGTCACTTTTTCCGTTGCAGATTAAAAAGTATACAGGGATGACGTCATCATATAAGGCCACCCATTTTCGCGCAAACCAACACATCAATTGATTTTTTTTTTTTGCGTAACTAATGAGCAATTAAGTAGTTCTGAATATATCCACTCCCGGATCGTTTATCTCTGTTTTTGAGAAAGTTGACCTGCTAAGTTGACGTCAACCACCCATTTTCTCGCAAACCAACAGAGCAATTAACTTTTTTTGCGTAACAAATAAGCAATTAAGTAGCAACTAATTACTTTATACTTTTTAGCCTGCAACGGAAAAAGTGACCTGCTAAGTTGATGCACATAACATTTATTGCCTTCAGACAAAACAAGGCTGTACCTATTAAGTTGAGTCGTGGTGTAAGTATAAAGTGAAAAAAAAAAACTAACACAGTAGTTTATGGATCGTTTACCTAAAGTACCGATTGAGAGACACCCTTTGATTGGGATCAATTTTTCAAGATGCTAACACGTTCGGGTATCCATCTGATGTGCCTCTCTAGTCTCTATACAGAACGCAGTAGTAGGTATATGCAATGAATTTTGTTTCAAGACAATATCATTGAGTTGATGCTTCTGGCTATGTTAATAGCTCTTTGATTTGTAGATCGATCGTTGGCTTCGAATTAGAGTTTTTGATGAGCGTTGGTCAGTAGTCCAATGGCCCCCACTCAAAGGTGTAAATTTTGGGATTTCTTATTTTGTTGTATTATCTTTGTTTAGGCAACTGATTACCTGCCGCATAAATGTGTAGCAAGAGGCATATCAAATTGTTGCCACCGATAAAGTGATAAATTTTCATTAAAAGAAACAAGCATATAAGTATTGAGTAGGTATGGTAAGGATGATATAGAAATATAAAGCAGATCTTGAGGACAAGGTAGCGATTAGCTTTAATGGGATCTTGGAAAATTTATATTTTGGATGGTGTTAAAATTTCTTTAGTTTCAAATTTATTAGTCTGCCATACATATATAGTTTTTTTTTTTTTAATTGTATTTCGTGTAGAGTTTCATTTGAATCCAAATAGGTTTACACTTGCTAGAGCTAATGAACAACCAAAGTAAACAATAAAATTGAAAACCCGTGTCTGACCAGCGGTGGCTATAATTATGGACAAACTTTTACACTGAACCGTTAGAATAGTATAGTGATATTGGTTTTAAGAACTTACTTTCTGTTTTCAGATCAGCGCATGCTTTGAAAATTAACTAACTCTATACCAAAGAGTTCTGGTCTCGAGCCGTGTAATACATACGTTTTATAGTTTTCGCTGGCTGCCTACTACTTCACCGTTCTCTAATTTAATCTTAAAAGCTCTAAGCTTGAAAGGCTAAATTCAAATAAAATAAAATACACGGCTGGATCGCATGAACTTGTTCTTGTGATTAAAATTGCTTGGAATTTTAAAGACCGTATATTATAACGACATTTATACAACATATAATTGACTATAATAATAATTATACTACATTAATTCATAAAACAAATAGGAGAATATAAGCTAGTTCCTTAAATTGCTAAAACAAGAACTTAAAACGTTTAAGTCTCAAAATAAAGAACGCCATCTGAATTTTGTAAAAAATATGAATTTGAAATCCTTTCTTAAATAAACTAATTTTATATACCTAACTATAAAATACATCTCGAAATTTTTTAGAGAAAAAAAAAATGGTATAGATATGGCATTTCTAAGAATTTATTAATATATCTACAACTAAATAATAATATCAAAACAAAAAATCATAAACCCGTTTTCAAAATAATTATTTTTCAAAAAAAATTGAAGTTTTATTGAAATCCAAAAAAATATTTCTTTAAAATATTTGTTCATTGTATTATTCAGAAAGGAAAAAAATGTTGATCAAAATCGGTTGACCCGTAACGATAAACTCGATGAGGGTTCGATTTTAGAAATCTTGAAAATTCGCGCGAATTTTCAAGATTTCCCAAACCGAAAATTTGCGCGAAGTTTCAAATTTTACATTCCTAATTTTTTGTTGTTATACTTTTGACGGCTTGTGAAATTTAAAAATTCGCGCAAATTTTATCACCTAAAAATGTTATGCTCCAATAGTTGGAACAAAATCGCTTTTCGCTTCAGTGGTTAAGGCTGTAGGTCGAGGTGAGGTGCAGACAGACATACAGACAGACAAAAATGGAATTGCGGGACCTACTTTGTTTGTGTTATATTCCCTCCTAACGTCAAGTTTGATTGGAAGCTCGAGTTCGATTTTTTTAACGATTCCAAAAGTTGCCCTACATTGCAAGTTAAAATTCGCATATTCAAGATCTTCAAAAAATCGTATAAGATGTGTAGTCACGTGAAGACCAAAGTTGGGAAGTTTGCTCGACATATACATATATATGAGGCAAAACATATTTTTCAAAAAATTTTAGCAGTTTCTTTTGCAGTTTTTGTTTTACTTAGAAAAAAAAAACTGTCAGTAAAAAATTTTATTATATTGAAGTCAAATTCATTGCTTGTTCTCGAGATATTCGAGTCGGAAAAAAAATTTTTTTTCTTTAAAAAAGTCAAAAATTCTTACTTGAACGAAAAATCGAAATTTTTGAGGGTTCTCATTTTGTACCATGCGATACATGGATGGAAAGGTGGCACTTTGTAGATCACGAGAGTATTATTCCTAAGTCATGAAAGGGTTTGGTTGCAGAGATATTGGCATCCAAACACTTTTAGGATTGCATATAGAAATTAATTAATTTCATGACTTTATATGCAATCCTAAAGTGTTTGGATGCCAATATCTCTGCAACCAAACCCTTTCATGACTTAAGAATAACACTCTTTTTGTACCCTCAATAAATGCCCTCAATAAGCTTAAGACCCATACATGCAAGATCGATATAAGCATTGGTGAATTGTGTGGTAAAATTAGATTTACTATTTTATGTTATGTTACGTATTTTACAATTATTATTGGAAGAGTGATTGCATTAAACATTTTAAAAAAAGGAATGACACTTAGAGTGCGAGAATTTGATCCACCCCATAAATATTCATAATTAGCTCTGTTCTTTTACTTCCCAAAACTGCCAATTTCTACGAATTTTAGTGCAAAGTTCTGTCAAAGTTCATATAAAAAAAAACATTAA
The DNA here is from genome assembly GCA_947049315.1 of Epistrophella euchroma. NCBI lineage: Eukaryota > Metazoa > Arthropoda > Insecta > Diptera > Syrphidae > Epistrophella > Epistrophella euchroma. Next base: position 125,262,220 of record OX346246.1, read on the forward strand.
ATGGTACTAAAATTTGTAGAAATTGGCAGTTTTCAGACCCACTATCTTTGTTGAAGTTAAATTCAAACATTTTCCATTCTCTCCCTGAATTAATCATGTATCAAATTACATATATTAATTTATAAAGATTCATTAAAATTAAATGTTGTCTATATCTGTTACTATTAAATTCTAGAAAACAGTTCCAGAATAATCGATCCTTCTTATCAAACCAGTTTTTTTTATGAAATTTTTATTACTGAAATAGCTGAATAAAAAAAAATGTACTTAGGGTATATTTATTCACACTGGACTGTTGTAAACTATTGTTTTTTTTTTTTTTTTTTTTTTTCAAAAAAAAAAAATAGATTATAAATCTAGTCTTTTTATACTTGTTGGATTTTATCATAATTATACAGGGTGTTCCGTATAAGGTGCACCAAAGAGCTAGGGCAAGTAGATTGTTTTAAGACAAGAAAAAAAAACGTATGGGAGGGGGTCTACTTCCCCCCGTTTAGGCGGGAGGGACAATTTTATAAAAAATTGACAGAAACAAAATTATTTAAAAACAACGGTTAAAATTACAATGCCATGCTATACCAGAAATCTCTTCTTTTAATTTTCAAACTCGAAATTTTAAAGAAAAAAAAAAAATTTAATTTTAAACTATTTTTTTTTCAAAATTTTACGTAATTAAGTATTCAATGCTCTCATTAGTTTTTAGTCAAAAACAGAAAACCGTATGCCAAAATGTCTTTTAGTTTTTGGAAAAATTGAAAATAACGAAATCTACTTTACTACTTAATTTGTAGAAATAGGATCTTTTGAACAACAAAATAACGGATGAAAGACGAATTTAAGGAAAACCTACTTTGGTTTTTTTTTCAATTTTCTCAAAAACTATAGAATAAATGTTGACATATGGTTTTTAGTGTTTGCTTAAAAATAAATGGGAGCATTCAATATTTAAATCAAAAATACTACTTAATAAAACGTAAAATTTTAAACAAAATTAGTTTGAGCACAATTTTTTAATTTTTTTTCAAAAATTTAAGTTTGAAAATTAATTTTTGAAAAACTCTCCTAAAATAACTTAATTTAAAAACAAAATAAACGTAGTGTTTTCTGGCTTTACAAAAAAGTATAGAACGTCGTTGTAACTGTTACCGTTGTTTTTAAATAATTTTTTTCTGTATTAAGCCAATTATTTTAGAAAATTGCTGAAGAGCGCAGTGATGCATCCACTAAGATCGGAGTGAGATCGAGGTGGCGCGATTTACACCACTTAAAACCTAACCTAATGATGGTCTTCACTTCACCATATAAATATGCGATAGTTTTGTTTTTTAAAATCAGCGATTATGAAAAAAATGCTACAGCAAAGCCAGTCTCTCTAAATTTTATTTTATAGTTTGGTGGGCTATAGAATTCTCTGAAAGAGGTTTATGTCTAAATGTCAACCATAATCTGCTCCTAATGCGCGAACCAGAATCAATATTTTTTTTAGTAACTTTTTGAAATGTTAAACCGTTTCGTGATGTTTATTTATCGAATGATGTTTATCGAGTATATCGAATGTCAGGCTGTACCTACTCATCAAGTTCCATGTTTTGCGAGTAAATTCACAAACTTTAGTTTAAATATGCATAGAGTCATTAATCTTTAATTACTTTAAGTTAAATCCTGCTCTATACCTTTTTTAGGTGCATAAAAGCAAGTAAACCAAAAAAAAAAAATCTTTTTCAAAATAAACTTGCTGCTCTGGCTCTACCATCATGACAAAAACTAATAAATTACACATTTAAAGATTAAAATGTGTCGCCATCATTCGTTTAATTATCTACTTCTTTGGCCATTCGGTATATGGTATGTTTAATATGTGTGCTTAAAACTCTTTCTTATCCATATCCTGGCATCAGCATTTAAGCCTGCCCAGCAATACCCTAACAAATCTTAAATTCTCGCCTGGAATCTTCATCTTTATTTAAGCCTCTCTAAGTTCATAGCTCTTATATGTAAGTATGTAGGTATGTAAACATTAGCGGTGGTGGCGGCAGCACACGCGGATGATTATTGTCTGCTTCGCTTAAACCGCCAAAAAATTTATTTTTCAAATCCTTGTGGCGAACACATGTTGCGTGTCACCCCATCATCTTATCGGCGAACCATTTCTTCGCTTGTCTCCTTACTGGTCCTCGCAGTCTAGAAGCAACGACGTGACGATGAAGCTATGGTCAACTTGAAGCGCGTGTGTTTTAATTTAAGTGCACCTCCACCATGGTGAACCGCTCCAAGGATCTTATCAGTTTGCTTAATCGGAATACTAAGACTCTGGTGTGTTGCAAGTTTCGGAGTGCAGAACCTCATTCAGCGGCACCAATCTCATTTGCTTATCAGGAACTCACGCATATTTGGATTTTCTGATTACTAAACTGAGATATATGTATGGAAGTACCTATAGTTACCCAAGAAGCTAATATTCATGGAGGATTCGTTTGTAATAAATGAGGTGACTACACCAGCTGGGCCAAAGTGAAGATGTCCATGTGGGGTTGAAATATGGCACAAGCCTTAAATTGGCCAGCTCCGAATATATAGAACGAGGATAAATATTTCTGCACGATCTAGGCATTTATTTCTTGGTATACCAGACCTCGTTGTTGATAGTAGCAACCTTTTTTCATAGATCGATCCTAATGCTACTAACTAGGGTTTCAGGTAAAAAGTGCATGCACGAAACCAATTGAGATAAGATTCGATGGCTTGGATGTATACTTCTTAGAAATACTTCTTAAAAAGTCTTTAAATGCGTTAACTGCATGGTCGTTCCGTTTGGGGGGACTTCCTGGCCGCTTAAAGTTAAGTAGTAAATATTGCCAATCACTGCTTCTTGGGGCTAAAAAGACGGATCAATTAGGGAACTCATCTCCCGAGCAACTAAGGTGTCCCTTTAAATGAAGCTAATCATATCGAGCCTGATGCAATATAGGTAAGGGCATGGACCGTATGCGTGTCAAAGGTTGATGAGAACGATCTTATGCGAAAGGAGAAGGTTCTAGTTTGAGAGAAGTTTTCTCAAATTTATTATTTGTCGCATCTGAATAAACAGGAAGTAGATGAGGAAATTCAACAACAAAATGTTCCAGCGACAAAGCCAAAAAATATCCTTGGATCAGGTCTGTCGTCAGGTCTTTCGTCGTCATGCGAACGGGGTCTGAGAAGTGGTGCGGGAGCAGTAAAGATTTGCCTGTCGATATGTTTATCGTGCGCATTACCTCCCAAACGTCCAAGAAAGACATGCAATCCGGTGTCAAAAGTTAATTTAGAACGAATAGCAGTCACAGTCGGTAAAATCTTTAAAACCATCCCTGTGGGTTGGATTCTCCTTCCTAAACTTGGGTTGCATAACTGGATGGAGATACGTAAATAGGGAAAAATCTTGTTGGGCAAGGCTCTGGTCCACTCCGAACTGTAGCGCCACCGAACGGATATCAATGCTCTTGTTTAAAATATATTTGCACCCCCTCGAGAGACGGCTTTCTTTTCTGCAACTTTGCCTGTGAAACTGAATACAATTATAGAAGGAAAAGTAACAAGCTGGGTGGAAGAAGCTTATTGTTTGAGGTCTTGGTCCACTCCGAACTGTGTAGCCACCAAACGGATATCAATGCTCTGGCCCGGAAAATCCTTCCTAGAGATGGGTTCTTCTTCCCCAACTTGGCCTGCGAAATTGAAGACGCTAAGCTCGGAAACGAGTTGACTGGAAGAAGCTTGTTAGTTAGGGCCTTGGTTCACTCTCAATTGTACGCCATCGCACGAATATACATGCTCTGTCCAGGAAAACTTTTAAAATCTGAAGCTAGGTAACTAGTTGGCTCAAAGGAGCATGTTGATTGAGTCCTTGGACATTGATCCACTCTGAATTCTAGTATCACCGAACAGATGTCAATGCTCCAAAAATCATTGAATCAACCTACGAGAGACAGTTTCTTCTTTCCAAAGCGGCGCGCGTTGAGTGAAACTAGCTTACTGAATTGTAGCGCCACCTTTTGAAAATCAATGCTCTAGCCCAGAAAATATATGAATCGACCCCCAACCGCCGCACCGCGCCGTCCCCGAGAGACAGTGCAGTGAAGGAAGACCGTGATTCAAATGACGCACATAAGTGGTAAAGGAACGCAACCAATTTGGTGTGCAAAACTGGAGACAGATAGCTAAAAACCGTGCTGAGATGGCCGGAAGAAACTTGCTAGCTGATCACATGGTACAAAATGTGTTCCGCCCTTCATTATATACCAACAGTGTGTCCCAGATACACATAAGTTCTACATTCTGATAAACTTGAACTGTCGACTACATATCCCAGGTAAACAATCTTGAAAAACTGTATTAACCTACCTTACTCATTGCACTACCCATCTCATCTAGCTTGTGACCGACTATTTTTCCCAAAAGACTGGTCATGATTAAAAAATCTAAATCCTTACTTCACTGGGACGTTTAGGTTACTTTTGATATCGAAAAAATAATCGCCCCATTAATTGATCGATAATTGAAAAAGTTAATTTGAAAACTTACACGCGTGCTATTTTCACAGATAAAAGTCCTTCAGATATCGCCCGGCATCAGAAAGCATTTTGTATGCATGTACATTGAACTGGAGTAGATATCTGTGTTACCATCCAGATCTAGAAAACCATTTACGTGTGTATGGTATGGCTACCGTATGTTGTTCTCCAAAACATATCGCAACCATTATATGTCCTGATTTGAGTGACAAATGGCCACATGGAATATGACAACATTATTCTTCATACTCTCTGTCCCCTCCTAGCAGAGTGATGAGAATCTTACACTTAAAACGAATTAAACATTGCGTTTTTCTTATCTCGAGCGATGTAGGATTTCGATCAAATTTATCAATTAAAAATCAATTTTGCCGACGATCAATCGATCTGAGGGGATTGCAGCTACAGACGAAGCTTAGAGTAAGGAGACTTTAGTTTAATAAGTATAAAATTTTTGATTGATATGCAAATTATGCCGACTGACATCATCTTGGAATGAAGCAATTGAATTTCTGCAACCTATATAGGGAGGGGAAATGCAGAGAAGTGGAAAACATAACGATAAAGTGATGCACTAAGTCATAATTTAAACAGCAACAACTTACTGTCAGTCAATCAAAGAATTGTTTTTGAGTTCTATACACGCAAGTGGATCCTCGAGGTTTCCATTTCTAGAGACCAATTTCTAGACTATTTTTTGAGTGCAGAGGTATAATAAGTATATTAATATTTTCTGTTTCACTTAATTGAAGCCCTGAGTATGATGCTTTTTTTAATATAAATATATCTACCTACGAAAAATCGAACAACCAACTAACGCACAAAGAGTAGTTTTAGAAGGGTGTTTCTTTGTTTTATTTAGCGAAACACGTATTTTTGAAGAGCAGTTTCCAGAGGTTCGGAAAGTTGGTAAAACCTCCCGATGAAAATGGGGTTATGATCTAAACGTGATAATCCACTATCTTTAGGGGAAACCAAACATTGTCCCTGACGAAATTCTAGGTTGGATTGATGTTGACCTCACTCCATTATCATCTGCAGTACCCACCCTTAAAGTGGCGATACTTCGCCCGCTGTCATTTTGAAGCTATATTCTGTCTGAGTTGATTTGTGTTTTGTTTGCGGGTGAACTTGAGTTTGGAGGAGGAAAATAGAGGACTTTACCCCTCCAATGTTAAATGAAGTTCCTCTGAAACTTTCTAAAGAAGTTAAATATCTTGGCGTAATCCTTAATTCCAAGCTAACCTGGAAACGGAATACGGAGGAAAGAATGAAAAAAGCACTTTGTGCTTTTTACACATGCAAAAAAACCTTTCAGGACGCAGTGGGGAATGTGACCGCAAGTCATCCAATGGATGTACACGACAATCGTTCATCCCATACTTACCTACGGTTCGATTGTGTGGTGGAAGGCCGTAGAAAAGGATAGCTATATCAAAAACCTGAACAAGGTACCAGAGATTAGCCTGTATAAGAATAACGGGGGCAAGAAAGGTCTACGCCCCAAGCAGGGCTGGAGATTATTCTCAACCTTCCAGCCCTGGAAGAGTGCATAAGATGTACAGCAGCCAAAAGTGCCGTTCGACTTAAAGAAATGGATTCTTGAAAGCACAGAACCTACGGTCATGATAGACCGGCAAAGATATGCCGGTCTTAATCTGACCACTGACTACGTACCACCCGTGAAAGATTTTAGGAAAAACTTCTCGGTTTTAATACCCAAAAGACATGGTTGGGAATCCAACTCACTACACAGTGAACAAGGTATCCCCTTCCACACTGATGGATCAAAAATGGAAGAAGGAATAGGAACTGGGGTGTTTTGTGAAGCTCTTAATATTAGAGAATCATATAAACTTCCAGATGAGTGTAGTATCTTTTATGCTATTGAAAAAAGGCATCCGAAATTGTCCACAGGAATAAATTGAACACATCAGATATCACATTCTTCGTGGACAGCCGAGCTATCAAAGCAATAATAGCCAGTGGAACTATAAGATCCAAGGCAGTAGCCAAATGTCGAGACATACCTACTGAACAATATTTGCAACACTAAACAAGTCAAACTCTGCTGGATTCCTGGACATAGCAATATAGAAGGGAATGACATATAGCAGATGCACTGGCAAGGAAAGGGTCAATGACAAATAGAAACAGAAGTAGCCAATTAGATAGGGGACCAGACGTCTCGATCGGCGTGATCAAAAATAGGATAGACCTTATAACGAAGGAACAAATCAATAACTCCTGGATATCCAGGAATTAATGAAAAGGAAACTCAGTATATTTTATCGATGAGTAAAAAGAATACTAGAACCCTGATAGTGGTACTGACCGGACATTGTGTCATTGGCATAATGGCCACTAGATTGGGTGTATACGCACCCGATTTCTGTACAGGAGCTGTCAGGATGTTGATGAGATAGAAACCATTAAACACCAGCTCTGCGACTGCTCAAACCTCCAAACAAACCGCCTCCACTACTTTGGAAACAGGTTTGTTGGAGAGCTGGACGATTTAGTGCAGGTCTCAATGGCAAACATAAGAAAATTCATAGAAAACACAGGCTGGTTCGTAAATTAACCAGTCTATGTCAACCGATAGTTTAGGTCTTATCTCTATTATAGAGGATCACAATAGACCATCAGGCCCCAGCGTACGCAACAGCCTCAGAGCTGGGCACACCACTCGTAACCTAACCTAACCTAACCTAGGATGAACTACGGCACGGCCTCAACCAACAAGACCCTCAGCCCCTAGTAAGCTCCAGTTACGCACTCCAAGTTGGTTTAGGTCGTTCTCCACATGTGTGGTGACTTGGTGAGCCAACAAAGGTGGAGTTTTCCTCTGCTGCGCAGATCATCAAGAATCAATAAATTCTAAGACTCGTTGGTCTGGTGCAGTGTTTCCCAACGTGGGGCCCACGCCCCACAGGGGGGCAATTTCATTTTATAGGGAGGCAATATAAAAATGCTTCATTACACATCTCTCCTAAAAATGTATGCTTCTTGACTTTCCACCTATGGAGATATATTTTTGATGAGTGGTTGTTCAAACAGGAGAAAAATTCACCAAAATTCGTTCATCTTGAGGCACGAAGAGGAAGAAATTTGGTTTCGTTACCTTAATTGAATATGTCAGACATAATATTTACAACACAATTTTTTTAAGGTTTTCTTGGCTCCAAAAATGTGAAGTGACTTATACCGCTATAGATGAAATTGTCGATCATTTGAAAAATTTATCGACTGAAAAATTTTCTGATTTGAAAAAAATTTCCCAATCTTGGATAATGCAACCAATGCAAGTGAATCTTTCTGATATTTCAAATATACAGTATCAATAAGAACTCTCGAAAATACAAAATGATGAGTTAGTTAAAACTTTATTCGAAATAAAGGGAGCGATGGCATGGCTTTGTGAGGAAACCGAAATCATATACCCCAATGCAACCAAATATGCAAGAGAGCTGTTGTTACCTTTTCATCTTCATATTTAACTGAATGCGAATAGCTTTGAACCACCAATAAAACGCACCTATATGTTTCGAAAACAAACTTACTTTGTTTACTTTTTCTATGGATTTTTTTCTGATGTCAGCCATTTTATTTTAATTTAATATTTTAGAATTTTATTGTTTAGGTATCAACACTATAATGTGAGGGGGGCATGAGGATTTTTGGAAATGTTGTGGCGGGACATAGAACAAAAAAGGTTGGGAAACACTGGTCTAGTGCGTCTGCGCTTCACTTCTCCTACCCATCTAAGCCCCAGTCTTTTAGCTTTTTGACCAGGTTGACGTCACATGTAAAGCTTGTTATTAAATCTTCTCCTGCGTCAATACAGACTGAACCAAAAGTAACCCGGAGAATCTTTCTTTCAAAGCATCCAATCAGGTTCTTCTCGACTTTGACGTAACAGTGAGATATCTCGATCGCAGTCCTGCACAAGCGGACGAGTTTGGGGAGGATGCCAAGATGCGACATGGCTTTGTATAATTTGTCTCTGTCCAAGCCAAAACATGCAACTTTAAAATCTATGAATAAGTGGTGTGTATCTGTTTAACTGGCTGAACAGAATGGTGACGCAGACGGAAACGTAGACGGAGCCGGAATAGCTGTCAAAATATTAAATACACGCAAATTCAATGTTGCGAACACAACGGAACGTAGACGCATACGGAGCTGCAGACGCAGACGGAAGAGTTCACCAACTTTTAACTTTTGACGTACGGCACTTTTGACGTTTCAATTTGTATGAAGAAAAAAACAACTTTTTGGGTCGGAAAAAAATATTGTGGTTATTTGTATCGCGAAAAAAATTATTTATTAAAAGGAAAATTATTGGAAACAAAAAATGTGAATTCTGAGCTTGTACACAATAATATTCTTTTGTTTTTCTTCAAAATACCTTCAAAGCTGTACAGCTCCATTGTGGACATGTAAAAAAAATAACGTACGACACTTTTTGACAGCTCTTCCAGTTCCGTCTGCGGCTTCAGTTCCGTCATTCTATTCTGTTCAGCCAGTAAAACTCCTGGCCTTCTTTTTAAGATCTCTGGGAGTATAAACATTTGACCGACCGACGCGATGAGGCGGTTGACTTGCCGGGCCTGAAACCAGATGATAGGCTGATCAAATCACTGACCAAACGGTCTTAAGCGATCACACTGTAAAAATGACATAGGATTGTTCAGAGCATCTATTTCTTGTGGATGGGGCACACTATACCGAGGTTCCATAATTCATAGGGCATACTTTAATTTTTTTGAACAACAACTTAAAGGTACTACCACCAATTGTTTACGAATTAAAATAAGGTATTTTAATTTGTTTTATTTTTGTTTGGCTGGAGATATAGCTATTTCAAGGCGTGCCGAGCCGCCTATCATCAATCTTTTTTTAAACTATTTTTCCTACATATTCCTTCACGTACCCTACCTTCTTACCAACTATCCTAACTTCCGCTTGATTCGCTTGTAATGTCAGGTTTGCATACAATCATGAGGTCCTATATGATATATCAAACACTAAACATAAACACCTATCTTTATTGCAAATAAAAAGTTTCATACCAACTTAAAAGCTGGCGCGTTTCATCATGTTTCAGTATAATCATAGAGGCAACCTACAATATAACTAATATTCAATATTCGTTTCTCAAAAAGACACCGCAAATCCAACAACATGCAATCTTCTTCAATCCTGACCGAATCATAATTTCTGCAGAAACTATTGACAGGTATACACGCATCAGCAGCTATAAGAATGTCCAGAAGCTACCATCATTACCAAATCCAATATAACTGCGTTGAAAAATAGAATTTATGGAGGGCATTTTTGTCGTTCGGTACCTACGGAAAAACAAAGACAGTCACAGTGCCTGCAGCTGCTATACTGGCACTGCTTCCGTGGTAGCCTTAACCACCTACTGGCCAACCAGCCGGTGCATCTTATTTAGGCACGATAAACACGTTCTGGTTTTGTTTGTCCCAAATGATGAATGGTATTGAATGAGCTCGATCTTCACGCCATTCTTCATCTACAATCTTAGCACATAAACAAAAACGCGCCAGGAGCTCAAGATTCTCCACACTACACACATGAGGATGACCCCAAATCTCCAAGAACTGCACTGACTTGTCACTTTGCTATGCCGACCGCCACCACTACCGCTCGCCCATATAGAGACCCTCCTCTAAGTGTTCTGAGGACACAATACAAATTAGACCGCCATTGCGGTTACAATTGTGATATCAGAAGAGCCCAAAGAGAGAGAGAGTTGCCTTGAATGGTACCGCTTCTTCTGTGGCTATGTCCATATTATGTTGCCTGCCTCATAGATTCGGTATGCAGAACACACATCACATGACTCTGGACTTCGATTAATCACAGATAAATCCGATCGAGATAAATGACCAGGCCGTGTTCAACGCTGGGACCCGCCGCCGTGGCTGGTGGCCAGTGACCAAAACTTCCAGCTCAAACCAGTAGCTGCGGTCGCAAAGCTGGTAAATGAAATGACCATAAAGTTAATTTTCCGCCCTGCATCCGACATCGGTTCATATGAATAAGTGGATCTATTCATCTTTAGCTGGATCTTTCAGGGGTGAGCTTAGGTCCCAGACTTTCCTATAGCCAAGAGTAAGACCTGCTGCACCAATTCAATGTTCGATTGTGGTTGTCCGCCGCACCGGTGGACAATAATTGAAGACCAGATAATGGTTCGACAACTTTTGTGGCAAACATTCTGCCATTGTATCTTCTATCTTTGAGGGAAAAAGTATCATCGCGTCTATATGCGCACCGATTAAACTCTGCTGCTCAAGTTTGGTTATTTTTTGCAATTAATTGTCCTGATCCCGATCGGTTGTTAGACGGTTACCCATATGCGAATGTCTCTGGATGGGCCTTAAATTGGGGGGAATATCTTTATTTGCTTGTGTTTTCGCCTTGGGGACTGTCACATGGCGGATTGGAATTTCTGTGTCGGGAGCATTGTAATACTAATCACTTGCCGGCGATCTGGGCTAGTTTTTTATTTTTTTTTTTGCTGTTGTTTTGGAATAGGCATATCGTTAAGGTGGAGTCGGATTATTGGCAATTGTTGTAACGGTTGTGATCAAGTTGTTAACTGCAGGCCTAATGGCCAACGCGGAGGTGGTGAAAAAGTACTGGACACATAAATGCTGGACAGACGTAATCTTAATTCGCTGCGCAATGGTATTTTAAAGCGGGATGGAATTATTGCAGTTGAAATTGGCATTAGAGTTGTCCCGCGCATGGAAGTTAAAAATTAAACACGTTTATTGTATAAGCAATAAATGCAGCTGGAATTACGATTTTCAGTTATTGAAGTCAATTAGGGACAATTTTAATTTAATTTGAAAGGATTTACCTACTGGAAAGTAGTGGGTGTTAAATTTAACTGATGGAAATAAATGTTTAATTTTGATTTTTCATAAAAAATAAAATACACGGCTGGGTCGTATAATCTTGCCTTTAATAATGAAAAAAATCACTGTCTGCTCCTTTTAACACGTGTTAGCTGACACACGGATAGAGAACTTTTTGTCCGTTGGTTGGATAACTTTTCTTATCAATAAACATATCGTTATGAGGGTATTCCAATAGGGACTTCCGAACTTTGACAGTTGATAGTGGCCATATTGTTGATGCCACATCTGTGAAACTGCCTGTCATTTATTTAGTCTGTTTTGCAAAATCACAATGGATGGTTCGTTCAACAACACGTGCAAATGATAAGATTGTTTTATCAAAATATGTTCTGTTAGAGCGACATTTCGCCCGCTTCGCCAATTTTACTGTCGCCATAAACCTCTTACCGAGAGGATTATTTGCAGTATAGTGGATAAATTTGGAGTCCACTGGATCAGTAAACGATCAACCAACACCCGTACGTCGACGAAACGCCAGATTAGGCGCAAACATCGCCGCTGTCTGTGAGAGTGTACAGAAGAATCCGAGGAAGTCGATTTCGCGTCGCTCACAAAAACACAGCCTTTCGCAGACCAAAACTTGGTGAATTGGGCCTGCAGCCGTACAAAATTGAACTCACCCAAGGTAAGGTAAAATCATAAACAACGACGCGTGTTCGCTGTATGGGCTCTGGAACTGTTGGAAATTGACCCTAATTTTAATCGAAAAATCATATTCAGCGATGAGGCCCATTTCAGGATGAATGGGTACGTCAACCTCAACAAAAAAAATTCTCGAATGTGGGACGATACCAATCCACATGAGATCTAAGAGCGTCCAATGCATCCCGAAATAATCACTGTTTAGTGTGTATTTTAAGCCGGTGGCAGCGTTACCTTCGGGACTCTTTAGAGTCCTTTTTGACTCCTTTTAAACGCTGAGACTCCAGGACTCCTCTTTTTAAAAATCATCGAAATTTGACTACTTTTACAAATTTGGGACTCTTTTTCATTTACGCACGAATATTTATGTCGAATTCGATTTGTTTAGAAGAAAAAAAATCGATTTTTCTGAACAAATTTCTTGTATTGAAAGAAAAAAAATCGATTCCGTTTAGAAAATAAATCGATTTTTTTTTTTTTTAAAGGAATTCGAATTTATTTAATTTTATAATATGGATGCGTTCAAAATCTCTTAAAGTCTTAAAGCTAACTTCTACCCTCTTAAACATGTATAATAGGGTTTAAATGAGCTTCAATCCACTTGACTCCAAAAGCGTGGTCAAGTTGAACCCGATCATTCTGGGTTCTGTGAGATCTCAGGAGTGAGTGTGTTTCTTTATTCATTCTGGATGTTCAGAATATTTGGAATACCAGCTTTGCGTTTCTTTATTCGATGGAATATTCCAGATAAACCATTTTGTTGTTTCTTTATTCATTCCGAAACATTTGGATTGCATTCTTTTTATTCAATGTAAAGTTTGAAATAAAAAGAATAATGGGCGCGTTCAGTTTTATATTTATAGACGTTTCTATTCTCTATTACGACAGATTCACATTGGTGTGAATTATTTAAAAACAACAAAATAACGTGAATAAATCGATTTACATTGATCTTCATGCGAGTTCTGTAAAAAAAAAAGGATATAAGATATAAAATTCTCATTATGTTGAATAGAAAGAGAAGACAAAAATGCAGAGATCTTCATGGAATGCAGCTAATAGGAACGCAGATGAAGATTATAGCCGCGTAGACGAACATGTTCATCTCTCTTTCATACATTTTGTTTTTTTTTGGCATGAATCTATCCCGCTCTACTTTTCTTGATGAAGATGCACGTAAATCCACCAAAAATTTTGTTTTTTTTTTTGCTTGAGATTACCTTATATCTACTATATTATTAGATGTTACTTAGATGTAAGTTTTTTTTTCAAAAGTTTTAGTTATTTTTCTATGAAATACAAATGTTAGTATTTATTTATTTTTTCTTATCAATAACATATTAAAAATATACTATAAATAACTAGTTAATAAGAGCACTAGCAGCGTAGTACTATCGGCTCTTGCTAGTCACATAAAATATGGCACAATATTTGTATTGGCAAGTAGTATTAGACTATGCCATATAAGTATGCCCTATAAATATATGAGTACAACCTTTTTCTGTCAATTTTTATTCACAAATATGACAAACTAGGTACTTTTGATATTTTACTTGAAGTTTTGATGGGACTCCTTTTTTCAGCCAGGACTCCTTTTTTTTACTCCTTCCGAAAATTTTCAGAGGTAACCCTGGCCGGCGGCATCATTGGTCCATATTTATTTAAGAACGACGTTGGCCAGGCCTTCACCGTCAACGGCAAGCGCTATATGTAGCTCGATTAGTACCAACTTTTTTGTTGGCTTGAATTGGATGATATGGACACCAACAGCATGTTTTTTCAACAAGGCGGCGGCGCTACGTACCACATAGCTCACGGTATATTGGATATTCTACACGAGTGATTTGAGGGCATGGGCAGGACATGGTCACCTCTCGTGGAGGTGATGTGAACTGGCCACCGAGATCGTGTTATTTGACCCCGTTAGATTTTTTCTTGTATGGGGTTTTCTGAAGTCGCAGTTCTGTCCGAACAAGCCACAAACCACAAAGGCCTTCATTACCTATGCCATCAGTCAAATTCAGCCAGAATCATGGAAAATTGGACCTTTTGGATGCACGCCACCCACAGGAAGCGCTTAATGAAAGACACTTTAATTAACGGGTGTTTAGCGTTTTATATGTCTGGTCTAGTAAACTCATAATTTCTTTGATCTCCTTGCAACGGTAGAATTTACTGAACCGCAACAAAAATCGCTCTTTTTATCGTCCACTTAATTGTTCCTGTCTTTTTCATTTCTTCTTTTTCCCAAAAATGATTGTTTCAGTGATGGAAATCGACTTTTGTCAATAGTGCCGAAAGCTGAAAAAAATAGTACTGAAAATGATAAAATAGTACCGACATTTTTCCAATCGTGAAATCACCGTTAAAGGCCTTCCACACTATCCCACTGAGTATTAATACATGTCAAAAAAGTGGGAAGTAAATCGTGTATAATAGTGTGGAAACAAAATATGAAATCACATCCCACACGACTTGACAGCCCATCTCACACAATTTGACATGTGTTAATACATGAAAATTTTTAGGATTGGTTCTAAAACCATCACACATTCTATCCCACTTGGGGGTTTGAGGTAATGGTGAATTGATTTTTTGGATTCAGGTGTGGAAGCAAAATATGAAAATCGTTTTCTTCACACAAATTTGGCAGTCGTAAGTAATTCTTTCACACTTTTTTTTTGACATGTATTAATACTCGATGGGATAGTGTGGAACGGCTATTAGAGGTAGATTTTGGTTTTAGTATTCTGCCATCGACCCCTTGCAGCGATCTTGATTCGGAGATCAAAGACTGTGCATACGTTCTGTAACTCTCACATCGGTAAAATGAGTCGAAAAACATTGAGAAATGGAACAAAAATCATGTACCTAATTTGTTTCAGTTTTCATGAGAGTTACAGAACGTAGACACTGTTCACTCTTCTTTGAACGAGAAGATGAAGAAGCTTTGTTTTTGTAATCGATTTTTTTTTAATGTAATGTCAACAAATTCTGAAAAACCGAATGTTTAATAATAATTTGAGATACATACATACATAAATCGGAGTCAATGTTATTGAATTTTGTATTTTTGTTTGAGGAATAATTGGTTTATTTACTTGTTTTTTCGCGGAGAATTTTTTAAGAATATATTTTTTTCGAGAGAAAATTTTAATAGTTTTTTTTTACATACCTATGTATGTACATATGTATGTATATGTATGTACTTTTTCATTTTGGAATTATTATTGAGTGAAAACAAAATTTTCAAAAAAACGTTGACATTTTTTTTGGGCAAATACTTTTGTTTATTTATACAAGGTGCCCCAAATTCGTGGACTATGTTTTGACGGATGATTCCTGCAATCATTCATAGAAACAAAATGTATGAGGGGAAAGTTCTATCTTCTAGCCTCCTTCTCTTTTTTAGTTCTTAAGAAACTAAAAACAAACTTTTTATATTGGTTGTTTGTTTTGTTAGATTTATGGTCCAACAAAATTATTTGATTTCATTTATTGGTACTTAAAATCTTTTACCATGGATTGTTAAATCTTTAAATTTGCAAAAGTATAAAACATAGTAATTAACTAAACAATTAAGTTGGAAAAATTGAATTTTAAGATTAATTTATTTATGCAGGCAACCATTTTATTGTTTAAAATTATAAATTATATTTGAAAATCATTAAAATTAACGGAAAATAAAAAGAAAAAGTTTTCTATTCACTATTCAAATGCAATTGCAAAACATCATAAAAAGTACGTGCACAGTACTGTCTTCTTATACTTAGGGGCAAAGAATTCAATAAACGGATGGTGCCCACGAAAAACTGACGTTCGGAGCATAAAGAGTTGCAAATGGGCTGTAATAAAGAACTAATGAACGCGAAGATACAGCAAAATTATTTTTTTCATAGAGGTATTTTGGTTCCTTGGTAACAATAATCTTATGTTAAAACTTTAAACTACAAAATTTAATAAAAGTTTCTAAATTACAACCAAGAATGTTTTTTGTGTAACGTGAGACATGATCATAACGCTTAAGATCATAGACATAACGACAAATGTTATTAAAGGCCACATTAAGGCTTAACTACATTTAAGACTTTTTGCAAAAAGTAGGGCAAACAGTGAAAATGTGATGAGCAAAAATATGCTTTGGGATGCCTGTGTGCGAAAAAATTGTGTTTTGTCTGTAGTATCATTCTGAAATGACATATCAAACACTATTTTCGCAGACTTTTTGACACACAGGCATTTTTAGCGCATGTTTTAGTTTTTCACTTTTGTACTGTTTGCAAAAAGTCTTGAATGTAGTTAAGCCTTTAAGCTTTCTTCTAGTGTCTGAACGGCTATAAAAGGTAATTTGACATCCATATGTATGTGATAATGGGAATTATTAAGGCTCTGGCAAGCAGTAGTCTTGTAGAAATTGTTGTATAGTGTTTAGACAATGACAGGCACCTTAGGCACCCGTAGACTTTTCCAATAACGCCTCTGACATGGTCGCCTCATCTTAGTAATGAATTGAACAATATTCCGACATTTTTTGCTTTTTCGACATATACGATTGGATTGTACCCTATAGAAATAGCTGGAAAATAGCTTAAATCCAGTATATTTTTATAGACAACTATAAACTTGGATTCTTTAGGATCCAATTGCAAACTATTTTTCTCAGCCCAGTGCACAATATTTTTCAACTCGCAGTTAAGCCTAGCAACACCATCTTCAATTAATCCAAGATTGCACGAAAAATACAGTTGCACGTCGTCTGCATACATATGGATTTTTGCGTCACTGAGGCATTGGGGTAAATCATTAATAAAAGTTGTAAAAAGAAGTGGACCTAAAATGGATCCTTGAGGAACTCCACTTAATATATCAAGAAACTGTGATCTTGAATTTTTGCTCAAAAACACTGACTTTTTTCTTCCGCACAGATAAGATTGAACCAATAAGTTTGCAGCGTTACTATTATTCATAACTAAAACTCTTTTTTCCGTTTTTTTCAGCATTTACAATTTTTTTTTTGAAATTTAGGTTTTCAAAAACATTCACTTAAACAACATGAAATATTAGATTTTCCATTTTCATACAATTTTCCAGAAACTGCCTCTGCTTGTAAAACCAAATTTTTTAAAAATTGATTGTTTTCCTTAATTTTTGGCTATTGGCTATTGTTGCCCAAAATCGCCCAGTGTAGGGGCCTCTTAATATTGCCTTTCAAGCACAAATAATTATTTAAATCGGACACCATTTTTAGTTTTTTCCTCATTTATGTAGCTTGTAGCTGTAGCTTTTGTTTTTTTTACATATTTTGATAGCAACACTGACAAATTTCGCTGAAAAATCGTATTCATGTAGGTACAATGGTACATGCCCAACTGAAATTACTGAAATCTCAGTAAAACCTGTGTTTCTTAATAAATCTTCATTCTTCCAACTTTAAACCACAAGAGGGTAAGGTAATTTAGTCATTTATTTTATTGTTCAAATATTTGAAAAAAGTTTTCCGAAATTTCCAAAATCTAAACTTTATTTTAAATTTAATATAACAACGGAATTCGGGTTCGGGATTGTACGAATTGTTTGCCTCAGCTTCGGTATCTACATTTTTACAGTTAAAATTATGGTAAAATAAATTATCAACAATACAGTTTTTTTTTTAATGTTAAGTTAACTGTCAAAAATAAATTGTAAAATTTCTTGCTCCCATGTCAAGAGTTTTTTTTTCAGAAATTTCTTTATACACTACTTGACACACATAGCCGATGTTGAATAATAAAAACTGCGGTTCTCATAAGAAATAGTTCTTGAACAATATTTGAACCACTACATTTGTTTAGATTCCTAAAAACTGATAATGTCAATTCTGCACAGTAGCTCTCACCCAAACAAGATACATATGTATGTTTGAAGGTATCTAAGATTTAGGTACTCATGTATATTTCTCTAAAGTAACAATATTTCAAAAGCCATCACTTACACTCTAAACAAAAAGATTTTCTCTGATCTTTAGTCAAGATAATGTTTCCATTTAAGTCGATGTTGCTTCGAAAACAAATGACCAAGTCCAAGACTTAAGACCTATAAGACCTCTTGAAAGATTGTCCAAAGCATAAGATTTGATTTTTTGACTGATAGATGGGACTTCTCCCTGATAGATGCGCAATGTCTCTGACAACGCACATTTCGCATCATCATGATTCATGATGTCAGCCACCGCTGCGCTGTGCCTCAAACAAAAGCCCACACACATTTAACTCACTTTCCAAAGACACAAAACGAATAGATTTACAGTTTTGTTTCAGCATCATCATCATGATCATCATCATCATGATCATCATCATCATCATCATCTTCGTCTGCATTGCGTCGGTCGTCCAATTCAATTTGTTTGTTACATCTCCGTGAACAAGAAGATACAAATAACATCAAGAGCTACTTCAAAACAGACCACAAAAATGAACCCAAAGAATAAGAACCCATCTCCAAGAAAGAAGCAAGCAAGAGAGAGATTCGCGCGTGGGTGCATTAGGCGCGTGCCTATTTTTCTGCAGCCTCAGTGTTAACTAAAGATATAAACGGTTCCACCTCCGCACACTTATGGGAACATCTGTTTCATTTGGACATTTTCGGATGCGCTTCGATGGTATCTCTGATGGGTGCCCTGGGAATCCTTTCACATTGCCAGCAGAACAATGAGAATGTCTCTATGTAGGTATAGCCATCCAGCGCAGCGCAAGGAACGAGGAACTATAAAAGGGTCAGAAACACGCACGCGGGGGAAGTTCAAAACCAACAAATTTAACTGGAGCACTGTGAATGGCCACCGTCGCCGAGCCGAGTCGACCACACACACCTTAAACCGATACCACCGATTGTTCGGATGATAGGAAAATTGCTTTTTAAAAGGTTACGGGCCTGGGAATTGGTCACTATCATCGTTACCTACCGCAGAACAAAAAGGTTCGAACCATTCAACTGTCAAAAGGCAACATAAAAATGTCAAATTGATCGGTGATTGGTGTTGTGTTTATGCATGAGATTGGAAACACACCCTGTAACTAGCGGACCGTTGCATGATAAGTGGGGAATTCCCTATGGGACAGGTTTTATGTGTTCTTTCTTTTAGGGACAAGTTAAGAGTTGAGGAAATTTAATCACAAATCACAGGTGACATAATTTATATAAGACTATATCTATATATGTACCTATGTGGAGATGAAGACAAATGCAATGGAAATGCTAAGTATGGGATTGGTTTTTTTTTTTTTTTTTTTTTTTTCTCAATAATAAAACCGCTAAAACTCTCAAACCTATCACTTAAGAAATGGTGAATCGAAGGATTGTGATCCCTTAGTTCAGTTGATATACAACTTTGTCGGAATGAGGCCTAGAATTGTTTAATAGCAGTAAAACCATTGTGCTGTACAATAAAAAATCGACAGTTTTGTATGAAGGGTGTTTATCAAGTTCCTAATGGAATAGGTACCATTTACTTCTACACTTGCCACTCGATAATCTAGAACTTGGTTTAAGATAAAATGTGACGGTTTGGTCGTATACAAATCTGACTTATATCGACTGAACATCAATGTAGTAAAAGCATAGAGACACTTTTTGTTTAAATTAATAAATAAAAATAAATTTGATGGCACAACAACTCATGAAGAACTAGGGCCTAGTGACTTACAATTCTCAACCATTCCTGTGTTCGTGTCTGCAGGAATGGAGGGGACCTACAGTTTACTGCCGAATCCGAACGGCTAATGTGAGCGGCACTTTTCTGTGACAGGAGATACTCTTGGAGGATTTGTCAATTCCTCGCAAGAGGCAGTAGCCATTTTTTTTTTTTTAATTATATTGTGGTGAGGCTGGGGTTCGGATCGAACCTATACCTCCGTCATGACAGTCCATCGCCCTAACCATCACGCCATGAATACTACATTTTTTGTTTGCTAACACAAAAACTACACGACTGTTTCGCATGAACTTTTAAGGGTTTGATTACACAACTTTTTTTTGAAAATTGACAATGGCGGTGCTAACTTGAACTTTCGAAAAATTAATTGTCGGCTCAAAAAGCTACAATTACCTATGCGATTTTTTTTTTATTTCTTCGGCGTTTTGCAGTACAAAGTGAGTGCAAAACAGCACAACTTAACTTTTTTGAAAATCGAAGTTTTTCTAAGTATCATTTTTGAGCACAAATTAGCAAAATTTTAAGTTAAAGAAAGGCTTAATTAAAAAATAAAAAAGGTATCCGTAAAATTTGCGAATCTCCGAATTTAAAGAAAGAAAATATTAACGGCACAAAGGGGAAAAAGTTGATCACAATACAGTACTACAACTTTTTTTTTTGCCGGAGGAACAGTCCACATTTGCAATAAATGATTTAAAAAATACAATGAATAGGTAAAAAAAATAAAATATCGATATTAAGTAACTGGTATTGAAATCTAGAACTAAGTGAAGTCGGCTTAGAAACAATAAATGTAAAAAAGGATCCCTGCACTTTTCGTAATAAATTTTGAATGTATTGCTATCAGCATGGCTGGTTTAATCTAACAAATTTTGAGCGTCTTTATTGAAAGAAGCCTGAGAAAATATTGTTTCAATCGAAATATAAATGCTGATTTAAGGTCCTCCATCTTCATATTTAAAAAAAGCAAACAAAAAACAAACAACATCTCTCAAATAAAAATTATTATTGACGATCTAAAACAAACTGTAGCTGGGATTTCCTGTCCAGTCTTCTCAACTACTAAAACAACAAAATAATTTATTAATTAAAACTAAAAAAAAAAACATCTTTTACTGGAAAAGTCCCTTAAAGGCATAAAATGATTACCTTATTCATTAACGAATCATAAACCTAAGTGAAATAATATTAAAATAAAAAAATAAAAAAAAAATCAAAGCACGCATGTACTTTTTGCAAAAGCGGAAGCCTGGATACCTGGGATCCAAACCACAGTGGAGCCGCGGTGGCGGTATTCATTTATGTATGTGTCTCAATACCAAGTTCCAAGGTTTAAAATTGACACAATCGACCATAAAAATTCCAAGACATAGAGACACAGGGTGACCATGTAAAACAAAAAATAAATTTGGTGGCACAACATCTCATGAAGAACCATCAGGGCCTAGTGATTTTTACAACTCCCAATCACTTTTCGGCGGCACTTTTCTATGAAAGGAGATATATTTTTGGAGGATTTGTCACTTCCTCGCAAAAGGGCAGTAGCCCTAGAGTTTTTGTTTCCTAGGTGGCAGAGGCTGGGAATCGAACCCAGAGCTCTAGCGTGTCATTCCAACGCAACGCACTAACAATGTATAAACAATAACAATTGTTGAATTCAATATTTATTTATAGATTATTCACAAGAAACCGAATTTTCGTGAGTAGTCAAATTCGGTTTCTTGTGTAAGATTTACAAATTCTGTTAATACCAGAGGTGACCGTAAGATTAAATTTCTCATT
Source organism: Epistrophella euchroma (assembly GCA_947049315.1). Lineage (NCBI taxonomy): Eukaryota > Metazoa > Arthropoda > Insecta > Diptera > Syrphidae > Epistrophella > Epistrophella euchroma. Next base: position 125,283,840 of record OX346246.1, read on the forward strand.
GCGGCTATTTAAAAAAAGGATAAAAACCGTTAGCTTTATTCCAAAAATCATCAAAACCGCTAGTTGGAGAAGCTGCTTTTTATCCTTGCTTCTGTTAGAACAATTCTCTTTTATAGTAGCATTTTTTGGTAAATACACCAATACCTGTTCCATTTCTATGAATGGGATATCGAATGAAAGGTAAGGCCCTATTCTGCTAAATATTCACGTGATAGTTTGTATTCTGCTATCCGTCGGAGAGAAATAATTGCTCCAAATTTTTTATAAATTTCGATAAAAACGGGATTTAAACAATTACATTCTTTTAAGAATTTCAAAACTAAATATCAGTTAAGATTTGCACTCCAAAAATTGAAGATTTTAAAAAATAATTAAAGGCAGATTAAATGAAATTTTTACGTGAATCGAAAGTTTCGATCGGATCGAATAGCAGAATAGGGCTGATAGTTAAAAGTTCGACAACTCCGAATTCTGTACAACATTTTTGGAAACAATACTCGTATTGTATTTTACTTCTGCAGTGTTTTTCAAGCGGAAGTTCTTGCATTTTATGAAGCCGCAAGGAGTCTTTCCACATTCGAATTATAGTAAACAGGAATATCGACTTCTTTATTTACAGTCAGGCGGCGATTAACTTCCTGAACAGAATGACGACGAAGGCGGAACTTGAGCCGCAACTTAATAAAAGCTGTCAAAATATTGAATACACACAAACATAAATTCAATGTTACGATTGCGAACACAACGGAACGTAGCCGCATACGGAGCTGCAGCCGCAGACGGAAGAGTTAACCAACTTTTAACTTTTCACGTACGGCAATTTTGACGTTTCAAATTGTATGAAGAAAAAAAAAACAATATTGTGGTTATTTGTAACGCAAAAAAAATTATTTATTAAAAGGAAAAGTATTGGAAATAAAAAAATGTGAATTCTGAGCTTGTACATAAGAATATTGTTTTGTTTTTCTTCAAAATACTTTCAAAGCTGTACAGCTGCATTTTGGACACGTGAATAAAAAAACGTACGACACTTTTTGACAGCTCTTCCAGTTCTGTCTGCGGCTCCAGTTCCAGCATTCTATTCTGGCAGTAAAGCTATATCCTCCATCAACTGGTAAATCGTTGTCGTAACGAGCTAAGATCACTCGACACAACAAATACAGTCACACTTCGACGGGTTCCAGGGGCCAGGACACTAGACGTATACGTGGGAATGAAATGGCAGACGAATTGGGCAAGAACGGGTCATCTCTTGACCCGAGCCAAACATATTCCTCTGCATCTATGCCACTAGAATAGGTAAAACGTTGAAATCACAAAAGTTTCCTACAAGCCACAAACGACAGATGGTCAGCAATTGATACATACCTCTCGGGTCTCGAGGAATCTATGGCCGGAAATCTCTAGGAAAAAAACAGATAACCTTCTCAAGCTAAGCAGACCTCAACTGTCACTCTTGGTGGGAATCCTAACGGGTCACAACTCAATGGGAACCTTCATGATTACCGTAGAGGGTGTAAGGATGAAGAGGCGGAAGAGGGCTCCTACCACTTTCTTTGTGAATGCCCCGGCCTAGCAAGAGCCAGAAAGACAGCCCTCGGAGAATCCTTTTTTGGCGATATCTCGTGTTTGCCACTAAGAAACATTCTGAAATTTGTTCAGAACTCAAAATGGTTCAGGGAGGCTCCTATACACACACCCAACCCCTAAGCTCCACTAACTCCTCTACTTACCCGTCCTTAAACCTACCTTACCTATATCCTGGAGAGCACAATGGATAGACTGAGATTCGAGTGAGATAATGCGGCTTGTCGTATTATCACCCCTCCAAACCGTACCTAACCTAACCATCGCACTCGTAATAAACAAATGTATCCTTTTGTGCTAATACTGTTTTTAATGAAACAACCCATCTAAAATGGATAAAAATCAATAACCACTTAGGGCCAGTTGTACAAATATTTGATCCGTGGTTCAAGAATTTTAACTCACCAATTTCGGCGGATTAAGTGTGGTTCAACGATGGTTAAGGCATGTAATTGGCTTTTAGTGCACATTGGAACCTTAAACCATCGTTGAACCTCAGTTAACCCGCCGAAATCGGCGTGTTAAAATTCCTGAACCACGGATCAAAACTTAAACCACGATTGTACAACTGGCCCTTATACATTTTTTCGAGTATATTAGATTAAGACAAATTATTTGAAAAATCCAATATTAAATTTGCTTTTCAATAATATATAGTGACACCCTGTTCTAAAGTCTACCACTCGATAGTAAAGTACTATACAGCAGAGGGAAAATTTCAATTTTTCATCTTGAAAATTTATTACATCAATAAAATTTCATTTGGATCGCAGGAAAGAGAATCATTGCATATATGTATGGTATGTATGTACGATCCTCTTCTGTCATGCCACCACCACCCTCCCAGCATCAACATGATCTCAGGGGACAGTAGTGGAACCAAATCTCGACCATTTCGTCGAATGGACTTAATGAGTAATTGCTACCATCTACGCAATACGTTATCAGCACCATAATTAAATAACGTCAGGTGGCCCAGAACCATGAGGATGCGATCGTGTCGTGTCGTTGAGGTGCGGAGTAGTATCTTACGAAAGATCAGGAGCAGGATTATCTGAAATTAAAATATCACCCCACGGTATGAAATCGATTGCCAGGCGATTATTTATCTTTTAAAATCTGGTTGGATGACCCTCTTTCCACCACCCGTGATGGGGAATTCGACTACTGGTGGACATACGTCGCCATACCTTCATGTGACTGATGATATGATAGATCAAAAGGATTCTCATGCACGCAAGAGTCAGAATTTTGAAATTCACAATTACTATACTATGGCGGTGCGGTGGTGGTGGTGTGCTGGTCGGTTAGTTTGGCACCATAAATGATGCTGGCAATGGCGACTGACTGGTCACTTTATATAATGTGTGACTTGTCGCCAGTTGTACTGTTGGCTGGTTCGAAAGCCCAAGGGCAGATCTTGTGCCATCGGTATAGGAATAAATATTCAAGAAGCCTCCAGAGCTTCCGTTTTGGGGGTCGAATGATTTCAATATGCGGACAACTTTGAGGTGGCGACCGACGTGGTCCATCAATTATATAGGTTCTGAGGAAAGGATTTTTCATCGATATCATGGATCGAAAGTATGAATCAAATATGTATCTATAAACTACTAAATTAAACTTCAAAACATGATGGTTTGATGGATTGATTGAAATAAAATATGATTGAAATAATAACTGAAATATTTAATTTAAAGCTATGGTTACCAACCGCACTTAATGATTAAAAACAAATTCTCCAATAATATCTCCTGTCATGAAAAAGTAAACCTCTATTCATAGCGGTTCTGCAAAAAATTGTAGGTCCCTTCCATTGCAGGACAAACAGGAATGGAAGAGATTTGTAATTTACTTGGCTTTGGTTCTTATCATTAGCTGTTGCGCCACTAAATGTATGTTTTTTTTTTTTTAGATTTATGACAAATACGACAGTTTTCTTATGTTTTTCAGTCGGTGGCCATAGTTGGTCCCCACTGGCTCTGGGCCACGCACTAGGTAACTGATAGCTCCAATTTTTGTGGATTAACTGCCTGAACAGAATAGAATGACGGAACTGGAGCCGCAGACGGAACTGGAAGAGCTGTCAAAAAGTGTTGTACGTTATTTTTTTTACCTGTCCACAATGCAGCTGTACAGCATTAAATATATTTTGAAGAAAAACAAAAGAATATGCTTGTGTACAAGCTCAGAATTCACATTTTTTGTTTCCAATAATTTTCCTTTTAATAAATAATTTTTTCGCGATACAAATAACCACAATATTTTTTTCCGACCCAAAAAGTTGTTTTTTTTCTTCATACAAATTTAAACTTCAAAAGTGTCGTACGTGAAAAGTTAAAAGTTGGTTCCGTATGCGTCTGCAGCTCCGTATGCGGCTACGTTCCGTTGTGTTCGCAACATTAAATTTGCGTGTATTCAATATTTTGACAGTTATTCCAGCTCCGGCTCCAAATCCGTCTCCGTCATCATTCTGTTCAGCCATTAAACCGCCGATTCATTTCTCAACAGTATGTAATTTTTTCTGGCCCTAAGAGCGAATAATTATTTTGACTGCCGATATCTATATATCAATAAAAATTAAATAGAAAATTGAATATAATCAGAAAAATATGGTCAGGCACTTCGAAAATTGGAATAAATAAAAGTAGTTCGAAATGAATTCCATTTTTACTATTCGAATCGCTATGCTATGCTGACTGTTTATGCCATTTGATAAGCTCACATAAATATTGTCAATAAATGCAGAATTTCGACCCGCTCCCTAAAAGTTACTGTTCAAATTGTTTTGAAGAATAATTGTGAAGCCAGTGATAAGAAGAAAGTAGTACCCCGTGGCGTAATGGTTAGTGCATTGGACTGTCATGCCAGAGGTCTGGGGTTCAATACCAGCCGCTTCCACCTTAAGTTTTTTTTGGAGCTACTACCTCTTGCTAGGAAGTGACAAATCCTCCAAGAGTATCTCTTGTCAAAAAAAAATCATTAAAAACAAGAGCAACGCTTACAATGTCATGCAATATCCAGAAATTCGTTATTTAATTATGTTATTACTTCAAATTATTTGAGTTTTTGAAAAATTAATTTTCAAATTCAAAATTTTGAAAAAATAATGAAAAAAATTGTGTTCAAACTAGTTTTCTTTTCAAAATTTTACGTCATTATCCTAAGTAGAATTTTTGTTTTTAAGATTCGATCAATTTCTAGTCAAAAACTGAAGTGTTTTTTTTAATTTTTAAGAAAATTAGATTAAATTAATGGGAAGAGAAATTTATTAAAAATATTGACTTAAAACAGAAAAAAAAAATATTAATAAGCAACGGCATGAAATACCTTTTGTAAAGCCATTAACGTTTTCTTGTGTTTTCTATTTACCTAAATTGTTGTTTCAGTGAACAGATTTTTAAAAATTAATTTTCATTTGAACTTAAATTTTTGAACAAAAAAATTTTAAAAATTGTGCTCGCACTGATTTTGTTCAAAATTTCACGTTATTAAGCAGTATTTTTGTGTTTAATTTTTTCAATGCTCCCATCAAACACTTAAAACCAGATGTCAAAATGTGTTTTAGTTTTTGTGAAACCTGAAAATAAAATAAGTGAAATTTGCTTATTCTACTTCCATCCGTTATTTTGTTGCTCCAAAGATCCTATTTGTCGTTTTTTTCAATTTTCTTAAAAAATATTTGAAAAAAATTAGTTTGAACACAAGTTTTTGTCGTAGCTTTCTAAGACGCATAATTTAGTCGATGGCTACCAACACAAATATATTTTGTAGCAATGAAATGTTTATTTATGTGGGTAGCCATCAACTAAAATTATGCGTCTTAGAAAGCTACGACAGTATCTAAATGATGAGCCTAACTGTCGTACCTGGGCGAAACGCATTGGACCAAAGGTCGCAAAAAATCATCCATTTGAATTTAGTTCAATACAGTCCCTTAAAACAACAACAAAAATAATTGTTTTCTTCTTTTTGTTATTCCTCTTCTCGCACAATTTTTTTCATTATTTTGTCAAAACTTAGAGGTTGAAAATTAACTTTTCAAAAACTATTCTTTCAAATAAGTTGAATTAAATAAAAGAACGGACTTCTGGTTCAAAAAAAAAATTATAGCATGACATTTTAAGTGTTGCCGTTGTTTTTGATGATTTTTTTTTTTTTTTATTTTAAGTCGATTTTTTTTAGAAAACTGCCCCTCCCGCCTAAACAAATTTTAAATATATAAAAAAAATTATTCAATGCTTTCGTTGCTATTTGTGAATTTGTATGTTGCGATCATAATATAGACTTTTAAAACAAAATTTTTACGAAAATTTTCAAAGAGCAATTTTAACCCCCTCCCCCCCCCCCCTCCTCTCTCTAAGGCTTGTGGCCCTGGCGGACTTGCGACATTTAGGATCTTTTACCTGAAGGTCATCCCTACCACTTAAACCAATACCAAGATTAGTTACATTATTTTTTTTGCCGAAATATTAGCACATTTCTCCAACAAATCTTGAGTTCAATTTTCTAAATTTGAAAAAAACTATATTACCGCTACTTCTAGTATCAGTAAATAAATGAACCTCTTTCCAAAATTATTGAGCTCTTAATTTTGTTTTAAAGTTAGTCCACTTCTTATAACCGAGAAGTGTATAACCCCAATCCTCATCAACTTCAGCTGTTCAATTCATTTAAGCTGCTGTTAGATTTTTTTTTGTTGTTGTTCGATTTCTCACATTCAATATCAATTCTCTTGTCTCTCTACGCGCAGGGATAATAATAAATGATCCTTGGGCGTGCGAAAATGCCCTCAAACTCTGACATGCTGGCTTGTGTGTCGGTGTGGTGGAGCGTGGAGATATTAGTGAGTATGTGCAGTGCAGTGCATAGCGAGATTTTGATTCATTGCGCGATTATGTGCGCACACGCAGTTTATCTTTTCCACGAAAATGGAAAGGAAACCACTTGACAGTTTTGCCCACCGAAAAAAAAAAACGATTATGGTTAAAAAAGGAAAATGCCCTGGACTGGACATGGAAAAGATGCTTCTGAAGTAGTGTATATGACTTGTGGTGGTTTCTTTGTGATTTTGCATTCATTGAAAAGACTAAACAAAAATAAGACGGGCTATGCGCTATGGCCCTTCTATACTGTTTCTGTTCTTCTCGATTTCTGGTCTTATAAAAAAGACAATTTACGCGGATGCAGATATTTGTATAGGTATTTGTTATTTTTGTTCATTATTTTGCTGGAATGTCGCGTGACACATCCTCGTACATTAACTAGCTATACCATTGAACATTAAGCACACGACCTTATAATAATTGTTGGCTTTCAGTCGAAAACCAAACAAATTTTAGTGCATTTAAAGATGCAGTAGCTCTAAAGGTACAAAGAAGACAGTGGGAGATCGTGGAAGTAGATGAATTCAAAATGAAATGGTGGTGATAACTAATTATTTTTTTCATTTGTGTGATATACTTAGGTACATATGTACATACTCGTACATAACGTACCTACCTACGAATGTCAAAGTTTAAGCTAACCATGAAATACGGATAAACGGCCATTGACCTTGATCTTGACCTTGATTTTTTTTTGTATCTACCCATGGTATATAATTTTTCGAATGTCCCATAATTGAGATACTAATAATCGCGAATGACTTTGAGAAACTTTAACCACGAATTACAAATTTTCAAAGCCTGACCAATATTTGGCCTTTTTTAACAAATTACTAACCTTTTAGATGCCATACTTTTTTTTTGCAAATATCCCATATATGAGGTGCTGTTATCACACAGGCCTTAAAGCTGTCTTAGCCTGAAGCATTGAAGAAAAATCAATTAAAAAAATCCAGACAACCTGTGCTCTGATGTGCACCGTCCTATAGCCTAGACAAAATGTACTTTAACTGCGGAAAAAAATTTAATTGAAGATTATTTAACGCAATTGATCTTTATTTTGGCATATAAGGAATTCTTCATAGAAGTCCATTTTGGAAACTGGCTTACATAAAAAGTTGCTAGGGTTTAAATTTCGAAAATAAGTACTGGTTTTTTACATATAATTTTTTGTGGTAATGGCTAAAGAAAAGTATTGCATGAAAAGCTTTTAGATCATGAGATTTTCTACAAAATACGTTTCGACATTTTATTTCCTTCTGACTTACCGTTTAGATGATATGGCCATTTCAAAAAACATAAAATGTCGAATATGTCGTTCTTTTGCTTATAACTTCTAAAAGGTGTGTGTGTTTTTTTTTTTTTTGAAAATATATTCGTGCAAAATTTGTAAGCTACATTTGTAACCCTTTACAATAAATCATCAACAGTTTTCTCCTTAAACTGACGGTTTAAAATAAATCACATAATTTTAAAAAAATTTTAACATTCAAAAATATTGTTTTTTGCTTCTACTAACTCTGATGAAATTTCGAAGTTTTTTTTCTTAAATGTAAGTATGCTTATTTAGAATATACGATTTATAACAAAAAATGTTATGATACTTTTTTCCCTTTGAGCTGTCATTTAAAAGATATTGCTTTCTCAAAAAACCAAAGTTTAAAAAATGTTAAGAGTTAAAATCAAGAAAAACAGTATTTTTGACGAAAAAATTGGGGCCTGGCAGTTCCGTCGGTCTGTACCCCGGCCTACAGCCTTAATCACTGAAGCGATTTGCTTTTGGAGAATAAGATTTTTGAGTGATTCCCTGAAGGGAAAATCGAGATTTTTTTTTTAGCTCAAAATATAACGGCACCTGCAATACAACTGTTTTATTTATCTCAAAAATGGTTCAACATATTTTTTTTCTACATTTTTGTGAAAAAAAAAAATTTTCAAAAATATTCACCTTTCTCGTTTTCCGCTCAACCGATTTTGCTCAAAATTTTAACTTTGAAGGTCCTATTGAGTTTAAATACATAATACTGCATTCAATATATTCAAAAAAAAAAACAATTTTTTGGATTTTTAATTTTTGGAAAATCAATTTTTTAAAAACGGGTTGATGATTTTGATGATTTTTTTTGAAATTATGGTTTTAATGGGATATTGTTATGTTTTTAAAAATGGCACACCAAATTTTTTTCTAAAAAATTTCGAGGAATGTTATATGTATCTATATAAAAAATTATTTTTAAGAAAATCTATCCAACGATTTTTTCTGCAAAAATTAATATTTTTTCAACAATTGAGATGGCGTTCTTCATAAAACATTTTCAATTAAAAAAAAACTCATTAAAACATTTTAAGTACTCGTTCTATCAATTTAAAGAAGGTGTTTCATGCTTTTTTTTCCATATTCTATTTTTCCTTTCTTCAATTTATTAAACGGATAAATAAATATATAAGTAACTAGCTAACCCGTCAGACGTTGTCCTGTCTTAGCCATGAATTTGAACTGGAATAGATAATACAAACAAAATAATGAGTACCCACTTCAAGAGGTAAATCACACGATAAATTTTTATATTTCCATTTTTTTTGGGATCTTGTAAAGGTCTGTAATGTTATACATAGGAACTTAAAAGAGTCAAAGATTAATAAAGAGGATTTTTGCACCTCTCTATCTTCTTATGTCTACATGTAATAGGGATATAAGAAGAGACAGAGGTAAAAAAATCCTCTTTATTAATCTTTGCCTCTTTTTAGTTCCTATGTACCTATAACATTACAGACCTTTTAAAATAAATAATACAAAATAAGCATTAGTGGAGTCACTGTGGCGTATACGTACTTTTTTATCGTGTCATACTTAAAATATTTGATATCAACTTTCATAAACTTAGAACTTGACAAACTTTTAGATCTCATTACTTTTTACGGCTGACTTGTTACATAAAAGTTTTTTGCATACATGGATAACTTGGCTCTTTTTTTAACATTTATGTTCTTTTGGTGTGATTTCACTCCTTTTTGCAAAGTATTTTTTTTTTAACATAAAATCTTAAATTTTCAATTTTCGAATATACCTGAGCTCTAACACTCGTCATTGTATACAGCAAACAATAATAATAATACGAAAGTGGATGGATGCCACGCCCCGTGAATGATAAACCCCAAATTTTTTAGTTTTCCTCAGCATGCATTATAAACCCTAACGCTCTACCGAAATTCATAATTCTACAACAATCAAAAATGCTTTATATAATTGACAACACTTCTGAGAAAGTGGATTGATGACACGCCCCTGAATGTCAAATATCATATTTTAATTTTTGTTCTTTTGTTTGCATTGCAAGCCCTATCGCTCTACCAAATTTCGTCATCCTACAACAATCAGACATAGTTCTAAGAAAGTGGGTGGATACCACGCCCCTGAATGATAAATCTCAAATTTAAATTTTTTTCTTTACACACCTTGCAAGCCCTGCCTCTATACCAAATTTCATCATCCTACAACAATCAGACATAGTTCTAAGAAAGTGGGTGGATACCACGCCCCTGAATGATAAATCTCAAATTTAAATTTTTTTCTTTACACACCTTGCAAGCCCTGCCTCTATACCAAATTTCATCATTCTACAACAATCAGAAATCAATTTGAGAAAGTGGGTGGATACCAAGCCCCCTATATGGAAATCCTCAAATTTTCGATTTTGTGCATTGTAAACGTTGCAAGCCCTACTGCCCTTCCGAATTTCGTCATTCTACAACAATCAGAAGTGCTCTAAATAATTGATGGAAATTCTGTGAAAGTGGGCGGCTACCACGCCTCTTATATTGAAAATCCAAAATTTTCTAATTTTTTCTTTGTATACACCACAGGGCCTACCGTTGTGCGAAATTACGAGATTCTATGGTGTCGGAAAGTGCTCCATGTATAACTATGATAACTATTTTCTGAAAAGTGGGTGGATGCCACGCCCCCTGAATAATAAATTTAAAATTTTAATTTAGTTTAAAGTGCTCAAATTGTAAGGGCTACCGCTCTACCAAATTTAATCATTCTACAACAATCAGAAGTGCTCCAAATAAGTGATAGCAATTCTGTGAAAAAGGGCGGATAACACCCCCCCCCCCCCCCCATATGAAAAATCCCAAATTTTGGAGTTTTTTCTTTATATACACTACAAGGCGTGCGAAATTACAAGATTCTACGGTGTCTAGAAGTGCTTCATAATTTTGATGATCTGTCAGTCAGTGAGTCAGTCAGCTACGGTTTTCGCAATTTTTGGCGTCCTATATCTCAGGAACCACTAATGCTAGGGAGTTAAAATTTGGTGAGGCGCCTTTGCTTATCCAGTTTAGAAAATATGGCGATTTTAAAGTTTCTGAGATTATTGGCTACGAAGTTAGAGGGGGGGTCGAAAAGCGCTTCAGTTTGTTCCTGTAAAAAGGTAGTAGTGCCGAGAAATTGGCTGGCCTGGGCTATACTGAATATTCCAAATTTTTGACCTCGACCGCCAAATGGAAAATTGTTAAAAATTTAAAACAACCACGAAGTTTTCGGGTTTTCTTTTCTTTAATATCAGGTGCTTGATTATAAAAACAATACGCTTTCAATGAAGCCAAATTCGAATAATCCAGCTATTTTTTTAATCCTGTCGTTAAAAAGAACTTTCGAATGATAATAATTTACAGTAATTTCTTTTAACAATTTTTCAACACGTTACTTATTGATTCATTTATCAATCTGCTTAATGAAAGCCTTTTAATTAAAAAAAAAACATGCGTCGAAAGCATTTTAAAACTGCCTTATCATTATCATACCATCAAAACCCCGATGTCCACATAACCAATGTTTGCTAATTAATTGATTGTAATTTCGATCGAACGTTCAAAATAAAATTACGATAATTACAAAAGTCAACTATCGATCGGATCGATTTCGTATCGTATATAGTCCCGGTGCCGGTGGTGGTAGCAAGCACTGGCAGAGTAAAGTAGGTGGAATGATATTCCGGAATTGCTACCAAATAGTTCTTGTTGTCTTTAAAGTATGCTGCAAAGTGTCGTTGAAAGAAACGTTTATGTGCTGCCGCCGAAGTGACGCACACATGCAAATGAGGAAGTTATACAAGTACACTGATTTGCGTTGTCCAATAAGAGAAAATAAGGTGGTACATTGCTATAGCTATACTTTTTGAAATACTTTATTGGCACGACAAGATTATTAATATTGAGCCAGGGAATTAAATTTTCATTATTATTTCATTAGTTTTGTTACGACATATGTACATAGGCGGATTAAAAATAGTAAAAAGAAAATATTTAAGGATAATGTTTCTTATTCCAATAGTTCTTCTTGCGAAAAGAAATAGATACAATATGAGGTGATTTAAAAAAAACGGAGTATGTACTCAGAATTTATGCTCGGAGCATGAGCTTAGAGCAAGTGCTCATTATATAAAGTTGAACAGGTGCAGTAGATGCTATACAAATCAAAAATTTTATCATTATATTTTGGAAGTGGACATAGTGGATATAATGCATACTTTTTATAAAAAATTTAGGGTGGTAAGGATAAACATGTAAAACCGACATTTTTAAACTAGAACGAAAATAAGTATCAACATTCACTCTGATGTATATTAACCTAATGTACCTAAAATTTGTTGAATTTTTCTTATTTTCCAACACAGATTAAAAGAAATGAACAAGGCAAGGAGGTTCTTTAAAGATTAAGTCCGCTACTGGTATTTCAGTTTTAGATACGATACGATTGAAATATACCATCGTATTAAATTTTTCTCAAGTTAAGTGAATTTTTTTTTTTTTTTATGAAATAATTATTTTCAGTGAATATTTTATGATAATTGCAATTGCAACAAATTGAAAGCCGCATGATAACCGATGAAAGATAAATAGAACACATTGTAGTCTTTAAAATTGAGTATGAATACAGTTTTGAGTCTTGCGTGTCGTAGGTAATGATTTCATAGATCTAGGACATTGGGTTGAAAAACCCGGAAAAATGTAAGGTTAGATATTTAATTTATTAATTTTTTTAATTTTTTATTTCCGCATGTTTCATCAGATTTGGATTCGGTAGTCTTAATTAAAATAGAGAGTAAGTTGTGTTTATAGGAAATACGGTTTTCAAAACTATATCGTTTTAGCCGACTCCTACACACGCACACGCCTCGCCATACCCCCTAAGATAATCAGTGCACTGAGCAGTATCCATACTAAATCTCTTTAAAGCTCAAACCCCCCTTTCCGAAAAATCCTAAATAAAAATAAAAAAGATTAATTTTTAAGTAAAAACAAAATGCGTGACTGGATTGCACGGAATTTTATTTTCATTTCATTTTCATTTCATTTATTTTGATTAAAAATTGTACAAAGCAGTTAATGAATAACTTTTAAATGTACATAGTTAAAATATTTTAATAATAATCTAATGACTTCAAGAAATAATTTAAATTAATTCAAGCATAGAACTAAAACTATGATACAATATTTGAACAAAATAAAACTCTAAAGGAGGATGAGAGTGGGGGGGAATATGAGGAAGGAATTATTTGAGGGACTACAGCACTGTCATTAGCATACCTTTAATCCTCTGACCATCAACCGGTGACATATGCCTTAATTCGTTTGGCAGGCCATTCCACATTCTGACTGCGTTGATAAAAAATAGTCTTTGGGATTGAAGATAATTGAATCTAGGGATTAAAAGTTTATTATAGCGAGAGGATGATAGGAATTGAATATTTTCATACAGGTACGCCGGTGATTTGTACCAAATGAGGTTGAATAAAAAAAGGCAAGTTCGAGTTTTGAGATAAGTGTCGAGAGAGCAACCTAAGATGTTACGTGCAAGGTGTGATATATGGTTATATCGATGTGCCCTATACACATATCTAACTGCAGCATTGAATGCAACATTCAGTTTTCGTGCAGAGGTTGAATCTAGTTTTCCATATACAATATCACCATTTGTTATAAGAGGAACTATAAGTACCTTTACAAGAAGTAACCGTGTGTTTTGCGGGGTATATGCTGCTGAGCTATATAGCTGTTTTAAGGTACCATAAACACAGCCTGTAATGCGGTTTATATGGTCACTCCAAGTGAGATTATTGTTAAAAGTCACTCCTAAGTTCCGGACAGTTTTGACATAATCTATTGTTTCATTTCCTAGTAGGATCGTGGGGAACGAAGAAGTATCTAGGAGGTTCTTATGCACAACCAAGCATTTACACTTAGATGGATTAAGTTGTAACTTATTTTCTAGGCACCAATTTAAAATATTTTCTAGATCTGTATTCAGATGATAAACACCATCTTCAATGAGACCTAAAGGACGGGAAATGTATATCTGGATATCATCACCATATAAATGGAAGCGGCAATATTTGATTTTGTATGTCAGGTCGTTTATGAACATAGAGAAGAGCAGAGGAGCAAGTATGGATCCTTGTGGAACACCTTCTTGCAAGAATAGTGGAAGAGATAGATTCCCATTTACACAGACTTTTTGTGACCTTTCTGATAGAAAACTAGAAATTAATTTAATAGAGCTATGACTTAATTCGAATTGTGAAGCAAGTTTGTTCATAAGAATTGTATGGTTCACTCGGTCAAAGGCTTTGGAAAAGTCCAAAAGCACTAAAAGGGACAATTCTTCCTCGTCTAGATGTTTACGTAGATCCTCAGTAATTTTCAGTAAGGCAGTAGTACAGCTATGTTTTTTGCGGAACCCCGATTGAAAAGCAGTCATAAGCTTTCGGGTTTCCAAGTGTTTTAATAGTTGATCATTCATTACACGCTCCAAAATTTTCGAGAGACAGGGTAAAATGCTTATAGGGCGAAAATCAGATGGGTTACACGCTCCTTTCCTTTTAGGAATGGGAATAACCATTGCCTGTTTCCAGCGCAATGGGAACTCGGAGCGAGTTAAGCAGCAGTTAATTAAATTTTGTATTGAGGGCATAACAAACATAGAGATGATTTTTAAAAATCTTAATGGAATCCCATCAGTACCAACTGCATTTGACTTTATAGAATAAAATGCTTTAAAAGTTTCCATATAATCAATGCATCTAAATTCAAAATTAACACTCACGACATCTGCATAAGAAAATATAACAGAGTCATCAATATTTGAACTTGCCGGATTAGGATCTGAATTTATGTTGACAAAATATTTGTTGAATTCATTAGCGCTAAGATTAGTGCAAGTTACGTCGTTATTTTTAACACCAGCATCTTTTAAATTTTTCCATAAAGTTTTTGTTGGTAGTTTATAATCGAGCTTAGAAGCATAAAATCTAGATTTCGCATTTTTAATAGATAGGTTTGTTTCTTTTTTGAGTTGCAGGTAACGATCCCACATCCGTGGAGTTCGATATAACTTCCATTTCTGGTAAACTTTGTTGCGTAATGAAATAAGCCTTTTTATTCTGATAGAAAACCATGGACAGCTATATTTTGATACTTTAGTTTTTTCCGGAACATATTTGTTGTAAAGATACAATATGTTATTCTCTAAAAATAAAGTTTTGTCATCTATTGAGACTTGTGTTCGAATATCATCCCAGTACATTGAGCTTGCTTCTGACATAAGAGAGGAATGGTCAAGATTTCTATAGTCTCTATACGTAAAGGACATAGTAGAGTTTCGGTTGGAAATAATAGGGAAATCAAACGATAGGAAAATTAGATCATGTTTAGATATGCCTGGAAGTGACATTTGATTCCTGAAGAGAATTTTTTCTAAATCATTAGTTATAAAAATATCAATTAATGAAGAAGAATTAGAAGTAAAGTGTGTCGGTTCACTGTTATGGCAAATTTTCAGGTCAAATGAATCTAACATGTCGACAAAACTAGTTTTCAAGTGGCTATTCTTGATAATATTTATGTTGAAATCCCCTCCAATTACAATATTTTTATAACGTGGCACTATGCGTGCCAACACAGGTTCCAGACTAGCCACATTTGCCACGTTAGGGGGCTTATAAACACAACCTATGAGACACTTTGATGCTCCTCCTAAAATTTCTATAAACAAAAACTCAGCTTGACCTATTTGATGTGATTTTTCAATAATTTTCACTGAAAAGCTTTCCCGAATAAAAATAGCAACTCCACCACCCACTTTATCAACACGATCATTTCGAATTACTTGAAATCCCGAGAACATTATAAATTTATCATTAATATAATCATTTAGCCATGTCTCCGAGACTAATATTATATCGGCTTTTGAATCACAGAACATAAGTCGGAGTTCATCTACTTTATTGCGCAAACTACAAGAGTTAAAGTGAACAATATTAAGGCCGTTACGTTGTGCACAAAAAATATCAAGCAATGTTTTTTTAGGGTTTAATTGTAAATCACCATCAGAATGTCTAGAATAGCCAACATTAACATTATTACTACTTGCCATGTTAAATAAAGGCAACAATTAGCCGATCAATAAACCAAAGGCATATTGGGTTTCTTATTTTGACAGCGACGTAGTTAGAAATAAGGATAAGGGAGAGAGGAGGGAATAAAAGGCGGGAATGGGGGCTTACATTATTAATTATATTAAAGTTATCTAAAGCTATCATAATTTTACTTGTATGATTTTTATAAAGGCATTGACATTTCTGTCTCATCCTCGCCGTTGTGTTGGGTCTTCTTAGAAAGGTAAGACTCAAGTTCATGTAGATCACTTATCTTAAGAGCGGTATCTTCAGCAGTCCGTTTGATGAGAATGTTCCCGTTTTTAACAAAAACAGATGATAGTACCCCGGTGCTCTTCATATGTCGTGCTTGAAGAAAAATTTTGCGGTTTGTTTTGGTGAGTGCATAGTTGATATATATTCGCTGAGGTGACCTGTTGTCGTTTGGAGCATGTGATGACTGAATTTCATGCAAATGAATTGGTTTCTGGCGATATTTTTTATAAAAGATGTTCTTTTCTGCTACGGTGGAAAACTTGACCACA
Organism: Epistrophella euchroma; assembly: GCA_947049315.1. NCBI lineage: Eukaryota > Metazoa > Arthropoda > Insecta > Diptera > Syrphidae > Epistrophella > Epistrophella euchroma. Next base: position 125,300,298 of record OX346246.1, read on the forward strand.
ATTGGAGCTGGGTAGTTTTTGCTGCTTGTTGGGATGCGATAGACATCTGTGTAGACGGCAGGAGTGTGCTCTATAAGTGCGCAAATATTTTTGTAGGTGTCGAAAGTGCTCATGTTAGGGCTTCTAGGGACGCCTGTTATTATAAGACAGGAGTTCTGGTGTTGCTTCTCCGTGCGGTTGGCGTGTTGTGTTAGTTCATCCAGATTGCATTGGATTTTTTCTAACTGTCGCGTCACATTTATTTCAAGCTCTGCTATCTGTTTTAGCAAGTTATCAACCATCGAATTTTTCGCAGTGAGGTCTTTTTTCATGCTACTCACAGTGCTTTTAAGATCATTAAGTGAAGTGGAGACAGTTTTTTGGAAATCTTCCATGGTTTTCGCTGGATTAAGCCGTGCAGAACTACGTAGGTTACTTTTGCCAGACATGTGCTTTTGGCTGAACAGTTTTTGCTTGTCATGTACGTGTAGTTTTGTTTTGCTTTGCAATTTTCGCTTATACGAGTGAGAAATTTAATTTTAAGAAAATATTAAATTATTCTTGGGCGTTTTACACTTGAGGCGCTTTCAACATTTCACAATTTAGATAGAGTCTTATAGTTTTAATTTAATTACTTAGACGAGGTGATACAGAACGTGTGTGTTAACAGGCAGCCATGACACAGTTTAAAATTAGAAAACTCGACCAAAAAAGTAGAAAAATCGTGAAAACACCTTAAAATTTCAACATTTCTGAAATGAAATTGTGTTTGTACGCGCATAACTCGGCTAAACATCATCCAAGTTGGATGTTTTTTTTTTAGTTGGATTTGTATTGAAACAGATTAACACACTAGGTAGATAAAAATTGGAAAATTAAATCGGAAATTTTTAAAATTGCATACTTTATGAATTGTTTTTTTTTTGTTTGTTCGAATGATCTTTCTATATTGGCGATTGATGCGATTTTCGTAGTTTGGAAAGGAACATTAATAATTTAGTCGATTAGGTGGAACGAAGTTCGCCGGGTCAGCTAGTAAGAAATAGAGTGAAAAGTATGGACAAAAAAGCATGAATTGTTTAAATACGTAGGTAGGTACCTTAGTTGTTTTTTTTTTTTTAATCTCAAAATGAGAAACGCGTCCCTGAGGTCTGTGAATTCATGCAGAAAAAATTCAAAAACCGTCAAAGCGCTTTTCTTAAAAACTATTTTTTTTGATAAATGTCTACATTATGTACATAAAATTTCTTAGAAAAAAAAATTTGTCTACCTATAATTTTTAAGAATTTAATTAACCTATATCCCGACTAAAAAAAAATAAAATTTGCGTTTGCGCCCCTTCTCCACTAACAGAAATCTTGCGTACTCGTATGCCGTTGGTTTTATTCATCTAACTTCTTGTTTTTCTTTTTTTTTATTTCCTTCGAATTTTTTCATGAGCCATTGAAAATTAATTGATACTACAATGAGAAACGTCCCAAAAAAACCAGCTGTAGCTCTCCGGCTTCATTCGTTTATATCATTCCATTCTGTAAAGCTTAATGTCCACTCTAGAAACACATTTTCTCCATCACCAACAGCAATTAGGTCATCCATTTGCAAAGTAGAATCTAAATTATGAGTCATTAATCACCTTAACCTAATGCTTCCACTTCCATCATAATCATAATGTTCACATAATAACAACAATTTACATCTTTTGCTGTCAAAACTAACGGGTGTCAATACTCTAGTCTCATCACCACAAAATACTTGTGTCTAAATTGCTATAATTTCTCGAATAAAGCTGTCAATCGCCCCCCTTCAATGCATATATAGTCTTAAAGATCAAAATTCCAATCACAAACTTCACAACAAAATACCATCAATTTAGAGTCCATTATACTTACATTGACCATAATATCAACGAATCTATATGAATCCCATGTTATAGATAAACGATTATAAAAGACGTGACTAAATTTCTAAGCTTGCTCTAAATTGTAACTGTTCACCACACTTTAGCTAAACATCAGCATCGGCAATTATAATTTATTTTTTAAAAACAACTTTAAAATATTAAATCAATTGAAAAAGGAAGTTATTTTCCGATAGATAAAAGATTTGGACGATTAGCAAGCAAGAGAGTAAAGCTGTATAAATTTTACCAGAAAAGCTGTTGTAGAATTTTTCAACCTCATTTTTTTGCTGAAGAAATCGCTTTAGAATTTCAGTCACTAAACAAAAAGAAACTATTAGGTTTGACAAACTCTCATTTAAGATTTAGGAAGGAATTAAATTAACTAGGCCCAGATTGCTTTTTTTTTTTTTTTTTTTTATAATTTACGCGCACTCAAGGGAATTGGTACCCGTAATATGTCTAATATGTCAGAGACACAGTGCGAGCATTAGGTAAGGCGGAGGGGATTTAAAAGGAGATGTCGGTGTACATTGGTCTTGAATTTTTGAATATCACAATGAGAGGGAAAAACAGAGCTTGGAAGGGCATTCCACATTCGCGTAGTACGGCTCGAATCCCTGTATTTGACAGTATGACCGAAGTTGGGCTCAAGGGTAAACTGATGGGCATTCCTAGAAGCGCGAGTATTACGGTTGAATTGTTTAAGGGGAGGAATGCAAATGGCTATTTCACTAGAGCACTGACCGTAGAAGTAACGATAAAAGAGAGAGAGACATGAAACGTTACGACGATGTTCGAGAGACGTAAACGATTCTATAATGTTCCTATCTGCAATCATTTTAAAGGCTCGTCTTTGAATATTGTCCAAGAGGCTTAAGTAAGTTGCTGGAGCACCAGCCCAGAGATGGGAGTTATACTCAAGCTTTGGTCGTATATAACTTTTATAGATAATAGCCAGATCAGAAGGGGAAAAAAATTTCTTGCATCTCCGAAGGAAACCTAGACATCTTGCGGAATTCTTGGCAACGTTGAGTATGTGTTCGTTCCACAAGAGGTGGTTCGTGATACTCATACCAAGAATCGCAAGCTGTCTGGTTTCTTCGATGCAAGTGCCACTCATGGACAGTGGCAAGGGGGGTAAGTCTCGCTTTAACGACAAAAGACAGCATTGAGTTTTCGAAGCATTAAATTCTACGCGGTTATTCATTTCCCATTGTGCAATGCTATCTAAATCAGAATTTAATGAACTAATCATATTTTGCCGTTGCTGTTCCACATCCGAAGAGCAGGGATGTGAATCAGGAAACGAATACGAAAAGCTAAGGGTACTATCGTCAGCGAAACAGTCCGTCTAATACAACTTGTATAGAGCGGTTCGAAAGAAAGTTTCTAATCCAATGAATAAGGGATTCATCAATACCGAAAGCACGCATTTTCGATAAGAGAGCAAGATGCCGAACTTTATCAAATGCCTTTGAAATATCAAGTGCAATAATCTTACTTTCTCCAAAACGATGTAAAGATTGGTTCCACTGTTTGGTGAGATAAGCCATCAGATCACCAGTGGACCTATTGCTGCGAAAGCCGTACTGCCGGTCATTAAGAAGCTTTCGGTCCTCGAGATATTTCTTAAGCTGATAATTTATCAGCTTTAGGGTAGCTTGAACGATCATCGTTTTGACAGTAGCTATATCCTTCAAATTAATGGTCAAACATTTTGAATGGCTCTGAAGATTTTGATAAAATTTTATTAAAAAGTAATTCTATACTTCATTACTTATTAAAGGTATAGCTTCAGGCTACATTCTAGTCCTAGTGGAACCTTTTCCTGAACCAACAAGCCCCTCTAACCAGATAGTTATTACTCGTTTCGTGCTGAGGTCCTCTTCTACTTGCATTTAGATCTGGTGTTCATACACTCTGTCAAACCTTCACATTAGACCCTGTTTAGATTGTGAAGATTGAGGTTCGTATCACGACAGATTTTATGTAAGAGAAGTTCGGACAGCCTTCACCTCGCACTTCTCTTACCCAAAAACAGGTGTAATACCGGGCTCAAATTTTCCAATCTAAATGGCCGTGGCGTTATAATTTCTGAAGAGGTTATTGAAAATTCAAAAAGGACTTCATGACCTTTTGGTCTCGGTAGCACCCATGAAAACTTTTTCACTTTATTTTGTCTGGCTTAACATCGCACTTTTCAGGCGCCTAACAGGCCTGAGCTCTTTATATATTGAAGTATCCTATATGTATAATGTTTTCACTAATTAGTTTAGCCTAACTGGAACATGAATCTGCTGCCGTAAACAGCCGGCAAGAGAAGTGTCTTAGTGCAAACACTCCTTTCCTTCGCTCATTTACTACTTCCAGGCACCAAAACCTTCCAAAGGGCTTGAAAGCCATATCCAGCTCATGTTCGAGGCACCGGATGGGGGGAGTAGTTGATGGACAATTATAAAATACAAATTTGGTGACACAAAAGCTCGTGAAGAACCAGGGTCCAGGGTCTATTGAATTTCAACTCTCAACCATTCCTATGCGCGTATTGTGAATAGGAATGGGTTAGACCAATAATTGTATGCCGGTTGTGAACGACTAAAAAGATAGGCACTTTTTCATGAGAGGTTACAGGAAATACTTTTCGAGGATTTGTCACTTCCTCGCAAAAGGCAGTACACCTGGGTAAGAGGCTGGGAATTGAACCCAGACCACTGGAATGACAATCCAATGCACTATATATGTATTAGCCGCGGGCTGCTACGCAGATAGATAGACGGAGGTTTAAAAAAAACCATGTCAACACTAGGGTACACTTAAATGGGTTTATTTTGTCTACTTCGTCGGCGTTGTTTTGATCAGTTCTCCAAAGGTACCTAATTCTTGTCATCTGTCATGACAATTTCTTCTAATCTATGTCATTCGGATTTAGCAGAAAAGGTTCGGTCGGAAGAAGAAATCGGAAGGAATTATGAATTTAAAATTCCAAAAAAAAAAATATCAATGTTGTGAAATTCTCCCCAACCAAGTGCTGACGATCATTGACTTATACCTTTGATTCTAGGTAGCACCACCACATCATCTGTGTACAATCAGTCACGATTTCCTTTTGAAGTCAATTTATTCCATGAAGTGCACTGTACACCGCTACTGTAATTAAATTATTTCACCTTTGTGATTGACGAACGATCATCCATCCAGACAGCATCGACACAACAACTACTCTCTGATCATCGAGTTGTCGTCGGTCTTCAGTCGGTCGACCGATCGATCGCTGCTCTCACTATTGCGATTGATCATACTGATGAAGATCATGCTATAATCGATTTGTCTAAACAAGTGACGAAGATGGCTATACAGACGAATGCGGGGAATGCCAGTTGCGGTTGCGGGCTTGACATGGATCAACTCAATCGGAAAATAAATTCAATGAGCAAAGCCTTCTCATTTAATTCTCATTCTCGAATCGATGGATGATTGTAGCGAAAGTGTTTGTCGTGACGATCGAATTAATTGATCAATCAAACGATGCAAAATAAAAAAAAAATGATAAAAAAAGACATAAATAATGATCGCGATCAAAGTGTTGATAGGTTAACAAAAAAAAAGCATGCAAAAAACTATTAATGGCACACATTTTTATTGATCACTTCTAATGGGGAATTGCCCAAAAACAGGAACACCTTTATGTTTATGTATTTAAAAGTAATGGCTCGAGAGTTTGGTGTGATGTCATATCAACACGACATGACTTTTAACACTTCTTTACCTTGCAGCTAATGACTGTGCGCGATTTCGTTTGGGTCCATTGATATTTTTGACAGTTTTTTCTACAGTTTACGCCATCAAGAGAGAACGCAAGCCAAGTCAAGACACTTTAGAGGATTTTTAATTAAACTTAAATTAATGATCGAATAAAAATCGAGCTTTGCATTAATGAGAAAAGATCGATCGATTGATTAACCTAATGGAAAGCAAGTGATTAAAATTTTGTTTCGTTATATACCTACATACATATATACTTTATTTTAAGTGGTATGACTTTTAAAAAATGCAAGTGTTTTATTTAATTTTGATTGAGTTGTTTGAAAATGAATATAATTATTTAATTATGGTCTAACGGAACATCATTTAGAGAGACTATAGGCGCCAAATTGGTTGATATAGTTTGACAGAAAACGAGTTATTTAAATATTTAATTCGAAGAAAAACATGACGGAAGATATTATGATGAATTGGTTTACGTCTTTGAAAAAAAAATGTTTAACATTTTCAGAGTGTCCATATTTAAAATAAGAGAACAAATCAACGTTTTGAAATGCTGACTTTTTAAAATGACTTAAATTAAATAATTATTAGGTACTTATAGCTTCTTTTTTGACATACAGAGGTAATCAAAAATAATATATCAAAGGTTCTTTTTAATATTTTAGCGGGAAAAAATACCACGCTCGTGTTTCTACTTTTTTTTTTGGTAAAGGGTAATAATTGCCTGAGCTATTGAAAAAAGATGGAGGGAGTGGCTGGGAGATTGTAAATGCGTATGGTACCTTTAGCATCAATGAATGAAATGTTGTGTTTCAATTCCTGGGGAAAGTATTTAGCAGTAAATAGAAAGAAGAAACGAGGAATGTATCCACCGGGGAACTTGTTCTCTTAACCAGGCTGCAGTAAAAACAACTCCCAGGTGGAACTAAGGCCGTAGAACATCCTGGACGGTAAGCAACATCTAAAGTTAGTAAAGCAAGAGCCAAGCAAACAGAATAAGGCCCACGAACTTCGGATCTGTAGGTAGAATATATGGTCCCTTTATATGCCTTGTGCTGCTGAAGAATTAGGGGAGGCCAAAGACTACCTCAGAGAAGACACCGCACTGATATCCTAGAAATGCGATGTGATGGGCTTGGCAAAAAGAAAGTAAAAAAAAACTGCAATATACAGGGTGATTCACCTAAAGTGTAACAAAAAGCTAGAGCGTATAGGTTGGGTTGAGATTAGACAAAATCATATGGTAGAGGAGGTCTATTTCCCCCCCCCCTCCATTTTTCCGTAAGGGGCAATTTTCTAAAAAATTGATTTAAAACTAAAAAAAAACATTCTTCAAAACAACGGTTACTGTATTGTAAATACAGCCAAAAATCTCTTCTTTTATTTTATTTTATTTTTAAATTAATCTGTTTTAGGGAATAGTTTTTGAAATATTAATTTTAAAACTAAAATTTTGAAAAAAAAATGAAAAACAAATTTTAAACTGATTTCTTTCAAAATTTTTGTGTAATTAAGCATAAGCATTATTTTCAAAATTCAATGCTTTTATTAGTTTTTAGTCAAAAACCGGATTCTAATAATGTCTTTTAGTTTTTGAGAAAATTAAAAATATGGGCAATTGTTGAACAGCATTGGCTTAATACAGAAAAAAAATTTATTTTAAAACAACGGTAACGGTTACAATTGCATGTTATACTCTTTTGTAAAGCCAGAAATCTTTGCTTCTATTTTGTTTTCCCTTAATTCGACTTCCAACCAAGATTCTACATATTTCTACTAATAAACTAGTTAAGTAGCTTTCGTTCTTAATTTTCTCAAAAAAACACCAAAAACTTAACATTTCAGGAGAGCGTTTTTAAACTTACTTATTTTTTTTGGGCGTTATCATAGGGATTTTTATTTTATTTTTTTTGGTATTTAGCGATCAGCACATAAAAGCGATTTGCATCAAAATTTGTTGCAAAAGAAGTTACATGCAAGTTTCTTGCAAGTTGCATGCAAGTTTCCTGCAAGTTGCATGCAAGTTTCTTGCAAGTTACATGCAAGTTTCTTGCAAGTTGCATGCAAGTTTCCTGCAAGTTGCATGCAAGTTTCTTGCAAGTTGCATGCAAGTTTCTTTGCAAGTTGCATGCAAGTTTCTGTAAGTCTAAGACTTTTTTTATGGGCCATCTGTCTACGAGACTCACTTTAAGAATGCAAGAAATATAGTAGAATTTTCCTTGAGTGAGTCTTGCTGACATATGGCCCAGTATTATATGCAAAGGCCCCAACCACTGCATGCAAGACTTGAATATTTGCATATAGAAATTTTAGGTCTATCTCTAAACACCAGTGAAATTTTGCTACCATTCACACCCAAAATTTGCTGTGGGCTCTCCGTCTAATTGGGAATAAGATAAAATACTGTATTGCACTTAAAATTTTTAGATAACAGACAGCTAACGCTTAAGCCCAAAACAGATGTGCAGCTTTTTCCCATGCTGCTAAATTAGAAATAGAGATATCGTGCAGCAAAGGCTGCATGCAGAGCCTGGAATATGACAGCTCTCATAAGAACCTGTGTAAATTTATATTCGCTGCATTGGAAAAAGCTGCACATCTGTTTTGGGCATTAATTGGGTTTGGTACTCAAAAAAATAATGTTGTTTTTTTAAAATTTGTTTTGTTTAAAAGATTGGGTCCAAGCTTAAATTTTAAATACTAATCTTTTCACTAAACTTACTTACATCAAACTTCCTGGACGGCATTATCAATCCCCAGAGACAAAAAATTTGCCTAAGAAAAATTATTCCTGCGGAACAAAAGACTGTTAATAAGAAGATTTACCGAACGAACAGCAGCCAATTGAAACTAAGCTGAGCTCACGTTCGAAGTGACATAATCTCCCTCATGAAATGATACCCTCTAATTCTCTGAGTGAGAGATCTGTTAATCTTTAATTCCTGTTGCTCATTATAAGCCAAACATCGAAATGGGTATGGGGGAGAAACCCAAGAGCAAACAAATCGAAATACCTGGTCGATACGCATATTATGGATGGAATTCCAAGATTTCACACATTCAATCTGACATTAATCTCCCAGCGGGCCAGATATTTTATTTTATATATGAGGGAGAAACGATCGAGGTTGCTCCGGACACCGTGATGATGGTGACGAAACCACCATGGGAATTGGCCACTGACTCCGAGATGCAAATGAGTTCATCAAAATTGCATCGGCACTTGGGATTCGTTGAGACAAGTGGCATGATTCGAGGTGAGCAGAATAGAGTGTTCAATCAATCAACGAACGAACCAAGAGCATTTCCAGAAACCGGTAGAGGTGCGCGCATGCGCAAACAAAGTGAAGTAAAAAAAAATTATACTTAGGTATATGCCCCACGGGTCTAATGGAGTCCAGCTGTCAGTCAATTTTGTCAGATTCAGATGGAAGCAGAGAGGCTGATGCTGGCTTCTTGGCTTCAGGAGCGTTCCGCAGATTGAATTGAAATCCTATAACCAATTTACACATCGTAAACAGGGATGAGTGCGGAGCTAATGGTGTGTGTATGAGGAGGTTCCAACACCAACTGTGACGTGCTTTTTGCCCCGAATGGAAATGAAATTAATGTTATTTTAGATGCATAGCAGTTGGTGGAGTATGTGCAATTATCCCGCGGTGGCGGAGTAAACAATTACTGTAGGCAACGGGAGATGACAAGAAAGAAAGCTTGTTGGAAATCTAGCATTATCGTAAGAAAATTTATAATGGAATTTTTAAGCACCTAGTTGAAAATTTTCTGCAATAAAAATTTTCAATAAATTCTATTTTATTTAAAATAAATGATGATGGCAACAAAACTGTTGTAAGTTTTATTGAGTCTAATAGCCGACAGCACATTTTAGAAGTGGTTGCTCAGGGTGGTAAACGGCAGACGCATTGCTTTTAATATGAATGAAACTGGAACTAATTGAATTGGAAAAGTTTCTTTTATTTTATTTTTTTTATTGTTTAAGTTTGAGTTTACACAAGATTTAGTCGAAAAAGTGGAGTGGAGCGTGCTTTTAGTGGCACACTTACTTCGCGAAATCTGACTCTATTCATCGAAAAACGCTTCACCAAAGATCTCTGTACATTTAGGCCTGTCGCCCACTATAGGCAAATTAATTCCCGGCAAGTTTTAGTTGCTCGGCAACGCAGACCATTAAAGGTCAGGTAATTTTAGAAATTGGTCAGGCTTAGAAAATTTTTAATCCAGGTTTGAAGTTTTTCAAGGTCACCCGCGATTTTTGGCACCTCATTTATGGAATATTCGCAAAAACAGTATACCACTTGAAGAGTTACTGGATAGTGATAAAAGGTCAGGTAATTTCAGTAATTGGTCAGGCATAGGTTTTTTTTTTATTAATTTTTAAAGTTTTTTCAAGGTCATTGGAAAAAAGTATACACCATCTGAAAGGTTACTTATTCCTTATAAAAGGTCAGGCAGTTTAAGAAATTGGTCAGCTATAGGTTTTAGTGAGTTTAACAAACAAAAATGAAAGTTCATTGACCTTTACCTTGAATTTTTTTTATAAAAATTATAAAAAATATGCCTGATCAATTTCTGAAACTGGTGACCTTTTATGAGGATGCGCAGTAAACTTTTTTTTTGAGGTGGTAAAAATCCCTACGACCTTGAAAAAAAAATCAATTTAAAAAATTCATTAAAAAAAATCTCTATGGCTGACTAATTTCTTAAACTACCTGACCTTTTATGACCAATTACTGACTTTTTAGACTGCATACATTTTTTGCGAATATCCCATATATGGGGTGCAAGATCCCACAGCCTAGGAATAGGGGTCAGTGTGAGCATAAAACTCAGTTTTTGGAATTGAAAGCCTCCCATCTAGCCGACATCACCGAAAGTTCTCAAAAGTTGCTCGCAAATTGTACAGTAGTTGACGGTAAGCAACTTAAAGCTGCCCGCAACTAAGTTTGTGATCAACTCCGAGCAACTAAATTGCATAGTGAGTCCTCTCCCGGGTGATAGGCCTTAGGGATGCCGCCCGTATGGTGTGCTACATCAAGATTAGTGATCATCGTCTCGTCTCTTACTTTTTTGAAGTAAATGATCGAGCGGTAACGGTGAATTAAGCATGATCCATTTTTTTTTCTTGCCTAATGTTTTGGAAGAAATGGAGCATGAGGTTTCAACAAGATGGGCCACGGATCACAAAGTGATGGTTCCATGGATTCTTGAACTTGAGCACATACACTTTCCGATCGTACTCTCTTAGGAGCAATCTGAACTGGTACAACTACATAAGCTTTCCTGAGTCCTGTTTTAACCGCTTCCGACTTTTCTCTGTGGGGCTCTCTATTGCTTCACCTCAGGAACCTGGATAAGACAAATATAACATCCAGGTTGAAATTTTTCACATTACGGTCAAAATTGATTCGAGTGAAAACTTTTAAACGGAACACGTTCAAAACAAAGCTGCTAGGAATTTCACAATAAATCCATTAATTTGATTAAATAAAAATATAAAAATTCAATTAAATCAATAAATAGTGCTTATTTAACTATAAATACTTATCAAAAAATTGAATTTAACAATTAAAATAGTGGAAAAAAACAAATTAAATTAGTGGTTTTGCATAAATAACATAACATTTAAATTCTTATTTGAGTGAAATATGGAAGACGAATGTAGTGGTCTAAACTGTGCCAAAAAAAGAATCAACAGGAATGATGATTTTGTTTTGTGTAGTGGTATGTGTGGAAGAAAATTTCATATTAAATGCGCCGAACTTAGTCAGTTTGAATTTGGCTTACTTAAAAAGAATCCAAGAATCAAATTTATGTGTTCAAATGTTTTGTCCTCGATGAGCAAACAAATTGAGGAATTTGCAAAATGCAATAACCAAATGAAAAAAACTTTGGATGAAGCAAAAAGCAACGCTACACCAGTTACACCAATACAACAAAAACCATCATACGCACAAGCGCTGAAAGAAAAAAGTGAAATAATAGTGATTAAACCAAAGAATGATCAAAATAATGAGAAAACGAGAAAAGATATAAAGAATGTGATAAAACCAACAGATATGAAATTAAAAATAGAAGAAATTAAGAATGTGCAAAATGGTGCTATACTAATAAAGTGCGATAAACAATCGGTTAAAACAATAGAATCAGAAATCAAAACAAAAATGAGTGAATATGATGCTCAAATTCATGAACATCGAAATCCGCGGATAAATATTGTTGGAATGAAAGAGACAATTAGTGAAGATGAATTGATACAGTCAATAAAGTGCCAAAATCAACTGAGTGATAGTGAATGTCAAATAATTAAATGTATCAAGATATACCTGTCTCATAAAACAAAAAAAATATAATGCAATTATTGAAGTGGATAGGGTTACCAACAGCCATATTATGAATGAGGGAAAATTAAACATTGGGTGGGACAGATGTCGTGTGTACCAGTATATAAGAGTTTTAAAATGCTATAATTGTTGTGGTTACAATCACATTTCAAAATATTGCAGCAAAAATAAAGTGTGCTTAAAGTGTGCTGGGAATCATGATGTTAAGGACTGTACAAGTGATACAATTAAATGTACTAACTGTCTTACTTTAAGACAGCAAACAAACCAACAGATTGATGTAAATCACACAGCATCTGATAACAACTGCCCAGTATTTTTAAGAAAATTAAAATCTGCTGAAGAACGTGACAATTTCTAGCAACTAGAAACTATTAAGTGTTTCTTTTCCAATATTGGTGGCTTGGCAAACAACTTCAGTAGTCTGCAAATAATTATAAATGAAACAAACTGTGATATAATCATACTGACAGAAACACATGTGACAAAAAACCATGACATTAACGAGATGCAATTAGAAGGTTACTATATGTTCAACTGTGATAGTGAGTCTAGTCATACTGGAGGGTTAGTGTTATATGTCAAAAAAATTCTTAAATGCTCTTTTGTAAAAAAATATGTGATTGCGATGAACTATTGGTGTCTCATTATTAAAGTGCAATATGAAAATACTTCTGTGATCTATCTTAGTGCAATATATCGTTCTCATATGTCGACTAAAAATTATTTTTGTGATGACTTTGAACAATGGATCGATTTTCTACAACAATGCAATAATAACTTTATAATAATGGGTGATTTCAACATAGACTGGTTAGATAGAACTGATACCTACTCAAGACGCTTGAAACAAATAATGACGGATAACAATTTAACTCTTCTATGCACAGAACCAACAAGAATAACACAAACATCAAGAACACTTATTGACTATGTCTTAACAAATAACAATAGCATTTGCAGTGCCTATGTCGATCATAGCCTAAAAATAAGTGATCACGAGGCTCTTAAGGTTTTAATTAAATGCACAAAACATAATAAACAAAACAAAAAAACTATCAAGTATTGTAAGTACAACAAAGACAATTTTATTGCGGAACTTAGACTAAACCATTTTTTCTCTAGTTTTAATCCAGAACACGCAAATAACGTTAATGTCTTAAGTGAACAATTTGCAATAGAACTAAAAAAAGTAGTTGATAGTATGGTAGTAACTCGATTTGTGCCATATCGAAATTGTGAATGGTACAGTAATGAGCTGAAAAGAACTAAAGTTTTAAAAATATGTTTGTATAAAACAGCTATATTAACGAACAGCTCACATGATTGGCAAGCTTATCATCAATATAGAAACTATTACAAACATCAAATTGAAAGTGCTAAATCTAAGTTTATATCGGACAAAATACTTAATGCATACAATCAAAAAGTTATGTGGCGACATTTAAAAAAATACGTGCTAAAAACAAACAAAGATGAAATAACGGAAGTGCAATTTGAAAACTGTGATAACGTAACCGATGGTGCAATAATAACTGATAAACTCAATAACTTTTTCATTAAAAGTGTGAATGATCTTGCCAATTCTGTGATATTTACTGAATATATAAGTCTAATCGAGGTGTGCAATATAGATTTAAAGTTTACTATTGTAAATTCCGATAATAATTTAAATACTCTTACTGTGATAAACCAAAAAAGTGATTTTAATTTCATGAATGTAAAAATGTTAAAAGACTCTTTTGAAATTGTTGGTCCTGTCCTTACTCGTATAATTAATGCTTCATTCAGCTCTGGTGTCTTTCCCAAAACCTGGAAAGAGTCCCTTATTGTTCCTAAAAAAAAAGTTCAAAACTCAGTCAAGTGTAGTGATTTTCGACCCATAAATATGCTCCCATTATATGAAAAGATTATAGAAAAAATTGCAATGATCCAACTTCAAGAACACCTAAATAATAATAATATAATGAGTGTAAACCAATCAGGATTTCGCTCAAATCATTCATGTGAAACCTGCGTTAATTTTGTGCTAAGTGATTGGAAAAATGAAATTGATAAAAAGAATTATGTTATAGCTGTTTTCCTAGACCTGAAACGTGCCTTTGAAACTGTGAACCATGCTATTTTATTAAATAAGCTAGAAAAATATGGCATCAAGGGAATTGAACTTAAATGGTTTAAAACTTTTATTTATAACAGAACACAAAAAACATCTGTGAATAACAATACCTCCGACGCTTCAAGAACCACAACAGGAGTCCCACAAGGAACAATCTTAGGTGTACTCCTCTTCTTACTCTACATAAACGACATGGAAACGGTTGTACAACATAGTAAACTCGTACTTTTCGCAGATGATGGTTTACTTTATATAACAGGAAATGATATAAATACCTTGGTAGATAAAATACAAAAAGACTTATGTGCAATATATACTTGGTTAAATATGAATAAACTTATAATAAATATAGACAAAACCAAATTCATAATATACAATAACCGCCTACCGCAACAACAAATCAATTTATCTATTAACAACATACCAGTAGAACAAGTAACTTCAATCAAATATTTAGGCGTTGTCTTAGACAATAAACTATCGTTCAATGAACATATAGATTATATTTGTAAGAAAGTGTCAAAAAAGTTAGGTGTCTTGAGGAGGACACGCAGAAATATCTCCAGTGCAATCAAAGTGTATAACGTAACTGTCAAGCCCCATTTCGAATACTGTGCGAGTATACTATATCTGTGTAACAACACTCAAAAGGCAAGACTTCAAAAGCTTCAAAACAAAGCCATGCGCGTCATCCTCAAGTGTGATAGATTTACATCTGTGTCGACAATGCTTGAGTCACTAAAATGGCTTAATATAGCCCAAAGGCTTTATATGATGGCAATGATGTTCGTCTTTAAAATCAAACACAACATGTGCCCCGAATATCTTCAATCCAGTGTTCCTGAAAGAAGAGTCATTCAATATAATCTCAGAAACATCGAAGAATTTGACATAATCCGGACTAGAACATCTAGAGCTCAAGCAAGCATTCTTTATATGGGACTTCAAGCATTCAACAACCTACCTTCTAATATCAGAAATATAAATAATTTTAATCATTTCTAAAACCAAATTTGTTTATATGCAAAATCGTGTATTAATTGAAATTCCTAGAAGAAAAAAAAAAAATCATTTTGAATGTATAAATAATACTTTAATGTAAATTATTTTTTAAATTTTAATGGCCATTGAGCCAAATAAACTTCAAAATCAAAAAAAAAAAATTGTCCGAAACTTCGAAAAAAGGCTTCGATAATTATTTTTTTAATGAAGGATTTTCAATTAAATGTAAAAAAAAAACTTCAACTGGTCTCTGGAGGGCATGGTGTTCTAAATAATAAAATCAAATATTTTGACCTTCAAGAAGCTGTGCACTTATTTTGTGCTTTCGGTTTCGACTGGGGGTTAAGACTCTTCCTCGATTATATTATATATTTTTTTTTTAATTAAAAATGATTGACAAAATTGGAAGAACAAAAAAAAATACTTTCTTCGCTGTGGCCTTGAAACCCATGAATATAGACACAAAAAAACTTAGACTATAACATTAAACTAAAAGTGTCCATTTAATCGCACTGAATTCAATTCAAATTCCTATTTAAAACAAAAACAAAAAATTCTAAACATCTTTACTTGGTAACACTGTTTCAAACTCTAAATCGTCCCAAAACAACTAAATTGGCTTAACAGTAGCTCCATTATTTGATTTGAAAGCGACCAATTTAAATGAAATCATTTTGACCTGATGATTGTGAGCATGGGCATTGATAGTAGCACCACAATTTACCAATAAATATACAAAAATAAAACAGCTCCAGCAAGCTAATGAAATATTCTTTATTGATCTTTGATCTCTTAGATATCGCTGGCACAATCCATTTGCTCTTTAGATTGTACGAGTTCAGTGAATCACATTAATCCCGAAAGAAATCGATAAGTTTCGATGGTAAAGTCGTGACGTGACTGTTTTTTTTTAGTCCGATTCTAAAGGTATCCTTACGAGCAGATATAACTATGTAGATTCTCGCTATAGCAGACTATAGCCGCCAAGTCAATTGTTTGCACTACTTTGGCGGGGGAGATTGAATCAAATCATACGAAAGAACAGGTTAGTTTTGGTATTGGACGTCAAAAATAAAAAAAAAACCAAACGAAATATTTACTGGAAATATGCGCTCACTGTCCATGTGCTCACCAAGGTGTGTTATTTCTTGAGGCGCTGCTTAAGTGCATAGCAAAAGGAATCAATTTATAGTTCCCTTAAGTAGGTACCTAGAAAAATGCAGAGTCGTATAGATATGAAATGACAAAAAGTAGGGAACTTTTAAGTAAAGTATGTAGATAATAATAAAGTTGTAGTAGAAATTAAAAAAAAAAAGAAAGGAAAAATGGTAATTATTACTGCCATAACATATCCTATAGAAAGTGTGTACCTATTGTGTATCTATATTTTTTACCTTTCATTAAAACTACATCCAATTTCTTGAGAAGTTTGTATCTAGACCATAAAATTAATTTTAAAGAAATTTCGGAAGATTGAGAAATATTATATAAGGAAGATGGAGAAATTTATAAATAACTATTTCTGTTTTAGGTGGAGTGATTGAATTAATTTCAATTTAAAAGTTCAAGTGACCTCAACTCCATGCGTTTCGCCCAGGCACGACAATGGGCTCATCAGTTAGATGCTGTCGTACCATTTTAAGGCAGTATATTCATGCTGTGATTTTTTTAAGAGTTGGTAAACATCGACCAATATTTGCGTTTTAGAAGACTACGACAGCATCTAACTGATGAGCCCACTGTCGTTCCTGGGCAAAACGCATAGAGTTGATGTTACTTGAACTTTTAAATTGAAAATATTATATAAGATTTAGGGCCATATTGTATTAAAACATGATTCAATTTTTGATCCACCTGTAGTTCATGATGTATGAATGTATAGGCTGTGGGATCTTAGCACCCCATATATGGGATATTCGCAAAAAATATATGCAGTCTAAAAGTTCAGTAACTGGTCATAAAAGGTCAGATAGTTTAAGAAATTGGTCAGGCTTAGAAAATTTTTAATCCAGGGTTGAAGTTTTTCAAGGTGACCCGCGACTTTTGGCACCTTATTTATGGGATATTCGCAAAAAAAGAATGCAGTCTAAAAGTTCAGTAATTGGTCATAAAAGGTCAGGTAGTTTAAGAAATTGGTCAGACTTAGAAAATTTTCAATCCAGGGTTGAAGTTTTTCAAGGTGACCTGTGACTTTTGTCACCTCATTTATGGGATATTCGCAAAAAAAAGTATACCACTTGAAGGGCCACTGGATAGTGAGAAAAGGTCAGGTAATTTCTGTACTACCTAGAAATCACCAAAATTTTTCCCTTAACCCCTTGTAACTAATTTTTTGACTTTTCGGAATGCTGTGACTTTTTAACGGTTAAAAAAAAAAAAAAACAACACAAACATATATTTGCCAGTAAGACCTAGGGTCTTATAAATTAGGCAATGTTAGAAGGAATAGAAGGATAGGATAGATTTTTGTTGGCACAGTGGACTGAGAAATAAGGTTTTTGTTTATCTCATTAAATCCCGGTTAACGGTTAATGCTATGTAAAAATCGTATTTGTGGAGAATTTGCTTTGTTCCAAGATTTTTCTCCAAAATAATCTACTTTTGAGATATTTGCAAAAAACCTATTTTCTTGACCTTTGTCTGAGCTAGCGGTCATCGGGTCGGTGAAGAATTTTCCCAATACCCATGCCAAATTTCAGCCACTAACAATTTTTTTCCTCTCTTTAGCATTTTTTGCAAAGCTTAAAAATAAGACAATTTCGTAAAACAAAAAAAAATCTCTATGTTCCTCATATGAAATTTAAAAAAAAAATCATTGCGCTTGCTTCTTCTTCTAGATGAGCTTAATAAATTCCATTTTTTTTTTATTTTTTTGGAGGCTAAAAATCTGCGACATTTCCTTGTGAGCTATACAAAGAGCCAGTTCAAAAAGTAAAATCTCGCATATCTTGGGAATCTCACATAAATTAATGGGATTCCTCAGAAAAATGCCTGGACCCATGTTCTGTAACTCTCGCATCGAAAAAATCAGTCGAGAAACGCTGAAAAATGGAACAAAACTCATGTATTTTGTTTCAGTTTCCATCGTCTTTCGACTGATTTTTTCGATGCGAGAGTTACAGAACATATAGGTCCTGGTTTTTTTCCTTTTAATTTTTATGGAATTTAAAAAATAATTTTCCCAAATTTACACACAATATCGTAATATCAAAGATGTGAAGGACGCTCCCCACTCGCCTGGTGCAATTTTTAAACTTATATTATTTTGAAAGTCTAATTAACAAAAATGAAAACAGAATGCGTATAGCTCATTCGTCAAAAATTAAAAAAAAAAATTTAACATTTGAATCAAAGAAAAGCTAATATCTGCTAGATTATTCTTTTTTAAAAACTTTTAATTTAAAAAAATTATCCGTGAGCTTAGTAAATTTCTTATTATATAAATTTAATTTTTCTTACGGCCGCCCATTGTTAGTTTGTGCTTATCAACCGCTCCTGTTTGAATTTCAGTTCAGACAAATTGGATTTCTATTGACAGGCTAAAAAGATGAACATGATTTTCAATTATTCCTCCAATCGTTTGCCTCCAGGCTTATGTGCATTTTAACATTCTGTCTCTCTCCATCTCTTTCTCGTCCACCAATCTCCTTCTGTCTTCGATATCTTGCTCTCCATCTAATTTCATATCGATCACGATTTGTCATATGGACTGCATAATGGATTTATGATCTCCAAGTATATTCCATGGAAAAGTGCATTTTGCCTTTTGACATTCGATTTGACACTTGTGTGGAATTACCTTTAACCAGTAGTGCATTGCATATGCGCAGTTTGCGTGATGTGGAATGCAATTAAAAACCTTTTAGAAGTGAATTTGTGGAATGCATTTTTGCCATAGGTTATTGGTTAGAAGCAGGTGGCTTCGATCAAGAGATTTTTGCGCGTAGATATGATGCCACATAGCCGACTGACGCAACTGACAGATGAGAAAAGTAATTGAATGCAATCAAATCAATTTGACTGACTGACTACCACAAAATGTTTTGTTACAAATTGTTGTTTTGAATTTACTTTTATATTTGTAATGATATGGATCGTAATAGTTGACCAATTTGTAGAGATTTCCAGATGCTGGAGCTACCAAACTCTCCGCCGTATTTGGCTTGGATTTTGTCTTAACAGGAAATGGCTCTCAATCAAGCCATATGGTGCAGTATTGCATTTGCATAATCGTTTGGTCGATAAAGCCTTAGGGATCAGACTTGGTAGTCTGGAGATAAAACATATAAATGATGTAAAGAACCTGTATGTTGATGAATAGTAAATTGCAATTAGCTTTTTAGTTGAAAAATATTTTGAAGTGAGGTATAGGCAGGTACTTTGATTAGTTATGGGCACCCAACATTTTGTTTTGCGGTATTTGGCGGTACAGTCAAATATAACGAATCTTAGATAGGTTTGTGTAAAAAGATATTAAAGCTTGCATAAACAAAAAAACTTGAGTTTAGTAATTAAATTTAGAGTTTTTTCATGTCATATTGTACCATTAGTAACTCTGACTGGACATTAGACAGATGTATGTATATATTCATCAGTTATTGATTTTCTTTAACACAGATTTTTCGATTAGGGCTAATAGAAATTGGCTTTAATCAAAGTTTAATAAAAAAAAAGCTATAGGTATATTACCTTAACATGAGTGATCCAACTGACTTATCGTCACGTCGGTTCGGAAGAATATCGACAGAACTTAAAATACTTTTTTTTGCATTTTCAAAGTGCATTATGGTGGTCTTAGGGCCGAGATATCCTTGAAAGGTTGATGGCATGTAGTTTGCACTGTTTAGTCCAGTAAGAATAGACAAAAAAATGTCAAAGAAAGGAAAAAATTAGAGGCTGAAATTTGGCATGGACGTTGGTAATGGGACTCTTTAAAAACTGAGAAAGTTCCTCATCGAGCCGATGACCGCTAGGTCCGTTATAAGGGTCCAAGGGTCTAAAAATAAGTTTTTTGCAATTATCTCAAAAACGGTTTGTGCTAGAAAAAAATTTCGTTCCACAATCTTATAGCTGAGGCGATTTCACATAAAAATGGTTTTTTCGGTTTTTACGTAGCATTAACCGTTAAAAAGTTACAGCAAATGAAAAGTTAAAAAATCTCTTAGAAGGGGCCAAATGTCATGAAAATTAGATTTTTTTGCAAATATCTCAAAAACAGTTAGCGTTAGAGAAAAATTTTATTCCCCAATCTTGTAGCTCATGTAATTTTTGACGAAACTGGCTTTTAACTTTTTTTGTAACATTAACCCTTAAAAAGTTACAGCAAATAGAATAGTCAACAAATCTCTAAAAAAGGGCCAAGTAGTCATGAAAGTGGAAGTTTTTGGCAAATATCTCAAAAACGGTTTTTCATAGAAAAATTTTATTCTCACATCTTGTAGCTCATACAATTTCCTACAAAAATATATTTTAATTTTTTTCGTAGCATCAACCGTTAAAAAATTACGGTAAGTGGAACATTCAAAAAATTTCTAAAAAAGGGGAAAAATTCATGGAAATGGGGGTTTTTGGCAAATATCTCAAAAACTGTTTGCGTTAGAAAAAAATTGTATTCGCTAATCTTAAGCTCATATAATTTCAAACAAAAATAGCTCTTCACTTTTTTTTGTCACATTAACCGTAAAAAAGTTACAGTAAATCGAAAAGTCAAAAAATTTCTTAAAAAGGAGCCAAAAAGTCATTTTGTTTTAAATTATAAGATTAGCCAATACAATTTTTCCCTAACGCAAACAGTTTTTGAGATATTTGCCGCTCTACATGGCCCAGCCACCTTAACCGCTGGATACGGATTTTTTGTACTAGGCTTATGTCGCTGTACAGCACGTATAGCTCGTTGTTGTATCTTCTTCGCCAGACATTGTTTTCTTGGTCAACGCAAACAGGGCAAACATCCTTGATAGTAGTAAGAAACTTACCTGATATCAAAATTACTATGTCGTCTGCATGGGCCACTGTTTTCATGGCTTTATTTCTAAAACTTGTAAGAATTTTATTAACAACGTGGACCCAGGGGAGAGGTGAGATTACCCCTCCCTGTGGTGTGCCTCTTGTAACTGTTTTCTCGACAATAGTGTCTCCAAATTGCGAGTTTATGACCCTACCATTGAGCATGGAATAAGTCCAGTCCACAGTGGCAGATCAACACCAACTTCTCCGTTTTTACGTTTTTAAACGCTCCCTCGATGTCTAAAAATGCTGCCAGGGTATGTTCTTTGTGCTCGAGGCTTTTCTCAATTTGGGAAACTACTTCGTGCAACGCTCAGTGTTTTGAGGAGAAATGAAGAGAGGCTTATCGGTCTATAATCTTTTGCGGTCGAGTGTGTCGGTTTTCCAGCTTTTGGAATAAAGACCACTTTAACCTTCCTCTTGCTGATAGGGACGTACGACGTACCTAAGTTTAATACAGCTTTTGAAGATAACTCTTAACCATGGGGTGATTATTTGTAGAACATGTTGAAGAAATGCCGGGATAATCTCATCTGGTCCCGCTGATTTGTAAGGTTTGAATGAGTTTATTGCCCACATAATCTTCTACTCTGTGATAACCTGATCTAGTTCTGGTGCAGGTTGAATAATGCGTAGAGGGTCTGGCTGCGTAAGGCTTGAGTCTTTAGGACTCTTACAGCCAGGGAAATGCGTTTCCATGAAGAGTTCAAGAGTTTCCTGGCTCGAGTTCGACCACGATCCATCGGGATGTTTGATATACCCCGGAATCGCGGGTTTTGAAGCAAGAATCTTGCAAGTCTCGCCGCTTCACTTGTGTTCTCAATGGATTCACAATGCTTAGCCCATGAAATCTTCTTGGCCTTCCTTTAGTCTTTGGTGTATGTTATTTTAACTAAAATTCCCCTTTTTAAAATGTGTTTGTGTATGAAATTGGCCATTGGTAATTTTTTATAAATTTTTGTTATGTTTTGATTTAACTTGGACTTTTCTAGTGGGTAGTGAATGATAAACAGATTTAGGCCTATTTTCACACTCTAATATACACTCTTCTGAAAAAGGGAGACTCAAGCCTCTTCCATATTAGCCACTTAAACGTCACTTATATTTCAGACTGTGAAACTAGGCTCAAATGGTTTTTATTTTTGCTTTTTTTGAAAATGGTTGAGATGATTTTGATCAATTTTCTTATCGAGAATGTTTTGAAACAATTAAATAGTAAAGTATTTATACGAGTATAAAAAAATTGTTTTGGACTTGTGTGTAGCTTATGTGTATATGGGTCAATATTTCAAAACATTAATATTCCACGGTCATGAGATAAAAGCTTATAAAACGTAATTTTTTTTAATATCTTATCGAGAAACGCTTCTGTCGAAACTCTTCTAACGTGGACTGGTAAATAAATTTTAAAAAAAATTATATTACGTTCAAAATTTTAACTTGAACACCGAAAATGTCATTACCATGACATGTCCCCAGTCGTACCTTCCCTCATAAAATGAATTTTATTTTTATGTTGTTAATCGGTTTGACCATTTCCTAAATGTAGCCTCAAAGACAAAAAACCGATTGCGACCAATGCCTAGCCAGTTTATTTTAAGAGTTATAAAAAATTTAGTTTAAGGTATTTACGTGACTATCCCCACAAAAAGTGTCATTTCCGTGAAAGAAATCTCTAAAAATGTGATTTAACGGCCGCAGAATAAGTTGATGAGATCACATTAACAACGGGACCGGTCGTTTGTTTGCGGAACAATTTGCAATAAGCGCAAAAAAAATATCAGTAGTGGCCTATTTTTCATGTGGAACAGACATTTCAAGTTTTCGTTCACTAAAGTTGTCATTACCGTAGTAAGTGTTCTTTATTGTTATAATAATAAAAATTTAGTTTGTTTTCTAATGCATGTCTTTTTATAGGAATTTTATAATAAAACAAGTTTGAAACAAAGTATTTAGTAAATTTCGGATTTATTTGCAAAAAATACCTTTGGGCATCATTTCCATGTCGCCATTTTCGTGGTTTCCCGTGGCATAAATGGTAATGACTGTTTGCTACGGAAATGACATTTTAAGTCAAATTACATGAATTTGTCAAATATTTATAACGTTTTAATTTAAAAGTTGGTATAAAAGGTGAATTTAATCATCCTTACACCTGGCAAAAGTGGAAACAAAAAAACTAGAAAATGATAGGAGAAAATTTCGAGCGGAAAAAGAACGTGCGCCGTCGGAAGAGAAGTTTAGAGAAGATACTTAAAAATGCCAAGAACAAAACAGTTAAAAAGGCTTTATGAAATGGGGTATAAGTCGTTATGCATACACTGTTTTTAAATGCAGTTCAATTGTCACAGATTGGCTAAAAGAAGAAAAGATCGAAGCTATTTCAAACTATATATACTGTATACGAATTAAAAAGTTTAGTTTAAAAGTCTACAAGAAAACTTAATTCAAATGTATTTTATATAGTTATACAAGTTTAATGTTATTTCTGTGTTGTTTTTTCAGTTTTTGATATGATTTTGTCATTTCCATGTCCTCTGTCATTCCCGTGAAAAAGAAAAACTGTTAAAAATAATAAAATTTCGTGGACCACAGACTTGAAATGCTTAATAATGTTTTTTGACTGCAGAGTAACAAAAAAATGTTTAAATTTATTTATATTAGTTAATGTCCATTTCGAGGTCCAAAATATTAATGTTTTGAAATATTGACCCATATCACGTTTGTATCAATAGACAACTGCACCCAAGGCGTAAGCTGCATGTATTTGTCGCAGCACAGAAACTGCAAATCGACGGGCGGGCATACACACTGCAATTTCAGTCGCCAGGCATATTCAGTTTGAAGTATTTACTGAACGTTTTAGTGAAATGTCGGATAGATTATACAAAAATAGAATAAATTTGATTGGAAATGTGTAGTGATTTATCTATGACAGACGTGATGTTTTGTGTGCAAAAGACTAGCCGTAGGAGAATCGTCGCTACATTACGAATCTTATACGTATATCTATATGTTCCAGCGATCCGTGTGCAGAAGGCCTGAGTCAATTTAAATTAAACTTGGGATTAATCTTAACATAACATAGCATTAAAAAAAAATCTATGGCTGATCAATCACTGAAGCTTAATTACTATCTTTTAAGATGGCATACTTTTATGCGAATATCCAACATAATGTGGCGCTAAATATTTCTGCGACCTTGAAAAAAAGTTTAAAAATTCATAAAAAAAAACCTTTATTATATGATTTTCAGCCTATTTTGGGTTTCGGCTATGTGCACTGTGCAACACGTTAGGTACTTATTGTTGTGTACTCACTTAATTTGAACCATAAACTTAACTACGATTTTGGCAGATGACATAAAATGAAGGCCCCCATATAAATAATGTAATTCTTAAAAGGTTATATAAAAAAGCCTACATTCAGAATTTAAATCCACATTACATTAAGAGCTTCTTCAATAACCAAGTCATGAATTTTAATTCTGTTTCAAACTAAAATCGTTTAAAATTTCTCAAAAACAAAATTAAAATAATTTCTACGGGTCACTATTATCTAATTTTGTTTGTTTTTTTTTTTCCGAATTTTATGGAACTGTTTGTGTTTTTTTTATAAATATTTACTTAATAGTCACACTTTTAACTTTTATTTTTAATTTAATTCGAATGAATTACATATAATAACTTTGTAACCAAAGAGATGAACAAACTCAATGTAAAAATGAGACCACCCGCACCTTGGTGTCATAATATATGAAACTATTAAACCTTCAGCTTCATTCGGCTCTGATGTTTATATGATAAAATCCATGCTATTCATTCCCACAAAAGAAAGAAGTTAAAAAAAAAGACGAAGATCAACTGACCGACGGACGATGGACGATGAACTGAACATGGACGATGGACGGTCAAGAAAAGGATACATCACCAGAAAACCCATATCTACACATACACAAATTTATAACAAAACAAAAACCTGACGATTTATGCACAACAAACAGCTACAACAACAAAAACATTTTGGTTAACAACTATAAATTACCCGCCGTGCTCCGATCCATTAGAGGTTATTAATTAGCCATAAATAACACCGTGCCGCCGCCGCTGCGCTGGCCGGCCGGCCACTAGCTGGCCAAATTGTTCCCTTGTTAAGATTTTGTTCCGTACTCAAAGACATTCGTTCAGTCGGAAACAAAAAGTGTCACAGGTTTTTGTTTTTTTTTGTTTTTTTTTTTGTAGAAAGGTGTTATTTGGGACACTTTTAAATCCCATCTAATGTTATTAAAATTGAAATCAAATCATTGCTTATATGGATATGGAGGGTGGGTATTAGATTTAAAAAGGACTTATCAATGACAGAAGTGCAAATCAGAATTCCACACCTTTGAACCAAATCTTCGAGTGGATTGGTAAAAGTTTCTTTTAGTATGGAGTTAACTATTACTCTGGTTGTGGTAAGCACAGAGATTCGCAAGTAAATAAAATACACGACTGGATCGAAAAAACTGGCTCTTATGGTTAAAACTAATTGGAATTTTAAACTTGTATATTATACATAGAACTAATAATAATAATAATAACATTTATTATAACTATTTAAATACAAAATTGTAGAATATGGAAAGAGGCATGAAAACGACTTTTTTTTTAAATTTCTAAAACAAGTAGGTACTCAAAATGAAGAAAGCGAATTCTTGGAAAAATATGAAACTATGCAGACAAAATTTTAAAAAATCGTTGGAACAGATTTCTTAAAAACTATTTTTGTATATACATAGGTAGGAATATAAATTTCTTGAAATTTTGTAGAAAAAAAATTTGGTAGGTTAGGCATTTTTAAGAATTTGTCTTATAAAATACATGTTAAACCATAATTTCCAAAAAAAAATAATTAATACATTTTCAAAAAAAAAATAATAATATGCAATTATTTCGAATTTTTAAAACTAGAGAACTGGAAATTATGATTCTAGTTTCCTTTTTACATTTTTTACCATTATTTAATGTCAAGGAAATTTGTAGAACTATATTCGTAATAACGACTTTCGCCATATAAAGTTTTTATGAGTTAAATTCATTTTTGAAAACATTTTTAGAAACAAAATTGATATTCCAATTTTAAGCATATACATATACATATACAGATATCGGGAAAAAACAGCATATGAAAACTCACAAAAAAATTTTGCTGTTAGAAACTAGACACATTTTGTTGAATAAAAGAACGCACTTGCGTTAAAAAAAAAATCGAGTATATAATATGATATGTTAATTTGTATAATTCAAAGTTTCTCAATTTTGTTATTTTTTTTACCAATAACCGGACAAATTTTTGGGTACCGTCATCTGTCCAGTTAAGCGAGAGTTAACTATACAAACATGCATACAAATAATTTTTTTTGTTGGTACATGCATAACTCGGCTGAATATCATCCAATTTGTGTGGGATATTTCAACCCGAAAAGTCAGAAAAAAGTTGGTAGGGTCAGCTAGTATAAAATAGGTTAAATTAATTTAACTTTCTTCTTTATTAAAAACTTACCGGTTTTTGAGAAAAACTTTTCCAAATTTACTATTTCATAAAAATAGGTTTTTACATCAAGTCTTTTATATTTAATCGTCTTATAATTTTAGGACCTACGCTGCTCGTTATACATATAAACAGTTGACAAATTTTAAAAATTTTAAATTACATCATCGATCAAGGACTCAGTTTATTTAAAAGAAATACAAATTATTTAGGTATGAGCTTGAGCATTATTAAAAAAAAAAAAAAAAAAAGGTACCTCAAAAGAGCCATTATACCCTAAATATACGAAGCATAGGTAAAGTTTGAACAACAACAACGGTAATATTTTGTTTTGTAGTTCAATTCTCTATGAGAATTTAGCTTAAAGTTCTGTTGTAAAATTATTCCCCAAAAATCCACTAATATCGTTTTTGTAATAGATTAATGTATACCCAAAATAAATACATACCATAGAAAAATGTTTTCTATCATTAAATAATTATTTTTTAATTTAAGTTGACTGGACGAAAAATTTTATTCAATAATGCAAATTTTTTTGTTTCTTATTTAATGCACAATAATTTAACGAGCAATAAAAAGTATACATTAATGAAAATGGATTTTAAATCTTATTAATATATTGGTTCACACTCGAGACTGGTCATAAAATCTATTAATTAATGGAAGATAGATGAGAATATGTGTGTTGACAACGTGCCTTTTAAGTAAAATGATCATAAATGCTGATTATGCAATTCGCAATACTTGATCCACAGTGTTTTATTTTTTTAATGAATGTAGTTTAAATTAATTTTTAGTTAAATTAAAGTTTTTAGCTTTCTATTTTTAACTATTTTGCGAAAACGTCGTCACGTAGGTCGGATTAGCTTTTTTTGGAAGATCGCCATCAGTACAGTACGATTTTAATCGAATTACAAATACAATATTTATAATAAGATTACTGCCAATAAAAGCAAAAATAGATTCCTGCTGCGGATATTGCATTTGTATCCATGAACAATGTAAAGGCTACTATACATACATTACATGTATGTATGTATATGAAATCCCGAAAAAATACGAATATTATTAAAATGCGCTGAATGCTGATCATCCATGAAAGATAGATAATGGTGAAACCATTTAAAACGTTAATATCCCAAGGCAATTTTCTCAAGAAACGTCTAATCCCCATTTTCGTTGTGCAAATGTTTTTGGCAAAAATCTAAAATGCAGTATTATTTCAATATAGCTTAAGATATTATGTGTAGGAATTTTAATAAAATTCGTTTTAACCGTTTTAGATGAGCATGAGCTTAAACGAATTTTTTTTTTTGCAGCAGCAGCAGCAGATTCACCCTATTAGGTTCTAGCTAAAATAGCTGTTCTTAATTTATTATACTGATTGTTTTTTGTATGAATAATAAAGTTTATTTTATGTTATTTATAATGTTATGAATGTTTGACCTATTTGAAATTTTACACCAGACAAAATGTTGATTTTGTATCAAATTTTACTCTGCAAAACCTTTATAGCTTCTCTCTCGAAATAGTTAAAAATGTCGATGTAGTGAACTGGCCTGGTTTTAATTACTTTACTATATCGAGCGTCTACTTTAATATCAAAACAAAAGTACAGGAATGTCTGAAAAACAAGAATTAATAATTTATTTTGATTTTTTAAAATTGTTACTTTCTTATTTTATTGTATTTAGGGTTTGTTTCACAATGTCTGATTAAAGTTCCAACTATAAGCTATTCGAAACTTATTCGGCGTTTAAAGACCTTATTTACGTTTCACAATATCTGAATAGGTCTATAAGTGGCAATAGTACTGAATATTTTACAGACCAGTTGAGGTGCCGATTAAAAAATTAAACTGTCAAATAAAATATTTACAGCTGTCAATGTAACTCATACAACAAATGCATTAATTTAGTTTGAACTTACATTATGACGGATATTTTTATGAAAGTGACGAGAAGAGATCATGGGTTTTACGTTATGACAAAATTAGTTATTTCACGACAAAAACACCACATTCCCATATCCACATACACTGTCCATGCAGCTGTTCAAACTGAATTCCATCAACTTGCAGCGATACTACGGGCCTCTGTCCAGCTCTTGGTCTAAAAAGTTGAATTAATACACTTCAAAATTCACAATTTGAGAATTATTTTAATAATTATTTTGAATATTTTCAATCAGTCAAATTCTTTGGAAAACTGGATAACTGACAAAGCTGACAACTAGGCTGCTAGCTACTTGGCACATAAATTTATGATAGTGAAACGCAAAGTTTTTTATTAAACTGTCGGATAGTTTTAGGAAAATTTAATCAGACATTTTGAAACAAAGCCTTAATATTTTATTTTCTTCGAATACGGAAATTATTTTAATTTTTTCTATCGGTTTTTTTTTTTTTAATTATAACATTACTTTTAAAAAACACATTCAAAACATATTTTTACAAAAATTTTGTTTTGATTTATTTCGATTTTTTTTCAAATACATATTTTAACTTCTTATCTTTTTTGATACTTATACTATTTTCAATCTTCTTTTTTTTATAATTGTTCCCACACCATCTAGATTCATATTTATTAAAAAACTAGCTGACCCGGCGAACTTCGCTTAACCTATAATTGATTAAAATATTAATGTTCCTTTAGAAAGTCGTGCCTCTCTATTGAATGAATGAAACTCTTTTTAAATTAAAATAAATTCAATACACCTTATTTAAACGTAAAATTGATTTCATACATTTGAGTTCACTGCAATGCTTTGTAATAAACAACTTTTGTTTAATTGTTTTGTTGTCGCGAACACTTTATTGACCATTGATGAGTTCTTCCTTTGATGATGTGAATCCACAAAAATATGGCGGAAACGAAATCAGGTCAGTTGCATTGAAGCATAACTGCCTGAACAGAATAGAGTGCTGGAACTGGAGCCGCAGACGGAAGTGGAAGAGCTGTTAAAAAGTGTCGTACGTTATTTACGTGCCCACAATGCAGCTTTGAAATTATTTTAAATAAAAACAAAAGAATATTCTTGTGTACAAGCTCAGAATTCACAGTTTTTGTTTTCAATAATTTTCCTTTTTATAAATAAATTTTTTTTTCGCGATACAAATAACCTCCTTCTCCGTCGCCATTCTGTTCAGCCAGTAAATCGGAATTAGGACATTTCCAATTGCCAATAGTTGTTTTGAAAAATCATCTCCTGAAAGACGCAACTCTTACTTTGATGTCACAACAGGCAACCAATTTATTGTTATCACGAATTTCCGACTTTCCCGCCTAATTTTCCAATTTTATCTCCATATAGTGTGTTCTTATATCGGTTCAATACAAATCCAAGAAAAAATCCCTACCCAATTTGGATGCGCTTATGAAAAAAAAAACTAATTCAAAATTTCAAGATGTTTTGAAGATTTTATGACTTTTCCGTTCGAATTTTCTAATTTTCGGTCAAAAAATTCAATTTTTGGCTCCAGCATAAAAATCTGCAACCAAATCAGATGATGTTTAGCCGAGTAATGCGTGTACGAACACAAAAGGAGATTCATACAGGGATATGTATATACATCCTAGGAAATGTATACAATGCCAAAATTTGCCAGAAAATGTGTGATTTAATTTTAGGAATTCTGTACATTTCCTAAGCAGCAATGGAAATTGTATATAATTCCTAGGTTTTATACGTTTCCGATAATTATCCGAAATTTATGTAATCAGTCATTATACTATATTATAATAAATAATAGGACATTTATGGAATGGACAAATTCGCAAAGAAATGTGTGAAATAAGTATATATTTTCTCGTTCCCGAGAAGGATTTTATAGAATACTGTATTGCATGCTATGAAAATTGTTCATGGTGGCTACTTAAAGTATTCTTTAAAAAATTTCTTGTCACATATTATACTTTGCTCATAAAAAGCTATAAATAGTAAGAGGAACCAGTTTTCCCTTTGACATTTGTGAGTTTGTATCAATTTTTTTTTTGTCTTTTTGCGAATCTATACCTACACCTAGTGGATTATTTGCGATGATTAGTTGTTAATTATTTGTGATAATTTCGAATTTGTCGTGCAATTTTTGTCATGGTTTGTGTGCTGATTTACCATTATGATATTATGTAAGCGAAGCACCCCTGCAAAAGAAGATTAAAAACTTCTTTGAATGGATATTTGTTTAATAAATTTGCCTTAAGCTAGCTTTAAATATGTTGCGACATTTTAAATTTTTTTCGTGAAATGTTTTCCAGTTTTTTTTTTTTTTTCGTTTTTCGTTTCGGTGCTTTTTTAGCACTGCTTATTAACTGTGTTAAAACTCATTATACTGATTTGTTTATTGCTTGATTATTTGGCTTTAGTTAGATTTGAATTAGTTGTGAAATTTTCAATGTTTTCCTGTAATGTTTTCTACAAATATTTTATTTTTGTTTAATATTAAGCAAAACATAGAAAGTATTGCACAAAAAATTGTAATCGTCACTTCTAATTGAAGACTAACTAACGGAAAATTATTAGTCAAGAAGGTGTTTGGTTTGTACTTTTTTTTGGAGATTGTGACTTGTACTTTACTAAATATGTACTTTATTGCATTTTTATATGCCCAAAATGGTCATTACCGCCATGATCTAACTCATATAACTTTTCTATCGATCTTCTGAATCCAAATATGTAACTCTATACATGGCTGATTTTGTCTATAAACCAATCCAATTAAGATTATGGAATTATTTTATGATAGATCAGTGATTTGTTAATTCATCATTCTATAAGCATCTTTTGATCTTTTCAACCATCTGAGGTTCTTGGTCATAAATTTATTTTAAATCAGATAACAAGACTGTCGTAAATGCTGTAAAACTGCCCTCCCTCTTGATGTATCACTGTTTTTCCTCCCTCCAAACATCAGTGTATACGTTTGCTCTACAATCTTTGACTGATACTAAAACAATCAAAATTGATGTGAATGCATCTAATGGATTTGAATGACCGGCCAAATGACGACGATGTATACATACATACGAGAAAATCTCATAAACGTTTCGACCGCCATTGGGGTTGCGATATAAATTTTTATTGTAGTTGCCGTCCGTTAAGCGGGACAGCGATGCCGCTAAGCGTGTGTTTTTTGTAATTTTTGTTTTACGACAATAACTGAGTGGAGCGTATAAGCATAGTTTTGATGACCACTGTCACCGATCGGGAGACATACAAATTTACGAACTGGCGCCGGCCGTGAACACTAAAAATGTCATAACACGTCAAACATAACCGTTTAACAAATTTCATCGAATGTCAAGTTATGTATAAGCATTAAGCATCATCGCATCTTCCGAACAACAATATCTGTGATGGTGTAGTATCAACAGTGAACCCTTGATCTGCTCCCTGCTTGCTTTTATTTGACGTACCGCAGGTTTCGTTTATTGGACCACATTTTATAGGAATATAAAACAAAACTTTCAATTAAGTTGTCATTTCACTGTATGATACCGTTTTTCGGAGATTGGACAAATTAAAAGCACTTAAATCCGGACAACTTTTATCAGCATTTTTTATTTCAACTTCGAGACATTCGGAATTTAACGAGCTTTTAACTAGCTTGAAAGTTATGCTGGCTGTATAAAGAACAGATAAAATAACTTTATTAATATTGGTTTTATGGTTCAATACTTGGGAATACTATAGCGCCCCCTAACGGTTTGGTGTGGCAATTTTGTATTCTATACGTACATCAGGGTCGTGCACTTGAAGACTTTAGGGTGTGCAAAGTGTGTTGTGATTACTTCCGCGTGCGAACATCACATTCGTCTTATTAAATGGGCAATAAAATGTTTCTTTTATTTTTCGGTACAATCCAATACGCCTTTATTCCTTGGACTTGGATATTCTTCCTCTCTAGAGGTGTTAAGAGAGTAAAGAAATGACTCGAGTGGAGGAGTTGAAATCTTTCCAATTCTTCAAAAAAAACAAAACGCCAGTGGCTAAGTTAAAATATATGAACATTCGTTGGCTGGGTCTGCATATCAGCGAGCAATTTCGATAGTGGAGGAGTTGCGCATATGCGCACATGCGCGTCGTCGTCGATTTATGAACTCTGTGTGGCTATGGCCGGCTGTCAGATATGTTCACATTTCATAAATTTAAACTTTGTAAAGGAGACGGCATAGTTGTGTGCCATATGGTAAATGGACAGACACAACAACCTGTTGCGCTCATCCTGCAGTGGGCTGGATGTAATGGGCAGATTTAAGCATCGCTATCAGCCTCCTCCGCTTATACACGAGTACGAGTACACCACACCATATCGCGGATGCGATTTGTCATTTTTCAAATTTGAAATCCAGCGGCTTTCGTTTGTCTTTCGGGCTTATGGTAGAGAGCAGCATCATCAGAGCATAGCATAGCATAAGAAATTTGCCTTCTGGTTAAGATAGCAACATGGAGTCGGTTTGGTATATTATCCATTTGGTGGTCGCACGTTTAGTTACACACATATCCTGTCTAGTTTGGTGTCAAAGGTTATCTTGGGCAATAAGGTAATTGGCTGGACGTTTGTTTTGATGCGATAAATGCCCATCTTTGGCTACTTGAAAAATAATGGCGTGAATTTCAAGTCAGTTAAATGATTGAAGACCTGACCGCCTACTGTCAGATTATGTGCGTTGTCGTTAGTGTAACGATGGAAAATACATTTTTGAACAGATCAAAAACCTGTGCATCAGGGGGTTAGGTTAGGTTAGTATTTTACAATTTTAGTTCTTAATAAAAATAATGATCAAAAGAAGTATGAGCATCATATCCTTAGTTCGTCCTGAGTTCAATTTCATTTTCTTTACACGAATTTTATTTTGAATACGCAAACAAATTATTCAGAAAATGAAAAGAAAATGGGTTATAGAGTGGCACATCAGGTAAACTGGCACAATCGTTGAAAAAAAAATTGAAGTTACTAGAATTAAAATGTTTTATAGACACAGTCCTTTAGCTAGCCCATATAAATACCATGTTCATAAAATATTTACAATTGCCATCAGTTTAATTTTAACACTGACGTTGGCGATAATCTTCATCAAAAGATGACCTTGTTTTATTTGAGCTCATATGACACTACCTTGCTGAAACGAAACTTAAAAATTAAAGTTCAACATAAGAGCATATGTGACAATTTACGCTGAGGAAAAAGTAGAACATAAGCGTTGACGTTGAACATAAACTTTTAACTTTCGGCCTAAATAAAATAATAGGTTTGTTGTAAAAAAAAAGCATTTTTCTGATGGAAAAAAAAAACATGTGTATTTTCATAATTTTATAAAAATCCTTTGCGGTAATTTTCGGGTGTGAATGATAGCAAAATTTCAGGGATGCAATAATATATTAGGTATTTACTTTCTATTCGCAAATATGCAAGTCTTGAAAGCTATTTGGGGCGATGCTGCATTGAAAATGCATTTCTTTATCTTTCGCAAAGCCCAGATAAAAGGTATACCATTAAAAAAAAAAAAAAAAAAAACTGTATTTAATAAAAGACCTGAATACCAAAGACATGAATATGCGGGTCCAAGACCTCTTAGGTCGGCGGGTCGGCCTTCTGTATGCTAGACGCACTATAAAAATGAATTTTTAAGCAGAGCTGTAAAATAATTAAACACTAGAGTGTTAGGTATAAGGTGCACCAAAAAGTCAGAGCAATTAGGCTGGGGGGGGTCTATTTCCTCCCGTTTAGGTGGGAGGGGCAATTTTCTAAAAAATCGACTTGAAATAGAAAACAAATAAAAAAAAAAACAACGGCAACACTTACTAAGTAATGTTATACATTTTTTTTAAGACAAAAGCTCGTTCTTTTATTTTCTTTTTTTATTTCAATTTATTTGAGAGAATAGTTCTTGAAAAATTAATTTTCAAACTCAAATTTGTGAAACACAATTATTATTATTATTATTGTACTATTAATTCTAGAATGTCAGTTTATTAGACTTGACCATTCTTTATTAGTTCAATTTCATTGAATTCATGAACAACAACAACAGTATGAATAGTACAATAGTATGAACTAGTATCGTCCTGTGTCGAAATTCGACACTTTCAATTTCGCAAACCATTTTTTTGAAAATATTGAATAAGGAAAAAAAAATTTTTTTTTTTAATATGCACAGTGTTCGACAGTAAAAATAAAAACAAAAATGACCCACAGTGTGTAAATTCGTATCTCAAGTATATTCTGCACATCTCCGCAATTGTGGCTTTCTAACCATATAAAACTTATCGAAATCGGTCAAATACTTTTTGAGAAAATGGTACCACAAAATTTATTTAAGGCTGTTTATATAGATAGTACAATAATAATAAAAAAACAACACAAACATATATTTGCCAGTACGACCTAGAGTCTTATAAATTAGGCAATGTTAGAAGGAATAGAAGGATAGGATAGATTTTTGTTGGCACAGTGGACTGAGAAATAAGGTTTTGATTATCTCATTAAATCCCAGGGGTGGCGTTCAGTTGAGGGAATATAGAAAAGAATGCTGCCTAGACTGGGGCTCGAACCCACACATCCAGGTTAGCAGTCAAGCAGTACTTCCATTGCGCCAGGGCCCCCCAATAATAATAATAACTTAATAGTCTGGTTTGTTACCGATCTTCCAACCTCTCCCCCTTTGATACGTACTTCGAATTGTAGTCCATCGAAATAAGGTATGGAGAAAAATGACAGAAAAAAGACAGCATACTTAAAAGAGCTTATAAAAATGCTGATGCTCTAAATGCATTTGATGAACAAACCTCACATCTCGACCTGTGACGTCAGAGTCACCAGTGGCGGAATACGTAGTGCATACGGCTTCGAAGACTGAGCAAATCTTATGCGCGGGTTCAAATCTCGCATAATGTAGAAAGTTTTTCATAATAAAATTGGATTAAAGTTCAGCACCACTAAAAGGAAACTGATGATAGGGCTTGGCACCCCTATATCTCCAGCCACAACAAAAATAAAACGAATTAAAAATACCTAAAAAAAATTAATTCGTAAGCAATTGGTGTTAGCGCCTTTAAATTGTTGTTGTTGTTCACAAATTCAATGAAATTGAAGGTCAAGTCTAAGAAACTGACATTCTAATATGAATAGTATACAACAATAATAATAATAATAATTTTATTTGTTTATCAACTAAAAAAAATATTTTCCAACAAATTCCATAGCCTTTTGCCTCATCAAAAAACCGCCTCTCAATCGTTTCTCGTATTTCATTTGTTATCAGTAAATTAAAATTGGCACTTAATACGTTCCAAAATCAGGTACTTCGCACCAACGAAAGATCATGAGATGTCATGCAAATAATAATCCCACACGCTATTTGACAAAACGAGCAAATCGTAGCGAACCATGGCTGGCTGCGGCCGGCCAGAGCGGTGCGCAGGGACCCCTGTATGATATGGAGCATTCCTTTAATAAAATGAACAAAAACAATTTAATACCAGGATTTCTTCTTCGGCAACACTAAGGACACGATAAGCGAGTCTCTCTACTTGATAACGTCCTGATCATGTAAGTACATTAAATTAAAACAGCGAGGTCTCTTATGGTTTGGGTCGACGACGATGTATATGCGACGTGACGCAGGGTTCCTCTTTGAAACTTGGACAAAAACCTTATCAGCTTGTGTGCCAAATGACTGTGTGTGTTGATATGACCACGGTGTATATAACACATTAAAACTCTCAATTTTACAAAATGAAAACAAGTTAATAAATAATCGCTCACAAAAAAATACCTCAGATTGCAGTTATACTTATAGTTGGTTGGCTTAGAGCATGGTTCGTACCAAGAAGACTGATCCTACCATACAAAAAATGACTTTGTCCTCAATGCAAACTGCAATTATTGACAGCGATTTGCGGCCTGCAATGGTATGTATTATCACTGTGATTTCCAAGGCGTTAAGTTACGACCAAAAAAAAGAAGAAAAAATGTTAAAGTAGCTCTCGCACGTTGATGATGATGAAGGGATACCATCACTATAGCCATATATGAGTCAGGTTTGAAAAAAACTGGATCCACTACTCTGTATGTCGCCTGAAGTGTGTCGTCGGACATTATTTGAACAAAAATTAAATATATAATTCTGTGATAAATTGCCCGTCTATAGCTGACTTGAATGGGTTGGCTGCAGCATCAGCCTTCAGTTTGTTTTAATGAAGAGCAGCAAATATGATGCACCAGATTGTTTGCTTCAGACTCTATCGTTTGAGGAGTCTTCTGTGGCTCGTTATCATTTAATAAAAAGCCTTCTCTAAAGAAATTCAGTTCGTTTTTTTTTCTCTTGGGGTTCCATAGTAATGAGCCTTAGCGATAAAATATCTTGGCTTACTCTATCAGGTGGGTACTGTTAGTTTTTTTTTTTTTTTTTTTTTATTTCCAGCTTCACATAAACTTTCAAATTTGATTCAAACATCTACACTTTTTACGTACCTATTTACCTAGGTAATAAAATTGTCTGAATTTTAGTGACAAAAAATTATGTTAAGCTATTAAAAATCAATTTCACGCAGATTCTCATATGAAATTCAATTTAATGAGCATGTTTTCTGTAGAATTAATAATTCCGAGAAATAAACCTCAAAAGGCCATATATGATGGGGCTTTACTTATTAGGTGTGTAGGTAAATACAAAGTTACAGGTTTTATAGTTTTCTGTTTGCCATTTTTACGGCCTTTGACAGTTGTTTTTCTGAAAAATATTCAGTGTACCATCGGAAAACGGAAGTCAAGAGACTTCACATCAGGGTTTCCAATTAGGAGATTTTTTTCTAATTTATCAGGAGTCTTTTGTGTCGTAATATAACGTTATTAAAAGTTGGCAACTTCAGAGTTGATATGAACTCTACTTTGAAAAGTTGTAAATATGAGAAATAAAATGCACGACCGGATCGCACGAACTTGCTGTTGTAGTAAAAGTTTATTCGAATTTTAAAGATTGATAGTGTATTACAAGCAAATAATTTTTTTTATGGGAGCCTTAAGTTATAGGATTATACATGTAACTTAAAGCTTAAATTGAAAACTTATTAAAAATCAACATAATTCGAAATAAACTTATTAAAAACATCGTCTAAAACTATTTTGAGAGCTAAAAAAATACACCATTTGAGAAAAAAAAAAATTAAAATCGAAGGAGCGGTTTTTTTTAAATTAATTTTGTATGTACATATGTATATAAAATTTTGTACAAAATTTTAAGAAAAAAATGAAACATAATTTTTTAGTATTTATTTATGTTGAATTAAAAATTAAATTTCGAAAAAAATTTTCTACCCGTTGTTGAAATATTGAATTTTCAAGAAAAAAAATTTTGAAATTTCTTTTAAAAATCCAAAATTTGTTTTTTTGAAAATTTTGATATGCAGTATGATTTAAACTTTTGAGTAGCTTTTGTATAAAAAAATTTAATTTAAATCGGTTACCCACATAATGAGATAGTCCAAAATAAAGAAAATGGTTCTATGAGAGGTACTGTTAACAATGGCTAACTGTAAATTTTGTTTTTGGCAGATCGTAGACCATACTAACATTAGTGTTTAGGACAATTTTATTTAAAATCGTAGGAGTCGTTTTCGAGAAAATTTATATTTTTATTTATATTTTTTGTAACGGTTTTTTAACATTTATATGGAAGGTACCGTTAATTTTGACTATAAGAAAAATGTTTGTCCAAATATTTTAGATAATATTAAAAAACCGCTGGTTACCAAGTTTCACGAAAATCAACAAAGCCGTTTTCGAATATTTGGTTTTCAAAAACAAATTTTAAAACTTTTTTAAAAATCCAAAACAATTTTTTTTGAAAATTTTGGTATACAATATACTATTTAAATTTTCCTGAAGATTTTCCATAAAAAAATTATCAACATCAGTCTATTCATTTTCGAGAAAAACGAAAATAAATGGTTCTATGGGAAGTACCATTTAAAACCACTTTTTGGAAATTTACTTTTCACTAAAAGGTAGCATAAACCTAATAAAATTTTTTGGATTTTTTATTAGAAACATCTATTGAGCCATTTTTGTGAAAAATAAGATTTGCCAAAAATGCTAAAAAAAAATATATGGCAGGTAGCATTATTTTTGGTCCTAAAAAGCGTGTCGGGGGAATGTTCCAAAACCACTTTATACCAAGTTTAATTAAAATCGGCCCATGGGTTTAGGCTGTAGGCGAATCCACAGACAGACAAACGGACGGAATTGCGAGACCCGCTTTTTTCGTCTTCCCTATCATCGTAATGTCAAGTTTGATCAAAATCTGGAGTTCCAAAACTTGCCATATACATATGTAGTTCCTAAGCAATTGGTGGTAGCGCCTTTACGTTGTTGTTGTTGTTCCCAAATTCAATGAAAAGCTTATTTGATTTAAAAACGTTTCTACCTTAATCTGAGCTAAGTTGTTTCAGAGGAGTTCTAAAAAATTAGGACACATAACTAAATACGCTTCCCCTTTAATTTGAAGTACTTTTCTTGTTTGTTGAGTAAATCTTTTCAGAGAGCATTCATCAAACGCGATTCATATTTGAATTAAACAGTTTTGGCTTTGATTCAAATGCAATTTTTAAAAATGCTAGCATCTTAAAATGTAATACGTCGGTATTAAAATCTAAGTCGCAGTTTTTCCCTGAGTGTTGGTAAGAAAAATTCTTAAATTCAAAAATAATTTGGTTTTTAATAAATTAATTTGAAAAAAAAAAAAAATTTTAGGCACTTTCATGGCACTGCATGACCGTCCACCAGACTCTGAATTGGCTTTAGAGTTGGTCATTAATGGTCAGATGATAATTAATGAAGAGAGTGGAAACATAATGTAAACTTTCATGGCACGATTTTGAATTTTCTGAATCTGATATGCAAAATGAATTATTTTCTTTTTTTTTTTACTTTAACTTTGACTTAAACGCAAATAGATTTAAACCAATTTTTTCCAATATATTTTCAAAATTTTGAGTTCGAAAATTAATTTTTTAAAAACTTTTCTCTCAAATAATTTAAATTAGAAACATGATTAAAGAACAGACTTCTAGCTTTGAAAACAAATAGAAGCATGACATTGTTAGTATTTATGTACGTTGTTTTTGAATGATTGTTTTCCTATTTTAATTCGATTTTTTTCGAAAATGATACCTCCCGCCTAAACAGAGGGAAATAGACCCCACTCCCATAAAATTTTTTTCTTGTATTGACTTCACCTACACGCTCTGGCTTCTTGTCACACCTTAGATGATTCACCCTGTATAATACTACGTTCAATAATAGATACAAATTTTCTGTAGTATTTTTGTGTCCATCTAATTTTAAATTGCAACCTGAAAAATTATTATACCTACACAACATCCGTCCACCTGATATATTTTTGAACTCTGACTGATTTTCTTGGATCTATTTAGAATCCACAAATTACATGTTATACCGTATATGTATCTGCGATACATAAGTTCAAGTTAGCTTACCATTAAATTGGCCGATGATCGGTTCGAAGCAAGATGGACAGAGAGAAACATTTTTCATCTAAATGAAAGATCTATACGATGTATACTTATGTATGTAAGTGCGTTGCGGTGTGCGGCCTAAAGACCTTCACTTCATAAAATCAAATGTGTGTTGCAATAAAATTCCTTCTGCTCTGTCCGCCTGACCCGGTTTGTGTTGTTTATAGTTTTCCTTTACTATTACTACCCCCTAGGATGGCTTTCATTTATGGTCGGAGAACGCAATAATAATTTGCATGTTATGTGTAAAAAGCTGCATTATTGCTGTCATGTGTTTTTGCAAACCAGCCAAAAGGACTCCGCTGAGTCGAATGATTGCACGAGTGCCGGCCGCCGCGCTGGCCACTACTCCGCCGCCGCCGCGTTGTCCAACTTAAAAAAAAAAAGTAACAAACTCTTAAAAGATACTTAGATACATTTAGCAAAAAGATTCCTATCTATCTATGGCAAAGTGTTCGTATAGTTTCTCTAGGTTTAAACCATCAGTGATGCGCACCAAATGACCGGCTATTACACGGAGTTCGGAGTGTGTAATCGTGGTCCAGAGACCGACCGTACAACGGAATAAGATAGATCTGCAAATATATATAGATACATTGAAAGATACATGATGTGTGTGATCCCGATGATAATGCAATTAAGAGATCATGTTTTGCAAACATGATGCTTCTTGCGATTCCCTCTGAGCTGATGCACTCTCTACGATGAAGTTCCGCATTTGATTTGGTTACACTAAACTAAATTGGCATTCAATTTGCGGTGAAAATTATTCATTTCAATGGATGACTGTTTAGTTTTGCAAACCTATAGAATTTTCTCAAGAATGGAGAAGATGGGTATCTGTAGGTTTATATATTCATGCGGTATAGGGGGCGACTTCTATGCAGAATCTTTGGTGGTCTTTGAGATGTTTTCTTAAAATCATACCACCGATGGTAAGACCAGGAAGTCTTTACTTGCAGATGTGTATACAGCTGGTAAACTACGCTTCAACTAAGATATCTTACAGATTGTTAATGTGCGGAAACAATTTACGCGTAAGGATACTTGGGGCAGTTGATATTTCTTCGTCTTATTATTTTTTGTATATTGCTATGTATAATATGTAGATTGATACATGTGAAGGGTTTGAGGCTTGGTAATACATAAGTTTATTTTTTTCCATTTTAACAGACATCTCAGAAAATAACAGTGGTTTTACGGGCTCCATTAGAAATTTATTAAAACAAACCGTTTTTTATTTTTATACCGAGAAATTTGTAAACAAATGTCAAACGTGCTTGCATATTTTTTTATATATTTTTTTATGCCAGGGCATAATAGTAGCTTAGCATCATTGATTGATTTACCTTCTAACCAAACAACTGTTCATCGGTTTCAGCTATTATGGCCCGAAGAATTTGAAAGGATCGCACTATAACTTTGTCTAACGTTGACTTTGGTAACGCGTACCTATTGCAGTTTCATCTAAGACCAATGAATATCATTTGTTTGTTTTGAAAATCTGTATCGGTTTTCAACAAATTGCAGTCCTTGATGTTAACAATTTTCCGTAAACAGTTAAACAATTGGTTCGTTTGAGTTAGCTGAACAAAGTGTTCTTAAATTTCGAATCCGATACGACAGAATGAACTAGAGAAAATTTCGTTCAGTAGTAGAAGAAAACCTTCAGAAGTCTTCAGCATCATTCTGATCAATAATGAGATTGATGACTCCATTCAGGAATTTTAAGCCGTGCTCAACAATGCTCTGATGGACAGGACAACCAGAAAACTCCCCGCACTAGCAGAGATAGATTTGAGAACCTAATCCAGCTTATACCTACATACAAGCAACAAATGCTCATCAGGAAATGTTCCGAAAAAAAAAACTCCAAAGAATCTACCATAAGACCTTCAACAGTGAAAGTGACGATTACCGGCGCGCTCTTTGCACTCAGAATTCAGTGTATCAACACAATAATCAACCAGGCATTTAAGCACGATCAGGAAAAAGTTTTTAGGAAGAGACTTTTGAAGATATCAATCTTGGCTCTGACACTTTTAAAAATATCAACCTTATTGTTGGAAGAGCAAGTTCAATACCAGAGACCATGCTTCATCGACAAGGAGCGTTCGCCAACCAGACCACCCTCCCATTCTCATACACCTTCCTAGCTTCATCGAAGAAGTAAAAACTCGCTTTGAAGATATATCAGCTACCACAGACATTTTGGCCTCATTGATCAAAGAAAACTCTTTAACGAAGCAGCTGCGGACCGATGTTTTCACTTCTCCTGATGAAGTGATCGACACCATTATTAATGAAAACTTCAAAAATATCAGCGGGCAGCGATTAGATTTTTTAATTACGTATCTAAAAAGCTAAGAAATCTTGCTGTTCTCCTGCATTATTATGATTTTCAACAACTGTCTGAATAACAGAAATTTTTCTGTAGCTTGAAAAATAAAAACAATAGTAGTTCCCGTCCCAAAGAAGACAAACTGTGCAAATGTGGAAGGAAATTGGATAATTTCACTGCTCTGCTATATGAGCAAAGTACTGCAGGCACTAATATTGAATAAAGTTAACGTTATTTTTTTTTTTTCTTGAGTTAAAGAGATTTCATGGCGGAGTTCAAGTACGACTTTCAGAATAAGCACTCTACCATACATCCAATGCTGGAACTTCACAGTGGACTCAATAGAAACAACAGAAAGGAGATGAACAAAGCGTGCTTGCTGGCTGGACATCCTTGTTTCGACCCTGCTGTCCAGCTTTGGTTATGATACTGTCAAACTGAAGACAGCACCGAAGTACAAGTCAAATAATCAACGAAATACTTGGAAACAACTTTTCCAACAAGCTTAAGTTGAAGAACCATATTTAAACTTAATGTTTAAGAGACCCAACCACCACAGAAATTGAAGTGGACTATGCAAGCTGTTCGTCTACAAATAAATCATGAGACCCGTTCTGAGGTACACCCTTTTCCACCTGGTGCATCAACTACAACAATGAAGAATATCACATATTTTGAAAAGACCTGGATCAATGTTTACTGCAGCTTTCCCAGAAGGATCATCATGAATTTGAAAGATCATCCCATCTTAGCAACCTTTAGAGCATAGTCCGAGCCATTACTGACGGTTAATTTGACTTCTGAATAAAAATTCGAAGATTTCATTCACAATCCCGATTCACGTATTCTACTCAACAATTACCACAACTGATGATGGGGATAAGACCCTTTGATACATTTTTCGCCGGCTATCAGTCACTATCGAAAAAGTGGTTTTGTTTGGAAATTTAATGTAATTTTTAATTTTTTTGCAAATTTTCAGATTTAGTCAACTCTGGACATAATTTCTTTTTTAAGTTAGCAGCCGTTTTTAGCATCGAGAAATCATGCAAATCGATCTTAAAAACTAGGAAGATAAAAGATCAAAATAAGCATCTGTCCAGTAAATCAAGAGTCAACTCACCAAATTTGATGAGTTAACTCGGGTTTAACTTTAATATCGCACTAAAAAACTAAGTCTAACCTGACTATCTGATTTTATTCATTGATCCAAAAAGCTTGAAGAGGTGGACAAATTATTTAAACCGCGTCTTTCAAAACTCATTTAGACAAAAATTCCTACCGTGTCAGTTCAACTTATGAGCTCTGAATTCCCTCTCGTTGATCCTTAACATGCCAATTCAATTTCATCGCACAAGTAATGTTCTTTTTTTATTTTTTGCTTCCCTAAAATTGCATGACCTGGGGAAACAATTTCTTCGTGCACCGCAGCAGTAAACAAAAAAAATTCCGCATATTTCTAGCTCGATTGCGCTATTCATTGAACAATTTTCACAAAGTGCAGTGTTACCACTGGCCGCATGCCGCCACACGATACGAACCAAAATTCACGCGAACGCTTGCTCCACCACCGCGCGCCGCCGCAGTCACCACACTCCGATTGACCACAAGCTTCTATGGCAAAACATAAAATGCCTAACAAACTCCAACTCACTATTATATGTAGCAA
Source organism: Epistrophella euchroma (assembly GCA_947049315.1). Taxonomy (NCBI): domain Eukaryota; kingdom Metazoa; phylum Arthropoda; class Insecta; order Diptera; family Syrphidae; genus Epistrophella; species Epistrophella euchroma. The sequence continues at coordinate 125,344,506 of OX346246.1, forward strand.
CCGAATAAAAAAATACATGTATTGACTATTTCCGTTGGCAGTGAACATATGTTCAACAAAACTGTGCAACGACCACGGCGGCGGACGCAGAATCGCAAACACTGTTGCGTTCCTGCAAGCTTGTGCTCGCAACGCCAGCCATAGCCATCTCCAGCGCCGCCGCTACACCGTCATCATATATACGCGTGCATTCGCGCTTGGCATCTCTTCGACAGACTTACAGATATATTCTGACCAGCGCAATCCATAAATCATAGATCAGCAGTTCTGCGTTGCGCTAGTGCAGTCGACTGCGCGCACACCAACAATGCAAGTAGGACCATGGCGCATGTGCAGCACGCCAGCTAAGGCCACTTAAGTTATGCAAATTAACCGTTAGATTGCAGCACATTTGTATGTAGCTAGGTCCGAATTAGCTTCCCTGTTTATGCAAATATTTTATGGCAGGGTCTTCCCGAAGGAGGGTTATCTTTAGCTTGGTCAGTTTTTTTTTTTATAATCTTTTTCAGCCCAAAAGCAAAGCTAGCTAACTGGCTCTCTATATAGATCTATATAGATTCAAGAGATTCCCATCGTTATAAGGACGGAGAAGCCAACATGCAATTGGATGGCGCTGGCCCTGGCCTCTCTCATGATCATGAAGATGCTGGTAATATTGGTGGTGGTGGTGATCTGCTTTCATAGAATGGGATTATTGATTACTGTCGATCTTGTAACGAAATCAATGGGAACATCAACTTGAGCTGAACTATCGCAGAGCGGGCAACTTGTCTTCATGCTTTACTACAACAAGCATTGCCTACTCTGTAAAAGAATAAGGTTTTCATTCTTCTTTATCATTTTTTTCTTTACTTTTTACTTTTAGGCCCCCTAGTCATGCGAAATGTGTGTTCAGAGACGAATTTAATTGCCCGGATGATTAATTGGCCATTAACATGCATTTTATGGCCAATTACTGTGGCCAAGTAGATGTTGAATGAATCCCTGGACCCTGAATGTTGGGATTTCATCTTAGAGATAGTTTACAAGGATAAGGCAGGCTGTTTGGTAGATTTCTGTCTGATCTTTGTAACGAGGTGTGATCATTATTGGTTGTAGATATTAGAAGAAGGAGGTTCTTATATATGGTCCCGTTGAAAGAAAAGAATTAAAAAAAAAAATCCCCAAGGGTTTTTTAAAACCGTTTGAAGACAAGAAGCTATATACATTCTTAATGGGATCCCTTATTCCCTATACCTGGTGAAGGTTCTAAACCACCTGAAACACACTTTTGATTCCCTGTGATCTCGAGCGTTCTCTACATTTTAAATTTTCTGGCACCAACAATTGCATGGTATTTTAAACCGATGGTTTGAAGCTCAGGCAAAATATTCTTTTACTGCAAAAAAACAATACAATAATTGAAGAAATTTTGCTGTATAAGTCCATTGTCGAAACTAGCTTGCATAAAAAGTTATACACGGCTTCATGTCAAAATTCTTTATTTTCCAAAATGTTTTCGACATGTAGAACTTAATAAATTTTTATGAAAAAGGAAAGACATTTTACAATAATGGACTTTTTAGCCAGTATTTCGTTTGTCAAAATGAAGGTTTAAAAATCTTTACTTGATTTTTTTCTGCATTTTAGGCGCCTATACCACTATTGCCTGTACATATTTCCGAAATTTGACATATGCTATTATGGAAAAATGTGTCAGAATATTTTCTATTGGACAATATTGTGGCCTTTGATTTGAGTAAAAATTATTTTTTCAAAAACTTCGCCTTTTGAGAGTTAAAAGCAATAAACCGATATTTTTGACTTTTTTCCAATATTTTTTATTAGGTAATGACTAGCTGACCCGACGGACTTCGTTCTGGCCAATATTTAATGAAAATAGAATAAAATCATGTATTAATTTAATTAAATTCTTTTCGTTTTATTGAAATCTAAAAAGAAAAAAATAGAACAATGATTGTATTCATTTTAAGGCTGCATGATACACTAGATTTTTTGTTTTCTGCTGATGGTTTCTCGACTCGGAAACACGCCACTAATAGCTGCCTGTGTGAAAAGCATGACATTTCAAGATTTATGCCGCACACTTTCAGCAAATGCCCTTGTGCCTTGTTTATGGGTCTTTGCAAATGCAAATTTCACTGGGAGCTAAATGCGTTTGAAATGGAATGGCAAATCGGTAAAAGTCAAGGCAATTTGAGGAATTAGAAATTCTTTTCCTTTCAATATCACACTTTTCATTAGCTTCATCGCAATCAGTTGGGATCAGTTCGTCTTTCGTTGAAGTGAATGGACAGGTGGAATTGATACTAAGCTACTGGAAGTATCTACCGGAATTTGCTCATTTCCGATTCTCAATAGCTCTTTGGAGAAAACTTCTGCGGTTATATCATGTTGCAGGAACACTCGCATGTTCATCAGCCCAATTCTAAATGAAAATTCCAGGGGAAATGTTTCTCTGGGAATAAATTATTTTTCTTCTACAATTTGATTTATATGTCAAATATTGAAAAAAAGCTGTTTGTATCATTCAAAACTCTCATTCCCACTATCGAGGGTAAACAAAATTTAACCAGAGAATTCGGAATCGAAGTATTTTACTCCCGAAAGAATGCGTCTCCGAGGGAGTTTTTGTCCCGGGGAATATTAAGAATTGGGTTGATACCCAAAGGAATGGTTATCATATCACGTATCGCCACAAATACGATGACTTGCGAAGAGACATGCGTTTAATTCATCCACCGCTTATGATTTCGGAATCAAGGGAAGTGTTAGCAGTATCATCACGCCACCAAACCGACGCACGCATGGTTATTGTTGCGCAAATCTTTCAATGTTCGATCGAATGCTGGTATGCTAATGAAATGATCGTTTGTGCGCCATCGTACACTCATCCCATGCGATTAATTTACAATTATTAAACATTTTTGCATGGCTGATTGCTTTGGAATGCTGCAAACAGGATTTAAGTTGATTTGGTTTAACGAAAGCTTCACTGCTGAATGTGCCGTTCTTCCAACTTCCAATAGTGCTGCAGTAATTTCGGTAGATCCAAGAGCTAATGCATTTCCACTTTGAGTACGTATTGCTGCTATTATCAAGGATTTCAGAAATGTTTTCGCAGCCATGATCCAGTGTGCGCCTACAACGCCACTATTGAGTATTGTTCGTCTTTTCTTTTTCTTAAAACTTCACGTAGCAATGTACTAATAAACTCGCAAAAGGAAGTATCCAATTTGGTCGAGTCGTTTTCAAGTTTTAAGCATCCGAGCAAACTATTTAATAATTTTTTCCTAAGCATAAAAATCAATTGAACCTTTGGCCAGCTTTTAGTAACTTTATTTTTAATGCTAAAATTTTGCCATTTCGGTAAACCATCAGAACCGGCGATCTTGTTTTTCTTAAGCTCTTTTTATAAAAAATATATGTTTTCTATATAGGGTGGTTTTTAGGTCCGTCGAGCTGGGTCCACAACAAGGAAATTCAAAAATCTAACTGCAGGAATTAGGGGCTAAATTAGTGCTCCAATCCCGAAGGAGCCTCAAATTCCCTCCACCCTTTAGAGGGTAAAAACTGATTTGATGACGGCAGCATGCGTCAAGCTGGGTCCACAACAACCGAAAAATCTAATTACGCCGGAATTAGGGGCTAATTTGGGATTGGAGGTGGAGCACTAAATTAGCCCCTTATTCCTGCATCATTAGATTTTTGAAATAGTGTATTGGGAGGTTGTAGTGGATCTAGATGTGACGTATATCGAATAAAGGGTCAGCTCCGAAATGTAATTTACCAGTTTCAATACATGGCTTTCTATAGGGGAACCTGGGGCATAAGGGGCGCCTGGGGCATTTGGTCCCCCTTTGTATTTCTATATAGAATAAAGGGTCAGCTCCGAAATGTAATCTACCAGTTTCAATACATCGCTCGCTATAAGGGGTAACCTTTATTTTGAAAAAAAGGCAGTTGCTTTTTGTTCTGAACGAAACAAAATTTTCGATAGTATTTTATTAATTTGAGGTTTTTTCAAGTGTATTTTTCGAGAAATTGGTCACTTGAATATTGGATTCTCTTTATTTGATACGAAGATAAGTAAATAAGTTTATCCATTAAGGCTAAGTTTTTATCTTATTTTTTTAAATGTTTATTTAAAAAGAGGTTTGGGGCAGAATGGGCGAGGCATAATGGGCATGGGTGCCTATTTTGCTCCGTTGATGTTTTTAGTATCAATTTCTATATGATTTTATCAGCAATTATGACAGGAAGAAGTGACAATAATAGCAAGAAAAATGTGTTTTGGCTACAGGGTTTAAGGTTTCATTACGTCGTATAACAAAAGTTGAGAAAAACAGGATGAAAGCAAATTCAGAAGACGATGAGTGCTTGTTTTATGGGTATTTAAACTCCCAGTCTACAGAAAGATGGGTTTCCCGCAGAGCTTGTTGCAAGTGGTATCATTGTTCTCGTGCTTGGAGAGGCTAATGTTGACGAATTAAAGCAAACATGCTCGCATTGCAATCCAATTGCTCTGTGCCCATTATACCCCACATATGCCCATTATGCCTTAGGACCGGGCATAATGGGCAAATTTAATGAATTTTTGAAAGCAAACAAAAATATACTTAATATTTAGTTTTTAAAAATAAGTTAAAAACTTAACATTAATGGAAAAATAAATGTATATATAAACTTATTTACATTATCTTGGTATAAAATAAAGAGAATCCAATATTTAAGTGACCAGTTACTCGTAAAATGCACTTCAAAAAACCTCAAAATGATAAAAACACTCGAAAATTTTGTTTTGTTCCGAACAAAAAGCAACTGCTCTTTTTTTTAAAAAAAGGGTTACCCCTTATAGCGAGCGATGTATTGAAACTGGTAGATTACATTTCGGAGCTGACCCTTTATTCTACATAGAAATACAAAGGGGGCCCAAATGCCCCGGGCGCCCGTTATGCCCCGGGTTCCCCTATATTTATTTATATACATATTTATTAACAATTAAATAAATTACAATTCTAATAGTTATTTTCGAGCTTTAGCTATCATGATTAGTAACTCGTGATTTTAAATGAATTTTGTTTACCGTTTTTTTACAAATTTCCCCCTCCATCCTTATGGGGAGGGGGGTGGTAGAATTTTCTCCCATACAGTTTTCTTCTTAGAATAAACCCAGGACTCATTCCCCAAAATATAGTGCACGAATTAGGTGAAACCCTGTATACATTGGCCGATGGAACTGGTGTCTCAATTTAACTAAAATTGGTCCTGTTGATGCTCATTTAGCAGCTTCTAGAAATGCTGTTTGGATACATCTGTTTTACTCTCTTTGCTTTGTTGACTAATTCATCTTTGCTTCTTCAATTTTCTGCTCTTAAAGTTAGCATATAGGTTGTCAGTTATTATTTTTAACTTTGAATTAATGGAGTTAAATGTTTGCAATAAATTTATTCTGAATAATCCGCAAAAGTGGCATTTTAATATAATATAAAAACTGCTTTAATTTCAATCTATTTATGTAATTATTTTAAAACGTAATGCATATATAACCAAAACTTTACCTAAATAAGATGCTGATATTGACTTGCATAAAAATACATACATACATGCACCATCATAATGTATAGGTAATGCGAAAAAATTATAGTGGTGATTCCCATGGCATGCCACTAAGATTACTTAATTCAAGAGTTATAGTGTCCTCATCTGGGATGAATGATGCCCTCCAGGATCGTCGTGTGTGTGGTGATCTGTCTTCGATGAATGGACTAGCACTAGACGATCACAGTTGGATCTTATACGGACCACAATTTTAGATAGAGACACGGTGATGATGATGGTGAAAAATACAAGGGAAAGATTTAAGTAAGATCATAGAGGTTTACATATAATGATCGATGTTTGAAGTCTACGGGTCGTGACAATCGCGTGACATGTGAATGCTCTAAGTTAATATACCTGATGCATACTGCACCTAAGTTTTGTATCGAAATTAAAAGAAAAATTAAAAGTGAAAGGAAGGCTGCACACGCGCTAGATTTGTGGAGGCGTTGGCAGATGGCTTTAAACGCATGATTTATCGCTAAATGAATGCTGATTAATTGAATAAAAACAATTGAAAATGAGGCCAATTGTCAGGAACTCTAAATGTATAAAGGATGAGAAATTAGGTCCTCACACAACTTTTATTTACAAGAAATAGGCATAGAAATGCTTCAATTTTGCTTAGATTAAGATTTGAGTAGGAATATTACCACCTAAACACAGGGGCGAAAAATTTTAGACGATGTACTTAGTATAAAATGTAAAGCATGTATGATGCTATGGCTGGGTGCATGCATCGTATTATATTTTTAACATTTTACTAAAGTTAAAATCGCCAAATGCCTATTTTATCTTTTTAGCATCATACTAAATTAAAATGTCACTTTGGCAGCTACAATTGCAAAAATGAGATGAACTGTAACTGTTTTAGGTATGTTTAGCTGGATTACTTAAGAAAATAGATTTAGTATGATATTAATTAGAAAATATTTAAAAATAAAAATATTTTAGTAAAGAGCTTTAAAAATAGAAAATTTTTAAGTAGTACCATGCTAATACCAGAACATCAGGCTGATTCAAATTTTGCACCATTCTTTTTATTTTTGTTTTTCTCATAAACGCATCAAACTTAAAGTTTCAATTTTTTTTGAACATTTTATACATACATATTTCGAAAATGACTTGGTCAATTTTTAAAAGGCTTGACATCGAGCGGTTGTTCAATATTATCCAGAATTATTGTCCAGTGAATTAAAGTTTTCAATTGAAAAAAAAACAAAAAAATCTAACAGTTTTGTAACTTGGTTTACTTATTAAGACATTTCCTGTGATAAAGTGTACAAAAGTATAGTACCATTAAGTGTTACATTAAGTGTTACCGTTGTTTTTAAATATTTTTTTTTAGTTTTAAGTAAAGTTTTTAGAAAATTGCCACTCCTGGGTAAAAGGGGGGGGGGGGGGTAGATCCCCCTCCCGTGAAATTTTTGTTTGGTTTGTTTGGTCTCAACTCAACCTATGTGCTCTAGCTCTTTGTCACGCATTATCCGAATCACCCTGTATATTAACAATAAAAAAAATTGCTAAAGTAAGTGCGTTCTACCAATTACTAGAAATTTTGAGTTTAGCCGTTATTATAAAAGTAACTCTCAGAGAATCATTTTGTTTTGGGCTCAATCATATTCAATTTAAGTGATTTAAATTTAATTTTTTATGCAAAAGCTTCTAGTAAATGATTTAATAAAGGAAATAAATGATTTACGGACAAGTTCTTGACAAAGTTTTAACCCTTAAAACTCGGTTTATCGAAAAATTAGAACTTGATTGAGTTCTAACTAATTTCTTCATCGAGTTCTTACATGTATAAGAACTTCGATGTAGATGCACATGCACACTTAACATCTTTTTGGTTTCATTCCACATCAAAAGCCTGCTGCAAGCTATCGGACTAATAAAAATATTTACATACACATGTACATACTTGCAAACACCAAGTACTCAAAATTCAATCCACGCAAAATCACACAACATATAGAAAAGAAAATTAAATAAATACATTAACACTAATACAAACAAAATTGGTTCACAAAAAAATGAAAATGTGTTTTTAATTAATGAACAAAATAAAAGAAATATATTCCAAAAAAAAAAATTCACAGCAAAATAAAACTGACAAATATTTAAATATTTATTGAGAGATTGTCAGAATTTTCTGTTAGAAAACTATACTGAGTGCTACTAACGTACTAAATATACGCAGGGCTACCTTTCTGGATTTTGTGAAAGAGGCACTAAAAAGAGGATTTCAAGAAAAAAAAAATCATCACTGAAAAAGTCGCTAAAATGAAAAATAAAAATTCTTAACTAATTTCTCAAAAAATTCAAAAAGCAATACAACCCTATTCTGCTAAACATTCACGTGAAGGTGCCGTGAACTAAGTCCACAGAAACTAAGTCCACCGAAGGTGTTAGTTTCCACTAGGCGGGAACAGAAACCACTTTTTGAAAGTTGTCTTTATTCCCAAGCAAGGTGAGAACGAAGTCCACTTTCTAATGGGTATTTTATACACATTTTAAAATACGAATAGAGAACTTATTATAGTGAGGTATGTATGGGGGGGCATGCTGCCCCCCTGCAACCCCCTGCTTGGCCTACTATAGGATTTTGGGTAGGTGCGAGGTTGGGTGTATGCAAAGTTGGATAAATTCAAAGTTTCTTTAAATCCAGATTATATAAATGCAAACGAAACTTTGCATACACCCAACCTCACACCTACCCCAAATCTAATAGTGGGTCAAGCAGGGGGGTTTCAGGGGGGCAGCATGCCCCCATACATACATTAATGTTTACACGCCATAGTGCTGGGTGCTAGCACTGTATTTGTGGAAGCAAGCTTTTTTAATTTTTAAAGGGAAAAGATTATAGATTTGACGGGAACTAAAAGCACCCATTTTTTTGAATTTTTTTTTCCCACCTTATATGGGAATAAAAACCACTTATAAAAAGTGGTTTTTATTTCCGCCTAGTGGGAACTAACACCTTCGGTGGACTTAGTTCCTGGGGACTTCGTTCACGGCACCCACGTGAAAGTTTGTATTCTGCTATCCGTCGGAGGGAAATAAATGCTCCAAATTTTGTATACATTTCGATAAAAACAGGATTTAAACAATTAGATTCTTTTAAGAATTTCAAAACGAAATATCAGTTAAGATTTGCACGCTAAAGATTGAAAATTTTAAAAAATAATTTAAGGCAAATTGGATGAAACTTTCACGTGAATCGAAATTTTCGATAGGATCGAATAGCAAAATAGGGCTGATAGTTTGGCTCTCTCAGGCGGCGGACAAAGTACTATTTTTCGAGTTTAAAGAAGATCCATTCCGGTATTTTGTAATTGTCGAATTTAATGCCTTTTAAGAGTCACGAAGGTAGCCCTGAATATACGCTAGAACTTCATTTCCTTAAATCGAGATCTAACCCTGAGGCCACACGAGCAAATACTGGCAAGCAAGTTGCAATACACTTTCAATTTTTTACTAATACATATAAAACTAAGCAACTTGCTCGTCTACTCGCTTGCCTTTTTCCAAGCCAGATGAGAAGCAAGTAGCGAAGCAAGTAGTACGTTACTTTTCTCAATTGAGTTAACTAAAGCGAACTTTCGTCGTTCTTTGTATTGAATATTATTTCTAAATGGATTTAATTTGTTCAACCTATTTCGTATATGGTAGATCAATCACATTTTTAATTTTGATTGTTCCTCAATGATAAAAGTGGCATGCCCACAAATTTGCAGCGGTATGTATGAAATGCTTTGAGTAAATCGTTCACTACATAGTACACTAATAGTAGAGAAAAAGAACGAAGAAGAAGAAGTTATTCGGCAAGTTGCGTGCCGCCTACGTCACAGCAAGTACACAGATACGAATTTGGCAGGCAGTGTATGTAGGTACCCAATTTGCTTGCCAGTACTTGTCTGTGTGGCCTCGGGGTAGTAAAGTACTTAAAACTCGAAAGTGATCTTAGACCGAGTTCTAAGGAAATGACTAGAAGTCAAGAAATTATCTAGTTCTAAATTTTTTTAAAACTAAGTTCCAAAGATAAACCGAGAGTTACTAAATCGAAAATTAATTTTAGAACTTTGTGAAGAAATTGGCCGTTTATAAAAAAAATAATTTTTTTTTGGTTTAAAAAAAAAAAATATTTTTTTTTAAATTCGTTATTTTCTATTTTTGAATTTCAATTTTTAAATCCACATTATGAAATTTATACAGATTTTACAACCACATAGTGTGAGTGTGATCGTACATAAAAGCAAGTTCGTGAAATCCAGTCGTGCATTTTATTTAAGCCTGAAATCCATTCTTTAATTCTGTTTACAAATCAAATGGTTTATGTATAAATGCTATGCATCTACATAATTATAGGGATAGGATTTGAATGATTATTATTCGTTACAGAATGCAGTGCGGTCTTATAAGAAAGGCAAGTAATGCAGTTGAGTGTGTAAGCCGGAGTAAAGCTTGCTTGAAATCGATTTATGTAGGTATGCAATATGTAGGACAACCCAAAATATGCCGCAGAATATTTTTTTCTAGTAACACTATTAAGACGAGACAAGTTTAGAAATCCGCTTTATAAGTAAATGCATATTTTTGTATATTTACGATTGCATATTTTGGCATGTCTATTTTTGTAGGTAAGTATATATTTTTTCATAAAAAACATAATTTGTTCAGTTATTATCATTATTAATTGTACCTATTATTCATACAAGAATGTCAGTTTATTAGACTTGACCATTCTTTATTCCGTCAATTTCATTGAATTTTTGAACAACATCAACAACTTAAAGGCGCAACCACCAATTGTTTACGAATTAATTTTAGGTAGGTATATTAGCTAATTCGTTTTATTTTTGTTTGGCTGGAGATATAGCTATTTCAAGGGGTGCCGATCCCTATCATCAGTCTCCTTTTTAGTGGTGTTGATGAGCTTTGTGAAAAACTTTCTATATGCACACCATGAGGTTTGAACCCACGCATTATAGATTTACTCAGTCTTCGAAGTCGTATGCACTACGCATTCCACTTCTTATGACCACTGCCGTCACTGGTCGAGATGTGCTGTTTGTTTATCAAATGCATTAATGTTTATTCAATAAATAATAAAGGTCCATAAGGTAACATTACCAGCATTATAGCATAACCAAAAAATTAAAACCTGACTTCAGGTTATGTCGACAAAATTCCCATTACGGAACTTTGGGTTGGAGTTTTTTTTTGAGAAAATTGACTTTTTTTTGAGTTGGTTAAATCGACTCACGATTTTTTTTCTATTTTGTAATCTAGTGCTTCTAAATATTTAAACGCCGTGTGTGAATTGAATTAAAATTTCGATTAAATTTTATTCCAAATAAAATTTTGAAGTTTCTACATATGTAGGTATACAGATTCACCACGTAGTTGATTTTGACTATGCAAACGTAGTTGATTTTAACTATGCAAACGTAGTTGATTTTGACTATGCAAACGTAGTTGATTTTAACTATGCAAACGTAGTTGATTTTAACTATGCAAACGTAGTTGATTTTGACTATGCAAACGTAGTTGATTTTAACTATGCAAACGTAGTTGATTTTAACTATGCAAACGTAGTTGATTTTGACTATGCAAACGTAGTTGATTTTGACTATGCAAACGTAGTTGATTTTAACTATGCAAACGTAGTTGATTTTGACTATGCAAACGTAGTTGATTTTAACTATGCAAACGTAGTTGATTTTAACTATGCAAACGTAGTTAATTTTGACTATGCAAACGTAGTTGATTTTGACTATGCAAACGTAGTTGATTTTAACTATGCAAACGTAGTTGATTTTGACTATGCAAACGTAGTTGATTTTAACTATGCAAACGTAGTTGATTTTGACTATGCAAACGTAGTTGATTTTGACTATGCAAACGTAGTTGATTTTAACTATGCAAACGTAGTTGATTTTGACTATGCAAACGTAGTTGATTTTGACTATGAAAACGTAGTTGATTTTGACTATGCAAACGTAGTTGATTTTGACTATGAAAACGTAGTTGATTTTAACTATGCAAACGTAGTTGATTTTGACTATGCAAACGTAGTTGATTTTGACTATGCAAACGTAGTTGATTTTAACTATGCAAACGTAGTTGATTTTGACTATGCAAACGTAGTTGATTTTGACTATGCAAACGTAGTTGATTTTGACTATGCAAACGTAGTTGATTTTAACTATGCAAACGTAGTTGATTTTGACTATGCAAACGTAGTTGATTTTGACTATGCAAACGTAGTTGATTTTAACTATGCAAACGTAGTTGATTTTAACTATGCAAACGTAGTTAATTTTGACTATGCAAACGTAGTTGATTTTGACTATGCAAACGTAGTTGATTTTAACTATGCAAACGTAGTTGATTTTAACAATGCAAACGAAGTTGATTTTGACTATGCAAACGTAGTTGATTTTGACTATGCAAACGTAGTTGATTTTAACTATGCAAACGTAGTTGATTTTAACTATGCAAACGTAGTTGATTTTGACTATGCAAACGTAGTTGATTTTAACTATGCAAACGTAGTTGATTTTAACTATGCAAACGTAGTTGATTTTGACTATGCAAACGTAGTTGATCTTGACTATGCAAACGTAGTTGATTTTGACTATGCAAACGTAGTTGATTTTAACTATGCAAACGTAGTTGATTTTGACTATGCAAACGTAGTTGATTTTGACTATGCAAACGTAGTTGATTTTAACTATGCAAACGTAGTTGATTTTGACTATGCAAACGTAGTTGATTTTAACTATGCAAACGTAGTTGATCTTGACTATGCAAACGTAGTTGATTTTGACTATGCAAACGTAGTTGATTTTAACTATGAAAACGTAGTTGATTTTGACTATGCAAACGTAGTTGATTTTAACTATGCAAACGTAGTTGATTTTGACTATGCAAACGTAGTTGATTTTAACTATGCAAACGTAGTTGATTTTAACTATGCAAACGTAGTTGATTTTGACTATGCAAACGTAGTTGATCTTGACTATGCAAACGTAGTTGATTTTGACTATGCAAACGTAGTTGATTTTAACTATGCAAACGTAGTTGATTTTGACTATGCAAACGTAGTTGATTTTGACTATGCAAACGTAGTTGATTTTAACTATGCAAACGTAGTTGATTTTAACTATGCAAACGTAGTTGATTTTGACTATGCAAACGTAGTTGATCTTGACTATGCAAACGTAGTTGATTTTGACTATGCAAACGTAGTTGATTTTAACTATGCAAACGTAGTTGATTTTAACTATGCAAACGTAGTTGATTTTGACTATGCAAACGTAGTTGATTTTGACTATGAAAACGTAGTTGATTTTGACTATGCAAACGTAGTTGATTTTGACTATGAAAACGTAGTTGATTTTGACTATGCAAACGTAGTTGATTTTAACTATGCAAACGTATTTGATTTTGACTATGCAAACGTAGTTGATTTTAACTATGCAAGCGTAGTTGATTTTAACTATGCAAACGTAGTTGATTTTGACTATGCAAACGTAGTTGATTTTGACTATGCAAACGTAGTTGATTATGACTATGCAAACGTAGTTGATTTTAACTATGCAAACGTAGTTGATTTTGACTATGCAAACGTAGTTGATTTTAACTATGCAAACGTAGTTGATTTTGACTATGCAAACGTAGTTGATTTTAACTATGCAAACGTAGTTGATTTCGACTATGCAAACGTAGTTGATTTTAACTATGCAAACGTAGTTGATTTTGACTATGCAAACGTAGTTGATTTTGACTATGAAAACGTAGTTGATTTTGACTATGCAAACGTAGTTGATTTTAACTATGCAAACGTAGTTGATTTTGACTATGCAAACGTAGTTGATTTTAACTATGCAAACGTAGTTGATTTTGACTATGCAAACGTAGTTGATTTTAACTATGCAAACGTAGTTGATTTTGACTATGCAAACGTAGTTGATTTTAACTATGCAAACGTAGTTGATCTTGACTATGCAAACGTAGTTGATTTTGACTATGAAAACGTAGTTGATTTTGACTATGCAAACGTAGTTGATTTTAACTATGCAAACGTATTTGATTTTGACTATGCAAACGTAGTTGATTTTAACTATGCAAGCGTAGTTGATTTTAACTATACAAACGTAGTTGATTTTAACTATGCAAACGTAGTTGATTTTAACTATGCAAACGTAGTTGATTTTGACTATGCAAACGTAGTTGATCTTGACTATGCAAACGTAGTTGATTTTGACTATGCAAACGTAGTTGATTTTAACTATGCAAACGTAGTTGATCTTGACTATGCAAACGTAGTTGATTTTAACTATGCAAACGTAGTTGATTTTGACTATGCAAACGTAGTTGATTTTAACTATGCAAACGTAGTTGATCTTGACTATGCAAACGTAGTTGATTTTAACTATGCAAACGTAGTTGATTTTAACTATGCAAACGTAGTTGATCTTGACTATGCAAACGTAGTTGATTTTAACTATGCAAACGTAGTTGATTTTAACTATGCAAACGTAGTTGATTTTGACTATGCAAACGTAGTTGATTTTAACTATGCAAACGTAATTGATTTTGACTATGCAAACGTAGTTGATTTTGACTATGCAAACGTAGTTGATCTTGACTATGCAAACGTAGTTGATTTTGACTATGCAAACGTAGTTGATTTTAACTATGCAAACGTAGTTGATTTTGACTATGCAAACGTAGTTGATTTTAACTATGCAAACGTAGTTGATTTTGACTATGCAAACGTAGTTGATTTTAACTATGCAAACGTAGTTGATTTCGACTATGCAAACGTAGTTGATTTTAACTATGCAAACGTAGTTGATTTTGACTATGCAAACGTAGTTGATTTTGACTATGAAAACGTAGTTGATTTTGACTATGCAAACGTAGTTGATTTTAACTATGCAAACGTAGTTGATTTTGACTATGCAAACGTAGTTGATTTTAACTATGCAAACGTAGTTGATTTTGACTATGCAAACGTAGTTGATTTTAACTATGCAAACGTAGTTGATTTTGACTATGCAAACGTAGTTGATTTTAACTATGCAAACGTAGTTGATCTTGACTATGCAAACGTAGTTGATTTTGACTATGAAAACGTAGTTGATTTTGACTATGCAAACGTAGTTGATTTTAACTATGCAAACGTATTTGATTTTGACTATGCAAACGTAGTTGATTTTAACTATGCAAGCGTAGTTGATTTTAACTATACAAACGTAGTTGATTTTAACTATGCAAACGTAGTTGATTTTAACTATGCAAACGTAGTTGATTTTGACTATGCAAACGTAGTTGATCTTGACTATGCAAACGTAGTTGATTTTGACTATGCAAACGTAGTTGATTTTAACTATGCAAACGTAGTTGATCTTGACTATGCAAACGTAGTTGATTTTAACTATGCAAACGTAGTTGATTTTGACTATGCAAACGTAGTTGATTTTAACTATGCAAACGTAGTTGATCTTGACTATGCAAACGTAGTTGATTTTAACTATGCAAACGTAGTTGATTTTAACTATGCAAACGTAGTTGATCTTGACTATGCAAACGTAGTTGATTTTAACTATGCAAACGTAGTTGATTTTAACTATGCAAACGTAGTTGATTTTGACTATGCAAACGTAGTTGATTTTAACTATGCAAACGTAATTGATTTTGACTATGCAAACGTAGTTGATTTTGACTATGCAAACGTAGTTGATCTTGACTATGCAAACGTAGTTGATTTTGACTATGCAAACGTAGTTGATTTTAACTATGCAAACGTAGTTGATTTTGACTATGCAAACGTAGTTGATTTTAACTATGCAAACGTAGTTGATTTTAACTATGCAAACGTAGTTGATTTTAACTATGCAAACGTAGTTGATTTTGACTATGCAAACGTAGTTGATTTTGACTATGCAAACGTAGTTGATTTTAACTATGCAAACGTAGTTGATTTTAACTATGCAAACGTAGTTAATTTTGACTATGCAAACGTAGTTGATTTTGACTATGCAAACGTAGTTGATTTTAACTATGCAAACGTAGTTGATTTTGACTATGCAAACGTAGTTGATCTTGACTATGCAAACGTAGTTGATTTTGACTATGCAAACGTAGTTGATTTTAACTATGCAAACGTAGTTGATTTTGACTATGCAAACGTAGTTGATTTTAACTATGCAAACGTAGTTGATTTTAACTATGCAAACGTAGTTGATTTTAACTATGCAAACGTAGTTGATTTTAACTATGCAAACGTAGTTGATTTTGACTATGCAAACGTAGTTGATCTTGACTATGCAAACGTAGTTGATTTTGACTATGCAAACGTAGTTGATTTTAACTATGCAAACGTAGTTGATTTTGACTATGCAAACGTAGTTGATTTTAACTATGCAAACGTAGTTGATTTTAACTATGCAAACGTAGTTGATTTTGACTATGCAAACGTAGTTGATCTTGACTATGCAAACGTAGTTGATTTTGACTATGCAAACGTAGTTGATTTTAACTATGCAAACGTAGTTGATTTTGACTATGCAAACGTAGTTGATTTTAACTATGCAAACGTAGTTGATTTTGACTATGCAAACGTAGTTGATTTTAACTATGCAAACGTAGTTGATTTTGACTATGCAAACGTAGTTGATTTTAACTATGCAAACGTAGTTGATTTTGACTATGCAAACGTACATAGTTGATTTTAACTATGCAAACGTAGTTGATTTTGACTATGCAAACGTAGTTGATTTTAACTATGCAAACGTAGTTGATTTTGACTATGCAAACGTAGTTGATTTTAACTATGCAAACGTAGTTGATTTTAACTATGCAAACGTAGTTGATTTTAACTATGCAAACGTAGTTGATTTTGACTATGCAAACGTAGTTGATTTTAACTATGCAAACGTAGTTGATTTTGACTATGCAAACGTAGTTGATTTTAACTATGCAAACGTAGTTGATTTTGACTATGCAAACGTAGTTGATTTTAACTATGCAAACGTAGTTGATTTTGACTATGCAAACGTAGTTGATTTTGACTATGAAAACGTAGTTGATTTTGACTATGCAAACGTAGTTGATTTTGACTATGAAAACGTAGTTGATTTTGACTATGCAAACGTAGTTGATTTTAACTATGCAAACGTATTTGATTTTGACTATGCAAACGTAGTTGATTTTAACTATGCAAGCGTAGTTGATTTTAACTATGCAAACGTAGTTGATTTTGACTATGCAAACGTAGTTGATTTTAACTATGCAAACGTATTTGATTTTGACTATGCAAACGTAGTTGATTTTAACTATGCAAGCGTAGTTGATTTTAACTATACAAACGTAGTTGATTTTGACTATGCAAACGTAGTTGATTTTGACTATGCAAACGTAGTTGATTTTAACTATGCAAACGTAGTTGATTTTGACTATGCAAACGTAGTTGATTTTAACTATGCAAACGTAGTTGATTTTGACTATGCAAACGTAGTTGATTTTAACTATGCAAACGTAGTTGATTTTAACTATGCAAACGTAGTTGATTTTGACTATGCAAACGTAGTTGATTTTGACTATGAAAACGTAGTTGATTTTGACTATGCAAACGTAGTTGATTTTAACTATGCAAACGTAGTTGATTTTGACTATGCAAACGTAGTTGATTTTAACTATGCAAACGTAGTTGATTTTGACTATGCAAACGTAGTTGATTTTAACTATGCAAACGTAGTTGATCTTGACTATGCAAACGTAGTTGATTTTAACTATGCAAACGTAGTTGATTTTGACTATGCAAACGTAGTTGATTTTAACTATGCAAACGTAGTTGATTTTGACTATGCAAACGTAGTTTATTTTAACTATGCAAACGTAGTTGATTTTAACTATGCAAACGTAGTTGATTTTGACTATGCAAACGTAGTTGATTTTAACTATGCAAACGTAGTTGATTTTAACTATGCAAAACGAAGTTGATTTTGACTATGCAAACGTAGTTGATTTTAACTATGCAAACGTAGTTGATTTTAAATATGCAAACGTAGTTGATTTTAACTATGCAAACGAAGTTGATTTTGACTATGCAAACGTAGTTGATTTTGACTATGCAAACGTAGTTGATTTTGACTATGCAAACGTAGTTGATTATGACTATGCAAACGGAGTTGATTTTAACTATGCAAACGTAGTTGATTTTGACTATGCAAACGTAGTTGATTTTGACTATGCAAACGTAGTTGATTTTAACTATGCAAACGTAGTTGATTTTGACTATGCAAACGTAGTTGATCTTGACTATGCAAACGTAGTTGATTTTGACTATGCAAACGTAGTTGATTATGACTATGCAAACGGAGTTGATTTTAACTATGCAAACGTAGTTGATTTTGACTATGCAAACGTAGTTGATTTTGACTATGCAAACGTAGTTGATTTTAACTATGCAAACGTAGTTGATTTTGACTATGCAAACGTAGTTGATCTTGACTATGCAAACATAGTTGATTTTGAATATGAAAACGGAGTTGATTTTAACTATGCAAACGTAGTTGATTTTGACTATGCAAACGTAGTTGATTTTGACTATGCAAACGTAGTTGATTTTAACTATGCAAACGTAGTTGATTTTGACTATGCAAACGTAGTTGATTATGACTATGCAAACGTAGTTGATTTTAACTATGCAAACGCAGTTGATTTTGACTATGCAAACGTAGTTGATTTTAACTATGCAAACGTAGTTGATTTTAACTATGCAAACGTAGTTGATCTTGACTATGCAAACGTAGTTGATCTTGACTATGCAAACATAGTTGATTTTGAATATGAAAACGGAGTTGATTTTAACTATGCAAACGTAGTTGATTTTGACTATGCAAACGTAGTTGATTTTGACTATGCAAACGTAGTTGATTTTAACTATGCAAACGTAGTTGATTTTAACTATGCAAACGTAGTTGATCTTGACTATGCAAACGTAGTTGATCTTGACTATGCAAACATAGTTGATTTTGAATATGAAAACGGAGTTGATTTTAAATATGCAAACGTAGTTGATTTTGACTATGCAAACGTAGTTGATTTTAACTATGCAAACGTAGTTGATTTTGACTATGCAAACGTAGTTGATCTTGACTATGCAAACGTAGTTGATTTTAACTATGCAAACGTAGTTTGATTTTAACTATGCAAACGTAGTTGATTTTGACTACGCAAACGTAGTTGATTTTGACTATGCAAACGTAGTTGATTTTGACTATGCAAACGTAGTTGATTTTGACTATGCAAACGTAGTTGATTATGACTATGCAAACGTAGTTGATTTTAACTATGCAAACGCAGTTGATTTTGACTATGCAAACGTAGTTGATTTTAACTATGCAAACGTAGTTGATTTTGACTATGCAAACGTAGTTGATCTTGACTATGCAAACGTAGTTGATTTTAACTATGCAAACGTAGTTTGATTTTAACTATGCAAACGTAGTTGATTTTGACTACGCAAACGTAGTTGATTTTAACTATGCAAACGTAGTTGATTTTAACTATGCAAACGTAGTTGATTTTAACTATGCAAACGTAGTTGATTTTAACTATCCAAACGTAGTTGATTTTAACTATGCAAACGTAGTTGATTTTAACTATCCAAACGTAGTTGATTTTGACTATGCAAACGTAGTTGATTTTAACTATGCAAACGTAGTTGATTTTAACTATGCAAACGTAGTTGATTTTGACTATGCAAACGTAGTTGATTTTAACTATGCAAACGTAGTTGATTTTGACTATGCAAACGTAGTTGATTTTAACTATGCAAACGTAGTTGATTTTAACTATGAAAACGTAGTTGATTTTGACTATGCAAACGTAGTTGATTTTGACTATGCAAACGTAGTTGATTTTGACTATGCAAACATATTTGATTTTGACTATGCAAACGTAGTTGATTTTAACTATGCAAACGTAGTTGATTTTAACTATGCAAACGTAGTTTATTTTGACTATGCAAACGTAGTTGATTTTGACTATGCAAACGTAGTTGATTTTGACTATGCAAACGTAGTTGATTTTAACTATGCAAACGTAGTTGATTTTAACTATGCAAACCTAGTTGATCTTGACTATGCAAACGTAGTTGATTTTGACTATGCAAACATAGTTGATTTTGGATATAAAAACGGAGTTGATTTTGACTATGCAAACGTAGTTGATTTTAACTATGCAAACGTAGTTGCTTTTAATTATGCAAACGTAGTTGATTTTGACTATGCAAACGTAGTTGATTTTAACTATGCAAACGTAGTTGATTTTGACTATGCAAACGTAGTTGATTTTGACTATGCAAACGTAGTTGATTTTAAATATGCAAACGTAGTTGATTTTAACTATGCAAACGTAGTTGATTTTAACTATGCAAACGTAGTTGATTTTAACTATCCAAACGTAGTTGATTTTAACTATGCAAACGTAGTTGATTTTAACTATGCAAACGTAGTTGATTTTAACTATGCAAACGTAGTTGATTTTGACTATGCAAACGTAGTTGATTTTAACTATGCAAACGTAGTTGATTTTGACTATGCAAACGTAGTTGATTTTAACTATGCAAACGTAGTTGATTTTGACTATGCAAACGTAGTTGATTTTAACTATGCAAACGTAGTTGATCTTGACTATGCAAACGTAGTTGATTTTAACTATGCAAACGTAGTTGATTTTAACTATGCAAACGTAGTTGATTTTAACTATGCAAACGTAGTTGATTTTGACTATGCAAACATAGTTGATTTTGAATATAAAAACGGAGTTGATTTTGACTATGCAAACGTAGTTGATTTTGACTATGCAAACGTAAATGATTTTGACTATGCAAACGTAGTTGATTTTAACTATGCAAACGTAGTTGATTTTAACTATGCAAACGTAGTTGATTTTGACTATGCAAACGTAGTTGATTTTAACTATGGAAACGTAGTTGATTTTGACTATGCAAACGTAGTTGATTTTGACTATGCAAACGTAGTTGATTTTAACTATGCAAACGTAGTTGATTTTGACTATGCAAACGTAGTTGATTTTAACTATGCAAACGTAGTTGATTTTGACTATGCAAACGTAGTTGATTTTAACTATCCAAACGTAGTTGATTTTGACTATGCAAACGTAGTTGATTTTAACTATGCAAACGTAGTTGATTTTAACTATGCAAACGTAGTTGATTTTGACTATGCAAGCGTAGTTGATTTTAACTATGCAAACGTAGTTGATTTTGACTATGCAAACGTAGTTGATTTTAACTATGCAAACGTAGTTTATCTTGACTATGCAAACGTAGTTGATTTTAACTATGCAAACGTAGTTGATTTTAACTATGCAAACGTAGTTGATTTTAACTATGCAAACGTAGTTGATTTTGACTATGCAAACGTAGTTGATTTTAACTATGCAAACGTAGTTGATCTTGACTATGCAAACGTAGTTGATTTTAACTATGCAAACGTAGTTGATTTTGACTATGCAAACGTAGTTGATTTTAACTATGCAAACGTAGTTGATTTTGACTATGCAAACGTAGTTGATTTTAACTATGCAAACGTAGTTGATCTTGACTATGCAAACGTAGTTGATTTTAACTATGCAAACGTAGTTGATTTTGACTATGCAAACGTAGTTGATTTTAACTATGCAAACGTAGTTGATTTTGACTATGCAAACGTAGTTGATTTTAACTATGCAAACTTAGTTGATTTTGACTATGCAAACGTAGTTGATTTTGACCATGCAAACGTAGTTGATTTTAACTATGCAAACGTAGTTGATTTTAACTATGCAAACGTAGTTGATTTTGACTATGCAAACGTAGTTGATTTTGACTATGCAAACGTAGTTGATTTTAACTATGCAAACGTAGTTGATTTTAACTATGCAAACGTAGTTGATTTTAACTATGCAAACGAAGTTGATTTTGACTATGCAAACATAGTTGATTTTGAATATAAAAACGGAGTTGATTTTGACTATGCAAACGTAGTTGATTTTAACTATGCAAACGTAGTTGATTTTAACTATGCAAACGTAGTTGATTTTGACTATGCAAACGTAGTTTATTTTAACTATGCAAACGTAGTTGATTTTAACTATGCAAACGTAGTTGATTTTGACTATGCAAACGTAGTTGATTTTAACTATGCAAACGTAGTTGATTTTAACTATGCAAAACGAAGTTGATTTTGACTATGCAAACGTAGTTGATTTTAACTATGCAAACGTAGTTGATTTTAAATATGCAAACGTAGTTGATTTTAACTATGCAAACGAAGTTGATTTTGACTATGCAAACGTAGTTGATTTTGACTATGCAAACGTAGTTGATTTTGACTATGCAAACGTAGTTGATTTTAACTATGCAAACGTAGTTGATTTTGACTATGCAAACGTAGTTGATTTTAACTATGCAAACGTAGTTGATTTTAACTATGCAAACGTAGTTGATTTTGACTATGCAAACGTAGTTGATTTTAACTATGCAAACGTAGTTGATTTTAACTATGCAAACGTAGTTGATTTTAACTTTGCAAACGTAGTTGATTTTGACTATGCAAACGTAGTTGATTTTAACTATGCAAACGTAGTTGATTTTAACTATGCAAAACGAAGTTGATTTTGACTATGCAAACGTAGTTGATTTTAACTATGCAAACGTAGTTGATTTTAACTATGCAAACGTAGTTGATTTTAACTATGCAAACGTAGTTGATTTTGACTATGCAAACGTAGTTGATTTTGACTATGCAAACGTAGTTGATTTTAACTATGCAAACGTAGTTGATTTTAACTATGCAAACGTAGTTGATTTTGACTATGCAAACGTAGTTGATTTTAACTATGCAAACGTAGTTGATTTTAACTATGCAAACGTAGTTGATTTTGACTATGCAAACGTAGTTGATTTTAACTATGCAAACGTAGTTGATTTTAACTATGCAAACGTAGTTGATTTTAACTTTGCAAACGTAGTTGATTTTGACTATGCAAACGTAGTTGATTTTAACTATGCAAACGTAGTTGATTTTAACTATGCAAAACGAAGTTGATTTTGACTATGCAAACGTAGTTGATTTTAACTATGCAAACGTAGTTGATTTTAACTATGCAAACGTAGTTGATTTTAACTATGCAAACGTAGTTGATTTTGACTATGCAAACGTAGTTGATTTTAACTATGCAAACGTAGTTGATTTTAACTATGCAAACGTAGTTGATTTTGACTATGCAAACGTAGTTGATTTTAACTATGCAAACGTAGTTGATTTTAACTATGCAAACGTAGTTGATTTTAACTATGCAAACGTAGTTGATTTTGACTATGCAAACGTAGTTGATTTTAACTATGCAAACTTAGTTGATTTTGACTATGCAAACGTAGTTGATTTTGACCATGCAAACGTAGTTGATTTTAACTATGCAAACGTAGTTGATTTTAACTATGCAAACGTAGTTGATTTTGACTATGCAAACGTAGTTGATTTTGACTATGCAAACGTAGTTGATTTTAACTATGCAAACGTAGTTGATTTTAACTATGCAAACGTAGTTGATTTTAACTATGCAAACGAAGTTGATTTTGACTATGCAAACATAGTTGATTTTGAATATAAAAACGGAGTTGATTTTGACTATGCAAACGTAGTTGATTTTAACTATGCAAACGTAGTTGATTTTAACTATGCAAACGTAGTTGATTTTGACTATGCAAACGTAGTTTATTTTAACTATGCAAACGTAGTTGATTTTAACTATGCAAACGTAGTTGATTTTGACTATGCAAACGTAGTTGATTTTAACTATGCAAACGTAGTTGATTTTAACTATGCAAAACGAAGTTGATTTTGACTATGCAAACGTAGTTGATTTTAACTATGCAAACGTAGTTGATTTTAACTATGCAAACGAAGTTGATTTTGACTATGCAAACGTAGTTGATTTTGACTATGCAAACGTAGTTGATTTTGACTATGCAAACGTAGTTGATTTTAACTATGCAAACGTAGTTGATCTTGACTATGCAAACGTAGTTGATTTTAACTATGCAAACGTAGTTGATTTTAACTTTGCAAACGTAGTTGATTTTGACTATGCAAACGTAGTTGATTTTGACTATGCAAACGTAGTTGATTTTAACTATGCAAACGTAGTTGATTTTAACTATGCAAACTCTCCTCCTTGACTCCATTAAAGACTAAGATGAGGCTTATTAAATCATTGTTACTGCCTGTCATTGATTATGCTGTGGTGATTTACTGTAGACCTGATTCTCATTCTCTCCAAAAACTTGTCGTAGCTTTCAATGATATGGTAAGGTACGTTTATGGTTTACGAAGGTTTGACCATGTTTCCCAATATCATCAACTTGTCCTTGGATGTTCCTTCCTCCAATTTCTTGATTCAAGATGTTGCATATTTTTACATAAAATAATTCAAAGAAAAACACCATCTTACTTGTTTGATAAGATCCGTTTCGCGCAGTCGGTCTGAACCTTGAACCTCATAACCCACTCATCGAATTATTTGAACTCATCGAGACTTTTTTTTATTCATGCCATCAAACTCTGGAACTCTCTGCCTGTAACGGTAAGGCAAATAATGGGAACTAAACAGTTCAAAAAAGCATTATTTTTGAGCTTTCAATAAGTTAGTTTAACTGAACAGCTATTTGAAAATTTTTATTATCTTTTCTATGTAATTTATAATTTATTTTTCTTTAAATTAAAATAGGCATTGCTTAACAATGCTGTTTATTTTTTTTTTATTTCAATACTATTAATATTATTCTTAAATTGTAACCTATTCTTAAGCTATCTCTTTCTCTTCCCTAATATATGAATTTTTTAATATCCTTATCCGATATAATCTGTATTAGACTATAATAAGGTACTATAAAAGACTTCATATGTCTTATTTGTACGCCGCCGTTATAAATAAATTGAATTGAATTGAAATTGAAACGTAGTTGATTTTGACTTTGCAAACGTAGTTGATTTTAACTATGCAAACGTAGTTGATTTTAACTATGCAAACGTAGTTGATTTTAACTATGCAAACGTAGTTGATTTGACTATGCCCAACTGTCGTGCCTGGGCGAAACGCATTGGACTAAAGGTCGCAAAAAATCTTCCATTTGACTTCAATATTCATATAAAAAATTGGAAAATATGGAAAAGTTGTTGTTCCTTCGAATTGAGATTTTTGGCTTTGGCTGATTTGACGTGCAGGTGCAATTAAAATGAAAATAAGAACAGAATTGCAGATGCATACCTAGCCTTAATATTGAACGCCTAACCACATTTAAGCCTTATGAACTGGCAACATTTTCATATGCGACCCATAAGTAGTGCGTATTTTTGCTTGGCTTTATCTTTTTGTACTGAGAGGTTCACTTGGGCGTATACGTTATTTCAGACAAAACTTTTTTAACATTGAAAATGTTTATAGGATCGTTTTGACAGAGTTGTGGTGTTACCAAAATGATTAAATGCAATAAATTAAATAAATTCAATAAATCATAAATGAACTCCAGCGTATAGGGGCATCACCAAAAATACTGAATATAAAGATTATATAAAGTTTGCCTAAAAGCTCTATCAGATAAAAAATGAGAAAACAAAAACTATGCTAGCACAAAAATCGAGACTTTCACACAAAATAGCACAAAAAGAGCACAAAATTCTAGTTATGGTTTCAATTGATTATGCTAATGTGTATATGCTAGCTTTGTAGACGTTTAGATTTATGTCGTTCTTTTTAGTGCAGTTTTTAAAAATACATTACATAGGTAAACATACCTACATAGAATATATTTTTACAAGCAATATTGAGCATATAATTACTTGTTAAGGGCATATATATGTAATTGATTTTTAAGGGCATAGTTATAAGCGCTTGAAACTATTTTTAGGGCATATTTTTGTTTTCACTAATAGGTATGTAAGTTTTGATATTAGATTTTAAAAAAGACGATTTTTTTGGTTGAATAGAAGTATGATGGGGTTAGTTAAAAAAAACTAACAAGATTTATTTTTTGCCAAATGGAAATTGACATTAAATACCTACACCTAGAAACTTCAAAACTTATAATGGTGTTTGAAACAGCTTATTATTATACGTTTTAATTAATTTGTAAAGATTGTAAAGATTAGTCATGTTTTTTGTTTATCTAGGGAAATAAAGTCATCTTCAATGTCCCCATGGTTACTCTATGAGTGAAATCTGTAAATTTTTTGTCAAAATGTAGTTGTACATTGTTGTTACCAAAAAAAGCAGCAAGTTCCTGTGTGTTTTTTTTTGTTTTTCAAAAAGTTCTTCGTTTGACTTTCATTTAATAAATTTGTCCTCAAAAGCACTGCTGCAACAGTGACATACATTTACTCAACTGCAATTATTAGATTTTATTTTACATACATTTTTTTTTGTGCTGCTAAATGTGTAATCCCTTGCATAACCATGTGAAAACTACCATAAGAAATATACAAATTGCACAGAAACTTATAACCCAAAACAAATGGCCTGAACTGCCCTGAACTCCTATGCCGACAATTAGTTAAGTTGCTTCTTGCATCTTTATTACTGCAGCGAGTTGTGTTGGTAGTTGTTGTTGTCGAAACCATGCCGGCTGGCCAGCCGTAGCCCGTAAGGATACTATCTTACATTGCGCACAGCAAGAAGCTGGCATAAGATAGAGTTAGCAACCTTTACACCCTACCGTGAGTTTGTACCACAAACAAAAAAGAAACGAAAGTTCTTAGGCTAAGATTTATCTATTTTTGCTCCTAACATACTATGAAAAACTAGGTAATTTACCGCCTTGCTCCATTAGGTTTCCAACGATAGATAGCGGTCACAGATCAGCACTGAATCTTATCCGCTGTCGACCGAAGCGTCTCTTGGGGAAAATATAGTTTTTCTTCATCTAAAAATTTTTGTTTGCAATATAATGAAAACTTTTAAGCAACTCTGGGACTCTATGAAGGAAGCAGATTTGCGGCAGACTTTGAAGTGTGCCAGTTCGATGGTATGATAACGCTGGAACGATGGTCATATGTTAACAGACCATGTTACTGTTAGAGATAACACCATTTCGAAGCATAGATTGGTGGTTAGATCACGATTTAGTAGTAGCTAACTACTAACTTGCAACAGTTGATTAGGTTATCTGATTTACGAAGAGGACGGATTGTAGATTACATATATTTCTGCAAAGACAGGGGCGTTAGGTTTCTGATTTTATGGAGTTAATTTAGCGTAACCAAAGCTGTATGGTGTTATTTGTTTTTATGTATATGATTAGTTGCCAGAGATATAAACTGAACAGCTGCAGACATGACTGGTTTTGATTTGAATAATGAATAAATTACAAATAATATTTACTTTAGTTTCTTACATGAAGCTTTCCAATAATGAAATTATAATTGATAACTAAGAACTTAAGACTGAATGCATTCTTTGAAAGATTATAAAATTTCAACGGAAATAAGTATACACCAGGTAATAATGTTTGACTTTTAAACAGCGCCATCAGTTGGACATATCAGCAATTTTAGTTACATGAATATTATTTCTGAAAAAAAATTCTGTCAAAAAATTGGAACAAAAATTTGAAATATGTTTTCTCAAAATATATACTATAAGTATATGAGACGCGTTAATTTTGTAAGTTGGTATAGTTTATTCATTTTTTTTCCCATGATTTACAATTTTTTTTTTTTTTTTTTTTGAATTCTTATTAAAAAGAAAATGGTCCCTCCCGTATAAGTAGGGGCAACTAGACCCCCCCCCCCTCCTTAGCAAGTTTTTTCTTAATATATCTCTTTAAACTATTTCACAAAGTATTGGTCAATAACTTGGAAATGCGTTACCCCCCCCTCCCCCCCACTCCTGTCTTAAGATCGCGGGCCTGGCCTGGGCTGGGGACTTTTAGTATGTTTTACCTGGGGGTCACCCCTACCACTTAAAAAAATAATCCAGACTACACGATTTATTTCATGATTTCAAGTCTTCGTTGACTGGACTATATGCTGTTTTGAGATAAATGCGATTGAAAATTTTGTTTTGTCCAAGTGCGTACGGGAACACAAACGTATTAAAAAAAAAAACAAAGTCAATATCAATTTATTTTGCTATTTTCTTACGATTTTCTACCCATGCGAAGCCGGGTCGGGCCAGCTATTAATTTAAAAAAGTTTTGGAAAAAAATATTGAGGGCCACTTTGAGGGCCATTTCCTTAAAGTGCGGGCCACAATCCGTGAGAGAAATTTTTTTTTAAAGTTGTAGGTAGGTAGGCCGCTAATAGTTTGGCAAACAATGTTTACATTAGCTTTGTTCGTGTATACTGTTCAAAACTACGAAATTCTACACAATTTATTTTTTTTATATGAACATTGAATTATTTTTGCTGAAAATTTGTAGAAATTAATTATTTTTTAAAGAAAATATGTTGTCTAATTTAGATAGCAACATCTGAGCGCTCAAAGATTTTTTTAAGGGGGCCAAAAAATCTCACATAAGAGCTGAGATTTTTTTCGGAGATTTCGACTATAAAAATGTTTGTATTGTTCAAACAATTAAACCTTTATTCAGAAATTTTAACCCACCAATTTTAGCGGATTAACTGGTAAAGCCAATAAAGGCTAGTTGTACAAACGTGGTTCAATATTTAACTCATGGTTCACGATTTTTAGTTCGGCGGATTAACTGACTAGCACAAACATGCTTGAACCAGTGTTGAACCTCAGATAATGCATTTAAATCGATGGGTTTAAACTTTAAATTTTAAAGTCTAATCTAAACCACGGTTTTTGTACACATGGATCTTGGTCAGAAGGGCTGTTCGTTTTACAGCCACATTGTAATTAATATCAAAGCAGTAAATAAATATAAAACGAAAATGGAATAAAATACAATACAAATTTAAAAAAATTGAAATTGAAATAAATTACGAAGTGCGGGCCATTTCTTAGTGGCCCGGGGCCAAGGGCCAAATGGCCCGTTCGGGCACATTATGGCAACGCTGGTATATGCCCATTTATTGGTTACTGAAGAGAAAAATTAATTAGGAGATATAAAAATATTGTTAACCTAAGGATTTTCAGATTTTTTCGGGCCAATATTTCATTGCTGAAGTTAGCTCTTAGTTAAACCAGAGTTATAATTAATCTTGCAAATAAACTGAACCGATTTAACTTACAAGCAGTTTTTCAGTGTAGAATTAACAATTAACTTAAATTTTCATTTATCAAAACTATAGTGAAATCGATGTGCGACACTATGGAAATCGACATTATTCCTATCTACATCAAGATGGCGCCACTAAGCAAATTGTCTTTTCTATAGTGTCGTCGGCGTCTTCGTCACTCGATTTCAATAAATTTTTGACAGAAATATTTATTCAATTCATCCAAAGTTAATTCACTAAGGGCTAGTTGTACAAACGTGGTTCAATATTTAACCCGCGGTTCAGGAAATTAAATTCACCGATCTCGGCGGATTAGCTAACTGGAGGTTCAAGGTTCAAGTATATGTGATAATAGCTAAGTACATGCCTGAACCTGAACTATCGCTAAACCTAAGTTAATCCGCCGAAATCGGTGAATTAAAAATCCTGAACCACTGATCAACATTGAACCCACGATTGAACAAATGGCACTAAATTTGTTGAGTTAACTCGGAATCAAAATTAGCTGAAAAATACGTTTAAGGCTGAAAGAAGATGTTACTTCTCCCATTAGCATCAATCGTGTCTGCTGATGATGATGATATTGATTCAAAATAGCTTTTAACGGCCTTTAGTCCATACAAATTGGATGACAAGGTCTATTGAAATGTATTCAGGGACATTTTTTTATATTGAGTAACATTCAAGTGTTATCAATAAGGTTCCGTGTTTTTTATAATTATGTTTCAGGACAGGCGAATCAAGGATGATGTCTTAAATCAAACAAATCGGCAAAGTGTCAAAATGACAAAGCTGCAAAGTGAAAGAGCATCAAAGCGACTAAGTAAAAAAACGGCAGCGGCAAATTGATAAAGCGTAAATAAATAAAGCAAAATTTCGACAAGGACGAAAAGTGACAAAGCTATGCAAAGCGACAAAGTAGCAAGGCGACAAAGTAGCAAAACAACAAAGCGTCAAAGCAACAAAGTACCTAACAAAACGGCAGTGGCAAATTAATAAAATGGCAAATGGATAAAACAATAAGTCGAAAAAGCTGCAAAGTGGCAAATCGAAAAAGCGACAAGGCGGTTTTTGGCCTGCATCGTAGTTTCAAAGATTCGTATCTTCCTCTTTGGGTATTTTTTTCCACTAATGCCACTTTTACTTAACATGAAGTATTGAATTCGTGTAACAAAAATTTAAGGTTGTATTGTTATCAAAATTAAAAAATTTAGAAAATAATTTTTCTTAAAACAAAAAAAATCAAACAACATTAAATTATTTTTTTTAGTATAGGTAAGGTACCTGAGACAAATTTAACACTAAAGATATCATTACATTATTAGGTGCGTTTTATTGGAAATTTATAGCTAGCAAAGCAATACCTACAAGTTCAAGTTATATCCACTTTTATATATGCAGTCTTTATTTCCGTGGCTGTGTTCACACCTTTTTGTCATTAAAAAACAATTTAGGTTCAAAACAACACTCTTTGTCCACCTTTATATTTACTAATTTACTGGTTAATTTATCGGCACTTTTAATTTTTGTTATTGTTCAGCAATGGAATTTTTACTGCGCTAGCTATAAAATAACTAATAAAACACACCTATTGATCCATTTATGTTTCTTCATCTTTGATATCTAGTTACACTATAGTTCTTAACTACAAGATCAAGCTCGTGCGATCCAGCCGTGCATATGTTTAATTTTGTTCTCTTTTTTTTAAAGTTATTTTGTTACCATAACCCAAAAGTTATCAGAAACTATTTTCCCTTTATCCACTTAATGAATTCCATATTTCTGATGTATGTATGTATGAATGTACATTGTATATACTTCAACGGTATATCGATCTATTTGATTGGAATTAAGGAACGAGTACGATAACTCAGGCGCCAAAAATTGATAATGTAGAGGGGTCAAAAACAAGCATTTTTTACTATGTGAGGAGGGGGTCTATTGCACCCCGTTTAAAATGTAGGGGCAATTTTTTTTCAGAAAAATTTAAACAAAAATCGGTCAAGTCAGATTAAACCTTTTTTTTATAACTTTTTGCCCACCATTTTCTGCTGAAGCTGAACCCATGCTGAACATTATTCGGAATACATTTCGTTGTAATTAGTAGCGAATACATTTTGATGTCCTGCAATGATGTAAATGGTATGTTCTTTCGCACCCGATACGATACGATACCGCATCCATACTTAGTATGTTTCTTTGCCAGCAGCGTGAAGATGAAGAAAAGTTTTGCGTATTCTTCCCTTCTATTCGTCGCCATAATTAATTAAAATAAAGTCGGAAAGGTTCTCTGTTGTTTGATTTTTGTATTGCTCTAAAAGGCAAGTATTGGATTTGTGCGTAAAAAGAAAAAGATTGAGATTTATTTTCTATTAAAATGGGTAAAAACTTTTGCCGCCAACAATTCATCGGGTATCTTCGGTTTTAAGTGCGAGTGTCTTTTACAAGGTGATGTGAAAAAAGGCACAACGAAATAAAACCAAATCTAAAATTTGACTTTTTACTTGCGATATATGTAGGTGCTATAGGGCAAAAAATTGAACTCGAAATAACAATCAAACCTGACATTACGGATAGAGAATACGAAAAAAGTGGGTCCCGCATCAATACCGTCTGTCTGTCTGTATGTACCTCTGCCTATAGCCTTAACCTCTGAAGCGGTTTTCTTCAAACTTGGAGCATAAGATTTTTGGGAGATTCCCTAGAGGGGAAATCGAGTTTTTTTAGCTCAAAAAATAACGGTACTTGCCATACAACCATTTCGAAAAAAGTTTAAAAGTGAGGTACAGCAAGAAATATGAATCAAACGAAAAACATAAATGTTAAAAAAGAGCCTTATTTATCTCAAAAACGAAACGATTTTTTTTAAATTTTTGTGTGTACTAGTGGTATGGTCTACATTTTGGTGAAAGAAAAAAATACCAAAAACTGTTATCAAGGGTACCTGCCAAAGAACAGATTTTTTTATTTTGGATTTTTCTACTTAACCGATCAACCGATTTTGATCAAAATTTTTACTTTGGAGGTTCTATCAAATAAAAATAATACTGCATACATATTCTTTCCAAAAAAAATATTTTTTGGGTTTAAAAAAAAAGTTGAATTTTTTTTTTTTTGGAAAAATCATTTTTTTTAAAACGTGTTGATGAATTTTTTTTGAAATTATGGTTTTTAATTGTATATTATTATGTTCTTAAAAATGGCGCACCAATTTTTTTACCAAAAAATTTCAAAAAAAATTATATACAGGGTGATCGGTATAAGATGCACCAAACTGCTTTAGCGAGTAGGTTGAGTTAAGACAAGTAAAAAATCGTATGGGACGGGGGGTCTATTTCCCCCCGTTTAGGCAGGAGGGGCAGTTTTCTAAAAAAAAACGTGCTATACCTTTTTGGAAAGCCACAAATCTCTTCTTTAATTTTCATTTTAAATTAAGTTGTGTTAGTGAATAGTTTTTAAAAAAATTAATTTCCAAACTCGAAATTTTGAAAAAAAAAAAGGAAAAAAAAAGTTTCAAACTAGTTTTTTTTCAAAATTTTATGTAGTTAAATACAATTTTTGTTTTCAAAATTTAATGCTCTTATTAATTTTCAATAGAAAACTGAAAACTGTATGCTAAAATGTCTTTTAGTTTTTGAGAAAATTTAAAATGATGATAAATCTACTTTACTACTTAATTTGTAGAAATAGGATCTTTTGAACAACAAAACAACTTCTGATGGAAGTCGAATTTAAAGAAAACTTACTTTTATTATTTTTAATTTTCTTAAAAACTAGACTACATTTGGACATTGAATTTTAAAAATAAAAATACTACTAAATAACGTAAAATTTTGAACAAAGTTAGTTTGAACACAATTTTAAAATTTTTTTTTTTTTCAAAAATTTAAGTTTGAAAATACATTTTTAAAAACTGTTCACTAAAGGAACTTAATTTATAAACAAGATAAAAGCACATATCTCTGGCTTAACAGAAACGTATAGCACGTCGTTTTAACCGTTTTTTAATAGTTTTTTTTCTGTATTTAGTCAATTATTTTAGAAAATTGCTCCTCCTGTTATTTTCAATTTTCTCAAAAACTAAAAGACATTTTAGCATCAGGTTTCCTGTTTTTGACTATAAGATAATAAAAGCATTGAATTTTGAAAACAAAAATTTAACTTAATAACACAAAATTATGAAAAAAATTAATTTGAAACTTTTTTTTTTATTTTTTTTTTTAAATTTCGAGTTTGGAAATTAATTTTTTCAAAAACTATTCACTAACACAACTTAATTTAAAATGAAAATCAAAGAAGAGATTTCTGACTTTTCAAAAGGTATAGCATGACATTTTAAATTGTACCGTTGTTTTTATATATTAAGTCAATTTTTTTTAGAAAATTGCCCCTCCTGCCTAAACGGGGGGAAATAGACCCTCCCTCTTATACGATTTTTAACTTGTCTTAACCCAACCTACTCGCTCCATTAGTTTGGTGCATCTTATACCGATCACCCTGTACACAAAATTATTTTTTAAGAAAAGCGCTCTAACGCTTTTTAAAATTTTGTCTGCATAAATTCACATTTTTTCAGAATGGAGATGGCGTTCTTCATTCTGAGAGTAAAACATTTTAAGTACTTGTCTTATCAATTTAGAGAACGTGTTTCATGCTTTACTATTTTCCATATTCAATATAATATTTGTTATAATAATTTATTAATTCTGTGTTTTATATTACGATCAATCTTTGAAATTCGAAGAAACTTTTACTACAACAGCAAGTTAGTGTAACCCAGTCGTGCATTTGATTTGCTTTGAAAATAAAAAAAAATCCAATTGACTTTATTTTTCTTTGAAAAGTGAAATAAGGCCAAATTTAATTACGAAATAAAACCAAATTTTAATATCTGATATCATCACCTTATGTTTAATATAATAATTAACAGATATTATCTTAAGTAAATAAATGAAGTAGCCCGTGGCGTATAATGGCAAGTGCGTTGGACTGTCACGCCAGAAGTCTGGGTTCGATTCCCAGCCTCTGTCACCTAAACACTAAAAATGTTTTTCAAATCCTCCTGTCATAGAAAAGTGCCGCTCTACTTAGCCGTTTGGACTCGGCAATAAACTGTAGGTCCCCTCCATTCCTGCAAACACGCACACAGGAGTGGTTGAGAGTTGTAAGTCACAAGGCTCCAATTCTTCATGAGCTGTTGTGCCACCAAATTTATTTATTTACAAAGAAATGTTCAAATTCTAAAAATTACTGGTAAAAGTTATAATTTTTCAGAAATCACAGAAAAAAGGACAAATTTTTTTTATTTTCCTAATTAATTTCCTCAAATGCCAAACTTTGACACTGTCAGACTTTAACACTTTCACGATATTGAAATATTTACCTGTCTCGATAATCACAGCCAACAATTTTATTAAAAAAAAAAAAAAACACACACTTTCAGAGCAAGTTCGAACGACCCAGTTGTAGTACTAATTTTTCTTCTGAGTACATACTATAGCTGCCAAGTTAAACATCCATCTTATGCAAAATCTGGTCGAAAGTGTGTTTGTATCTGAATCCAGAGAGAAGCTCGACAGAAGCTGTTTTATGTTTGATATGCAATCGAGATGTGTTTGGTATAGCCTGGACACGAAGAATCGCCTGTTGTGACACAACAGAGAAATAAAAATAATTTAATGAGTCAAAAAATGTTTATTTTTTGTCTTTGAAAGTTACCTAACTTCGACTTCGTAACATCAGTGAGCTGCTGGCCCGGGGAGAAATCTTTGCCGCAATCCTTTGAGCTCTATACAAGTACCCCTGGGTAGAATTCTACGCTCGCGGACACTGCACTGTGTAACTGTGGTAATTTATGTTTTATTACTTCTTACTTAGATTAATTATTATTATTGCAGGGATTGTTTTTGCCATTCAGTTTCTGCGATTTAGCATAGTAATTATCAGATTCAAAGGCAATCGTTCAATAATTTTGTCAGTATAATGTCCGAACCGGGCAGGTTGTTTTAAAAATTAAATGCAGCACAGCATGCGAAGTAGGAAGATAGGGTTAAACATGTTCAATTAAAATTTTCTCAACTTGTGATAACTTTTACGAAATGATGGTTTATGTATAAAAGTCCCTTAATAAGAGGTTCAATTATAGAAATTAAAAGTTTATGATTTCTAAACATGATGAAAATTAACAAAGTTTTATGATATGTTAAAGAGGTAGGTATACAAGCATTTTATTAGAATGTATCATGTTTATCGGGTTTTTTTTCTTTTTGTTAATACAAACAGCTTGTTGAAACAGAGATTAAGAAGATTGTTTAGCTTTCAAGACATCTTTAAGAAGTATGTGAGAGAAGATCTTTTAAAGGGCCTCAGAATGAAGCAGCTGCCATCCTACTGGATCCCGAGCACGTTGCTTCCACTAATTTTTGATCTGTTAACTGTTAGTTCTCGAACTTGGGGCCTGGAATTCGTGCCTGGAGAATTGTTTACCATTTGCTCACTCTTTCCTAGCCTTTAGCCATTGTATTTGGTCGTATTTTAAATTTTTGAAATACATCCAGATCTTTGCACAGCACAGGTTGCGTCTTCTTCACTCCACCATTCGCTCTGCAAGCATTCAGGACCAAATATCGGTCGAATAATTTTTCTTTCGTAGAACGTAAAGAAACGGAAAATCGCAAGAGATAGCCAGGACTTTTGCAGACCACTTCTCTCTTAAACTCTCAGCCAGCCCCCCACAAGCATCATCTGTAGAGGACTAGTAGAAACACTGCCAAAATGCCATCAGAAGTGCCACTACTGAAGTGTTGGGTTTCATAAGGCCACCACAAAGAAACCCCTGGTTCGATGAAGAATGCAGTCTGGCGCATGTTGCAGAGAATAAGTCCTACCAAGCAATGCTGCAGACTAGAACCAGAGCTGCTGAGAGAGCAGCCCGGGAGCTCTACGGGCAAAAACGAATGGAGGAACGCCGACTTTTCAGGAGGAAGAAGAAAGAGCATGCGAAGCGGGCGGTCGAGTCTATTGAGGACTGTAGCGGTAGGGAGGATGTTCGAAAGTTCTACGGAAGGGTGAGGCAAACTACCGAGGGTTACAAAGCTAGAACAAAGGCCTGCCGAGATGAGAGTGGGAGAGTAGACACGCAGTCGGTGCTGAGGATCTGAAAACAACACTTTTTTAGACTGCTAAACGGCGAAGATGGCCAAAATTCCGTTGTAGGACAGAACACTCCATTCAACCTGGACGATGATGCTCAAAATTTCCGTCCACCCGACCTAAATGAAGTGCGGTTAGCGATAGTCAAGCTTGAAACGTGCAAGGCTGCTGGTGCGGATGGCCTGCAAGCCGAGCTATTCAAAGCAGGGGGAGATGACTTGGTAGGGAGTATACACCAACTTATCTCCAAAATTTGGTCGGAGGAAAGTATGCCCGATGAATGGAACCTCGGTATAGTGTGCCCTATCCACAAGAAAGGAGATGCTCTGACCTGTTCCAACTACAGAGGTATAAGTCTCCTCAACGTCGCATATAAAATCCTGCCATCTGTACTGTGTGATCGCTTAAAACCGTTTGTCAACGATCTGATCGGCCCCTATCAGTGTGGTTTTAGGCCCGGCAAATCAACCGTCGACTAAATGTTCACACTCCGACAGATTTTGGAAAAAACCCAGGAGTTTCAAATCGATACACACCACCTCTTTATCGATTTTAAAGTCGCATATGATAGCGTAGACAGAGACGAGCTATTCAGAGCCATGGCGCATCTCGACATCCCTGCTAAACTCGTCCGCTTGTGCAGGATGACGATGGAGAAATCTCGCTGCTCCGTCAAAGTCGGCAAGAACACCACCGAACCCTTTGATGTCGAGAAAGGTTTGAGGCAAGGCTACGCGTTATCATGTAACCTGTTTAACATCGTTCTTGAAGCAATTGTACGCAACTCGCATGTCAACAGCAGAGGTACAATTTCTCAAAAGTCTGTTCAACTACTTGCTTATGCAGATGATATATTGACATCATTGGGAGAACGAAGTGAGCTGTTACCGGCGCGTTTGCAAGTATTGAATCTCAACATCGTCGGCTCGGGCAAAACGTCACGATGGATAGATACAACTTCGAAGTCGTCAAGGACTTTGTCTACCTGGGCTCAACTATAACATCGCAAAATGACATCAGCGCAGAGATCAAACGAAGAATTACTCTTGCCAATCGCTGTTTCTTCGGGCTAAGAAGGCATTTGAGTAATAAAGCCATCTCTCAGAGAACCAAGGAGACCTTATATAAGACCCTCATCATCTCGGTCCTGCTATATGGGGCAGAAGTATGTACCCTGACAAAAACGGATGAGAATCTGCTTGGGTGCTTTGAAAGGAAAATTCTTCAGGAGGAGAAGATTTAACAACGGAGGAGAAGATTCAAAACGAGCTTTACAGGCCTTACAGCGACGTCGACCTGGTCAAAAAGCTGAAAATACAGCGGCTGAGATGGCTGGGACACGTGGAGCGTATGGACACCAACGCACCAGCCCGACAAATCTTCGAATCTAGTAATCTACCCCTGACGGTCTGCGCAGCAGAGGAAGACCCGACCTTAGGTGGCGCACACAAGTGGAAAACGACCTCAACCACCTTGGAGTACGTATAACTGGAGGCAGCTAGCTAGGGACCGAGCTGGCTGGAGGGGCTTGTTGGTTGAGGCTGTAGTCCATCCTGGGCTGTGAGCGTCATCTAAAGTAAGTAAGGAAGAAAGGATACATCATTCTTTATCGTCCAATACTCGACGTACGCTATAGAACAAGACAGGCAGAATGTGAAGTTTGCACCTTATGTCAAAAGCGTACGTCGTAGCGTAGTCGTAAGAAGCTTCGAACCCATTTGTGTTACCAAACCGAACAGAACCAAACCAGAACATTCCTCTCTTATATGATAATTCTTTGCCGGATCCCTACTTAGGTGTCCATTCATAGAGTAAATGTTTACTCCGAAATAAATAAATTCCTTACCCTAAATTTGCTGCTCCTTTTTCCTAGGTGTGTGAATTTAACCAAATTCCCTTGGAAAAATAAAATTTGCAGCCATCGACTAAAATTATGCGTCTTTGAAATGTACGACTATCATCTAATTGATGAGCCCAACTGTTGTGCCTGGGCAAAAAGCATTGAGCTAAACTTAGCAAAAAACTTCCATCTGTTTCATTTTCCCTGATATTAATTTAAATTTTTAGTAGATGTTCCGGATTTCAGGCATAAATTTAACTGTCCCGCCGAGGCAGCTTTTTTACCGGGTTTCGACTAAAAGTCACAGAAAAATATATATTTACAAAAGAATAACTTTGTTGTGATCTAAATTCAACCTTCAGTAGAACGTTATTCTTGACAGCTGTCGTTTCAAATTGGAAAAATATTTTCATTCGTTTACTTCCCAAAACTGCCAACGTCTTCAACTAACTTAAAACAGAAAACAATTATTAAAAAAACAACGGTATCCGTTTTTGTGCATTTCTGTATGTGCATTTTCTTGCACTTCTTTCCATATTAGGCTCATTTTTTGGAAAGTGGCTTACACGTAGATCACAGCCATCTCCTAAATATTGGCCTCGATAAATTTCCACACAGACATAAGCAGCCGACCTCTGATATTTGTGAATAGCTCTTCCAGAACCGATCCGATACTTAAAGGTCGGCTCTCATAACCTCAGCGATTATTGCGCCGAGCCACCCTTAAACCACTCTTTTACGACTTTTACAAACAACAACCTCTATGGACATAAGATTTATGCTTAAATGTTAACAGTCACGTTTGAAAGCTTGAATTTTAAACTCTAAATTAAAGGTAAAAACATAAAACTCTATTGGATAGTTTTCATGCTATCCGATGAAGCAAGATGGTGAATCCATTTTTTTGCCCGCAATATTGTACATGTCTCAGGGATTCATTTCTTTGCTTCATGCATGAAATAATTCTCCACAGAACCTTTCAGTACATAATGAATATTTTCTATGACAGTATCACATTTCATTTATGCAAATTAAACAACAAAGGGCGACAGACGACTCTCTGATTACCTGCATAGCAAACTGTACGGCGGCGTCGCGTCGTCATGACTGAATGAACACAATTTGTCTCAAATGAGTATTATTCATCAATCCATTCAATCAATCGTCCACTTCTATCCCGCATCAAATCAACTTGCAAACAAGATCATGAATAAATCCTCGTCACATCTTGACACCACTTCACATTTTTTTATCTATCTTCTCCCCATTCAACCAAAAATGGAAGTTTAATGACATAATTTTCCATCATCATTCACCAGAGACAATCACTTCAATTGAAGCTCACCAATTCCAATGCAATCGATCGCGATCGTTGTATACAATTCGTCATTTTGTTTACTTAGTGGTTCTTGTTGTTGTTATTTTATTATTATTGTTGGCTTCTTTCACGATCCTTCTACACTGATCGTATGAAAGCATTCAGCGGGCGGCGTATTTGTTTTGCGCGCCAATCCCCATTCGATTGGAAAAATGTCACTTTGACAAGTGTAACCATCAGCGACCACCGTGCAATCCATTGGAATGATTGTGCGCTGCTGCATCAGGTGGGTAAACATGAAGTGAGTTACATACATATGATTATGTAACGACGAGATGATGATGAGGAGACAATTGTCTGGTTGTGAATGATTAGTTTCTTGGGTACCTACCTAGTTATTGTGGGTTTTTGGGATGGGTGCGGAAAGACCTAATATAAGTCTTATGAATAAAACATTAACAATTGTGTGTGACAGTTGATTTAAGATTTACCTATTTTAATGATGGTTCCGGTGAATAAATAAAACTTTTGTTTGATAAATATTTGACAGTTAATTGTTTATATGGGAGAATATGAAAATAATCGGAGCTTGACGGTTTTATATTCTCACGCTTTGGTTTTTTTTTATGCTCAAAAGGGGGATTCCAGGAAATGTAATTCAGGAGGTAGATCTCAAAATATTTGATTGCTAATTACTCTAATATCTATGTCATACGCATTTGATTTTACAACAAAATGTCTAACTAATAGCTCACAGATAATATCTACAAAATAAGGAATTAATGGCTAATATACTACAAATGTTGAGTTGCATCTGTGGCACAGAATATCATAGCTAAATTATGAAAGGTTACTATATCGATGAAGGTTACTACTGATAAAGGGGTTGGCACAGGGGTGTACTCCGACAGACTTTATTTAAGTCTCTCCTTTCGTCTTCCTGACCAT
Organism: Epistrophella euchroma; assembly: GCA_947049315.1. Classification (NCBI taxonomy): domain Eukaryota; kingdom Metazoa; phylum Arthropoda; class Insecta; order Diptera; family Syrphidae; genus Epistrophella; species Epistrophella euchroma. The sequence continues at coordinate 125,384,632 of OX346246.1, forward strand.
TGTAGAGATTGGATTCCAAATAATGCACGTCGGGCTTTACTTATTCTGATGTTAAAACCTGAGAAAGTAGAGCGAAGACCGACGGAACGGTTCTGGGGGCACGGTAGTGCCCCCTGCCAAGACGAGCAAAACGAGCGGCGGGCACTACCTATATTTTCTCGTAACGCTTCGTCGGATTTTCAGGCCCTCATAACTTCGATCTGGATAGAGCTAGAGAGCTCAAATTTTCAGGATTAGGTGTAGTCCGCGGGCTTACAAAATACACCAAATTTCATATTTCTAGCTTTTATACTTTGGGTGTAATTCATACCCAAATACGTCGATTTTGTCACTGACCACTCACTCATCAAAACCTAAAGGGTACTTTCCGAAGTCCTAGAAAGCTGAAATTTGGAATGTAGGCTAGGATTTGCACACAAACAACAAAAAAATTAAGAAATCTATAACTTTCACCCTCCAACACCCCAAAAATGGGGGTTCATAATAAAACATCTAAGACAACAACAATTTTCACAATGCACACAAAACAATGCCACACAAAGAAATGCATATAACCCGCCTATACTTGACGTAAGGGTTGTTTTTTTTTTATTTTGTACTCACAAACATGAAAAAAACAACGCACAATGGCACAATATGTCTTTGCTTGAAATAAGGGTTGTTTATGTATTGTATGATCTTCACCACAATTGGTGGAAAAATTGTCGTGCCGGTATCGCTATGACGTATCCTTGGAATTTTATGTTATATATATGTATGCATATGTATTTATATTCAGGGGTGTGCGATAGGGAAAAATTATGAACTTTCAACTCTCTTCGGTCAAAAAAAAATTATAAGAGATTTTTTATTGACGGCTCATTTTTTTAAGGTTAACCCTAATTATTGCGAAGTTAAAAATATACGGGTTACTTTTAGTACTATATATTATATTGCTTGATAATTATGTATAGGTAAAAAGCTATATGATTTTCAAGTACATTACTGGTGTTTTGCTAAGAGACTTAGCTCAATATAAAGGTTAGGTTAGGTAGGTTGTAGGTAGTTATTTAATTCCTAGGTTATACATATGCCTATTGCTACAATATAAACTGTGAAGTAGTTTTACTGGAAGCAGGGTTTCACAGTGAAGTATTTATAAGGGAGGTTCAAGTAAGTATTTTTCTTACGGATAATAGGTGATCCTACAAAAAGAAATGAAATCCCACTAAAAACATTTCATGTAAAAAAAGGTCGCCAAGACTCACATGCACATAACGCTTTCGCTGTGAAAAAGTTATGAGATCTCATGAAGAGCCAAGCCCATAACTCTACAAGGCCTAACTCCACAAGACCTAACTCTAACCAACCCTACATCGTGGTCAAAAAGTATGGCTTGGCCGTTTCATAAAACTTTTGCATACCAAAAATCTAGTGAAGTTTCTGTGTTTCGGTCGCGAAACGGCCAAGCCATACTTTTTGACCACGATGTAGGGTTGGTTAGAGTTAGGTCTTGTGGAGTTAGGCCTTGTAGAGTTATGGGCTTGGCTCTTCATGAGATCTCATAACTTTTTCACAGCGAAAGCGTTATGTGCATGTGAGTCTTGGCGACCTTTTTTTACATGAAATGTTTTTAGTGGGATAATATTTTACTGGGAACAAAAAGAACGCGGCGGTCAAATTTTGTTTGTAAATTTGCACAAAGACCGCGCCGGACCGCGCTCTGTTTGCTCCAGGCCTTTAACATCCAGGTCTATTCCACCATCGATTGCTACACTACTACCCATATAATTATGGGCTATCGGTTTTTTCAGGTGGATTTACTGGAAATTAGGGAAGCATGCAAATTACTCAAACAAGACCCTAACCAAAACTATAATACTGCCATCCTGACAGACCGCCAGGCAGCCATCAGTTAAACCAGTTGTCTCGCCTTTATCATCTTCTAAATTAGTTAGGTAATGCCAGGATGAGATTTCCAGCATAAATGTTAACCCCAAGGTCACTCTAATCTGGGTTCCATGTCACAGTGGAAACGAGCGAGTAGACGAACTGGCCAGGCGAGGATCAGCCCTTCATAATTCACTTGGCGGCGCGGCGGAGTCAGCATTCATCTTGTAGTTATGAAGAGCAATATTTCCCAGTTTTCCCCACAGTCTAAGAAACTGCGTCATACCTAGAAAGATTAAGCCAACTTATAATAAAATTCGAACAACCGACTCGATAGACAGGCCCAGGCGAGATATATAGCCAGGGTCGTTGCAACTTTCTTCCGTCACTCGCCAATCTTAAAAATCATAATAAATTGATCGAGCAAAAACCGAGCGCAGCCAACTTGTTCATGTGTTTTCATAATTAAATCGGAGAGCTCTGATCATAATCTGTTCAAAACTATTCTCAGTTCGCTCAGGCTTTGCTCAGAGTTAAAAATACAAACGTCTTTCTCATTTTTTTTAATATAGTAAAACCTACTTTAATTTAGCAGGTTATGCAAAGCCTTCAATTCTTGAGGCCTTGCAATTTGTATCAAAACAAATCTTCCTGAAAAACGTTTTAAATTTTTTTAATTCACTTTATACCAATGACACCTTGAAATGTTCGAATTGATAAAAATAACACCAAATACTGTCGCCTATTCCCAGGTAAAGTGGACATGTTTATGACTTATGCCTATTCCGTTCCATATTTATCTCTTTACGAAGAGAAATAAAAAAACAAAAAAAAAAACAACATTGTTGTAGTACATTCAAGTGTCACTGTCCAGTGTCTGTTTAGTTGGTATGTCAAACAATACTAACACCAATAAACGCCAAGCCTTGCTATGGCATAAAAATACCACAAAGTGTCTCAAAAAACTCACACGACGACATCGATGTACCTCAGCTCCTGATAAAGCATTCTTACTTCAACCGTCACCGTCTCCGTCGTTTCCCTGGTGCAACCCTTGTATAAAGTTGGATAGTGTGCGCCCAACCCAACCCAAAGTGCATTCATAAATCGTCCTCTCGTAGGAACTCTACGTCGCGTCGCATCGGTCGGTCGTGCGTCGTCGTGACAATTGAAAATCTCTCGGTAGTTGGATGCTGGTTGGTGGTGATGCTGTTGCCAATGCATGTTCTGTTCATGTTCATCTGCTGCTAGTTCTACAAGATGTTTCCTGTCCGACTTGGGCACAAATCGAATTGTCCCCAATATCCGGCCCTCCACTTACTGATTACAACATCCAAGCGTGTGTTGCTGGAGAAATAAAACAAACAAAACAAACAAAATAAAAAACCCTCGAAGGAGCATAGTTCTCTCCAAAACGCTGCTCCACATGGTATAAGAGTGTCACAAGTCGAGCGCGTGGATAAATTAAAATCTCATATAGACGCGCCACAACGCCAACCAATAAATTGCGATTGCACGCGGCAGCGTGTTGCCATGTGACACGACGGACAGCCGGGGTCGGCTCTTCGTCCAACTTCAACTCCGCATTCTCCATCTCAAGCCAGGCCGCAGGACCCAGGAGAAAGAGTACGAGTGCGAGTGCGCGCGCGACCAGCAAACAAGATTGTTAAATGCAAAATACTTGTGCGATGATAAATTTATTATTTTCCGATACAGATACATGGAGGGCACCTCAGATAGATATTTTCAATATGGTTTGTGCTGGCCCCAGGCCGAAGATGGCCCCCCGAGACACCATGTTCTGCGATTCCAGGCCAATTGTGGCGATAGCCTGTCACATTGTCTGCCGAATCGCACAACAAAGGCGCTCGCCCCAGAAGAAACACACCGATGTCGCTGGTGTCGTTCTTGACACGTCCCATAATCTTGGCGAGGAGAGTGCCAGCGAGGCATCCCAAACACAACAACAACAGAAAACAATCTTTCTATAGAGAGCCATACTATCTTTCCTGATGGTGTTGGTTCTTAAAGAGGTGTAAAACGAATTTATTGATTCGAGAGTAATGGCGGGAAAAACGGAATTTATTAGACCCGATGCGATAAATAACAATTTGTGGCGAAGTTGGGAATTGTAAGTTTCCCTATAAATTTGACCAGGTTTTGCCAAAGCCAGAAATTTTCTCCACGACACGAGACAAGACGCGACGGACGCACAGCCGGGCGCAGCGATCGGGCCTTAAATCAGAAATAATATTGCAAGCTTAGCAATGATTACGTGTGCTTTAAGGCTTTGCCCATAAATTAACTATTGCCACTGCTTCTTGCGAGGAAGACACCTTTTGATTGTGCCCACAAGCAAAAAAAAACAAAATACATTAAAACCCAGGGCAGCTTAGAGACAGACAAAATATATGATTTGATTTGTCCGTCTGCTTTGCTTGTGGTGAATGTAATCACCGGATTATTGACAATAATCCGGACGGAAACCATTTTAATTTGCAGCAAGTTGGAGCAGTTTCTTTTTATATTGCAGTTATACATATTAATAGTTATAAGAGCAAAGATAAGTGTCCACAAAACGAAGTACGTGCACGCTTATCATGTGGTGATGATGGTCCCGTGAAAATTTCTGACGACTCATAAATTCTGACGATTGTACCCGCTGTAGGGGGAGACGTCAAAAAGAAGTTTCCGCTAAATTTTGCCAGGAAAAATAATTTTCGAAACATTTTGACAGAGGTCAATAATTTTGCACGATAAACAAGATCAACTATTTGTATATTGATTATTTTACGAAAATAAAAAAAAAAATAGACATAAATGGATGGTGATGGAATATTTAGAGGAATATAAAATGTTTATTTTACGAGATTTCAATTTCAAAATCGATTCGAATATTTGTTATTTGACATAAACTTTTTATTTCTCCACAATCAAAATTTTGCGCGGCTTTTCCATCGTTTTTGTAGAGATTAGGCGCCAGTTACAGCTGTCATTGAAGTTCATCATTGAGAATTTTTAATTTAAGATTTAGGGCACTTAAAAAGCAAAATCAGTAATTATGTTGATGCCAATGTTAAGCTGACGACTCAATAATTATTTATTTCGAAAAATAAATTTCTTTTGGGTCAAACATAGCGGGTATAAACGTCACAATTTTGCGCGGGAACTGCGTACTGCCTGGAAAAAAACTGAGGACAAAATTTATCCTGGGAAAAATTTTGTATGAAATGAAAATTTTTTTTCGATCTGCGTACTACGGCTTAAAGGGAAAAAGGAAAAATCAATCCAGTCAAGTAAAAATTTTCACGTTAAAAAGCGAGAAAAGGGATAAGGGAATCGACATGCCAAAAGTCTGGTAACGCTACCAACAACTGAGATTATAATGGCCGAGTTATTAAGAGCGAATGGATACCAGAGCTCCGGACCGAAGAGTCTTTAAATCGAACCCTGAGGGACGGTGCAGAGGAAGACCAGTGACTCGGGTAGCGAGCGTATGCAAGTGGAACAGGACCTCCACCATCTTGGTGTTCGCAAGTAGAGACAGCTTCTTATAGGAACCGAGCTGGCTGGAAGAAGCCCTGATGCGCTACGGACTGTAGCAACATCTTAAATAAGCAAGTTTGTTTTTACTGCGTTAAAAGAATAGAGACGGAGCCGGAACTGGAGCCGCAGCTATCAAAATATTGAATACCCACAAATTCAATGTTGCGAACACAACAGAACGTAGCCGCAGACGGAACAGTTCACCATTTTTTTACTTTTCACGTGAAGCACTTTTGACGTTTCAAATTGTATGAAGAAAAAAAACTACTTTTTGCGTCGGGAAAAAAATTATTAATTAAAAGGAAAAATATTGGAAACAAAAAATGTGCATTTTGAGCTCGTACACAAGAATATTGTTTTGTTTTTCTTTAAAATACTTTTAAAGCTGTACAGCTGCATTAGCTGCATTGTGGGAACGTAAAAAAAATAACGTACGATACTTTCTGACAGCTCTTCCAGTTCCGTCTGCAGCTCCAGTTGCAGCATTCTATTCTGTTCAGGCAGTTAGGTGTAATATGCTGAGAATCGGTCCCCAAGAAACTTCCTCTGGCAGCGTGCGTAGATAACAATCCAACGATCTAACACACTAAAAATCCAAAACTATGCTAATCAAAAGAGTAGAACTCATATGTACTTCTGCAGGATTTTATTTGACTGGTTTTCATTTCGCAATAATTTTGCATTTTTGTCTGGTTCTCGAATTTCCATCCAACCCCGTGCTGGGGGATCGAGAGAAAAATACCATTATCTGGGAATTTTTATCTCTAAAGGGACAAGGGAACAACCGACCCATTTTGTGGGAGTTATTTGATTTTTGAAATTTTACCCGGAAAAGAGAACATCAATAAAGTTATAATCATTTTTTTTAGATTGATTCGAAAAAATTCAAAATAAAGTTCATAGAGATATCAGAATTATTTCTAAGAAAATTACACAGTAGGTACAAATCCCTATAGTGAATATTGTAGCAACGGCTAGACATACCTATATCTTTATAGTGTTTGGAAGAAACATGATTATGCGCTTGGACCGAATTGCTTCAAATTTGGTACTTGTATGCACTTAATATTATACAGGGTGTCACCTAGTCCGTGTAATATATTTTGGGGGGATGATTCCTGGGATCATTCTAGAAAAAAATTGTATGGGAGAAAAATTTTATCTCTCCTCCACGGCCCCACCCCAGAGGCTGGGGTGGTATTTTCAGAAAAGTTGGCATAAAATGGAATTTTTTTTTTTAAATCGTTGGATTTTTTGAAGGCCAATCTATCTTTCTTTTAGTAATTTTATAAATCTAGTTGTTTAAATAAATGGTTTTTGAAAAAATTAAAATTAAAATTTTCGTTTTTTTTTTATTTATCAATAATTAAAAAAAGATTTAAACATCTATTTTTAGGAATTTACTAAGAAAAATAATATTAAATATTAAAGCGAAACAGTAGCAAGAACTTTTCATTTCAACAACTTTATATAAATAAACAAAAAAAAGTATTACCCTTAAAAAAAACTATATATGTAACACAACATATGTGCTTTCGTTTGTTTTTTATATATATATTTTTTTTTCATTTTAAATCAACTTTTCAACTTTTTTTCTGTGGGAAATAAAAAAGGAAAAAAGAAAATATTTGTTGGACAAAAAGGGAATTTAAAAATGCCCCTCAGCACTGATCCCACCCCAACCCTAACCCCAAAAAAGTCTTTTGGATGGCAGAATTTTTTTTTAGTAGAACGACTCGTTCATTTTTTGGAACAGTGTGCCGCATTCACTACATTTAAAGAACGTGTGTTTGGGCAAATATCCTAAAATCATTTAATTTTATAGATATAGATTCATACTCATAGCATAGGTACATTTTCATCCATTAGTGATAGTGCCCACATATCACTGACTGGACGAAGTAGTCAGTGATATGTCGACTAATTTGACAAACACATCTATCCATTTAAAAACCATCTATCCATTTAAAAACTAATATATCCCAAACTATTAAGATCAAAACCATTAACCATCAATCTAACGTCTAACTCATTCGCCAAGTGTTAAACTCATGATAACTTCACACAAAAATAAACGACCAGGTCAATTACAATTAGCATCTTGCAACTGCAAGAGTATTGCGCGCGGTAACCCATAGACATAAACTACAATGCATTTATGCAAACCAACAATGGCAGCAGCAGTAAAGGTATGTAGTATGTGTGTCCAATTGGCCTCAATGATGTCACCATCATCATCATTACCATCACTGTTGTCTCTTAATTCATCTGCAAACTGCAACACAATCTCAAGAGTGTAAGGCCGACAAGAGTTTTGCCATAAACATCGATGTCATGAGAGCATGATTCGGATGTGAATCGCTTCGGTCACCGTGTGTGCAATTTAATTAGTCCAAGTGACTCCAAATATGGAACTCTACAACAATACCATATGATTTGAGTGTCAGAGGCGCGCAGTTTATAATTTTTTTTTTTTTGTTCTTTTGTCGGACCTATTTTGACAGCCTTCTTGCGTCGAACCATGTGTCGGTTTCATGGTGATCTTTTGAGGTTAATGGGCTTTTCGTTAACGAATTGCTGGTTGTGAGATTAAAATGCATGATTTTGGACTGCATATGGAAATTTACTATAAAGCTATAAGTTAATTCAATTAATGTGTTTGACCACAATAATTATTGATACCACGATCCACAGTCAGGGCAGTAATGTATATCTTCATGTATCGGTCAGTTCTTTCTTGTTATGGTTGTGGCCTTCTAAGGTTTGAAGGTTTCTTAGGATATCGATGTCATCCCCATGGCGCAGTTATTCTTTTTTTTTGTTTACCTTCTTAAACAGGTACAGACATTTTGTGTATCAAAATTTTCAAATAATAAAATGGATTTTTTTAAAAAGGTCATCAAGAAAAACATAAATTGAACTTTTGTTCCTATAATGCTACTATAATGGTAGGTAAGATGGTGACCAGCAGATGGTGACCTTTTTGATACCATAACTAGCATTACCTGTAATAAAAACGATTAATTTGTGAGAGGAAATGCAAGGCTCAGCTTCAGTAATACATTGCCACTATCTCGTGGTCTCAGGAGTTTGACTAAGAAAACGCTATAGGCGCGACTGAGTTTGCCTTAAAGCCATTTTGTTGCGTTGGGATCAGGTCTTTGATCTTCAGTTCGAAAAGTTCGTTGAAGTAATTTGTGAGCTATGGCCAGTCTCGCCGAATGTTCTCTGATTGGCCAGTGTCCGAAAAAAGTTGCAGGCTATATCTCGCCTGGGTCTGCTTAGTGTTATTATAGGTGGGCCAAATATTTCTACATATTATAATGCAGAAAGTAAAATGAAAAGATATTGTCCTTTACAACTCCAGGAAGAATGTTGACTCTTTCCGCAGGTGAACTATGAAGGGCTGTTCCTTACCTGACCAGTTCGACTCTCCGACTATTTCCCTCGATTCCACAGTGACACGGAAGCTCATCCTGAAGATTATAGACTCCAAAACCACCTTACCAAACCGATTAAGCTCAAAATTTAAGGAAATTTTAGGTGGAAGAGGAAGTCCAAGAATGTTTCTGCGGCTCAGCAGTTTTCCAACAAGACAAGAGATACTCATGGAGGATTTGTGACTTCCTCGCAGGAGGTAGTAGCTCTGAAAAAAAAATCTTAAGGTGGAAGCGGCTGGTTTTGAACCCAGTCCTCTGGCATGACAGTCCGACGCACTTACCATTACGCCACGAGCTACTACTTTGTATATTAAAACAGGCATATTTTCAATATTGTGCGGCGATACAACGTTAGTCGGGGTCCACTTGTTTATCATAAAAAACGTGTTGTTCATTATAGACTGCGCATTTATTTTTTTATGAGACATACAAAATACTTGAAAGTTTGCGTGCAGTAAGCAATTTTATGTCAACTGACATTGTAAATCGTTTTTTATTTCCATAAATTTCCATAACGCCTCTACAAGCACTCCGGCTCAGGAGCTTCCAAGTTTTTCTCAGGATACATTATTACATAATTCATTGAATCAGTTCAGTTTCCGTAGAGTTAACGATTTGAGGTATATAAATCCGTTTAAGGAATCAAGTCTGAGGCTATTGGACTGGACCACATTAATCCCAAATTTTTAAAAATTATTTTGCCATCCGTAGTTCTTTTTCTAACCTATATTTTCAGCTCAATTTTTACTACTTCTTCTTACCCTAAAATATGGAAATCCTCAAAAATTATTCCTATTCCTAAGAATTCTTCCGCCCAAGTTAAAGAATACCGTCCAATCTCAATTCTTTCTTTTGTCTCTAAGGCTTTTGAAAGAATCAATAATCAGATTTCAGCTTTTTTATTTCATAGTGACTTGCTATCACCTTTTCAAGCTGGTTTTAGACCTAAGCACAGCTGCTTGACAGCTCTTTTGTCGTTGATGATATTCGCCAAGAAATTGATAAGGATCATGTTTCAACACTGGTGTTGTTAGATTTTTCCAAGGCTTTTGATTCTGTACCTCATGGTATTTTACTAAAGAAACTGAGACATAACTTCAATTTTGAAAGTACTGCCGTGACCCTTATCCAGTGGGTGGCAGAACTCAGGAGGTTTCTATTAATAATCAGCTTTCATCTTTTCTCCCAACTAATGCTGGTGTCCCAGGGGGTCTATATTAGGCCCTTTGCTTTTCACATTATTTATTAACGATCTTCCTGATATTCTTAAGTTCACCAAAATTATGATGTATGCTGATGATGTCCAAGTATATCTTAGTTATCCAATTGGTTTGGTTCAGGATGCTACATATCGAATTAACTCTGATCTGATTATGTTATCACAGTGGGCTAAGAAAAACCAAACAACTCCCCTAAGAAAATTCAATCGATTGTAACTAGCAGAAACGCAACTGATAGTTCTTATTTTCCGCGCATTGAATTGGGCAACTCAACTCTCCGATATGTTAAAACCGCTAAAAACTTGGGCTTCACTTTTAACCAAACCTTGACTTAGGAAGATCATTTGTCGCGCGTTCTGGGGAAAACCTATGGTGCTCCTCGCGGGAGCCTACCTGCCAGTAAGAATCAAGATAATCTTGGCCAAAACTCTTGTTCTACCAATCTTGCTATACGGGAGTTTAATTTTCTGTAGTGTTGATAGTTTAAGTCAAAGAAAACTTCGAGTCGCTTTCAATAATATTACACGTTTTGTTTACAATCTTCGTCGGTATGATCACGTCTCCCGATACGCATATAGCATTTATCATATGTCATTTCTCAACTATCTCGACTAAAAAGTGTTGATGTTTTTATTCAACCTGATGCACACGGGAACACCGAACTATCTCTACGAAAGAATCACCTTTCCACAATTACAAAGAAGCAGAGTTCTTATCGTGCCAACATATAAGTACAATGTTTCTAAGCGACAGTTTTTCGTGTACGGTGTTGGTCTGTGGAACTCCTTACCTGCCGATCTGAGGAGAATAGGCAGCTGCGCTAGGTTCAAAACTGCCATTATAGATCATTTGAGGTGCTAATTTCGTTCATTCGTTCTTTTGTTTTTATTTCTAAAAATCTATTATTATTTTTCATTTTTTTATAAATTATAATATTTTTCTCTTTTTAATTTGTATATAAAATATTCCAAAGCATGTAACCAACATATAACCTTTGTACCTACTAAGTATTATATTATAAAAACTAATGTTTTTACAATACTTATGTTTTTCAAATAAATAAATATCAAATATCAAATAAATAAATTATCTTTATTTTAGGTTACATTACAACCATTTCTGTCCGACGAGAAAATTATCAAGTAATTCGAAAACCTTCTCAATTCGAATTAAGTATTTAATAGTTATTCGAATTGCGAAATCCTATGCTGTATTTAAGTTCGAACAATATCTAATTACCCTGAAAAAAAAGTACTTTTAAAATATTTCTTTGGGCTGACCTAAACCGAACCTTATAATGACCCTTTAATAACCTTTTGCATACCTAGATAAGTTTTTAACTTTAAAAGTGAAGAAATAATAATTTCTAATGACCTTGTAGCCATAACTCAAATAATCACTGAAACTATTTTACTCTTTATGACCACATAAATAGATTTTATGCATATGAAACACTGAGATCCTGGAGCCAATTATGTTGAATATTAATTAACACCTTACCTGATCATTCCCCCTTCCATGTCAATTCCACTTTGTTTCTAATAATATTTTAAATTAAGTTTTGCGACACTTTTTTGTATCTCAATACACATTATCCCTGTTCTATGTACACTTTTATGGATGTGTTTAATCAAATCGAATAAGACTCGCATATGTCACGAAATGCACAAATTTTACAACGGAAATTCAGATTGCCCTTAGGGAAGAACACAAAATCATTTTAAAGCTAAAGACGCTCTCTGACGGTGTTATAAAACAATTTTTTATGATATTTTCGTGATCACATTTAATGACGCCTAATGGTTGACTTTAACTGGCTAAACTGGCACATGGTTGGAGACCTGTGCTGTGATCGCTAAATTGATTTTATTCTATTTATTTGTTACATCGATCACTATGTCGTGGCGGGTGTTTTGGCGATTGAAAGGCGGCTTTTCGATCAATTTTTCATGTAATAAATTAGATTTATTAGATATCATTATTTTTGATTTCCATTTATATGACTTTTTGGTATGTGATAATACGATAGGATAGTTAAAAAGCATTCATTCGTAAAGCAAATTCATAGATATTTAAATTTAAAGTGTATTCATAACAAACGCATAATATTAACATTATGTAAATAATAATCAATCATTTTCTCAATTTATAAAAATATGGAGATTTTATTATAAAAATAAATTTGTTTGCTTATTAATTTGAGGTGATGACCCAATCTAAAGAACAAGCTTTATGGGCTTTACAACGAGGTCAACCTGGTCAAAAGGCTAAAACTACATCAGCTGCTGAGGGGGCTGGGCTGGGACGCGTGGAGCGTATGGACATCGAATTTTTTAATTTACTCCTGATGGTTTGCGCAGCAGAGGAAGACCCCACTTTACGTGGAGCGTAAAAGTGCGGAACACGACCTCAATCAACTTGGTGTGCTTAAATGAGCGCAGCTAGCTATGGACCGAGCTTAAGTTGGAGGGACTTATTGTTTGGGGCCGTAGTATCCATTTTGGCCTGTTAAGAGAAGCACCATATACAGTAAAGAAAAGTATGTATACCTAGAGAAATGCATTATGTGAGGGAAAAAATTATGGAGGTAACTATCATGCGAGAAAACTTTTATTTGAAAAATATATCATGCGTGATAACCATCATTCGAGAATATATCATTCGAAAAAAATATCCTTTATGATATTTTCCGCACATGATACTTTTCTCGCATGATATATTTATTGCTTGATATATTCCTCATCTTGATATATTTAACATTTTTCCCGCATGAATGATATTTTGTCGCATAATAATTCTCACGAATGATACCTAAATATTTTGTTTTCGCATGATAGTTTTCTCGCACAAAATTTTTTCTAAAACCAAAATAAAGTTGCATTTTGTTAGCAGTTAAAAAACATTTTCCTTCGACTATGTAGATTTTGGTAACTTTCAGAAATGAATTAATAAATACCAAAATTTTTAATCTAAATTAAATATACAGGGTGATTCACCTAAGATGTGACAAAAGGTTAGAGAGTGTAGGTTGAGTTGAGACAAAAAAAATATCGGTTTATTTTCTAAAAATTGACTTAAAATAGAAAAAAAACAAAAAACAAAACAACAGCAATACTTACAATGTCATGCTACACTTTTTTTTAAGCCAAAAGTCCGTTCTTTTGAACGGACAGTTTTTGAAAAATTAATTTTCAAACTTAAAATTTTGAAAAAAAAATAATCAAAAAAATTGTGTTCAAACTATTTTTTTTTTTGTAAATTTTACGTTATAACGTCGTTTTTTTTGTTTTTAATATTCGATGCTTTTATCAATTTCTAGTCAAACTCTGAAAACCGGATGCCTAAAAGTCTTTTAGTTTGAGAGAAAATGGAAAATAACCAAATATATTTTACTATTTTATTAATTTAAGGAAAACTTTCAATTTTCTCAAAAACTAGAAAACATTTTGACATCTGGTTTTCAGTTTTTGACTAAAAATTGATGGTAGCATTGAATACTAAACACAAAAAATACTACTTAATATCGTAAAATTTTGAACAAAATCATTTTGAATACAATTTTTTTTTTTGTTTTTTTTTTCCAAAAATTTAAGTTTGAAAATAATTTCTTAAAAACTGTTCACTAAAACAACTTGATTTAAAAATTAAATGAAAGAAAAATTTCTGGCTTTACAAAATGGTATAGCATGTCATTGTAACGGTTACCGTTATTTTTGAATATTTTTTTTTTCGTTTGAAGTCAATTTTTTAGTAATTTGCTCCTCTCGTTATTTTGATTTTTCTCAAAATCTAAAAAACACTTGAGTATCTACTTTTCAGTGTTTGACTAAGAACAAATAGGAGCATCGAATATTAAAAACAAAAATACTACTTTATAGCCTAGTACGCAGATCGGAAAAAAATTTTCTTTTCATACAAAATTTTGCCAAGGACAAATTTTGTCTTCAGTTTTTTTCCAGGCAGTACGCAGTTCACGCGCAAAATTGTGACGTTTGTAACCGCTTTAGGGTGAAGTATCCACTTAATTTTGCCAGGAAAAATAATGTTCGAAGCATTATTTTGCGGGAAAAATTTTTACAGGTCAATAATATTAAATAATAAAAAAATTTATTCAAAGTTTTGAGTTTGAAAATTAGTTTTTCGAACGCGATTATCTCAAATAATTTAAAATAAAAACACAATAAAAGAACGGACTTCTGGCTTTAAAAAAAAAAGTATATCATGACATTGTAATTGTTGTCGTTGTTTTTAAATGATTTTTTTTCTATTTTAAGTCGATTTTTTTAAAAAATTTCCCCTCCCACCTAAACAGGGGAGATAGACCCCCTCCTATACGACTTTTTTCTTATCTCGACACAAGCTTTACTCTATATCTTTTTGTCACACCTTAGGTCAATCACCATGTATAAAGATAAATAAGTTGTATCTCTTTGCTGCTGCAATGCTGATGCGTATGAAAAATGTATATTACAACAAAACATTTTTTTTTTTTATATTTCAGAACTCAGCCAAATACGTATGTATGTATTATAAATCAATTCCCACCATCAGAGATTTTATTTTCCAGATGTCCATTGGTAATGGTAAAGTAAGATGCTATGATGTAATTAAAATTGCCAACGATCTTAAGCATCGTCGCGCATCGCTTGAAGTTCCGCTTAAATCGACGACTATAACGAACCGAGACAAAGATCACATCCTCGGGAACAGTATGATGAGCTTTAGATACAGCTGCTGCTGCTGCTGCTGCTGTTAACGATGCCCGTTTCTATGGCTTAATTCGATTTGTAAATGCCAGTAGCTGACCAAAAGCGACATGAGCACCTCCATATGGGATTAGTTCTCGCGACGCGAGCAGCATACGTCGGTTGCGCTCGATTTACTTTGATTGGATTATCGTCACTCCGCAGAAAAAAAAAGTCCTTTAATCACCTTTGATACGGGATGCTCTGTTTTTAATCCCTCTAACATGGTCTGTATGCAAATATAGACATACACATGGACAATGATCGCGTACCTATACAGCAAAACTTATGCTGTCCGAATAGAATGAAGGACACACGTACCGAGATTGTTGTCCTTCCGTTTTGCGTTGCTGTAAATCATAGCGCGTTGACACCGACATCAATACGCAAGCGCAACCGTCACAGTTTAAACCGAATACTGTGCATTGCTTTTAGACTTTTTGCATTTAGGCCATGTCTAGACCAGTCGGTGTTTTGTATTGTATATGCAAAGTAGAGCATGCCATAAATCAGTTTTGGACGCTGTTTGTTGGTGGTGAGCAAATGCACGTTTCATTCTATGACACGACACAAACGACGACGCGATGAAGCAACGAGTGAATTGCTTTAATCTTGTTTCTTATTTGTATGTTTTAAAAATTTGAATTTTACACACAATAAGATTACTTCTATCCCAGTGTTGAGGAAGACTTTTGGTGAGGAGAAAAAAAAATCCAACACATAATTTTTTGATGCAAATATGTACATAATATATTCTTCATCAAATTAATTCAAGATCAAGAGATATTTAAAAAGTATAAACGACATGGAATGAAAAAGTATTGGTCTCGCACCAAGGGGCTCTCGAAAAGACGGTAGCCGAAAGTCTCTAGTTAGACGAAATCAATAACGATAAGGTCTGCAATTCTAAGTTGAAAAAAAAGGGTTAAGATAACTGAAAACTTTTGTCCTCAAATTTAATATTTCATTTCAAACATTAAATAATGCTTTAATAAGTACCCGTATGTATACACCGTCGGTTCGGAAGAAAAACGATACAAGTCAACAAATCCAATTTTTAAAAAAGGCAACAGAAAATTGCATCGAAATTTGAATTTCAATTAATCTCTTAAAATATTAATACCACGAAAAAGCAAAATTTTGTCCGCTATATTTACACCAAATTGATCTTCTCTTCGGCAAAATTTTTTTTCCGCTACGCTTTGAGTGAAATAAAATTCGAACACACAATTTGATGTTAGACGTTGACGGGGAAAAATCTCAAGGATTATGAATAGTGTTATTTCTTAAAATAGCGTAGCGAGAAAAATGTTTTTAGCTTGAATCTTATTTACGGCCAACAAAACTGTCAAAAACAAAATTACTTTTTTTTCGTACCGCGAGTATAAAAATTGCTTTTATTGCAGCAAAGCGTCAAAAGGCCATCCGTTCAAATATGGCGTAATGTCACTTTACGAAAACGTCATAAAACCATTTTTCCTATTGAAATCTACTCAAAACTTTAATTTGTTCATGTCGTTTTTCTTCTGAACCGACGATAATGTATTTTGAAAAAAATAAACCACTAACACAATTCAATTCTTCACTCCTAATATTCTTCCGCACCAATCCAACTGAAACTAATGCCAAAAAAAAAAAACGATTTTAATGAAAAACTTTTCTAACTTTAGACAGCGCGCGCGTCCAAGTTATAATAAATTAAAATATTTACAATTTTTGGCTAAAGTTATCTTACTTTATATCCGACTATTTTAGGCAACGGAATCAGTTATTGTCTCCGTAAACCTTTACAAATAATTAATGTAATTTTGTTTTATTAAATAAAAAGCACACCTCTGACAATTTCGAAATATGTACTTATACACTGTCTAACTATAGTCAAAAATCTAATAATTACATACGACTGCTTGTGTATTACACTTCCATCGTGCCATACAAAAATTATCAACCGCATACTCCCAATTTAAAAGTCTATCTGAAAGAATCTAAATCATTACATATTTTGTATTCTCAGAAGGTATACAAAAATAAACTTGAGAGTATACACTTTTTACTTACGTATTTTTATAAATATTTAAATTAAACAAGTTTTATTAAATCCATTTTTTTTCTCAGAAGTTAAAGAAAACAAACTTAAAAATTTAGTCTTAAGCTAAGTACAGACGATTGTCAAATCTTACAATATTGTCAGATCTGTCAGTGAAAATATTGTCCCAAATGTCCTACAATCGTCTGTACACACAATTTTGTCTGACAATATTGTTAGAAACGGCATTTTCAGGTAATTGTCAGATAACAATCTGACAAAAAATTGTCAGGTTTTTTACAATCGTCTGAACTTTTGTCATTGTCAGACAATTGGGACATTATCAGATTAATTATTGGTCATTGTTGATGTTGAAAACATTTTACAATTGCTGACAATTTCTTTATTGTTCGAAATGTCAAACGGTTGCAGCTGAGTTGAGAGAAACAAAAAAACAAGTTTCTTCGAATTTTAAAGATTGAAGGCTGTTTCACAATGCGACGAGGAAACGAGACGTGAACGTGACGAGAGCTCGTCGTAGCTGTCAAACCAATTTCAAGCAATAAGAATATACCAGAGTATTCACAATAAAGCGTTTCTCGTCGTCCCGTCACGCCATGATTTTGAAAAATTGAAAAAAAGACGCGACGAGACGACGATTTTCATTTTGACAATTGAGAAGAGGACACCGAGCGTATCTATATTTGTATTTATATTTATTAATTGTGTAGATAAATAAATAAAATACCCAAAATGGCGAGCAAATATGTATTTTTATTTTGCGACAAATTAATTTTGTCTTCATTAACATTCCCGCCGTCTTCTTCTGCTCATTTTTGTTTTTTTTTGCCTTTTGCTTTTTTGTAAAAAAACACTCCCAAAAGTACTAAGAGCATTTTTATTAACATTTTCATTTTCTTTTTTTTTCAAATTTTGTATTTTATTTCCCAAATTCACTGACAAACACGAATAATTCTACACTGTCTCTGTGAATAACTCGCTGCATTGTGAATTAAGGAACGATGTTATAACGAGAAAAAGATGAAAGCGTTTCTCTTCACGCTGACGTCTCGTTTTCTCGTCGCATTGTGAAACAGCCTTGAGTGTTATAAAATAGACGCGTCTCTGGCATAATTCTCCTTCGTATTGTTTGAAGTCGTCCGTCGCCCTCGATGTCCAGTTGTAGTTAAATTGTTTCAAATGCTTGTTCGATTGTTTTGGCGTTTTTTTTTTTTTTTTTACGATGACACTACATTTATCAGTTTGAAAGTATCCTCTTCTTGAAAGTAGTTTTTAAAAAGTGAAATTATACAAAAGATTTTTGATTTCAAAATCCTCAATTGAATTGAATTTTATGTCGAGTTCCTTTCAACAAAAAAATTGATTTTTGTTTTAAACAGAATCGATTTTTTTTCTTCCAATAAAGGGAATTTGTCCAGAAAAAACGATTTTTTTATTCTCAACAAATCGAATTTTTTGTTGAAAGGAATTTGGCATTGTTGTGACTTGAATTTTTATTGATCTGCCAACCGTGCGAACAGAAAATTTTCAAGCTGACAATATTGTCAGATATATAATTGTCCGAAAATTGTCAGACAAGAGCGGACAATCAAATTGTCAGACTTTGGTACAAATCTACTAACCGTGTGAAGGGACAATTGTACATTTGTAAGAAATTTGTCAATTGTCAGCTATTGTCAGACCATTGACAGATCTGACAATATTGTAAGATCTAACAGTCGTCTGTACTTAGCTTTATTTATTTGTTTTATTAAATTATAAATTGTATATTAGTACAGCAGCACATAGGAATATCTAGCGCATGTTTTTGTTTTCCACTATTGCACTTAGGTAACTGAATTTTTGAACAACAGCAACAACAACAACTTAAGGCGCTACCACTCAAATTATTAGAGTTTACCATTCTTTATTCCATCAATTTCGTTTAATTTTTGAACAACAACAACAAATTGACGGAATAAACAATGGTCAATTCTAATAAACTGACATTAATAAATTATTGCACTTAAATACATTCAAAACTTTTGTAAAAAGTGAAAAAGTGAGAAAAAAATCATGCGCCAGAGATGCCTGTGTGCAAAAAAACATACGAAAATTGTGTTTTATCTGCCTTTTCAGATTAAATTTACAGATTCAAAATTATTACTTTTTCGCATACAGGCATCCTTAGAGCATTTTCTTTTTTTTTTACTTTTTCACTTTTTGTCAAATTTAGGGGGGGGGGGAGGTGCTTAGTCCCAAAGCCCTTCCCCCCTGATAGAAAAGTATCATGCTAAGAAACTATCTTATTAAGAATCCATCAGGCTAGAAAACTATCATGTTATAAAAGTATAATTCTAGAAAAGTATCATGCTAGAAAAGCATTATGCTAGAAAACTATCATGCTAGAAATATATTACTCTGGAAAGCCATCATCCTGGAAAACTAGCATGATACTTTTGTAGCATGATAGTTTCTCTCTCACTTTGCGAATTAAATATACAATCTTACTAGCGAGCGCCTGTATTTAGCTGTCGGCTGTTCTGGAAAAAAAGAAAAAAATATGAAGAATACAATCAAACAAATATTTTGTGTTAATTTATTCAAAAAAGTGTCCTCATTTATTTTTTTTTCTGCAATATTATTCAAAGGCATGGAAGAACTAACAAAACATATTGCCGAAAACAGATGTTCAGCTTTTTTCAATGCGGCGAAAATAAATGTATACACAGGTTCTAATGAGGGCTGACATATTCCAGGCTCTGCATGCAGCCTTCTCTGCACGATATCTCTATTTCGAATTTCGCTGCATGGGGAAAAAGCTGCACATCTGTTTTTGGCTTATCTGTTTTCGGCTATATTGCAGGCTCTGCATGCAGCCTTTGCTGCACGATGTCTCTATTTCTAGTTTCGCTGCATGGGAAAAAGCTGCATATCTGTTTTCGGCATTAGATTTGAAGGAAAATTATTCTTTTTTGATAACTATATAGTTTTTAGAAAGGACTTGTTGTTGAAAAATTTAGACCAACTATTCTTCGAACTAATTTAATTCTTCGAAATAATTTAATTTTTGTTCTCTCTCTCTTTCTCCAATCCTATCCTCCTTATCTTATTTTTTGTTCAGTAATTTTTTGATGTCAAATCCTTTATGCCAGATGGATGAATTTTGGTAAATTGTTGATGAAATTTTTATAGTTTTTCATCCGAAATAAGATTTTGGAAGCTTAAATTCATAAGGGAGGACGTTTGCCTTATCTAACTAAACGGAAATGGGGTTATGAATGTTTTGCATGGCAAATATTTTGTCTGAAAAACTTCACTTGGCTTGACACCATGTTAAAGCGAATTTCAAAGTTGACAAAGCAATAATAAATAGCATTGCAACAATATGATAGCATGCGGAAATTTGTTGGCAAAAATTAAATTTCAGCCTAATGCTGTCATCTATTACACGAAACTACACTTAACAGATTTTTTGTTTGTCCTCATCGCCCCGCCATGTGTGTAGTGTATCTGGTCTGGTGTTGTTTTTAAGTAGGAAATGTCAACTTTCCTCACATTCTCCATGTCTAAACGAGTTAGATGACATATTATGTCCCCATCCCCATCACGATGCACGCGCCATGTCGCATATTTTAAGTTAAATTGTTTTGGTCTCTCAATGACCACAGGTCCACTTCCACTCCACAGCGCAGCACACCGCATATCGCACTCGCACCCCTATGGCACGAATTACGTCCACTTTGTTCTAAAATGCTCGCATTTTGCTCTCCAAAACATTCACTTAGTGAAGATGTTATAAATATGATGCGAGTGATATAGTTGGAGCAGGCAAAGCATCGGGGTGGCGGGGTTGAATTGATGGCACCAGTCTGATGATGACTGTCGTGATGCTATAATGTTATGACGGTAATTTTGTTTTGTCACTTCCGAATGCAACAAATCATTCAGCGTCAATTTAACTGAACGACACAATGACCAAACCATATACAACTTTTAGCGATGTAAGCTATCATCTCCATTATCACTGCTTGCTAGCCAGAGCTTGGATCACTTACGACGAGTGATAAACTGTTAAACCACTGGCGACTGACTCATTTAAGCCGAAAGGGCTAATGAGCTCTGTGACATATCGGACCGAGTCGAGAAGTGTGCCCTCCAAAAAATGCATCCCATCCTGACTATATGCATTGCAACTAAATGCGCCAAACGATCCTCATGCTTACGATGATGATGGTGATGCCGAGTAAGTAGTACTGGTTGATCAGCGTGAATTGCGTAATTGGATTTGTCGTTAAGTGGAGAGGACGTTGCTGGCTGCTGTATGACAGTTGGCCCCAAAATGCATTAGTTGCCCCATCGCCATCGGCTGCTTTACTTGCTGGACCAAGACTCGCGTATATAGTATTGTCGTTTGTGGCACGAGTCAATGTGCCCGGCTTTTTATTAAATATAAAAATTGCTTGTCCGTCTGTCCGTCCGTTACTTCACTTTATCTCTTCCTCTCTTGAGTCTCCTCTGCTCTGGATTTGTGATTTCTCTTCATTTTGGACTCATTTAAATATGTAGATTTTTTTTTTGTAGTTTTATTTCTATTCCAGAGCAACTGCATCCGCTGAAGAAAAGTGATTTTCATTTTGTTGGATAAAATGGAAAAATCAAGCCAATCTTTGCGCGTAAAGTTGATTTATGGGCGACAGTTTTATTGCTGTTTTTTTTTTTTTTTGTATGTTTGTGTTTGCAACTTACATCAATTGCACTCAGAGAGCAGTTCATGTTAAGTTGATGCAAGCACAAGCTGAAGCTCATAACGAATCAAAGTACGATTTTGGAAATGATCAGTTATACGATGAGGACAATCAAATTTTATGGCAGAGTTTGTAGAAGGTAAACATATACGAAAGTTGGTCCCTTTCGATTTTCTATGATAACTGGGAATAATAAGGAAGTGTTGCGCTTTACTGTTGGAGTTGAAAATGGTTTCTCTGATGCATATGGGCAACGTTTTTGCTCTAATTGAGTAATTATTTTTTAAAATCAATTTAACCTTTACGTTGGTAATATGGACTTAAAATAAATCCATTATGGAAAAGAAAAAGGTAGAAGCTGTAAATATTATTTTCAGTTCAGAACAGCTGACTAATTTCATCTTCAAGTTGTGAGATTTGATCTGATGCCAATCTGTCCATCGATGTGAGATGGATACTCAGACTAAGAAAAGTTGTATATGTTTAGAAAGATCTTTTAAACCTTGTCTTGATTCTATAATGCAAAATATGATAAAAATAATGATACGTGTGGCGTCAGCTTCTGAAGCGTCTGATTTTATGCAGGCCCGTAACTTGAGCTGGTGAATCCTCTTGGCAAAAAAAAAAATATTAGGTCTATTGTTCAACTCTTCAAAAACTCGGAAGTCGACCAACAAATTCGAGAGTTGTACTCAAAAATTATTAATTTATTTAAGTTCTCAAAAAATCCCTGGGATATTATTGACAGATATTTCAGTGTCAACTTTAAATTTGAATTTATTGCGTTTATTGAATTTGAAATTTAAACCTCTGGATTATCTTTATATTGAAAATAAAAAAAAAAGTTATTGTCGGAAACAAAAAATTAACGTCACAAAAATGTTTATTCGGTTGAAAAGGAAGAATGATCAGTTTTGAAAAAAAAAATATATATAATATCAAATAGTAGCGTTACGAAGCATGGTATAGCCAGGCAAGAATACAAATTGCTAAAGACTTTCAATAGATATCGCACCATCATCGGCGAAATTTAATTTTGAATTGTTTTATTTTGTGTTTATCATTGTAGGCAAGAAGTGCGTTTTACTTAGGTACCTTTAATTGTCTCGTTTCAAGAACCATTTTCGATAGACGAATTTCCCAATAATAGTTTTGAATTTATGTAATCCCGATCTCGATATTAAAAGGATTTGATAAATCCTCAAGTGATGTTCGACTTCGAGTGAAACAAATCGTCCTTAATTACTTACATAAATTTCTAAGCTCTTCTTGTTCTACGCAGGCAATTTTTTATTAATTTGGGCTTCAAAAATATCTTTCAGCTTTTGTGTGTTAACAGAGCGGTACATATACCTAGATAGGTCGAAGACAGAGTAGAGAGTCCAAAAATTTTTCATGGAACCGATATCTCTTTCTAAAAAAAAAACTGAGCGGAAAAATCATATAAATTTTTCAGAAAATTTATAAACTTTTTCTCTCAAGTCACTCTTTGACGAGTTTATCATTCGTTGGGGATTTTTTTCTTGGATTTGTATGGAACCAGATTAATAAACAACGGAGCCGAAAATTTAAAAATTTGACCGAAAATTAGAAAATTCGAACGGCAAAGTCAGAAAATCGTTTGAATTTTCAAACTTTCTGAATTAGTTTTTTTTTCTTGCGCGCAAAACTCGGCTAAACATCATCTAAATTGAATGGGGATTTTTTTCTCAGATTTGTATTGAACCAGAACACACAACGATAAAAATTGGAGAATTTATAATTATAATTTTTTAAATTCTATTTGTTCCGCAATAAGCCCCTAAGAAAAAACGGCGGAAAGGTTGTTTTTAGTTTTTTTCCCAAAACATCTTTTTCTGTCACTACTTTTCAAATGTCGTTTTTCGCAAAGAAATATTTGGTCCGGGCAGTTAATTCTTTGCGAATAAATAATATACAACAGTAAATTATCAATTTCATTTGTCGAACAGCGGGGACCGCAAACGAAAACCAGAACGCAATTTTTTCGTTTATGATCTCGTTGTGTCATTTTTGTATGGGGATTTTTCGTTTCGTATCAGCAGCGTAGTAGCACGTGGCGTAATGGTTAGTGCAATGGACTGTCACGCCAGAGGTCTGGGTTCAATACCAGCTGCTTCCACCTTAAGTTTTTTTCCAGGCTACTACCTCTTGCGAAGAATTGACAAATCATCCAAGAGTATCTCTTGTCATAGAAAAGTGCCGCTCACCTTAGCCGTTCGGATTCGGCAATAAACTGTAGGTCCCCTCCATTACTGCAGAAACGCACACAGGAATGGTTAAGCGTTGTAATAAGTCACTGGGCCCTGGTTCTTCCTGAGCCGTTGTGCCACCAAATTTATTTATTTTATCAGCAGTGTATTATACAATGAGTTAGAAACAAATTGGCGCAGTCATACTTTTTTCATATGTTGTTATCATTTTGGTAATATGCCGCTATGTTTTTGCGGACCTTTATTTTTGTTGTGTTTTATTGAATTAATGGTTTATTTGTGTGTCACTTTGCATCTTTCTATTTTCCTCGTGATACATGAGAGAAACCGCATTTTAATCGTTTCTTTTGCTTCATACTTGACGTGAAATGTACCAATCAATGTTGGCTTCCATGATCCCGTAAATGTTTTTATAAGTTTATTGAAATGGCTATGTTTTAATTTGAGAATTTATTAGTTTTCTAGTTTTTTTTTCACAAAAAAAATGCAAATAACGGCAGAAGAAGTCGCCAGGGCATTGGCTTTGGTTGAGAATGGTCGAAGTGTGCGGTATGCCGCAATTATGATTAGGAAAACAGAGACTAGCCATTAAAAGGTACAGAGGGAAACCAACTCCTATGCGAGGCGTCAAGGCTCAGGTCGCCCTATACTAGAGCAACTTCTGCGTGGGATGATCGATGTTTGGTACTTCAAAGCCTTCAGGATCGTCACCAAACTGCGGTTGAGCTGTTTTACAGACTTCGAACCGTTAGAGAAACAGCTGTGAATGCTCAAACAGTAAGGCGGCGCGCGCGACGGCGGCGGCGACTAGTAGACTGGAAAATGGGCTTCGAGCAAGAAGACCTGCTCGTGTACCTAGACTCACGGTACAGCATAAGCGACGTCGAATGGAATTTGCACGCTTTCACCAGGATTGTACCGAGGCTGACTGGGGTAGAGTTATTTTCACTAATGAGTCCAGGTTTTATCCGCGCTCACCAGATGGACGCAGCAGAGTGTGGAGTGGAGACGATCAGGCAACAGTTGCCCAGCGGGAAAATTTCTGTGGAGGTTCCGTCATGGTAGATATGGGCAGGAATTTCGATGCGCGGAAAAACTAAGTTGTGCATCGTGGAAGGATCGGTGAACTCTAGTTTTTATATCACCGACATCCTGGAGGAACATGTCCATTCGCACCGTTTATTAGGGAAAACTTCTTGCTGATGCAGGACAATGCTAGACCACACGGTGTCGCCAGGTGTGTTACCGATTATTTTGGGAATCGATGTAACATGGCTTGGCCTGCGATGAGTCCAGACATGAATCCCATTGAACACGTATATACCTGCTCTGGGGAAAAAGATTAGGATGCGACCTGCTCTTCCTGAGACACTCAGTGGCCTGAGATTTGCTCTGATTGAAGTATGGGATAACTTGGATGACACCATCGTAACAAACCTTATCCTGTCCCAGCAAATAACTGCCCTTTTAGATGCTCGGGAAGGTAATATGCATCACTACTGAAGAAACATGGAATCGATAAAAAAAAAATAATAAAAAAAAAGTAAAATGTTATTTTAAGAAATGTTTGCCCATTTTATTTATTTTTTGTTTATTTCTAAGTTTAAAATGTTATTTTTTTGTTTTTGATATGAATTACCTACATATTTTTATGTTAATAAAAAAAACTGTATTACAGGAAACTTTCTTTTTTTCTCAACTAACTCCAAATTATTGCTAAATTTCTAGATGCGCCATTTTTGTTTTTGTAACTCAGTGTATATTATATATCAGTAGCGTGGCGTCCATATAACATGATTCCTATCGAGTTACCTTTTGAAAATCTCAATCATGTTTATTAAAAAACGAGCAACATTAATCTAAATTACTAGAAAATTCCCTAAATATCTCGAAGAAACACGTGTTTTTTTTCGGTTTTCTGCGTCTTATTCCGGGAATTTGGGAATAAATGAGCAAGAGCAAAGAGAATAAGCTTGTTCTATCCAGCGGAAAATTTTAAAAGTTCTATTTGTGTTTCTTGTGGGGTATGGAGTTGTAGAAGAGAGAATTTTGTATGTCTCGCTGTTGTATGAAGTTCATTGAGCAGGGCAGGTAGGCACATACAAATATTGTAGGGTAGGGGTAGTTTTCTGTTCAAAAAACTAGTTTTAATTCGAAAAAATAAAACGCCTATGTGTCTCGTTGCGTTGCCGTCGGAAGTCATGTATGGGTTTTTCATCGAAAAATTCAGTTTATATACCTTATTATTTTATTGTAAAATTTAACTTTTATGACCCTTTTATATAAAAATTTTTAAATCAAAACCTAAATCATGGTGTGGAAAGCGATATAGACAATTAAGGTAGACATTCATAATTTAGTTACCTACGTTTTTGGGTGACTAATTTTTTTTTTGACTTACCATTTGAAATCATCTACGCCACGCCACTGTAATATACATATATGTACTGTACATAAGTGTGAAACGAGCCTAAAAGCCAATGTACTATCTATTTATGTTTTGTTATAGTTGCTTTAAAAATAGATACATAATATATTATGTTCTACGTAGATTATTAAGTCTTTGAAGTCTTTTCAAATTAATAAACCAGTTGATTGTGTAAACATGTTTTTATAGACATTTCTTATGCTGTTGATGACATTCCTTAGAACAGACCGCATTGGGCCATAAATAAATTGTTTTTTTCACCTGTTGATTATAATTCAAACGATTTGTTACCCAATCAGTTGATAAGTATAATTAAAATGGTTGAAGAAATTGCAATTCATGCGAATAATTGATTCCTTCTTAAATGCCATTAAGCTCTGGCATACAATTGCCCTTAAATATACCAAGATGTTCTTTAAAAATAAAATATTTTTTTTATATTTTTTGATGTAACGGTTTAATAGAAAAAAATACATTTTTATGCCCGTAATATTCACGCCGTTAAAAATCGGTTTAGATTCAGAAGTCGGTTTAAAATTTTTAAACCGACTAATCGGTAATATTCACTCACTTAAACCGACGTTAACCAAAATTTTAAACCGAATGATCGGTTTAACTACGATAAACCGACTCCAACTTAAACGAGGCATTTTCGTGTCGTTTAGGTACGGTTTAAATGGTTTTAGCTAATATTCAACATTTTATTGGTTTATTCAGTCAGTGCAAAATATTCAATCGTGTTATTTTCGGCGATGATGGCTATTCAAACACATCATATTTGTGCACGTTATTCACACATCGGGGTAGAGTTGACCAATTAACCAGAAAGGGCTTATATACCGAGAGCTGGTAAACGATTTGATCAAAGTGTTTTATATCGAATGATATTTGTGAGCATGATATTTGTATATACCGCAGTGCAAACTACATGCCATAGACCTTTTAGCGATATCGCGGTCCTAAGACCACCGTAATGCACTTTCAAAATTCAAAAAAATGAGTGAAGTTTAAGTGTATTATGCTTTGTGAGCGCATAATGTTTATATGTGTCCAAATTAAATGCCATGGTCTGGCAGCGATACCGTGGCCCTAACATCTCCATAATGCACTTTCAAAATGCAACCAAAAAAATCAGAATAGTTCGTGGTTACTGTCCACACTCAATTTCATCAACTTGACAGTAATACCTCATACCTAGCACCACTATAATGCATTTTCAAAATTCATTAATGCAAAAAAAAAGGTGTTTTGAATCGATCCAAATGTTGTTTACATAGTATTTTTATGTGTCCAAACTAAATTCCATCAACCCGACAGCAATACCGTAGCCATAGCACCATTATAATGCACTTTAAAAATGCTAATACTATTTTTTTGTAAGGAAAGTGCATAATGGTAGTGTAATGTTCACGGTATCACTGCCAGCCCAATGAAATTCAGTTTGGACAGATACAAAATTTGGAGCGGTTAAAAAAACTTTTGTTGCATTTTATATGTGCATTATGAAGGGTTTTGGGCTGCGGTATTGCTGTTAGGTTGATGGAATTTAGTTGCCATCTTGCTTAATATAATATGATAGATATTGGACCCGAATTCACGACCGACGCGGAACTGCAACCAGATCAAGAAGAATTCAACTCGCAACAAATCGTTCAAGGAATGTTTAGAAGACGCATTGCGGGGGACGGTATTGTTGACATTTTTTTCCCAACGTAAAACACGATAAAGAGGAATGAAAGACATTTCTAATGCGTATTTATGTTTGACACGAATTAATTAATTTATTTTATTTAAATATAAAATGACAATTCAAAAAATAAATGTCAAGAAAAGCCTTTTTTAGTTTTTTCATACTTGCGATGCTATGCGACGGTCGGTTTAAATCACAAATTTAAACCGACGTAAACCGAATGGAATTTTTTGCTTAAACGGAGTGAATATTACCGATTTAAACGAGATTTTGTCGTTTAAATTCTATCGGTTTAGTTCGGTTAAATGTAGTCGGTTTAAGGGCTTTTAAACCAAGTTTTAAACGGCGTGAATATTACGGCGGTTAGAAATCATTAGAATAAGTCTTCAAACAAAAATAGTGTCATTTTTCTTCTTTTTTTTTGCAAGTGGAGTGACAACTTTATTTGTTTTCTTTTTTTTTTACTATGACTCTTCAAACAATTCAATCAATTTATTCTAAAATTGATGAATGAATGCATCTATCAAAAAATATACTCCCGAGCAATTTTTGCGCAATTAATGATGTCGTGAAGCCCATGATGGTGGCTGTTGCGGTTGCGGCAAGTCGTGGGTTGAATTCTATATACAAAACGATAGACCATAAAATTCATAGATAAATGTAGAGACCGTGCGACTCACCACAACCTACGGTTTTTGGGGGAGCGTCTATGGTTAATAGTAAGTTTCTCTATCATATAAAAAAAAAAACGAAAAAAAAAAAAAACAATCTTCCAGCTTGTTGCACATTCATGAATCAAATTCATTCATATATTTTCGTTCGTTCTTTACATCAAAGATGGTTAAGTAGTGTTGTATCATGCTCTTTGCATCCAAACAGCTGGTGATGCTTATTGCTTATACTCCATGCGGGGTATTTAACCTTGCAGACACAATTTTGATGAATCCCAGAGGGCAGAGTGGGTTGATGATGTGTATAAGTTTTGGTCGCCGATATAAACAAACATTTGAGTTTGGACTCTCAAGTATTCAATCAATTATATTTTAGTTACTGCCTGTAAATATATGTCAAAGACAGAAATGTGCAGATTTAAAATGATAAACTGATGAGCCGCTGTAAATCCGAAGAAAGTTTTTTACTGGCATTATGGGGGAGTTTTTAAATGGTGAATTTATTAAGAATGAGGGAAATCTTTTTACGCAATTGTCTCGATTTTTGTTTGGAAAACATTTTTTGAATACTTTAACATTAAGGTACTTCGTTTAAGCTTTGTCCTTTTTGTGATCGCAGATGAACCAATTTTTATACAATCTCTTATTTAATTGAAGTGATGCTAATGTCTGGGTGAACTATCGAAAGGGGAAGACATATGGTTTGATATCCAAGGCAAAATTGTAAAATTCATGCGCGTCATTTTCTCCAGACTCAATTCCACCACCAAATGTTAATAATGGATATTCTTAAAACCAGTTAAAGTAGGCCTTTCACAAAAAACTATTAAAAAATATTTCCCATGTGGTATGATTTTTTTTCTAAAAAATTTTAAAAATAACGACTGTTCTAAAATACCTTAACACCATTAATATCTAGTACTTTTATAGGTAAGTAAGTCAAATAATTGACTATTCATTGCAATTTAATTTTTAATTTACTTACGAGAGAGAAGAGATAATTTCTGTAGATTAATAGTACATTGGTTATAGTGAGACTGAGAACAATTAATGTTGTAATATTTTTAAACATTTTTTTTTGTACATTAAACAGGAAATTTTTTAAAGAAATTACCTACGTACATATGTATGTTTCTTAAACATTTTTTATTTTTTTAGAAGTGGTCAAAATTTGGTGCCAACAGTAAATATTTTATAATTTTATTATTTAAAAAAAAAAAACTAATTTAAAGAAAAATTAATAAAAAAAACGCAACAGGTAGTGTGAAATTTTAGTGCTTAATTATTAAGCATAATTATTCTAGAAATTTATAGAAATAAAAAACGATTCATTGGTATTCGTAGTATTGAAATACAACTTTCCTCAAAAACGCAATTTTTCAAACTTTAAAAAATCACAATCATGGAGACCAAATGGAGAATATTTTTTTCTGAAAGGTTTTTGGGTATTCTATAACCTAATGCAAGTGCAAGGTTATCGATCCTGAAAAAATTAGTACAACTCAATATTGATTCTCATTTTAAAATATTGCCTTATTCTTCTAGTTTCTCAAAATGTATAGAGCTTATCAAAGCTAGCCTCAAATCGAAAGTTATAATCATGTAAATCCAAACAGACATGGTTAGGATACAAATAAAAATAAAATGTTTTTTTGTTTTGTTTTTTTTTTTTTTTTTTTTAATTGAGGTTTATTTCTCATCTAATATTTTGTTTTAGTATAATGGCGCTCGGCAAAAATCCTCGTATCAAACCCTCCTAGTGGGTGCCGGGCGGTAATGATCACCACAGTTTTTATCTTGTGCGTTGTCAAGATGGTGATCAGCTAAGGTCAGGTCGAATTGTTGAGGTGTTCCTTTACTCCTCAATAGTAAAACACTCAGCAATGCGATTTGACCATAGATACGAGATCCCTAATTTTCAGTTGTGGTGTGAGCGATTTTCATAATCCGTGCCGAAGAAATGGAAGGCTGGGGGGCAAACCAGTCTTTAACGAGCTCTTTCGGACGCCTTGGCAGGGTCCGTCATACCCGTCCGTCATAGTACCCCCATGTCTACCAATCCGACCAATACCAACCTCAAACCCTCGTGTAGCAATGCCAGCCATAGCAGCGCTACTCAGAGAAACAAAGCAGACGATCGGCGGGCGCCCTTCTCCAGATTCAGTTCAAGAGGGCTTCCTATATTCTTGACAAGATTGCCAGGAATGAGGAAGGTGGAACGATTCATGAGAATGACGCCTCCGATAAAATAAAATACCAGAGGATTATTGATGAGTACAACAATCTTCTGGTAGCTCAAGAAAAGACTGTCAAGCGGAATAGGTCTCGTGAAGAGGCCAACCGACCTGGTAAAAAAACCAAGCTTGGCAGTCAGACAAAAACTGAAAGAATGCCATCTCCTAGAGCAGCGCAACCGCGTACTGTTAGTGAGGTTGTCAGGGATGACCTCCAGGTAGCGATTGTGGATGAGCTCTCCACAAACAATGTCTGTTCAATGTGTGGAACTCAATCGAGGGCAAGTCCTCTGAGATGGTGTTCCCTATGGACTTGTCCTCAATAGCCACTGTCTACTGCACTCCTACGCTAGACCTCAGTTCGGATTTTAAAGTTATTTTTCCTACCAGAGAGGCTTCGACACAACTATCTTCACTGATGGTTCGAAGATGGAGTGTGGAGTTGGGTGAGTTCGGGTGTTTTTTTCGAATCTCTGAACATTTCCAAATCTTATCGGCTTCCCAACTTCGCTAGTGTTTTCCAGGCAGAATTGCTGGCAATCATGGAAGTATGCAGGATACTTAAACAAGACCCTAACAAGAACCGTAATACTGCCATCCTGACAGACAGTCAGGCAGCCGTTAAAGCTATTGCTTCGCCACTTTCGTCTTCCAAATTGGTTCGACAATGTCGTGATGAGCTCGCAAGCCTAGATTCCAGGTCATCGTGGCATCATTGAGGGTAACGAGCCGGCAGACGAACTGGCCAGGCAAGGATCAGCCCTTCATGACTCTCTTGTCAACATTCCTCTTGGGATTATGAAGGGCAATATATTCTCAATTTTTCTAAATGAATCCAACCGTAGGTGGAGCAGTTTAGCTAACTGCGTCATATCCAGAAAGACGTGGCCCACCTATAGCAAAAACCGATCAACTGACCTTTTATGCAGACCCAGGCGAGACATAGCCAGGATCGTTGCGACCTTTTCTGGGCACTGGCCCATCGGAGAACATGCGGCGAAGCTGGGCATCCCTCACAACACTCACTGTCGTAGCTGTGGGGACCAGCAGGAAAGGGAAACTGTTTTCCATTTCCTTTGTAAATGTCCCGCTCTGGCCAGAATTAGAACACAATCATTGGGAAAGGCCTTTTTCGACGATCTCAATGAACTCTCCGAATTGAAGATCAAAGACTTGATCTCTTTTCTCAACGGGTCGAAATGGATCTAAGATGATTCTTTAAGTAGCTACTACTACTACACCATTTCCTCCGTCAGAATCCATAGACTACAAGCAGATGGTAAATGGACTTCTGAAACCAACAATCTGTCTAGCCTGGCATTTTGACCCTTGAATCCTTCTTATAACACCGGTTCTATATATAGGTTACACGAGTCATGGTATCAAAACGGCGCTCCTCAGCGCTATAATTGGGTCACCGAGCTTAGGCTGCTCGGGGCCGCCATTTCTACCTACCTACCTATAATGGCAGTCTTTTACGTTAATACGCCACGATTGTTATCAATTACTTCCAAAATTTTTTTTTGACTTATTTCGTTCTGTTGTGAAATCCTGAATATTAAATAAAATCAAGCCTACGATATTTAAGACTCACAAGAACTTAGGTAGTATGTATGTATTGTATATGCGTAATATGGGCGTAAAATATTATTTATGTTGATGGTTTTTAATCGGGACAATTCCTACAAATTATTCTGAATAAACTGTTAATAGATTTTAATCTGTCTATAAGGAATTAATATTTCTGTGAAAATAAACAAAACAATATTATTCATTATTCTTATAATTTCACTTGTTTTTCCTTGAACAACCTACTTCCTTTCTGGTTTCTGAGAACTAAGTTAAATTTGACTTCTATTTAGCAAGGATTCGAATATTTCTCTCATAAAATCACTTCAAATATATAAAGAACGAAAAGTCATGGACATGGAGTACCTATATTAGCAAAATAATGTTGTTTATGCATTACAATTTATATTTGACCAGTGCCGCAGTTATTATTTAAGATGGATGACAAAAATTCCAAAGAATTTGAATTTTGATCTTAAAAAATTAAAATAAAACAATTTAAGAAAATATATTCATTTATATATTAAACTAGCTGGAACGACCCGGCTTCGCTCGGGTAGAAAATTGTAAAAATATAGCAAAATAAATTGATAAACACATATAATCAGCCTTATTCGTCTAAACGTTGGAGTGAAAATTTGTACTCTGCTCCGTCGCAGGGAAACGAATGTTTTTTATTTCGTATAAATGTCGATCAAAAATAAAATTTAAATAGGCAGAATTTGGAAAATAAATATCGGTTAAGATTTGCATTCTAAAGACAGAAAATTTTAAATGATAATTAAAGGAAAATTGAATTAAACATTCACGTGAATCGAAAGTTTCGAAGCGAATAAAAATTCAAAAAATATTTTTGTGGTAACTATTCAGAGAAAAGAGAAATTCGAAAACTCGGTACATTTGATTTTTTTTTGAATACGGCAACGCACTTGGCAAAAAATAATAAAATTCGAGATGGACAGGACTACTTGTTTGCTCTATGTTTTCTCATAACCGGACAAATTTGTGGGTACCGTCAGTGTCCGGTTTTGAGAGAGTTCACTGTACATACATAGAAATGTGAGTTCAAAAAAAGAAAAACAAAATTAAATGGCAAATCATCATACATACATACCTACTACATATCGCTCAATAGAAAAAAGACCGTCATAACTCAAAATATGACGCTTTTGAATTTATTATGAAATCTTAAGTAAAATATAATTTCGCTTTAATTTTGTAAAACATCATTTATATCTTTTAAATTTTACACACAAGCATTTTCTTTCTTGAACAACACTGTTGTTTTTCTTTATTCGCATATTTTTACTTATGGTGGTCTTCTTTTTGATAAGCGATATGTTAATTCAAAAAAAAAAAATTAAAAAAAAAAAAAAAAACGAAATATTAAATCATGAAAAAGAAAAATAAATCAACTATATTTACGAAATTAACGCATCTCATATATTTGTCTCCGTGTCAAATTGAGGAAACATATTTTAAATTTTTCCTCCAATTTTTTGACACAAAAAAAACTGAATTCTTTTTTGAGAAATAATGTTCATATAACTGAGATTGCTGATATCTCAGTACGGTGGGAGTAGCTTTTATGTCCAACTTACGGCACTGTTTAAAAAAAAAAGTGTTTAAAAACACGGTCGTATGCAAATGCAAATGTTGTGTCAAAATTTCAAAGCAATCGTTGAAGAACTCTGGAGATCACTCATAAGGAACAAACGTACCTTTACATTTTTATTTATATAGATTGGAGAAAATGGAAAAGAAGCATGAAACACTTTATTTAAATTGCTACAACAAGTGTTAAAGATGTTTTAATCTTAAAATGAAGATCGCCGCGTCGTCGACTGAATTCTTGGAAAATATAAAATTTATGCAGGAAAAGATTAAAAATCGTTGTTGTGGTTTACTTATGAAATAATTTTGTATCGTCGCGGTGTACAAATTTCTCAAAATTTTTTTGAAAAAAATTCTTATACCTACCAATTTTAAGAATTTAATACATAATATACTTTCCAAAAAAAATCACAAACCCGTTTTTGGAACTTTGAATTTTCAGAAAAAAAAAATATTTTTATGCAAGTCCAAAAATAATTTTTTTTTTTTGAAATCTTTATGTGCAATACTTTTTAAGCTGCCTTCCTGAGTTAAATTCTTTTTCAAAATCTTTAGTAGCGTTAATAAAAGTTCTTAGTAATTTTTTTTTCACCAAAATGCAGGCCGTAAATCTACATTAGTATCTACATACATACCTACACTCACAAAAATTGTTGATCAAAATTTGTTGGAGCCTTTTTAAAAAATGGTTACCGTTTAGAAGACATGGCCATTTCAAGTGATGTAAAATGAAGAAAATGTTGGTTTTTTAAAATTGACCGTTTAAAAAATGTCATCTTCACCATTTCAAAAAATTGGTAAATATTCAAGTTATGGATTCGTGCAAAAAATCGAACTCGCGATAACAATCAAACTTGACATTACGATGATAAAGAACTAGAAAAAAGCGGGTCCCGCAATTCCGTATATCTGTCTGTATGTCTGTGTGCCTGTATGTTCGTATGCCTGCCTGAACTTCGGAATACAGACTAAACGACTCAAGCGATTTTTTTCAAACGTGCAGCATAAGATTTTTAGGTTATCCCCAAGCGGGAAAATCGAGATTTTTTTTAGCTCAAAAAATAACGTTACTTGCCATACAACCGTTTTGAAAAAAGTTATTTATCTCAAAAACGGCTCCAACGATTTTTTTAAGAAATTTTGTGTGTAGTACTAGTGGTGGTATGGTCTACACTTTTGTGAAAAAAAAAATTACTAAAAACCGTTATTAACGGTACATGCCACAGAACCGTTTTTTTTTTTATTTTCCACTTTCTCGTTAACCGCTCAACCGATTTTAATCAACATTTTTACTCTGAAGCTCCTATCAAGTGTGAATATTACTGCATACA
Source organism: Epistrophella euchroma (assembly GCA_947049315.1). NCBI lineage: Eukaryota > Metazoa > Arthropoda > Insecta > Diptera > Syrphidae > Epistrophella > Epistrophella euchroma. The sequence goes on from OX346246.1 coordinate 125,419,994, forward strand.
AATATTTTTTGAAAAAAGTTCAAATTTTTTTTTTGAAAAATCATTTTTTTGAAAACAGGTTGATAAATTTTTTTTTGAAATAATGGTTTTAGTTGTACATTATTATATTCTTAAAAATGGCATACCTACCTACCAAATTTTTTTCTAAAAAATTTCAAGAAATCTTATTTATAAATATTAGTTTTTAAAATAACCGCTCCAAAGATTTTAAAAATTTTGTCTGCATAAGTTCATATTTTTTCAAGAATTGAGATGGCGTTCTCTATTCTGAGATTAAAACATTTCAAGTAGGTACTTGTTTTTTTTTTAAATTATTATTAGGTGGACAAGGGCGGGAATAGAACCTAGACCTCCGGCATGACGGTCCTTTCCTGACAGTCCTGACACCCCATTATGCTATGGCTACTACTTTTTAAGATATTATTATTTAAAAATAAAGTAGAAGTCGAAGTTTTTGGAAAATAATGCATACCCCGATTATAGCTCTCATAATTCCAATAGAAAATATTATGACCCTTTTTTCCATACGGGCTACCATCTACAAGATTTTGCCATATAAAAAATCTCAAACTTCAGAAATATAGGTACATACATTTGTATATACGAAGAAGAATAAAAAATAAATTTCAAATGGAAGATTTATTGTTTTGCGACCTCTAGTCCAATGCGTTTCGCCCAGGCATGACAAAATGTGCCTAAAATCTGGAAAAACAACCAAGTGCAAATTCTTAAACGTAACTATCTTTTTTAAAACATACTGGCTAAAAATGCCTATTGGCAAAGAAAAATCCCAAAATCTATTTCATAGAAAATTTTCAGAGATGTAAAAGAATGCAATTATTTTAAAGCTGCAATTAATTGAAAAAAAAAACTTATTTTAAAGTATCTTACAGCAGTCTTTTAACTGCTTGAAGTCTTTTGATTACTTGAAGTCTTTTCACCTTAAAAGGGACACATAATGCCATGCTTGTACTTTTTAGAGTCCAAGAAGTGAAAAGACTTGAAGCAGTTAAAAGCAGTCAAAAAACTGCTTAAAGTTAAAAAGACTTCATTGCAGTTAAAAGACTGCAGAAGAATGCAATCAATGTAAAAGAATTTTAAAAGAATTCAAAGAATTCAAGCAGTCTTTAAAGTTTTTCATCCTTTCACTTTTAGTCTTTTAACTGCCTAAAATTATTGCATTATTAGACTTCAAGATTGATTGGGAATCAAATGTTTGAAGTACAAATACTGACAAAAAGTATTTAATTGCAATCGTAAGCCGTAAGGTGCAGTTAAATAAATAGGATTTCAAAGAATGAAATACCAAAATACTGCTATTGTGTATTCAAAAATTCTGTAAATCCAAAATTCTCTACTTAAAAATTCTGTAAATCTAATATTCTGTATAAAAATTCTTGAAAACATTACATAGTGTTTTGAATAGAAACCAGGTATATCAATTCAAGAAATGATATTTGACTTATTAACATTGTATTTTAAAATCCATTCGTAACTTGTTTACCTTTTGAAAATTAGTCTTCACATTTTTACAAACGAAATTAATAATTTGAAAATTATTTCTGGTCTTCAATAAAAATAAATTATTAATAATTAATAAATTAATAAATAAATTCTACCGTTAAAGAAAGTTTTCTGCAGAAGCTGCATGGATGAGGAGGAAACTATTCCTCACCTTCTATGTACATGTCCAGCTTTATCCCAAAAACGTAGACTCCATTTGGAAGACTACTTCTACAACGATCCATGCAATCTGGCAAAATACTAAAATTATCAATCTAACATGCTTCATTAGAAGCTCAAAATGGTTTTAACGAGTAGGCAGTAAGGAAAAGTTATCTTTAGATCAATGTGGTATCACAAATTTGGCCTACGTGTGTCAGTTCTTCGCCGACAGCCACTTCTACCTAACCTAACCTAACCGTCAAAGAAATTAGCACTTTTTTTGTATGGTGAGTACATGAAATAAAGAATACATTTTCAGGAATAAATTAGAAATCAACTCCAAAATTATGTATGTAAATATTTTATAAAAGAATAAGCATAAATAATTTTTTAAAATGTCAAAAATTGAGGTATGTAAAAATTGAGGTGTTCACCTTTTTTAGGATTGTATTGTCATTGCCCTTACTTCAAGTGACTCATTTTGACGTCTAAGGCGAAATTTTTTAATTTGTTTTGAAAAATCTTGCCTCACTTGGCTCTCTCTTTCTCACCAAGAGGTAATGGTGAGATAAAACAAAGAAACGTCGAAATGAGTCGCCTGCTGAAAGGCCAATTTTGATTAAACTTTGCACATTTAATGACCAGTTTTAAGAAAAAAATTTAAAAAAAAATTACGTATACGCCACCGTACCCCACTTAAAGGTATGACGTACTGCGAACACCATCGAAAAAAAAAAGAGAAAACGAAATTCATAAATGTAGGTAAGCGTCAAATAGAAAAACAAATTTGGAAGTTTGATTCATCAGATGTCAAATAAAATTTTTTTTATTAAAAAAAAAAAAAAAACTTTTTTTTCTGAAAATTTTGAAGTGATCTAATTTTGATGTATTGAAAATTCATTAGATAAAGGCAATTTTTTAGTGTTCTCTCCTACTAATTCTAGTTTTTAAAATTCTGTAAACTGACAAAAAAATTGTTCTGATCTTAAGGTATCAAAATTCTGTAAATTTAAAATAAAAATTGTTTCAATAAGCTTTGTCATTGCTAAAGCTAGTTACGAGCTAAAGCTAGGTACATAGCTAATAGTATTCAACCAATACACTTGTTTAGACAAATTTGTTTACCTTCTTCTTGATTTTCGACAGTTGTTGTTGTTATCCAATAAAATAGAACAGCAATTGAACAGGGCCTGTCGAATTCCAAATTTGGACCTGCCTTCTAACTCTCAACAACCAAACCATTTACAACGAAAAAAAAGAGTATTTATGTTTGTATGAGTAATATTTATTTGCGGGGGCGATGTAGTGTCATATCCGTATATAGAGTAGTAAAAAACAATAACATCAACATCAACCAAAACACCGATCCACCCACACTATATTGTTGACAAAACATTCAATTCATCCCCGTATCCATCCACTTCCACGTCACAACTTCCATACCAACGTACATACATACATATACCATCATACCGACAACTAGAGCTCAATTTCAGTTTAAATTCATCAATGAATCCACCCACTTATTGCACGAATTACGGTTTATCTCTCCCATTCCATTAGAAGTAAAAGCAATAGAACTGGTGACTCTGATGGCACTGAGACTGGTAAAGACAACATAAAAGCTTTTCACTTTAGTTTCAAATATCTTTTATTTTTGATTTTAATGCAAAATCAATACTGGTTGCAATTTTTGGTGAAAAATAAAATGCACCAGAAAGCTTTGGAGTGTATGTTTGTGGTTCGGTCTTTTGTATAGCGCAATACAAAATCACATTTTTGTGATTTTAATACACGACACACTATGGAAGCGTTGACAAGGAGACGGACGACAAAAACATCACTTCTTAGTATCTTAAGACCAAAATATGTCTATTTCTTTTTTCTTCAATTTCCTGCTCTTCTATAAGTGAGGTAAGGAGAGGTTATAAAGTTACTTGTTGTGCTGAATTGAAAACAAATAAAACGACAAAAAATTCTAGCGTGCAGCAGATTTATAAAAGTATAAGTATATGTATATCTTTATATAGTGGCTCGCGCCATTTGATTTTAAACGTGGGCTGAGATGGCGTAGCAAAGGAGATAAGCCTGTGCCCACGAGACGAACTGAAGGTGAAGAATTACTTTAAAATGTGAAATGACGACGACAAAGTGTTTTCGTTTTTGTTGGATTTTTTTTTTTAGAAATAAAAATTGAGATCATGCTCAAAAAAGAAGAGAGAGAGAGCAAAGAATTTTGTGTTTTTAATGTTATTGTTATTTGCAAACAAAAATATAAAATTTTCAGAAATTTAGGTAGGTACATCTTATTTTATTACTGTTTCCTAGGAACCTACTTGTGTTGGTGTAGTTACGTATATCAAATAATAAAACTAAACTATACAGGGTGATTCACCTAAGGTGTGACAAAAAGCTAGAGCGTGTAGATTGAGTCAAGACAAGAAAAAGATTGCATAGGGGGAGGGAGGGGGGTCTATTTCCACCGATTAGGCGGGAAGGTCAATTTTCTAAGAAAATCGACTTATAATAGAAAAAAAATCATTAAAAAACAACGGAAACACTTACAATAAAATGCTATGCTTTTTTTCAAAGCGAGAAGTCTGTTCTTTCATTATATTTTTAAATACAATTATTTGAAGGTATAGTTTTTGAACAATTATTTTCAAACTAAAAATTTTGAAAAAAAAAATAATAATGAAAAAAATTGTATTTAAACTACATCATTTTGTTCAAATTTTTACGTTATAAAATACTACTAGTATCGCCCAGTGGCCGAAATTCGGTAAAAAAAAACTACCTTTGATTCGTCATTGGATCCATTAGCTTATCGATTGTTATTTCTAAATGAAGTTACAGGATGGCACTCTAGCAAGGAAAATACAAAATTAAATATAGGAGAAAACAAATGGTCATAACAATAAACACTGTCTTACTTTAGACAGCCGTCCAAGCTTTATGTCGTTTTCGATTGGATTTTCAGAGTGTTTCACTCCTTTTTGATTCCAATGGAATATGAAAAACTCTCTTCCGTAATATGTGTATCTATGTAGAAGTAAAAAATAAAATGAACTCTTCAATAATTTCAATTTCAGAACATTAATCCAACAATTAATCCAACACATACTTTTAAACGTATGTGTGTTTTCAGAGTGCACTCCTATCACTCCTTAATGAAATCCGGAGTGAAAAAACACTCCTAAATCATCACTCCGAACAGCAAATGGAAGGTTTTTGGAGTGTTGGGAGTTTGGATGGAGTGAAAAAAGAGTGCTAGGAGTGACCAACGGAAAACGACATTAATAAAACTTGTCTAATTTTTGCTAAAGTGATCTAACTTTTTATCTTACTTTAGACAACGTAATCGATTGTCTAAGCCTTGACAAAATGTAATATTTTTATTATAAAGCATATTTCCGACTGTTTCGAAAAAATTAGACATAGTTTAAATAGTCAAAAATCTAATTAATACGACGATAATTCTTTTTGTTAGTAAAATCGATAAAATACAGTTCCATATATTTTTTTTATACCTTTTCAACATTATGTATAAAAATCATCTGAAACAAAATTTTTAAAACAATCAAAATATTTAATCCGAAGGCTTTATCATACACCATCTGGCCATCAATAACCAATTTTAAACAATTACAATGCAATATTAAAAAAAAAATAAATGCACATTATGTTTTTGTATAAAATTAAAAAGGAAATATTGCGCTTACCGAAAATTGCATTCAGCATTCCTTTAAACAATTTTTTTAAATTTAAAAAAAAATGTCCGTTTTCTTTTTTATTGTTTCCGTTTCTTTTTATAGAACTACTATTTTTTTTTTCTTTTTCTTCCATTTCTTTATTTATTTTCACAAAACTTATTTTTCTTCAATCAATTGCTTATTCTATGTAAAAAAAAGTTAATGCGCATTCCTTTGTTCAATTTTTTATAAAATAAAAAAGGACATTGCACACCAAAATCACGAACACGTTTTACAATTTTATTGCTTTCGTTTCACTGATATTTTTTTTTTGATCAAACAATTGCTCATTCAATGAACATACATACATACATAGGCACATATGCAAAAATAATTGAATTCACATTATTTTTTCTATAAAATAAAAAAGGGAAAATTGCACTTACCGATTTTTTTTTTATTTTTCAAATTTCTTCCTTTTCTTTTATTTGTTTTTATTTTTCCTATAATTTTAATTTTATTGCTTCCATTTCAAACTGCCTTCTAAGTAAAAGAAGTTAATGATTTTTTTTTTATTTATAAAAAAGGAAACATTGCAGTTACCGAAATTTGAAAGTTATGTACATATAATCTTTCAAAACATTCACTTTTCTTTGTTTCTTGAGCAATTTTTTTAAATTCTTATACAAAAAACAATTTTTTTGAAACAAAAATTAATTTTATTTTGCGTTTTAAGCTGAGAATACTATAAAATACACATGTTGTTGTGTATTTCTTATAGGAGTGCTTTTTAAGCAAAAAAATATGAAAATATAACTTTATCCCTTAAGTTAGAAATTCAATTTTTTTACCAAATTGGAAATCAATAAAAGGCATCATCCACCAAAATTTCATACTTCTAAGCTAAAAATCAATAATCTCAAAAAAATTCAAACAGCCGCTACTTGCCTCAACGGCAGCATACATATCTACATAATTTTTAAATTCTGCACATCTGGGCGACAATACCTTTCTAACGATATATCACTCATATAATTTCGTTGAGTATTAATGGAGAAAAGTGTACCGTAAGTTTATCATAGGCGTATTAATATATAGATTTTTGTTTTTAATATTCGATGCTGTCTCATACGATTATCTTACTTTCGGCATAATATCAACCCATTTAATCGCTCCTCACCAGTCTAGTCTCCCAGATACATTTTAAATGTGCGAAGACAAAACATCGGTCACTTGAAGCCATCAGAAAGGTGCGGGAAGAGTTGTACGGATCTACATAAAGAAATGTATTGTTATAATTGTTTGATGGGTACAATATGGTGTGTTTTATTGGAAAATTTTTAGCAAGCGCTATATAACTTTTGAAAGTAGTACACGATTTGTCAAATCACTGTAATTCTTCATTAAAAATCTTCACTTTAACTATAGAAATTTGATTAGATTCGTTGCTGAGTTACATATTTTTGATCGCAATAAGCCACTGTAAAATAAAGTTCACGACTGGATCGCACGAACTTGCTCTTGCAGTTAAATTTTATTCGAATTCTAAAGATTGACTGTAATATAAGAATATTTAATTTATAATTATATACATTATGTATGTATTTATCTATTTAGTTAATTGAAGAATGGAAATTTGAGTATGGAAAAAAGCATGAAGCACGTTCTTTAAATTGATAAAATGTACTTAAAGTTTTTTTAATCTCAGAATGAAGCACGCCATCTCAATTCTTGAAAAAAAAATTAAATTTATGCAAAAAAAAATTTCAAAAATCGTTAAAAAATAATTTTTTTAATAAAAAAATTCTTGAAATAAAAAAAAAAAAAATGGTATGCATTTAAGAATATATAATAATATTCAACTAAAACCGTAATCATAATCATAAAAAAAATTCAATAGCCCGTTTTCAAAAAAATGATTTTACACAAAAAAAAAAAAAGAAATTAAACTTTTTTTTAAAAAACCAAAAAATATTTTTTTGAAATTATTTGTATGCTTGATAGGACCTTCAAAGTAAAATTTTGATCAAAATCGGTTAACGAGAAAGTCAAAAATAAAAAAAAAAAAATTGGTTGTATGACATGTACCGTTAATAACGGTTTTTGGTAATTTTTTTTCCCCCAAACGGTCTACATTTACCACCACAAAAAATTTGCACGAACTTACTCTTGTAGCCAAAAAACTATAATTTTTTGATATATTTAACGAAAACAAAACAAATTTTTTTTTTTCAACTTTTTAAATGCAATATTATTTTTAGTACTCAGAAGCACCAGCACAAAATAGAAGCTATACATGAATAACTCGAAATTAAGACATTTTTCTTAAAAAACGTCAAAACCTGTTCTTTGTAATTTTTTTGGTAACAACTTAAAATGCAGTTTTCTTACAATAACCAAAATATTTGTATGGCAGCTACCTGTTCTAACTAAGTTTAATCCAAAATTCGAGTATTTCCTCTAAATAACCACATAAAAATGGTCTGTGCCAAAATTGAAGCAATTCGGTTCACCCGTTCGCAGGCTCTAGGCCAAATGACAGATTGGATGCATAGACACACAAATGGGCGCACTGTGGTGGAATCGAATCGGATTTTAGCGCGCCAAAAGTGTAAAAAATTATCTCAGATACAAGTATGCATGAAATTTTCAGGTATCATTCTCTCAATAATTGACTCCAATGACCTCATTAATAGTTTTTGTAAGAATTAATTTTTGTTCTTTCACATTTTTTGGACGTGTATGAATAAACTGAACTATGAAGACTGATTTGCCTCTTTCTCAAACTAACTATAATTAGTTAAATGGAATAAAATTCGAAGAATACTTTTTCTCGTTCACAGGTAGGTAAGGTAATTATATTAAGCATTTAAAATGATCAAAATCAATAATACTTTTTCACAGGCTGTGTAAAATTTTAAAATAATTTTACTTAAACAAATCTTTCACTATTATTATTTTTTTGTTTTCAAAGCCCGCAAAAGATATTTGACTTTTTGTTTAATCAAATCTGACAAAGTAAACGTTGAAATTGAAACGTGTACTAAAATACAATATGAATAAACTTTAATTTTTTTTTTGTAATTTTGAAAGTTTGAAGCTAATTTTTTATTTAAATATTCATTGAATAAATTTAATTAAAAAATAAAATAAAAAATTATGTTTCTGGCTTTGAAAAAAGCAACAACATAAAATTCTAAAACTAGCTGTTGTTATTAATATTTTTTTTATATAAAGTCAATGTTTTTTTTTTAAAGAAAATCGCCCCTCATGCTCATACGGGGGAAAATGACCCCCTCCCCTTGCATACAATTTTTTTTTTTTCTTGTCTTGATACAACCTGCAAAACAATTTGCATTCCGGTTTTTTGACGTGCTCAAATGCAAAACCAAAAATAAATTTGTTCAAACTAATTTTCTTTCAATACATGTATGTATTAGTGTATTATGATTGTTTTTATTTTTAATTTTCAATTTTTAAAAAAAATTAAATTTGATGGCACAACAGCTCATGAAGAACTAGGGCCTAGTGACTTACAACTCTCAACCATTCCTGTGTGCATGTCTGCAGGAATGGAGGGGACCTACAGTTTATTGCCGAATCCGAACGGCTAACGAGCGGCACTTTTCTGTGACAGGAGATACTCTTGGAGGATTTGTCAATTCCTCGCAAGAGGCAGTAGCCGTTTTTCTTTTAAATAAATAGATGTGGCGAGGCTGGGGATTGAACCTTAGACCTCCGGCATGACAGTCCATCGCACTAACCATCACGCCACGGCTACTACTTTTAATTTTCAATGCTCTTATCAATTTCATGCCAAGATTTCGAACCAGATATGTACTAAAATATCTTCTCTAGCTACATTTTTACCAAAGAGCACTACTTTAGTTTTTATAAATTTTTTCGATAAGACAACTTTTTCTAAAATTATAGTGGGACTCTTTCAAAGTGGGTGGAAATTCGCTATGATGTGTCCACATTCCGTTATTTATCTTAAAATTTCATTAATGTTGGAACACTGATTCAGATTGCACCAACCTCTCTATACAACCGGAACACGTGTACACTGTGGCGTATACGTACTTTTTTTTTTAATTAATTTTTATCGACAGGCACAAAATAAAATCTTTCATTCTGAAATGAGAAATTCATTGTTTAATTGGAGTTATTATGCTTCTTCACCTGAGGAAAAGAATTTTGAGTGGATACTACTACATATAAGTTATTATTTTTGTTATGATGTCAGAAATAGAACTTTATCTTTACTTCTTAACTCTTCATTTTGCCATTTTTATCTTTTCATATTTTCTATGAATTTTTTTAAAAGCAAATCGAGCAAACACTTGGCTACAAACACGTATAAAAGAACATGCCTACTTGCACTGCACATATCTACCCCTAATATGTTCAGTGCTGGTCTCTATTGGCTTACCTGCTTAATAAAACACCAATCCATTCAACCGAACGAATGTGAGCCCACTCTCTGCAGTCTTCACAATAATCATCAAATACATCAAATCCACAATAATTCAGAGCTCAACAAGAAGGGAAAGAAAGTGCGGGGGATATCACATCCGAATCGACGACCTACTGTCGTTTACAATAAGGAAAAAAAGAAATATCCGAATAAGGCAAAAGCGAATCAAAATTAAATAGAAAAATAATAAGTTCAAATAGAACAAGCCCCATAATGGAAAACAAAATAATGAATCTCACATAAACTATATACGCAACAAAATAACAAAATGGTGGCTCTGACTTATAGGTTCCGCTTGTCGCTTGGTGCATTCGAATTCGAAATCAGATCGCATCTTTCGTCAGGCTTTCCACGTTGATGTCGTCGTCGCGTCACCGCTGCTGACAGACAAATCGCTTTCATTTTTACTCTGCTGTGCGATCGGAGCGTTGCGAAAAGTCTACTCTATCTACAAAATACAAATACAAATCCGCCTTCGTATAGGCCGCCATATCCAATGCCAATCCATCTGCGTTAGTGTTCTTTTCAAGTGCGAGAGAGTGTGGGCTTTTTGAAGCTTGCTCTCTCTTCTTTTTCACGATACATATTTCTTTTGTGGGTTTGTTGTTTTTTTTTTTTAATTTCGTTTTTTTTGTAGCAGTTTCTTAGCCATACCGGCAAATGTGCACACCACCACCATTGATCGTTGTCGTGTTCGTCGCATTCGGAGGACTTTTTTTCGCCGTGAAAGATCGGAATCGTTTTTTTGTTCGACGAGCGCGAGAATTTTGAACTGTTCTCCTTGTTCTTGGTTTGGTTTATACAATCGAGGATTGTGCGTAAACGTGGTAGTTACAAAAAATGTAAAAACAAACACATCGATGTCGATTCTTAATTAAACACAAAAAAAAAAAAATACATAAAAACACGTGGGCTTAAGTTATCGAGTTAGTTAGTGAATTAGTTATTCGTTAGTGCTGGATTAAGTTATCAAGCTTAAGAGTTTAATGGAAGCTTTGTGAATGAAAATTGTGATTGATAAATTAATTTAATATCCTCAGTGTTCCGTTTTTTTATGGAAGACACTGCTTCAAAAAAAAAAAAAAAATTATCTATTGCTATAGGTATGTCCGTGCACCTACTTACCTACCTAAAACCCCAACATATTATGTAAATTCAATTCAAGTGAATGTTTTATGTCAAGGTAAATTCAATTCTTATATTGCAAGAATAAGTTTATGTGAATAATTTTATTAACACGGATTCGTTTTATGTATTTAATTAATTTTAATAATTATTAATTTTTTTCGCTGATTTCATTTTAAGATAAAAACTCGCATAGTCTCTTTTATTTGTAATCAGTTAGTATAATTGTAATTTTAGTTTAAATTTTCCAAAAGGTAGTTCGAGTTTAACCCATTTCCGGCGGCTACCAGTTAGAGTTAGAAACTTTAAATTTCACATACTGTCTATTTTTTGTATAATTAAAGCAGATCTTAAAAAAAAAATTTGGAAAAGCTTCTGGTTTTCTAGAAAATTCACGTTGCGTTTTCGCAACGCTCGCCGAAAGAGGAATCAAAATTAATGAAAAAAAAAAATTCTTACATCGAATATGAATCAACTTTATCTGAATACTTTTATTAAAAATGATGTAAACATACACTGGGTAAGGAAAAAATTGTAGAAATTTAAAAATGAAGATATTCATAGTATAAATTATATTTATGTAATTATGTTCATGTTTACAAGGAATTGGTTTTTGTGTGGTATTTATTGAAGCATTTTGGATGAAGCGGGATATTATATTTCTTGCATAAAAAAAACGGCTTGGCCTGGAACACTGGCGACATCGAGAACACGGGCCTATTTCACCAAACACTTTTCACTTTTCACTTTGCAACTTTTCACTTTTACTTTGCAAATTTCGTTTCACCAAACGCAAATTTGTAAAGAGGAAATTATTGAAATGAAAAGTTTCCTCTTTTAGATCAAGTTTTACTTTGCAACTTTGCAAAATACGAATTTAAATGCAAAGTTCTTTTTTAAATTGGTGAAACACTTTTACTTTTCACTTTTCAAAAATTGTCTGAAAAATTGAAAAGTGAAAAGTCTTTTCACTTTGCAAATTTTGTGAAACACTTCGCACTTTTACTTTGCAGGAAATTATTTTTTTGATGTCACAACAGCTCATGAAGAACTAGGGCCTAGTGACTTACAACTCTCAACCATTCCTGTGTGCATGTCTGCAGGAATGGAGGGGACCTACAGTTTATTGCCGAATCCGAACGGCTAACGAGCGGCACTTTTCTGTGACAGGAGATACTCTTGGAGGATTTGTCAATTCCTCGCAAGAGGCAGTAGCCGTTTTTTTTCTTTTAAATAAATAGGTGGCGAGGCTGGGGATCGAACCTTAGACCTCCGGCATGACAGTCCATCGCACTAACCATCACGCTACGGCTACTATTCCTCATTGTACACATCATCATTTTTGGGAGGCAAAATTATAACATTTGTTTCAACTGCTGCAAATTTATTTCGTCTTCTCATCGGTATTCGGACTCATAAATAAGGCTTAGAGTCGAAATGAAAAAAGTGTTTTAATGCGGAAGTAATACCAACATTTTTCATACGCATCAGCAACCCAAACTTGATGCTTTGTAGTAATATTATATTGCATAAGTTTGACGTTCGAAACGCAAAAAAAAATATTTTAAATCGAATAAGCAGCTAAAAAAATTTAGATGCGCCCGCCGTCTGCGCAGTAAATGCGCATCTGATGCATTTTGGAACTCAGCCTAAACTCTTCGAGCTCTCATGCAGATAAAATTATTAATGGACGATGCAAAAAGAAATTGCAATTAAAAAAACCGAAAGAACACTGAACTAATGTTCGTTCAATTATTAAATGCCAATTTTCGGCCTGTTCCACAATAGATACAAGTGTCGTTCACACTACGCATGTGCGTAGTCCGTTTACACGATGCACTTGCGCCGCTGCAATTAATGTAAGTTTTATTTTAAATACATATTGTTATCGAAGTGAATCCACTACATTGGCAATGGGTTTTTGCAATACAGCACGCATTTATGAATTGCTTTATCGTTCCTGAGTATAGAGTAGAGTTGTCTTATAGGGACTACGCTCAAAAAAAAAGTCCTGAGCCTTGAGGTTTCCTATAAGCAGAAGGTACTGGCTAATTATTTCATATAATAAAGTCCAAAGTAGGTAAAGTGTTTTTCCAACATAGCATTCTTGTATGGCTTGTTTTTTTTCTCAGAACTAAAATATGCATCATTTTGTTCAATCAAAATATATGTTTTTGTTTTTTTCAAAAATTGGTAAATAATAAACATAAACACACAATATTCTGAGAAAAAACCGATCATTCTCATTTTGAAAACACAACGAACGCAAATATTTTTTTTTAGGTTCAAATGCTACTACTTTAAGTGAGTGTTGCGAAAACGCAACATAGCAGTTTCGTCTTACCCGTCAGTCAGGCAACTTACATAAAATCCGTCAAAATGATTTTATAATATTATTTGAACATTTATTTACCTGTAGTTGACATTATATTGAAAAATTATAATTTGGATGACATTTTTCAAAAAGTTCGAAAATGCTGCCTCAAAATTTTTAAAATTTCGTATAAAAAAACATGAAAATTTTTTTTTTTTTGGTAAAAAATAAAAAAAAATAGGTCCATTAAATAGTTCAAATAACTCTCGAATTCACTATTTATTTTATTTAAATTGCTCACCAGTAAAGCTCCAGGCCTCCTCAGATATAACGTTGCGTTTTCGCAATTTTCTAGCTGGAAATGGGTTAAATGATTGCATTTGCGTCGGTAAAGCAGATCTTTTATTTTGTTTAAGGGGCCAGTTATAGCTATCATTGAAAATAATCACTGAAAATTTTAATTATTAATTATTTTGATGCCAATGTGAAGCTGAAGACTCAATTAATACTTATTGCGAAAAAAAATTCGTTTGGGTTCAACCTTCCACATAATTTCACTTTCATTATTTCAATGATTGAACTACCTTATCAATGATCATTGAAATAAGAATAGTTATTTCATGAGAAAGGTTGGGCCGAATTTAAATTTTTTTAGTCATTTCTTTAGACTTTTTTCTTTGTGGCTATCCTTAAGTGCAGGTTTCATTATTTCTAATACCTACTTACTGCTGTCATTTTGGTAGGTTTACTTGGGAAGGGTGGTTTATAAGTCCATAATTGATTTTTAGGCTCATAAACCCACTCAAAAGTCCATTGTGGACTTATGACCCGCGCCGCCGCCGCCGTTAAAAACTTGTTTTTTTTGTATACAGGAGAACTTTGGCTCTTTAACATTTCTGTTTTAGTGTTTAAGATCACATTTTATTTTATCAAAATAAAATTTAATCAAAATTTTAACCCAATTCCCTCATCCTCAAGCACGCTCAAACATATAAACATTTTTATGAATTTATAATAGAATAGAAATAAGGAACATATGTTTTTCATTTTTGTTGACAAAATTCTACTTCCAAACTAATAGTCTCAAAGATATAAATAATAAATAAAGCTGCAAAGCTTAATTTCGTTTTTCAACTGCATCCTCATTTCACTTGACACTGAAATTCGTTTTTTTTCGTCAGATTTCTGAAAAGAAATACTGATTTTCATTAATTCTAAATACAGTGAAAGCTCCCTTAGCCGGACAGCGACGGTCGCAACACTTTTGTCCGTCTAAGGAAGTTGTCCGTCCAAGGTAAAAAATAAAAAAAAAAATAGTAAAATAAGGAAATGTATAATATATAGTGGCATCATGAAAAATATTTGCACCTAAAAGCCATGAAATTCATTTAAAGTAAAAATGAACATGAAGATACAAGAAACAAGATACAAAAACAAACTACAGCTGCAGAAATAAAATCCGTTATGAATTTAATCACAGACAGTAATTTGGTGACATCGCATCTTTTGTCGCTGTGAACCAGGGGGACCGTTTTAAATGCAAAATAAACATATGTGAAAGTATTTCTAAAAATAATAGTTGAAATTTACATACTAAAAAAAGTTTTTGTCCGCCTAAGGGAATTTAATTCGACAAATCACGGCTAATATTCTTGTCCGCGTCCGCTTAAGGGATCATTAAATGTATGGAATTTACATCCAAGATCCACGGTCGTGAGAATTTGTCCGCCTAAAAGGATTGTCCGCTTAAGGGAGTTGTCCGCAATAGGAGCTCTTTCACTGTATTCCTGAAATCATTGACATTTAGTCAACCCCTACCTTCTGGCTTTACAAAAAGGAATAACCAATACCAATCGTCCCGTTCATGTTCTTTAATATTTTTTTTTCTTCAGTTTAAGTAAATTTTTGATTTGTAAAATTGGCCCTCCCCTCTACATAAAAGGGGGCAAATACACCATCATACAATGTTTTTCTTGTCTCGTCTCAACCACTTTGTTACTTTCTATGCTAATCACTCGATACTTTATATTATAGCTTAAATGTCAAAAGTTATTGCGTTGGAATTAGAACTCTCAAATTTACAGACATTTATTTTTTTTTTCGTACAAAATTTATAAATATAAATTTTAATATCAATTCTTCCCACCACCACTCTAAGCAAATAATGAATTTATCAAAATTGACTTAAATTTTAAGTTCAATACCTCCTTTAAAGGTATTCTATAAATATCGGTATCTTTAACAAACTAAATATGTACATAGGTACTCTCATTCACAAAAAGCAACACGTCAAATTCCACCATAATCCCACACCATAGGGAAATCAAACAGGTGTCAGAAACATAATTTTAAGAGATAAAACTTGTGTTTCTCTTTTGCCTTTCTCTCTTACAGTAAAATTATATTAGGTTGATATACTTATTTTACCTCACATCCCATATTCATAAGCCATACACCCAATAGACAGTAGAGTAGAATAACTATAGTGCTGGAATTTATTAAGCCAAACCATACAAACATTTGGACAAATTTTCCTACACAAAAAATATTTAACTTCATTTTTAGATCAAAAATATTAAGCAATTTAAGAGTATAATGACAACAAAAGTTTTATCGGAACTTCTTTAATATACCTATAAAATTTGCAAAGATCTAAATTTCTGACAAACATATACATAGGTAGGTATGTACATGTGTTTTCTTGCATTTTTGGTATGAATAAGATTTGATTTATTTTTAAATATTTGAATAATGATAAAATTACAAGTTAAACAATTAAATCGAGTAAAGTACGAAACAGAATTTTCAACACTTTTTTTTTAGCTTTTCTTATTTTACCAAATTCTACAGAAAGGTTGTCCCACTGTGCTTTGGTAGGACCTTAAGCGCACGAGAACAGCGTAACGTAAAACTCAACTGTCATACATTTTTTTCTTCTCTCTACTCATATATTCGCAAATGTGGGGGTGTATCGAAAATCCCCACCCCACAAACAAAAAAAAAAAACACTTTCATTCATAATCATAATGGCTGCAAAACTGTGTTTTTTTTTTTTATTTGCCTGTTTACAAATTAATGTGCAAAAGATTTTCATATATTTTTTTTTCCTGTTATTCTTCGTTGTCGTCGTGGTTAGTCGTTTGTCGTCAAAGTAACAACTCTGAAGCTGCCCACCTACGCGTGGTAGATGGCACACAGGTTAAGGTGGTTGGCTGGGGTTGTGGGTGTATGAATAATCAAACAGTAGGGTATTAACAACAACAACAAAATATCATTCCATGAAAGTTCCAGTGGAAATGTTAACAAAACATTGTAAGGCAGCTTCAGCCAGCTTATGATTTTGAGTTAAAAGTAGCTCTTTGGAAAGTTCACATTCTCCAAAATAACCATAAATAATAGTCACTTTTTTTTCTCTTTAGCTTGCCCTTCTGTAAATGTCGCTCCTTTAAATGTCCAAAGCGGGTGGTAGAATTCAAATGGAGCGTCATAGAAAGAATAAAAACGCACAACTTTTGGGGTTTGTTTTGATAATATATCTGGCAGTTTTTCTATAGATTTTCTCGAAAAAAGAACGATGCCCTTTGAACTTTTCTTTTGGCATTTTGGCATGCAGAAAATCGAGGGTGGGCGAAAAGAGTAGAGGTCGTCTCGTAATTATTTTACACATATTATGTTCAACATGGCTGCATTTGTCAGCAGAATTTTTTATATGGTTAAGTGGTTAAAAGTTAAGACATTTTCGACTGATAAGGATAAATAAGTTTCAATTAAGCTATAGAAACGTGAGATTTCATATTATGTCGAATTGATCTATTTGGAGACAATTTAAGTACAATTTGGATAACCTTTTAATTTAGTGGAAAATTCAAGCTGCGTTTTTGTAAAAAGTTCGTAAAAAATATTAGATCGTAGGGGAGAGGGATAATTGTGGGACGAACCTTCTTCCATAAAAAATATATAGATACGTTGATGAAAGTTGTTCAAAATTATTCATCGGGATCAAGAACCATGAAAGTCCATATAGTTCTTTAAAATCTTTTACCAAATTAAGTTCTGCAGTCAATGTCAATATTTGTAAAGCAGCGAAAGATTTACCAAAAGTCTTTAAAAATTAATTTTTTTTACGGTGAGGGGCCACCGTTTTTACCAAAAGTCTTTAAAAATAAATTTTTTTGACATATTTTGGATTTTACGGTGAGGGGCCAAAAAAAATATAATTGTAATAATATTATTTTAAAAGGATCTTGCTGAAAATTAGTTATGTAGTTTTCAAAACCGCCCTTAAATTTTCCGTGTCGGCATTCCTTGTTGGGAAATTGTAATCCAAATTCAAAAGTCTCTTTTTTCATTCAAAGCCAGATTTTCTTCTGAAACAAAATTATACGACGACGAAAAAAAAGCGACATTAACGCTAAATAAACAAGTTATCAAATCAATTAATTTAACTAGTTAAAAAAAACTCAAAGAAAATGACACTATTCAAAAAAAAAAAATGAAATAAAAATAAAATTTTTGGCTAGGACTATTTCTTATCATTATATATCAAAATAACGGCACTTTAAAAAAAAATCATTTTCTAAATTTTCTCAATACAAAAAAACATAAAGCTTTAGAATTTCTTTATTTCATCTCAATACGACCACTTTTTACAGAGATACAGCTCTTCAAAAAACACTAAAAAAAAATGAATTTTTTTTTTTGTTCCCTTAATTTTTTTAACAAGTGTATTTTATCTACTTACAGGGTGATTCTCATAAGGTATGCCAAAAAACCAAAATTTCATCTTATTAAGTACCTACTAGTTTTGTTTTTAATATTCAAAGCTCCTATCAATTTTTAGTCAAACACTAAAAACTAGATGCTAAAATGTTTTCTAGCTTTTGAAAAAAGTGAAAATAGCGATATGGCTTGATCAAAACGAACAAATTGATCTTCATTGGATGCTGCTAAATGGTTACAAGTAGCTGATTTTATGCCGGCGTTATTAGATGGAGAGCCAGCGAGAAAAATAATTATGTCATTTAATAACGACCGCAGAGCCAACCATATTTTTATATTTTGAAATTTTTCTGAAATGAAAAAATTAAAAAAAAAATACAAAATCGAGTGATGTTGGCTTCCGAAGCTATAACTTTCGTTCTAGTAGTTGGATTTACAAGATTTGGGTATTTAAATGAAGCCGGAATATAAAGCTACAGTTTTATACAAACATTTTTGGGAAGGGGTAGAAAAATTTGTTCTGGAGGGGTGATTAATGTGATTTTCGATTTTTAAAATGCAAAAGTCGTTAAAAAGTTTTACAATTTGAAAAATAATGTCTGACCCACCTCTATAAAGTTGTTGTGGAGTTAATGCCACCGGAAAGGGAGGAGGAGTGTCTTCAAGCTAAACATTCCATCCAACCACATTAGATTCAGGTGAACTTTGACAAGCTATAACTTTAAGATGAAGTAAGTAACAGAGATCGTTAGTACTTTATTTTTTAGCCATTTTGATTCTGTAAAAGTTTTTCATTGGCCATTTTGTCACAAAATAAAATTCAGACGAGTTATAAAATAAAAATATAATGGCCAGCTGTTCCAATATGGTGACTTTTTCCTAACCCCCACCACCCCAAATTTTTTTTATAATGTGTTGCCTGTGGAAAAATGCATTTTTCATTACATTTTCTTGACTAAATTCACTATAACATAACGTTTGTGCACGTTTTTCTCTAAATCTATTGATTGCATGAACAAAAATTTAATTATATTTTTACTGTACTTTAAATTAAAACAAAAAAACTTACAGTTTCCGAGGAATATGCAAAAAACTGAAATTCAACCCCTTTAACCCCCCGTAAAAACTTTAGCCACGGTCCAAATTAAGTGTACTTCTGGGAAAAAACAAAAATAAAGATATTCACCTAAAATCAGGTTTGTCGGAATTATTTCGAAGTGAAGGTCTAATTTTCCTGGGCTAAAATGTGTGTCAATGATTCAGATTTTATAAATAAAGCTGTCATAACACGATTTTGATAAAAAATAAAACGCACGACTGCATCGCACAAACTTGCTCTTGTAGTAAATGTTTCTTCGAATTTTAAAGATTGAGTGTGATAAAAGTAAATATTTTTTTTATGGGAGCCTTAAGTTTAAACTAGTACCTATTATACACTATAGAGCTTAAATTTAAAAATTATTAAAAATCAACATAATTCGAATTAAATTTATTAAAAAAGTCTTCTTAAATTGTTTTGAGAGCTAAGAAAAGTACACCATCTGATTTTTTTAACTTATCTTATTTTTGGAGAAAAAAAAAATTTAAATCGTAGGCGTAGGAGCGGTTTTTTTTTTAATTTTTTTTTTTTTTGGCAGATCGTAGACCATACTAATATTAGTATTTAGAACAATTTTAATCAAAATCGTAGGAGTCTTTTTCGAGAAAATTTGTATTTTCTGTAACGGTTTTTTAACATTTATATGAAAGGTATCGTTAATTTTGACTATAAGAAAAATTTTTGTTCAAAATATTTTAGATAATGTTAAAAAACCCCATGTTACCAAGTTTGATAAAAATCAAAAAAGTCGTTTTCGAAATATTTGGTTTTCAAAAAAAATTTTGAAACTTTTTTTAAAAATCAAAAAAAAAAAATTGAAAATTTTGCGATACAATACTATTTAAATATTTCAGAAGATTCTCGCCATAAAAAAAATTATCAAAATCAGTTTATTCCTTTTCTAGAAAAACGATAATAAAAAAAATGGTTCCATGGGAGGTACCATTTAAAATCATTATTTGGAAATTTAATTTTTACAAAAAGGTAGCACATATCTAATTAAATTTAGTGATTTTTTTTAGAAAAATCTGTCGAGCCATTTTTGAGAAAAATAAGATTTTCCAAAAATGCTAAAAAAAATTATATGGCAGGTACCGTTATTTTTGGTCGTAAAAATAAAAGGGAAAAAAACGTGTCGGGGTAATGTCCCGAAAACACTTTATACCAAGTTTAATTAAAATCGGCCCATGGGTTTAGGCTGTAGGCGAGTTCACAGACAGACAGACAGACGGACAGAATTGCCAGACCCACTTTTTTCGTCTTCCCTATCATCGTAATGTCAAGTTTGATTGTTACCTCGAGTTCATTTTTTTTACGAATCCAAAACTTGCCATAAAGTAGTATATCGCAAGTAAAAAATTATAGCGTGATAAAAGTATGTCTTGGCCAAAGGTTCTCCCATAATAATTCTATAAAAATGTCGTGTATAAGTCCCATATTAATTCTTAAATTAAAGCTTTACAATATTTTCTTATACAATTATTGATATTGGAACAAAGCGACAGTTACTAGTATAAAGGTTCTTTAACTTTTTTATAGGATAATTTTCGGAGAAAAAACTATATGGTCATTTTATAGTATGACTATAATATGATTATAGAAAAATTGGCTCATTGTGCCTGTAAGGATGATATAATGTACTCCAAAGAATACTTAAGCGATTAATTATACCAACATTAACTCCTATAACGACTTACTCCACTTTGGAAGGGCTATAAAAGTGCTATAGCAGTGAATAATACTTAAGTTCCCAAAATTGGAAGTTTTTATGTTAGTTAGGCCGTGCAATATACGAGAAGAAGTCAGGACGCTGGGACCTAAAATTCTAAGAAAAGTAATTGAAAACGCTCTGGAAAGAAGAAAAATGTTATTCATCAGATAAATCATAATGTAACTTATGTGCCACCTATAAAAAGATTTTTTTCAAAGAAATATTCTTAGTACCTATTAAAAAAAATCTATATATTTATTTTTGAAGAATAAATATTCTTAAAACGAATGAATATTTTTTTTTTAAATTAATTAAAAAATGGCTTTTATGTTTACATTTAAAAAATAATTTTTTAGGAAAATTAACAATTAAAAATGACAAAAAATACCAAACACAAAATTTTAAGTTATTTATATTATGTATATTATCCAACATATTTTACCGCACTACCAGTTATTGTGTGCGCCTATATTATCACCTAATACGGCTCTGTTTTACCAGCCTCTTTGTAAACGAAATAACATAAATATAAACCTTCTATGAAAACGGATCAACAGTTTATCATTTTTTTTCCCTTTTGTTTTATCATTCATGTCTCTTTCTCTCACGACATTCTCAATTTGATTTCTCTCATGGGGTTGAGTAAGAAATTGTGTGGGAGTTGGGAGTTGATGAATGTAACGGGCGGGTGGATTGGAAAATATTTTATTGAACCAACAAAGTTTTGTACCGGCAAATCTATACCTATAAGTTCCACAATCCACACAGCATTTTAAGGGATATACAGTACAACTCAACAAGTGTATCTATTGCCTGCGAATATTTTCTGAGGACGGTATAATAAAAATGTTCTCTTGCTCGTAAACAGAGAAAAAAATCATTGTATACTGTGTTGTTCTCATTTTACAAAAACAAATCGCACTCCCCATACGTCATCGATGGGTTTGGGTGGTTGTGTAGTGAATATAATATGATTCATTGAAATATTTTCGTTGATTTTCACTTTCAAATTTCTTTGGAAGGAAAACTGAGGCTGAGGGATTGTGAGTGTTTTTATTTCCTACAAAACACCCGCTGCCGCAACAAGTTGAAAATTTTCCTTCGTGTCGTTGTGCCGTACTACATTGTCAGATTGTCGCCGGTGAATTCGACCCTCTATACAATATAATCACAAATAGAAAAACAGCCGGTTAAGCGTGCTGCTATAGCTCGGACTTCTTTGGCCTTCCGATCAGTGGCGGTTTTCATCTTCGGACGGACACACTGATTATTCCTTTTCATTCAAAAAAAAAAAAAAAAAAAAAAAAATATAAAACAAAATATCATAGCCGATGATAAAATTTATCAAAATTATAACGATATTGAAAACAATTTCGGTTGGCTGATTTGTAATAATCCGGTTCGACAATTTCTGCCATCAAAAAAAAAAGAAAATATACCTACATACATAGTAGCTATTTAAATATACATATTTATTTCAAAAGTTACAACGGTTTGGGAAAGTTTAAAGTTTTATTTTTAAGTGATTTTGTTTTTGTTTTCGGTTTCTGTTTTATTTTTATCAAAATGACGATGCCGGCTATTTATCGTGCGTGAAAATGACAACGTAACCGACGCGATACGGACGGTCTCTTTTTTTAGAAAAATGTTTCAAAGCAAATGTTTTGAAAATAGTTTTTTTTTTTTTTTTGTTCGGAAATCTTACGTCAATTTGTTTATTTTAGTTTGTTCTTTGTGTGATGTGATATTTGTTTTTGTTTCGTGAATATAATCACATAAATTAAGTTGATATATATTTTTAAGAATTATAGTTTCCAAATGTAAACGAAATTTGTGTCGATTTTAAGGAATTAAAATTTGAAAAGAACTAATCGAGAGCAACAGGTGAGAGTTAAAATAAATTCAGTTTGGTTTTGAGAGACAAACTTTTATTAAAAAAAGCTATAATCCTTACATACATATATATAACAAAAAAAAAAAACAATTTTAAGTCAATTTTACTTGGCATGTATTTAGAAAATACAAAATTGTGTGTTGGATATTTTCCTCGATAAAGTTATTCACTCAGAAAAAGTGAAAATTTCATTAATTTTTGTTTATTATATTTATTAAAATTGAAAATCTTAAAAAATAAAAAAAAAACAATCACTTTTATATTAATTTCTAAATAAGGTGTATTTTATTGGCAATTTTATAGCTAGCGCAGTAAAATTTCCCTTGATAAACAATATCAAATAACCGAAAGTGCTGATAAATAATTTAGTAAATTAGTGAATAAATAAGAGTAAGGACTTGAACTTTAAATGTCGGTAGCGTTGATTGTTTTCCATTGACAAAAGGATTAACTCAGCCACAGAATTAAATAGTACACATAAAAGTGTATATAGGGTTTTATTGAACTCCTATACTGTTGCGCTAAATATGAATTACCAATAAAACGCACCTAATAACTTTAAATATGTACATTTACATATACTTAAAAGCTATTTTTAATCATATACATATACAATAAGCAATAAGGTAAAATAGGTACGACACCGGTGATCACCGACGCAAGATGCACGCCATCAGAAAAGAAATGTTGACGTTTCCATTTCAACTTTTGATAACAAATAAGTAATCGTATTGAATCAGATTTTAAGACATCAAATAAATGAATTTGGTGTGGTGATGCGACATTTCGGGAAAAAACTAAGGCGTAGGTGAAATCGAATTACAACTCTCAACCAGTGTGCGTTTATGCAGGAATGGAGGAGACCTATAGTTTATTGCCCAATTCGAAAATTCGAATGGTTAAGGTGAACTTCCTCCGAAGAGGCAGTTCCTGTGCAAAAAGAAAAAAAAAAACAATTTTTGTTTTTAGGTAGCAGTGGCTTGCATTATTCGATATCAGGAATTCGGGCGTGCATCTACAAAATTAAAGGCGTTTTTCTTTTTACTTCAGGGTCGGTTCAGAGCAGTGAGCAGAGCGTGAGAAAACGGAGTAAACTCTAAGCAGAGTGTGTTTAGAGCACTCCGATTTAATTACGAAACACATTTGGGCAATGGGTACTTTAACTGTCATATCTGTCAAATTACATGCAAACTGTATGAAGTTGGCCACTCTCAAGATTTTACTGTCTGCTCATTTTTTTTCTCCGAGCTTATGCAGCACGCTGTGAGTGTGACTGAACACAAATTCCTAGCTCTGGTTCTGAGCGCTCTTAACTTAAAAAGAAACACAACATTTTTGTCTGACAGTTCAGGCTAAGCTCTGAATTGAACTAAAAAAAAACACACTATGAGCAGTGGCGTAGCATGGCTATCAGCAACCCGGGGCGGAAGAAATTTTTGCTGCCCTCTTATTTAGGTATTTCAATTTAGAAAATTATATTATTATACAGTAATTCTTAAGAATTTTTCGGCAAGGACAGTCATCATCATTTATTTACCCAAAATCAAAAAAGAATGAACAAAATTATTGTCATCATACCTAATATATACTTACGGGACGCGATGCGAGTGTTATGTGAAGATTAAACGTCAGCTGCATTTTGCAGTTTTTGACATTTGAGGAAAATGGGAGAAATTAAAAATACTACATTTTTTTGTAGGATTTATGGCGAATTAAAACACGCTTTGCTATAAATTTTTTTCATAATATTTATCAAATATCAATCGTAAGGGGATATTGGGAAAAAACTAAAAAAAGCGTATTTTAAGGTGCCTTAACTTTGAAAGTATAAGACCTATAAAAAAATGTTATATGAAAAAAATTAAGATAATTAGTTAGTTATTTATTAGTTATTAATATTTTTATTATTTCATTAAATCAAATAAAATAATTAACAATATTTCAAGATTTATAGTAGTAATTTCAGTGGAATAATAGTGACATAGGTATTTCTTTAAAAAATAGTGATAATGCTACTTCCAGACTATAAAGTAAATTCATTAATTAAATGAAATCCAAATTAGTTGGTGGGGTGACCCTTTTAAAATTAACTCTAGATACATTTATTTCAAAAATTTCCTATTAAAAATGTATTCACAAATTTTGTGTACCATGAGCCGTTCTCATGATATTGGTTACAAAGCGTTTTTCAGAATGTCGGCCGGAACACAACACCTACAGTCGCGCAATTTTATTTTTATACTCAAAACAACATATCTTCTACATAATTCCAATTATGAAATTTGATCAGTACCTACCTATATTTTTGCAAAAATAAAAAAAACCTCTAAGCTGGCCTATACAGTATTTAGATCTAACTGTCACTAGAAAGTATTAGTGACGTTTTCGATTGTTTAAATAAATTTGATGTCACAACAGATCATGAAGAACTAGGGCCTGGTGAGGGGACCTACAGTTTATTGACGGATCCGAACGGCTAATGTGAGCGGCACTTTTCTTTGACAAAGAGATACTCTTGGAGGTTTTGTCAATTCCTTGCAATAGGCAGTAGCACTCCGGAATGACAATCCATCGCACTAACCATCACACTACGGCTACTACCAAACGAAAATAGTAAAAACAAAAGCACAAAATTAAAAAAAATATCAAGGAGCGCACCCTAAACTATTTGAGGCCTGCCAACCTTCCCCAAAAAAAAAATTTCGCACGCATTCCAAAACTTTATCTCAACTTTTATATATTATTAACTAAATATACTGACACTATTCCTTTGTTGTTGTTTACTGTGTAAAATTTTGCTTCGCTGTCTATAAACTTACCAATAAAAAACCCCAATTATTAAGTACATATTATTATTAAGAAATTTTGCCGCCCCCTAAAAGAGCCGCCCGGATCCCAGAAGGATCCGAGAAATCATCTCCCAAAATATTCTGCACGAATAAGGGGATACCCTGTATACAAAAATGAATGGACGTTTGATAAAAGCATTACCATAAATCAAGGTGATGTTTTTTAAAAAGAATTTTTATATTATATTATATATACTTTTTAAGCTCTTTTCTTGGCTAAGTGATTTTTTTAATATTATTTCTCTTTTTATCAATTGTTGGTGGTTTTGGATTTTTTTTTCCATTCTATCCGTCATCCGATTATTAATTTAATTAAAAAGAGTATCAGAATAAGGATACAATTATTACGAGTACGATGGTGGTACCTCATTGATATTTTTAAATTCTTTATTGCGTTTGAGGAAAAAACTGTGATCTTGTCTCAGAGAGGGCGTTAAAGTATAACTAAAATGGAAGTTAGTTAGTTAGTTAGTTATAGAAACTTTATTTATATTCCAAATGTTCAATGTAAACAATAATTTTTAGCATAAGTTTAGTATGGTTTGGCCTTAGGCCGTCTACCAGAATGACATTATTACAACTATTACATTTTTGTTTTTGAAATTATATTAAAATTTTAAAAGTCGCCTTCAATTATTCGGGTTCTATAATTCAGTGCCATCGTTGTGAATTTATATAACTTCTCCCAACCAAGACTTCCATTCAGAATACCTAAAACTTCGTTCATATTCATTATGGTTTTACCAAAGAATCTAACACGAAACTCCCTCAGAATTGGACATCTGGCAATAAAGTGATAAACATCTTCTCATAATGGGTAGGTCAGGGCGATGCGGAATGTAGTTGAGGTTAATCATTTCCCCTCTTACTTTAAATATCACACTTATCATTGAAAGTGGCAATCGATTTAAGAAGTAAGAGCTTTCTTGCAAATTGTAGTCGAGCTGGCTATAAATCATCCTATATTGAGAAGATTGCGCTTCCATGACGTAACCGCTGTAAGCTGAACGAGTTACACCATCCAATAAATTTTCAAACAAGTTTCTTAAAATAGCAGGACTGATCTCTGTTTGAATATGAACTCTTTCTCCACAAACAACTCCCAATTCTTCCCATTTTTTAACGAGGTTACCTTTCAAAGAAATTATTGACTTGAGGACCAAATAGGGCAGTCTTCCTTCATCCATATCTAGCAGCTTCAATATATATTCAAAATGCAGCTTTAGTGTATCTAAGAATAACGGTGGCATAGTTGTCTCAAGATGAACCATGTAGTTTGGAGTACAGACCGGCAATCGAAAAATTCTCTTAAGGAAATATCTTAGAAACTTTTCTACGACTTCAAACTGGCAGTAACCCCACACTTGGGCACCATACATCATAATAGAGGAAGCAGTGGCACGAAATATCTGTACCTTTGCGCTATGGTCCACAAACCTACTCTCCATGCAACGTGCCCAGACTGAAGAAATAGCTCTCTTCGCCTCAGCTAATTTTGCTTGAAAATGCTTATTGAAGTTAAGGTTTGGACAGATCACGATACCGAGGTACTTATACTCACGCACAATTTCCAAATTCTGACCTTTGTAACTCCACCTTTCCTTTCTCGAGTATCTTCCACCTCCATCCCTGAAAATCATCATTTTTGATTTTCCAAGGTTCACAGTCAGATTCCAAAGATCACAGTAGCGTTCTAGGCGGTTGATCATCTGCTGCATTCCGTTAACTGATTCCGCCAGAAAAACAATGTCATCGGCAAAGATGAGGCACGGTATGCACAAACCTCCGAACTCAATGCCCCCTCCAACTTCCTCCACAATATCATTTATAAACAAAATGAAGAGCAAAGTACTCAACACACATCCTTGTCTGACTCCCATTTGCGTTTCAAAGTTATCCGACGTAAATTTACCGTCCCAAACGTAGGACACATTGTTTTCATACATTGCTTTAAGCAGATTCACAACTTTGCTTGACATTCCTAAACTATATAGTTTATAAAACAATGATTCACGGGCAATGGAGTCAAAGGCAGCTCGGAAATCTACGAAGAAAGCATATAGCTTTTTCTTTTTGCTTTTAAAGTTATCTGCAATGTGATACAAGGTGAATATCTGGTCTACAGTCGAGTGGCTTTTCCTAAAACCAGCTTGAAACATGTTGAGTATGTTTTTATGGTTAACCCAATCCGTGAGCCTTTTAAAAATCAACGTGCTGAATAACTTCACTGAGGAATTCAAAAATGAAATGCCCCGGTAATTATCGGGATTATCGTATGCACCTTTTTTATGTAGCGGATAAATTATTGCTTTTTTAAAACTGGCTGGCACTTCTGCAGTTTCGAAGATTCTATTGAATTCTTTGGTTAATGAAAACAGGAATTCGGACGTACAATGCATATAGAATTCCGAAGGAATCCTGTCATCTCCAGGCGCTTTACCAGTCTTTGTGCTTTCTAAAACAGCCCGCACTTCCAACACTGAAAACGGTGAATCAAGAAGGTCGTCCAAGAAAAGTGGAGCTGCATATTGGGGAAGGGGTGAAAACTGAGTAGTGTTGAGCAACCTTTTAAAGTACTCTTGAAGTTCTGATGCTTGCAGTGCAGTTCCAATCCTATTAGATCTTCCATTTATTGATTTAGCAGCTCTCCAGAATTCCGCTGAGGACATCGCTGAGTTTAAACGTTGTATGGTTTGCTGTTCATTTTGCTTGCGTTTGGTAAGACAAATCTGCTTGTATTCTTTGTTGGCTGTTGCATACATGTTTTTAAAGACAAGCGCATTATATTTTCTCAAAAGCTTTAAAAGAATAAATGATTGTTTCCTTGCTTTAAAGCATTCCAAATCAAACCACTTCTGTCTAAATTTAGGTTTTCGTTTCCAATTATTGGTTACTGGAATTGCTGTTTTCATTACCTCAGTAAGATTGTCCATGTTCAAATTATCACGCTGTGCGTTCTGCTTTCTAAGTTCATGATCCAAATTATTTTGGTAAGCCCGTACAAAATAATCACTGTTATTCCAATGTAACTTTGGAAGGAGCTCAAGTGACTTCGAATAAGATATTTCTTCAGCAGATGCAAATTTGCATGAGATTTCTAAGGGCATATGATCCGAAGAAATTTGTTGTCCTACTCTGAATTCACTCACGAGAGCATTCCAGCTTCCAGAAACTAGACCATAGTCAATGACAGAACACGACGTTCCTCGAATAAATGTGTATTCGCCCTTAAAATCTCCTTCGCAACTTCCATTCAGAACTCTAGCATCCAACGAGTCCGAAAAATCCAATAGTTTAACTCCTTTACCATCGCATACTTCATCCTTTGACTGACGATTTGAATTGAAAATATTTCCAGCAGATCCGCTTAAAAAACTATTCTGCGAGCAGCCAATCCTGGCGTTAAAATCACCGACTAGTAATAAATCCCCGGAGTTTAAGGATGTTATTCCGTCGCAAAGCTTGTCAAAATCTCTTTGCCAGTAGTTACAATTCAGATAGACCGGGATGATGTATACTTCACAACTGTTATAAATGACCTCCACTATATTAATTCCTTCCCTTTGCACAAAATTAAAGGATATTCCACAAAGACGTTTTCTGTAGCCAAGAAGCTGACCTCCACTTCCTCTCCCATATGTGCTTGTTTTCACCGCTGGTATCCATTTAAGCTTATAGTTATTAAAAATACCCTCAAATTTATCTATCTCATTTTCCAATACATGTGTCTCCATAAGTAAAAATATATTCACGTAATGTAAAATGGAAGTACATTGTACATTACGTGAATTAATAGGTAGATACAAGATTTGTGATATCGATTACAATATTCTGGATTCTTTTTTGAAGCTTGTGGTGATGGATAAGCGTTGTTAGAAACGGCTATTTTTATAATTCTTTTGTCAGGAGTATAACCTTGAATATCAAATATAAATATAACAGAAAATATAAGCTTTTAAAGCGACTTAGTCGATTTTTATTACTTGAAGGCGAGATTTTTATTAACAAAAATATATATTAAACCAAAACTAATCTCAAATGTCTCCTGAATCTAAGCACCTCATAATATGTGGAATATTCGTAAAAAAAGGTTTACCATTTGAAAGGCCATCCGATGTTCATAAAATGTCAACTATATATATAGTAATTATGCAGTAATTTAAATAAGGCTGTAACGCTTTATAGCACTTCTTTGTAAAATAAAAAATATAGACATTTGCAGTCTTATTAATAAACCCATTCCAAAGTATGTCTAACTTTAGACAGCTGTCCAACTCCAAAATCGTATTAATAAACATTCCATCGGTTGTCTAACTTAGACACCGAAATTGGTTGTCCAGCTAATTTTGCTTGAAAATGCTTATTGAAGTTAAGGTTTGGACAGATCACGATACCGAGGTACTTATACTCACGCACAATTTCCAAATTCTGACCTTTGTAACTCCACCTTTCCTTTCTCGAGTATCTTCCACCTCCATCCCTGAAAATCATCATTTTTGATTTTCCAAGGTTCACAGTCAGATTCCAAAGATCACAGTAGCGTTCTAGGCGGTTGATCATCTGCTGCATTCCGTTAACTGATTCCGCCAGAAAAACAATGTCATCGGCAAAGATGAGGCACGGTATGCACAAACCTCCGAACTCAATGCCCCCTCCAACTTCCTCCACAATATCATTTATAAACAAAATGAAGAGCAAAGTACTCAACACACATCCTTGTCTGACTCCCATTTGCGTTTCAAAGTTATCCGACGTAAATTTACCGTCCCAAACGTAGGACACATTGTTTTCATACATTGCTTTAAGCAGATTCACAACTTTGCTTGACATTCCTAAACTATATAGTTTATAAAACAATGATTCACGGGCAATGGAGTCAAAGGCAGCTCGGAAATCTACGAAGAAAGCATATAGCTTTTTCTTTTTGCTTTTAAAGTTATCTGCAATGTGATACAAGGTGAATATCTGGTCTACAGTCGAGTGGCTTTTCCTAAAACCAGCTTGAAACATGTTGAGTATGTTTTTATGGTTAACCCAATCCGTGAGCCTTTTAAAAATCAACGTGCTGAATAACTTCACTGAGGAATTCAAAAATGAAATGCCCCGGTAATTATCGGGATTATCGTATGCACCTTTTTTATGTAGCGGATAAATTATTGCTTTTTTAAAACTGGCTGGCACTTCTGCAGTTTCGAAGATTCTATTGAATTCTTTGGTTAATGAAAACAGGAATTCGGACGTACAATGCATATAGAATTCCGAAGGAATCCTGTCATCTCCAGGCGCTTTACCAGTCTTTGTGCTTTCTAAAACAGCCCGCACTTCCAACACTGAAAACGGTGAATCAAGAAGGTCGTCCAAGAAAAGTGGAGCTGCATATTGGGGAAGGGGTGAAAACTGAGTAGTGTTGAGCAACCTTTTAAAGTACTCTTGAAGTTCTGATGCTTGCAGTGCAGTTCCAATCCTATTAGATCTTCCATTTATTGATTTAGCAGCTCTCCAGAATTCCGCTGAGGACATCGCTGAGTTTAAACGTTGTATGGTTTGCTGTTCATTTTGCTTGCGTTTGGTAAGACAAATCTGCTTGTATTCTTTGTTGGCTGTTGCATACATGTTTTTAAAGACAAGCGCATTATATTTTCTCAAAAGCTTTAAAAGAATAAATGATTGTTTCCTTGCTTTAAAGCATTCCAAATCAAACCACTTCTGTCTAAATTTAGGTTTTCGTTTCCAATTATTGGTTACTGGAATTGCTGTTTTCATTACCTCAGTAAGATTGTCCATGTTCAAATTATCACGCTGTGCGTTCTGCTTTCTAAGTTCATGATCCAAATTATTTTGGTAAGCCCGTACAAAATAATCACTGTTATTCCAATGTAACTTTGGAAGGAGCTCAAGTGACTTCGAATAAGATATTTCTTCAGCAGATGCAAATTTGCATGAGATTTCTAAGGGCATATGATCCGAAGAAATTTGTTGTCCTACTCTGAATTCACTCACGAGAGCATTCCAGCTTCCAGAAACTAGACCATAGTCAATGACAGAACACGACGTTCCTCGAATAAATGTGTATTCGCCCTTAAAATCTCCTTCGCAACTTCCATTCAGAACTCTAGCATCCAACGAGTCCGAAAAATCCAATAGTTTAACTCCTTTACCATCGCATACTTCATCCTTTGACTGACGATTTGAATTGAAAATATTTCCAGCAGATCCGCTTAAAAAACTATTCTGCGAGCAGCCAATCCTGGCGTTAAAATCACCGACTAGTAATAAATCCCCGGAGTTTAAGGATGTTATTCCGTCGCAAAGCTTGTCAAAATCTCTTTGCCAGTAGTTACAATTCAGATAGACCGGGATGATGTATACTTCACAACTGTTATAAATGACCTCCACTATATTAATTCCTTCCCTTTGCACAAAATTAAAGGATATTCCACAAAGACGTTTTCTGTAGCCAAGAAGCTGACCTCCACTTCCTCTCCCATATGTGCTTGTTTTCACCGCTGGTATCCATTTAAGCTTATAGTTATTAAAAATACCCTCAAATTTATCTATCTCATTTTCCAATACATGTGTCTCCATAAGTAAAAATATATTCACGTAATGTAAAATGGAAGTACATTGTACATTACGTGAATTAATAGGTAGATACAAGATTTGTGATATCGATTACAATATTCTGGATTCTTTTTTGAAGCTTGTGGTGATGGATAAGCGTTGTTAGAAACGGCTATTTTTATAATTCTTTTGTCAGGAGTATAACCTTGAATATCAAATATAAATATAACAGAAAATATAAGCTTTTAAAGCGACTTAGTCGATTTTTATTACTTGAAGGCGAGATTTTTATTAACAAAAATATATATTAAACCAAAACTAATCTCAAATGTCTCCTGAATCTAAGCACCTCATAATATGTGGAATATTCGTAAAAAAAGGTTTACCATTTGAAAGGCCATCCGATGTTCATAAAATGTCAACTATATATATAGTAATTATGCAGTAATTTAAATAAGGCTGTAACGCTTTATAGCACTTCTTTGTAAAATAAAAAATATAGACATTTGCAGTCTTATTAATAAACCCATTCCAAAGTATGTCTAACTTTAGACAGCTGTCCAACTCCAAAATCGTATTAATAAACATTCCATCGGTTGTCTAACTTAGACACCGAAATTGGTTGTCCAAACCTATTCTAAAGTCGGCACGTTCAATGAACTAAGTAAGGCATTTTTTTAGTTGCGAAACGAAAAGTTATGTTAAAATGAAAGAAATGTTCGTTGAACGTAGCCAAAAAGTCGGTTAAATTCATTAATTCACTCGAGAATGAATTAATCCAGGTATGTAACGGGAAATATGAGGTCGTATTTAGACAGCTGCTGGAATGTGATTATTAATAATGAGTTGTCCAACTATTTAGACAATGGCTAGCTGGACAACTGTCCAAGAGTGTTCTAAGAAAATCTAATTAATACGACTGTTGGTATCCACCTTAAGTTTTACCAGCCGCACTTTTTTGTAGAATATCAAAAAAAATTATAATATCTAAAAGGTCACTAAATTAAATCCTCATAAAAGGTCAAATAGTTTCAGCAATTTTTCCCGCCATAGATTTTTCTTAATGAATTTTTTAAGTTTTTCTTCGACTTAAAAAATTGTTGAAAAAAATCTATAGCAGCCAACACTAAAACTAGCTGAACTTCTATAAGGATTTAATAACCTTTTAAGATGGTAAACATTTTTTCGAATATCTTATAAATGAGGTGGTACAAATCTCTAATGACCATTAAAAACTTTATCCATTGTATACAAATTTTCCTTACGTAAAGGTAATCCTCAATTGAAAAACTGCTACTTATAATTTGTCTGCAGGACAAACTACTTAGCTATTTTTTTTACTCAGATTCAACTCAGAATTTACAAAAAAAAATAAGAAATGCTGGAAATACATTAATACACCCAAAGATATGAGTCAGGGTCTTAGAATATGAGAATTAGTACATTTAACATACATTTCATTCTTTACAATCTCTGTCATTATTTGTGCATAAAAATGTAGCACAAAAAAATTATCACCAATCAAATCATTTTTTTTTTGCACGTCAAATACTCTTCGAACCACAAAACATGACATGGAAGTAATCTAAACATCAATGATCAGACATTGGTGTTGACGTTGATGATGATGATGATTACTAATTTGACGCGCTGTATGCAGTGTGGTGATGTTGATAGATGAATGCTGATTGTCTCTTTGAGCTGCGCTGATGCATATAATGATAATTACAAATCGTTTTCTACTTTTCTTGTTAACACTCAAACTCAAAACGTTATTGCATGCTATTTCCATAAATGGTTACTCGTGAGATGCATTTTAAATGCAAGGAAAGAGTCATGATTTGCAAAAAAGAATTATGTAATATGTTAGAAGCGGATAAAATATGATTGTTATTTTTTTTGTTCTTTTTTAAGATTGATCAAACAATAAAGATCTGTTTCGTTTTATTTTTTTATTTATGAATTGTTTTTATTTATGTCTTCTAAAAACTGACACTATCTTTATATTGTTTTTAAATACAAAATAGTAAAGACGTCGTAGCCCGTGGCGTAATGGTTAGTGCGTTGGACTGTCATGCCAGAGGTCTGGGTTCAATACCAGTCGCTTTTACATTAAGTTTTTTTCTGGGCTACTGCCTCTTGCGAGGAAGTGACTAATCATCCAAGAGTATTTCTTGTCATAGAAAAAGTGCCGCTCACCTTACGCGTTCGGATTCGCAAATAAACTGTACGTACGTCCCCTCCCCTCCATTCCTGCAGACACGCACACAGGAATGGTTGAGAGTTAAGTCACTAGGCCATGGTTCTTCAGTTAATGTTTTCAATTATGGTGTTAAATGATAGCTATAGCTGTCGCTATTATTGATATCATCACTCAAAATTTTAGTTGTTAATTTTGAGACGTTTAGGAAGTAAAACCTATGATTATTTTGACTCTAAAATAAAGCTTAGGGCTTAATTATTATTATATCGCTGATTTAAAAACGATTTTTATTGCGGTCACTTAGCTTGAAAGAAAAATTTAATTAATTAAATAAGCGTTTGCCTGCAGATTCGGTCGCGCCAACCTTTTTTTTTACCTGCGATATATATGTAGGTACTATATGGCAAGTTTTGGATTCGTAAAAAAAATTGATTTCGAGATTTTGATCAAACTTGACATAACGATGATAGGGAAGACGAAAAAAGTGAGTCTCGCAATTCCTTCCGTCTGTCTGTCTGTCTCTGTCTGTGGACTCGCCTACAGCTTAAACACTTGGTATAAAGTGTTTTTGGAACATTCCCCCGACACGTTTTTTTCATTTTCTTTTTATGACCAAAAATAACGGTACCTGCCTTATATTTTTTTTTTTTTGATTTTTGGAAAATCTTATTTTTCTCAAAAATGGCTCGACAGATTTTTCTAAAACAAATCAATAAATTTTATTAGGTATATGTTACCTTTTTGTGAAAATTAAATTTCAAAAAATGGTTTTAAATGGTATCTCCCATAGAACCATTTTTTTTATTTTCGTTTTCTTGAAAAGGAATAGACTGATTTTGATAATTTTTTTTATGAAGAATCTTCTGAAAAAATTAAATAGTATTGTATACCAAAATTTTCAATTTTTTTTTTTTTTTTATTTTTAAAAAAAGTTTCAATTTTTTTTTTTTGAAAACCAAATATTTCGAAAACGACTTAGTAGATTTTCGTGAAACTTAATAACAAGCGGTTATTGAACATTTTCTAAAACAATTTAAACAAACATTTTTCTTAATGTCAAAATTAACGGTACCTTCCATATAAATGTTAAAAAACAGTTATATGAAATATAAATTTTCTCGAAAACTACTCCTACGATTTTGATTAAAATTGTTATAAATACTAATACTAGTATGGTCTACGATCTACAGAAAACAATATTTACAGTTAGCTAGTATTAAGAGTACCTCTCATAGAACCAATTTCTTTATTTTGGACTATCTCATTCATTATGTGTGTAACCGATTTAAATCAAAATTTTTTTTGAAAATTCGATATTAATAATATAATTTTTAATTCAACATAAATAAGTACTAAAAAACTGTGTACCAATTTTTTTCTTTAAAATTTTTACAAAATTTTATATATGCTAAATTAATTTTTAAAAAACCGCTCCTACGATTTTAAATTTTTTTTTCTCCAAAACTAAGATTAGTTAAAGAAATCAGATGGTGTACTTTTTTTTAGCTCTCAAGACGATTTAAGAAGATTTTTTTTTTAAATTTTTTTTTCGAATTATGTTGATTTTTAATAATTTTTCAATTTGAGCTCTTAGTTACACTAAAAACTAATACTAATTTAAACTTAAGGCT
Source organism: Epistrophella euchroma (assembly GCA_947049315.1). NCBI lineage: Eukaryota > Metazoa > Arthropoda > Insecta > Diptera > Syrphidae > Epistrophella > Epistrophella euchroma. The sequence continues at coordinate 125,455,934 of OX346246.1, forward strand.
CCCATAAAAAAATTATTTACTTATAATACACTCAATCTTTAAAATTCGAAAAAACTTTTACCACAAGAGCAAGTTTGTGTAAAAATAAAATTCTGAAATACAGAGTTATCCAAAAAAGTGGGTTTCGCCATACCGCCCGTGCTTCACATTTGCTACAGAGTATTTTTATGTGATACCTTGAAGAAAAATTCGCTCATTAAAACAGGTAGCTACCATACAAGTATCTCGTTTTTTTCAAATTTCATCAAAAATGGATAAATTAGGCAGGCCCACTGCGGGGCTAATGTGTAAATAAAATCAATTCTAGCTATGCAATTTAATTATTCTTTTTCTGCGCTATTATTTTAATTAAATACAAAAAAAAATATTTGTTTTCTCTATTCTTTACTTAATATTATTATTTTTTTTTTTTCATTTCAGAAGTCTTCGGTGCAAAACTCAAATTAATAATTAAAAAAAAAAAAAAAATAATACAAATATGAAAACATAAAACACATAAGACTGAAAATAAAACTGTGGGCCTAAATATATATTTTTTATCAAAGTATCAATGGAGTTGCGATTATCAATTGTGACAAACACCACTCTTTTCCTTTATTATTGCTTTCTAAAACGTCAACTATCTCAAGACCACTTCTGTAAAGGAGAAAATGTTGTTAGCAATGCGTCGTGAATCTGATCATCAAAGTGGCATTCTCCATCATCCAAATCCAATACAAGATCAAGATCAAGACCAACAAGAGGTCCAAATTAGTGCATCAACAACAGCAGCAACAACATCATCTTCAGTAATTAATTATCAATCGACCTCTGAATCTACTACTAATTTGCCTGCAACATCTACATCGTCACAGCAGCTATCAGTTCCACAATACGGATTTTATAGTAATCCAAGTTCCAGTGGAAGTTATTTGCATTCACATCATCTACCACCACCACCTCCTCCATTAGCAAGCACAAGTCGTACGGTTCTTCCACATTCATCAGGAAGTGGACTCGACGAATACGTGGATATTCTTCAAGTTCAACAACTTCTACTGGATTCTTCATCGGGAAGTTCAAGTGGAACTTCAACTTCATCAACAAATATTTCCAATTCACAATATCTTCCGAAGCCACTTCCAAGGCCTAGAATCAATTTACAGAAGGCTTCTGAGTACGCTGCCCAACTTCAAGGTATAATAAAAAAAAATACATCATTTTCTTTTGATATCATTTATTGTCCTTTTTATGACATTTGACTTTGTCTCCTCTTGTTCCAAATTGATTTAGCTGAATCCCCTTCATCTCGTCGTGTATTATTAGACTATCCTAGTCCTTATTTGTACGGGAACCATTATCACTCCTCGCCGAATGAAGATCTCGTTGCCCTTTGGTTTGGCAGCAATGGATCAGGTGCGTTTCAAATTCACATTTTTATTCGACTAACCCTCTACTAACATCACTTTTCGGTTAAATTATCAAAAACAGATTTTATAAATGATCTGTAAAAACCATGAAGGATTTTTAGAAATGTAGCATAGATTTTTTTTATAGTGCTCTAATGTAGCCCTAAAAACTCACTCTGCCTTTTCTCACCCGAATAACTAAACTACCCAATCAAATGAAAGTATAAGTTAGAATATCAATTGAAATTTTGCAATTTATGTAATGGAAAGTTGAGCAGATACTGCATTTATAAGCGAATACTCGCCTTTTTTTATAGCATCAATCGAAGACGAAATGTCTCATTCTTTATGTTTTCAATACTCAAGGTTTGAATTTAGGTACATATAGAATTCCGATTATTATAATTATTACTGGGCGAATTGATATGTTAAATGGCACAAAAATCGCCTTAAAAACGCCTTGAACGATTTAAGGCATTTTTACCACTTCTTATAGCATAACGCCAGAAACAATTTTCGGGCAACGTGATAATTTAAAGATTGTGGCAATTTGGTTTTGGACGTTTTGATATTAAGGCCGTGTCAAACAGAGCGCGGTCCGGCGGTCTTTGTAAGAAATTACAAACAAAATTTGCCCGCCGCGTTCTTTCCTTCCATGTTGAAGTATTGACCGTCCCGTCGGCCCGCGTTCTGTTTGACCAGGCCTTTAGGACTAATAAAATTAAAAGAAAAAATCTCAAGTTTTGCAATTTTATTTCGCGGTATTAGATTCAGGATGGACGATTAAGGGAATTAAACATTATAATTCGCGACTTTGGATATTCGAATCCAACAAATCAATTCAATAAAACAACAAATGAATTAAGAAAAATTTGCACAAGACTGGTGTGCTCGCGAAGAAGATCTGTCAGATTAAACGTGACCTTAGTTCAATAAAAATAACAACTCGGCAACAATAAGGTGCTACCACCGCACCGGCTTCGTTCAGCGGTATGCGAGAAACAGATTGAAACAGCAACAGCACCGACAACAGCAACTGCGGCCGCTATTAATTTAGAACCAACGTATTTCAACTGTGCAACACAGATAAGAACAGCAACAGCAACGTCAACGGCGCCGTTAGGCCTAAATCCTAAATTTGCTGTTGCTGGTGTGGTACGACGAAGGAAATGCCTTGATTTGAAACGTCAAACAGACCCACCAAAAACATATCATGTAAAAAAAGGTCGCCAAGACTCACATGCGCATAACGCTTTCGCTGTGAAAAAGTTATGAGATCTCATGAAGAGCCAAGCCCATAACTCTACAAGGCCTAACTTTACAAGACCTAACTCTACCAACCCTACATCGTGGTCAAAAAGTATGGCTTGGCCGTTTCGCAGCCGAAACACAGACTTCCATAGATTTTCGGTAAAATTAAGTCTGTCATGCTAAGGTTTTATGAAACGGCCAAGCCATACTTTTTGACCACGATGTAGGGTTGGTAGAGTTAGGTCTTGTAAAGTTAGGCCTTGTAGAGTTATGGGCTTGGCTCTTCATGAGATCTCATAACTTTTTCACAGCGAAAGCGTTATGTGCATGTGAGTCTTGGCGACCTTTTTTTACATGATATGTTTTTGGTGGGATTTCATTTCTTTTTGTAGGATCAATTATTATCCATAAGAAAAACACCTGAACCTCCCTTAAATACTTCACGGTGGGATTCTGATTCCAATGAAACTACTTCCCAATTAATATTGTAGCAATAGGCCTAATAACTCGGAATAAAGTAACTACCTACATACCTAACCTTTATATTGAGCTAAGTATCTTAGCAAAGACCAGAAATATGAAAATAATATACCTATGTACCTTAATACGCATTTATTTAGAAACTATATAAGTAAAAGTAACGCGTATATTTTTATCTTCGCAAAAATTAAGGTAATAAGGTACTTAAACCTTAAAAAAAATGATCCGTCAATGTAAAATCTCTTTATTTATTTTGACCGAAACGAAAAATGAAAGTTCATTATTTTTTTCCTATCGCACACCCCTGAATATAAGTACATATACATACATAAAATTCCAAGGATACGTCATACTGAACGAGACGACAGTTCACCGATCGTGGTGAAAATCATACAATATATAAACAACCCTTATTTCAAGCAAAGCCATATTGTGCATTGTTTTTTGTGTTCGTGAATATAAAATAAAAAAAAAACAACCCTCACATCAATTATAGGCGGGGTTTGCATTGCATTGTTGTGTGTGATTGTGAAAATTGTTGTTGTTTTTGAGGTTTTATTATGAACCTCCACTTTTGGGGTGTTGGAGGTTGAAAGTTACAGATTTCTTAATTTTTTTGTTGTTTGTATGCAAATCCTAGTCTACATTCCAAATTTCAGCTTTCTAGCACTTCGGGAAGTACCCTTTAGGTTTTGATGAGTGAGTGGTCAGTGACAAAATCGACGTTTTTGGCTATTAATAACATCCAAACTATAAAAGCTAGAAATATGAAATTTGGTGTGTTTTATAAGGCCGCGGACTACATCTAATCCTGAAAATTTGAGCTCTCTAGCTCTATCTATACCGAAGCTATGAGGGCTTGAAAATACGACGAAACGTTTCGAGAAAATATATAGGTAGTGCTAACCGCTCGTCTTGGCGGGCGCACTACCGTGCGCCTAGATACAAATGTAGGTACTGTTGCTGGTGGCAATGTGTTTGAGAAATTTTTGCTGGCCAGCGTGCTGTTTGCTGTTGACGGTTTAATCTATCTCACGCAATAGGGTGGTTCGGTTTTTTATAAAATTTTATTGATCGAGCGCCTAATCTACATTCGATTAGTAAAATATAAAAAAGTTACAGTACAAAAATGTATTAAGGCCCATTTGCTGAAACGAAACTTAAATATTTATGTTCAACCTAAGCACTTATGTTCTACTTTTTCCTCAGCGTAAACTGTCACATAAGCTCTTATGTTGAACTTAAATATTTAAGTTTCGTTTCAGAAAATGGTCCTAAACAATGGAAAGTACAGGGGTGTACTTCTACTTACTATGGTTCTCAGTAAGTTTTTTTTGTACGTGGTGAAAACCCAATTTAAATTCCAAACTGAAATAAATTCTAAAACTGAATTAACAACACAAAAATTTAATTCCAAAAGGAAGGTTAATAATTATATTAGGGAAACCTCTACGAGCATAGGTGAAAAACCCTACATTTTTTCAAAAATCAAAATGTGAAAATATGTATTTATGCGATTTTTGCAAAAGTAAAAATTTTGAAAATATCAAAAGGAAAACATTTTATAAATTGATTTAAGTTAATTTATCAATTGCTATATGCATCACAAAGAAAACTAATTGTAGGTGATCTTGTGATAGATTCTCGAAAGAATAAAGAAATTAAAATGGGGTTATGAAAGTCCCGTATTTTTGGGAAACAGTTTTTCAAAACCGAAGGCTTAGTGGTACACAAATTTTTGCCCAACTGGCGAACATTCAATCACGATTTTTACTAAGAAAAAATTTACCACAAAGATACTTATCTTTTTTTTCTAAAAGAAATTAAATTAATCATCTATAGAGTGCTTCTGGCCCACCTGGCCCTAACTCTTTAAAGTTCCTCCTTGGCAGATTTTAACTCCTCGACAAATAATTAACCTGAGTTTTCCTTTTCTGGAAACTCCCTCAAAATTATTTCTCAATAAGAACTCAAAACTCTTTATCAATATCAATACAAAATCAACGATTTTAAATTCGCAAAATGATTTTTCGATTTTCTAGAAACTTTCCAATACGATCTGTTCAATGTCAGGATCTCACAAAAAGTGACTTCTTGGTGGCCCTCCCATTCAATTTAGCTCCCTCCATTGCATCCATCTCTTTCTTACATGTTACTTGTAATGGCGGTATTCTGTCGCGGATATAGTGCGAAGCTCTTCACCTTTTTCAGCTAGAACGCTAGAAGCTCGTTTCGTAGTTGAACCCAATCCACTCTCTCATCTCAAAATATCCCTACTGAAATGGATCATTCACAATGGAGTTCACATAATGAACGTAAAGTTAAAAGTTAAAAAATGCCCCCGTCCTGATCCGACCCAACCTCATCAGATGGAGAAAAATATCTGGAAGAAATTTATTAATTTTAAATGTTTAGGAAAAATTAAAATTCACAATGCTGGAACCGGAGATGTAGACGGAACTTGAAGAGCTATCAAAAAGTGTCGTATGTTATTTTTTTTAAGGTGCCCACAATGCAGTTGTACAGCTTTGAAAGTATTTTAAAGAAAAACAAAACTATATTGTTGTGTACAAGCTCAGAATTCACATTTTTTGTTTTCCTTTTAATAAATAATTTTTTTCGCGATTCAAATAACCACAATATTTTTTCCGACCCAAAAAGTTGTTTTTTTTTTTCTTCATACAAATTGAAACGTCAAAAGTGCTGTACGTTAAAAGTTAAAAGTTGGGGATTCTTCCGTGTGCGGCTGCAGCTTGGTATGCGGTTACGTTCCGTAGTGTTCGCAACATTGAATTTGTGTGTACTTATTCAATATTTTGAAAGCTTTTGCAGCTGCGGCTCCGGTTCCGTCTCCGTCAACATTCTGTTCAGGCAGTAAAACCGTAGACTTCAGATGCAGATTTTGGGAAGTTAAGGGATTCTTCTACAAAATCAGCTTTTTTTCATTTACAAGATGCTAATTTTAGGTTGGGCTCTCGGCCATTCTCTCATTTTTTTTTTTATCCGATGGAAATCTTCAAAAGACACTCGGTAAGAATCGGTACCAAGTAGTGTGCGACTCTTACCGCACTAAAACCACCGATGAATCAGGACCAATCTATGAAAGATCGACAAATGATTTTGCTTTTACATTAGGGAAAGTTTAAACTTATAACACTTTCCCATAGCTTTGGACCATTCTAATATCCGAACATTGTCTCGTATATTTAAAAGCTGGCATTTCGGAGCTGGCATGACTTTGCAGTCGCAAACCATTTCAATTTGAAGGTCACGATGTAGATCGCGGGGCGTTAATTATTCCACGAAGGACCTTGCTTTGGAATTTTTGGATGGGTTCAGCATTTGTTTTCTTTGTACAGCGCATTGGTTAAATGCGCCATATGTCCAAACTGGTTTCAGTACTTGCTTATATAACATTATAGTTTGTTCTGGATAGATATGTCAGAGTTCTTTCCTAGTAACCAGTACATTTTTCTGTACTTTATGTTAAGTTCTTCTCTTTTCTTTTTGATGTGCTCCTTCCATTTAAGCTTTGCATCATTGTTTCATTCATTGTTTCAGCAAAAGTGGCATGGTAGCGTTGGTGTCCACTGGAATATCCCTTGAATATAACAGATACAAGGTTAGTCCTAGGACACTTCCTTGTGGTACACCGGCTTCAATTTTCTTTAGTTCCGAGTAATTTTGGTCGTACCGTACTCTAAAGAGTCGGTTAACTAAAGTAGGATTTCAGTGTTTTGTAGTACTGCCTGCGAAGGTCCCTATGCAGTTTGTATTCAAGTCCCAAGTGCCAAACCTTGTCAAAGGCTTGAGAAACATCTAAGAATATAGCCCAACATATTTCTTTTCCTTCAAGTGCCTTTTCCACAACATCCGTAATTCGATGCACTTGGTCTATCGTGGAATGTTTATTTCTAAATCCAAGCTGATGGCTCGGAAACAGTCTTCTTTCTTCCATTATTTTTCTATTATTTTTTTAGGCTACACAAAATTTGGCACCAATTAAAAATTTCAAGTTTGCGGCCATTTTTAATATTGAAATTTTGTCCCAAAACTGAAAAACGCAAAAAAGCCCCGAAAATACGAACAATTATACCCCAAATCGTTATCAATTTATGGTGTTGTTGCATTATACATGCAAATTCTATATAAATTTCAGAGCCATATTTTTACCTGCGATAGCTAGGTCCTAGTTTTGGATTAGTAGAAAAAATCGAACTCGAGATTTCAATGAAATTTGACATTAAAAAAATAAGGTTCACAGTATTCCGTTTGTCTGAATATACGTCTATGTATGTACCTGGAGTTGCAGCCTTAACCACTGAAGCATTTCTGAGCTGAGTTCCAAAATTCATCACATGCGCATTTACTGCGCATAGGCGCATCCAAACATTTTTTAGCTGCTTCCATTCGATTAAAATTTGTTTTTTTTTGCATTCCGAAACGTCAGACTTATGCAATGTAATATTTCTACAAAGCATCAAGTTTGCGTTGCTGATGGGTATGAAAAATGAAGGCATTACTTCCGCATCAAAACATTTTCTACATTTTGGAACTCAGCCTTTTTCTTCAAATTTGGAATCGTTTGGAAACGTGATTCTCTTGAAGAGAAATCGATTTTTGTTTTGCTACAAAAATAACGGTACATACCATTCAAAGGGGTGGAAAGGTTCATTTATCCCAGAAATGGCTCTAAAGATTTTGATTAAAGTTTTTGTGTGCACTAGTAAGGATATGGTCTAAATTTTGGTGACAAAAAAAAAATTACCAAAAACTGTTACTAACGGTAACTGCCATAGAGCCATTAAAATTCGAAGTAACTTTTACTTTTTTTTAATTTATAGTGAACCAGATTAACACATAGCGGAGCTAAAAATTAAAAAAATTCAACCGAAAATTAGAAAATTCCACCGAAAAAGTAGAAACATCTTGAAAAAACCTTGAAATTTAAAAATTTCTGAAATTAAATTGTGTTCGTACGCGCATAACTCGGCTAAACATCATGCAAATTGGATGGGATTTTTTTTTGTTGGAGGTTAAAATTTGAAAATTAGACCGAAAATGTCAAAAGGTCATGTTATTAATGTTATTAATAAATTGCATATTTTCTGAATTTATTTTTTTTTTTTGTCTGAACGGTCTTTTTATTGACGATTGATACGAATTGGTTGCCTGCTGTAACACCCCTATAACTACATGCATATGGAGTAGGGCGATAAAACGTACGACGGGATCCGCTATAGTATTTTCGTAAAACGTTTTTCATTTTTAGTTAAGAGTTTGTTCAGAGCAGAACACTGAGCAGAACCTGAGTGAGCGGAGTAAACTCTGTGCAGAGTGTGCTCAGAGCACTCGGAGTTAATTTTAAAACAAACCTGAGCACTGAATTGTCATATCTGTCAAATTGCATGAAAACTGCATGAAGTTGGCTGCGCTCAGCTTTTTACTCCGTTCGATCGGTTATTTAATCCTGAGCTCATAGAGCACGCTCCGAGCTAGCTCTGAACGAAAAAAGATACACAAATTCCGAACTCTGAGCGTTCTGAGTTCAAAAGAAACACAACATTTTTGTTTGACAATTCGAGCTCAGCTCTGAGCTGCTCTGAACTAAAAAAGAAAAACGCCTATAAAGGTAAAACTTTGGTTTAGAATTTTAGGGTATTGGATTCATTACATGCCCTGATTTGTTTTTTTTATTCGTTTTCCCGGAATTAAGAGAGCAGAGTTATTAATATTAAAAAATACCCTTTATAAGAACCCCCTCTAGTCTCTATATTCATAACATCGATCGCATTATTTTCAGGCGTTAATGCCATATTACACAAGTTTCCTATATATATTCTGTATAAAAATGCTAATTGGAGACAGCACAGTTAACATTATATTTACTTTTGGTTAAACCTGTCATAAAAACAAGTCTTATATCCTTCTAAAAAAAAAAACCTATGTAACAAATGATTATAAACACATTTCAGGAAGCATAATAGTCTAACTGTATGTAGGTATAATGTTTTAAGGAATTCAAGTAAACAAAACCAAAGGGAAGATTAAACATCTGGGATGTGTTTTGTGTAATTTTGTTGTTATGTCAAAAATATTATTTTGTTATGCATGAATGGTAAATAATTTCTAAGAATTTTTGTGAGACAACATTTCCTGTATAAAATTTATTACATTTCAACGGAAAAGAAATTTAATCTAAAGTTGTGTTTGTGTTGAATAAAATGTTAGATAATACCGAAAATATCAGTTGCGATTGCAAAATAAATTTATCCTATATTTATTAGGGAACCTTCTTTATATTCGTTGAAAGTCAATAACAGATATCCCGTACAAAAAAAAAAAAAACTTGTAGGGGTTGCACTTAACTTATGTAACTTCTTATCCTTATAGTTCAAGTTATCCAATATACTAGCATCGCCTAGGCGCAGTGCTATCGCAATTCGAGTATCAATAATTGATTTATCCTGCAATTGACGGAAACTTCTACAGCCATAAACCCATTTCCGGCTAGCGTTGCGAAAACGCAACCATAATTTTTGATTGCATCTTATCCAACTCTCAATTTCTTTAAAGTTTTTGGTTTTTATCTTTCAAAGGGTTGGCTTGAGAAACTTATAAAGCGTATAAGTAATTTTAGTCTTGATTTTTCAAAAAAAAAATTAAATTAAAAATAAAACAGTTTTTTGATTTTTTTTTAATTTTTGAAAAAAAAAAAATAATTTTGTTAAATCATTTTTTTTTTATTTTTATCTTTTTAAGGGTTGTTTTTAGAAAATGCAAACTTATACAACAAATAGATAATTTTGGTCTTCATTTTTAGAAAAAAATTAGTTTGGGAAAAATGTGCTTTTTAATTTTTTTTTTTTTGATTTTTTTTACAATTTTTGATTTTGATCTTCTTATGGGTTAACTTCAGAAACTTAATTTATACAGTGTTTGTATAGGTGATTTTAGTGTTCATTTTTGAAAAAAAAAAAAATAATTTTTATTTTTTTTTGATTTTTTATTAATTTTTGAAAAAAAAAAAATATTTCTTTTTAGGTCAATTTTTATTTTCATTTTTGATAATTTTATTAATTTTCAATAATCTTTTATTACCAAGGCATACTGCCTTATTACGGTTGTCAATGATCAAATTGATCATTGATAAATATCAAAATTCGATTCTTGAAACCCCTTCTGAGTATTTTTTTTATTAATGAGAATTACGCGGACCGTTATGAATTACAGGAAAATTAACAATTATACAAGAATTATTGAACAACCGTTTAGTTAATCGGATTATAAGGTAAACAATTTCAATATTTATCAATGATCAATTTGATCATTGACAACCATAATAAGGGTGATATTGAATTATATTTTCATAAAAGTATTCATATGAAGTTCATGTATTCCATGTAAGAAGAAAATTTTATTTTAATAATTTTGATACTCCTTTCGGTGAGCGTTACGAACTATAACCTAAAGATGAAAGAAATAAGTACCGGAGACCGTTAGTACTTCATTTTTTTTTTTTTTGGTATTTCGATTCTCTAAATTTTTTGTTAGTCATTTTGATACAAAATACAATCCAGACGAGTTTTTAAATGAAAACAAAATGACCAGCTGTTTCAACCCCTACCATCCCAGGTAGCTGCCATACAAATATTTCGTTTTTTTTTTTTTTTAACTTTTTTCAAAAATGGCTATAAGGGTTTTGATAAGGTTAAGTTCTTACTTGTTATGATGGTCAATATAATTGTAAGAACACTGCATTTCAGATTTTTTCATAAAATATCCTAATGTGAAAAATAGAATTTTGATGCTTTTGAGAAAAATGTCTTATTTTCGAGTTATTCGCGTACATCTTCTGAAAAGATAAACATTTGTTGTTATAAATTTTTTGGTTAAGAATTTCTGGGAATTGGATTCTTTACTTGGCCTCATTTTTTTTTTATTTTATTTAAAACTTAAAAACATTAAAAAAAAAGCAAACAAATATAAAATTAATATTTTTAGTACATTTGTCCTTTTAAAACATTTTTTCGGTAAAGATATCACAATATTATAGTGTTTAATTAGAAAAACCTATTTGTGCTATCATATGCAGAGGGCAAGTTATGAATTCGTGCAAAAAATCGAGCTCGAGATAACAATAAAACTTGACATAACGATGATACAAAACACGAAAAACGTGGTTCCCGCAATTCTGTATGTCTGTATTTATGTACCTCAACCTACAGCCTAAGCCACTGAAACAATTTTCTTCAAACTTGAAGCATAAGATTTTTGGGTAATTCCCTAGAGGGGAAATCAGAATTTTTTGTAGCTCAAAAAATAACGGTAGGTACTTGCCATACAACCATTTTGAAAATAGTTATTTATCTCTAAAACGGTTCTAACGATTTTTTTTTTGGTGAAAACAAAATTTACCAAAAACCGTTAATAAGGGTACCTTTTCATAGAATCGATTTTTTGATTTTGGATTTTCCCGTTAATCGCTCAACCGATTTTGATCAAAATGTTTACTTAGGAGGTCCTATCAAGTAAAAAAAAAAAACTGCATACATATACATACATATTTTCAAAAAAAAATTTTTTGGATTTAAAAAAAAAATTCAAATTTTTTTTTAAATCATTTTCGTTGAAAACGGTTTGATGAATTTTTTTTGAAATTATGGTTTTAGTTGTATATAATTATATTCTTAAAAATGGAAAACCGCTCCAACGATTTTTAAAATTTTGTCTGCATAAATTCACATTTTTTTCAAGAATTGAGATGTCGTTCTTCATTCTGAAATTAAAACATTTTAAGTCCTTTTTTTTCAATTTAAATAACGTATTTCATGCTTTTTTTCCATATTCAAATTTCCATTCTTCAATTTATTAAATCGATGAATACATATATAATTATTATATATAACACTCAATCTTTAAAATTCGAAGAAACTTTTACTACAAGAGCAAGTTCGTGCGACCCAGTCTTGCGTTTTATTTAATTTAAGAAATAACATTTTAATTTTGAAAATTACAGTTTTTAAGCTATTATACATTATGTACTTTGAAATGAAAGCTTTATTTTTACAAAAAAAATCAGTCTCAAATTGTCTCTAATTCACAACTTATTAGAATGTATGTATGTACATACTTAAAGACTAAATTATAATTAGAAAACTATTCACAACCGAAGCTGACCTTTTTTAGAATTAGATATAAATTTTTTACTATTTTTTAGCTTTCTATAAACAACCTCAACCATTAAGTATTTGATTTTTTGCATCTAAAAGAATTTATTCATCCAAAATGCTATCGATTATTTATTATTTTTACAGACTTTGATAAAAATATGTGAAAAAAAAAACACAACTATAGGCAAAATATTGGCGACACTAAGCTGTCAGACTAACAAATTTGTCTGCTCTAAATCTAAAACGTTCATTGGTCAATTGCTAATTGAGTTATGTCTGCATTGCAAATTGCAATAATGTTTTCAATATTTCGCAATATTTAAGTCTATATCGCAGATAATAAATAAATCGTAAAAAAAATACATACATACATATATAATTTTTAAGGCCATAACACCTTTTTAATTTTTTTTTTTGTTTCATTCCTCTAACGCTTAACCAATCAAGGAGTTTTCCCCAAAAACAAAACACACTACTCAGTATTTTATTTATTAATTGAATTTTCTTGAGTTACGAAGTGAAATAAAAAAAAAAAAAATCGAAAAGGGGACGCCAATAAAGATAAAAAATATCTGCAAAAATATATTTTACACATTTGTGTCCGCCAACGGAAGGCTGTCTGCAAGGGGTTTGGCCTGTCTTGCTTTTAAGCACACATTATACCTACATACTTCTATGGAAATATTTATGTATAATTTTGAATAACTATACCTATAGACTATAGTTACAAACATGAACAGCAAATAAATTTCTCAAAATCACAAAGCCAACTTATAGTATATAGAAAACAAGTGAGTGAGAGTATTTGTGATTTGTTTTTGAGTGTTGTTACATTGAGCCTTGTTAAGAGAATTGTTATAAGCATTAAAACATAGTTGGTCGAACTAACTTTTTAGAAAAATCTATATTTGTTATTTATGCTACTAATTAAATGTCAAAAGTAGTTAAATGTCACAGTACACAAATATAAGGTATTATCTTGCGTAGGTTGTCAGAATTGAAACTGTCAGAAATTAAAAAATGGTTGCTCGAGTGCTCCCAAAAACTTCACACCGCAGTATTAAAAACAACAACAAATACCGAAATTTGACATGTAAATGGGCACTGGATCCACCATTTTTTATTGATTTTGATAGATGCGCAGAACAGAACAAAAATGAAAACGCTAATGATATTACCTTTAATATATGTACCGTGGTTAAATGTGATATAAAACACATTTTAGCAAACGTTGTTTTAAATGTCAAATGATATCTAAGTGGCCTTTTTTGTTATTCATTTCAATTATAAATGTTCCTTTCGAAAGTCGAGCAAGCTCCAATTGTTATCACGACTTTCCGACTTTGCCAGCCTAATTTTTATCACCGTAGTGTGTTTATCTGGTTCAATATAAATCCAACAAAAAAATCTCCATCCAATTTGGATAATGTTCAGCCGAGTTATTCACGTACGAACACAAAAAGGGATTCATTTTTATATTACAATATAAATTAACACCTGTTTTTCATATACCTACTTCAATTTTTGAGGATCTTTTTTGGCTCGATTTTTTTTTCTTGGCTGGGTGTTCCGCCGCCGCGCCGCTTTATACATTCTCACCCAAGACAGGATGTTTTTGAGCTATAAGAAAAGTATAAGCCCTCATTGACTGTTAAGTGTAATTGCGAGACATCTATATGGTCACGCTTGAAAGTGCAACATAGTGGCCAGCTGGAAGAGTCATGAAACAAGAATAAGAATAGAATCTTTGTGGCATTACTGTCTTTAATCTGTATGTCGCATGCTTTGAGCAATTTACGGAGAAGGTACAACGGAGTGAGACTAGAATAAATAAAATAAATTTGATGGCAAAACAGCTCATGAAGAACTAGGGCCTAGTGACTTACAACTCTCAACCATTCCTGTGTGCGTGTCTGCAGGAATGGAGGGGACCTACAGTTTATTGCCGAATCCGAACGGCTAACGAGCGGCACTTTTCTGTGACAGGAGATACTCTTGGAGGATTTGTCAATTCCTCGCAAGAGGCAGTAGCCGTTTTTTCTTTTAAATAAATAGGTAGCGAGGCTGGAGATCGAACCTTAGACCTCCGGCATGACAGTCCATCGCACTAACCATCACGCCACGGCTACTACTAGAGTGAGACTAGAAGCATATACAAAATTCTGCAGCATTACCTACCCTTGTTGTCAAAAACTATTTCAATAACCGATATAATATTGATAATATTTTAAAATCTAGAGGTAAGCTACTTCGAATAAATTACCAGCCATTGACTATGGCAATATGGGATAGAAAAACGGAATGTTCTTGTTCTTATGGAACTTAAGATTGTCTAAAAATATTTTTCATTTTTTAGGAATTTTACTTGTTCTGAAAACAATACGACATACGCATTGAAGAAGATTGATCCATTTTAGCTTGTAGTGGAACTATAGAAGTTCTCAATGCTCAGGAGTGGACTGTGTTTTACAGCTATCGGCCTTAGGCGGATTAAGCGAGGCTGGAGATCGAACCTTAGACCTCCGGCATGACAGTCCATCGCACTAACCATCACGCCACGGCTACTACTAGAGTGAGACTAGAAGCATATACAAAATTCTGCAGCATTACCTACCCTTGTTGTCAAAAACTATTTCAATAACCGATATAATATTGATAATATTTTAAAATCTAGAGGTAAGCTACTTCGAATAAATTACCAGCCATTGACTATGGCAATATGGGATAGAAAAACGGAATGTTCTTGTTCTTATGGAACTTAAGATTGTCTAAAAATATTTTTCATTTTTTAGGAATTTTACTTGTTCTGAAAACAATACGACATACGCATTGAAGAAGATTGATCCATCTTAGCTTGTAGTGGAACTATAGAAGTTCTCAATGCTCAGGAGTGGACTGTGTTTTACAGCTATCGGCCTTAGGCGGATTAAGCACAGCTATAATTGTCATATGGGCACAATGAGCCACCGCTTTAATAAGTAATTGGAGTAAAAGGTGAAATTCAATCAATTAAAATACGCACTTTTCTTATCATTTTATAAAAAAAAAAGAAAAAGAATTTTGTGGTGCAGTTTACGCGGTCTACAGAAGGGGCAAAGGCATATGAACTATATGTATATCCTCGGAAATATTTTGTGCCATAGAAGTGAAGAAAATTTAAATTTATTAAATTATTTAACCGCAAATAAATTAGATTATCTAAAGAAATGTTCGTATTAAGAGCGAACAAGAAGGAGAAAATATTCGAAAATAAAAGTTCACCGTCCACGGACGAACTTCATTGGAAAATCGTCACGTCACGTCGTTTTTTATAGGATTAACCATAAATTAAGCAACTGATGATGTGTACAAATCAGATAGATATAGATAGGTACACTTTTTGAGTCTTATGGTCAGATTTTCAAGGTTAAATCTTTAAATTAAGCTACGTTATAAGGTTACAGCTATTATAGGTATGTTGAGAAAAGAAAGCAAAGGCGTTAATCCGAAAAAAATTTATAACATACTCAAATGGTCAGATATTTAAGAGTTTATTGATAAAAGTTAAATGTAATGAAAGGGAGCGTACACAAGGGTTGACAACAAAAGGGGGTAGAGGGAGTTGGATAACAAATCTTTAAGAAACCGAAATTTAAAGTTTTCTAGAATTTTATTTTAGTAATTTTCTGTCAGTTAGTGGATAGTTTAATTGGCACTTGGATTTTTATGAGCCGGAACTAGGTACTGTATTGAATCTATAATAAATGTTACTACAGTTTTTATACATAAATTTGCACGTTGACTTATGGCTTATGTCCATTGAAAAAGCTATTTGAGAGGTTGTTCATACAAGCAGGAGCATCGGAATAATAAAAAAACTGATATGTTACATAACATATTGTATTAAAATATGTATGTATATAAAATATAATATTTAAACTAGCTGCCCCGGAGAACTTCGTTCCACCTATAATTCATTTAATTATAAATGTTGCTTTTGAAAGTCGAGCAAGCCCCAATTGTTATCACGACTTTCCGGCTTTAGCAGCCTAATTTTACAGTCCTTATCTCAGCAGTGTGTTTAACTGCCTCAATACATATCCAACAAAAAAATCTCCATCAAATTTGGATGATGTTCAGCCGAGTTATAAGCGTACGAACAAAATGTTTTCACGATTTTCTGAATTTGTCGGTCGAATTTTATAATTTTCGTTCAAATTATTCAATTTGTGTGTTAGCCTGGTTCAATATAAATCCAACGAAAAACTCCCAATACAAATCGAATGAAGTTTAGCTTAAAAGATTTACTAAAAGTGTATAAAGAGTCTTTTTTTTACCTGTTTTTAAACTTACGGTGAGGCCCAAGAAAACATATTTTCTAAAAAGTCTTGTAGAAAATCAATAATTCAGGCTCCCAAAGCTATCTTTAAATTTTTTTACCTATAATCATTCGTTGCTAAGATATTGGTGACCCAATTAAAAAGTGTCTTTTTCCATTCAAACGAACCCACTAAAGTAAAACCCGCTTAATAAGCCCCGTGCATTTTTCTACAAATTTCCCGCAAATAACTCCGCTTTACTGAAACCCGCTTTAATTAAAAAACCCAGGTATCTGAAAAAAAAAATATTTTTATTTGCAATTTAACAATTTTATAGTAAAAGGCTCGGTTAAGTGAAAAAAAAATGGACAAATTAACAAAAATCAAACAAAAAAAAGGAATGAGCAGGCTTTAAACAGGCCATTTCTTCGTTGTTGTTTTGTTACTAAAGAAAAGATTTTTGTCTTATCAAATTATTCTTCTAGTTCACATGCAGGTTTAAACTCCTCTTAAGTGAAACTTTTTTTTCAGTTATCAGAGGTTCGCTTAAATGAAATTTTTTTTCAGTTATCCGTGGTCCGCTTAAGTGAAATAATAATTAGGATTTTTTGTCGTTTCACTTAAGCGGGTTTGACTGTACTAAAAATTTGTAAAACGAATTGTATGCAATTTTCGAATTATGTAATTCTCTTATTTCTGGCTGACAGCAAAATCCAATGCTAGTACCTACCTGAACCAACAAAAGTCTTCCAGCCAGTAGCTTGGTCCTTAGATGGCTGATAGCTGTTTTTTCGTACGCTAAGTTGGTTCATATCCTCTTCCAATTTAGAAATTGTTCTTATTAATAGTGACGTTCTGTCTAATAAAACATGTTTGTATGTATAACATTTTTGTATGGGGAATTTTTTCTTAATTGAATAACTTCTAGAAAACTAGGTTTAAACATAGCTTGAACTCCTAAGCATATTTCAATAAAGCAAAAAATCGAAAAAAAGAGAATTTCTATACATTGCATTGCATATACGTGTTTGAAAAATTCAAAAACAAATCATTTCGCACTACATTCGCAGTCATCGTCACTTGTCATGCACTCAAATACCATCGTCAATTATTGGAAACTTATATCTAAAATGACAGCAATTCGGAAATAATTAGCAAGTACTTCGTCTGTCGTCGGTCGGTGAATGCATCGTGTCCGTGTGCGCTGCACTGATATCTAACTCAATCGACACCGAACTGACACGCGCAATTCTGAACAAACACACAGCTCCTCTGATATGGTGGGCGCATATAGGCACAAGACAGACAGCCCAGCTCTATACCAACCGGAACTTCCTAACCCAAGCAACCATGTTTATAATTTTTGAAAAGCTGATATATACCAATCGGTTGCAAATGCAACTTACTTAAGACAGGCCGGTCTATCATTCTGTCGGTTGGTCGACTGTCATCGGCACGACATTGCTGCTAATTATCACTGCACTTCGCGACAGAATAATATTTGTTTTCATTTGAAATCGTTTTAATTAAAATTGAAGTATGTACAATTCTACATCAATTCATATGCAATATGGCATCCATCCACAGCAACATACACTCCGTTTCATTAGTTTGAAGACAGATATTATAAATAAATCTAAATTACGTTCTTGATGATATTCATAATTTTTTAATTGCTCTATAGGGCAAGTATTGGTTTCATGTGAGAAAAAATTTCAAGGTTTGAATCATAATAACACTACGATAATGGTGAAGTCCGTACGTCGTCGCCGTGTCGGTCTTTGCGTCCGTGCATCCATTTTTATTTAAGCTAGAGCCAGCGCCGGATTTAGCTTTTTTGGGCCCTAGGCCTGAAGAGTAAATGGTGCCCCCTTTGCATGTACTCTCTTATATTGTATGGTTTACTTGATACAAAATTAAATATCCATAAAACTAAAATTAATTTTATTTATAATGGTAGTTACAAGAATATGTACATATGTATACGACTTTTTTTTTTACAGATTTTTACTTAATTTTTGAAATATTGTTTTCTCGTTTTTTTAGCAGCGAAGTCTTTTATAAGTTCATCGGAATCTATTTCATGAAGCAAATCACTCTCAATACAGAGCAGAGATAGTGCATCAAGTCTTTCCTGCGTTATCATTGTTCGACAAGGACTTTTTAAGCGTTTTAATTGACTAAATGATCTTTCCGCAGAACAATTTGTCACCATCAGACTTAAAAATAAACGTAATGCCATGTCTACGTTCGGAAACGCTGATGTAATTTTATCTTCCCACATAATCTTTTATAAATCAGCTTGATTGAAAAATTTAAAATTATTGCCATTTTTATGCATCACATAACGATGGAATTGTATTAACTTGTCAGCAAGTTCTGAATTTAAATCTTCCGGATAATTTGACACCAAACGCTGGGCACAGGCTAAAACGTTGACTTTTTCATTGCTTGTGCAAAGAAAATCAAATCGTTCAGAAATTTCTTTATATATTTGACCTCTGGAATCCATTTGTATTCTTAACTTATCGATAATAATATAAAAAGCGTTTATTCGAAACTTATCCTTCGGGCTTAAATCTACATCGGGAGCATTACCATCGTTAGCCATTTTTTTGCGAATTCGTTTTCGTGTAATCATGTAGCTGCCATCCGGTAGAAGTTCCTTAGAGCGCATTTCAATAGTGTCGAAATTATCACGCATTTTCTCCAGTTGATCGGACAATGATCTATACAAATTCGCGCATGTCAGTAGTGTTACGTCTTCGCTTTGCAAAACCTTACTGACTTTTTGAAAACTTTGTAAAATATCGTTCCAAATCACAAGCATTAAGGCAAATTCTAGTTTATTCATTTTGTTTAGTAGATCACCAGCTTCCCTCCTAGCATCTCCTTTTAATGTATTATCTTCAGAAATGTCGTTTAAAGTATCTAATAATTTATTATATGATTTAATGATGGCAAAAGTAGCTGTATCATGAGCTTACCGTGTATCTGAGAGTGATTTTATCACATTATCATTTTGAAGAGCAGATTTTAACGTTTTTTAACAGTTACTACGAAATTACAGTTTTAAAAAATCTACCGCCGCATATAATATATGCGTGTTGTACTTGTATAGTAAGACAACCAAAAGAGAAACAACGAAAACTGCAAGCAAGTAATGAAAAGTAAAAGCAGATTATGTTATTTAAGAAAAAAAATACATGTGGTGCTATGTATATTGTTTGCTTAAAAATGAAATGTATTTATTTGTAGGTACATATATGAAAATAATTGAGCGTTGCCGTTTGCCGAATTTGAAGATTTGTGAAAATCTATTATCCATTTTGCTCGTATGAGCAATAATGACTCAGTTGTTTTGTGGTCCCTTTTTTCGTGATGCCCCAGGCCTGGGCCTGGTTGGCCTAAGGGTAAATCCTGGGCTGGCTAGAGCCTAAACGGTTTTCCGATTTGCTTCAAATTTGGTACAGATCATTTTTATATGATTCCCTACAGGAAAAATTCGACTTTTTTATTTAGCTTATCTAGAACAGGTAGCTGCCATATGCAAATATTTCTGTTTCTTCATATTTTTTCAAAAGCTGCTATAACGATTTTGATTAAACTTCAGACATGTAATGACCATAGTAATTGTAAGAGAACTTCATTTCGTGTTTTTGCCAAATAAAAAAATTCACATTGTGGACATTGGATTTGATGTTTTTTTTAGAAAAATTTTTTTTTTTCGAGTTATTCGTGTATATCTTCTGAATTGAACGACTGATTTCGTTACAACTTGTTAATGTGGTGTTTCTGAGCATAAGTAGTTCAAATAATATTGCATTGAAAAATTTTGAAAATAATTTTTTTAAGCAAACAATTTTTTTTAATATCAACGTTATTTTTAATATACAGGGTGTCCGGTATACTGTGCACCAAAAATCTAGAGCAAGTAGGTTGGCTTAAGACAAGAAAAAAATCCTATTGGAGGGGGGTCCATCTCCCCCCGTTAAGGCGGGAGGGATAATTTACTAAAAAATCGACTTGAAATAGAAAAACAAAAATTAGAAAACAACGCCAACAACTAAAATGCCATGCTATACTTTTTTTAAAAAGACAGAAGCTCTTTCTTTTATTTTATTTTTATTTCAAATTATTTGAGAGAACAGTTTTTGAAAAATTTATTTTAAAACTCAAAATTTTGAAAGAAATTGATTTGAACACAATTTTTTGATTTTTTTTTTCCAAAAATTTAAGTTTGAAAATTAATTTTTGAAAAACTGATGACTAGAATAACTTGTTTTAAAAAGTATATAGAAGAAGAGATGTCTGGCCTTATAAGAAGGTAGAACATGCCATTTTAATAGTGACCGTTGTTTTTTATTAATTTTTTTTTCTGTCTTAAGTTATTTTTTTAGAAAATTTCCCCTCCCGTTATTTTTAATTTTCTCAAAAACAAAAAGACAGGAGCATCGGATATTAAAAACAAAACTAGTACTTAATTACGTAAAATTTTGAAGAAAACAAATTTTTTTCATTATTTTTTCAAAATTTTGAGTTTGAAAATTAATTTTTCAAAAACTGTTATCTCTAGTAATTCGAATTAAAAACAGAATAAAGGAATAGAATTAAAAAAAGCATAACAAGACATTGTATGTAAGTGTTCCGTTGTTTTTTAATATTTTTTTTCTATTTCAAGTCGATTTTTTAGAAAATTTCCCCTCCCCGTAAAAGGGGGGAAAAGACCCCGCTCCAAAACAATTTTTTTCTTGTCTTAACCCAACCTACTCGCTCTAGCTTTTTGGTGCACCGTATACCGAACACCCTGTATAAGAGCAAGTTCGTGCGATCCAGTTGTGCATATTTTATTTATGTATTTGTCTTTAAAGCTTCAAAAATCAAATTTGAATCCTTAAGCGAATAAAACGGAATGTAGGTATGATATCATATGCAATGTATACCGAACCACATAATGTGCACAAATAAAATTCAAACATGTATGTAATGCAATTGAATGTTATGTACTTTTGGTGGAATAATTACTATTTGTGCTATAGAAATATAGATACCACTGTAGAAACTGAGATTAGAAAAAGAAAATTATTTTAAATTTATTTCAATTTTATAGATTCTTTTTTAAATTTATGAGGGGATAGGCATTCTGCTTCGGTTAAACTTGTATACATAAGGAATGTAAGTTAAGAATAGGTACCAGAGGATTTGAGCCGAAGAAAGACATCTAAAGTGGGCTAAACTTGATTAGTTTGTAATCGTGTGTCACATTTTTATAATCCCGCTGTGGAGCGGCAATTATTTTACTCTTTAAGGCATTTCGTTTTGTTTTACATTCATTTTGGGGCAGTGTTGATATGTATAGGAACTACTATAATAGCCCACGAGATTATTTACGGGATGGTGATGGCGACAAATAGATCGAGAACCTATAAAACAGGATATACCGGAAGGTACATAGGACATGAGCTCATGGATCATTGTATAAAAGGAGGTGTTGTCGCACAGCCACGCCACATCGCATCGAACCTTTTATTATTGCAAGAATACAAAATGGTTGATTAATTGATTTATTATGGTACACGCACGCAGGGTTCAGTTTTATACATTTTTTTTTTTTTTTTTAATAAATTCCAAAGTGATAGGTATAGAATTGGAATTATCTTCGGAAACATGTTCTTAACTTCACAGAGGCGTTTTTTTATTGATTTAAATTTGCACAAAGGGAGGGGGTTTTAACTGCAAATACATTTTTTTAATACGGCCAAAAAAGAAATTATTTTAAAAGAGATGACGCAAATCATAAAAGAGTTCATACAAAATCAAAAGCACATGCGCAATTTTTTTATCACTTTCTTTAAAATAAAACCAATTAAATAAATAGGGTCAAGCGAAATTAAAAGCTTAACAAAAATTGCTTGAAGAGAAATTAAAAATCCATTTAAAATAGCTTTTAATTGTCCTTAGTCCACATAAATTGGCGCCGATCTTATTTGGAAAATTAATAAAATTATTTACAGGGTGATTCGCATAACATAAGCTTTAAAAAGATAGAGCGTGTAGATTAGGTTAAGAAAAAAATGTGCACGTCTGGGTCGCATGAACTTGATGTTGTAGTTAAAACTATAAAGGAGCAGTTATGCAGATGTTTGATAATGTCATGATATTTTTAAAGAAAAAATATTAAATATTCAAAAAAAAAAAATATTAATGGCATGTAATTTTTTTAATTCAATATTGTTTGAACTTCCGAGAAGTAAAATTATAACAACATTGTTCCACTCATAAGAAGCTATACGTGACTTACTCTAAAATGAGGCAATTTTATAAAAAAAAAAAAAACATGAAAACCCTATTTCCTAAATGCGAATTTTTTCGACAGGAACCTGAAAAGCAGTTTTCTTACAACTAGAATGGTCATTACAGATACAAAGTTAGAGCCGTTTTAGAGAAAATAAAAAAAATATTTGTGTGGCAGCTACTAGTTCTAGATGAGCTAAATCAAAAATTCGAAATTTCCCTCTAGTGAATCAAAAAAAAATTCAGTATTCCAAATTTGAAGCAAATTGGGTCACCTGTTTAGGCTCTAGCTTAAATTAAAGAGGACGCACATACGCACTGATATACAAACGCATAGGCACATACACGCACAGAATGACGTACAGTATGATGAAACCGATTTTTTCGAAGTTCTTCATTATCACAGTGTCAACTTTGATAACAACTTCAAAATAAAAAAAAAATTTAACGACAAATTCGTAATTATCACAACTATTTACTATACCATTATCCAACCAACATTGTTACCTATACATACATACACGTACCTGACATATAACGATGGCTATAAGCTTATATTAACCATTTTGTTTAATCGCTTTGCTGAAAAAGTTTGACCTGCAATCGGATATAGCCAGCAGTGCAAATAAACAAAAAAAATAAACATTTTACATGCAATATGTATTATCATTCATCAAATTAGACCCCCTGATCAAATTATCCA
Organism: Epistrophella euchroma; assembly: GCA_947049315.1. NCBI lineage: Eukaryota > Metazoa > Arthropoda > Insecta > Diptera > Syrphidae > Epistrophella > Epistrophella euchroma. The sequence continues at coordinate 125,479,521 of OX346246.1, forward strand.
TACCAAAAGTGTCACACACTTGCCCTTGCACAATTATAAGAATACGCATTGAAAAACTACTGTCCCAGATGACATAGAGCCCTCCTTTTCCGCCGCCATCTATCAGCTTGTGGGAATTCTAATAAAATCAGCAATTATAATCAATTTGCCAATCTCTATCACTTAATTCACCGCATCCATCTCCCCATGTAGATCATCATCATCATCATCATCACCATCATCATATCACGTTTAATTGACCATGCATCTGTGTATCCGTCGTGATCGTCGTTCACTGTTGTCCCTCGTGTTTTTATCTTTGTTTTAACTTTAATTACTAGAACACAACATTGCACAGTAGGTATATTGAATTGATGGACAGTGGATCAAAATAGTTTAAACTTTGGAAAAAAAAACTGGAATTGTCAGAAGGTTGATTTTTAAATCTCAATTCAAAATAAAAATAAAGTGTTCGATTTTCGTAATAAGTTAAAAATAGCAAATATTACAATGGATTGTTATAATAATACATACATAAAATGGAAATTTTAAAAATAAATTTGGCTGGACAAATTTCTACAGGACGTTTTAATTAAATTTAAAAAACAAAAAAAAACGAAAGTAATGTTTATTTAATGTGCGTTAAGTAAGCGCCGACATTTTTGATTTTCGTAAATAAATGGTTGTACTGCTTTATGGCCAATTTGTACTGCCATGTACCGTATTTTTTACACATTTTTTAGCACCCACTGCCATAATTAAAGAAGTTCGAAAAATTACTTTTTGGCTACAAAAGCTGCAAATTTTCGATTTTATTTTTATCTTTTGGGCACTCTTGGCAGCACAAACAGAGTACAAAAAAACACAATTTAAATTTTTTGAAAATCGTATTTTGGAAAAAAAAACATCCGTAAGATTTGCAAATTTAAAAAAAGATTATGGCACAGGTTGAGCACAATATCTACAACATAACGTTTTTGTTTTAAAAATAAAAAAACAAAACGGTGCTAACCTCGTGCTCCGGTCGCAAAAGTTGCAAATATACGATTTTTTTATCACTTCTGTTCTAATAATCATGTTTTGAGCACAAAACGGCACCAGAAATACTTAATTTAAAAAAAAAAAACGTCATCCGTAAGCTTTGGGAATTTGAACAAAATATTTAGGGCACAACGCAGCACAAATTGAGCAAAACAAGCAAAACTTTCTTTTTTTTTGGGAAAATCGAAAATTGTTCTTATTATTAAAAATATTATTTCGGGCATAAACGCGGCGTCGCAGATGACTCGATTTGCAGTCTGTAAACATGCAAGTCCAATTCTCAACCGATTCACAAAGCAGATAGGTGGCGAATGTTGACTTCCACATTATTGATCCAACAACGGCTCATCGAATGTTTCCCGCAACAAATTGATCATCTCATCTCTGTGACATATTGTGCCATCTCGTTTAAACTAAAGCCAACACACTTGCTCATCAACGAAATCTAAATTAATTTTCGAAAAAGTCCACAATCATGGCTCCATATCATTCTTCATTCAGCATCATCTTTGAAGAAATAGGAGCCAATTAGTCCACCTGCGACTAAGATGGCTGGGCTATTTGAAAGGTGGGTCGGAAACGCACTAGCCCGTAGAAACTACTCCTGAGGGTCTATATACACAGTAGAGGGAGATTCCGTAGCAGACCGTCAATCGCTTGGTTTTGTTCTTTTATACATTGAAATTCTGTCATGTTTAATGCGTTCCACTTTAAATTGATTCCATTTGGGTGTGTTCATAAAGTTTTTACGTTACTTTCTTCCAAATTTCGTACAAATTTGGGTGAAATTACAGTAAAACCCGCTTAAGAGAAAAACCTGCTTATCTGAAACACTTTTTTCATCCCCGAGTATTTTTCGACCAACTACCTTTTAAACACTCCGCTTAAGCGAAACTCGCTTAACTGAATAACTGAAAAACCACCCGGATACCTGAAACATATTTTCAGTTCAATTTTATATATAAAAAAAATTGAATCGCACAGAACGAAAAATTTGCTGAATCCTTTCGTGATTTTTCACCTTCACCATTTTCACCACGAAAATGGCATTTGAATTTCTGTTTTATGTTTACATTAGTATTTTATTACATTAGTATTTTATAAACAAATTGCTTTGTCCTCTCAAACAAAAATCCAAAACAATATTTTAAATGGCTCAAGAGGTATACCGGCTCTGAAAGTCTACTTAATCCTCGTAAAAGGTCAGCTATTTTCAGAAATTGGTCAGGCTTAGATTTCTTTTTATGACCTTTAATGAGAATTAAATAACCTTTCAGATGGTATATATTTTTCCCGAATATCCCACCAATGAGGTGCTAAAAGTCTTATACTGTGGCCTTGAAAAAAACTTAAAACCTTCATAAAAAGAAATCTAAGCCTGACCAATTTCTGAAAATAGCTGACCTTTTACGAGGATTAAGTAGACTTTCAGATGACATACAGTTTTTTTGAAAATTCAACCAATGAGGTGCTAAAAGTCTTATACTGTGACCTTGAAAAAAACTTTGAAAATTAATTTAAAAAAACCTATGCCTGACCAATTACTGAAATTATCTGACCTTTTATCACTATCCAGTGGCCCTTCATGTGGTATACTTTTTTTTCGAATATCCCCTAAATGAGGTGCCAAAAATCGCGGGTGACCTTGAAAAACTTCAACCTTGGATTAAAAATTTTCTAAGCCTGACCAATTTCTTAAACTACCTGACCTTTTAGACTGCATACTTTTTTTTCGAATTTTCCATGTATGGGGTGCTAAGAGTTCAGAGCCAGTCAAAGATAAATAAAAGATAAATAAAATTGTTTCTAGCATTAATTCTCCGCTTAATGGAATTTTTAGATCCGCTTTAGTGAATTTTTTTTTTCACTTATCACTCCACTTAAGTGAATTTTTTTTTCACTTAAGCGGGGTTCGTTTAAGTGAAAAACCCGCTTAAGTAAAAGAAAGACTGTGACATTTTGCAGTTTATCTTAAGCGGGTTTTACTGTAACTCCTTTTGAAATATGAATTTGTATGGTAAATGAGATAATTTCGAATCGAATTATTTGCTCTAGTTAAAACGTAGAATAACGTACGGACAAAGTTATAGTACATACTTTGCGCTGTTGCTAATCAGCTCCTCGGAGTTCTTCTTTGTATTTTAAAATTTTCTACGTCATCAATAATTAACCTATGTTCTCCGAATTGTCAAACGTCAATATGCGCAATCCACAATAAGCAGAATGCATTCCACAAACTGGCGAATAGAAAATTTATTCGAATTTAACCTCAAAAAGGCTGATTAAACGAATCATTTTTGAATTCGTTTCTTTTTTCGTCATTTTGACAGATAGGGTGAGGGGTGTAGAAACGTAGATGAATTCCGCTTACATTTCTACACCTCTCACCCGATCTGTCAAAAAGACGAAAGATACAAAACAACCGAAAAAAAGAATCGTGTAATCAGGCTCAAACTCTCATATCTGATTTTACTTGTTTAAGTTTATTGACAATTCGCACGCAGTTGTCAGCGACCATGAATGAAATGTCAAAACACGCGACAAATCATAATTTGTAATTTACTAATCGTACATATCTCATGTGCAAGGCACTTCACTTAAATCTGTTCATTAAAAACTGGCAATATACACTCAGAAAAAATCAGCTGTCAAATTTACTGTCACTATTGCCAGTAGCCGTGGCGTGATGGTTAGTGCGATGGACTGTCATGCCGGAGGTCTAAGGTTCGATCCCCAGCCTCGCCACCTATTTATTTAAAAAAGAAAAAACGGCTACTGCCTCTTGCGAGGAATTGACAAATCCTCCAAGAGTATCTCCTGTCAAAGAAAAGTGCCGCTCGTTAGCTGTTCGGATTCGGCAATAAACTGTAGGTCCCCTCCATTCCTGCAGACACGCACACAGCAATGGTTGAGAGTTGTAAGTCACTAGGCCCTAGTTCTTCATGAGCTGTTGTGCCATCAAATTTATTTTTTTTTTTTATTGCCATTTTTAAAATTCAAAAATTTAGTTGGTCTCGTGTCGTGCGTGACAGCTCTTGGAGAACCAGAGCCTAGTGGTTTCTAAGTCTTTCTAGTTTGGATAATTTCGATTTTTAAATTAAATCCAGAGGCGTTATCTCTTCTTTCACACGATAGAAGAACTTTCATTCTGACAGTATTATTCAGAATCTGCAAAATAAACTGTCCCACTGTTTAACTTCAAACATTCTGTACATATAAGTTGCGCAGAAGCATAAAATTTCGTCATCTTGATGATCGTTGGTCACCAAACAATTAACAAATGTAAAACAGGAAGCCTCTCCGTCTTCAGCCAACAGCGGGCAGCATCCAGCTCGTAGATATATACATATCTGTGTGCGACCCTAATCGACCGGAAACCGCATCAATCTTTCAAAGCTCCATACCACTCTCTCATTAATGGCTCTTTGTGTCATTTAATTAGTGCCGTTGCTTGGCTGTGTGTGTGTGTATTATACCAACCTATATAGTACAAACACAATTTCGATAGCCTCAGAGAACACTCTCATTCAAATGCAAATTCGCCATTATTGTTGTTTCGTTGCGGAGAGTCCGAGATGTGTCAAACAACAATCCGGTGACGTCTCCCTCCATAGGAGACATCCTTGAAATCCTTTTTGTGTAGTCTAGAGAGCCTTGTAACCACCAACCACTGCACTAATGACCATCACTGGGCTATATGGAATTCTGTGGAAGAGAAGACTGTACACAAAGTTTTTCCACTAATTGCTCCACACCAGGTCTAGCTGTCTGTTTGTATGTGTGTCCGTCACGTGGTATGTTGTGGTGGTATTGTGTCTGTGACTGATGGTGACCTATGAGCGCACAACTATTGACTTATTAAGTAATTAAGGCCCGCAAAAGACGACTGGCGTCGTGGTCGTCGTCATCATGGACAACTGCATCAAGTTCAATAGATCGCCTGCAAACTTCACGGCCGGCGACCGACCCGACGATGGTGGTGGTTATCCAAGTAGTTGTGGTGTAGTAAATAAACGTTTTCCTTTTGCCAAAGGCTCTAACGAATAACTAGGCATTGCACAAAATCTCAGATGTAGGTCCGCCAAATGATCGTGCCTTGTCCAATTGTCATTGCTTTATAGATATATACAAAGAGGGAGGATTCTAGACCAGTTTTCAACTCCCAGCAATTAATCTTCATTAAAGTTCTTCAGCGCTGCGCGCCTTCGGTTTTCTGTGACTCTGGTGTCACTGCTACACAATTCTATTGGATCATCTCTGGATTTTTCGCAGAGATTTACAGATTTCATTTTGAACTTAATTATAATTGACTCGGAAGGGCTTTAATTACCAGAGGGTACTGGCCTTCCGGTGTACATATAGCTGTCCTCCAGCTCCGTGCAGATATTGTGACACAATTGCTTCTGCGCAGGTTTGACCTTCTTGGGTGATCTTTGTCGTCATCAGCATCAGCAAGATCGTGCCAAACGGAAATGCCACACTGACTGTCTGGTGCCTCTGGGCTCTTGCTTGGCTAGTACCTATCTCCAAAGAGACAGAGAGGGTGTGATGAAGAGAGAAGAAGGCTTTGCTCGTTTTCATTGATTGTTAATTAACTCGATGGTGAACGATTGGAACGATCCACATGGCAAAGACAGACAACAACACACATAGACGACAACGACAAAAAAAAAAACAACAAGAACAACTCCTTTGAGTGACTTTGACAAGTTGCATTGGTGCTGACTGGCTGCTGGAGTTGCTGCAAACATCTCAGGTGTGAACTGAGCTGTTTGCACGATGCAATATGCCTCCTTTCGTTAATCTTTTCCAATGGAAAATCCTCACTCTCATGGTTGTGTCGGGTTAATTATTTGAAGATCATGATGTGATGACGACGACGACGAAGTGATGGCGACGTTTAGTTTCGCTTGTGACTTATGATGATGACGTTGAATATATACCATTTGGCATGGAATGGAGATTAATGATTTTTCTTTTTTTTTTCGCAAGCTAATCAAGATGTTTAGTGTGGAAGGATTGGGTCAGGGGTTGACAACTTTGTTATGGGAAATTAGTTGATTGAAATTACTGGGAATATGAGGGTCACAAAGATTTATTTGGTCTGGAGTTCATAGCTAGATGTTACCTATTGTGAAAGGACTTAAAAAAAAATATCGCAAAAGGAGTCAAATTTATGGATAGAGAGCGGAACGTTAAGTTAATGAATTCGAAATCTATTGTATTAGTATATCAGTATGGGTAGCAGAAATGTTCAAAGAAAAACTAGTTTTAGATAATTTTTAAAGCTAGTCAGCGTAAAATAAGGAACTAATACTCTTGTGCTTGTCATAAAATAATTAAATTGAGTTTGAAAGTAAGCTCTTTAAAAATGCAACTTTAATTGTCTGGCAAAATTAAAGAGGAATGAGAAGGAAAGGTAAGAATATTTTGTTTGGCAAAGTGGATTGAGAATAAAAAGTATTTCAAAAAGGATGATTGATTTTTAAATGTAAGTAAAAAAAATTTGTGCCTTAGATATCAATCCATTTTTATTTGAAAGAACATTTTCTGATAACGAGATTGGAATATAAACGTCTTTAAAAAATGTCGGCCCTGACTTTGTCTAGTGGCACGCGTATTCGGGAAATCTAATTTTTGAAAACTTTCCATCTGAATCTGCTTGCATTTCGCTCGTTTTTTTTACCTTGAAGGCATGAAGGAAGGAAGAAGTCCTAAAGCGTTAAATCGCATTCGCTCGGTGGCTGGTCCACGCATCGCTGCTATCATGTCCATTAGATATGAAATAAGATGTGTGCGGATTGTTCGGACTGACGACGGTATCCACATCAACTAGGTTAAACCATTAGAAAGTTGCTCATCATCGCAATGCAACGCTTGCCTTTGACGGGGCTATTGGTTGTAAGCAGAACAGACATATTATTATGCCATTAGCAATACCCAAACTCTAGCCCATACAGTGGGACTGGAATTATTAGGGTCTTATATAAGGTTTCCTTGGGTCTTTGGAGATAGAGATTTACTAATAAAATGCCTTCATAGCCCGAAAAAACAGCGATTGCCAAGACTGATTCTTTGTCTGATCTCTGCATCTGCACTGATGTCATTTTGCGATGTTATAGTGGAGCACAGGTAGACAGAGTCCTTGACGACTTCGAAGTCGTACCTATCCATCGTGACTTTTTGCCCGAGTTGACAATGTTGAGATTCCTTTTTTCGATGGTAGAATATACTTCTTCTTGTCCACAACAGCCAAACCCATTTTCGCCGCCTGCAATTCTATACCTGCAAGCCCGCCGCTAACTGCTCGCTTCGTTCTCCCAATTATGTCAATATCATCTGCATAAGCAAGATGATAATCACCCCATGGTTAAGAGTTGCCTTTAAAAGCTGTATTAAACTTAGGTACGTCCCAGCAGCTGGAGGAAGGTTAAAGTGGTCTATAGACGGATTAGCCTCTCTTCGTTCCTCCTCAAAACACTGGAGAGGATTATTGATCTGCATGTTAGGGACCTTCTCAATCCAAATAATTTGTGCAACTACCAACACGCTAACCTTAAAGGTAAGTCAGTTAAGACAACGTTGCACGAAGTAGTTTCCCAAATTGAGAAAAGTCTCGAGTACAAAGAACATACTCTGGCAGCATTTTAAGGCATCGGAGCGTTTAACAAGGTAAACGAGGGAAGGAGACACCAAGGAAGACCTTATCTTCCATGGAGCGACCTGGTTGAAGGAGACTTCCGACAGCTTGGAGTGCGAAATTGGAGACGGCAGGCTAGTGATCGAGCCGGATGGAGAGGCATATTGAGTAAGGCCCAGAAGCACAACGCTTTGTAGCGCCATCAAAAGTAAAATAAAGTAAGTAACTATCTTCATGGGCAGAGCAAAACGATCTCGGGGTTAACCCTGCAAAAACTGAGCTTCTCTGTTTACGAAGAAAAGAAAACTTTACTTCTCCCAAGCTAAATGAAATACCTCTGAACCTCTCCAATGAAGCCAAATATCTTGAAGTAATCCTTGATTCAAGGCTAACCTGGAAACGGAACACAGAGGAAAGAACAAAAGGAACACTTTGTGTCTTCTACACATGCAAAAAACCTTCGGTACACGGTGAGGCATGAGACCGCAGTTCATCCAGTGGATGTACACGGCGATCGAAGGCGGTTGAAAAAGATAGCTACCACAAGAACCTGAACAAGGTACAGCGACTATCCTGTATAGGTATAACAGGGGCACTAAAGTCTACGCCACAAGCAGGACTGGAAATTATTCTCAATCTTCCAGTCCTGGACGAGTATATAAGATGCACAGCAGCTAAAAGTGCGTTTCGTCTTAAGGAAATGGGCTTTTCGAAGCACAGCACCTTCGGTCATGGTTCTATCTTGCAAAGGTACACCGATCTTGATGTGACAACAGACTACGTACCACCTGTAATAGATTTCAATGGAAACTTCTCAATTTAATTCAATTTATTCCCCTTCTGCACAGATGGGTCAAAAATGGAAGAAGGAAAAGGAACTGGGGTGTTCTGCGAAAGTCTTAATGTAAAAGAATCATATAAACTCCCAGATGAGTGTATAGTGTCTTTCAGACTGAGATTTACGCTATTGAAAAAGCAGCCGAAATGATTCACAAGAAAAAAATGACCTCGTCGGAGATCACATTTTTCGTGGACAGTCAAACTGCTATCACAGCAATAGCCAGTGAAACAGTAAGATCGAAAGCAGTTGCAAAATGCAGAGGCTCACTAAATAATATTTGCAACACCAACCAAGTCAAGCTCTGCTGGGTTCCTGAAAATAGCAATATAGAAAGGATATAGCGGATGAACTGGCAAGAAAGGTGTCATTACCAAATATAGACAGTAGAAGCCAATCTGACACCGGACCGAGTGTCCCAATTGGTGTTTTTAAAAGGAAGATAGACTTTATAACGAAAGAGCAAATCAACAACTCCTAGATTACCAGGAACGACTGCGTTATCTCTACAAGTTTATGGCCTAAAATTAATGAAAAAAGAAAGTCGGTATATATTATCGCTGAGTAAAAAGAATATAAAGACCCTGATAGGTGTACTTACGGGACATTGTGCCCTTGGCACATGTTTGTGATTGTCCAAACCTCCAAACAAACAGCCTCTGATATTTTGGAAATAGGTTTGTTGAAGAACTGGACGAACTAGCACGAGTCTCAATGGCAAACATGAAAAAATATATTGAAAGCATAGGCTGGTTTGCAAATGAACCAATCTATGCCAATAATTAGTTAAGTTAAATAAATTTGGTGGCACAAACAGCTCATGAAGAACCAGAGCCTACTGGCTTACAACTCTCAACCATTCCTGTGTGCGTGTCTGCAGGAAGGGGACCTACAGTTTATTGCCGAATCCGAACGGCTAAGGTGAGCGTCACTTTTCTATGACAAGGGATACTCTTGGAGGATTTGGCACTTCCTCGCAAGAGGTAGTAGGCTGGTATTGAACCCCAGACCTCTGGCATGACAGTCCAACGCACTAACCATTACGCCACGGGCTACTACAATTAGTTAAGTTAGCATCTCTGTTTATGGGGATCACAATGGACCATTAGGCTTCCGTGTATGCAGCAGCCTTTGGGCTGGGCACGCCCCTCCTAACCTAACCTACGAGTAACTAAACTTCAGTCATTTTTAAGCGTTATAAGTTTGATTGTTTAATTCTTTCATAAATATTGGTAAATTGTTAATATTTTATTCCAAATTTCAAACTTACCATTTTTGGACATTGAAGACCTTGTTTTTTTTTTCAACCTTACATAATTATTAATATCTTGTCTGTTGAGTCAGCCTTGTAATCGAAAGGTTATCTGCGATTAGTCAGGGTTGCATTTAATGATGAAATAAATTGCGAAATGTGTTTATCCAATTTTATATTTTTCAATATAGCCTTAAGACCTTGATTTAAAAGAAACAAAATTTTTCAGTAAATGTTTCATGGACGATTCATTTCATAAGCCAAACCCATTGATACTTGACATGGTCAAGTTAGTTATAAACTACCGACTACTTCTTCTTCACCTGCCTCATAAACTTGCCACATTTTCACTTAACCTCTATCTCTCCAGAAATGTACCTTATACTGGTGTTCCACATAAATGAAAATGATTTCCGCGTTTACTTGTTTCCCAAATACGTCGAAAACCACTCTGCTCTCACATCAGCATGTACTAATAAACCCCATTCAATATAAATGCCAAACTGACAACAGTTTGTTCAAAGATGGCAAGCCCAAAAAAGTTTGTCCAAAAAACTATACAAGATTCCTCTCCAAATGAAGTCCCATGGAATCACCATCCAAAGCCAAACGGAATAAGTATACCTACAACAACAACAACCAAAATCACACAAAAGAACAACCATCAGCAAACAAGTTCGAAACCAATGTATCTTTTTCGCATGCAAATGGATTGGAATTAACATTTTTCGTCAAAGATGATGATGAAATGAAGCAAAGGGAGAAGAGTTTTGCTTGCCAGGGTAAATCTGGTCTGGATTCTCGCTTCCATTTGTGAAAAACGGTCAATAGGACCAAAAATGGAAAACTCAACCAGACATACAATTTGAATTTAGTTTTGAGGTTCATGGCTACCAATAATGTTATGGTTATTCTTATAGTCTTCTTTGGTCTTGGTCTTGGTCTTGGTCTCGGTCAGTATTTGTATCTTAACCTGCAAACAGACAATTTCAAAGATGAAAAGCATAAATGCGCAATCAAATGGCTGTGAATAGCAAGGCAAAAACATAGTTATAACACAACAACATGTTCGCAAGTTCAGAACCAACACCATCACACAGAACAAAAAAACAAACTTAATGTTGAATTTCCTTCCGTGGAGAAGTTGTTGGCCAAAAAGAGTTCCACGATCTGCCGGATTTGGTCAAAGTGAATTGGTGACGATGCGAGAACAGCTTAAACAGTTGTTCTTTTCAAATACAATGAGTGGGAAGGTGGAGCGCGTGGCGACTAATTTTACTCCGGGTTCGTCGGGGTAACTCGCAGGCAAGGAGAAAATTTAATAGCAGAGATGCTAAATACTGATGAAAAATTTGAGTGGGTGGCTTAGTTAAGGGTTAGGCTCTCTGGCGTAAGCTTTTAGGCCTTTAGGATTTCAATTTAATTCTAATTGATTATCGTGAAGATTCTTCAAAGATAACACAGTTTTTTCTTCCAGACGAATTTTATGAAAAAAATTCGAACTAAGACAATACAAAGTGACTTCGAGGAGTTTGCGAGGCTTGCGAAGAGTTGATACACAAAAAATGTTGGCGCGTGGCTGAAGGAATAGTTTTAAATTGGATTGAAACTCAGTAGAAACAATTGAATGGCAATTTATCTGTACTTTACAAAGTTTGGAATATTAGTTCATGGTTTTAAGTCGGGCCAAATGGCGCCCTACATAACATCCGCAACAGAATGCAAATATTTAGCCCGATCATGCCAGACAAATTTTCACTATATAACCAAATAAATAAAATACAAAATTTTTTTGACGCAGTTACACTTCAATGATGGAGTAGAATATGAAATCACAGTTTTAAACCAAAACTTGTAGACTAAGAAGATTTGCAATATTCAACTTTGTGCGAAAGAAGCAACTAGCCCGATCAATCTAGGATTATTATCGGAAAAAAAATGAAGCATACAATTTTTTGACGCCGTTAGACTCCAATGATGGAGTAGAATAAAATTTTAGGACAAAATTTGATATGGCGTATGGCTGAAATTTTGACTTTTGCGTTTTGTCGATTTGCGGGCGTATTTTGCATTTCTCGATAAAAATGGTTAAAATAAAATTTATAGTGAATTAACTTCTCTATTTTTTTTTGTCGGGACAATTTTGTTGATTCAAAATAGCTTTTAGCGGCCTTTAGTCCATAAATATTGGCGTTTCGTCCTGTCGATCTCACATGGACTCATCAGTTGAATAGTGACGGCCTTTATTTCAGTAGCCCCTCACTTGTCAACTGATGAGTCTAAGTGAGATCGCCGAGACGGAACGCCAATTTGTATGGACTAAAAGCCATTAAAAGCTATTTTGAATCAACAAAATTGACCCGACAAAAAAAAATAGAGAAGTTAATTGTAGGTATAAATTTTATTTTAACCATTTTTAGCGAGAAATGCAAAATACGCTCGCAAATCGATGAAACGCAAAAGTCAAAATTTCGGACACACGCCATATTAAATTTTGTCCTAAAATTATATTCTACTCCATATTCTTGGAGCTTATAGGCGTCAAAAAATTTGATGCTTCATTTTTGTTTTCGATAATAATCCTAGATTGATCGGGCTAGTTGCTTTCTTCGCATAAAGTTAAATTAACATTAATTGCACATCTTATTAGTCTACACGTTTTATTTTAGAAAAAATGATTGACTCAAAAATATCAAATTATTCCACACATCTATTACAGAAAAAATGATTGATCTTCTATTTACAACAAATCTTACGCAGCTTTTCAAAATTGGAGAAAATGTTTATCAATATTTTTCCAACAATAATTTTATCTTATAGACTCTACGCGATCAACAGTAAATATAGTCCAAAACTCCAAGCTATATTTAGAACATCTCAGTAGAGGAGATATCCATGCAAAAAAAATATTAAGATTGTTAGAGCGAATGGGGGAATAGAGGCATCACGGGTGCCCTGGCGTTTAGTAGTCAATCTAAATGTGTATCCATGACTCTCGTCTAGCATCAAGCACCCATATAACAAGGACGTCACTCTCGTTTTTCATCTATCTTTAAATATAGAGATACTAAAAATAGTCTATTTCGGTCAACGAGCAAAAATAGTTCGCCATACCTACTCTTATGTCGTCAATATTTTCATTTTAGTCGACCGACACGTTTGTGGCATCAAGCAGCATCCAAAAAAAATTATTTGGTGTGATAATTGTGGATCATGATAAATACGCCCAGGCGAGAAAGAACGTGCGCTGCTACGGTGCGCGGTCGGTGGCGGTAGTAGCACCAAATTTAGTACGATGAGAAATTCCTGCATATTCCCAAAGCACTAAAACAAACAGGTGCACTGTCATATTTAATATCAATTTGACTGCTTGCAGTTCAAAGTATGTCACTCGAGCACGCATCAGCAAAATGTCAAGAATTCAAAAGAATTTGTGTTGCTTTAAAAAATGTCGCACTGTCATCTTTGGACGCGATCGTTTTTATTGTGTTATTATGTTCTCGATGGCAGCTAGCGTTCTACAACAAATTCAAAATATTTTCATGCACTGCTGTGAAGAAATCTAAGGATTGTAAGCAATGTTATGTTGGCAGTACCACTCGTATTGAACAATATTCGACATCGTTATTGTGATAAATTCCCACCTCTCTTTCATTATTGACTTTTCCTTATCCGGTGGTGAGTTTGAATTGATATCGCACCATAACGAATGAATGAATTGAATACTCGTATATACAGTTACAGTGCTGTAGAAATTTCGTTTTCATGTTTTAAGCAAATTTAAGGGATATGAAAAACTACAATAAAAGAGAAAATGTTTCAACGTTAGATTGTCTTTTCAGTAATATAATAAGGAAGAATAAATATTCGGTTTATTTGGAGGATATTTGACTGAAAAATTAATTTCATCTACAAAAAAGTTTTGGTCTCTATGTTTTAGGCGCTTATTTTGGAAATGTTCGAATTTCTTTCGTCCCCTCCCCTAAAGGTGAGGAGACTGACTCAAAAAAATTCCATGCTAAATTTCATTGAAATCGGTTAACGTTAACACGTGCCACCGAACACTTGAATTTTCCCATACAAATTACAGGTAGATTTTTAGTCTTTTACTAAAAAATTCCGCAAAATTGTAATTGTTGATGAATCAAAATAGAACTTGGCAAAAATCTTAAAAACATGGTAAAGTATAAAAAAAAAATATTTCTAAATTTTATAAAAAATTTGTACCCATTTAAAAATAAGTTTTTATTTTTCGTTTGATAGTTCGTGTAAACCTAATTAATACCAAAAAACAATAAAACGACTTATTTGAAATAAAACACACACATTTTTATCGTTGGGAAAAATAATATAAAAAACTGAAAATTATATTTTAGGTGTGCATATAATGAATAGGACACGCTTCAAAAATTATATAAAGCAATTAAATTCGCTTGCATATGAGCTGATCTCGCTTGCTTGCTCTTAGAAGGAAATAGCTGTCTCGTTTAAGCATATTATGCTTATTCTTGTCACTCGTATGCCTTGTATTGTATGTATTCGATACAGTTCGATTAACACAAGGTTTTAAGATATCAATTAATTTTTCCATTTGTTTTATTTGAAATTGTATCTATATCAATAACATTATATTTGGAATGTGACATTTGACATTGTTCAAATGGCCGGCCGTTGTCGCTTCGCTATGTGGCCGTCCGCAACCGGAAGTGCATGGATAAGGTCGCACGATTTCGTTGCGATCAGTTGGGGTTAAGTGGGTTCGTTTGTCCACCGGCTTCTTATCATTGTCCACCAAAAATTTTCGTTTGTCCACCCTTTGTTCAAAATATATTCAACATTTCTTTTTTATAGCAACTTTCACTTAACAAAAAAGTCGTTTATTGCCTGAAATTGAGTACTTAGGAGGATGAGGCCAAGTGGGCTCGGTTGTCCACCGGCTCCTTATGATTGTCCACCAAAAATGTTCGTTTGTCCACCCTTAGTTTAAAAATTATTCAACTTTTATATTTTATAGCACCCGACATAAAAAATTAAATTTATTTTTTGCAGAATGAAACCAATCGCAATCGTTTGTCCACCGATTGTCCATGTTATTCCAGAAAGAACAAATTTTTTCGACCCTTAGTTCAAAAATTATTCAACATTCCTTTTTTATAGCAACACCTCCAAAAACAAAAAAGTCCTCTAACATCCCCAATTTTTAACTCAGGAGGCCCGGACCAAGTGTGTTCGTTTGTCCACCGGCTCCTTATGATTGTCCACCAAAAATTTTCGTTTGTCCACCCTTAGTTCAAAAATTATTCAACTTTTCTTTTTTATAGCACCCAACGAATGTTAAAAAAATTTGAGGTCGGGGTTCTGGCGTCACACAGCTTCTGCGTTAACCAGGCTATATGCCCCCAAGTTGTTTGGGCAGAATTTCCATTGTGGTAGAACGCACGCCTCCGTTCCGCTGATACCACATTTCGATCGCATCCATGCCAATTTAGGCAAAAAAGATATCGGTTTACATCGATCTGCGCTTAAGTTTTGTAACTCTCACATCGAAAAAATCAGTCGAGAAACTTTATAAAATGGAATAAATCTCATGTATTTTGTTTCAGTTTTCAACGTTTCTCGAACAATTTCATCGATGTGAGAGTTACAGAACGTAGGAACTCTTGTGCCTTCCGTTAATGGTGTGGGCAATGCCTTTTTTGAAAAAGTTATGGCCGATTATACCAGCATGAAGTTTCGTCAAAATTGGAATGGCAAAGATTCACTATTACATCAATCAGATAACAGATGGCATTATGCTCTTAGCCTTACGTTTGACAGCTGAGCACTATTTGTATACATATTTCGATAAAAGTGTTTTGTTCGCACGTCCGGACATACCGAACAAGGACAACAAAACTAAGAACGTTACTTTGCCAAGATTGTAGTGACCTGAAAAGCGTGAATTTAATTTTTCATTTAAATAGAAAGCATTTACTTCAATTTAATTTCAAAAGAGTTGTATTTCTTCAATAGGGGTGCACGACTCTCTAAAAGAACACTAAAAATAATTTAATCAATTATTTAAGGTAGAAAGAAGTTACCCCGGGTCAGCTAGTTGGAAATAAAAAATTTCAATAAGGTCCGAACAGTTCATTCAGCGGGAAATAATAATCTGGTACTTATAATAATCTGGTATTTACTTGCCTTAATTGACTAATTTGACAATTTTGCAAAAAAAAAAAAAAAAAAAAAACATAGAAAACATCTTTTTGCATCATTAGCAAAATATTAAAACAAATAGACATATTGATTTCAGGTATCTCTTTATTTAAAAGAAAGGGGTATCTTTTAATTAAATTTAATCATCTAATTTACGACAACGTAAATTTTTGTTTGCATTAAAATAAATCATATCAATTTTCATAAAAAAAAAAAAAATGAGAAGTTTTAAGAAATTAATTTTACACAGCACTGTATATGCATCTGGAGGAAAAGAGATAGGAATAACAAATTTAACAGAAAACTTGCAAACTATGTTACCTGTCAAATAGCAATCGCATTAAAAATTGCAAACTGTATGTGACAACAATGCCATGCAGCATAATATGTCGTATTCGCAAAGGGTGTGTTGTTGGCCTGTATAGTGTCTGCAACGGTGCAACATATTGACAGTGGATGTCGTGTTTGGTGTGACGATAATGTCAAGACGTGAATAAGATATCTATGTCTGGCCCATATTTGACCATTATATTGTTGAAGAAAATGGCGCTTGTTTTGTTTAATCAACGCCATCGAATTTAGATAACCAAAAGTTGTGCTGGTGCAAGCGACTCGAAGCGACGACTTTAAGATTATCAAGGTTATTTCTCGGGGTGCTTTAACAGGTTCATTCAACGTGATTAATTTTACAAAGATTCCTACCTACATTACTTTATATATTTTGATCTCTTTGGTACAATTACTAGGTAGGTACCTATAACGAATAGGTTTATACCAAAAAATGTTCTTAGTATACTTCCAAGAAAATGAAGGGACTTAATCAGAATGAACCCAACTACCGGTTAAATGTTAAATTAATGACTACAAATTTTTTCGAGTTCAGAATTGAGTGAGTTTAATGAATAATTCAGAAACAAAAAATAATAAAATAATAAGGTTTTATTTTACAGTAGTTAACCTGTGCTTGCGTTGCCTCGTTTTGTTATTTAACTTAACAAATTTGGAAATTTTTTAATCCTGCCCTACTTTAAGAAAAGGCAGAAAGTATTTCCACTCCCCCTTATACAGGGTGTCTCGTAATAATAATGATCGAAACTGAAACACGTGAAATGCCAGGCAATGACCTTTAAGAATTAAGTTACATTACGTAACTTGGTAAGACATTTTAAAGAACTATAGACCAAAATATTCTTGTAAACTTTCAAATTAATCCATTGAACCGTTTTCACGTACCGAATGGGGTGGTTCATAAACATTGAAATTGTCATCAAAATGGGAAAGAAAAAAACAATTTTTGTCCACTTTTTTCACAATTTTGCATTAGTTACAATACTTGTAAGAGTTGAAAAGAAAACAAATATTTTTTCCAAAATAAAAAATTTAAAGAAAAAAATTGAGTAATTTTTCCAAAAATTTAAAATTTTAGTTTCAATTTTTTTTTTTGTTAAAAAGATTGTTTGTTTCCCTTTAAAATCTTATCAGTATTGTAATTAACCCAAAACGGTGAAAACATTTGGCAGAAATTGTTCTATTCGTTTCCATTTTGTTTTTACGACTTTGATAATTCGGTACATGAAAACGGTTCAATGGATTTAATTTGAAATTTTACAAGAATATTTTTGGTATATATTTAAAATGTATTACCAAGTTTAGTCCTGCAGTCAATATTTGTAAAGCAGTAAAAGATTTACAAAAAGTCGTTTTTTTTACCTTTTCTGAATGTAACGGTAATGAGCCAAAAAAAAATAATCCTTATAAAGTTTTGAAAAAATATTGTAGAAAATTAATTTCAGTTTTTATAACTATCCTTCAATTTTCCGTGTCGTCATTCCTCGCGAAGATATTGTTGTCAAAGTCAAAAGTCTGTTTTTTCATTCAAGGCCAGATATTCGTCTGAAAAAAAATTGTACAATGTCGAAGAAAGACGACCTTAAAGCTGAATACACAAAGTTATCGGAACAAAATATTAAATTGGTTCAAAAAAAAATTACAAAGAAAATAACAATGTTCAAAAAAAAATTTAAATTAAGTTTTTTGGTCGTGCAGCTATGCTATAATGCTTTTTGTTTCGTTTTGATTTTTTCTTGTCTTAACCCAACAAACTCGCTCTAGCTCTTTGGTGCACTTTTTACCGAACACCCTGTATAAAAAAAATAAATAAAACAACATTTCATTTTTAGCATTTTTTTTCCGCCTCCTCAGCACCACTGTGAGTGCATACCCGAATTGTGCTCATGGAGGACGGTTTTTTGTTTTGGAAGAGATTTGAAGAAGGCAAATTATCTCTTTCATAACTACCACATCATAGTCAGCTTCTCGAATAGCGGACACTTTGAAACTTAACGAAATGGAGTTATTCACTTTGTGGCTGTGTAACATGGAATCTCTGCAACAGAACCTCGAACTTTGAAAAGTATAACGACACATCCATCTTATCCAATGGCTATTCCCACACACCGTTCTTTTGAAAATTTAGCCTCTATTTTAGTTGGGACAAGATAATTTAGCCAATGGTCTCACATTAATGATGGATTTACATGTTTCTTCATCTGCAAACATCAAGAAAAGTAGAGCGGGATAGAGTCATACCAAAAAACCGAATGTGTGAAAGAGCACCACTATGAAGATGAACATGTTCGTCTTCGCTATAATCTTCATCTACGTTCCTATAATCAAGATCTCTGCATTTTGTTCCTCTCTCTATCCAACAAACATACATTTTATATTTTGTATCCCTTATTTTTTGCAGAACTCGCATGAAGATACATGTAAATCCACCATGAAGTACACATTCCTTAGAAATATAAGTAGGTCCCCTTTATTCCTCAGAGACGCACACAAAAGTCGTTGAGAGTTGTGTAAGTCACTAGGCCCTGGTTTCTTATGATCTGTTGTGCCACCAAATTTATTTCATTAAATTTTTAAAATTCATATTTTATTCTCCTTGAGCGCGGGGAGGCGATGCAATAATTGCACCCGTTGCTCTCCCAGTGTATCCGCGCATTTGATAGGATGTTATATTCGATGGCTAACAGTTATTGATGGCTACGCTTTCTCCCTTCAATACGTGAATACCGAAACCCAGATACACTCTTGTTCATCTCATTGTTTCTTGTGTAAAAATGTATACGATCAACAATGTTTAAGTATCGAACGACGCTAATGTCAATCTGGCCTAAACGTTGTTCCAATATAATAACATAATCCCAATTACAAGGCTTTTTCATACCAACAAAAAAAATATATTTTTCAAGTTAAAATAAAAAGGCTTCCTAGAAATCAACAATATGACACCTACCTATCTCACAGCGAGCAAAATATATCAATCCCATCATGAATTCAATTTATACCTAAAAATTATTTTATTTTATTCCTAAACAAGACAAGAAGTGTGCTGCTGGGAAATGTGGGCAGCCATAGCATACAGCAACAGCAATATAGTAGTTTCTTGGATAGATATAAAAAAATTTAAAAAATCATCTTTTTACTTTTAATATAGATACAAAAGACTGATGTGGTATGTTTTCTCTAGATACATACATGTACATACAGAGACACTTAAGATGAAATCAGAATTTAATCATAATAAATAAATTGATCTCGAGAACTACTAGTTTCTGACTGTGAGGAGGCGAGTGTTATGCCCACTCGCAAAATCTCGACAATCGAACGAACCTTTTTTGGTATTAAACCGCGCGCCATTGATTTATCTCTATCGTGTATCTAGATACTTATCGATCTGTAGATCTTTTATCAGGCTTGCTGTTTTCACTGTTCCGGCAATCGTTCAAAGCTGCTGTAGTGCTGTGCTGTTTTATGTATATGGACGGTGGAAAGGGTAAAGTATCCTTTTGATCTATTATTTTGGTCTAGTCTGCAAACCAAAGAGTTTTAACCACCAATCGTTCCTTAAGAAGGAATCCCGACTGCCGACGCCATACGCTTGCTAGCCGCTACTGCCAGGCAGCGCTTTTATCTGTGTTGCATAGTTGTTGTCATCGCCCAAGAAAAGTAAGTGAGGCACGCGACGCTGTACTACACCACCTGTATACACGTTAAGTAGGTGGTGGCTGATGGTGGCGCAACGTAGCGGAACGTAAGCGCTATGATATGCAGGTTTGCAGCTACTTTCGATTTTTATGAATGAAATCTGACCGCTGCTGCTGCTGGCTGCTAGCTGCACCAACTTAACGTGACTCCATGCTAATGGACTGCAATCGCCAGCAATCTTGCTTGTTGTTGCGGGGATTAGATGCTTTTCTGGCAGTAAAATGATAGTTTTGCGGTTGGCAATTCATTGGAAGAATCTATGCGGCCAGCTCGGCCGGTCGGTCATTTGGTGATGGCTCAAGTGTGTAGGTTGGACACACTTCTACTATCGTACCGCAAACTTCCCCTCACTAGTGAGCGTCTCCATCAACGTGTCTCGTCGTCGTCATTAACGATTGATTGAAACAGGTAAGTTTTGATGGAAAATATATATTTTCAGATCAATGATGCAATCGAGTATCAAAATTCGTGGTATTTAAAGTTGGAAGTGCGTCGTGGTCGGCCTACGTTGATTTTGGCGCCGCCGCCACCGTTCGTCGCTCGTTGCCAAGTTGACACCAAGCCATATCATCAACAGCAGCAGCTTTGGTGTCTCTAATGATTTTCAATCACCTTGCGGTCGTGATATTGATTTTTAATTAAAATTATATGAGCTGGAATTGAGAAAGGGTTTTCGCTATATAGGTAAATATCTATCTATTCTTTTATTTTCATCTGTGGGCAGACTTGCTTAAGCCTTATTTAAGGTGGTATTGCCTTCTTTAAGAATATTACGAATTATTGAGGTCGTCTTCTTGTAAACTTTTTTTTTGTTCTTATGTATTTATGAATAAGCTTGAAGAATACTTAAAGAAGTTTGATTAATACATCAATGGTTATGCGTTAGGTTTTTTTTTTATTTTTTTTCTCCTTTGAGCTATATGAATGTGGGTGGGTTTATGAATAAAAATATAATTTTTATTCATTTAGCTGGAGTGTTGTTGCTTAACATTAATCTCGTGTGTCAAATGGATTTCCGTTGCAGTTAAAATCTTATTAAATGCTGCTATGGAGCCAGATTAAAATACGATCGTTATTATTTTATTTTTTAATTTTTATTGTGGTTGAATTGCGAATGCAACATACACCTACGATTGGGGCGGTTATGATGTTTTTATATACCTACTTTTATGGGCAAAATGGTTACAATTAATTAAACCACTCTTGCACTTTATCATATGTATGTATTCAAGTAATTTATTAATAATCAATGATACCTACCTATGATTTGAATAAAGTGTTTGAATTTAATATTCAAATAAAATGTAGATACCTATGTAAATACCTACATACGTACATATGTATCTATTTGTAAGTTATTATAAAAATATAACATTCAAAATGGCAGGTCTTTG
Organism: Epistrophella euchroma; assembly: GCA_947049315.1. Lineage (NCBI taxonomy): Eukaryota > Metazoa > Arthropoda > Insecta > Diptera > Syrphidae > Epistrophella > Epistrophella euchroma. Next base: position 125,500,913 of record OX346246.1, read on the forward strand.
TTTTTTCAAGTACATTATTATATTATTATGACATTATTACAGGGTGTTCCATAATCCGTGCTTTATATTTTGCGGGATGATTCCTGGAAGCATTCTTTAAGAAAAATAGTACGGGCAAAAAGCTCTATATCTCCTCCCCTGAGGCAGGGAGGGACAATTTCTGAAAAATTTACTTAAAATGGAAAAAAAATTATAAAAATTAAAAAAAAAAAGTAACAATAATATGCTATAGCTTTTTTAAAGGCAATATTCCTTTCTTTTATTTGCTTTTCAAATCAAGTTTTTTTAATGAACAGTTTATGAAAAATTAAATTTCAAAGTCAAAAAAGTCGACTTATTTTTTTTTCAAAATTTTGCGTGTTAAGTACATATAACTGTTTTTTTTTTAATATTCAGTGCTTTTATTAGTTCGTAGTCAAATCCTGAAAACTAGATTTAAACATCTTTTTTTAATTTTTGATAAAAATAAAAAAAAATGTTTATGACCCAAAAAATTTTTATTTACTCATAAATTAAACCTTTTTTCAGTTTTTTTGATAAGAAAGGTCTTTGTTTTTTCTTTTGTGATTTCTCAAAAACTAAGAAATATTTTTAATTTTGGTTTTCAATATTTTACTAAGAATAAGGGAGCGGGTCAAGATTTTGCTTTCGAAATTCTATTTTTCATAATTCTGCCTGGTTTTTTTAAAAATTCAGTTTTTAGCAGTTTTGTATTTTTTAATATTTTAGCAGAATAAAATAAAACTTTTCTAAAGAAACACATTAAAAATATTTATGCAAACTAAAAAGTTTGATGCTTACAACAAGAATTGTCGGCTTTTAACAAATAAAATAGATAATATGTAATCTCAGTAAAGCTAGAGCATAATTTTTAGCTATTTTCTTAAAGCACTAAGCTTAAGCCAAATAAGAGGCTATTTTATATTCTATTTTCTAATTTTTAATTTTTTTTTTATTTTTTTTTATGTTGTCTCCATTTTATGGTTCTAACTGCTTTAGCTTCGATAGTAAAAGGTCTTATTAAGATTTTAAAAACCTCATTACATCACTCCGAGTTCCGAGCAACCCACATTTTTAAGCGAAGGTAAAATTTATCGCTGAAATAATATAGATAAGCTCGCAAAGAATTTTGATTATAATCGTTTATGTTTGGCAGGTCATGTACCGTTATCCTAAGCCTAAAAATTTAAATGTAGGGGGATAGTTCTAAAAAAAAAACTTTTGGATCTATGTTTAAGGAAAATAGACCCATAACGTGGCCCATTTTTTTTTGTTGCCCTTTCTATCGTCGTAGTCACTTTTGATCAAAACCTTGAATCCAAAATAAAAACATTTATGTAAGTATTGTGCTAAGTTGATGCCACTTAAAGGCCTTCCACACTATCCCACTGAGTATTAACACATGTCGAAAAAGTGGGAAGTAAATCATGTATAATAGTGTGGAGACAAAATATGAAATTTTATCCCACATGACTTGACAGCCCATCTCACCCAATTTGACATATATTAATACATGAACATTTTTAGGACTGGTTCTAAAACCATCACACATTCTATCCCACTTGGGGGTTTTAGGTTATGATGATTTGTTTGGACGCAAGTGATGTGAAAGCAAAATATGAAAATATTTTCTTCACACAAATTTGGCAGTCGTAAGTGATTCTATCACACCTTTTGACATGTATTAATACTCGATGGGATAGTGTGGAACGGCTATTAACATAATTACCCGTCTTAATGGACAGCGCGCGTTCATCTGGAAGGAAGATGACAAATTGGGTCTGCTTAATACAAGCAGCAGTTAAAAATAAGAAAAATATTTTTAAAATTAAAAATAAAATTAAAATTAAAGATTATACAAAATAACAGAATAGATCAAAAAAGAAAAGGTCAAAAAAGAGGCTGGGTTTGACCCACACTGATTAATTTCCTTTGAGCTATATATTGGTTCCCTTTGAAACTCGACACTCGATGTTATTTTTTATAAGAAAATTACCAATTAAAAATCTTCGAAAAACTTATCAGTTGTGAAATCAAGGTAAGGCTGAATATATGCGACATGAAAAATCAACAATTGAGTTTGATATCATTGAGTTGATATTATAGGTTGTTCTCGAGATATTCTAGCCGAAGAACAGTTTTTAACAATTTTTAGCAGTTTTTTTTTGCAGTTTTTTTGGCCTAGAAAAAAAAACCGTTCGATAATTTTTTTTTGCAAACTCTACCGATTATCAACTGTAACTTTGTGTATTAAATAAAATTAACCCGAAGTTAATATCTTTGTGTTTTCTCAAGATATTTAATATTTCTTAACAATTTTTAATGGTTTTTTTTAATTAAAAAAAATTGGGTTGATTTGAATGAAACCAGGCCAAATTCGATAGCATAATTTTTTCGAGAGATGTATTTGAGAAATAAGCTATTTCACAACTTTTTTTTTTTTGAATTATTGTAATAAAAAAAAAACTCTAATTGAATTTTTCTGAAATAACGTGCAGAAAACGTTATGGCCTTATTATCTGTAAAATAAAATTTATTTGAAGTCGATATCTCTATGCGTTCTCGAGATATCGTCGGCGAAAAAAAGCTTCCGAACGTACGAACGTACGTACACAAACATCTCTCTAAAAACAATGTAATTCGACTCCCGAGACTTCGAAACGTCGAGAAATGTCAACATTTTCAATTTCAGAAATCGGACCGATTACAATAACTTCCATAGGGAAGTTAATACAATTAGCATTTACTTCCCTCAATATTCTTATAACTGGCTCATTTCTACCACAGTCAGTTCTGTAAAGAGCTAGATAGAATTGAGATACAGATCTAAGAGAGATCGTGAGTTGATGTAAATACTCATTATCTCAAGCAGGGATTCCTTTCAGTTACACCAGACAAAATTTGATGAACAAAAATAATATCAGCCACTTCACGTCGTTTTTCGAGAGATTGAGGCTTATTACCTGAAACCGATCATGATAAGATGGTAAATTATAGTTGTCAACCCATGGAAGTCTCCTCAGAGCGAAACGTTGAAATCTATGCTGAACAGCTTTGATTCTCCTAATATGCACAAGGTGATAAGGGGACCATACTTATGGGCTAGCGTATTCGAGTAAAGGTCGAACAAAGGTTCTGTAATGAGATTTCATAGCGTAAGGATTTGAAAATTCCTGAGACCAACGCTTGACAAAGCCAAGAACAGAGTTGGCTCTAATTACTATGCTGTCATAATGGGATCAGAAGTAGAGTTCAATATCACAGACAACACCCACATCCCGAATGGTCATTACTCTGGAAACAAGGACGTGAACGGCGGACGAAAACTTTTTCGAGAATACGTGATTGCTTGAAATTTTCCGACATTAAAGTCCAAGTTGTTCTTTTGACACCAAACAAAGAAATTTATCAGGTCGTTCTGCACAAGTTAAGCATCGTCAAGTGAAAGAAATTACTCAAAAAATTTGTATGTCATCCGCGTATGTAGAAAGTTCCGAATGCTTAATTATGGTTTCCATTTCCACGTCGCACAGTGGTTCAGGTTGTATGGAGAGGCGGTCATAAATCTATAAAATCTGAACCAGCCAACCGATTTGAATGAAATTTTCAGACACGGTTAAGGATAGCATAAGGTATCATAAGAGAAAATTTCCGCCCACTGACACGCCCACTTAAAAAAAAGTCTTCTAACTCATAGTTGATTTAAATGAGGGGTGTGTTCTTTGAAAAGTTGTAGATAACGTAATTTCATCGGTAGAATTTTTTTTGCCACGCCCATTTTTGGGGGAGTTTTTTTTACACAAAAAAATTATTTTTGACAATTTTTTTAGAAAACGATAAAAGTTGCTGTAAAAACATGCACAAAAAATAGTAATGAGAAATATTTACCACGCCCACTTTTCAGGGCGTTTTTAACAAAAATCCTATTTACTTAATCTTTTCCTAAAAAAATGACAAAATAAGCAACAGAATGTGTAGAAAATGCGTTTTTTTTTAACAAGCAGCCCTACAAAGTTTTTTGCCACACCCACTTTTTGGGGGTGTATCGGGAAAAATCGTTGAATAGGTATTTTTGAAGTGTTCTTTTTGTATAATTAAAAATTACATTAAATTTATAACTTAAGTTTATTTGTTTACCTTATTGATTAAATTGTAAATATGTTATAAATAAATAACTAAATACCAATTCAATTTTAATAAAACAAAAAAAAAAATAAATAAATAATTATTGGTCTAAATTTTCGGTCACAAAAGGTGTGGAGCACAGGTAGCTTATACATACATAATTATATAATTTATTTAAGTCCAGAAAGCAGGTAATATAATAAAACTATAAAAAAAAGATAATCCAGGGCGTTTTATTCATCCATTCATTATAATTTATTCGATTTTTTGTGCCCCCCAAAAAAATTTATTAAAAAAGTGCGGACTAAAAATGGTACTGTTGTAAAGGTCTTCCTCTTGAAATAATAAATATATATATATATGTTTTATGGTTTACGTGAAGGTTTTGAAGTTATTAAAATAAAACAATAAAAAAACGTTATTCAAGGAATTGTTTAGTTTTTGGAGGTCTTGAGACATAAATTGGGTGCATTTGAAGGTTCGCAGGTATTAGCAGCTAAATTTTTTGTATTCGACACTTAACAATTCCGAGTATAGTATGTACTATGTGTCCGACCGGGGAAGACCAGGGAACATTAACTTTTTCTTAGTTGAATTTTGAATTTAACTTAAAAAAAGGTACTCATTTTAAAAACTCGTAAAAAAAAAAAAAAATTTAAAACTAAATTCATTTTTTTATCCAAAATTAAATTTGTTTTTATATGCCAAATGGAGAAAAAATAACAAAAAAAGTCAAAAGAATCATATAAATAAAAATAATCGTCTTTGATAAGTGCTCGTTTTTTGCTTCAAAACCACTGAAGTTTTGTTTATCAAATTTGGAGCTCAAAATTTTATATTTACAAACTGATTTCGTTAAAAAAAATCCTGATCATAATGCTTCAACTATTACTAAACCAAACTACAATGTCAAAAATCTAAAAATTTAAAAGTCGATAAAATGATTTTTGTCCGCCCGTGAACCACTGTGCGTCGTTGAATGACAGGATATAGAAAATAGGGCCTAAATGGGTCCCTTGTGGGACACCAGATTTTACAATGAAAGGATCTGAAATTGAAGATCTAATCAACACTCTATATTTGCGATCTACTAAGTATGATTCTATCCATTGAACAAAATCAGAAAGGAATCCGAGCCTTTAGTTTAAAAGTTATAACTTTGTGAGATTTTATCAAAGGAAAAAAAATATAAAAAGAACAAAGACCAATAGCCAACGAAAGGCATTAATCAAGTTTTGTTAAATTAGTGGTCGTAGATTTACCTTTAAGAAACCCAGTTTTTTTGGCAGAGAACAAAGGTTTGCAATGAAAGTATACAATGTCAAAGACTATACTTTTGAAGTTTTCTTAATACTATTGTATTTTCTTAATACTATTGTTTGCAAACCATTCTTTTTGATTCCGGACATCCAATGGAACATTACATATAAAAGTCACTGAATTTCAATCCCAACCCTTTCTGCACAATAGGAATCGAAATTCTTTATTAAATGCAAAAATGAAAGGGGGGGGGGGGGGGGGGGGGGAGAGAGGAATATGGTCAGGTTCATAAATGTAGAAATGCAGCAGTCCTCCAAGATTTGCGCTCATAAATGAAAATAGACTGCGTTATCTGTGCATGAGAGCAGTTGACTCTTGCGTTCATAAAAGAAACATGACAGTTAAAATGCGATCACGTTTGTTTGTGTTTTTTGTTTTGTTGTCGCGTTGCAGGAGGAATAATTTTAATTTCTACCAAAGTTTAGTTTTTTTGTCTTTTTTTGCAATGCAGAACGCCTTATACTTGCAACAGTTTTTCTGTTCATAAATGCATTGAATAAATATTTTATGCATCTTGCATGTGCAAAAATGTTGCAATTATGAACTCAGCCTAGCTTATGACATTGAGGAAATAGAAAATTCCCTGTTATAAATTCCTCTAATTACAGTTAGATTAATCAAAAACAAATAAGTACTTATAGAATACCTAAAAACAGCCTGTTTTACGAACTATTTGAGAATTCCATCAAAGACCAAACAAAGAAAATACTCCCGACCAATTCCCTGGCAATCAATTAGCAGCTATAATCGATTACCAGTCCACTCCATCTCTTTGAAAAACTACAAAATAACATGGACACAAAGTCCCGTTCTACATAGGTTTCGCTACAAAAAAAAAAAAAAACATACGATTCGACAACGTGTTCTCCCGGATCCATTCTCACCGCATATATACGAAATCAAAATGTTAATCTCACCCACCTTAGCATTTTGTCTGCCTTCTGGTCACACTTCGCAAACTGCCCACCAGAGTTTGCTAAACAAAAAAAAAAAAAATCAAACAAAACCAGATCCACCTCCGCTGCCGACACTGAACTGTTGCTGCTGTTCAGTCACACGTCAAAGTGATTTTCGATTTCAGAACAAATGCCGCCATTACCGCTGTGCGTGCAAATTAAGCGGAAAAAAAATTGCATGCTTACACACACCCCCACATTACTACCAAACTAACAATGTTAAATGTGTCTACCTCTATGAGGACGAGGCTTGAAGCTGGCTCGGACAGCAGAAGCCATTTGTATCAGCTGCACCAAAGAGACACACAGAATTTCACATCCCATCGATCGTTTTTCACCTACGAAAAAGCTCGAAGTGAATGATTCTACCCACATGGTCTTGACGAGCACCGAATTCACCGCCATTCATAAACCGGGAACATTATATGTACCTACCGCCCGCCCGGGGACCCAAACAAATACAAAAACGCAACTCTTCATACTGCGCACCGGTCGGTATGGGTGCTCCACTTTTAAGCAGTGGATTCAACCAGGTGGCAGAAACTAATCTTTGTCACTGTGCTTGCTGCCAACTGACAGCATTTCCAGCTGAGTTTCAGCTGTCAACTGCGCTGTATGGAAATTTTCTTTAAAAAAAAGTGGTTTTGTTTCTGGGCCAGTTCTAAAGAGGTGATCTCTTCACATCACCTCTGAGTTGAATTTGAAGCCATCATGGTCTTGACAGGAACCCGTTTGGATTTGGCTATGACACTGCGCAATGCTCACACTGCTGTCGCTCATTTCGTGTGAGAGATGGCAGATTCGGCGCATGCGTTGAAGCGAGACATCCGAGGAAGTGTGTTGTGCAACAATTTTATTGCTCGCTGAGTGCTGCTTTCATAACAAAATTCAAAACGTGCCTAACTGTCTTGGTGAGACGTTATAAAGCGGGGGCGCACTGATGAGATTCTAGGTCTTGGGGCAGAGACGACAGTAGAGATATATCGTTCTGCATTGGTTGTGCGCCATTTGAAGCCACGATTTATTGGTTTCTGTTGTCCGACAACGTCACGGATATACTATGTAGTACATATGGTGATGCTTATGGGCAGTGGACAGTGGAGGACGGTTTTGATAAGTTTATCAGGCCTTATAGACGACCAGTATAAAAAAAATTGAATTTAAAATCGAAGCCCTAGCTTAGCTATAGGTGATTGTGACCTTTTTGAATCGCCTATGGAACGCACCTATATATGGCTGCGAATAGTCATAAAGTCACTTCTGTGGAGGCGGACAAACATTTCCGATTAGATTTTGAAATTGGAAATGCTCAACTCTGAGCCGAGATGCCCGCAGCAGCAGAAGGAGCAGCACATCGTCGCATCATTACTTTCGAATGATGACGATGTGATGACACGTTCAACCCGCCCGCCCGTTCCCTCCCCCCAGCACCATGTCCCGCATACATGTATGTGTGTGTGTTCATAGGATTTTTGATTCTTTTATTCGATGATTTTTAAACGCGCGTGCTTGTACATCGCGCTGAGAAATAGCTTGCTGGTGGAGACGCGTGTATCTTCTTCGATTGGATAATAAATTGTTTGCGTCAAATTCAATTACGATTCGATTGGTGGCAACAGGCATAATGATGAATGAATCGATGATGGGCTGGAGCGCACTTTGCACTTTTGTTAACGATTAAATGAAAAAACGTTTTGTGTCTTTTCGGATAAGGCAATCTTTTTTCTTCGCCAGAGGAATGATTCTGATGCTTTTACTGGTTTTCTAACTTCTTACTGAAATGGTGTTTGCTGGTTGAATGATTGAATGTAATGTACTTTACCACCCAACAAAAAACAATGTTTAGAATGATGATATGAATAGAGCGTAGACTTAAGACTTCTGTTTGATTCTATCGTTGTTGCTTTGAAAGCTTATGCTGTTAATAGTAAAAATAGTAAACATAAGGTATTTGTAGAAAGGAATTTCGAACTTTTATTGACCATTATATTTCGATAAATACAGCCCATCTTCCAGAAGAGGAATAGATAACTTATAAAACTTCATAGATCATTTGACATTGTTTGTGATGTTTGGTCATCGAAAGCATTCATTCACTAAAGAACTGTATTATTTTTAAAACTTTGAAATTTGCACATAAGTTCTTGATCCTTTGCTTAGTAAATCATAGAGAATATACTGTAAAACTTATAATTTTTCAGCACTATTGATGAAAATCCGAAATGTTTTTTTTTTTTTTCATAATTCATTCCGAATTTTTGTCTAAAAGTAGATATGTTTTTATTTAGTTGCCAGGAAGGCGCGTCGCCATTGTTAATATCATCAGTTTTCTTGGGCCACAATACCCAGACCCCAGCTGTATTTAATATGACAAAAACTAAGTAGAACGTTACCTATAGAGCAGAAGAGCACAAGTAAGTGAAAACTGTAAGAAAAATATACAGCCTAATGATCTATGGGAATGAACGTTTCTATCAGCTGGGAAATATTAAAAAGATACAAAATTCTAAGATTAATTTGTTGAAGTTAATGAACGAAAGTATACGAAAGTAATATTTCTCTGCATGTCCAAAATTTTAGATTTTTAAATGCTATTTTGTTGCGCAAAAATATTTGGATATTAAGTTGGAAAAGTGCATTTCCGGTTCGTAATAATAACAATATGTAAAGAAATAAAATGTTTAACTTTTGTTTTGCCAGTAAGCATAGTTTTTTTTTTTTTTTGTAGCTCCCCAAAAAATTTAAAAAAGAAAGTGATAAAATCCAATTTTTTTTTGCACAAATTTGATGTTACCTATATCTGCCTTAACCATTTTCATTGGTAAAAGAAATCTTGCACAAATTTTGATTTATTTCGACACATTTTAACCTTTTACCAACACCATAAGGCAAGACGCGCACCGAAGTGGAGACAGAGTGGAATGGTAATGGCGTGCGTGGTGACTAAGTGGCAGGTAGCATTGCTTAAACCCATATGTAAACAATTGAAGACGTGCTCATCAAAGTAAAATGACATGGCGGTGGCGTGATGTTGTGCAGATTGTGTGGTTCCAGTCTGGTGCCACTTATCTCAAACATGTTTAATTTTCAAGTGTAGAAGATGCTTGTGATTATTGCCTTAAAAAGGCCGTCTCGAATATTTTAAAATGTCAACACCATACATAATTTGCCACCGCAGCGCAGTCCGCGTTAAATCACTTTCATAACACTTCGCTGCCACTGCATCGCCAAGCCATTAGTGCACCACTCCACTGCCACTCAACTTCTTCACCACTTCAGTACGCGCCTTGTTTTTTTTTAATTTCGGTTGTGAAAGCCATGTAACCTTGTCGTCTCATTCTCATAGGAGGACGTACTTGCGTCAGCTCCGGTAGTTCTGATTTTTTGCTGAGTCGTGGCCTCATGAAAAACTCAAGTTTTCGAACTCGAGCGTTTTTTATTAAAACCCTTTTTTTAATTAAATTTTACGTTATTGAGCACTTGTTTTGTTTTCAAAATTCAATGCTATTATCAATTCTATTCTATATCAAACACCAAAAACAAGATGCCCAAATGACTCATAGTTTTTGAGAAAATTGAAAATATCATAAAATGTTTTACTACTTATTAAATAAAAATAAGATCTTTGAAGCAACTTCAATTACGTATTAAAAGCGATTTAAAGGAAAATATATCTTAGTTATTTTTGATTTTTTCAGAAACTGTGAGTTATTTAGGCATTTTGTTTTCGGTGTTTGACTCAGAATTGATAATAGCATTAAATTTTGAAAACAAAACAAGTGCTCAGTAACGTAAAATTTTATTAAAAAAATAGTTTTTATAAAAAAACGGTAATTTTTTTCTTTAAATTTTGAGTTTTGAAATAAATTTTTCAAAGACCATCATTTGAAAAAACTTTATTTAAAAAGAAAATTGAAGAATGGATTCCTGGCTTTGACAAAGGGTATAATATATTATTCCAAATATTGTCGTTGGATTTGTATGAGTCTTTTTCTATTTCAAGTCAATGTTTAAAAAATGGGCCCTCCCAATTAAACGGGTTGATATAGAATACCCCTCCAAAGGATTTTATTCTTCCATTGACCCAACTTATACGCCCTAGTATTTTTATGAATCTTCTACCAAGAACCATTTTTTTTATTATACTGAGAATTATACTACTTGTTGTTGTAAATTTATTTTTGCTAAATTTTGAATAGGTACATTTCTGTATTTTCGAAAAACTAATCATTCAGGGTTAAAATTGCCAATAACTAAAAAAAGCGTTTTTTTTTTGGATTTTTGACCATGATGCGTTCGGCGCTCGAGTTCAAAAACTTGGGTTTTTCATGAGACCAATATCATAAACAACTCAGCAAAAAATTAGAACTTAAGTTTGTCCAATAATTCTTGTCACTTCAGGGCTTATGGGAAAGCTTTTTCCAAATCAGTGGGACCTAATGATATACCAAGGCACTCCACGAAACAAAATGTCACTTAAATATACACAATAACCACAGATTTCCCACGGCATTGTTTTTCTAATTTCTTTTCCAAGCGACTTACAATCCCCCCCAACCTATCTCGCCCACAGCCATGGGCAATGGGCACAATGAAACGAAATATAAATATCCAAACAGGGTCTCTTGCTGTTTGTAACTCTCTTATAAAAGTGAAGCAAAGAATTAAAATTTTTTGAGATATTAAGCCTGTCCCCATCATTGGGCACGCACGACTTTCCATTGTCACTCACAATTATTTATCACCAATATTTACCAAATCCTGTTCAACACATTAGATAATTGTGCAGTTTTGGGCAAAAGAGAGCACTCACGAAAAAGCAAACAAATTCCTCTCCTTGACAATATCTGCCCAAGATATTTTTTGGGCAGAAATCGGCACCTTTAAGTTCTGTCAAAAACAGCAATTTGAATTCAAATAAGAAAAATAAAACTCAAATAAAGCTCCTGACTAATGACCAGTTTCAAATAACATACCTAGATAAAAGTGGCACTTAATTTTCTCACTTTACGCTCAGTTTACCAGCTTGAGTAAGTTGCACTTAATTCACAAACATGAGAGGCTTAAGCGCCACCAAGTTGGCCAGTTAAGTGCCACTTCCTTCCGCTGATAAACTGGGCCTAAGGGTTGCCCGAAGTGGTATGTCTTTAAATTTTAATTTTAGTTTTGGTAAATATGCAATTTTTGTATTGTTTTATTAACCAATTAGTTAGTAAATTAATTTTCATAACTATTGCAATGCATGAAACTTTTTTTTTATTAAAATAAAATGTATGCTTTACAATATTCTTTTTTATATTTTGCAACATTTTTTATTCCTTTTGAAAATTTTACTATCCTAGATCCATGGCAACTCTGGTGTAATTTTTGTGTTTGAGTTTAAAAAGTGGCAAAAAGAAACCTTGTCACTCTTTACGGCAGTTGGCTTCTCTCTGAGAAAATTTCATCTCTAATTCTTTGAAATTTGACAGACTGCCCAAGTTTCTCTAAAAAAGTCTAGAACAAAGCCATTGAAACAGAGAGGAAAGTACTTATAAGTACACAAAACAATTGAGTTCAAAATTGTATTACATCTACCACATAATACATTAATAATTTTTTTTTTTAACTGAAATCTGAATTTACCAAAGGAAAAACCATTGAAAACCCAAATTTTTCTAAAAAAAACTTTGACACAAAATTTAACATATTCTGATATTAAAGTACCTACTTAGGTATAAGCGTGGTTTGTACTACATATTAAAAACTTTTTTAACTTTAAAGCTCTTTACTAAAATGTTCCCAATTTTAAAAAAAATAAAAACTACATATTCTAGGTCAACTATGAGAACCCAGCTATTTATTATCGAGTAAGTTCTGATTATAAGTGGATATCGCCATTCGCAAAACTATATTAGAATATTTCGGATTAACTTGTCTGTCCCCAGTAGGCCATTGCCATCAGTATGCCCATGCCCAACCCTCAAGCAGTCTAAATTAGAAATCTCGCATAAACTCACAAAACAAACTATAACTCCATTCATAAACACAAAGACAATTATTAAGTCCCCACTCTTCATTTGTTACCTTCAAAACGACAGGAAGTTGCTGTTCTGCACATTTATTTGTATCTTTTTTTTTTTTCAAAAACAACAACGAAAATATCTTATTTAATCGTGTGGGTTGGGTTGGATGCACAAATATGGCAAAAAGGTGAGAAAAGTCACAGCACCTCATAGTCTCAGAGCTGCGGAGAGGAGAGATTGAAGTAGGTTTGGTTTATATTGTTTTATATTAAGCCAGGGAGTAGGTGGTTTAATATACATAACTAGATACACACTAGACCGGTTGCAAAACATCAATTAAAAAAATACTAACTTTGAACAAAGATCTATGAATGGAATTTTATTTAAGCCGCTCAAGTTAAAATGCGCCAAAAAAAAAACTCAAATGACCAGCTGGTCAAACAGAGAGAGAGATAGGAGAGCACACATTTTCTAAAGGTCACATCAAAATCAAAATGACAATCAGCGCACTTGATTAATTCGATTTAAACTTCACATTATACGTGCTTAGATTTAGTGATTTTGATTTGAATCGGCATTAATCTTTAGTGTTGGCGTTTTGGATTTCTAAATCGCTTTGACAATGAACACTCAAACGCATCCGATTGTGTGTAGGTTGCGTAAAATAGCAATAGGTAAAAAATCGATATACTATGCCAACTCTGATGCAATGTCTTGTAAAATACTTTGAGGTTAACGCAGCTCGAAGACTAGCTGAAGTTTTTTTTTTTTTGTCAATCAATGTTGAATCTATGAATGAAACTGTCATTAGATGCAATCGACAAAAACGCATTACCTACCAATATTGTGATTCTTGAATTGAAGTCGAAGTCGATGTCAGTTGTTTGTTTTTTTCTTTTCGAAACAGTCTTCCATTCATGAAAAAGTGATATATGTGTGTGTCATGTATGAATGGGTTAAGATAGAAATAGTGAGACTTAAGACGACTGTTTCAGCACAATATGCAGATTGTGATGGAAGTCGTTGTTTTTTTCAAGGTAATCAAGAACAAACTGATATATAGACTATACTCCTCCTCTGTTGCATTTGAGTGTGTTACAAAAATGCAGGTCCGGATCCATGAAATGATTGGCTAAGGGGTACCTATAGTTATAAGCGTTGGCTGTGTCTCATTTCACTTTTTCGAAATTGAATTGAATTTAATTTTTTGGTGACCTACCGAATAATTTTTTTGTTTTTTCTATACTTACTTGAGTTTTATTTAGGACCAGTTGTACAAATATTTGATCCGTGCTTCAGGAATTTTAACTCATCAATTTCAGCGGATTAACTGTGGTTCAACGATGGTCCAGGCATGCAATTGGATTTTAGTGCATATTAGAACCTTGAACCATCGTTGAACTTCAGTAAACCCGCCGAAATCGGTGAGTTAAAATTCCTGAACCACGGATCAAAATTTAAACCACGATTGTACGTACAACTGGCACTATTAATGCAAAAAAGAAAAAAGGCACAATTTCGAGCTATGTTTTAGGTTGAAGTCGGTCTCAACGATTTTTTCAGTTCAAAGTCTAAGGTTCCAAATATAAACGTTCGTTGACCCAACTTTTTGAAGTAGCCGTGGCGTGATGGTTAGTGCGATGGACTGTCATGCCGGAGGTCTAAGGTTCGATCCCCAGCCTCGCCACCTATTTATTTAAAAGAAAAAAAAAACGGCTACTGCCTCTTGCGAGGAATCGACAAATCCTCCAAGAGTATCTCCTGTCACAGAAAAGTGCCGCTCGTTAGCCGTTCGGATTCGGCAATAAACTGTAGGTCCCCTCCATTCCTGCAGACACGCACACAGGAATGGTTGAGAGTTGTAAGTCACTAGGCCCTAGTTCTTCATGAGCTGTTGTGCCATCAAATTTATTTATTTATGACCCAACTTTTTTAAGTGATTGATTTTTAATCTGATTTGGTGAAAATTGGGAAAGCTTGCAAGATACTCATACAAACTCCCAAACCTAGAACCATATAGTAGAACAGCTATATTCACAGATGCATTCAGAGTCAGATTCAGCCCACTGGTTAACTCCATTAATTTGGCAACCTCGTCTTCTAAATTGTTCCAGTATAATAAATGCTACTCGGTCTCATTAAAATCGAAAAAATAAAGTAGATATCATCTCAGTATTCGGTTTCATTGAACAAAGCTTCATCTCGTTCTCTATCTAGAATACCGATACCGAGATAATCAAGGATAGACCAAAATATATTTTCTCGTCTCATGGCCATCTTTCATTTGGGTCATAGTTGCATATTGAAATCACATAGACAGACGACATGGCCAGGTAAGGATAGTTCCTTAGCTCACTGACGAAAGGAGTTAACATAATAGTCTCCAAAGTTAAGTGAAACAGTGTCAAGTTAGTTAGACTTCTTATATGGAATTGTTTATTCCTTAATAATTTGCCGTTCGTCAGCCCTTAGTTATTTGTGACAATTTTTTTCGTGCGATGTTTTCTGTTTTTTTTTTTTTTTGATGAAAACCATTCTCGCATGCTCTGTAATAATGCATTTCACATGATACAATGTATTACTATTTCAGTACCTTCTCGGGCGCCATTTTGTGAAATACTTTGTATCAAAAGGCTGATGTATGCTTGTCTGGTCCAGGGTTTTAACAAAGAAGCAACAAACTTTAGTTTATTCGAGGTGAGCTTTATTCACTAATCACTGGTTCTTTAGAATTTTCATATTTTCTAACAACTCTTAAAGCTAAGTTTATTTAATTCACATGTATGGCTGAACCAGGACTGTTAAAATTCTTTCTCAAAAACGTTGCTAGCTCCCGTACTATGCCGGTTAGGCATCGTATGGATTCGGGTATCGATATATGGTGACCCAATATATCCTATGTAGACTTTTGAAGATTGTAAAACCCTTACATCCATGTACAGATAAATAATTTACCCACGGTTTAGTTTCATATGCAGATTGAGACCTACTTCAGGGACCACTTGTCATGTGGAGATAGCAATTCAGAGCAAATCGTAATTGAATCATGTGCAAATAAATCAAGAATCAAATCATATATGCGTTCCTAAATTAGCCACAAAATGAAGTAGATCGGTGTAGATACTGTTTACACACTGAGAGCGTATAGGGTATGCCTCCGGATCTGTTTCTATTTCTATTATAAATCACACCATCATTAGAAGTTCCAGTGAGTTAATGGTAATGTACCAAAAAGAAGCTGCTCGCCCAGTGATAATTAGTTCATCGAACATTATGGCTCGCGTAAATGCAATTCCATTCTACTCCTGGGAATGCAAGTATTTCAGAAAATGGTGGGCTCAGCAATCAGCATCATTCGCATAACACTAAGTCCATGGAGACGCATTTTAAAAAATCTTGACTGTCTTAGGTGGTGAAAATTCTATGCATTTTAATCTTCTTACAAATATTGCCCAACATAAAGTTCCAGATAAATTAATCTTACATAAGACCGTACAATATTCCTCCATTTTTAAAGCGAATAGTTATTCGTCTTTTTTTATGCCCAAAAGTCATAAACAGTCATTTCCTCGGTTTTCTAGGGATTAGTAGGAACGATTTTCACTTTTCAAACCTTGACACCCATTTCACAAATGCCCGCTTTTACCAAGCTAGCTGGAAACCAGTTGTCAAAATGTCAATACCTTTCGCTAATTCAAATTGCTAACAATATTGGGTCACAGTCCATTAGCCGTGAGGTGGCTTAAAGATTTCCCGATTGTCTCATCAATTGGCGCGCACGATCGGCTCTCCTGATTTGTCGAAGTATACTTTTGGGGCTATCTGTAATCCATTACTTTCAAATAATAAATCATCTCAGGACTCTGGAAGTCATCGAAGTAGAAATTTGTACCATTGCCGAAATTTCGGTCACTTTTGCTCGAAAGAGTACACGAAAACTTCGAAAGAAAAGGGTTTGGCAGGGTATTGACTGTGAACGGCATCATTGGGCGGATACGTTTTCTTAGTCCCAATATTGTTTCAATCATTTCTTATAAAAAAACAGTTATTTTACTGCGTTAAATTCAGTTATGCAGTCTGAAGCTAAACATTATTATCGAGAAGGACCATTACCTTCTTGTGATCTGGTGCCCCTTTTGGCACACATGCTTCTTCAACTATGACTATGTGCATGTTCCCACGCATATAGGCGGGTTAATTTGACATGCTAAGATCTAAGGTTTATAGCTCCAAATGTCAGATAACATGAGGTTGTGCGTTAAGAACAATAAAATTAGTCTCAATATTTTTTCCCTAAAGATAGATAGGTATACATATACATATTTGGTGGTAAGTTTCAACTTTCAATTTTTTTTGTGATACGCATAGTTCGTCTTCTTAAAATCATTAATAAGAATTAACATCAAAAATATTCCATAAAGTAATATAGAAACCTCTGAATTAAGAAAAAGGACACGTTGCCTTTTTTGGGTAAGTGTACCTACATACGTGTATACGCACTCTCCAGGTAATCCTTGCATTATTAGTGAAGAGAAAAACGATGAAACAATGATTAATGATTAAAGACTATAACAGTAAATTCTACAAATACTCACAACATAACATACCTACCTATACTAAAAAGAAAAAATGCGGTTTCTTCTTTCTTGTTAGATTTTTTTTTTTTAAATAGGAATAGTTCAATCATTAGCCGAGGGATGCAAAATTTTTTACAACAATAGGGGTTTAAATTACTAAAATAAAAGATTCCGACAGAGATATTAGTGCTTTACCGATCGTAGTTATACTGTCTTGTGGTTATTTAAAAGATCAATCAAATTTATTGTTGTTATTGTGTTGATATTTGAATGAAGCATTGTATTTTACTTGCATATAAGATGTGTTCAGCAAGCAAGAAATGTGTGACGAAATGTCATAATTTTCTTGAAGCCAGTAAAACTATGAAGTTAAGATGATTTCGAAACAGAACTGAATCACTAATAATAATTATTATCATCATTAGCAGTTTCTGTACAAAAAAAAAATAATTTTGTTTTGTTGACAACAAAGGCTGGCTACTGCCTCTTGCGAGGAATTGACAAAATCTCCAAGAGTATTCCTTGTCATAGAAAAGTGCCACTTTACTGGCTGAACAGAATGGTGACGCAGACGGAGACGGAGACGGAGCCGGAATAGCTGTCAAAATATTGATTACACGCAAATTCAATGTTGCGAACACAACGGAACGTTGTTTTTGACAGCTCTTCCAGTTCCGTCTGCGGCTTCAGTTCCGTCATTCTATTCTGTTCAGCCAGTTAGCCGTTCGGATTTGGCAATAAACTGAAGGTCCACTCCATTCCTGCAGACACGCACACAGAAATGGTTGAGAGCTATAAGTCAGCCGGCCCTGGTGCTTCATGAGCTGTTGTGCCCTCAAAATTATTTTTTTTTATAATAAAGGCAAAAATTGTAGCTTAAACCTTAAACTATTTTCCATTTTAATATTGAAAATGTTTATAGGATCGTTTTGACAGAGTTGTGGTGTTACTAAAATGATTAAATGAAATAAATTCAGAAATGAATCAATAAATCAGAAATGAGCTCCAGCATATAGGGGTATTAACTACGAAATTTTTGGTTGGTGTTACCAAAGAAATGACCGAAATGATTGAAATGAACACATGAATTTAGAATATGAAAAATTATAGACCTAGAGCCCGTAGCAAATTTTGGCAGTGGGGTATAACCAAAATTCATCTGCATGTATGAGTAGGTATACGCATTATTATATAAAATTCAACCTTCTGGCAGGTTTTTTTTCAGCCGGGAGTGGGGGTGGGCGTTTGAAAATGGTTTGAACATTATCTAAAATATTTTGAACACAAATTTGTCTTATAGTCAAAATTAACGGTACCTTTCATAAAAATGTTAAAAAACCATTACAGGAAATATAAATTTTCTCGAAAACGACTCCTACGATTTTGATTAAAGTTGTTGTGAATACTAATATTAGTATGGTCTACGATCTGCCAAAAACAAAATTTACAGTTAACCATTATTAACAATACCTCTCATAGAACCATTTTCATTATTTTGAACTATCTCATTATGTGTGTTACCGATTTAAATTAAATTTTTTATACAAAAGCTTCTTAAAAGTTGAAATAATACTGCATATCAAAATTTTCAAAAAAACAAATTTTGGATTTAAAAAAAAAATTTCAATTTTTTATTTTGAAAATTAGATATTTCAAAAACGGGTAGATAATTTTTTCGAAATTTAATTTTTAATTCAACATAAATAAATACTGAAAAACTGTGTACCAATTTTTTTTTCTTAAAAATGTTTACAAAATTTTATATATAAAAAATTAATTTAAAAAAAAAAACCGGTCCTACGATTTTAAATTATTTATTCTCTAAAACTAAGATTAGTTAAATAAAACAGATGGTGTACTTTTTTTAGCTCTCAAAACAATCTAAGAAGACAAAAAAGTCTTCTAAATTTAATTCGAATTATGTTGATTTTTAATAATTTTTCAATTTAAGCTCTATAATGTATAATAGGTACTAGTTTAAACTTAAGGCTCCCATAAAATAATTATTTACTTTTATCACACTCAATCTTAAAAATTCGAAGAAACTTTTACTACAAGAGCAAGTTTGTTTAATGCATTTTTCAACTTTTAAAACCTTGAAAACTTTTCTTTTTAAATATAACAAAATGAAAGATACGCCATAAATTCACTATGAACCTCCTGATCTTAAAAATGTAGGTCCAAGACGTTTTTCTTTCAGCCTTATGCTTGCCAGACGCCATTTTAGTTGAAAAATGCATTTAAAAATGCTAAAATGGCGTCTGGCGGGCATAAGGCTGAAAGAAAAACGTCTTGGACCTACATTTTTAAGATCAGGAGGCTCTAACTGAATTTTTGGTGTATCATTCATTTAGTTATATTTGAAACAAAAAAAGTTGTTGAGGTTTTTAGTTGAAAAATGCATTAAAAATGCTAAAATGGCGTCTGGCAGGCATAAGGCTGAAAACAAAACGTCTTGGACCTACATATTTGTAATCAGGAGAATAATTCTGATGTTTTTATGTATCACTTATGATGTGGTTATGTCTTAAACTTCCAAAGTTGATTTTTCACCTTCTTTTAGGGGCGTCTGGCAAGGGGAAAGCTGAAAGTAAATCGTCTGGGACCTAACTATTTTTAATCAGTGCACAATCCTTTATTGTTTGTATATAAATTCAAGTGGTTATACCTCCGACATCCAAAACGGAAAAATTACAATTTTCAAACGCCCACCCACACCCCCGGCTGAAAAAAAAACCTGCCAGACGGTTGAATTTGATATAATAATGCGTATACCTACACATACATGCACATGAATTTCGGTTATACCTCCAATTCCAAAATTTGCTACCGGCTCTTAGACTATGAACTCCAGCGTATAGAGGGACAACTATCAAATTTTTTTCGTTAGAACGTCAGATTTTGACAAAAACTTTCGCAAATATTGTTGTTAATATTGTTAATAATGTTTCACATTTGTCCCCTTTAACAGGACAAAATCAAAATCTATTTTCAAAAAACCCTATTTTGTGCCTTTCACACCACAAAATTAAAACTCCAAAATTATGCTTTTTGTTAAAAAAAAAACATTTAATATGTATTTTTCTTTAATCGTTAGGAGGGGCATAAAGGGTGTTTATTAAAATTTTCGACCAAATTCCTCTTTAACTTTGGCCGCCATCTTGAATTCAAACCATATTGGTCTTCGTTAAATATTTTACACATTTTCATCTTCTGAACACAAATAATAGGTATAAAGAATGTTTTTGGTTTGGAACTCTATAACATTGCTGGATTTCCATTTAAGCAGGAAAATAGGAATTAAAGCATCATTATAAGAAAATCAAATTTTCCTAAAAATGTGTAAAATATTTAACGAAGACCAATATGGTTTGAATTAAAGATGGCGGCCAAAGTTAAAGAGGAAGGTGGTCGAGAATTTCAATAAATACCTGTTATGCCCATCCCTAACGATTAAAAAAAAATACCCTGTCTTTTTGTTTTTATTTAAAAAAAAAAAATGTTAACTAAGGCGCTTAACTTCAAAATAGACATGAAAAAACTATCGGATTATTTGGAAAAATATCAATCCTAGGAAAAAAAAAACTGTTATAACCAAAGTTGTAGATATTTAGATTCTGAACAACTTTTGTTAAGTGCATTTTTAGTCAAAAGTTGAAAATAAACGAGTTATTCAACGAAAACCAATTTTCCTTAAATTCAAGATGGCGGCCAACGCAATGCAGCTAGGCGATCGAAAACTTAAGTGTGGTCTCCTTATAAGCCCCCCGAACGATTAACATTAAAAAAAACCCTATCTAATTTTTTGCATTTCACGAGTTTTTTTCTACATTCCGATTGGACTATGCAGCCTATAAACGGATTGATCGATTTTATTCAAATTTTATACCTTTTGATTTTTTGTAGGCCCAAAAATAATGCACCTCTGTTATATAACTTTTTTTTAGCATTGTTAAACATATTAATTTCTCTCAAAAATTACTCCACAGATTTTTCTAAAAACAATCAATAATAACTTTAAAAAAAAATTGAAATCCCCAGTTTGCTTATCAGTTTAAGAGGAATACAACCTCAAAAATCTTCCCAAAATACATACATATATTAAAAACTTAAGAAGTTTCCTATTTGTAATAATTGACGTGGCATTCTGGCATAAAGGTGACAAAAACTTAAATGCTTATATTTCCACACATCATCACTATACTCACAGGTTTCAAAATATGTAGAAATATCTTGAGTGTTTATTTTTATATATTTTGAATGGAAAACATTTCAAAATCGTTAAAAATACTTTCGACTTGAAGACGCCTCTGATTCTTTTCCGTATACCCCTTGCAGTCGCATGTATTCCTCCAAACAAACAAAAAATATTTTTTTTCCGAAAAGCATCCGAAACTGTGTCAAAGGAGACAATTTCAGTTTTTTTTTTTTTTTTTTATTTTGTAAAAGAATTTCTCAAAATACACACATACATACATATGAACTTCTACATATTCAGTTATTATCAGAAAATATGTTTTTTTTTTTTTTTTAATTGGTTTTAAGTCTATAATTAACAAAGTGCTTAATAAAATTAGGTTGTTGTCAACTTAAATAAGAAAACAATATTTTGTAAATGTAAATCGAGAAATACCTTCGAGTTATTCACGCATAGCTTCTTCATGGCTCGACCGACTTTGTTATAGTTTTGCAATATGATGCTTTTGAGTAGTTCAAACAATATTTAACTTAAAATTTTGTTTAATCAAAATTTCGTTAAAGATAGCATTACATTATTGAAGAATTGTGTCTTTATTTTAGATTTTTACTAAGTACAAAAGCAAGTTCGTACGATCCATCAATTGTTCATGTCAAAACAAAGCAAAACCAGTCGGTTTATTTTCTTTTAAAGTCTTACCAATTTTTCATTGGGTTACTATTTATAGAATGAAATTCTTTATCGAGATATCTTAGACATTTTACAACTTTTTTTAAATGACGTTAAGAAAACCGCTAATTAATTTTTTTTTCTTCAAAATCCTTTCTGCACGATGTTATTATCTGTAAAGTAAAATTTATTTGAAGTCTCTTTATTCGTTCTCGAAATATCATCGAACGTATGAACATAATTACACACATTTCAAAGACATCTCTTTTTAAACGATAGATTCGGATTCCAGAGACCTCAATCAATTTCAAAATTTTCGATTCGAAAAATTGACAATAGTTACAATTAGGTACTTTTATTTGGAAAGTTAATACATATTACATACGTTAAACAGTTGTTCGAACGACAAAGACGGAAAATGTACTACGGACAAAATTTCAAAAAACAAAGTTTGGAAAAGAAATATATAAGAATATATAAGAAGATTCATTCAAGGATATTTTCATTCATAAAAAAGCGTCCTTGATGTATACATACTACTGCACCAGTAGTTTATAACCGCAAGATAATATACAGAGTCAACCAATAAACGGAAATATATTTTGGTTTATGATTTTATATACGTGGGCTGTAGAATTCAGGTAATAAAGTTTATTTATGCGATTCGGAAATATTTGTGGGAGTTAAAATGGTAGTTGAAAATTTTCTTTCACTTGAAAATAGTTTTGAATGTTTTGTATAATATCTCATGATATCCGGAAGTGTATAATAATCACAAAAAATGAGGGATACCACAGGATGTGATATGAATGAAATTTAAAACTGTTTTTGTGGACAGATTATATACACATTACACATACAGAGTGTCCCCTTATTCGTGCATGATATTTTGGGCCGGGGTCATTTTAAAAAAAAACATTGCATGGGCCACAAATTTTATCCCAAAGGCAGAGAGCACAATTAATGAAAGAATGACTTTAAATGAAAAAAAAAAAATATTAAAAAGTAACAAAAGTACATTTAATGATTTGCTCTAGGTTTTTTGACAGAAAATGTGCCATTCTTTTATTTGTTTTTAAATCTAGTTAATTTAATGAAAAGTTTTTGAGAAATTAAATTTCAAAGTCAAAATTATTTAAAAAAAAGTTGATTTTTTACTACTGAAAACCAGAAGTAAAAATTTTTCTTATCTTTTACGAAAAAAAAGGATGCTTCTTCTCAAAAACAAAGAAAATAAAACGCACGACTGGAACGCACAAACTTGCTCTTGTAGTAAAAGTTTCTTCGAATTTTAAAGATTGAGTGTGATAAAAGTAAATAATTTTTTTATGGGAGCCTTAAGTTTAAACTAGTACCTAATAAACATTATAGAGCTTAAATTAAAAAATTATTAAAAATCAACATAATTCGAAATAAATTTATTAAAAAAGTCTTCTTTAATTGTTTTGAGAGAGATAAAAAAAGTACACCATCTGATTTCTTTAACTAATCTTAGTTTTGGAGAAAAAAAAAATTAAAATCGTAAGAGCGGTTTTTTTTTAAATTATTTTTTTTATACATATATAAAATTTTGTAAACATTTTTAAGAAAAAAAATTGGTACACAATTTTTTAGTATTTATTTATGATGAATTAAAAATTAAATTTCGAAAAAAATTATCTACTCGTTTTTGAAATATCGAATTTTCAAAAAAAAAATTTGTAATTTTTTTTAAAAATCCAAAAGTTTTTTTTTTGAAAATTTTGATATGCAGTATTATTTCAACTTTGAGGAAGCTTTTGTATAAAAAATTTAATTTAAATCAAAAACAAAATGTTTTGGGGTTGGGGTCAAAATACTGTTTTTAAAATACTGTATTTCAAAATACTGTAATTTAAAATTCTGGTTACACAAAATTTTGTATTTTAAAATTCTGTATGAGTAAAATTCTGTATTTCAATATTCTGCTTTTCAAAATTCTATATTTAAAAAAATTGGTTTTGATAATGTAAAAACGTGCACTTTTTTACATTATCAAAACCAATTTTTTTAAATACAGAATTTTGAAAAGCAGAATATTGAAATAAAGAATTCTACTCACACAGATTTACTTAAATACAGAATGAACATTGAAAGTTTGAATGAAATGAAATCTTATATTACAACAATTTTTCTTGTATTTTTTCTGTCTTAATTTGTATTAAATTGTAAGGAAAACAAATTTCGGAAAGTTGCTACACTCAAGCCTCATTAAACATATATACATATATATCATAATGAAAAATTACCCTGAACAAAATATAATAAATATCCCCAAAATTGGAGTAATTACCCCATTTTTAAAATGAAAAAAAAAATTGGAGAAATTACCCCAACTAAATGAAAAAAAAAATCCATTTTTCATACTGACATTTTACCGAAAAATTAATAAAATGAAAAGAAGCCCTAAAAATATGAAATATGACCTCAATTCATAAATTATTATCAATTTTTTGTTGTTGCTTTTATATAAATTTTTGGGGAAAATTTTCATGTTTTGTTTGGGGCTATTTTTCATGTAGCTATTTTGCACCTTTAATTTAAAATTCATAATATCAAGATTAAATCAAGATGTAAAACCTCCTTAAAAAACTTAAATTCTATAATGAATCTCGCAAATAAAACATTTCAGACTTGTACCAATATTGCTGAAGAATCGTTAAATTCTACAATTTCCACATATCGAGGTTTAAAAGAAATATATTCACGAAAATAGAATTTATAAAACGTTGGTAACAAATAAGTATTTTACTCGTTTGTAAAGAGATCGTACTTGAATGAATTTTTGTAAATGTAAATACAAAAAATTCTATTTGTACTTCTACGTGCTTAACAATGATATTGTTAACAATTTTTTCTTCGAAATATAGAACTTGGACATAACCATAGCATTTTGGAAAACAGAATTTTGCACTCACAGCATTTTAAACATACAGATATTTGTATATACAGAATTTTGACATACAGAATTCTGAAAAACAAAATTTTACTCGTACAGTATTTTCAAAAAAAGAAAAAACAGAATTTTGGTCATACAGGATTTTGATAGCCAGAATTCTGACCCGATCCCAATGTTTTGCTGTATTTTGCTCACTTTTTCATATTCACAAATTTGCAAGTTTTACGATGAAATTTTTTCCAAAATTACGATTTTCAAAAAAAATGAAATAAACTTGTGCTGTTTTGAACTGCCGAAAAGATAAAAAATCGCATGTTTTCAGCTTTTAGAGCCAAAAAATTATATTTTGCTAAGCGTGAAGTTAGCGCCACCGTTATTTATTTTCAAAAAAAAAGGTGTGCTGTGTAATGTTAATTGGCAGCACAAACTGAGCACAAAATAGCACAAGTTAAATTTTTTTGAAAATCGTAGGATTTTGGAAAATATTTCATCCGTATAATTTGTAAATTTACTTCAAAAAGTTATTAACGGCACATGGTGTTACAAGTAAAGCACAATACAGCAAATTTTTTTTTTTTTTTGAAATCGAATATGGCGGTGCCAACTTCTCGCTTCGCAAAAACAAAAAAAAATGTTTGGCTCTAAAAAATGTAAATATGCGAATTTATTACTTCGACATTTGACAGCACAAAACAGAATGCACAAATTTAATTTTGTTTTTTGTGTTTTTTTTTTTTTTGAAAATCGTAAGATTTTGGAAAAAATTTGATCCGTAAAATTTACAATTTGTAAATTTGAAAAAAACTATAGTATATTTACGACACAAGTTGAGCATACAGCACATTTTTTTTTTTTTGAAGATTAACCTTATTGTACTCGCGCGCTTTGACAGCACACACTCGCGCACGGTCTCTCAGACCGAGATTTTATCTCATCTGTATTTTTTTTGAAAATATATTTACTAAGTAGGTTTGCCGTTTATTTCAAAGAAAGTAATGTAATTAAATAAAAAAAATAGAAAAATATTGGAACTTTTACTTTATTTTCCAGCATTAGCCTTGCAAACTAGCCTCTCAAAAAATTTAAATTTGTTTTGGACCTTAACTTAAATAAATAAATAAAAAATAAATAATTGCTTCTATTAAAACAAACAAAACCTTATTAATTAAATAAGAACAAATAACAGCAATTATAAAAAAGTATAAAAAAAGATTAAATCTTCACATGTTTGTAAAGCGTAGCAATCCGAACATACCATAAATGCATGCATGAAAATTTTTGTTTGCATTTCGTGCAGTTTTATTTTGTCTTTGGTTTTTTTTTTTTTTTTTGAGGAGCAAAATGAAAGCGTCCTCTTTGATTATTTCCAGATGATCCAGTTTTAGTTTAATCAAGTTAACATATTTCTAAAATCCTCAGTCTCAATGTTTACATACTCAAAAATTGTAACACTTATACTCGCGTCGTCGGACTGAGGGACAAAAAACGAGCCAAAACGAACACATCTACTGGGCACGTGCGATTTCGCCCCAACTAAACGGTGTAGAACACTTATTTAGGAAGCTACTGAAAACTTCAAAGAGGCAAGGATGATATTTTTCAATTAAACAAAGAATTAATTATTTTTCGGTCTGAGAGACCAATGCGCGAGTATAGGAAGGTTAAGAATGTCGTTGGTATAACTTTACGCTTCGCAACATTTACGTTCAGTTGTAAAATGATGCAAATATGGGATTTTTTTTTATTTTTCCTGTTCTTAGTATTATTTTTGAACAGAAAACAGCATAATTCTAAGTTTTTAGCAACACAAGTTTAAGCTTACAAGTTTACCCATAGTAATTTTGAAAAAAAAAAAAAATCATCCGTAAAATTTGCAAATTTGCGAATTTGAAAAATAAAATATTATCGACACAAGGCATCATTTTTTGAGCACAACTATAATTTTTTTAGAAAAACTTAATTAAAAAAAATTCATCCATAAAATTTTCGAATTTGCGAAGTTGGAAAAAAAAACATTTATTGTGCTTAACACAAGTTTAGCACAAACAGCACAACTTTTTTTTTTTTGAAATTCGAAAATGGAGGTGCTAGCTTCTCGCACATACACATACGGAAACACCCAACAAAGTTCTCGGCACAACCCCTTTTACAGAAACAAACTCAAGCTATTTTCGACTTCCCTCTAAGGTCTAAGCCTTTAACATAGAAATCAATAATGTCAGAAATTAAATCAAATTATCCATAATTTTATATAAGCTCAGCAAGCACCAGGAACCTTACCAAATGTCAGTGGCTTCTGCGATATAGCAAGCCAAAAATCACGAAAAACGTAACTTTTCACGTCTGAATTCTTACACATAGGTTTTCATCTACAGGAGAAGTTGGCTCTTTTTTTTTGTCGTTAAAGTTTTGGTTATGCTCAGACTATCAGTATTAGAATAATGTATCTTCAATCTGATAATCAATAAATTCAACTTTAAAACATTATTTTAAACAGTATTGTTTAAGTACCTATTTTTTTTTTTGCTAAGTTTTTTTTGTACATGTTACGTGTTGATTAAGGATCTTATATCATCAATAAAACACCTACGTTACGTAGGTATACTTATTGTGGACTCATCATTTTCTGTATCTACCTAATCAAAATTTATGTTAACTCAATAAATTCCCATCAAGACACATTTTTTTTTTTGCAAACAGTCATGATCACCCAACAAGGCCACTCCACTTTTCTCAATTTCCTAAACTGATCGCAACCACTTAACAGCGATCATATACCAAAGAACGAATAATAAACGCCTCTTCAAAAGTTTCACTTCCAGACGAGACGTAGCCAAACCAAAAAAAAAAAAAAAAAATACAAATATATAAAATATGTATGAATATAATTCAATTAAGGGTAGGCGAATCCCCGGATCTGTTAACCACTGTGGATCACATACAAGCAAATTTCCCACACCCTCGTAATATAAATGTACCGAGTTGGGTCCACGACCTCCACACCGACATCAGCTAACTACTGCGGTCACCCATGATCTTGGCTAATTGAGCGCGGGCATCCGTAACGTTGCGTTCTTTGGATAATCGGATGCAGAGCTGATATAATCGAAAATGGTGCTCTAGACACATCCGCTTTAGCCAAAAGATCGCCCCCGGGGAGAGAACATGGTGTGTGATGATGGTGAAAATGATCGGGGGCGTTTATTCTTTTTGTGCCAATGCCTTTTCAACGATGCAGATGCCCCTCGGTAATCGACAGTTGAATAATTGGAACAAAAACAGAAGACACCACCTGTCTGATACAAGGTCATGGTCAGTGGCGTGCGCCACCACCACGCAATCATCGCCGCCGCCGTACTGAATCGCCGTGGGTGCAAAGTGGCAAGACGTAAACACTGGGCGGACAGATTGGCGCTTCGCCCCCTTAAATTCTGCAAAAGCGATCAAGTGTCGCGTGGCATCCATCCCCCAGATGACACACGTCCGTCCGTGCGTGCGTTGCCGTCGACGTCGTTGTCGTCGTCGTTGCGGCTCGAGTTGTGAGGAATGAGAAAAATGAATCTGGATGTTTTCCAATGGAAGTCCGTCCAAAGTGTCGTGTGGCAGCGGCAAGCAGTGTTTACGTCCTCCGCAAAAAGATTTCTGAAATAAGAAGTGTGCGGATCTAAGAAGAACTGGCAAATATAATATCGGTTGCCAGTTAGTTGAGACTCAAGTCGCCTCCTCAAAAAATCATTTTTCGATATTTTTCCTTCATTCGGTGTATTTCTTTTTTGTTTTTGTATAGAGAAGTGCTTTTTGCTTCAAGTTCTGTTCGATTTTTTAATATTTTTTTT
The DNA here is from genome assembly GCA_947049315.1 of Epistrophella euchroma. Lineage (NCBI taxonomy): Eukaryota > Metazoa > Arthropoda > Insecta > Diptera > Syrphidae > Epistrophella > Epistrophella euchroma. The sequence goes on from OX346246.1 coordinate 125,529,516, forward strand.
TTTGTTTTTAAACAAATTTTCTGTGTGTGGCAGGGAATTTATTTGTTATTCACGTCACTTTTACGGTTTCATGCCTCCGTGCTGTCAAATCGGTGGTTGAAGTTAATTTTCGATTTTTCGGTTTATTTTGATTATTTGACATTTTTTTTTTTTTGTTATTCGTGTTTTTTTTTTGTGCTTTGTTTGCTTGCATTTCAAAGTGGAATGAACGTTTTTGTGTTGGCGGTTAGCGACGCCACGTCCACCCGATTACAGTACACACAGACAGGCTCTTTTGGATTTTTTTTTTTTTTTTTTTTAATATTATTTTTAGTTTTGTGTATAAGCCATTTCGTAGTGCAGCAGGCAATTTAGCTGCGCGGCCTACTTGCGAACATAAATTATGTCGAATAAATTTGTCGTTTGTCGTTGGCCATGTGGCTGTCGCTTGGATAAGTTTTAAATTATATTTTTTTTTTATTTTAAAATATTTCTTCTTTTTGTTTGTTTTTCTTATTGAATTCTATACTTTATATCAGTTTAAAATTGAGGTTGGTTAAGAACGTTTTGACCAACAGGTTTTTGTTGATTTGTAAAGCTGGAAAGTTTTTCTGATTTGAAGAGATTGGGTAGGAATACAGGTTGACATTTTGCGAACGGAAAATTTTAATTTGAAATAAAAGAACAGTAAATTCTAAATGAATCAAAAGGGATACAGTTACACATGTACATAAAAGAGAGTTCCTTGCGGCAATTCATGTGAAGAGTCCATCAGGGGAATAGCAGCATCATAGGTCCATAAAGGTCCTAGAAAAATAAAAATATACATAATCTAGAGATATTGAAAAAAAAAATAAAAAAAAATTAAATACAAATAGTAGGTAGGTACTAAAGCTAGTACTGTAGTAGTAACAGTGGCAAAGCTAGTACTTAAATTGGCATCGAAGTGGGTTAATACAAATTTTGGTAGTAACAAACAAATTCTTGACCTAGTCCTGTCAATTCGGTAGAGATGGAGAACTATCAATTGTTATCGATAGTTTTGCACTCTTGAAAACAATCGATAATTTTTAACAACTTTGATTTCGGCTCGAATCTTGATAACTATAGTTATTCCCCATTTAATTGCACCTCGGTTAATTGATTTATCAACTTTGGTCTTCTCTTTATTGTACAGCTGACAAGGTTTTCGAAGTTTTTGAATTGGTATTTTTCTTATAAAAAATAGCACCGCGGGTATCGAGTTTCAAAGAGCATCAATGGGAAGTTATAAGTGTGGTTCACACAGACCCTTTTTGTAAAAACAAATTCAAATAAACTTGTAGCATAGCAACGTTACGTATGATCGATCGCTTCATCAAGCTATTTAAAACTTAGCACCGCAACCACCCCATTCGCCCAAATTCGCTTGAACTCGCTTACTCGCAAGATTATATAAATCACTACCATCGAAACCCTATGCATAGTTTTTAAACGAGATGCATCATAAAAAGAGATAAAAATCAATTGATTAAAATATAAATGGTTCACTCGGGCGTATACGCACTTTTATTATCTTAGTGAATCTTTAAAAAAAATTAATATTGAGAAAGCTATTTTGATTTTGTGGGAAAAATTTAATTCAATTTTAAAAGTTCTCCTGTCATGATACAAGTGACCGACCAATGATTTTTTGATTTTGCAATATAAATAGGTACTATTGTAGGGCAAGTTTTGGATTCATAAAAAAAAAAATGAACTCGAGATTTTAATCAAACTTGACATTAGGATGATAGAAAACACGACGAAAGTGGGTCCCGCAATTCCGTCTGTCTTTCTGTATTCCCGTCTGTACCTTGGCCTACAACCCAAGCCACTGAAGCGATTTTCTTCAAATTTGGAGAATAACAGTTGTATTTATTAGCGTAAATATACGCTTTATTTTCATTTGTCAAGGTTTAGACAATAGATTTCGTTGTCCAAAGCTAGATACACATTTAGATAACTTTAGCAATAGTGAGGAAGGTTTATTTATAACTTGAATGGCTGTCTTAAGTTAGACAACGTTTATAAATACGACCATAAGATTCTTAGGAGATTCGCTAGAGGGCAAATCAAGATTTTGTTTTAGTTAAAAAAATAACGGTACCTGCCATACAACCGTTTTAAAAAAGGTAATTTATCTCGAGCACGTCTCTAATGATTGGTACCTATTCTGATATGGTCTGCATTTTCGTAGAAAACAAATTTCGAAAAACTGATATTAGATACCTGATGTTTTTTTTTTATTTTCGACTCTTGCATGAAAGGCCCAACCGATTCTGATCAAAATTTTTATTCTTGAGTTTCTATCAAGTGCTAGTAATACTGCATACCTACAAATATTTAAAAAAAAATATTTTTCGAATTTTAAAAAAAAAATCATTTGTTTGAAATTTTTTTTGATGCGTTTCTCTTTTCACTTCAAAATAAAAGAAAAATGACAGAATTGCGCTGACTGTACATAGTGTGCCTGCGCATGGTCTTCGAGGAAAATGGTGAAAGTACTGCCACTGCCACGCCATACCTACTATCTATCTCATTTAGATTGAGTAATAACACTTACACATTCCAATAAAAAATGCGTTTTAAAAATTCTGTTCAAAATAAATAAAATAAGCTAGCAAAACATGTTTTTTTAACTTTCGGTTCCTGAATGAGAAGGGCATATGAAGTAGGAGTGGTAAACAAAATCTGCCCGGTCAACGATTCGAGGAGATTTTTTTTGACATTCTTCTTCACACTACGTACATATGTATGTGTGCGTTCAACCAAGATACTTTATAGGGAAAATGCAAAAAATCTCCTACGATTTTGTTTCTTCGTGCGAAAGTTACAAGAAATTTTTAAGGAAGTTAAAAGAATTATGTAAAAGGAAAAAAAACGACGAAATTTTATTTGGAATATAGTCTACGAACAAACCCCTTGTGTGTTTACTTTTTTTCTGCTGTTTTACTTTTTGCTGAAAATTGTCACTTGACTCGCACAATTCACGCAAAACCTGCAAATATTTCATGACTTATTTTATAAAAACTAATTTTTAAGACTTTTTTATTACCATATCATCTTGAAAATTGTCCATTTTAATTTAATTTTTATTTCGACACATGTTCAATAATACCAAATGTGAAATACAAAAACCATACGTTTTATTGGGAGTTTCTTACTATAATATGTATAAAGATTCCCAATAAAACACTCCTAATCTTTAAAATCCGAAGAAAATTTTAGTACAAGAGCAAGTTCTTGCGATCCAGTCGTGCATTCTTTTTTTTTTTTTAAGTTGATGCAAATAGCTTGGATTAATATTAAATCTATTCTTCCCAGATATACGACAACCCTCTCTTTAATAAGCAGGGAAAACCACAATCTGAATATCTGTAATACAATACCAGGAGGAGCATTCGAAATGTTAAAGTGAAACTGATTTGATGTTATTATTGTCTTTGATTAATATTTTATCGAAAATATGACGGAATTCTGGTGAGGGGAAAAGGGCGACAGATTTTAAATAGTCCATTTTTGTACCGTAAAAAAAATTTTATAAAAACTTGTCTGTATAAAAGGTATAGGCATACCTTTTACTTAGCTAAAGGACTGATCTATTTAGACTGTAGGCAATCAGAAGCCAGTATAACAAGCAAAACTTGGAGATCCACTTTCTTCGTGTTGCAGTTCATCTTTATGTCAAGTTTAATCACGACAATGATTTTTTTTTAAGGACATGTCTAACAAAAGGCGTTTTTGTTTTTAGTTCAGAGTGTGTTCAGAGAGAGCAGAACCTGAGCGAGCGGAGTAAACTCTGTGCAGAGTGTGCTCAGAGCACTCGGAGTTAATTTTGAAACACACCTGAGCATTGAATTGTCATATCTGTCAAATTGCATGAAAACTGTTATTTAATGGTGGGTTATTTAATCCTGAGCTCATAGAGCACGCTCCGATCTAGCTCTAAACGAAAAAAGAAACACAAATTCCGAACTCTGAGCGCTCTGAGTTCAAAAAGAAACACAAAATTTTTGTTTGACAATTCGAGCTCAGCTCTGAGCTGCTCTGAACTAAAAAAGAAAAACGCCTAAAGTAGGTATATCGTAATTACTTCAAGATTAAAATAAACTTTAAAAAAATCGTTAAAAGGCGTTTTTTGTAATGAAACACCTTAAAGGATTAGAACTTCTGATCACATAAATAAACCTAAAAAAATATATGTAGGTAGATATGTATATAGTCTAGTTTCTGCACCTACCTGGTTTCTGCACACTGAAAATTGAGTCGGTTTGTGCTATAAGCCTTGAGAATATTATTTTCAATAACAAACCTTCATTTTTCTCAGCAAATTCCAATTATTGTTAACCACCTTCATCAGAAATTTTGCCTAGTTGTATAGATTCTAATAAAAACATTATATACATTACATATACGTACATTCAAAATTATTATCTAACATAATTATTTTTTACTATTAATTTTCAATTAAAATTGTAACATAACAACATAACAATTTTTTTTATTTTCCAGGTAAGGATATTCTCAAAAAAAAATATATTCGTTTTTAAGCCGGTGAGTCTGTTTTTTCGTATAATCTATAAAATAACCGTGAAAAAAAATAAGTCATCAAAATCGAAAATAATCTCATCATGACCATGAAAAAGTATTTTTTTTATTATTATTTACATATTTACCATTGAATGACTTGCCAAACTGCATAAAAGGAATAAAGCTGCAAACTATATAGCCCCGGCATGAGTATCAAGTTCATGACTATACCACTATAAAAACCATCAACCCCCTTTCGAAGTCCCCCAATTGCTCCAACCATGAAAATATTCAAAGTCAAGTTTACTAAATATGTATACATAGGTATGGACAGACTTTCCTTTTGGCAAACAACCTTATTTCGAAGCCCCTTCCCGCATATAATGTCTCCTCATGCCCCAACGAATTCCAGCACGAAAAATCGATCGAGCTCCAAGTTCTTAGCTACTTAACCAACACACATGCACAGTTTGCCAATCTGCTCCCCGCTTTTTTTTTTTTTATTTTGATTCTCGAAAAAAAGCAAATACAACAACCCCTACGCCATTCAGTTCTCCGAAAGAAGATTAATTATTACTATTGAAAAGGAAGAACCCTGTGTTCGCGAAGGAGGGGAGTTTACCATCGGAGAGAGCACGGGAGGGGGCATACAACGAGCGTAAAATTTGCCATTTTATGAATGAAACGGTACTTTTCCACACTGCTCTACCTCCCAACCCCTCTGTTTAGCATGGTTATGGGATACCTAAGGGTGCTTTTGTCTCTCTTGACAACAGGTGGGTGGCTGATTGGGTGTTTTTCTCATCCCCTTTGTTTGACATACCTAGAACGTTTCCTGGAAGTCCTTGGAAAAAAGCGACTCATATACATAAAATGCCTACGTGTCTGCCCCTTCGTCACACCTATCTCTCGCTTCGTCGTCGCATGTCATACTCGTTGACGAGGTAAATATCTACTTGAGGTACTATTTTTATGAATGAAAATACGCTAGTGCTTTTGGGTTGTTATCCTACGTAACAGTTTTTACCTACGATTTTGTTTGCGTATTTGGGAAAAAATTTATGATAAGGGCGAGAATTTCGTTTGATACAATACTCCTCACCGTTACCGTACCGCACCCGGGCAGCTGGTTGCAATTTATAGAGAGAGTTAATAGAAGAAAATTGCTATCGTCAGTATTATAGAGAGAACGGAAATTGGCAATGTAATATTTTTTTTTTTTTTGTAGTAGATAGGTAGGTACCATAATCGTGTTAGTTGCCATGATGAAAATGTGTAAGTGACGTCAGTATTTGAATAACAGTTTTTAAATACTATATTTGGTGGACTTTAATCTATTTGACTATCTGGCGAGTTAGAATATGGTGACAACTGATAATATATATATGTTACATACATACAGGTATGTATGTACATAGGTTAGGTTGTAATAGGTAAATCGATTCTGCTTTGTTTTTTTTTTTTTGTATCGTTGCTGGGTTACAAAAATAGATTCGACAGTTTTCTATTATTTGAACGAGTAGGTATCCGTATTTTGCAGGAAAAATAGGAAAAAATATCCAAAAAATTTATTCTTAATTCTTTAATATAGGTACACAGAGCAAAAAAAAAAGGTAGGAGCACAAAATCAATAAGATTTTCTTATTGGGATACTTTACTTAGAAATATTATTAAAATGAATAAATAATAATATGATATTTCCATAGAAAAAATCTGATTGATTTTATAAAGAAAATCTTATTGATGTTTGGAAAAATATTTACCATTGTTTTTATGTAGAAAATAACATGAAATAATACGAAAAACTTTACACTTATCAGTTTTAAGAAGTAAATCTTATCAACTTGTTTTTTTTTTTGTGTAAAGGCTCTTCTTAAGTATTTTCTTATAAATATGTAAGCCATAATCCCGTTGTTTTTCCTTGGCATGTCTACGTGTGTGATATGATGAACAATAAGCAAACCTTATCACATTTTAGTTCCTGTCTCTCTCTCTCTTTTACCGTTACTTCTACGGTCAGTGCTCCCCTTAAACAATTCAACCGTGATACCCGCACTTCTAGGAATGCCCATCAGTTTACCCTTGAGCCCAACTTCGTTCGTACTGTAAAATACAGGGATTCGTTTTTTAGCCGTACTACGCGAATGTGGAATGCTCTTCCAAGCTCTGTCTTTCCCTCTCATTGTGATATTCAAAAATTCAAGACCATTGTACACCGACATCTCCTTTTAAATCCCCTCCTCCTTACCTAATGCTCGCACTGTGTCTCTGACATTTTAGACATATTAAGGGTACCAATTTCCTTGAGTGCGCGTAAATTATAAAAAAATAAACTTATTAAAAATGTTTGTCCATTTACGCTAATAAGGAAATCTTCTTATATCAAAAGGAATTTCATTTTTTAAGTATATAAGTTCTCTTATATTTTATCATTGTGTGTGATACGAGCAACGCTGCTTTGCTTTGGCAAACGTAATTTTTTCTTCAAGCTCGTGAAAAGTGCTCCGATAAAATTTAAGAAAAAAATGTAGGAATGTAAAATTAATAAAAATGAGCGGTGAAGCAATTAGGCGTTCAATGTTTCATATGGAACAATGATCAATTGAGGAGACCCATCAATTTTTGTTTAATAGTTCGGTGTCCACAAGCGAATTTTGTTGGAAAAAAACTGGAAATGCAGTTTTCTTACAACTAGGTAGCTATATTAAAATCGTTAAAGCCGTTTTTGAGAAAATTTGAAAATTTCTTTCAGCTAGAGAATCACCCTTTAAACTCGTAAGTCCCAATTTTAAAGAAAATCACTTTTTAACCTAACTCGACCAACCCTACATCGTGGTCAAAAAGTATGGCTTGGCCGTTTCATAAAACATTTGCATAACCGACTTACCAAAAATCTATGGAAGTTTCTGTGTTTCGGCTGCTAAACGGCCAAGCCATACTTTTTGACCACGATGTAGGGTTGGTAGAGTTATAGGTCTGTTACAGTTCGGCCTTTTAGAGTTATGGGCTTGGCTCTTCATGAGATCTCATAACTTTTTCACAGCGAAAGCGTTATGTGCATGTGAGTCTTGGCGACCTTTTTTTACATGAAATGTTTTTGGTGGGATGTATGTATGTTTTCTAGTAAGATTTTAATTTTGTATTGAAATGTTTTTAATTCAAAGAACAACAATGTAGGCAGGTATATAAAATTCAAAATCACAGTAGCTCATGAGAACTAGGACCTAGTGACTTACAACTCTCAACCATTCCTGCGTGTGCGTGCCTGCAGGAATGGAGGGCACCTACAGTTTATTAATTGAGGACACTTTTCTATGACAAGAGATACTCTTGGAGGTTTTTGTCAATTCTTCACAAGAGGCAGCCTTTTTTTTTGTAATTATTATTGGATGAGGCTGGGGATCGAACCTAGACCTCCGGCATGACAGTCCTTCAAACTAACCATCATGCCACGGCTACTACGATTGTAATTACTGCAACAAAAATATGATATACAAATCTATTTTAGGTTATAAACGACATCCCTGGAGTTCGATCCTTGAGAGTTATTCATTGACTGGATTTTCCAATTGTAGAAATGACACAACTATATTTTATTCTGTATCATAAATAAATACCAGACACGATTGAAATCTTGCCTAAGTATTATTAGAACACCTAGTTATACGTAAACGTTAATATGTATATTAATAAAAACTGATATCAGTTTACAAATTCCAATAATTCTACCTTATACATCATCGGGTGTATATTTATAGAAATATTGTTGTATACATATACGAGTAACGTTAAGAGTGCTTTTACTTTAATTTGAAATTATAATCAAAGACAAAAAATATTATATATCGGCGTAGAAAACGAAATAAATACTACGTACATTCTTAAAAGTATATTGTGGTTGTAGTTATTGACGTTTGCTATCTTTAAACTGTCATCGAATACAGACAATTTTAATTTATTATGGGACAATCCAATTTTAGAAAATTTCAACGAGTCATTTTACCAATGACGAAATTGGAGTATTTTTTCACATGGGATTACGTCAAATCATGATAGTTATTTACTGTGGAATTGTGGATGAATTATAAATATTGACACTCACACTCACGTTTCTAGACAGTGATCAGATTTGTGTTGCTCGTGTAAGCCATAAATGTAACTATTTTTATTTGCGATACCTAACATAACACCAGTGTCAATTTAAACATTTTTTTTTTGCCGATCGAAAAATTATTAGGTGGATAATTTGCCGTTAAATAGTCGTTTAATGACTGTGATAACTTCGAATTTGTCGTTGTTGCTTAATAATTTGCCGTTTAGTATAGGGTAAAGTCGGGTGATATGGCACCCTTTCAATATCTCCCACTAAATGACTTCTTTTCGTAACAAGGAGAACAAAATATCATTCATAATTACGTCAGCTCTTATTGAATCCGGTCAGAATCACAGTAGCGCTTAAAAATATTTATTTAAAACCGTATGAAAAAAAATAAGAATAGGTATATTTGAAGTAAAAAGTTTTTTTGTTTGCTACTGAAGTACGTGTAGCTACGAAAGTATTTGACGCCAGGTGTTCATATGAACAAAAATAGAACAGTTATCCGTGATTTCTTTGATCTTTTTATTGAAATAAGTACGCAAATGTTTTTATTCGTGTTATTTGGAAAAGGGAAGTAAGGGGATATGGCACCTCGCAATCTCGGGATATATGGCACCGGTATCATTTCCCCCGCTCCTACTTTTTCATTAGAAGCGTGCTTGAAACCCAAAATATATCAAAAAGAGTACCAACGATGGCGATGACATCAGTTCATCATAGGACTTAAACATCTCATTCTATGACGAATTAGATAAGCTTGAAAATTTCAGGAAGACAATTTGTGTAGCCTATGACGAGGATAATGCTGTGACAAGAAAACCGGATGAGTGGTTTATGTGTATAATAGCCACTTTTGGTATTCATGCACATCTTATTCAACAATACATAAAATAAATAAGGCCAAAACAACTGTAAAAAAAACAAGAGTGACATATCACCCTGCAGCAGGTGCCACATCACCCTTCATTTTTTTGCATCGTTTTTTTTCCAATGATTTTTGTTTTTACAAAAAAATATATGAAATAACATATGCATTTTACTTATGTTCCTGCTTTTTGCTTAAGAAATGGTTTAAGAATAAAATTATTTTTGTTTAATATAAAAATCTTTTTTATTTTTCAAGTAATAAAGAAAAACATAAATGGGTGCCATATCTCCCGACTTTACCCTAATTAAAAAAAAAAACATAAAAAACAAAATTTAAATTTTCACTAAATAATTTAAGCCCAAGTTATGGAAAATTATAAAACAATTATTAAAAAACAGCAAAAAAAAAAAAAAAACATAGAATAACATTTAACCACACATTCCAAGTTATCATAACATAACTAATTATTACAGTCCTACGAACTAACTCCCAAAAAACTTACTCCTATACTAGCCCAAATGAACTATTTTCCACCAAATTTGTCAGGACTTGGTTCATATACAATAAACAGTAGCTTAATTGGGACTGAGGGCCAGTTGTACAAACGTGGTTCAATATTTAACCTGCGTTGTTCAGCAAATTTAGATTCTCGATTTCAGCAAGTCAGTTGAAGTTCAACGATAGATGGTTCAAGGTTCAAGTACATATATGATAATATGTAGCAAACTACATATGTACATGCCTCGTTGAACGTCAGTTAATCCACTGAAATCGGGATCAATATTTCAATCTACACCTGACTAAGTCATATTGTATCTACGCATACATTTAAAGTTTGTTAACAAATCAATCTGGAGAAAATTGTTAGTACCGTGCGTCTGTAGTCTATCTGTCTTCGCCATACCTCATCATCATCATACAGCCTTAACGTGTTTTAAAGCTTTATGTTGTCTTTGAGGGCTTAAGGAAACATTATATCTCTCGGTTCTGTGTGGATACAATGTGGTCGGCAGGTAAAAGGTATAAGTGTGAGAAGGATGTGAAGGTGTGAAGGACTGCCTGGAATTCTGAATAAGTTTCAGGATATTTCTAAAGTGGCAGAAACAACATTTCACCCAATTGGTCACAAAAATAATATAATGAGGGCTGCCTTTCTGGTTTTCGATAAGCTGGAGCTTTCTCAAAGAAATTGATAGGAAGCCCCTCCTGCCTCCTCCGCCTCTGCATCGCTTTGAACAACATCGAACTAAATGGTGATATAGATTCATAACAATAAAATTACTTAGGTATCTCATTTCAATGAATAAAATTGTCAAATCTTATTTTTGGAGCTAAAGGCTGATTTACAATGGCGCGTTCGCGTTAGAGACGCTTACGTATACGTTTACAAGCTTTACGAATTGCGTCGACATGACAGACGACTTGAAGAGAACCTGAAAATCAAAATGAACCTACATAACTGTAATTTCGAATTCCTTTCAACAAACTATTCCATTATTTTTTAAACAAAATCGATTTTTTTCTTTCAATAAAAGGAATTTGTCCAGAAAAACCGATTTTTTCTTCTAAATAAATCGATTTTTTGTTGAAAGGAATTCGACCATTAGTTTAACTGTCAAAACGCACGCTGAAGTTGATTTTTTTCAACTTTAACGTTGAGGTAGCTTATGTTACGTTGGTTTGTGTACATGCTAATAGGTGCCAAGCTATGTGTGAGCTTTCGCGTTGAAAGAAAAATCTGTCAAAGCGACGCCCAACGCGGCATTGGAAATCAGCCTTCAATGCTCCAAGATATACTTGGCACAAGTTGGATCTTACGCCATTTGTCAATTTCATGTAAGTATTCAAATTCACCGCAAGCACTATTGCATTGGATGTTTTTTGCATTGCCAACGGGAGTAGCCTATATCCCACCAAAAAAAAAAATTGAAAATGTTTTTCAGGGATACTGCCGCTTGCCAGGAAGTGACAAATCCTCCAAGAGTATCTTCTGTCATAGAAAAGTGCCGCTTGCACCTTAACCGTTCCGATTCGGCAATAAACTTCAGACATGTACACAGGAATGGTTCAGAGTTGTAAGTCACGAGGCTCTGTTGCTTCATGAGCCACCAAATTTAATTTTACGAGAGTAGCAAATGGAAAATTCGTTTTTGGATCAAAACCTAAGCCCATAAATCCGTTAGGAATGCCAGATTCAAGGGAAGGGTAACACACACATATAAAATCCACTGTAATTTTGTTAAGAACCTTCAGAAAAGTAAAAGCCATGTACCGACAATGATCCTGTTTCACTTTGTTGAGAAAGTTCTCTATCAAATGCTCCAAGATACGACACGAATTGCCGATAAAATACTTGGGGAATGTCGAAAGCCTAAGAGAAATACTTCAGTTCCTTATTCAGGAGTAAGCCGCTAGCTCGTTGACTAAAACTTCCACGCATCATTGAACTAAAGGCATGGTGAACAATTCCGAAAGTATCTTTAATCGGCCAATTCAATAATGCTGTCACCGAAAGGAAAGTCTTGACCATACCATGGCTTCGCTAACGTCAATACCTTTGCCTTTCTTCTCTTCGTAGAAACGAACATTCTCCAAAATGTTTACCGAACAGGCGCTTGCATTTCTCTTCGACTTCGGGACTGACCTAATCATTCAAGAAGTTGACATCCTTTCCGAGAAATTTTTTCAACTTATCATCTACGAGGCTAATAAGTGTTTGAGTTTTTTGTTGCCGTATGGATGACCCAAGTGGAATGAGAATACCAACTTGGCACCTTTGCCATTAGAGCATACTTGACACTGTCCAAGGTAGATTTATTCCTCTGATTACTTACAATTGTACCTTCTTTTTGATTGGGATTTTGAATTCGATACTCATAAAAACCATACGCTTTCCAGCCAAATTCAGACTTTCAATGCTAAGTATGGTGAATGCCTCGTGGTTTTTGCTGATTATACCTTTATCTTGGCTTACTTTACTTTACTTTAGATGGCGCTCACAGCCCAGGATGGACTACGGCCTCAACCAACAAGCCCCTCCAGCCAGCTCGGTCCCTAGCTAGCTGCCTCCAGTTACGCACTCCAAGTTGGTTGAGGTCGTTCTCCACTTGTGTGCGCCACCTAAGGTGGGGTCTTCCTCTGCTGCGCAGACCGTCAGGGGTAGATTCGAAGACTCGTCGGGCTGGTGCGTTGGTGTCCATACGCTCCACGTGTCCCAGCCATCTTAGCCGCTGTATTTTAAGCTTTTTGACCAGATCGACGTCGCTGTAAAGCCCGTAAAGCTCGTTGTTGAATCTTCTCCTCCATACTCCATCGATACATACTGGACCGAAGATAACCCGAAGAATCTTCCTTTCAAAGCACCCAAGTAGATTCTCATCCGTTTTTGTCAGGGTCCATGCTTCTGCCCCATACAGCAGGACCGGGATGATAAGGGTCTTATATAAGGTCTCCTTGGTTCTTTGAGAGAGGGCTTTATTACTCAAATGCCTTCTTAGCCCGAAGAAACAGCGATTGGCAAGAGTAATTCTTCGTTTGATCTCTGCACTGATGTCATTTTGCGATGTTATAGTGGAGCCCAGGTAGACAAAGTCTTTGACAACTTCAAAGTTGTACCTATCCATCGTGACGTTTTGCCCGAGTCGACGATGTTGAGATTCCTTTCTCGATGATAGCATATACTTCGTCTTGTCCTCATTAACAGCCAAACCCATTTTCGCCGCCTCCGATTCAATACTTGCAAACGCACCAGTGACAGCTCGCTTCGTTCTTCCAATGATGTCAATATCATCTGCATAAGCAAGTAGTTGAACGGACTTTTGAAAAATTGTACCACTGTTGTTGACTTGCGAGTTGCGTACAATTGCTTCAAGTACGATGTTAAAGAGGTTGCATGATAACGCGTCGCCTTGCCTCAAACCTTTCTCGACATCAAAGGGTTCGGTGGTGTTCTTGCCGACTTTGACGGAGCAGCGAGATTTCTCCATCGTCATCCTGCACAAGCGGACGAGTTTGGCAGGGATGCCGAGATGCGCCATGGCCCTGTATAGCTCGTCTCTGTCTACGCTATCATATGCGACTTTAAAATCGATAAAGAGGTGGTGTGTATCGATTTGAAACTCCTGGGTTTTTTCCAAAATCTGTCGGAGTGTGAACATTTGATCGACGGTTGATTTGCCGGGCCTAAAACCACACTGATAGGGGCCGATCAGATCGTTGACAAACGGTTTTAAGCGATCACACAGTACAGATGACAAGATTTTGTATGCGACGTTGAGGAGACTTATACCTCTGTAGTTGGAACAGGTCAGAGCATCTCCTTTCTTGTGGATAGGGCACACTATACCGAGGTTCCATTCATCGGGCATACTTTCCTCCGACCAAATTTTGGAGATAAGCTGGTGTATACTCCCTACCAAGTCATCTCCCCCTGCTTTGAATAGCTCGGCTGGCAGGCCATCCGCACCAGCAGCCTTGTACGTTTTAAGCTTGGCTATCGCTAACCGCACTTCATTTAGGTCGGGTGGACGGAAGTTTTGACCATCACCGTCCAGGTTGAATGGAGTGTTCTGTCTTACAGCGGAATTTTGGCCATCTTCGCCGTTTAGCAGTCTAGAAAAGTGTTGTTTCCAGATCCTCAGCACCGACTGTGTGTCTACCACCATATTCCCACTCTCGTCTCGGCAGGCTTCCGTTCTGGCCTTGTAACCCTGGGTAGTTTGCCTCACCCTTCGGTAGAACTTCCGAACATCACCCCTGCCGCTACAGTCCTCAATAGACTCGACCGCCCGCTTCGCATGCTCTCTCTTTTTCCTCCTGAGAAGTCGGCGTTCCTCCCTTCGTTTTTGCCCGTAGAGCTCCCGGGCTGTTCTCTCAGCAGCTCTGGTTCTAGCCTGCAGCATGGCTTGGTAGGCCTCGTTCTTTGCTTCATGCGCCAGTCTGCATTCTTCATCGAACCAGGGGTTTCGTTGTGGTGGCCTAGTGAAACCCAGTACATCAGTAGCGGCACTTTTGATGGCATTTTGGCAGTGCTTCCACTGGTCCTCTACAGATGATGCTTGTGGCAGGCTTGTTGAGAGTTTAAGAGAGACGTGGTCTGCAAAAGTCCTGGCTATCTCTTGTGATTTTAGCTTCGCGACGTTAAATCGTTTTACAGCATTCGCTCGTCGTTGTGGCGTCATGGATATCCGCATACGTACTTGCGCTACCACTAGGTAGTGATCCGAGTCTATGTTGGCACCTCGGAACGTTCGGACATCCAGGATACTGGAAGCATGTCTGGCGTCTATCGCAACATGATCAATCTGGTTGACGGTTCGTTGATCCGGAGACCGCCAGGTCCCTTTGTGTATATTGAGGTGTGGGAATTGAGTGCTTGCTATGATGACATTTCGCCCCGCCGCGAAATCAATGAGCCTGAGTCCGTTACCGGAAGTGTTGTCGTGCAGGCTGTGTCCTCCGACTATCGAACCAAAGATGCCCTCCTTTCCGATCTTGGCGTTGAAGTCGCCAAGAATAATCTTGACGTCGTACTTGGGGCACCTATCATACGTATCCTCGAGGAGATCGTAGAATTCTTCTTTGGTTGAGTCATCCTTTTCTTCCGTTGGGGCATGGGCACAGATCAACGTGATGTTTTTGAACTTTGCTTTGATGCGGATTGTGACCAGGCGCTCGCTTACATTTCTGAAGCCCAAGACTTCTTGCCTAAGTCTTCCCCTTACCACAAAACCACAACCAAAGAGCCGCTGACCCTGCTCCTTGCAGCACTCGCCGAAGTAGATGTCACACGATTGCATCCTTCGTATGCCCTCTCCATCCCATCGCACTTCCTGGATGGCTGTTACATCAGCCTTTAGCCTATCCAGGTTCTCCACTAATTGTTCGGCTGCACGTGGCCTGTTTAAGGTCCGGACATTCCACGTGCAGATCCGAAATTCGTTGTCCTTGTTTCGTTTGCTGGGGTCGTCAACATTAAAATCATCCATATCCGAGGCTTGTTGTCGTTTCGGAACCGACATTTTTTCCGTGGTAGGGAAGTCACCCCGACGCACAACCCCCTAGCCTGGAGGACCAGATCCTTATTATAACTCCAAGGACGGGGAGCCGGATAAACCGCTCCTTATAGGCCTGAGCTACGAATACGTCGTAGTAGCCCATATAAGGTGTTCACTAAGTAGTTCAACCTGACTGGAACTGTAGACGCCACCGTTGATTCCATCTGGGGAATTCTTCCGCTGCCGCCTGGATAAAGGAGAAGTGCCTTAGTGGGAACACTTCTCCCCCCCTCTCTCATTTGCTGCCACCTAAACCGTCCACAGGGATTGGAACCCCATCTTCAGTTAAGGTACTAGGCACCCGACGTTCACCACGGGGAGGTCGAGAGTAGGAGTTGATAGACAGAGGTTATAGAGGACACATATCTACCCATTTGAACGTCACCTTTATCTTGGCACTTTCTGATAAATAAGATGTGCTCATGCCCATTCTGGTGAGCCATTTAGATTTCAACTAGGACTAAAAAAGACAGTTGAGGCCTCCATTAAATAGCTATACCTAACTCAAGCCTATAAAAACTTGAAGATAAGCTCACATTCTAAAACTTTCAATTTTAATCTGATGGTGCGAAAGCTTTCCAGCCTTTGGTCCACTGTAGGATAAGTACCTTTGGCTCGAAAGAGAAGAAGATCGATTTGACAGTCAGCGAGGAAGCAGGGATGTAATCAAGAAAAGTCATAAATACTGCAGTTGTAGACAGCTATATATGTATCTTTGTGGTAGAGACACTGGATGTACAACAAATCTTTGGGTCGGAAATGTTTGAGTCCAGTTCTGAGGACGGTACTGTAGAGTAAGAGCCATTTCACACATGCCCGGCGGTGCGGCGGCCGGCATCGGCACCGATTAGCCGGGTTTTTTTTCAACAAAAAAGCATACTTTCACAAATACTCGGCCGGAAGGTGGCGATGTAGGTATGTGAAGTGAATTTGTTTCATTAAAAAAAAAAAAAAAACAATAATTGAACACAAAACAACCCTTTTCTCGTACTCAGGAGATACTCAAACTAAAAATCAGCAAAACAAAACAACTACCGGACCGGGTATGTATGTAAATGCAATTTGATTTTCTGCATCCATCCGATTTCGGCCAGCCGGCTATGGCAATGAGCCAAGTCAGCAGCATCGTCCGGCAATCGGCTGCCGGTGAACGTCGTCGGCACCGGTCGGTCGGCCAGGTGTGAAAGGTCATATAAGATTTACTATATACCAAATGGCAATTGGCCGATGCCGGTGGCCGGTTCCCGGGTATGTGTGAAATGTCTCTAAGGATGCGAGTTAAGTAGTCCGAGTCCGATGACATGGAGTGCAAAACCAGAGTTAGAGCTGAATGGCATAGACAGTTGATTCAGATTTACAACGGACTGTAGCGCCCCCTGTCTAACGTCTTCAATGCTCAACTTATTTTAGCGATTTTAACAATTCCATAAACAAACTCCCTAATCATCCTCCAATCCTTTGATTTTCTTGCTTAAGAATAACACCTTTCAAAATAAGAGCGATTACAGACATAACTGTCTGCCCAAGCACTGACACATCATATTATTTCACAATGACATACTGAACTCCCACTTAGCAAATATTATAGGATAACTTAGGGAGTTACACCCCACACCCTACCTTAATGTTCTTTCCGTGTACCAAACATATCACCCTGCCACACAATTTGCGATCACATCTTAATTATATCTATACGAAGACCCCGCGACACACAGAAATAACAAAATACTTCATCAACTAGTTGCCGCATGTTACAAGATGCTTTAGCCGTGGAAACTCTCATAAATATACGGATGTTATACCCGCTCGCTGCAGCTGCCACTGCAACTGCCAAAGTGACACTCTTTTAAAATTCCATGTTAGGAAGGGGTTTCCTTGATCTGCTTTAAATTATTTATTTATTTTAATAGCCGTGCATAGCTGTATAGTTGAATGCTGGCAATTAAATGCCTGCAGGATAGCGCGGCAGGTCCCTCTCAATGTGAGCTTCTTGTTCTTCCAACTGCGATGTTCATGTTCTAGAAATCGCTTTTAATAACGCACAAGGCGAAATTTTAAGCGAAACCGATCTAGGGAACCTAATAGCCTGGAACAAGCTTAGGTGATCACCTACTCCACTTGAGACAGCGAAGATGAGCCAATGTAATCTTCGTGCAAAAACAAGTGCTCTTAACACGATGGACATAAGTCAACACGATCGAACATCATTTTGGGCGGGGGGTATTGCTGCTGCTGTTTCTCACAGCAGCTAACATCACCTGGCCGGCTAGTGGCATAGGAATGGAAATGGAATCCATAAGACTTGACTGCAAATAGTGTGAATCGCATGTGTATAGGTACACTGCTGGCAGTTGATGACCCCACTGCATGATGTGTGCTGCGATGGACAAGAGAATTCGGTTTCGGTGCTATTCCAAGTAAATCTATCGCGCACTGTCGTCTAATGCTGCGCAGACCAGTCCAAATGCCACAAAGTAAATTTGTCCTTTTTTCCTTAGGAGATGTGATGGTGTCGCATGAAGAGTCAGCACAATCATCGCGTCTTTATGAGCCTCGTTATAGAGTGCAGCCAGCAATTCTATTATACCAATGAGTTCCATCATGTTTCTGGCTCTGGCTCTGGCTAGCTAGCACCGACCGTCTAGGCTGCCTCAACTGTGTCCTATACAGAGACCTCATGCGGCGAACGAAATGTTTTCATGACATCATAATTCGCCAGTTTATCATTTGTGGGGATGCGTATAAGCATGTGACGCCTACGTCGCTGTAGCCGTCGCCGTCACTGCAATCAAATGATGGACTACCTAAACGGCATCACAAAAATGCTCCACTAAATCACTGCCAAACGAGACATCGGGCGACACCGACGGACGAACGTAG
Organism: Epistrophella euchroma; assembly: GCA_947049315.1. Taxonomy (NCBI): domain Eukaryota; kingdom Metazoa; phylum Arthropoda; class Insecta; order Diptera; family Syrphidae; genus Epistrophella; species Epistrophella euchroma. The sequence continues at coordinate 125,547,949 of OX346246.1, forward strand.
CGAATTTTCATGTTTCGAAGAGTGCGGAAAATTGTTCAGGAAAAGTTTTAACTATTTTTTATTTTTTAATTTAATTTTGTTTTTTTATGTTGTTGATTTTTTTTATATTCATTTTGGCCATCAACTGATCATTTTGATCATGCAGAAGGACAGAGAAGAAGGATTTCACCAAGATTAATGCTTGTTTTTTTGTTGTTGTTGTTGTCATTTGTCACATGGAAAACAGGGAAGGGGGAACGGGGTTCAAGAGAAGCATATACATATGGAAGATACTCTTGCTTTGCTGTATGGACACATACCCGGTGCAAAAACACTCACGATTAAGTGAGATTATGCGCGTGCAATTAGAAGTATCTGTTAGACGGTATTTGATGGGGATGATGTATATTTCTGTGTTTCAGTGTAATCCGCACTTTTATGAGGCATTGACATTAACATCGGAGGCGCCAGGGTTATTAATCAAGCTTAGGTATTTAAGATGGAATAAGTAAATTGAGAAAAAAAAAATCTTTAATAAATTCTAGTAATTGCAGTTTTTGATCCTTGATTTTTCATGAAATCTTTTATAACGATGATGAAGGCAATGAAGTTTATGACAATCTTATCAAATCTGATGTAGTTCTAAAGAAAAAATGTAGCTTGGGAAATCTTTTTTAAAAGTTATCGCCTGAAGAAAAATATCAGGAACAGTCCCAAATGCATGAGTTTTTCGGTCTTCTTTTTCTACAAGAAATGTAAGAAGTATCAGAATTTATAGCTTCAAAATTATATGAGTAGTTCAAGTTCAAAAAGTGGTAAAGAAATGATCGCTAACGTCATAAACGCCAGTATCACTTTTTTTTTCGGGAAATTATGATTTTATTGACGTGTAATTGAATTATACACTTGTCAAAACAATTAAAGGAACAAAAAAAAATCACTTTTTTTTTAGTGTTTTTCGAAGAGCTGTATCTCTGTGAAAAGTGGTCGTATTGAGATGAAACAAAAAACATTCTAAAGCTTAATCCTTTTTGTATTGAGAACCGTTATTGCGCAATCATAAGAAGCAGCACGACCCAAAAATTTTAAATTTTTTTCTTTTTTTTGAACATTGTCATTTTCGCCCAGGCACGACAGTTGGGCTCATCAGTTAGATGCTGTCGTACCCTTCTAAGACGCAATTTTTTGTCGATGAATACCGACTCTTAATAAAATCTACAGCGCATAGGCAATGTAAATGTAAAAATAAAATTACATTGCCTATGCGCTGTAGATTTTATTAAGAGTCGGTATTCATCGACAAAAAATTGCGTCTTAGAAGGGTACGACAGCATCTAACTGATGAGCCCAACTGTCGTGCCTGGGCGAAACGCATTGAACTAAAGGTCGCAAAAAATCTTTCATTTGAATTTAATTCAATACAGTCCACTAAAACAATAACAAAAATAATTTTCTTTTATTTTTGTTTATTCTCTTCTTCATTGTCATTTTCTTTGAAATTTTTTTTTGAGCCAATTTAATGTTTTGTTTAAATAACTTGTTTATTCAGCTTTAAGGTCATCTTTTTTTGTCATTGTACAAATTTATTTCAAAAGAATATCTGGCTTTGAATGAAAAAACAGACTTTTGACTTTGACTACCAATATTATCGCAAGGAATGAGGACACCGAAAATTTATGGGTAGTTTTAAAAACTGGAATTAATATTCTACAAGATTTTTTCAAAACTTTATAACGATTATTTTTTTTTGGCTCCTCATCGTTACATTCAGAAAAGGTCTAAAAAACGACTTTTTAAAGACTTTTTGTAAATCTTTTACTGATTTAAAAATATTGATTGTAGGGCTTAATATGGTAAGACATTTTAAAGAACTATAGACCACCAATATTTCTGTAAAATTTCGAATGAATCCATTGAACCGTTTTCATGTACCGAATGATCAAATTCGTAAAAACCAATTAAGGGAACAAATTGGGTGGTTCGTAAACATTGTGAAATTGTCATCAAAATGGAAACGAAAACAACAATTTCTGCCCACTTTTTCCACAGTTTTGCGTTAGTTACAATAGTTGATCTAAGGATGAAATTTCTGTTGGGTAGACCACATGCCTTAACTTTATTTTAAGGAAACGAAAGTCAAGAACTGTTTTTATTTTTTTTTTTAATAAAATGCAAGACTGGGTCGTACAAACTTGTTTTTATGTACGATCACCCTGATTTTAAAATAAATACTTTTGTATGGAAGCTTAAGTTTACGGTTGTATTATTTGAGTAAACAAAAATTAATAATATAGCACACGGCACGTATTCAATATACTACATACATGTACAACATACATGGAACTTAAGAGCTCAAACTTTAAATTATTAAAAATCAATTCGAAATTATTTTATAAAAAATAAACTTCTTAAATTATTTGTCCGCTACGCTTTGGTCAAAAGAAGATCAATTAGGAGTGTGAAAATTAAATTTATTAAATAATTTCAGAAATCGAATTATTTAACTATGTATTTGAGAACATTATTGGAGGAAAATGAATGGAATAAAGAGACCAGTAAATGCTTTAAAAATAAATTAAAAAAATAAAAAAAAAAATAAGAAAAAATCAATATTTAACTTAAAAGTGATAAACAAAAATGGAAGTACTATAATTGATCAAATTTACAAACTAATGAAAAATTAATTTTACGATTATAAGAAACTTATTTAAAAAAGAAAAAAAGTTGTTAGGTAGTAGAGTCAATGAAGGAAAAATAAATGAAAAAAATCTTCTAGTCTGGGTTATTTTTTAAAGTGGTAGGGGTGACCCTCAGGTCCAACATACTTAAAGTCCCCAGCCCAGGGTCGCGAGCTTTAACCAGGAGAAGGGGTTAAAGGTCCACTTTTTTAGTAGGTATTTCGCGAATATTTCGTAGCGTTCATAATTTTTGATTTTCCCAAAAACTAAAAAACCTACAGCTGTCTGGTTTTTTAGCGTTCGACTAAAAATGAATAACAGCAATAAAATACTGAACTAAAATTAACACTTAGCTACAAAAATTTAACTTGTTGTTGGCAGAATTTGCATGTGAAAATTTTGCTTAATGTGAAGAGTTTCTTAATCTGCACATTAAGGAGTTAAACAAAACACACCTAGTATTTTATTATAGGTACTTCCGTTGATTTTAAATAAATATTTATGCTTTAGAAAATGGTCCCTCCTTTATAAACGGGGGGACATAGACCCCCCTCTTCCAAACGATTTTTTTCTTACTTCATGTCTAAAAATTATATTTTACAAAGTAATGGTCAGTAACTTGGAAAAATTCAGTACACTTTTTACCTTTCAAGAAACCGAGTATTTTTCATAGTAAATGCAAACATTAAAGTAAATATGGAAATTCTAACCCTCACCACCTACATATTTTACCCCCTTAACTCTAACCCAACTCATCAATAGAACAATTATGAATACATATGTATAGTATATACTTACATTTTCTGTTATTTCTGGATAAAATTGATCATTAAAACTAAATTTTGTCGGCTAATGACCGATTTTTTAGATATTTTGATATTTCTGAACCCCGCATCTCCCTTAGTGTTGCTCCCAGCGAAAATTTGAATAACACATTTTTTGTAGGAAATTTAATTTACTTTAATTTTTTAGTGCATACTTTTTTCCTTACGCCCTTGGTTTTCGAAATATTCGCGAAATACTAAAAAGGGGACATTTAACCCCCTCTTTTGGCTAAATCTTCGTCCCTGTGCTGGAGACTTTTAGTATGTTGGACCTGAGGGTCACCCCTCAAAATAAATTAATGTGGTGGCACAAACGGCTCATAAAGAACCAGGACCTAGTCACTTACAACTCTCAACCATTCCTGTGTGCGTGTCTGCAGGAATGGAGGGGACCTACAGTTTATTGTCGAATCCTAGCGGCTAAGGTGAGCGGCACTTTTCTATGACAATAGATACTCTTGGAGGATTTTTCGCTTCCTCGAGTTATGTGCGTACGAACAAAAAACTACATAATTCAATAATTCAGAAAGTTTGAAATTTCAAGATGTTTTCAAAATTTTCTGACTTTGCGGGTCGAGTTTTTCAATTTCTGATTCCGTTATGAGATAATCTGTTTCAATGCAAATGCAACAAAAAAAATCTCGATGCAAATCGAATGATGTTTAGCCGAGTTATGCGCATACGAACACAATTTCATTTCAGAAATTTTTAAATTTCAAGACGTTTTCGTGATTTTCTTACTTTTTCGGTCGAATTTTATAATTTTTGGCTCCATTTTTTGCTAATCTGGTTCAATAAAAATCGGACCAAAAAATGTACGAACACAAAGTAGTAGGCAAATTACTTTTTCTATGATTTTTTTTTGTAAAGTACCTAATTTTTTTTAGAAAGTACTTATTATTTTAAAATATGTAGTCAAATTCTGCTGTTCATCGCAACCTACAAAATTTCGAATCTGAACCTTAATGAATTTACAAGACTGAAAAAATACAACTATCCAATTTTTTTTTTTTATCGTGTAAATGTTCAAAAATCTGTCAGTATTTTCATCATTAAAAACTTGACTGTAAGGTAGGTACAACTAACGAGTCAACGCTGAGATTTAATTTTACCGCATTAGACGTGGAAATATTCTGATGACATGATTTTGCAAAATACATAAAGAATTAACAATGGCACATTTTTAGTAACTTGAGAGCGCCTAATATAGATATGTTTTTTAGAATTTTGTTTTTATTATTTTGCCAGTTATCTTATGATAACAAAAATTTTCACATCCTGAAAGTCGTGCAAATTCATCATTAGATGAGAAGTAATTTCTTATGGCAAAAAATACGCTATCACCGACTTAAGGCTGGCAATCTTGGGTTAAATCGTTTGCGATTTAGGATTTTACATTTAGGCTTAGGTCTTCTTTCTTCCTTCATACATAGGTATACATTTCCAATCTCAATATGAAAAATTAATTTTAATGTTTTTATCCATTAAATATTTTATCACTTAAGAATCAGTACAAAAACCTTAATGTACGATTTATGTTAATTAAATATTTATTTTCGAAAAAAAAACTTAAAGAAACATTTAAAATTTCAATAATAAACAAAAACTTTCGTCATTCCCTAATTTTAGTGGCACACGCATTCTCCAATCGCTTCTAGACTCCAGACTGGCGACAGTATTAAAAAAAATAAAAACCATATAATTGCTATTTTACCTAATTTGTATTATTTGGCTATAAGATAACCAATGTCCAAATTCGGTCTGTGGTTATAACATGTAAATTGACTACTTGTTTTTTTTTTTTTTTAAATTATACAATGCCATATTAAGTCTGTTAAATTTTTTTTCTTTCCTGACCACGAAAGCTGTTTATGATTTTGTATTATATTTTTATTCTTATAAGTAAATAAATTAGTCATCTTTTAAGAGTAACCGCAACGAGATGAATTTTTGACTGAGTATGGTCCGAAGAGATGTTGACCTACTAATTCTCTAGCAAACTTTACTATATGAGTTTTCTCAATAAAAGTTAAGGGGTTGGGCTCACTTTTCTGCCTAGGTCAGAATTATTTTCAAAATTCAGTTTTCAAAAATTATGTCAATGATAAAAAATAATTTTAAATTTTAAAAAACGCAATTACATAAAATTTGACCCCAATGGAAAATAGCCTCAAACAAAAAATGGAAAATGGCCCCAAAAATTTACATTAAAAGCAACAATAACAAAAATTGTTTACATTTTGTGACTTTTGGTCGTTTTTCATTTTTTTTGGGGCCTTTTTTCATGTTTCATTTTGGGAACTTAAATTTTTAAGTTTACAAAAATACTATGTTTCTAGTAAATTTCTCATCGGAAAATCAGAATGGGCACAATTTTGCTCCTGAAGCTGAATTTGGACCCATTGGGAATTTTTGTCATAATTATTCTGTTTTGAGTTAACGATTGCTGAACGTCAAACATATATGTATGTATGTATGTATATATAAACTATTTCATACGACCTAGACCAACTTTACTAACAACAAAAATTATAGTAAAAATATCTGAAGATTCAATTAAATAAAAAAGTGCGTATACGCCCTAGTGTACCATTATTTTAATTGAATTAATTTTGTACTCTTTTTATAGAGCATTTTGTTTATTTAATTAATCCCAGATGCTACATATAACTAAACAATTAAGCTATTTTTTTAAATATTTATAATCCTTGATGGGTGCAGCCTTTTAAGTCAGTACAAGACTCTTTTCTTGTAATTTCATCCACATTTTATTATGCATTTGTAAAGAAAACTCTAGACTAACCCTTTAAAATTATTAAAAGTCGTTGTTGAGTATTGAAATCAAATTAGTTGAGAAACTCAGTTACGATTTTATATCTTATATTTTTATTTTTATTTTTATTTTTATTTTTATTTTTATTTTTATTTTTATTTTTATTTTTATTTTTATTTTTATTTTTATTTTTATTTTTATTTTTATTTTTATTTTTATTTTTATTTTTATTTTTATTTTTATTTTTATTTTTATTTTTATTTTTATTTTTTATTTTTATTTTTATTTTATTTATATTATTTTAGTTATAAATCAACAACTCAAATTTTTGATTTTTATTTTTGCTTCATAAAGAAAGTATTTTTTTTTCATAGAAATTTTTAACAAAAAATTTGAATTTCTGAAAAAAATAATTACCGTAAGAAAAAAAGGAAAATGTATAATGTCTCGAATATCTCAAGAACAAATAATGCTATTGACTTCAATTTCAATTTTAATGTCATGACGTAACATGAAATTGGTAAGATTTCACAAAAAAAAAAAAAAAACTAAACTGACAACTGCTAATAATTATTAAAATAGTAAAAAGAATTTAATATAATTTTATTCTACACGCATAATGCCAACTTACAGTATTCTACTTGAGCTATAGCGCAATAAAATTTAATACATAATTTTTCTGTACAAAATTTTATTGATTTAACCCCGAAGATTAATTCTTTTATCTTGTTAAAAAATATTATTTTTTACGACCTACCATTTGAACTGATGACTTTTTTATTTATGTTTTCATTCTAAATGATGTTATTCCTGATTGTGAATGTTGGTACTTATATAGATGGATTTAATATCATGTTTCTCGATATTTATTTTTAAGAAATTTCATGATTTTTATTATTTTCATAGATAGGATAAAATTCACCGAATGTGTGAGAAAAAGCTAGAGTCTGTTTTGGTTAAGTCGAGACAAAAAAAATCGTATGGGAGGGGAGTCTATTTCGGTGCAGAGACATAAGGCCCAGGGATATAAAGCCCAGTCTAGCACCCAGCAAAAGAAACTTTGCATACACCCAAACTCACACCTACCCCAAATCCTATAGTGGGCCAAGCTGGGGGGGATGCAGAGGGGCAGGGCAGCACGCCACCCCATACATACTTCACTGTTCATACGCCGCGTATATGGATTTAAAGAAACTTTGAATTCATCTTATTCATATATCCAATTAAAATTGTGGGTTTTAATTTTATCAAGTTGTCTAAAACTAAAAATTTTATTATATTTAATTAGTAAAAAAAAATACCTTTTTTGTCCTAAAATGGCCCAAGTTTTATCATTTGGAAATTCTAATTTAGTGGGAAATAACCCCCAACATTTTTATTTGGGGCTTGGGTCTCATTTGGACTTAAGGCCAAAATTCAATTTCGGGCCTTATGTCCCACTCAAGTGAAACATAAGCCCCAAAAATAGAAATTGGTCTTTATGTCCCTGGGTCTTATGTCCCTATGGGCCTTATGTCCCTGCGCGGTCTATTTCCCCCCATTTAGGCGTGATGGGCTATTTTCTAAAAAATCGACTTGAAATAGAAAAGAAATCAACAACGGCAACACTTCCAATTTCATACAATACTTTTTTTAAAAGCCAGACGTCCGTTCTTGTATCTTGTTTTTAACTCAAGTTATTTGAGAGAATAGTTTTTGAAAAAATTATTTTCAAACTCAAAATTTAAAAAAAAAAAATTATGTTCAAATTGATTTTTTTCATCATCGGTTCCAACATTTAAAGCACCTCAAATTGAAGAAAAACCACAGTTATAGCCAATACGAAGACAAAATAGAAAATATTTTTGCAGGAAGAATATGACGTAAAAGGAAGAGTGGAGAAAAGTGGTATTTTCAGACGAAACACAATTTAATTTAGATGATTCGGACGGATATAATTAGTATCTTTATGACATGAGGAAAGGTGTGGGTTGCGATTTCCTGGTTTGGAACAATTAATCTGGAGTTCCCACGATGAAAATGACGGCAAACTCTTACAAGCAAATATTGCAAGAAGCTTTCCCTAAGTTTACCGATGTTTTTCGACCAATATCATGGCCATTTCAACAAGACAACGCGCCAATCCAAAACGCAAGGATCATTAAAAGTTGGACATCCGAGAAAAATGTTACCTTGCTTCAATGGTCATCGTACTCTCTGGACCTTAATATCATCGAAAACATATGGGGATGGATGCTTTGTAGGGTATACGAATCTGGATGTCAATATGAGGACAAAGAACCTCTCACTGCTTCAATTAAAGAAGCACAGAGTGCAATTGCTTTAAATTACATAAAACAACAGGTTTTTTGAAGTTATTTCAAATGAAAGTATGGTACCACAAATTATGAGAATATGACTATTAATAAAACACTAACTAATTTAAGAGAGTGTTTCTATTCAAGTGACGCATAAAAAAACAGTGATTTTAATGAAGAAATTAGAAAAGTGGTAAAAAAGAACCGAATGGTATTTTTCTGAATTATTCTGCCCATGCAGTTTTATTCTCAATAGATCCCTCTTAAAAGAACTAAAACAAAAAGGTGGATTTATATATTTACCAAAGTGCTACGCGCTCTAATAGTAAATAAAAAGTTCGTTTCTATTCAAGTGGAGTGGAGTGTAAAATCACACTCCTAAACGGGTAGAAATAGACCCCCTGCCATACGGTTTTTTTTTTCTGCCCCAAATTAATCTACGCGCTCTATTTTTTTGTCATTTCTTATAAATATATTGATGTATAAACAACATAGATAATAATTTTTATTTTTAAATTTTATAAATAACTAAGTTAAAATATATTGTGCACTTTAATATTATATCAAATTATAAGAAAAAAAATAATTTATATTACCTATTCAAAGTATCTACATGTATAAATAAGTCAACAACAACAAATTCAACAAGTACATATTGAAATAACTCAAGTTTGCTTCATTAACATACAAGATAAATTTTTGTTAAGTATTTCGATGTTCAACTTTATTGTGTACACTATATCCACAGATAAAATCGCAATTTTCTTATAGATACAACACAAAAACATTTTACTCAATTGTTATTTTCAATCCTCGGACTAACTCTGATGCCGTGTTGATAGACTCAACCGACATTCAGGCAAAGATACCCATGTATCTATATGAAATCGCAACACATCATTCTGCCCCTTTAACAAGCATCATTACATCATATTCAATCTTATAGTTTTTGCATTCATTGTGTGATTCTATAAATAATTCCTTCGTTTGAATTTTCCATGTCGATTTTTGTAAACAAACAACATAGTGGGGGTTGGTAGTGCCTCCCCATCACCACCCTTGCTCCTTGAGCAATAGCTACATACCTGTATTAAAACTGGCCCAATACAAACAAAACGACCGTGACATTGGCATTTCATTTTTGTACTAACATCATTTATGCATTACCTATAAGTAAGGTATGTGATGGTTATTCTATTTTCGTTCATACACGCGTCCTGACAATTTTCCCAAATTAAATTAACGTACAAATTTTTTGTTTTTGGTCAAAAACAGAGAACACAGCATCAACGTGTCAGATTTTCAATCCCACAAAAATTCACAAATAAATCTAAATTTATACCAGCGCGAGCTTTAAATAGACTTTACGCGCCGCCATGTGATCTTGGTCCGATCAGTCTACCCCAAAAAAGGGTGGGTGGTTGTGTTGTGTTGTGTTGGCTTGCTTAGAAATAAAATCTCTCGAACCAGGTGCCTCTGCCCCTTCTACATACAAATTACGTCAATGTTGCTATTTCGGACGACTTCCGAATTGGTGGATATTTGAAAGCTTAATCAGCTGGACGATTATGGGACTCCTCGTTGAGGTAGTCGTTGTGGGTACCTATACGATCACTATTGAATTGCACTTCCCCATTACGTATTTGCACAAAATTGAATGTAATACTTAATGTACATGTTGTTTAAATAATAATTATAGTCAGTTTATAGTATGACGTCAAAACAGAAGGAGGATATTGACCGCACTGCCCGTCACTATAGGTACCCGTACCACCATAAACAATTTACGTCTTAGAGCGAGATAATATACATATTTGTTTTTATTTTGTAGGAAAATTCTGAAAACAGACCATAAAGCTTTCTTTTTTTTTTGTAAACAAAATATTTTGGTAAATTTTAATTTTAGGCGAGCAAATCATGCTCCCAGATTCACATCATCATACCTATAAAGTTTTGAGATAGCTTTAGATTGTGTGTCGTGTGTTTTGGTAGTGGTGGGCGTTTTTTTTTTTTTTTGTTTTTGCTTTGTCAGTTTAGAATTAGCTTGTTCTTTTGGACAAACAGGCTAAAAATGGTCATGCAACTTTGAATGGATTTTGTGTTTATTCTTTGAAGTTATTATTAAGTATCTTTGTATCTTTTAGGTAATTACTTGGCAGTGAGCAATATTTTTTATTGGACTTGACCCGTGGAACTTAAATAAGACTGTTTTTTAATATTGAAAAGGAAATAATCGTTCCTATTTTTTCAGTTTTTTTTTTCCAAAGTATATATATGTAGATAAAAACAAAAATTTACCAAGCTCAGGACTAATTACGTAATTCGTTGATTCGACGTATTGTTTTGTAAGCTTAATTTATTTTTATATATTTTTTTTTGTCAAAAAAAAAACACAAACAAGAACCAAAATAAAAAAAAAAAAAAAAAAAAATAGAAAACCACCTGCAAACTTGCGTTAACGGATCTGCGAGACTAAAAAAATAAAATGAAAAATGAACTTGCTTTTTTAGTAAAAGTTTCTTCGAATTTTAAAGAAAATTAAAAAAAAAATTTTTTTATACATTTATAAAATTTCCTAATATTTTTTAGAAAGAAAAATTGCTAAGCCATTTTTAAGAATGTAATCATATACAGCTAAAACCATAATTTTTAAACAAAATCATCAATCTGTTTTCAAAAAAAAATGATTTTTCAAAAAAAAAAAATTTGAACATTTTTTTAAAAGTCAAAAAAATATATTTTCTTGAAAATATTTGTATTCAAACTTGACAATAAAAATTTGGTAAACATCGGTTTAACGGTTAACGAGAAAGTCGAAAGTAAAAAAACGGCAGGTATCGTTGATAACGGTTTTTGGTTATTTTGTTTTCACCAAAATGTAGACCATACAGAAATTAAAAAAAAAATCGTTAGACTCGTTTTTGAGATTACATAACAATTTTTTTCAAAACGGTAGTATGGCAAGTACCGTTATTTTTTGAGCTAAAAAAAAATCTATTTTCTCACTAGCGAATCACCCAAAAATCGTTTGCTCCAAGTTTGAAGAAAATCGCTTCATTGTTTTAGGCATTAAATCCCTCAAGTAATCTACCGTCTTCAAAGTCGCTGCAATCACATTCGATCAGCAACACCCTGTAAACTGCTGGCTTAATTCCTGACACTGCAATATGAACAGGTTGATTGAGTACTGATTGACCCCAAATGTATTACTTATATCCTAAGATCCCGCCATAGAACGACCTACCCACATCGAGGTACCAGATAAGAAGTATAGAGTTTTGTAGGTAATGTCTAAAACAAACATTTTGCGCAAGCGTTGCCTAGCGTAAAGTGGTCAAGGCATAGGGTTGCCACACTTTAAAGGTAAGTTTTGGGAGTTTTGCAATTATCTGACACAGCTCAGATGGTATGTCTTACGGATAAACAAAATACCATATAAAAGCAAATTTTTATTAGATAATTTTAAATAGGTGGTTTCTTAAAAATCATAATTACGATTTTTAAAAAACCACCTATTTTAATTTTTTTTAAATAAAATTTGCTTTTATATGGTATTTTGTTTATGTCCGTAAGACATACCATCTGAGCTTTGTCAGATAATTGTAAAAACCCGAAAAATTACCTTTAAAGCGTGGCAACCATATGCCTTGACCACTTTACGCTAGGCAACCCTTGCGCAAAATGTTTTTTAGACACTACCTACAAAACTCTATACTTCGTATCTGGTACCTCGATGTGGGTAGGTCGTTCTATGGCGGGATCTTAGACTATTATGTTACATTAATTTGTTTATTCTGGGTCCTTAAGTTGATTCTGTTGATGTTGCTGTGATTGGTTGTGCAGTAGTGGCTATATCATATGTGGCTGTGGCTCACGCGATTTTATATATAAAAAAAATACTAATCCATCCGTGATTGTGTACTTCATCAAAGCCAAGTTTTCAGCACTACTACAAAAACAAACTCAAGTTTTTTTCGACCCCCAATAATTTTAGAAACTTCAAACTTGCCATATTTGCTAATATAAGCAACGGGCACCTCACCAAATTTTAACTCGTTAGCATCAGTGGTTCCTGAGATATAAAACAAGACGTCAAGGATCGCGAAATCTATAACTGACTGACTTACTGACTGACAGATCATCGAAGTTATTGAGCACTTCCCGACACCTTAGGTTAGGTTTGAAGGGGTGATGACACGGCAAACAGCATCATCCCACTCGGATCTCAGTGGATCCAAAGTGCTCCCCAGGATCTAGGTAGGGTAGGTACCAGTGGCGTGGCGTCCATATAACGCGATTCCTACCGAGTTACCCTTTAAAATTCTATACCTTTCAACAATGTTTATCAAATAACGAGCAATATGAATTCATATGAAAAAAACATAATTTGTGTGTATTCCTTCTTTTTCTTTGACTCCTCTCTGTTTAGAAAATGTTTTCTTTTGAAAAAAATAACACGATTTTCTTCGACTTCTGTTTTTGGTGAATTTTGTATGTTCGTATAACTATCCCGATGCGTTGCTGTCAAGTTTATATTTCACAGGACTTGTAGCAGTAGGTTTCTGTTTTAAAAATTCAGTTTATTATTCGTTAAGCTCATTTTAAACTTAGAAATTAATGGCTTGAAATATAAAAAATTAAAATGAATTGCCAGTTTATGTTTGCGGATGACTTAATTTTCTCCGACTTCCCATTTGAAATTATCCACGCCACGCCACTGGAGGTACATACATATATAAGGACAGGAAAGGAAAGCAGTTATTGGAGCTAAGGGGTTAGGTATGGGTGCCTCCCTGAACCATAGCATAGTTTTTATGCTCGACAAAGATCAATATGAAGCATATTAAGTACTAAAATGCAAATGATCACTAAAATTCGTAGATATAATACTTTTTTAAATAAAAAAAATTTTTTTTTTTTTTTAATTTTGAGTTTGAAAATTATTTTTTATTCAGTGTTTCATTGAATCAATTTAATTTAAAAAACAAAATGAAAGATGACATTTCTAGCTTTAAAAAAAGGAGCGACGCACAAGATTCCAAGTGAAGCCGTTTGTTTTTAAATTTTGTTTTATGTGAAGTGAATTTTTTTTAGAAAATCGTCCCTCCTGCCCATACACGGAGAGAAACAGATCCCCCTCCAATATATTTTTTTGTCTTGTCTTGTTGCAACCTACACAAATATTCACATTTCAGACTTTTGGCGCGTTAAAATGCCATTTCATCCCACAGTGCGCATGCCGTTGCTTCTGTAACCTGCCGTGCCGGCAATACCTCTACGTACTACCTCCAGGTAAAGTGAGCCAAACCTGCATACATCATTTACAGTAGGACACATTGTGTAGATATGTATCTAGTATATCTACACAAAATACATATACTGTTATATGTATTTCGACCGCCAAAGTCTTGCCAAATTGTAAGCACATCGTTGAAACAATGCAAAAATTAAACTGGATCCAGGGTACATCAGATTTCTAAAATCTATTTTAAACCATCAAATTCACCTTGCAATCTTTAAACTATTATTTTAGTTACAATTGCCAGACTATATAATATCCCAGCAAAAAAAAAATGTTTATTTTTCCAATGCGAATACAGTACTTGTGTTTATATGTACATATAAATACAACAATCATTTAACGACTTCATTATCATGTGTAAATATAATTTAGGAGATCTTCCATGTAAATTATAGAAAATTTATTGACAAGGTCAAGGATTAATATTGAGACTGTTCATTTATACCATGCATAAGATAATTTTAATCCAAATAAATTTGATTTTATTTAAGAAAAACCAATAAGACTGGAATATCTGCGTATACTCATACCTAGGTATATGAAAATTTCATATGTAGGTACTTCATTTTTCCCACTGGTTCAGCCAAATACACACCGCTATACGCGCACTGCCGGCCGTCCTGCCGATAAAAAGCAAATAATTTTAATTTAAATATAGATTTTTTTTTTTACCAAGCCAGAGCCACCCACTATACATCAATATTCATTTATAGTACCTGCAATTAGACATTTGGCTAAAAATAACGGCACACGATATGGATGAAGAATTTTTCTTCAATCTAGCCCGTGCTGGGTCGAGATTTTAATTACCCCTTGTGTACCTGCGGTGATCACGTAGTGCATTCTCTTGTCTAAATCATTTTGCTAGTCTATCTTTATAAATATCTACAATGCAGAGCTGAGGAGTATAATATTAGTTATTCAGGGAGCTGGTGGCAGATGTGTAAGAGAAATCAGCCAATATTTTATAAAATTTAAATGGAAATTTGTTAACCTTATTAAGTCGATAATGGGGTCAATAGTTCTAAATCTATAGTCAATTTGAACTCTGAAGTGACCTTAACTACAAAAAATTCGGAGTTCAGGTCAAGGTATATGGAGTGGTTTATTCGGCTCTTTGTCCTTGGATTTTAACAAAATACCGTCAGTATGTGCATGAAGTAAGCACCATTGTGCCGTAAATTAGTTTTTTTCAAATTCGCAAATTTGTACATTTTACGGATGGTTTTTGTTTTTCTAAAAACTTAAACTTGTGCTGATTTGTGCTTTGAAAATGATACTAAGAACAGAAGAGATAAGAAAAATGCGCATATTTTCAACTTTTACGGTCGAAGGCGAATGTTACAAAGAACCTTAGCGTTAAGTTAGCGTCGCCATTTTCAATTTTTAAGTAAAAACAGTTTTGCTGTATTGTGCTCAACCTATGCCACTTGTGCCGTAAATTTGTTTTGTTTTTTTTTTTTCAAATTAGCAAATTTGCAAATTTTTCGAATTATTTTTTTAAAATAAGTTTTTCTAAAAATTTAAACTTAACTTTTAAAGACAATCGAAAATGTTGCGATGAACTTTGGCTTGAAGCTAGATCCGCCATTTTCGATTTTAAAAAATGTTTGCTGTATTTTGCTCAACTAGTGCCGCTTGTGCCGTAATTTCGACTTTTTTTTTAAATTTGCTAATTTTACGGATGAATTTTTTTCCAAAATAAAGATTTTCCAAAAAAAAATAAATTGTGCTGTTTTGTGCTTAGTTTGTAGTACTAAGTGCCGAAGAGATAAAATAAAATATTCGGATATTTGCAGCTTTTAAAGCCAAAAACTTATTTTGCGAAGCGTGAAGTAAGCCATTTTCAATTAAGAAAACAATTTTGCTGTTTTGTGATCAGTTTGTGCTGCCAATTGCCGAAGAGAAAAAAAATATTTGCAGCAAAAATTTATTTTGCGAAGCATGACAGTTAGCACCGCCATTTAAAATTTAAAAGAAAAAAAATTGTGCTGTATTGTGCTCAACTTGTTCTGTAAATTTGTTTTTTAAAACTTGCAAATTTTACGGTTGAGATTTTTTTTTAAAAAATACAAATTTCAAATAAATTAAACTTGTCGTATTTTGTTCTCAGTTTGTGCTACCACGCCAAAGCTTTCAATTTGTGTATATGGCTTAAATAAACAAATAAAAGAAAAGTCGTTAGTACTAATAATGTGTTTATTACACTTTTTCTTTTAAATAGGGTTACCACATTCATGCACACATTTTGAAAGTGGCAACTCTATTTTTTGTTTTCAGTACAGTGTTATCTTTCTTTTGACTTTTAATTGAACCCATCCTTTTACTTGATAAGCTAAGTTTTGGATAAAAAAATAAACACACCGGAAATATCCCATTTTCGACGTCATGCACCAATGCACGTCTTGCTAGGCAACCCATGAGCTTTATGTTTTCTTTTGGAAATATCTATCGATAAAGTGATATTAGAACTATTTACCTGATGAGCTAACTGATCTGATGGTCGTTTTTGGACTAAAAGAGATAAAATTCGTTTGATTAAATTTGTGGTGCACTGGGGCGTATACGCACTTTTCTTAGTTTAATTAATCTTAAACAAATTTTTCTACAATTTTTGTGTTTTTTTTTCACGATAATTTGGTTTATGTCGATTAAAAAATATAGTTTGATGAAATGTTTTTCGCTGCTTAAAAAAGAATGAGCGTACGGCAAACGCTTATTTAATTATTAAGCACTTTTAAGTGACATAATGACATAAGTGACGTAATGACATAAGTGACATAATGACATTTTTTTTTAATGCAGCAAACAATACTTCTGCACAGCCGCTGGCTAATTCGAACAGCTGTGGATGTGATTTTCATTTTCTGCGGATATACGGACGCCCTATCCTCCTCAACTGCAAGCATCAGGTTCATCCGAAGAGTGAAGGCGAAACTGATAGTGATGGGTTTAAGTCTTGAATTGGCTGTGATAATTTCAATGTATTGTATGTTTTCTATTAATGTAGGGCAGGAAAATACAGAGCGGAAAAGTGGATATTATAGTTTTCTAGTGTTGTAGTTTGCTAAATTTTTCCATGACTGAAATTGTAGGTTGTACGTATGTATGCACTGCACTACTACAACGCATATGAAATAGAAAATAAACCTAAACTGCCACCAGCCTCCTAACTTTATTATGAGAACACCATCACAGGTGATGTGTGACGCCAAAACACAAAACTCGATCATCATTGAAGTTTAAAACTACGGGCGCACACATAAAATGAAAATACCACTTGGCCAAGTTGGATCGTGAACGCGATCGCATTGTGGAAAGAATGGCACATATGTGTACATTTTTAGAGTGCCATACTTTCTGGGCTAAATATAAAGTTGGTATAGCTCTGACAATAACTTATGATAAAGTGGGAAACAGAAACAGCAAATAGGGAGAGGACACATATACTGGGCATCCCAAAGAGCAGATTATGTATGCATATATATATATATTTTCTAATGACGACCAAAATTTAAAAATGATTTCGATGAAAATGAAAATTAATTGAGTATAATTTGCGATCTGAAATGAACAGATTGAGTGTGTTAGTGAAGATGAAATAATGTGTTTAACATATTATAAAGAAGTTAAAAAATATGTATATAGAATCAAATTAATTGGGTGGAGGGAATTAAATTAAATTAACGCATAGATCATTCTAATTATTGCGAAGACTAAAAATTAAATGAATAGACGAGTAGAGTTTAGATAGATGATGATGATGATAGAAAATTATGAAATATACTATTAACTCGTATAACTACAAACCAAATAAAGCATACGTTACAAGTTAGCATTACCACTTCAAAATTTAGAAAAACCAATAATGGGATTAATTGTCGTGAATTTGTCGTAAATTTGTCGTGAAAGAAAAAAAATTTTCGCGCCTGTTATTTAAAATTATGCTAACTTGACAGCCAAAAATTTAATTTTTCCATTAATATTGAAAAATCATGCAACTTCAAAATTTTGAAAATCCAATAATGAGGTAAATCGTGAATTTGTCGTGAAAGAAAAAAATTTTTCGCGCCTGTTTTTTTAAAAACTATCCCTGATAATGCTAACTAAAAACAGGCGCGACAAATTTTTTTCTTTCACGACAAATTCACGACATTTAATCACATTATTGGATTTTCAAAATTTTGAAGTTGCATGGTTTTTCAATATTGATGGAAAAATTCAATTTTTGGGTGTTTTGTCACATTTAATGGATTTTTTTTAGAAAAGAGGGCGTGACAAATATTTTGATGGCACAACTTATTTAAGGATACCGAGCGGCAATTTTGTTTAAACAAACTTCTTGGCTAAAAATCTTCTAGGAAAAAAGTTATAGTCATTTAAAGCTGTGGTAATGCTAACTAGATGGAAAAATCCCATTTTCACGTTTTTTGATTTTTTTTCTTTCATGACAAATTTACGACAAATTCAAGACATATAATGACGTACTCAAAATTCTTTTAAAAATTAATTTTAGGGGTTGGTAATGCTAACTTGACTGTCAAGTGAATATGTCGTAAATTTGTCGTGTCAAGTTAGCATTACCAGATGGTATTTTTTAAAAAACAATTCCGATATTTCTTTTTTCTGTCACGACAAATTTACGACAAATTCACGACATTTAATGACGTACTCAAATTTTTTTTTGAAATTAATTTTGGGTGGTGGTAATGCTAACTTGACTGCCAAGGTAGCATTACCTCGGGGTAATTTTAAAAAAACTGGCGCGACAATTTTTTTTTTTCAAGACAAATTTACGACAAATTCACGAAAAATTCACGACAATTAATCTCATTATTGGTTTTTCTAAATTTTGAAGTGATAATGCTAACTTGACGGACTTAGTGTGATTTCAACTTATTAGAAGCTAGTACTAGGCCCTAAATTAGCTTTTGTATTAACAACCTTATAGAACTTTGTATTAAAAATTGTGAAAAAAACAGTAATGAATTTTTTGTTTTTCAACATTTTTTAGTTGAAGTAATTTTTTCAAAAACTATAAACAGAAATAAATTGATTTAAAAAATGAATAAATGAACAGACTATTCCGGCTTCATAAGTGTTGCAATAGTCTTTATAAATTTTTTCCATTTTAAATACTTTTTTTTTATAAAATGTGCTAAACCACCATTTTGGCGCTCGATTTTAATTTAGCCACTATATAATAAAATAAAGTACTCTCCATAAGATTTCATATGACAAAATTTTCATCACTGTTGAGCAATGTTAAAAAATGGGCCCAAAATTCCCATGGTCCTTTAAATCATATTACATTTGTGTCAATAGTCTTAAAATATTTTTGCAGCTTCAAAAAATATTGGATTTATTTATTAAACAGGGTCCTCTATTAAAATATCTGAAATTTATTCAATGAAAATAGTGGGACACTGGGGCGTATACGCACTTTTTTTTATTTAATTTTTGTATCTTTAAAAAATTTACTACAGTTGAGTTGGTTTATGTCGTTGGTTGGTTTATGTCGATTGAAAAAGCTATTTTGATGAATTTTTTTTTCAATTCAAAAAAAAGGTGGATGCGATACCGAGTCCGCTGGTAAAGAGGCCAATTTAATTTTTAAAGTTCTTTTTTCAAAATAAGTGACTTTTGTGAAACTTTTTTTTAAGCATCTCCTCAGCCGCTGGTTGCTGGTTCAAACAGCTATGGTATTGATTTTCTTTTCTCTCCAGAAATACGACAACAGCGGAGAAAACCTTTAAACCACATAACATTGAAATTAATTTAATAATTAATTTTTAAGAATCCTTAATATAAATTTCTCTCATAAAAAAATCATAGGTGTACTATTTTTCTGTCCATAACTGTATGTATCCATATCTAAAGAGTCTTCCAATAGGGACCTCTAAACTTTGACAGTTAATAGTGGTAATATTAGTGAAGCTACATCTGTCAAATTGGCTGTCATTTATTCAGTCTGTTCAACAACACGTACATGTGATAAAATTTTATCAAAATGGGTGTTCTGTTCTGGCAACAATCCGAGCGCTTCACCCATCTTACGGTCATACCATAATCGTCCCACCGAGAAGACTATTCGCAGGGTGGTGGATAAATTTGAGTCCACTGGTGTAGTGCACGATCAACCAACACCTGTACGTCGACGAAATTTCGCGTCGCTCACAAGAACTCGGCCATTCGTAGACCACAACTTGGCGAATTTTGCATCGTGACTTGGGCCTGCAGTCGTACAAAATTCAACTGACCCCAGGGGCTGAAGGTAAATGACCAAAGACAACGACGTGTGTGTGCGCTGAATGGGCTCTGCAGCATCAGCTGGGAACTGTCACTAATTTTCATCGAAAAATCATCTTCAGTGATGAGGTCCATTTCTAGATGAATGGGTACGTCAGCAAAAAAAAACTTTCGAATTTGGGGCGACACCAATCCACATGAGGTGTCCAAAAATGCATCTTCAAAAAGTCACTGTTTGGTATGGATTTTGGGCTGGTGGAGTCATCGGTCCATATTTCTTTGAGAACGACGTTGGTCAGGTCATCACCGTCAACGGCGAACACTCTAGGTCGATTTTTTTGGCCTGAATTGAATGAAATAGACACCAACGGCATGTGGTCTCAGCAGGACGGCAGTACATGCCACATAGCTCACTCCACAATAGAAATTCTATACAAGCGATTCGAGGGCATGGTCATTCCACTTGAACTAGCCACCGATATCATGCGATTTGACCCCGTTAGACTTTTTCTATGCGAATAAGCCACAAACCACAGTGGCCCCAAATCTAACATAATACCATGCCATCGGTCAAATTCAGCCTGATTTCCCATAATCATGGAAAATGGACATTTCATATGTGCGCCACCCAGAGAAGCCACGGTGGACATTATATGCCATGTTATTACATACATATTGGCAGCGATAGGCCTTTTAAACAAATACAAAATTTCGATGATCACTTTGCTTAAAATTTAAATTAAAAGTTAGGAAGCGCTTTTTAAAAGACCCTTTATTTATCAAACCGTAAAAATTAAAGCATTTTGACCCAGGTATGTAGCTAAAATGAGAGAGTATCATTTTTCTTTTTTCGAAAAAAAATTGGAAAAAATTACTAAGTTCTTTTAAACCCGAACTCCAGTAAAAGATGAGATTTTTGTACTGTCTTAATTGCATGGAAGAGATACAGATCCTCGAAGATTATCTATGATCATAAAAAAGTGCCACTGAACTTAGCCGTTCGGTTTCGGCAATAGGTAAACCCTATAGGTCCTCTGTATTCCCACAGAATATGTTTGAAATATGTACGTAGGTCACTAGAAATGGGTTCTTCATGAGCTGTTATGCCACCAAATCTATTTATTTTTATCAAAACCGCTGAGGCTTACATCTAGAAATCTGCTTGTAAAGCACAAATAATGTACACTAGCTGACCCGACAGACGTTGTCCTATCTTAGCTATGAATTCGAACTTGAATATATAATTTAAAAAAATTGAGTACCTACTTCTAGAGGATTTACCTTCAGATAAAGAAGAAAATAACCAAACGTTATGACCCTTAAAAAAATATAGCCAAACGTGTTACACACTGATAAATTTTTATATATCCATTTTTTTTTTTTTTTTTTTGATCTTGTAATCTAGTACACTTGGATATAGGAAGAGAGAGCGGAGGAAAAGTCATCTTTATTATTCTTTGTCTGGTTTTACTTCCTATGCATAATATTACAGACCCTTTAAAATAAATGATACATAATAATAATAAGCATTAATGGGGTCACTGTGGCGTATACGTACTTTTTTATCAGCATATATTAGTTAGACTTAAAAATCTGTACATCACAGCTTTACAGTTCATTTTATATAATTAGAGTTAAGTCAGAGTTTGTTGTTAAAAAATTGAAATCGATTGCGAAATTTATCCCTTTACTTCCTTCCTTTTATCCCTAACTATCCCCTATTACTTCCTTCGGCACATATATTTTTTTTTCTTTTAATCACTGACGAACAGGTGAAATTCGTCGCACAATTTTTATATATTAAGCGTTACTTAGTACCACAAATACCTATATGAAGAACTAAATTCTACATCAATAGAAACAAATAAGTTATACTTTTTTTAAAAGACTAATTAAATTATAAATGTCCCTTCCTATGAAAATCGGTTGATGTTTAAATAAAAACCCAATTTAGAAATTATGTTTTTTTACGATTTACCAGCTTTTCCGGGCAAATTTTTAAACTTTCGGCTTTGTAGTGTTCTTACCTGTTTCAATACGAAACGAATCCAACAAAGAGGTATACCTATATACGTTGGATACAAAATAAATATAAAATAATTTCGTTGTGTTAAAATTTAAGAGAAAAAAAACAGCAATAATTTGTGCACTATTGGCCATATTGTGATAGTCTATTTGGAGTAAAGCAATCAATACACATTTGAAATAATCAAATAGAAAAATATTAACGATAAGATTTTTAATATAACAGTATAAATTAAGTCTATTCGAATAAACTATTTTTAATAGACTCTCGCAATAAGCTTCTGTACTGATGTACTACGTATCCATCGCCAATTAAAAAATACCGTTCGAACAAAAAAAAAAAAAAACAATCAGAAAGTAGGTATGTAATTTATTGTTATCACGACTTTCCGACTTTTCTGGCCTAATTTTCCAATGTTTATCTCCGTAGTGTGTTTCTCTGGTTCAATACAAATCCATGAAAAAAAATCCACATCCAATTTGGATGATCTTTACCTGAGTTATGCGCGTACGAAAAAAAAATAATTAAGAAAATTTGAAATTTCAAGATGTTTTTACGATTTTATCATTTTGGCGTTCAAATTTTCTAATTTTCGGTCAAATTTTCAAATTTTCGGCTCCGTTTTGTGTTAATCTGGTTCAATACAAAACCAACAAAAAAATCCCCCACCAAATAGGATGACGTTAAGCCGAGTACGAACACAAAAAGGGATTCATTTTTATATATATACATAGACATACAGTATGTATGTATGTATTTTAACTTGCATAAAGAGAAAAAGTGCCAAAGTATGAATAAAATTTTTCGATTGGGGAGTTTGGTTTTACATATGTAGGTACCTAATAGAACGAGATTTTGGCTTTTTGGGGAACATCACTAACCACATCACTTTATTTATAACTATCTATTCGTTTTAAATACTTACCGATAGGTCTCTACATACATATAATAGGTAAGGTGCATAAAGTATATTTTTTAAATAGCTATAGGTAATCTACCTGCAGTACAAAATTAACGCCCACCATAATTCTTCCAATCTTATATTCAAACATACTCGTAGTAGGTACCTATATGTATATTTATTATAAGTAACATTTTACTTGTTCTTAGGTTAGGTATGATAGGTAGGTAAGTACTTAAACATATAAGTAGATATTACCAGCTCAGATCTGGTATCAAAATTCGCTTAAATATGTAGGTATAGGTATAAGTTAAGTTGGTAAAACAAACCTGATCAAATAAACAAATACAACACAGATTTATTTCATTCTATTCTGTGATTGGAGCAATTTTAGTCTTAGTCTCATTACAGAATTATTATTTTTTTTTTTTTTTAATTATTGACATATGTTAGTATTGCCATAAATCTACTTTCAAAATGGGCCTGAATATAGAGGTAAGTAAAGGTAGGTAGAAGACAAACAAAATCAAAATGGGAGGGAACTTATTAAATCTTAAAATAATGGGGTTTACCTACCAACCATACGTACTTACGTGTCAGTCTAGTTATAAATAAGTAGTTTATAAAACCCCTCTTCATAGTGTTTTGATCACAAGTAGTGTTTTTTTCTGTAAACACGGACCTATAGAAAATAAAAACGAGATCGAATATCAGAAATCGAACACACAAAACAAATATACTTACAACAACAACAGAAGAAATTAAATATACATACCTACCTGGGTAGATATCTTTTTATGTGAAAAATTAGTACCTACCTACCTATTCTAAAGTAGAAAAAAAAAACAGTGTAGGAAGAGGTAGATATTAGCTGACTATGACAAAACCACATAATCCAAGGCGCGTGCCGTCTGTCACACTACATAGTAATCTCACCACGTCCTACGTAGAAACCGTCTAAGAAAAACACGACAGAAAAAAAGGTCAAAACTCCCCACACTTGGGTCTTATAGAGGTGATACCTAGGTAAATATATCGAAGAAGGCCAAACCGATCGACGACGACGAAAGAAACAGCTTTAAAAAAAAAAAAACTTACTTTCGTCGTCGACTTGAATGAATCTCCCTAGGTACCTAAGTACGTTAGAGACCTAGGCTTAGCAAGCAAAACAGAAAATTTACTCTTTTTGAGCAACTCTATAAACAGGCTTTCAAAACAACAAGAAAAATCTTAAAAACACAAACCCACACAGACAAATGCCGGTAACAAATAAACAAAAAACTTTTACCATTACAAACAATATAGAATAAAAAGATACAAATTTATCTATACAAAGAAAATCCATAAGTATGTATGCTTTTTCGAAGATCTCTACGTCACAATATTTTCACAATTTCGAAAATAATTTTCCCATTTTAATATAAAAGAGGGGAAAACAACATTTTGATTGGTTTAAATGCGCTTGCGCCAGCCCCTACATCCATCAGATACTCGAAAATGGCTGCAAGCCGAGGAGGTTTCGGGCAGTCTAATTGGTGAAGCCATGAATTCTCCTTCTCCGCTGATGTGTGGCTTATAGTGTTGCTCCTACCTGTGTCCATATTCCATGGGTTTTCTCATGCACTCTCTTCTCTATACTCGATGTGTGCGTATTTGCCTCACTTGGTGGCACAAGTGGTTTTCATTCATTTATTCCGAAAATCTATGGCATACCATCAGCAGAAGCAGAGTGTTCTTCTTAAACACATATTATCATTTTTTTCCCTTGTGTACACTTTTTCTGACGCACCTATTGATAGATGTGTGTGTGACTGTGTGAATGTATTTAATATATGTATAGGAATGTATTTGAATAAAAATAACACCCAGCTTTTCATTCATAAAAACCAATTGTATGCTCATCTCGTGCTTCAGTTGTATTCGAATAATCGCGCCGGTTGGTTCTCTTCTAATAGAAAAAATAGATAAAAATTTTCCAATACCATTTACCTATATACCTATATGTATATCACCGAGCTTTTATGTCATTTTAACGAAAATAAAACAACTACAGCAAACAAAAAATAAAATAAAATATTGTGTCAAAAAAAAAAAAAAAACAGAGTGAGAGTATATAATATAATATTCTACAACAAATATATATTTAGTGACAAAGGATAAAAATAGTATCTTACGGAAACTTGTGGAAAAATAACAAAAAAAAAAAAAAAAGTTTCAAATATCCAACCGGAAAAAGGATTTAAAAAAAAGCTTTCACAAAAAGGATTTTTAAATAAAATTAAAAAGAGCAAGTGCATTGTCAAATATCTAAGAAAAAAAAATACATAAAAATAAGTATTTTTTTGTGTTGCAAAGTGTACGAGTGTTAAAAAAATACCTTCATTCAAAATTTTGACAACAAATAACTTTATAGAGACATTACCCATACAATAACGGTCTATTTATAAATTATTCCACGGGCCTTTCAATTTAAATGGTTCATTCATCAAAAAACATAAATTATCCTCCTTACACACACACCACGTCCATCATCAGGAATCCATTCAAGGGTTTTCGTACATGATTTTTGCAAAAAATACATATAAATATAATATATAAAAGATACAAAAAAAAAAAAAGATACAATCGATATCTAGTACACCCACAAAAAAATCTCAATATTTCAATTTCAAAAGTTCAAATAATTTTGTGAACAAAAAAAGAAAAATAATATTTAAATGTAAAATAAAAAGATACGTATATAAATTCTTCCAGTGCCATATTGAGTGTTTTGTAAGAAAAAGATATTTGTTTTTCTCTGAAAGTGAAATTCATTTTGCAACAACAACACAAAGTTTATATTGAGTGAAAAACCGCCGCCGCAAGGTGGTTTTCTATTTGTTAATTTGTTGAATTCTTCCGTATCTCAACGTGCCATTTATATCCAGGTAGGTTTGTTGTTTTTTGTTCTTTTTTTTTTTTTTTAAGTAACAAATTATGTAGGTATTTTATTTTCTAGGCATAAGATAGATAAATAGATACTATGATGATTTGCGGGTGAAAATAAAAATTATTCGATGTGGGGTTATTTTTAGATAATTTTTTTTTGCAGGTAGGTAGGTATATGGTGTTGTGTTAGATATTGTTTTTTTTTTATTATTTGATAGTGTTTATAAAGAGAATATTTTATTTCAATTTTTCATCCCGTTGATTATGTTTCAAGTGTTGGTAGGTATTTCAAAGACATTTATCATTTTATCAGCTAAAAAATATTTTCTAAATGTGATTTTTCTTATATGGGCTATCTAAATTGACAAAACTCGTATAAGTATACATAGGTATCCCATTGAGTTTTTTTTTTTTTTTGAATTGGGATAATTTTTTTTATTTTTTTGTAGGACAAGGTACCTTTGTAGGTACATTTTATTTTTTTTTTAATTTTGAAAATTCACTGTGGGTATTTTCCTCTACTTTCAACTGAAAGATTTTCTCAGAATGAGTAAGGTACATAGGTATAGGTACATACCTACATACATATGTATATCATCTGTAGCAACAAGTGTGTGTTTTAGCATTTGCGTGTTGAAAGTGTCAGATAAATTTGTTATAATCAGATCTTTCTTTTCGTTATTAGCCTTCACTATAGGTAGATATAATTAAAGCTTTTAAACTACAGTTATGGAAATATACATACATATGTACATACCTAGACTACGGAGACTGTTTTAAAACCATAACTGGGAAAGTCAGTGATGTGAATCATGTATCTTTTATCAGTTCTTAAGTTTATGGCAACAATTTTCTTTACCTAATTTGAGAAATCATATATTTTGTGTATCGATTTGATGATTAAGAACGATAATAATGGAGAATAACACTACATACCTATTTGTTTAGCAAACAAAAAATATTTTTTTTTTGTTTCAATTTTGGAATTTTTCAAGCATGTCTTGTCTATGTCTATTGCCTGTGTATCGCTTTTGTAAGGACTTTTTTTTAGAAAATGAGTTTATTTACATATTACTTAAAAATAAAAAAGATAAAATCACCTATTACTAATAAAAAAAAATAAACATAAAATTGTGATTCCCTCAAAAAAGAATGCTATGTATTATGTAGAAAGTACTACAAGTAAAAAAAAACTAATTGCCAACTTACAGAGACGATCAAGATACAATGGTTTGGGCTTAGGATGACTTTTTTTCCTAAATTGAAATAAAATTCGACTTGGTTTTGTAATCTATTTGATTTTTGATCATACCTACATCTAATAAAAGGACGTTCGTCCACTTTGAAGCGCGTCTCTAGTATAAAACTATCTTGATGTCAATGTCACAGGAACTTCTTTTTGTACGAGTAGACCGAATATTTTACTTAGTTAGGCCGTGTGCGAATTGGATTAAATTTGATCCATAAATTAAATTTTGACACTATTGAGGTGAATATAAGACGTCAAAATTTAACATGGTCCAGGGGCACGTTAAATTTATGCTGCTAGATTAAATTTTGACGTTTACCAGCACCCATTAAAGGTTTTGTTTATTTTCATGTGCATAAAAAGAACATATTCAATGAAGATGCATTAAAATATAATTAAATGATTTCACTCCAAAAATATTAAGAAAAAGTTCAATGCCAATTTGTGTAATCTTGTTTCCAGAGCCAAAATGAAGATTACTGGATCCTGCTTGCAGAGAAATAGAAGCTAGAAGTAGAAGTAGAACATTGTTTGTTCTCTTGGATACAATTTCTTTTGCGCTACGAGTTTGAATTGACGCTGGTTAAAATTAAATTCTTAGAAAAACACAGCGTTCTGAGTGAAAAGTCTCCATACAAATGGTCATTACATCTCAAAGATGAATGGATTGGTCCCCTTCATTCATCTGAAGAACAACATTTGCTTATTTTCAAAACTCGCGGACGGAAGAAAAATATTAGAAATAAAAAAATCCCATTTAATTGAATTCACACAGCAAAAAGATGAAATTGTGTTCACCACTGATGAAACGTCAAAATTTAATGTGGGATCATATTTAATCGAAATTTTAAACAAATTCGCACACGGCCTTAGTTTCTTTTATTTTTATTAAATCAAATAACGGTAAATACATAACTTTGCATTGTTAGTTTTTAAAATTTCTGGAATTTTACATCAACTTTTTAATTTAGAATTCCAACAAATGAATTTAATTGCTCTTCCATTACGTTTTTAAGGGTAAAATCGGGTGCCCCTCCTCACGAATTTGTATACAGAATTGTAGCCTGACATCTTATCTTTGTTTTAAGACCTTAACTTAGAAAATCTAATCATTACAAATTTACAACAAAGGATATATATATATTTTTTTTTTAACTTAACTTTGAAAATTTAAACAATTTTGCAATTAACGGACCTTTCTCCACTGATAGACTACAGAGATCAATGCAACAAACAAACAATATCGATGCATTTTTTCTGATGATTTCTCGATTTATTTTAAATTAAGATTGTGAGGCTTGTGTAAATATTCAGAATTGATTGTTGGGACAATTATTATCCAGATATACCTGCAAAATTCATTATCATCTGTCTGACAATATTCAACAGAAAATTTATATAAAAACTTAATACCCATTAATTTGTTAAAATATCAAGATCACACAATAGATCTGTAAGTTCCATATGATGTAGTGTCAAGTATTTTTCCACAAAGTTGCAAAGTTTTCTCAAAAATTTCATTTGTTGCGTTGTGCCGTTGTTCTTTTCCTTATTTTGCAATTTTTGTATTAAAATAACCCAAACAAAGATTATATTAAAAAGTTACAGATAAAATTTTGTATAATTTCTAATTATACCTACGCCTTAAAGTGTATTAGAAACAAAAAAAAATCTAAACATATCTATTTGTGTGCACAATTTCATTGGGAAATATATTTTTTTTTGCTGTCAAATTTTACTCGAGGCACACGCTACAACTTGAAAGATCTATTTTTATTTTTTTGATTTAAAATTTAATTTTCATACGATTCTTGCAATCGTATAAGTATAGTATTTTGTGTGTTTGTGTTATTTTTTTGACAAACAAAAAAAGAAATACTGAATGATAATTATTTGCATCCTCTTCATCAGACTCATAATAATAGATACAAAATAATATGCATACAAAATAAATGGTATTCAAAGTTTAAAAACTTATTTTTTTTTATTTTTGTCACAAGTAGATTTGAAGTTCAACTTGATTTGTCCTGGATACGAGTAAATATATAATAATAATCAAGTTGATAGTGGGTGGATTTAATAGCTTAAAGCAATTTATGAATTGGTTTTGATATATATACCGCAGGTAAATTATAAATTTATAGTATCAACATTAATTTGAATATTAGGTATAGGTAGACCTATGTCTATCTCCCAAGAATAAGGTGTGGTACAAAATTTTGCTTTAAATGTCAAATTGTTTCCTTAAATCTTATGCAAAAAAAAGAAAATAAATAATTTATAGTTCTGAAATTAGGTATTTCTAAATCTATTCAAATTAACCTTCATAATCCTAAAGTATCTGCGGGCATAAAGTATACAAATTATTAAAGTGGAATAAGATGAGTGCTTAGTTTTAAGATATATTTTTTTTAAGGATCTATGTTTGTACGATCACGTTAATCTAAAATAAATATGCTGTTTGGTGACAGATTGACTTAGAAAACATTTTTTTTATTTGCTGACACATCATTGAAATGTTTCTTGCCTAGCCAGTTGTATCGTCCTGCTTAAATAATTTTACCAACATAAGTGCGCATCAATATATACAAGAACCTAATTATTGGGAAGAATCCTTAAGTATCTACGGATATTCTTCTTTAAGCCATAATACGCGAATTTGAGATTATAAACCCAAATCTATTCTATTTTTATTACAATATCCAAATATTTGAGACGAATTAACATTTTCTTATTTCCTATAATTACTTAATCCTCTTTCTGTTCTTCTTAAACGCTCGCATTGTCAAAACAAGTTAAAATCACTGATCTTAACAATGAATATTAAAAGTCCTATTCACCTTATAACTATGAAATTTTTTAATTTTTCAGTTTTTTTGACTACCAAATTTGTAGATCAGTCTTAAACAGAAGGGGGTACAAATTTAATAGGTACTTACATTAAAAAACTGAGTCTTAATGTGGAATATTTCACATCGTTTTTTGTAACAAGACCAACGAAACATGTACTATATATAAGATGCAAATAATAAAAAAAAAAATAATGAATGTTCGAAAAATGGAAGAATATCTTTTTCTTTATGTTTAAATTACTGATCTTACTAATGAAAATCGATAGTCCTGAAAGCCCCTTAATAGAAACCACTTAAAATTAGAAAAATTTTTGGCTACTGACCTGGTAGATCACAAAATACGTAAGAAAAAAACATGAAACATGCGTGCTGCGGCCAGTAAGTTATGTTAATTGTCAAATAATTTTTTACAAACCACATAAACTTAGAAAAATGTTTGTATACTGACATGGAAGATCACAAAAAATGTAAAAAAAAAAACATGAAACATGCGTACTGCGGTCAGTAAGTTATACCTATATATTTTGAGTGTAAAATATTTTGTACATGCAAATGCTGTCAATAAGAAGTAAATAACTCCATGTCTCTCCCACACAGTAATAAGATCGACAAAACTTCCCTTTTCATAGTGAACAACTTTAAAAAATGTTAAGAATAGAAGGATTTGTATGAAATTAGTGATCGTACCAATGAAAATCGATAGTCCTGAGAATTCTTTGATATAAATCTTCTTGGTTTTGAAACATTTTTACCAAACTAGTATGGTAGATCATTTTACAAAATCAAAGATAACAAAAAAAAGCAAGCGTATATACCATGATTACCGAATTCTTATAACAAATTCTTATAACAAAAAGTAACCAGCTCTTAGTGTGAAAAATTTCAAAGCGCACGCAGTAAGTAAATAAATTTGAAACAAAAATTTGCTCTATGGTTTAAATTGGTGATCTTAACAATTTAAATCGATTGTCCTTAAAACCTTTTGATATAAATTATCTAAGTTTAAGAATATTTTTGGCTTCTGATATGATAGATCGGTTAACAAAATCAATATCCTGTGATATCACGAAAATGATATCAACGATTATGTATCTAAACAATAAGCTAACACTACACATCTTTGCTCTTCAGAACTTATTCATAAGATCACCAATTCGACAAAACGTATTAATATAAACTAACGTAAAAAAAAATCCGAAGAACAGGAGAATTTTTGAGGTCCCAAGTTGAAACTGGTGATCTTACCAATGTAAATTGTACTGAAAATATTTTGGTATAAATAATCTAGTTTTATAAATATTTTTGGCCTCTGATATGGCAGATCAGTTTACAAAATCAAAATCAAAAAAAAAAATATGTAAATGTTACAAATAATAAGTTAACGCCTCTTATTTGCTCTCTAGAGCACAGTAAAAAGATAAACAGTATGTACAATACATACCTATTACATAATAGGAAATAACTCAAAAAAAAACTAATGTCTGAAAAATAAGTGATCTTCCCAATGAAAATCTATAGTTTTGAGAACCCCTTATTATAAATCGCCTTAGTTTTGAAATATTTTCGCCAACTGCCCATGGTAGATCACTTTACAAAAGTAAAATTTTTAATAATATTACCCAATTTCAATAAATTAAAGAATAACATGCTCGCTATGACCTATGACAAAGAAGTTGATTGACATTATGTATTTTATTTTTTAACATCATTTGTTTCTGACCCACTCACTGTTCCCATGTTATTTTTTTTTGTGTGTATGTTATTTCTCCTAATTACTTGAGTAGATAATCATATACTCCCAAAATGTCTGTCACTTCTGTTTAAATAGGTAAATTGACTTCTGCTGAAAGTTTCTCAAAAGTATCTTTTTTTCTCATATCTTCAGTGAGATGTATCCACAAAATCAACAAAAAACAAATAAAAAAACACATATCATACCCTCTCAGCAACCAAAAACATTACTTTACCTACTTTAAAATTTAAATCTTTTATTTCTAACCGCATGTTTACAAGAGTTAATTGAAAAAGTGTACAAGAAGAAGAAGAAGACAAAAAAAAGCAAGTAATTTTTTTTTTTGTAGTGGATCACAGGAAAGCCACCCGCGCAGGTCGGTTCAAATATTGGACTTCTATATGTAATAGTCTCTAATAATTGAGATGTTTTTAAAATTGTAATAAGATGTACTTTTTGAATTAATGTCATACTCCAAACATCCAAAATGATGTTAATGAAACAATTTATATGAATTTTGAATGATTTATGCATATGACTTGCATATTATATGTAGCAGACAGTGACAAAGTACCAAATCACCACTACATCACTTGTGATCATTTTGTAGGTTTATGTATCTTTATTTAATTATAGTCATGTTTAAGAAGATTTTTACTATGCGATAAACTACTAATTTCATGCACTGCGCAATTTTTTTTTTTGTGAACTTCAGGAAAATATATGCGAGTACTTAAATACACCTATATGCTTGCATATTTTATGCTTTGATTTTTATTTCAACAGGTGTGTCCACTTTATGATCACTTTATAGATTGAATCAGTGAAACGCAACTTTGAAGAATTTCATTAAATAGAGAGAAAAGTCATCAAAATTTAAGCCTTTGTTTGCATATAAAATGCACTTTTATCTTCTATCGAAGAAATAAAATTTTATATGTATATATTTTTGAAGGTTTGAAATTTTAATTCAAAGATTATTCAAACGAACAAATCTAAGCACAGCACAGTAGCCGGATGATTTTGAGACGTCTCAAAATAAAAAAAAAAAATTTCGGACGTATTATTATTATCAAGATTAAAGATAGTCTTGGTTATTTTAATTTTGATTATTTTTTTTATAACAAATTTGGCACTTTCTTTTCTGGTGATAATAAACTAATAATTTACAATAAAGTTTTTTTTTGTAAGCAGTAACCGTATGGAATTCGAGTATTAATACCTTTGGGTCTAAATTATGCGACATAAATTATTCAAAAATTCTTAGAAGAATTTTTTTCTTGGGTATGTATATGGTTTTTTTTTAGGTTTTTACACCAACCTAAGATTTGGTTTTTGGCAAACCGTTGATAAGAATTTTTTTTAAATCGTGGGCTTAAAAAAAGCTTCTTTTTTAGCAAACGTATAATTGACGTGTTCAGGAAAATGAGCTCTCGGAGATTTCTCCACGTCAAAAAGTGAGCAAGCGAATCCAAAATTTATTTCCTCAAAGCTTTGACAGCAAAACTGAGAAATTTCGCTAGGGAATACTGTTCATTTAACTGAAATTGCTGAGGGCTCTGAGATCGCATTTTCCTGAACATGCCTAATGAAACATTTGATCGATTTCTTGCCAATTTCAAAAGCTTGTTATTGTAGGTTAAATTTTTGAATTTTGTTAACATCTTAAATGTTTTTTTTTTTTGTTAAATGAAGATAATAATCTCCTTCTAAGCACATCATATCTATCCAGCGATCCAGACATAACTAAATCAAATTTACACTCTGGTTCCATTATATGTTTTAATTCAGAAAGGCATGTATGTATATATCTACATACAATTCTACAATAATTGAAAATGTAAATCTAAAACTTGACTAAAAATAAAAATTATTTACCATAAATTTCAATTCGACAACCAGTCTATTCTTCATATACATATATT
Source organism: Epistrophella euchroma (assembly GCA_947049315.1). NCBI lineage: Eukaryota > Metazoa > Arthropoda > Insecta > Diptera > Syrphidae > Epistrophella > Epistrophella euchroma. The sequence goes on from OX346246.1 coordinate 125,581,664, forward strand.
TTTATAAACTTAAGATACATTCACAATTCAATTAAATTTTCGATTAACATCCTTAAGATCAATTTTTAAAAGATTTAGATGATTTTTTTTATTGCTAATGACATTGAAGTTGAATAAACAAATTTTTGCATAAAATTTCTAAACAAATTTTATATTTACTGAATGAAGTTAAAATAAATAAAATCAACAACAGTATGAAACAAACATATCGGTAATAAAAAGAGTTTCCAGATAAACCGGTAACATTCCACAAAATAAATTTAAAAAAAGGAATAAATAAAAAAGAGTTAATGTTTAGTGCATTTTTTTTTATTTTAGTTTTTTTTTTTTTTTGTAGGAGTGTCATAGTCATTCACTTGCATTTTAAATGCATGCAGACAATTTAGTATTGCGTTGGATAAAACCAAGAGCATCCTTTGTAAAAAGGTAAATGAGATACAGTCTGCGTTGGTTGATTAGAAATACAATTCATTTCTTGTTGACTTAAGATCTTTTTGAAATGATTTTTGAATAAAATGTACTTAAATACATAATATCGCAAGAAGAAAGCTGCTCGTCTGAATGTTTTTTGTAAAATAAATAAATGGAGGGCAAATATAGTTTAATGTTAAATCGGAAGAGCTACGGTGAGCGGCACTTTTCTGCGACAAGAGATACTCTTGGAGGCATTGTCACTTCCTCGAAAGAAGCAGTAGCCCCGGAAATTCTTTTTATTTTTTATTTTTAGGTGGAAGCGGCTGGGAATCGATCTGAGACCTCTGACATGACAGTCCAATGCACTAACATTTCCGCCACTAGCTGTTACAAATGTTTTTGCATGGATTGTACGTAAATAACTCAACAACGATCTGAAGAATTGTCTCTGCTTAAGACACTACAATTTTTTTTGCGTTATACGAACACGCTGCTTCCAGCACCACGGTCCAAATGGTTTGGCATCGACGCACGCACGATGGCTTTTTTCTTAACCCAAATAATTGGTCTTGCTTCGAAATTCGAACCTTAGGACTGAGATTCGGAAACGCTATTTTATGATGCACTGTTGACTATTTGCTGAATGTGACTTTGCCGTATGCCAGAACGGGGGGTCTCTAATGATTGGAAATTGGTTGTCTTAATGCCATATCACTTACTCTTCATGAATTCCGTTCTACTTCGTGTGCTTCGGTGTTTCAAAGATTTGTTTCTTTTTAATAAAACCTCAATTATTCTTTTGATCGCGATACTCGTCAATCTTCTTCAGCTGGAAGACTGTCTACTGTATCTAGCAAGGGTCTTCTTCTCCACCTTAATTCCAGCTCGATATACTGTTCCGCCAGCATTTTTGCATTTGCACCATTTTTCAATTAACGCATTTTACACCATCATAACGGGTCCTTTCGATGAAGGCTGGTAGACTAATATTATGGAGGATCCCATTTAACGATGTTCATATAATGTGACAGAAACCATATTACGAAACAAAAAAAAATAAAAATAATGTGATTTTAATCTAGTGATGCAAAGTGTAAGAGTAAATATCTTTTTTATTTAACTTTATGTTGAGAAATATCTTTGATGTTGACACAACACTATACTATACCAATTTATATATATAAAGAATTGCATTTGATTAAAATTCTGATGAACCAAGTGTGGCCTCTTCTTTTAAATTCGATTGTATTATTTATTTTCCTTCATTGCTTACGTCACGTGTCACTTTGTAATTTACCTACTTAAACAAACAACAAAATGACATGTGTTTGATCTTCATCATGATCATTTCATTCGACAATTGTTATGGTAAGCCATCTGTCAAACTGGTGGTCATTTTAATTCATTATTTTGTTATTTATCAATCGACTTTACAATGACACAATCGCTTTTTAATTAATTTTTCTTTTCATTATAGGGGAGAAGTAGCATTTTCCCGCAAAATAAAATCGATTAAAAATTAAAGAAAACATTTACAAACAACTAGATAGTCCAATTGGAATTGACATAATAACCACAATCGTTTAGTTTTTTTTTTTTTTTTTTTTTTTTTTTAATTGAATAAGAGAATTGAATAATGATCAATAAAATTGCATGTGAAGAATACATTCACAAATTACTCCACTAACCCATATTTCACACATTAGGCATCACTATATCTGAGTCTGAGTGTCCCCACTGTCGTTCAGTATCTTTTTTTTTTTTTTGTAACAAATATATGTAAGATCACTTTTATCAAATTAAATGTCATAAAATGACAATTAACCAATGTCAAGTTGGGTTAGTGGAGTGGATGATGGCATGACGCTACACACAAAACACACAAGCAATAAGTGGTCAGAGAAGGACACAAGTAATGAATTGGGAGAATTTATGAGTTTTTTTTTGTTTTGTTGTTTTAATGGAAGGAGATTTATAAATTTTAGCAATCTTGCTGTTTTTATAAGCGAAATGTTTGGCTTTTATGTGTGGCACACGCTTGTTTTTTGTTTTCATGATTATTTCTTTTTTTGAGGTGTATATCAAAAGATAACTTTTTTCAAGCTTTGAAATGTTTTTAGTACTAAGGGAATAGTGTTCTTATTTTCTTAGAAACAAATATTCAACCAAAACTCTAAGTTACAAGATTTCTGGTTAAATACTGATGTGCATTTGTGACGTAACAAATGTTGCGTGAAAATTTATTCAAGTTATAGAAATGCAACCGTGTGTTTCATAAGAACAAGAAAAGTAATCAAAATAAAGAATCAATCATTCCGACGATTTTCAAGAGTGTCTATGGTTTCATTGATAGAGAACTTATTCTATTTATATTTTCTTGTAAGTGCCCTAGATACAGAGAACAGATTCGTAGTAGGTTTTGCTTAAGCGACAGAAGGCTGCGCTGGGTCTTGGAAGCATTAAATTCCACATGATTAGTATTTCCCCAATTACCAAAATTTTAAAATGAAAATTTATATTTTTGGCGTTTTAGTGGACCTTATTTTCGATTTCTAGAAAACTTAATAACAAGTTTCGGGGTGGAACACTCTCAAAGAACAAATGTCGAGTTCGTAAAAGTAAAACTTCGGCAACACTGCTACATTCAAGTCGCATTTCTGCAGGCAAATGCAGTCTGTTTCAAATTGTGTTCGCTGTTTTAGGGCCAGTTGTACAAATTTACGCTGAACCGCAGATCAACTAAACTCGAGTTAAATCGTGAACCAGGTTCAACTTTGATTCTAATGATAATCCTCAATTGAAAAAGAAAAAAATACTAAAAATAAGATTGTGACGACACAAAAATTCCAAGATGGCGGCTCGGGTGTATAAAAATAAGCATACCTTGTATCTGTTTATCGTGACTGTCAAAAAAATTCAGTTTGAAGTGAGATAGCATGTAGAGGTACAAGAAACATTCTACATCAAAAATTATAATAGCCAATCACATCCTTGAACCCTGGCTGACTCTCAAGTTAACACGCCGAAATCGGCGAGTTAAATTTTTCGTGGTTCAGCGGTGAGTTAAGTCTTAAACCTCGATTGTACAACACTTCATAGCAGTTGAACTGAGTTCAAATCTTGAACCACTGCTGAACCACGACTGTACAACTGGCCCTTAGAAGCGCTGATGCTTGCTCTAAGTATTGAAATGAAATTTTGCCCAAAATATACATAAATACTACCATTTTTTTGCAATTGTTTTCAGCAGTGATTGAGCATGTTTACTTTTACGAACTCGGGAAAAATGATTTCTCAAAAATTCATGCATGCATTTTGTTAGCCTCTAATGGAGAGGCCCACCCATTTTTGGCTGAATCCGAACGGCTAAGGTATTTTGGGGAATTTAAGAATTTTCATGTCGATTATGGAATCCGCAATAGTGGATCCGCAGTGATTCGGAGCATATTCTTCTCTTTTCTCTCCACGGCAAATCGATGAATAGAAAAGAGAGCACTACACTGCGAATCACTGCGAATGCTGTTTTGCGGATTTCATAATCGACATGTTTATCTGACAAAATTCATCAATGTTTCCATGACTTTGAAAGGAAGAAATGCAAGTGAAATTTTTCAAAAATTTACATTATTATTTGCATTATTTACTTTTCGTAGCGATGAACTGAATTACTGCAGTTTTCTATCTACCTCGAAAGAGATCAAACGAAAAAGCAAATGGAAGTGCTTACACATAAGGAAGTGTTTTTCTTATGTAAAAGAATACCTCGAAACTATTGCATAGTTAAATTTACAAGGAGGTAAACTAAGTTTTGTGCAAATCTCTTAGGCCGATTTTATTCACTCAAAGTTGAACATAACTTGATGATTTTTATTCTCAACTTGTGAATTTGTTTTTCATTCACACAAAGCTGACATCTTTAACTTTCAATTTTCAACTCTAGAGTTGAGTGACTTTAGATTTTGTCAACATTGCTGAAAAAAGTAGAAGTTGACCGAGAAAACTTGAGAGTTTACATAAAAATGTTGTTTTGTCATCTAAATTTTGTTATAAAAACAGATTACGGACAATAAAAGGTAAAAAATACATCAGGTAATAAAGCAATTCTTTTCGGTAAATTGGCCAACAATTTCTTTGGACAGTAAATGCATTCGCGATTTTTTCCGACGCTATTTCCTTGTTGCGTTTTGTGGTATGATGTCACAATACACCCTTCACACCACATTATCAAAAACTCGGATTCAAATTTAGATTGCTTTTTAGTCCAAATTTCAGAATTTTTAGAAATTTGTTTTTGAAATAATAAATTTTTCAGGCAAATTTTTGATATAATGAAAATTGTTAAATTTTAACTCTGCCACCTATGTATGTATCTGTCATGAAAAATGCATTTCAATTTTTTTTTTGTTACTCATAATTGTATAGATCCTCGAGGGTATATAGAACCTCGGCCTGTAAATTCTATAACATGTATGTATCTACAAAATATTTGAATCCTTCAAAAATTTTGTAATAGTTTGATTAATGATTTTAATAATTTCGGATCAGATGTTTCAAACGAATTATGACACACAGCAGATGGCATTATATTTTTTTGTATTCAATTAAGAGCATTCTTTAAAATATTGTGTCAATATGAAAGAGATCATGTTGAACATTGGATATTTAAACATACAAAAATTGTAAGATGATTTTTTTTTTCATGTCACTTAACTAAAGACAACATATGTAAGCTCAATTTTCTTAAGTTAATCAGATGTCGAAGATTTTCTTTTTTTTTTATAGGAATGCATTATGTATTAAAAATCGAATTTTGTAGTTATGTACATACCTGTACTGATCGTAAATCTCATACAATATTTCCAAAGAAATGAATAGGAAAAATTTTGCTTAATTTTATAGTTAAAAACGTCTTTTCCACGTTAAAAAAGTACATAGAAAATTCCAATATTATTTTGTAAATTGTAAACTGAACAAAAAAAAAAACATCCAATTTCAGATTTTAGTAATACTTCTTTATGTCTTCCTTGAAACACTTTTGATTAATGACTTTCGAGTCATATTCATATATTTTATTTTATACAGAAAATTATGATAGGTCGGTATATACGTATACCTTCAGCTGCTTGCAGAATCCAAAAATTATTTTGAAGGTAATACTGATTAATATTAATGGTATTATAGGTATAGATTCTATTCAGGTCCCAGTAGAATGCCATTTTGATAAAAACTCATTCAAATTCAATGTAAATACAAATCTACACCTGGAGAACATGTTTTTTTTTTTTGCAGCGTAGACTTTAACTCATAATAGCTAGCCATGGAAAATATGAAATTATTTTAAGTTACTACTGTAGGAATACTTATTCCTTTACCTTCTTTATCGAAAATTAGAACTACTGGTATTATTTAACAGTTGCAATTGTGGCCTGTGGTACCAAAAACTGGTCATTGTTTTGGCAATATAACGTTTGCAAGGACTATCTCTCGCTGGCTAACCGCCTGAACAGAATGAAGACGAAACTGAAAATGGAATTCAATGTTGCGAACATAACGGAACGTAAAGCCGCCGCATATGGAGCTATAGCCGCAGACGGAATAGTTCGCCAACTTTTAACTTTTCACGTGCAGCCACTTTTGACGTTTCAAAATTTATGAACAAAAAAAAACAAGTTTTTGCGTCGGAATAAAATATTGTGGTTATTTGTGTCGCAAAATAAATTATTAATTAAAAGGAAAAATATTGGAAACAAAAAATGTGAATTCTGAGCATGTACACAAGAATATTTCTTTTATTTTTCTTCAAAATACTTTCAAAGCCATACAGCTGCATTATGGCTACGTAAAAAAAAAAAATAACGTACGATACTTTTTGACAGCTCTTCCAGTTCCATCTGCGGCTCCAATTGCAGCGTTCTATTCTGTTCAGGCAGTAAAGGAATAAGGACCAATAATCCGTCGGGCAAAAACACACCTATCTGTTCAATGACTTGTTTCACTTCCTTAATTTAATCAAAGTGTAAGACCTTTGAAGAATTATGCTGTAATTCTTAATATTTTTTATTATGAATTAGCAAAAAATTAATTAAAATATTTTTTTTTTTAATTCATAATCTTCATCAAGAAAATCAAAGCATATTATATTATATGGTATGAACATAACCCCCAAATGCCATTCCCATCAACCTCACTCATTCATTTCAATGATCATTCAGTAAAGATTGCTCAGAGCTGACATCAATTTTATTGTTCCCAAACCACAAACTGCCGCGCTACCCGTTTGGCGTTAAGTATCTTAATTGAATTTCACTTAAACATACTACACTATACACATTCGGTTATGGCTGGTATTATGTACAAAACTTTTATGGTGCGGTAAGAGGGGAGGAATAAATAGTTTTATGTATTATACCTATGTAGTTGGGTGATGCCAAGAAGTCTCACCTCTGACAGATGTTTTAAAATAGATATTTTGAGATCGATCAAGTCAAAAGAACACATCATCACACTTGAAACTTCATAAAGTCTATATATACATATTACTTTATCTCAATTGTCTTTAGTGTGAGTCTATGTGAATGTGTCATTTTACTAAGCATTTATCATACAAAAATATTGAATGAGGAAGACTGGATTGTAGGTATGGGGAATTTTTCGAGGTAAGCTTCGCAATTTTGGACTGGTGCTGTGCTATAAGGCTTTTGATATAATCGATCATGTCAATTGTTTAAGAGAAAGCTACAGACTTAAAGAGAAGGCAAAATAAATTTATTATTAACCAATGAACTTATAACTTTAATATGTCAATCGCAATATTTTTCTACATATTTGGAAATGCTTTAAGTTTAGTAATGTTTTAATTTCCGTTTCAACCTACATATAAATTAGGTATTAAGAGAAAGTCTCAGAAATCATAATCTAGGTCACAAAAAAAAATTAATACATGCTTTGTTTGTTTTATATTGAAAAAAATTAATTTCCAATTATTTGTTTAAAAATAAAAATAAATTTAATTTTTGAAATCAGGCTCCAGTCCAATTATATTTCCAATAACAAAATGTCTTTAACTTCATACAAAAGTCATTTGTATTTTTATGAAAACCCATAACTCTAAATAACTATAAAAAAAATATGAGTTCCAAAACTCCTAAAAATGTATAAAAGAAGCCTTTTCCTAAAAAAAAAACTTGAGGGCGTATTAAGTTCTACAGGTTTCCTATAAATTTTATTTTTAATATCTAAACATATTTTCTTCATATTGATTTTAGAAATTTTTTTAAAGTAAAATTTTTCTTTAACTTTGAATCTTTTTTTTTTTTTTAGGCGGCGTAGCCCCTGGAACCCCATCAGCGGCCATGATCATGGAAGGGCTTGAAACCCTTGTGGCGCCATCGCATCACACATTCCTGCTTACTGAGTCAGCAGCAGCAGCTCATTTTAATGTTTTGGGCTTTGATACATGCTTATTTAAGACTACTGCCCAAACTAGTCCATCTACAGCACCTGTTTCAGTGTCATCGGCTGCTTCGTATCTCTCGAATCCGTCGAGTTTTGGCAGTGGTTTGGGTGCCCAAACATTGCTGCATTATAGCTTATCATCATCATCATCGTCACAACAACACCAGCAACAAGAAAACCAAACCAATAGCAGTAGTAATTCCCATCACCACAGCCATCATCATCATCATCAACAACATCATCAGTCATCACAAATAACAGTATCGGGTAGTGTCAGCAGCCAGAATACACGCATCAGTGACAGTTCAACACCGTCGGGCATTAATAGCAGTACTAGTGCATCAGCACAGACAACAACCACTAGCACGTCAAGTGGCCCAAATAGTAGTGGTTCGGGCAGAAGTTCAGCCTCGCATCTGAGTTTATTGAATACCAGTTCTGGAGAGGGTAATAAACATCATCAGCACACGCACTCCCAACAACAAACACACTCACATCAGCAGCTTCATCCCGGTCAAGATTGTGACGACGCACAGACAGGGGATTTGAATACGCCCGTAACGACATCTAGTGATATCCCGTCGTTCTTTGGGCCGTCAACTGTTGTTGAACCACCTCCAATTACAGGTGAGTTAATATTTTATTATTTTTGGTTATTAAACAAATTCCATATGTACGAGCATGTTTCTTTTGAGTTTCTGTAAAATTATGTTTTCTTCCAAACACTGGTTATTCCTGCCTAGGGCCTTTTTCAAGATCATTTGTACATAAATCTAGAATTGAATGCAAAAAAAAAAATCGTTTTATAAAGGAAAAAATCAATTAATTTTTATATGCAAAAAGAATGATCTGATTTTAAAGTTAATACTAAAACATTATGTTAATAAATTAATTCAGGTTTTTAGCTACATTCATCATAAAATCTATGTAATACTAGCTGACCCGGTGAACTTCGTTCCACCTATAATTGATTAAATTATTAATGTTCCTTTCGAAAGTCTAGCAAGCTCCAATTGTTATCACGACTTTCCGACTTTCCGGCCTAATTTTCCAGCTTTTATCCCCTTATTGTGTTAATCTGGTTCAATACAAATCCAACAAAAAAAATCCATCCAATTTGGATGATGTTTAGCCGAGTTATGTGCGTACGAACAAAAAACTACTTCAAAAAGTTTGAAATTTCAATTTTCGGCTCCGCTGTGTGTTAATCTGATTTAATAGAAATTCAACAAAAAATCTCCATGCAAATCGAATGATGCGTAGCCGAGATATGCGCGTACACACACATATCCATTTAAAAAAAATTTGAAATTTCAAGGCGTTTTCCTTCTTTTTCGGTCGAATTTTCTAATTATCGGTCAAGTTTTCCAATTTTCAGCTCTTTGTGTCTTAATCTGATTCAATACAGATCCAAAAATAAATTCCCAACAAAATCGGATGATTTTTAGCCGAGTTATGCGCGTACGAACACAATTTCATTTCAGGAATTTTGAAATTTTAAAACGTTTTCACGATTTTCCTACTTTTTCGGTCGAATTTTCTAATTTTCGGTCGAATGTTCCAATTGTCGGCTCCGTTGTATGTTAATCGCCTGGTTTAATAAAAATCTATCAAAAAAAGCCGCAACCGAATCGGATGATGTTTTAGCCAAAGTTATGCGCGTACGAACACAAAAAAGTATTAATTTTTATATACATATATTTTTTTATTTATTTTATTTAAATGATTAACGAGTACGTATTCTATTTTTTCAGTTATTTCCTATTATTGTGACCTTTTCGTTTCAAAATGTATTTTATTTTGTATTCCATTATAATTTATTTTTTATTTTTTATGTAATTCAACTTATTTAATTTTATTTTATTGATTAATTTATCACGTTTTAACTCATCATATATTTTTAGTGCATTTGGGATTAAACCGTTGCACTGCGCTCTTATAAATAGACTTTATAATAGAAAAAATAAAAAATTATAGCTGTAAGATCTTGAAGTCCCCTTCTTGGCCTCTGTAGATTCTTTAATTGTAATTTTTAAATTTTCCAATTAAGCTAGAACATACATGTCATCAGAAAATATTCATAGTGTGCTCTTATAAAAGTTAATTAAATTAAAGCTCTCACTATACAGTCTTTATGTATTTGTCTTATAAACAAGATTTGATCTTAATCGTTGGTATAGAACGGAAAAAGGAAAATGAACAAAACAAATACAAAAAAATCCAGCGCAGATTATTTGATACAATACGATATATGTTTGTGATGATGGTATACGCATTGTTATATTATTGTTGCCATGATACCCAGAAGCGAGGATCATCACATCAATTGAATGATAAATGTTATGTGTATCTTTATTATTATCTTTAAAGAGACAAAAAAAACTGAAAACAAGTCTCAATATATCACTATAATTAAATGCAATTAAAAGATCAAATTCTCAACATATTTATTTCATTTAATTAGTCATTAATCACAGAATCCAACCAAACACACATGCGCTGATGCGCATCATACACTCCCGATCACGCGTATTGTTATCGTTTTCAAAAAATCTTTTAACCTATCATAGTATATTATCTCTCTTCTCAGATTTTATCTTAACGATAAGAAATCGTTTAAATTGATCTTATATTGATAGAAAGATACAAATATAATATTAAATCTATATCTTTTCCAAGAAGATACACTCCAGAATTTAATTATATTTTGTCGTGTTTTAATATGGGACATAGGTAGAGGGTTAATTAAAAATTCCTATAAGATATTTTTTTTTTCAAAATTTGGCCTCACCATGTGATTAAGATGTTAAAATTCTATCTAATTTACCTTTTTTTTTTTTCTTTAAGAAACATTCTAATAATAATGCGCTTGAAATATGTGACTTTGATAGCCATAATGCACATCTTAACCTTTTCTCTCAGGAAGTTTGTGTATATATTTTATTGAGGGTAATCGGCTATAAAATACTCCAATTATACAATGAAAACATTGCAATCGGATCGGAACAGCCAGCGTTGTCATGTTTAGATGTTTTTTTTTTGTTTTGTTTTTAATTTAACAACTTTGTCATTACACATTTTAGTGACATGATGTTACATAGGGAACTGATTTTCAATGAAGAACTTTTTTTTTTTTTTAACTCATTCGTCTTAGAAATTTTCTATTTAAATTCACAAACAAAATTTCGTGGTTGTTAATTATATCTCTGACAGTTTTTTTTTTTTTTTTCATTTTGTCTTTCCGATCTTTTTGGTTAGGTTACATCTAGTTAATTTCTAGTGTGATCGTAAAAATATACAATATGATCTTATTTGAGATTTTTATTGCACTAACAAACATGACACGGGACAAATTTATGGACCTACCGGGAATACCTGGCTTAAATTCGTTGTGTGGTAGAAAGTCGATAATTTGCATTTTATTATTTTTATGTATATAGCCTTGGAAATGATCGTGGTAAACAAAGAAAATGTTGTTTTAGTTTCATTTTGTTGTTTTTTTTTTTTTTTTTTTTTTAATTTTATTTTGAACGATTACAACCATTTGAGAAAATACTGAAATTGATACTGCAAAAAAAAAAAAAGAACAGCTATAATATTTTAATTTATTTAAACAACGTACTTAACAAGTTGTATTACCATAATATAAGAAATGAGAAATCTATATATGTATGTATGTAAATCAATCCCTTTTTGTGTTCGTACGCACATAACTCGGCTAAACATCATCTGATTTGGATGGGGTTTTTTTTTGTTGTCAATACAAATGAACCAGATTAACACACAACGGTGCCAATCGAACGAAAATTAGAAAATTCGACCAACAAGTTCAGAAAATCGTGAATGTTTTCATGTTGAAATTTCAAACTTTCTGAATTAGTTTTTTGTTCGTACGCGCATAACTCGGCTGAATATCATCCAAATTGGATGAAAATTTTACTGTTGGATTTGTATTGAACCAGGTAGACAAACTACGGAGATAAATATTGAAAAAATTAGGCCGGAATATTTGGAAAGTCGTGATAACAATTGAAGCTTGCTCGACTTTCGCAAGGAACATTAATATAATTCAATCAATTATAGGTGGAACGAAGTTCGCCGGATCAGCTATAGTAGAATATAAAAATCGAATATTTTATGTTTTTAATGATTTTTTCGAAATCAATCGAAACAGTGATAAATTCAAATGTCAATATGTACTTTGAAGCAGTGTCATGATTCTTTTTACCTTTCCATCACATAAAATTTAAACTTTCTAACTTCTAGGCTTTTAAAATTATGTTTTATTTTTTTTTTAGTGGTTTTTTACTTGCTCTATAGGGCAAATATTGGTTTCGTGTAAAAAAAAAGTTTCGAGGTTGTAATCAAAATTGACACTACGGTTATATCGTTAAGTCCGAAAAAACGAGTTGCGCCATACCGTCCGTGTCGGACTGTGCGTCGTCCGTACGTTGTCCGTGCGTCAACTATAATTTGAACTAGAGCCTAAACGGTAAGACTGATTGGCACATATGTATGTAGCATTTTAATTTGATTTTCGAGAGGAGAAATTCGAATTTTTTATTTAACACATTTAAAACAGGTAGCTGCCGCATACAAATGTTTCGGTTTTTTTTTTTCAAATTTACTCAAAGCGACTCTTATAAGATTTTTATTAAAGTGCGTACCTGGAATGACTATAGCGGTTGTAAAAAAAAACTACATTTCATGTTTCCGACAAAAATGCGCTTAGGGGAAATAGGGGTATGAGATGTTTTTTTTAGAAAATATGCTCATTTTTGAGTTATTCAAATATACTACGCTTTTGAATTACGTTTGTCCAATCGGCCTTTAGACTGAATTAAACATGAGGATTTAAAGTATAACGAACAAACAAAAACCTTGGCGTATTCCTTTTATTTTGTTATCGATTTATTTAAATTCCAGGTTTTGGAAAGAAAATATGAATTGTTGAACTTTATCTGATAAAAAAAAAAAAACTAAAGTACTAAAGTACTAGGAACAAAAACTAAGTTTGTTTGCTTGCAACACACACACACAAATTCTTCAGATTTCATTTATTTCGCATGCATATCAATTTTCAGTCAATTGTTTTGCATGCAAAAAAAAACCGAAGACAACACAAATTTCATGAATATTTTTGTACGGTAGATAAATAGAAGCATGTTCTAGTGCTGCAATTAAATGTCTGTCGAATTTCGATTGGTTAATTAATTAATTAATTGTCTGACGCAAGCATACATTTATCATACAAAAAAAGATATTTGCATTCACTTCAATAATTTTTGCATGCCTTATATTTTCGCATAGAAACATCTTTAAAAAGTAGAGAAATTCTATTACAGTTATTAAAATTAGAATTTTTAATATTATTTAAACTTCTAAAATCTATTTCCAATTTATTCAAAAATAATTTAATTTAATTTGTTTGTATCAATTCAATACAAAATATTAGTTTTTTTTTTGTTTAATTTTATAAGGTTATTGATTAAACAGTTCATCCATAAGTTATTTAAAAAAAAAAAATCTTGCTGTCTCAGTTTTCAGGTTGTAAGAAATTAATGAATGAAATAAGATTCATAATATATGCATCAAGAAGCACAAAATGTGAAATCTAATACAGTCAATTAGTATTTATAAATACAACAAATTATTTTCTTTTACAATCTATTTTTTTTTTGTGACTTTAAAATTATGCGTATATTAGAACTTATAGTTCCACAAATAACTCAAACAAAACAGCCTATTTTACATTTTGCATTTCAAGTTGAAAGACAAAAAAAAAATATCAAGTTTTCTCTCTCTTCCGACAAACATTAGGTTAGGGATATGTGATTGAACAGAAGAAGTGTCAAATAAACAAACCTATAACCACTTAAAAAAAAATCGTATTCAAATTAATTTTTATTTTTTACCATTGACAAAAATATTTATATGCTAGTCATTTGCACAACAGGAGTCGAACCCCTTAACACATCAGGTGTAGTATAAATATTGTCGGAGAAAAAAAAAGCTTGACACCTAACAAGAGAACAGCGGGCTCTAAAATACCCAAAGTCACAATAAATCTTAACCGATGAATGTTGAACTTCTAATCTAGTCTTTTCAGAATAAATTATCTCGAACTATGTGTCCAAATATTGTGGCCTATCAATCGAAACCAGCAAAAGAAGCAATAAAAAATTTCTAACCTTAAAGTGTTTTTTTTTTTTTTGGGAAGTGCAGTACAATATAAATATTTTAATTTTTTGATATCGAAAAAAAAAAAGAAATCAAATGCAAGCTAATCAAACAGATTCTACAACCCCAACGATCTAAGCTATAGCCTCAAACAAAGCAACACACTATCAGTGCTGAACAAAAGTAGCAATAAATTCCACTTCATCTCGATTGCCTACAAATCTGAAGTGAGATTCTTGATTCTTTGACAAAAAAAAAAAAAAAAAAAAGAGAAGATGTCTTGCGTCGCCCAGTGGGCTATCCCAATTTTTATTTCTTAATTTTTGAAAAGGCGTTGATTTTTTATTGGTTATTGGGCAATGAGCGCATACAATAGACAAATCATTAAAAATATATGCGTCTAATTTTTTGTATTTATATAATATAACAATTTGCATGCCTATAATCAAGAGACAAAAAAAATACCAAAACTTTACTAAATTCTCGCTATTTGTCTCTCTTGTCTTCGATTTGGTTATTTATGAGTTTTGTTGTCTGGACTTTTTCAAAATCCTTGCAAATGTAATTACATTATTCTTCTATCTATTATGTTGCAAGAGAAACTTATTTTTATTTGAAATATTTTTATGTTTTATTATAGCCCGCTTCTTGGCTAAACTATCCTTACAATTATTGCACAAAATTTAGAGATTGAGTTATTGTGGTATTTTGATTGCCAAATATGGTCATTAAATGATAGTTTATCATGTCAATGTTGTAAAGTATGTATTGTACTTTAAGTTGGTTTTCTTTTGTCTTTTGTGAAATTTAATATACTTATACAAACATATATATCATTTGCATTTGATTCCATTATATCTATATGCATTGCGATGTTGGTGAAGGGAGATTTTATTGGCTTAAAATAGGAAAATTCTAACATTCATCATAGCCGGATGTATTATTTTGTCTTGGAGTTTCTTATTACTCGTATTTTTTTTTTTGGCTTAGCAAAAAATGTGCGTAGGATTTTGAAAAATTTCAAATGTATTTCAAGGATTTATTGGTCAGTCGAAGATATTTTCCGAAGACGATGTTTTGTTTTTAAGATAGAAAAAGACCAACTCTGATGCTGAACTAAGGAAGAAAAAATAAGGAAAGTGGAAGTACCAAATTAAATAATTTTGAAATTATAATTTAATATTTTTTTTTTAATTTTTAGTCTCGCCAATCAGCATTGCAAATGCATTGCATTTCTTAATTTAAATTTGTGAATTAATATTTCTAATCAAGGTAATTCTACAATAAAGGGCAATGTACCTAAATGATTTGAATAATATTTACCTCTATAATATCAATAGAGCTCTTTTACCAATTATTACCAATATATCTCTCTCACGTTTATTCACCAACGCAAAATGACAACTGAAATCTGACAATTGTTAATCTTTTGTTTTTTAAACCACATTGTAAATATTAAAATTGAGCACAAACTTCTTAAAGGATATAAAATCGGTTTTAATTTTAATTTTGCATCTGTCAGTTGCAACAAACTGATGACTGTCAATTTTGACATTATCATAAAGTTCCCTATTGACAGATGGACGCACTACGAAGCTTAAAAAAAGGAAACAAAAATGGGAGGGTGTCGCAGCGTAACTTTTTCAAGTTCGAACTTAATTACAAAATAATAATAATTCACAGCTATTCTCATATTTTGATAATACAAAATGGAGTTTAAGACAAAAGATTTCATGGTTAAAAAATCGGCAACCACACTTTTAACTTTCTGAATACTTGAGAGCACATCAGTTTTGGTTCAGGGCAGCAACTTTGGTGCTGTAAACCCTTAAGCTAATCCGAGCCAAATTGCATCATGTGAACGAGTTCGGCCGAGCCATTTGGACTTTCAGCAGGTTATAAATCCACCAGTCCAATCCCCAGTCGATCGTGAATGGCCAGCTTTAGTTGTACAGTCATGGGTTAGATATTGATCCGTGGTTGAGGATTTTTAATTCACCAATTTCGGCGGATCAACTAAGGTTTAGCGCTGGTTCAGGCATGTATTTGGCTATGATGACATACTTGAACCTTGAACCATCGTTGACCCTCATTTCCTAAATTTTCTAAACCACGGGTTAAATATTGAACCACGTTTGTACAACTGGTCCTTAGCCTATAAAAATGAAAAATGCATATGGTTACTAAGGTGAGACCGAGGTATTTCTCCGCACTTGCTGTGTATTGCGTGGCTGTCTTCATCTGTTGTTCCAGTACGAAAAACTTTTCTATCATTCTGCATAATAAGAATTTTCTAAAATGTATAGCGTATAGGTAAATAAATTTTGATCTTTTGATGAATTAACTCATCAAAAACAGTTATCTGCCATACAAATATTTCGTTTTTTTTCGAAAACGGATCTAACGATTTTGATTAAAAATCGTATTTGAATGACCTAGCTGCATTTCAGTGTTTTTTTTTTTCCAAAAAATTCGCATTGCGGGAATAGGGTTTTATATGTTTTGAGCTAATTGCATTATTTTTGAGTTATTCGAATACAGATTCTTCGGGTGGGCAGATCTTGTTATATTTTTCAATCTGGTGCTTATGTTTTGGTGAAATAATATTGCATTTCAAAATTTTGAAATTATTTATTTTTTAAACAAAAAAAAATAAAAAAATTTTGACTCTTTAATATTTTTTTAATTAAAAATATAATTACATTATGAAGCATATCTTTTGTATATAACTGGATTGCATGAACTTGCTTTTATTGTTTAACAACTATAATGTTAGTTGTTAAACAACAAAAACAAGTTCCTGCAATCCAGTTGTGCATTTATTTTTTATTCTTAATATATTTTTCCACATCACCACAACGTAGGTTACTGGGACGAGTTTGTGCACGTTTTTCTCAAAATCTATTTGTTTTGCAAAAAAAAGTATCAATTTTTTTTTGTGAAGAATTTCATAAGCTAAAATTTTTCCCTTTATCTCTTCCCGAAAATCATTTTTCTTCGAACAATTAACAAAAAAAATAATGTTGTCTATATTTCACAAATTAAACTCGTAAGAAAATGCCTAACACCTCAAAATAAAGCTCTCCACCAAAATTCAGCTTTGTCAGAATTTTTTTCGAAGTGAAAGTCTAATTTTCCCGAACGAAATTAAAAATCATTAAAATTTTTTTTGTTCTTTTTGATTCGCATTGTTTTCAATAGCTTACTTGCAGATCTATGTATTTTTATTTCGATGAGGTTAAATAAGATCATTGATCTTTTTTTGTCATTTTGTAACCTTAGAACTCATAAACAAACAATTTTGCATCATCTTGGCGTAGCGCGATATCGTCATCGGCTGGTGTGGCCGGTGTGGTGTGGTGTCATAAGTAAAAACTTCTATCATTATTTGTATCTATTTTTTTTTAATCATGCTTAAATAAAAGTTGATCTAGATTGTATATGTCTAACAATTCAATATATCGTAACCTTCTTTGAATAAAATTCTGCAACTTAAGCATCTCGCCTTGAAATAATTCTCGGGAATGATAACAAAAGTTTAAGATAAAAATGTTCAAAGGAAGAAAAAAATAAAATAAAAAATGTGAGCTTCGGTATATGTATGTGTTTTTTTTTTTGTTTAAATGGAATGTAGAAGCATTCCAGAATTAATTTGTGTGCCACTGTTTTTGTGTGCCTTCAATGATGGTACGCTCGCGCGATACCCTTCAAAGATTGCAACTTTTGATTTAACGCCAATTGTATATCTTTACACAACGATATTTCTGCTTATAAATGTATATCGGTATGTACATATGTATGTACATAGGTTCCTTCATATAGTATCGCATCGTATTGCTTCATTTTGGAAGAATCTCTCTTAAAGGCGCGAGACTGAAAAAGAAGCAATACTATCACACCATGCATATAGTGTGTCTGGTAATGCTGGGTAATTAGTCTTCGCTTGCATTTTTTTTTCGCCACAGCTGAGGAGACTAAAATCCACAGGCTGTAATGCGGTGTGGACTCCCCAGGGGTTTTCTGAATAACTTGCGGCACAAGCACTCCGGTAGGTAGCATCATGATGACTTCTGTGGTGATTCTTAGGAAAAGTCATGCCATGGCAGTGAAGAGTTTTGGTTTTATTTTTGATTTTTTTTCGAATGCCTGTTGTTGTTGTGACAATAATTCGATATGGCACAGTGTCATATTGATAAGGAATTTGCATTTGTTTATCCTTGACATTTTAATATAAAGGGAAATACCATTAGTCATTGTTTGTGTATTGAGAAGTGGAACATTAAATATTTTCTCAAATATTATTATTATTTCCCTTTACTTGTATTTTAATATTTTTTTTTGTATTTTTAGGTTCAATTGCATCTGAGGATCTCTCTCTTGAACCCCAAACCGTATCAAGTCCGGTGTTGTGTAGTCCATTGAAGGAGGAACGCAGCACCCCACCAACACTGATTGTTAAGGAAGAAACAAGTAATAATAGTTGTACAATGTATCCAACACATCTCACAAATAGTCAAACCACAACTTCAACAACAACATTAGGCAATAATAGCAATACACACAACAATAATAATAATTCAATAAGTGCCAGTAATAGCAATAATAACACAAACCATCATCCTCACCATCGGCATGGCCAACATGGCAATAGTTCACCACATAATCGTCATAGTATACAACAGCAACACAATAACAGTCAACATATGAATCAACACCAACAACAAAACCAAATACACCACCAGAGTCAGTTACACCAACAGCATCTACAACAACAACAACAACATCACAATACACAACACCACCAACAACAACAACAACAACATCAACACCACCAACAACAACACCATTCACACCTTCAACAACAACAACAACAACAACAACATTCTCACCACCAACAGCAACCACAACAACAACAACACCAAAGTAGTGGTAAAATATCATATCGTGGCATTTTCACCACTACAGGTAATCCATCCATGGGTGGACTATCGGCTGCAACACCATCGGCATCACAGTTAAACTCACCACAGTTGAGTGTTTTACCTAGCCAGATGTCACCACCATCAGCTGGCCTTGGCAGTAGCTGGGGTCTCCCTAGCCCCGACAAAACGCTCTTCCAGCCGCCAATGTTCGGTCTGCTAGGACCAGGTCCTCAAAACAGTAACGCCCAAGCTCATTATGCCCCACAAAATACGTCTGCCAACAGTCCCTCACCATCAGCACACCACATGCACTCCGCCTACAGCGATGAACGTAATCCTCAGCACGTAGAACTCCTTGGCCTCAACATGGACTGCTCGAGTATAATTCTGAAGCAACCGCCTCCAAGCTACAGCAGTGGATGTGTGTCGAGTATAGATCTGCAGCCTAGCCAGTCAAGTCAAGATCTCAACCAGTATGCCCGTCAGCAATTGACATCTTCCAAATATCAATGGTTAGACTCTTCTGCCGAGTATGGTAGTCCGCAGCAGTCACTGGTAGTTCCCGGGCCCTCATCGTCTGCATCCTCGACGTCCGGACTAATACCAAAACAAGAGGCTTACAGTGACCACCATATGCAAACTCCAACGGGTTCGCAATCTGGCTATTCGGTCGTACAGTTAGCCGAATACAGTCCATCCACCAGTAAGGGTCATGAAATTCTGTCCCAAGTCTACCAGCAGAGCACATTGCCACTCAAGCTTGTCCCAGTAAAGCCTCGAAAATACCCTAATCGCCCGAGCAAGACTCCCGTTCATGAACGGCCCTACGCATGCCCAGTTGAGAACTGCGATCGCCGATTCTCTCGCTCTGACGAACTCACCCGCCACATTCGCATCCATACCGGGCAAAAACCGTTCCAGTGTCGCATCTGCATGCGATCTTTCAGCCGATCAGACCACCTTACGACGCACATTCGAACGCATACCGGCGAGAAGCCCTTCTCCTGCGACATTTGCGGACGTAAATTCGCTCGTTCCGATGAGAAAAAACGTCACGCCAAAGTCCATCTCAAACAACGCATCAAGAAGGAGAGCAAACTCAGCCAGCAACAACAACAGCAGCACCAACAGGCAGCAGCAGCAGCAGCGGCGGCACAACACCACCATCAGCAACAACAACACTCCCACCACATGTTGCATTCCGGTGATCTTTCTATAGTAACAACAAGTGCAACAAGTTTGTAGGTCGAGGAAGCCCTATCGTCGATTGATTCTTTTGTAAATTTCCCCATAGAAGAACCTACGTGGAAAGATTTCGATAATGCAGATATTGACGATGACAATGATAATAATACTGATAATGCAGCAGCTATTATGGCTAATAATAAGAGTCAAACCATTGCATTATCATCATCATCAGATGATATAAGTTGCAAAGATGCATCAACAGGAACTGCACCAAAAGCACCTGTATCAACAGTTTCTGTTGGAACTTCTACTTCAGATGTTGAAAATTTGTCTGGCATGACCAGTATACCATTTACAATTATAGCTCGAAACAATAATAATAGTAATAACAATAATCGTGATTTTCTAATATTACTTTTAACACAGTAAATATGAGAATGTTTATTGAAATGTAAAAAAAAAAAAAAAAACACAAGGTGCAATGCAAGAGGATTTTTATGTGATAAGAAAAATGTTCAAGGTTAAAGATTAGTTAGAAATGGGTTATATTTCAATTCTAAGTGGTCTTCCAATAATAATAATTAGTTAAATTGAACAAAAAATTTTTCTTTATTTCACTTTTGATTCAGAGGATAAGTCCAAAATAGTGGTTTTCGCCATAGCACCCATTAGTCTGTGTGCTTCTTTACGTCTACTGTACAGTGTACATCGATCTAGAACCTAAACGGGTAGACCAATTTGCTTCAAATTTTTAACAAATTATTTTTACGTAATGCCCTAGAGGGGAAATTTTAATTTTTGTTTTTTTTTTCATCTATAGAACGGGTTGTTTCCACAGAAAAGTATTTTTTTTTTTTAAATTTTGTTAAAAACTGCATTAGTAATTTTGATTAAACTTCAAGTAATTTTAACGTGATTGCAAACAAAAATTAAATCATAAATTAAACATTTTTTAAAGGAATTTGCCTTATGGTTATTGGTTTCCTGCCGCTGACTCTGACTGGAGTGATTTTTTAAAAACGTTGAAAAATATTACTTGTAAGAATTATAGAAAATGCTTCCTCTACAATTTGATTTATATTTCAAAAACTAAAAACAAAAAAAACTGTTTCGAACATTCAGAACTGCAATTCCCGCTATCGAAGATGCTAACTTTCTAGCGGGGAATTCGGAACAGGAGTATTCTACTCCCGAAAAAATATGACTCCCGGTGAGTTTGTTTTTTTTTTCGGTGAATATTAAGAATGAGTCTGATTTTTTTTAAAAACAAAAAGAATCAATTTTATTTTTAATATGTTTTACTTTTTTCACACTTTCTTTCTAAAGAATTATAATAACCTTATTTCCATTTCTATAAATTTACAATACAAATTCATATTCTAGTTTTCAATCACAAGAACAATTTCGTGTGATTCAGCTATGCATTTTATTTTTGTAAAAAATGGCGCCCAAGTGTTCTTATTCTAAATTAGCTTATTTCCAAACTATTACACTGGTTTGTTCATTTAATATCCAATGGAGTCCAATTTAATTTTTAATTAGTCAAACGCAATTATGAAGTTATATGTGGACCTTTTCCATAGTTATTTTTTAAGATTTAGTGATTTTTCACACACAGTTCCAAATGTATTTATGTTTATTTTATGGTACTTGGAGAACGCTATAGGTACTAAGACTTCTAACACCTCATACCTATACCTATGCTCTTCAAGTCGACTTCTACCAACCGTCTCCTACCAAAAAGTGTTTGCAATAAATTTATAATGACCATAATAACAAAATAAATGTAAAAATAATACTTGATAAGAAAAAAATTAAAAATTATGCCTACATAAAATTCATAAATACAACTTCCTTTATCATTTTTTTTTTGCATTGGTTATATTGGTACAACACTTTTAATGATCATTTTAAGTAGTAGACCTTCAGTGAACTCTCGAAAACCCATTACGCATAAAGTAATTTATTTTTTTGTATGTATTTTTTTTTTCTTGATCGCAGACATTGATTAGTTTTTTTTTTTCAAAAGTGTCACCATCAGGTACCAATAAAAATAAAAAATAAAAAAAGCAACCAGCACAGCGCCAGCGTGGGTCTTTGTTTAAGAAGTTGTAATAACAACTTTTTGCCTCAAGCTGATAAATGATTGAGCATTTGAATATCTAGTTTTGCTATTTGATTTGATTTTTATATATATACCTACCAGACAAAATCTAATGCTAGGTTTATTATGTTATAGTTCTATTTTTTGATTAATATAAGAAGTACTTAAAAAATTATTGGAAGATTGGTTAAAAATTATTATACGTACCAATAATGAACTCTTAGATTTTTTTTATTACGCATGAAACAAAATTTGCATTGCACCTTCTACGCTGACTTTTCTAAATAATGCCAAACATAAAACAGTTTTTAGAAAAATAAAATAAATTGCCAATTGCCATAAAATAAATTAAAAAATATATTCCATCAGGTTTATAATTCAAATAATGTTATTTGAACAAAACAAAAAAATCTCAGTACACAACAATCATTAGTAGCCAATCAAATTACAAATTCTTAACCCCTTTTAAGTTAAACAGATATAAAAACAACCTAAATAAATAAATTATATAAATATTCAACAAAATTTAAGAAATTAAATAAGCTTTGCTCTGCAATCGTTAAAAATATGCAACTTGAAATCAACAAAATGTAATCGATAGCAAATATGAATCAATCGATAATTAAAAAGAAAAATACAAAACAAAAAAAAACATGGTTGTAAGAAAAAAACTTATTCTTAAAGTAAGTTAAAAAAAAAAAAATACAAAAATATTTAAGACATTTTTACCTAGAAATCAAAACAAACAAAAAAAAAAAAACATTTTAAACTTTAAACGTAAAAAATATTTGAAATAGAAAATTAAATTTTAAAACAAATATTGTGCTTATATACCTATACATGTCGACTATAAAACTAAAACAAAACTAAAAATTACTAAGTAAACGAACTAATAAAAAAAAGGCTTTGTAAATTATTACACTTTATAAATTATTTCTCAAAGAAATAAATTTGTATTAATTTTATTTCTTTCCTTCAAT
Organism: Epistrophella euchroma; assembly: GCA_947049315.1. Taxonomy (NCBI): domain Eukaryota; kingdom Metazoa; phylum Arthropoda; class Insecta; order Diptera; family Syrphidae; genus Epistrophella; species Epistrophella euchroma. The sequence continues at coordinate 125,604,907 of OX346246.1, forward strand.
TTAATATTTAAAATTAAAAATTAAAAAAAAAAAAAGAAAACAACAAAAGAAACTTATATCTCTAATACTGTGATCTCATGTGTAATTATTTTGTAAATAAAATAACTTTAAAGTTTTATAATCATTAATAAATTAATAATTTAAAATAAATTATGTATTTTTAATTTTGTATGTAATATTATTGAATCAGCTATTTTTTTTTACTAATTTTCAAATTAAATTAAATTAAAAAAAAAATGTTTACATTAAATTATAAGCTATTAATATTATTTAATTATTTTTTTTACTAGGATAGGGTTTTTTGAATATGATTAAATCATATTTATTAACTTAAAAAAAAAAATAAAAATACTAAACAAATTAATACTAGACAAGTAAATTTTTTAAATAGAAAAAAGAAACTAGAAATATAATAGAACAAAAATAATTGCAAGCAAAATTTCCTTATTTGATTTTTAAAATCATTGAAATTATAATTAAAAAAAAACACACAATAAACTTAATGGAAAATGTTACATTTTTATTTCGCTCAGTTATTTATTTAAAAAAAATAAAACAAAAATTCAACTACAGAAGAAATTAAAACAAAAATACAGCTATTAAAATTACACTTAAACTGAAACCTAGAATAGAAAGACAAGACATAGAAAAAAAAAAAAAAAACAATGAAAATAAATATTTATTTTTAATAATAACTCTAAAATGATTTTGTTTTATTTTTGTATTTGGTTCCATGGTTTTTTTCAGTTTCTTTTTGTTGGATTTGTTTGGTTTTTTTCTTCGGTTTTTTAAATAAGACACTGATATAAACACGAACCACACAAATTTTTAGACACGAAATGTTATTGGACAACAGTTAAACAACAAGTTACCTATAGCTTTTGATTTTTATTGAAAAAGAACATGATGGAAATTTTGTTTTATAATCAACGTGCATGATGTACTCAAAAAATGATGCGTGCGTTAGGAAAATAGAATAGGGTTTAAAAGAGGTTACCGAATTTGGTTTTGAATTTTCAAATATCAAAATGAGAGGGAAATAAATAGAAAAATTAAAGCCATTTCGCATTCGTGCAGTGCGGCTGGTTTCCTGGAAGAAAAGGAATGCAAGTGGCTATAGTTTACGGCACAGGGTGGGGTGGGACATAACTCCATATGACATAAGTTCACATTTCATTTACAGTCGCATGTCCCACTCATGTGGCCAAGTGGGTCATAAATCCATATTTTTTTTTTTTTAAGGTAGGACATTAAGTCCATAGTATTATAACACTTAACTACATATTTGAGTAACTGTTCATCAAGAAAACTTTCATAGGCGTATAGAGACTGAAAAAAGCAAAGAAGTTGCGTAGGCGGTACAAGGGATTCAAAGAGGGAGTTAAGATCATTTGAACCTGAAATATTAGCCAGACATACGTAGTACTGTCGTCTATGAAACCTGTTCGCATTGGCGCTTGCTTTACAGCTAAATATACCCTAGGTTAGGTCAAGTTTTGACGGGTGGTAATACGTCAAGCTGCATCATTTCACTCGGATATCAATCCATTGCGATCCCCAGGGTATAGGTAGGGTGGGTATAAGGACAAGCTTGATGGTTAGTCCAAGGACTGCCATACCGAAGGTCTAGGTTCGATCCCCAGCCTCACCACCTAAAAATTTTTAAAAATAAAACGGCTACTGCCTCATGCGAGGAATTAACAAAACCTCCTGTCATAGAAAAGTGTCGCTCACATTAGCCGTTCGGATTCGGCAATAAACTGTAGGTCCCCTCCATTCCTGCAGACATGCACACAGGAATTGTTGAGAGTTGTAAGTCACTAGACTCTAGTTATCCATGAGCTATTGTGCCATTAAATTTAATTTTAAAGTATAAGGACAGGTAAGGAGGGGAGCTTAGAGGTTCGGTTTGGGGGGCTTCTATAACCCATTTTGGATTCTGGACGAATTTTAGAATGTTTTTTTTTTTAGAGACGTCACCCAATCCACCGAAAAAATATTCTCCGATGGATGCCTTTCTGGTTTTTTCGAAGCTAGGACATTCACATACTCTAAGTGGCGCAACCGATTTGCGAGTTGGTTTAGATGGCCCAAAGAGGGAGTTCTTTAAATATTTAACAAAAACATTTGTATTTTACATTTATGTGAAGGAAACTTTGCAGTATAAATTTGAAGGAAAGTCCCTATTTCTCAGTGAGGTATATAGTCCCATGAACTTATGTCCCCCTTGTGACATTTTACATAACGTGTCGCTCTTCATAGTCCAGAGACCATCATCATACACTGTCAAAATCTGTTTTTTTTTTGTCAAGTATTCGGGCTCTTTTGCAAGCACATTCGTCTGTACCAGAGAAAATTTCTGCCAAAATGATGTCTGCTTGCGGTATCCTTAAAGTCTTGCGCCCAGGAGTCTGTGCTTCCCGAAACTTTGGAGTATTTAGCCCAGCTTTCAACAAAGCTACAGACCCCATTCAGAAGTTATTCCTTGAGAAGATTCAGGAATACAAAAGCAAGAGCAGTGGTGGAAAAATGGTTGACTCTAACGCCGACATTGAACGTGAATTGAAAAACGAATTAGAGCGAGTAGCCAAACAATATGATGGGGGTGCTGGGGTTGACATGACACAGTTCCCTACTTTCAAATTTGAAGATCCTCAAATTGAATCAATCAGTAGTAATTAATGAAACCCAAGTTTGTGATGAGTTAAATTTGCCGCAAATATAATAAAAAATTTGTGCTACGAAAACTAAAAAAAAAAAAAAAAAAAAAAAAAAAAAGAGAGTAAGGGACAATGGATATCAAGTCTTCTTAGAGAGATGATATAAACGGGAGATCTTGGGGGCCCTTGCTGTATAGTCTGTGGACCTATCTTGTTGGAAGCACATATCATCAAAGTTCATACCTTCCTAGTAGGAAAGAAGCAATTCTAGATGACAGGTACCAGCGTTGTCACCCAATAATGTTTCCCAAAAAATTATTAGCCAATGATCCCTAATCTTGAGGCTGCCAACCATACGGTGACCGTTTTTAATAGCCTATTCGAATCAAATCAAAATCTAGATTTCTAGCAAAGAGCACTAAATCCCATCGAAATTAACAAGATTTCCCCTACATTTTCAGATTTCATAGTTTAGTAGATTACTGCAAGATCTTCTCAAAATCTTTTTGGAACAGAATAAATGTAGAACGACCACACTTATGCCGATTTCGATTGGATTTTCAGAGCGTTTTATTCCTATTGAATATGGAAAATTTGAAGTGAAAAAAATTTCCATATTCAATAGGAATAAAAGACTCCCAAAATCCAAACGAAAACGGCCTTAAGTATAGGTACTCATTTCGCTTTGAAGTATTACATCCAGAGAAAACAACGCACCGGTTTCGTGTGGTTTACGAGCTTGTGAAATCAATTTCCATCCATATTTCTTTCAAAAGAAAATTGGCCAGAACGTAAATTCTTCATTGAGCCATGACATGGGATGGGAATATTTACAGTTTTAAATCAAAGCACGTTATTTCGAAGGAATTTAACATTGTACTATTGTCATTTCATTGGGCAGTAATATTTGATCATCCAAGACTTAAAAGTATGGTCGAGTTCGTAAAAGTAAAACTTCGGCAACACTGCCGTATTTCTGCAGGCAAATGATGTCTGTTTCAATTGTGTTCACTGTTTTAGAAGCGCCGATGTTTGCTCTTAGTATTAAAATCAAATTTTATCCAAAATGTACATAACTAATACCATTTTTTTGCAATTGTTTTTAGCAGTGATTGAGCATTTTTACTTTTACGAACTCGGGGTATCTCTTGTCATGAATAATAGTGCTTCTCACATTTTCTGTTTGGATTCGACAGTAAGCTGTAAGTCTCTCTCATATTCCTACCAATAACACACACACACAGGGCCCCTATTCCGGCTCTGGTGATAAAAAGAAATGATAAGTTTTTTATCACGAGAGTTTTCATATGACTTTCTTTTTATCATTTCATTTTATCCAGAAAGTTGAATCTGGGTACACGTTTGATAAAATCAGCTGAAACGCCAGAATTATTGTTCATGCTTTTTTAGATTTTAAGAAGCAGAGAATAAGTCTATCCTGTTAGAAATTATTGTAATGAGTCCCGATTTTCTGTTTAAATTGTCCAGTCAACGAAGACCCAAAATCATCAAATAAATGAAATAAATCGTGTAGTCTGGATTTTAAGTGGTAGGGGTGACCCCCAGGTACAACATACTAAAAGTCCCCAGCCCAAGCACGCGAGCTTTAGCCAGGATGGGAGGTCTCCTTTTGTAGTATTTCGTAAATATTTCAAAAACCACGCGTTTAAGAAGAAAAGTCCAAGTTATGATACATTAAATTTGTAACCCCTACTTTCCCCTTTCCTCGCCTTATTGCTTTTTTTGTTATTTCTAGGTAAGTTGATCAATAAAAATTAAATTTGTAGAGAGTAATTACCGTTTTTTTAGACTTTTTGAATTTCTAAGCCCCGCATCTCCATTAGTATCACTTCTAGTGAAAATATGAATAAAGCCTTTTCTGTAGCAAATTTAATTTACTTTCATTTTGTGCAATAGACTTTTCTTCTTAAACGCTTGGTTTTCAAAATATTTACGAAATACTATAAAAGGGGACCTATACCCCCCGTCCTGGCTAAAGCTCACGGACCTGGACTGGGGACTTTTAGTATGTTGTACCTGGGGGTCACCCCTACCACTTAAAATCCAGACTACACGATTTATTTAATTTATTTGATGATTTTGGGTCTTCGTTGACTGGACTATTAGTGCCGTCAATTTAAACAGAAAATCGGGACTCATTACAATAATTTCTAACAGGATAAACTTATTCTCTACTTCTTAAAATCTAAAAAAGCATGAACAATAATTTTGGCGTTTTCCCTCTCACAAGGCTTCTTCACTATTTCGCCTGTTTAAATTATCTAATCGATTTATTGTAATTCCTGTAAAAAAAATAGTGTACCTAGGCCAACAATATTTAGCTTACAATTTTAAAAATTTGGTTTTGTCTAATGTCCTATTTTCTGCAGTTATTAGATTCTTTTCCTTAATATATATAAAGTGCAGCAAGTTTTCCAAAAATCTTTGATATGCAAAATACATAAAAATTTCGGAAATTTCGCCTTGTTTATATCTATTGGGGCATTTACTTCAAGTAAAAAGAGGGCTAGATCTTCCGTAAAATCAAGATCTGCTGACTTGATTTTATTTTTAAAAAAATCAAGTTTTTCTGCCCATTGGAAGGCCCGAAGTCAACATCGGGGTTTTTACAGACCTGAATAAAGAAAAAAAATGAATTTTTTACCATTGGAAAACCCCACAACTTTTGTTTTTTTATATTTTAGAATCCTCTATAATCCGGAGAGAAAAAGAAAGTAGGTATACAAAAAATATTTGAATTTTCAAAATTTTTTGTATTGAATTTAAACGATAGAGGATTCCCTTTTTTCAGATTTTTTTTTTTCAAGGCAAAACGCGAAACAGATATTTTAACCTAATAAAAAAGAGAATTTCTGGCAATCTAGTAATTTAGTTTGTGTGTTTTTGATATTTCAGAAAAATACTTATGTTTGTTCGCGTATACTCGACCAAACTTACGAATTTTCGGCGAAAATACTTCAAAATCCAAATAAAAATTAAAAATTGTTTTGGATGGTTTACGCGAAGAGAAATAATAAATATAGATTCTGTTACAAAAGAACAAAAGGTTTTCCGTAATAGCCAAGACAAAATATACTTTCACGTCAAGAACTTCTGACCAAACATATTAATTTTAGAACACGTGTTTATCAAAATTTCTACTCTCACAAAAAATCTATTATATTTTTTTTTTTAAACACTTTTAGAAGCTACAATTTTCGAGCAATTAAAAAAAATAGTTTTGAACACTTTTTCCTTATGAAACACATAAAGTGGCTCTGGGATCTTATCACATCACATGTGGAATATTCGCAAAAAAAAAAATATGGCATTCAAAAGGTCAGCACTTGCTAAAAAAAAGGTCAAGAATTTTCAGAAAACGGTCAGCCGTTGAAAATATTTAGTCAATGGTAAAAATTTTTTAAGGTCATAATAGAATTATTATAAACACATCCTTTATGGGATTCTCGCATGATTAGTTTCAGTAATTGGTTAGCCATAGATTTTTTTTTTATAAATTTTTTTTAAGTTGCCAAAAAAAGTTGAAAAATTAATTTAATAAAATTTATTTGGTAACCTTTCAGATGTATAAATTTTGTTTTTTGAAACTTCCACAAATTAAGTGTTAGAAATATGTATAAGACCTTTAAAAATTAATTTTATAGATTCATACAAAAGTCTATGGCTGATGAACAGTTATATAAACTTACTGATCTTTTGATGAGGATAAAGTAACCTTTCAGATAGTGATTGGTTTTTGTTTATCCCTCAAACAAGATGGTCGAAATTGCTACGACTTTCAAAAAAATTAAATTAATTATTTTAAAAAATCTATACACATGGCTGACTAGTCGCTTAAACTTTTTGAGATTTTTTGACCATATTTTTGCCTTTAAGATGGCAAACTTCTTTTGTGAATATTCCACTAAGATCCTTGCGTCATACTTTTAAGCATAAATAAATAAATAGGTCATATAGGCAAAATTCGTATTTATCGAATTTTTTTTTTAAAGTTTGGCTTTTATTTGTCTTATTTATATATAATATTCACTCAGGTGACTCAAAGTATCATTTTTTCTTATAAAACAAATCACAAATTTACTTAGTTATACAACAGGGAAACCAAAAAAGTACGGAATTAACTATCCAGTTTAATCTTCAATAACTTTAAAAGGAATACTGAAATTAAAAAATTAGTTGAGGACATTACTAAAGAAAATTTATTCTCCTTTGAGAAAACGTCTCAATTGTTCTGTACGATAACCGGTTGTAAAGTTATAAAAAAAGAAGCAAACAAACGACAACTTCCCATACAATTTGTATGGAAAAAATAAATGAGCGACCTCTAAATATTAATTTAAACAGCTGTAATCTTACCAGGCTTATTATTTCACTCAACTCTAACTTAAAAGCTAGTGGCATTAAAAGTCGGCGACATTTTAATTTTTTTGAATCAGTCTAATAAACATTTTGTTTTTGTTTGCAAATATACATACACACTGGTATACTTTTTGTCTACTAATTTTTATTAATTTTCTTTCGATCTTTTATGTATTTTTTAAATTTATTCTTTAACTAAAAATTTAATTTACTGCCATTAATTTCAAATTTTATAAGAAATATTTCTTAAAAATCAATTTTTAATTCGGAAATAAAATCTGTTTTTTAATTATATACCAATCCAAGTTTTATTTTGGAACATAATTTTTTGTATCTAATTAAATCTTTTCTTTTATTTTTTTAAATTATTACTAGATTAAAAAATATCTAAGAAAAACAATTAAATAACCTTAAAAATGTATCATAATATCAATGATTCCATTTAATTATTACTTTATATTCCACATATCAATTTTGTTTTTATATAAATTGGCATTTTAATACACAATATTTTTTGAAAAAGCTCATACATTTGGATAAAGCTGGATTTTCTTTAAGAATATGAAATTTTTAGATAAAAAAAATACAAAGTGTTTCAGTAGATACAACAAAAAAAAAACAAACAAACAAACCTTACCTAACCTAGATTTAATCGATTTAAATTGCTTAAAAATAAATATGTGTTTGTTTGTGGCATATAGACATTCATCAATACGGTGACTTGAATAAAAGAGAGGGCCTTACAAAATTCATATTTGATAATGATAAACTTACATATAAAAAAAAAATATTAAAAAAAATCATCATAAATTAAAAAAAAAAAAAAAACTTAACAATTATTTAACAAAATACAAAAATATAAGAACGAAAGTGATCTTCGAATAAAATTCAACGAAATAAGAATGAATGAAAGTAGATTATACAACAACAAGAGTTTAAAATTTTATATGTATAATTTAATCATTATAGTGAATGTAACTATTAAAAAAAATGTATCTAAAAATCTTTATAATGACTGTACCTCTAATTTAAAACATAATATCTTTTCAAATAAAATAAAAAAAAATAATAACTATAAATATAGTACAATTTTTCAATAATTAATTTATGTCTTTAGACATAAAATAAAATTAACAAAAATAAAACTATATTTGATAGCCGCACATAAAATCACAAATTAGTATTAATTCAAAATTTAGATAATATATATTGTGAAAATATTTAATGTTCGTATCTTATGATCGATCTACTTGGTAACAAAAAATCATGTATACATTCCATATGTATTTTTTCATAAATAAAATTGGTATAGAAATTTTTACTTTTCAAAACACACAAACAGGTTTTTAAACGGCCTTGGATATACATAATATTTAAAAAAAATGTTGATGAAATATTATATTGCATTTTCGGTAAAAATAACATATTTTAAAGAAAAATTGATAAAATAGTTGTAAAATGGGTATCTGCACTTTTTTTTATAAAAATTAATTTATATATTATTTCTATAAAAGTCAAGGGTGTGTTTTTTTTAGAGGTATGTAGGTACCTACTAGGTTTAGAATGAAATAAAATGCCTACGAATAATGTTAATGTTCGCTTTTTTGGTATTCGCTATTTTCACGGCAACTTATAAAAATGTTTATATGGCAATGGATTTATTGAAAAGATAATTATAGCTTTGATAAGTTAACGTTTAAAATATTTTAGACATATGCTGACTTGAAAATATCTTAAGTTTCAATCTGAAAGTTAAATTTTCAGTACTTTAGCCGAGTAAGTCGGTATATTACGATTTTTGAACTTTGATCTAGCGTAAGCTTATGGTGGAATGGCAAAATATGTATAATCTACATACATAAAATATCATTTATTAAATGTCAAATTTAGTGTCACTAAACTATAATCAATTTTGAAAATTTAATACCCTCTGTACAGAAAACACCGATTATTTATTTAGGCTTTGTATTAAGTTTATCATTTTTATTAAATTGTTTGTTTTTTGTTCACAAAATTATACGTACATCTTATTCAACTTTTTACTATGGCTAAAAAAAAAAGAAACTAATTAAAAATCCTGAAGTAACAAAATTATTTTAAAATGCAAAATTCTTACGGACAAGATCTCAAACTCCGATGTAGTTTCACTGAAAAAGCAAATAAATACATAGTATTAAAACTATTGAAACTACATTCTTGTCAAAAAAAAATTAAGGGAAAAAACAAAAATTCACTTTTTTTAGTTTTTTTTTTGAAGAGCTGTATCTCTGTGGAAAGTTATCGCTTTGAAATGAAACAGAAAACATTCTAAAGCTTTATGTTTTTTGTGTTGAAAAATTTTAGCAAGTGGTTTTTTTTAAGGTACCGTTATTCCACAATCATAAGAATCAGCACGAGCTAAAAATTTTATTTTTTTTTGCAGAGTTTCACTCTCTTTGAATTTTTTTTTTGATCTAGATTCAATCTATAGCTAGTTTATTAAACTTTAATGTCGTCTTTTTTCGGCGATCTAAAATTTTTTTCAGAAAAATATCTGGCTTTGAATGAAAAAAAAAACAGTCTTTTGATGCTGGTTACCAAGCAAGGAATGCCGACACAATTTAAATGCACTTTTGAAAACTGGAATTAATTTTCTACAAGATCAAATCTTTATAACGTAAGATTAAGAAAAGGACAAAAACAACGACTTTTTAAAGACTTTAAGTTAATCTTTCACTGCTTTACAAAAATACAGGTTGTAGGACTCAATTTGGTATAACATTTTAAAAAGCTATAGACCACCAGTGTATCTGCGAACCGTTTCTCTGTACCGATTGATCAAAGTCTCAAACCAATTAAAGGAACAAATTGTATGGTTTATAAACAATGTAAAATTGTCTCATCAAAATGGAAAAGAAAAGAACAATTTCTGGCCACTTTTTCACAGTTTTGTATTAGTTACAATACTGATAAGATTTTGTAGAAAATTAGTTCCAGTTCTTAAAACTACCCTTAAATTTTCCTTGTCCTTATTCCTTTCAAAGACATTGGTAGTCAAAATCAGTTTTTTTTCATTCGAAGCAAAATATTCTTCTGAAAAAAATGTGTAGGATGACGGAAAAAGACGAACTTCAAGCAGAATTAACAAGTTATTGAAACAAAATATTAAATTGGCTAAAAAAAATTTTTCAAAGAAAATGACAATGTTCAAAAAAGAAAAAAAAGAAAATGTTTGGCTCGCGCTGCTCTTTATGACTGCGCAATAACGGTACCTTAAAAAAAATCATTTCTCAATACAAAAAACATAAAGCTTTAGAATGCTTTTTGTTTCATCTTAATACGACAGCTTTTAACAGAGATAGAGCTCTTCAAAGACACTAAAAAAAAAATGATTTGTTATTTGTTCCCTTAATTTTTTTGACAAGTGTATATTAACAATAAACATTGCATAAAAGAATTTTGCTATTCGCACTTTGAAGCTACATCCTATAGCTGCATTCCAGTGTTATCAAAAAAATTATTAAAGTAATATTTTCATTAGATTTAAAATTTGAGCGAAATTTTTCTTACAACTTTATTTAATCTTCCAGCATTCGAAAAAAAAAGAAATTTTATTTTCATTCAATTAAATAATTAATTCATTCATTTAATTCTTTTCACCACCTACTCTGTCTGATAATGTTGTAAAAAATTTTTTATTAATTTGTATTTTTTTTTTAATTTCGAAGACATTATAAAATTTCGCATTGAATATTTAGATGTCTAACTATGTTTCAAAAGTATTCAGTTACTATTACTTATTCATAACAATGTGTTACACTCATCTATTTTACAATTCCTCGCAATTCAGATATTTTTTAATTAAAAAAAAAAAAAAACTTAAGAATGAAAAGCTTTAATTTTTATCTTAATTTAAAACTTTACTTCAAATTATGGTTAAGAGTGAGAAAAAACGAAACAAACTACAAAATTGTAAATAGAAAATTAAAAAAACATGCTGAAAAATCTAGATAGGTAAATTACATATAATGTCAAAATGTTAAATGTTGAGAATAAAATTAATAAAATAATAAAAATAAAATCCAAATCATTCTATTCAGTGTATTATTTTCTAAGCAAAAAATAAAATAAAATTATATATTTTCATACATATTTAATAATTTTCTTTGACTGAGTGTGAGTTTACATTTTTTCCAATGAATTAACATATAATATTTGGATATGTGTGCAAAAAATATTAAGTACATTTTGACTTGTGTTCTAATTCACAAATAAATATCCCATGAGAGATGAAAATGTAAGAAAAAAAATAATAATATTATAAAAAAATAAGACTTGATTTTAAAACAAATAAGCATATGTTATTTATATATAAAAAAAATATGTATATAAAACCTAACTTCCTGTTATTTATTAAACAAATTAATCTCTTCATCGTGTTAATTTATATTTGATTCCAATTATTATTAAAGATGTTTAAGAAATAGTTTGTCTTTGCGTTTCTTCATAATCATAACTAAAAAAAAAATAAACTTTTAATTTATTATTTATATATAAAATTTTACGAATTTTTGTATAAGATTGTGAAGTAGGCTTAATATTCTTTTTACATAATCTTTTTGACTGTCTTTTAATAGAAAAGAAAAAAATAACAAAAAGTTACATAGAATATTTTGTTGTTTTTTTTATAAACGCATAAATCATTTTTAATAAATTGTTTGTCTTGGTTTAAATATTGTTAGAATATCAAATCATCTGAACTTATTTTTGTTAAAATTAGATAAATAAAAATTAAAAAAAAAAAATGGCATTAGATATGTAGAAATAAATTCAAATGTTTTTGTGTAAATGTATAGTAAATAAGATATAAGATGGTGTTTATTGAATGAAATATTTTGATGAAAAGGTTATAAGCAAAATTTTAAATTTTTGTCTTTAATAAAAACTGTCAAAAAATATAAAACTATAATGAAGTTTTCTTTTATTTTAAAAATAGAGTTATGTGCAGAAACTATGCCTTAATTAATGGTCGTAATTTCGATGATATAAATAATTTTATACTTATACGCTTTAGAAAACGAAAAAGTTGATAAAATATTTTAAAATTCTAAAAAACATTATTTTACTCAGCTATAATTAGTGATTGGTAGTGAAAGAAGGGAGAGGGAGCAGGAACACTCACGTAATCCGTTTTTTCGCCATAAAAAATCGATTTTTTATTAAATTGACGTCTTGAAAAAAAATCGGTTTGTTTAGCTGGACTGTGAAAAAAGTGGGCAGAAATTGGTGTTTTCGTTTCCATTTTGATGACAATTTCACAATGTTTATGAACCACCCAATTTGTTCCCTTAATTGTTTTTTACGACTTTAATCATTCGGTACATGAAAACGGTTCAACGGATTTATTTGAAATTTTACAAAAATATTAGTGGTCTATAGTTCTTTAAAATGTCTTCCCAAGTTAAGTCCTACAGTCAATATTTTAAAATCAGTAAAAGATTTACAAAAAGTCTTTAAAAAGTCGTTTTTTAGACCTTCTCTGAATGTAACGATGAGGAGCCAAAAAAAAATAATCGTTATAAAGTTTTGAAAACATCTTGTAGAATATTAATTCCAGTTTATAAAACTATCCATCAATTTTCGGTGACCTCATTCCTTGCGATAATATTGGTAGTCAAAGTCAAAAGTCTGTTTTTTCATTCAAAGCCAGATATTCTTTTGAAAAAAATTTGTACAGTGACGAAAAAAGATGACCTTAAAGCCGAATAAACAAGTTATTGAAAAAAAACATTAAATTGGCTCAAAAAAAATTTTCAAAGAAAATGACAATGTTCAAAAAAAAAGAAAAAAAATTAAAATTTTTGGGTCGTGCTGCTTCTTATGATTGCGCAATAACGGTACCTTAAAAAAAAATCATTTGCGAAAATTTCTCAATACAAAAAGGATTAAGCTTCAGAATGCTTTTTGTTTCATCTCAATACGGCCACTTTTCACAGAGATACAGCTCTTCGAAAAACACTAAAATAAAAAGTGATTATTTTTTGTTCCCTTAATTGTTTTAACAAGTGTAGTTAGAACACAATTTTTTTTCATTTTTTAAGTTAAAAATTTTTTTTTTAAAAACAATTCACTAAAACAAATTTATTAAAAAAGAGAATTAAAAACAATAGATTTCCAGCTTAAGCAAAAAAAAAAAAAACGTTCAGCATGAAATGGCATCTGTTGTAGTAAATTTCTGATTCACATAATAATATGAAAAATGTGGAACCCGTTCTTTAAATTACTAAACAAGTATGTATGTGTGTACTTAAAATGTTTGGATTCAAAATGAAGAACGATGTCCGATCCGAATTAATAAAAACAAAATTGAATGCAAAAAAAAGAAATAAAAATCGTTGAGAGTGGTTTATTTAAGAAATTAATTTTTATTGATAAAATTTTTTTAAAATTTTCAGTACAAAATGTTTGTATATAATTTTTAAGAATGTGTTTAATAATAAACACACTCTTACAACCATAATTAAAAAAATAACTAACCCCGTTTTCAAAATATTCACTTTTCAAAAGAAAAAACAAATAATTTTTGTTTAATAAAAAAAAAAACAATTTTTTTAATTTTTTATTTTCAATATTATTTAAATTAAAAAAAGAACCTAAATAAATAAATTTAGTGGCACAAACGGCTCATGAAGAACCAGGGCCTAGCGACTTACAACTCTCAACCATTCCTGTGTGCGTTTCTGCAGGAATGGAGGGGTCCTACAGTTTATTGCCGAATCCGAACGGCTAAGGTGACTGGCATTTTTCTATGACAAGAGATACTCTTGGAGGATTTGTCACTTCCTCGCAAGAGGTAATAGCTCCGAAAAAAACTTAAGGTGGAATCGGCTGGTATTGAACCCCAGACCAACGTCAGTCCAACGCACTAACCATTACGCCACGGGCTACTACAAAAAAAAAACCTTTTGAGTAAAAATTTTGATCAAAATCGGTTAAGACGTTAACGAAGAAGTGGAATATAAAAGAAAAGTTCTTCGATGGGTATCATTAAAACCAAAATGGAAACTTTACCTACATTAGCACACACATAAAATTTGATCTAAATTGTTAGAGCTATTTTTGAGATAAATAACCTTTTTTAAAATTATTGTTAGGCAGGTACCGTTATTTTTGGATATACAAACAAAATTTTGATTTCATCTTTGGGGAATAACCTGAAAATATAAAGTTCTAAATTTAGGCTGTAGGTCGAGGTACAGTTAGACAGACATAACAACATGCAGAAAAATGATAACCGGAATAACGTGACATTCTTTTTCGTGTTATCTCGTCAAGTTTGATTAAAATCTGGAGTTTGATTTTTCTTACGAATCCATGTGCCATTATGTACCTGCTACATTATACCTATGTATACAAACATAATATACATATATCGGAAGTTAAAAGCGGTTTTCACAAAATGTATCTTTGGATACAATTTTCCAGCTAATAAAACCAAATGGCCATTCTATTGGTTTCATTGTTTTGTAATTAAAAAAATGTGTCACACATTTAAATAACACCCGTTATTTTAACGACTTTGCATTAAAAGCCTATCAATCCCTTCAATATTCCTTCTACTTCTTGAAGTCCATCATTTCTCTTCTAGTTTTGACCTGTGTAAGAAATTTTTTACATACGGAAACAAGTGGCTATATATTATACAAACACACTATGTTCCGTATTTTCAAACCGGCAACACTTCTTTGATTGACAACCTAAGATAGTCAAAACACTATCCCTTCCATTTACACCAGAGTCTTTAATTAATCTAGCTTCCTCTGCACCACACACAAAAAACATGCCGCTCCAATCAAATATTCATTGTCGTCTCTCATAGCCTAGAATATTGTTCCGCTTCTGGTTGCAATGTTAATGTTAGTAGTTAATGCACTTGTGTGTTAGAAATCAATTAATTTAAAACTTTACATTTTGTTAATTTCCAATTTTCGATGATTAGAAAATTATACAAAACAAAAACACCACAAAATGAAAATGGAAATGGAATTTCTTTTGGTGTAATTTTTCTTAATCCATAAAATTAAAATTGACAGCCAAGCAATTTGACAAAAAAATTCTCTCTGCGCTAATCAACTGTCATTAAGATTTTTCTTTCAAAACTCCGGTAGCCAAAGATACAATAACAAAACACGTCCAAATAAGGCTTACCAAGCCCGAAGAATTCACATTGCCTCGTCTTAAAAAAAAAAAAGATAATAATAACAATAAAAAGAAACAATTAACAATTGTAGCTTGTTTGACATCTTTTATAGCACAACTTTTCTGATTCTGTATTATATAGTTTCCACCAACCATAAAGTAAAACCCCTTCAGCATTTCTGACTTTGTTATGTTAATTTTGAATAGTTCCTTAGAACAGGTGGATAAGCTTTTGAAATGTGAAAAAAATTAATTTCGGTTTTCGTTGTTCTTTTTTCTTCCCATCAAAGACCGAAACAAAACACTAATTTTGATATGGAAAAGGGTTTTGTTAGGTATACCTAACAAAATACCGATTAATGACAGTTGGTTGGGGTGTCAGGACTTTTAAATTACTATTGTTGGGACTCTCAAATAAAACAGAGTTTAACCAAACCATAATTTAAACTGTCATCACTGATGATGGGTCGGATTGGAGATATTTCTTTTTTTAAGAATACGACTAAACGGTTAACTCCTAGCGGATCGAAGCTGCCGCGCCGCCGCCGCCGCTGCGCCGATGTTGAGCCAACTTGCAAAATAAGTTAATTTTTTTTTAAAGATGCCGCACCCGATGATGATGTCTTGATTAAAATTTATAAAATAGAAGCGGAAAAATAATTTGAAGGCGTTACTGTCCGTTTGAATGGAACTTGTTGAGTTTTCCGAAAGATTGATTAAGTATTGTTTTTAGATTAAAGTATATAATGTAGGAGATTAATGCGATTAATATGGTGATTAGTGGATTAAGACCAGTTGCATTGTTTGTTTAGAAAAAAGGCTTTAAGACCACTAATGAGCTTGATGTTTCGGGAGGAGGGCAATCAAACGTTTAGGTAGATAGTTATGTATACGATATTTGTCGTCGAAAATGCGTAATTGTTTTTGACAGCTGTAAATTGAGTTATCGTTTTTGTTAAAAGCAACTGGCATTGATCATTATTTTTTTTTAATTTTGTATTTATAGATTTCAGAGTATTGATTTATGTAGAAAGGATAGTCTATTTTTATACAGGGTGGGTATAAGGTGCACCATAAAGCTGGAGCGAGTAGGTTGGGTAAAGACAAGAAAAAAATCGTAAAGGCAATTTTCTAAAAAAATTGCCTTAAAACAGAAAAAAAAATATTTTAAACCACGGTACACTTTACAATACCATGCTATACCTTTTTGGAAAACCAGAAATCTCTTCTTTGATTTTCATTTTAAATAAAGTTGTATTAGTGAATAGTTTTTGAAAAATTAAATTTCAAACTCGAAATTTTGAAAAAAAAAATAACAAAAACTTTCAAATTAATTTTTTTTCAAAATTTTATGTAATTAAGTATAATTTTTATTTTTAAAATTTAATGCTCTTATTAATTTTCAATAAAAAACAAAAAACCGGATGCTAAAATGTCTTTTAGTTTTTGAAAAAATTTAAAAAAACGAAATCTACTTTACCACTTAATTTGTAGAAATAGGATCTTTTGAACAACAATATAACGGATGGAAGTCGAATTTTAAAAAAAACTTGCTTTTGTTATTTTCAATTTTCTCAAAAACTAGACTACGTTTTGACATTTGGTTGTCAGTGTTTGACTAAAAATTGATGGAAGTATTAAAAATTAAAAATTAAAGCACTACTAAATAACGTAAAATTTTGCAAAAAATCAGTTTGAACATAATTTTTTAATTTTTTTTTTCGAAAATATAAGTTTGAAAATTATTTTTAAAAAACTGTTAACTAAAAGAACTTAATTTATAAATAAAATGGAAGCACATATTTTTGGCTTAACAAAAAAGTATAGCACTTTGTTTTAACCGTAGCTGTTGCTTTTTAATAATTTTAGTCAATTATTTTAGAAAATTGCTCCTCCTGTTATTTTCAATTTTCTCAAAAACTAAAAGACATTTGAGCATCCGGTTTTCTGTTTTTGACTAAAAATTAATAAGAGCATAGAAAACAAAAATTATACTTAATTACATAAAATTTTGAAAAAAAAAATGTTTAAAACCTTTTTTTCATTTTTTTTTCAAAATTTCGAATTTGAAAATTAATTTTTGAAAAACTATTCATTAACACAACTTAATTTAAAATGAAAATCAAAGAAGAAATTTCTGGCTTAGAAAATTGACCCTCCTGCCTGAACGGGCGGAATTATACCCCTCCCCGCCATACGACTTTTTTTGTCTTAACCCAACCTACTCCCTCCAGCTTTTTAGTGCACCTTATGCCAATCACCCTGTATATGTATGTAGATCTATAATGCAATACTCAAATTGAAACTAGAAAGTACATAAATAACAATATGTTTAACAAGAAAATTTCGATATTTGATTTGATGAAAAAAAAATATCAGCATTTTTAATTATTACTAGCTGACCCGACAGACGTTGTCCTGTCTTAGCTATGAATTCGAACTGGAATATATAATTTAAAAAAATTGAGTATTTACTTCTAGAGGATGAAGAAGAAAATAAACAAATGTTATGAGGCTTAAAAAAATATAGCCAAACGTATTACACACTGATAAATTTTTATATTTCCATTTTTTTTAGGATCTTGTAATCTATTATATGTGGATATAAGAAGAGAAAGAGTAGAAAAAATCCTCTTTATTATTCTTACCTGTTTTTACTTCCTATATGCATAATATTACAGACCCTTTAAAATAAATAATACAAAATAAGCATTAATAGGATCACTAAGGCGTGGCGTGGCGAAAAAAATCCCCAACCAAATGGGATGATATTAAGCCGAGTTAAGCGCGTACGAACACAAAAAGGGATTCATTTTTATATACACTTGTCAAAACAATTAAGGGAACAAAAAAATCACTTTTTTTTTTGTGTTTTTTGGAGAGCCTGTATCTTTGTGAAAAAAGGTCGTATTGAGATGAAAAAAAAAGCATTCTGAAGCTTTATATTTTTTGTATTCGTAAATTTTAGGCAATGATTTTTTTAAGCTACCGTTATTCCACAGTCATAAGAAACAGCACGAGCAAAAAATTTTATGTTTTTTTGTTTTTGAACATCGTAATTTTCTTTGAAATTTCTTTTTGAGGCAATTCAATGTTTTTTTTCGATAGCCTGCTTATTCAGCTTTAAGTTCGTCTTTTTTCGTTATTCTACGATTTTGTTTCAAAAAAATATCTGGCTTTGAATGAAAAAACAGACTTTGACTTTGACTACCATCTATCTTCGCAAGGAATGACGACACGGAAAAGTAAAGGGTAGTTCAAAGGGTGCCTCAGAAGTTACATTCAGAAAAGGTCAAAAAGCGTCTTTTTAAAAACTTTTTGTAAATCTTCTATTGCCTTACAAATATTCACTGGAGGACTTAAGTAGGTAAAACATTTTAAAGAACTATAGACCACCAATATTTCTGTAAAATTTCAAATTAATCCATTGAACCGTATTCACGTACCGAATGATCAAATTCGTAAAATCCAATTAAAGGAACAAATTGGGTGGTTCATAAACATTTTGAAATTGTCATTAAAATTGAAACGAAAACAACAATTTCTGCCCACTTTTTATGAAAAGTAGGTTAAGCTCCCACTTAATAAAATTTAATTTATTTTTATGAAAAACCCTCTTAATTGCGGCCATATTATTGACTTTTTTCAAAGCTAGTTTTAAATTTTTCAAAAAAAAAAAATGTTGATTTCATTAAGATGTCAAAATATGTATGAATATTTTGATTTAGATGTCAAAGTAATAAAAATTAGTGAAAAACTTAAAACTCGAAACACTTACGGCCATATTATTGACTTTCTTCAAAGCTAATTTTACTGAAAAACTAGATATGTAAGGGTTTTCAGATTTAAGTTTTTCAAAAACAATTAATGATTTGATTTAAATGTCAAGAAATGTATTAATATTTTGATTTAGATGTCAAAGTAATAAAAAATTGTGAAAAACTTAAAACTTGAAACCCCTATAGAACTAGTTTTCCGTAGAACTAGCTTTGGAGAAAGCCAATAATATGGCATTACTTTGAAACTAGTTTTACCGAAAAACTAGTTCTATAGGGGTTTCGAGTTTAAAGTTTTTCAAAAACAATTATTGATTTGAATTAGATGTCAAAATATGTATGAATATTTTGATTTAGATCTCAAAGTAATAAAAGTTTATGAAAAACTTAAAACTCAAAATCCCTATAGAACTAGTTTTTCCGTAAAACTAGCTTTTAAGAAAATCAATAATATGGCCGTTATTGATTTGATTTAGATGTCAAAATATGTATGAATAGCTATTAGGATGGCCCTTATTTTGGCAATGTTCGAATTTAAAAAAAAAAATGGTAAAGTATAAAAAAAAAATATTTTTACATTTTATACAATTTTTTACTAATTTAAAAATAACGATGTAAAATAGTGATTTTTCGTTTTATTGTGGCCAGGTAAAGATGGGTATATTTTTATTATTTTTTCGTGAAATTATCTATATTATATTACTTACCAGGTTTTAAGGATTTTTACCAAGTTTCATTTTTTTTCATCAACAATATTACAATTTCGCTGATTTTTTTAGTAAAAGACTAAAAATCTACCTGTAATTTGTATGGGAAATTTCAAGTGCTCGGTGGCACGTTCAGCGCCACCTTTATGAATATTTTGATTTAGATGGCAAAGTACCTAATAAAAATTTGTGAAAAACTTAAAACTCGAAAACCCTATAGAACTTGTTTTTCCGTTAAACTAACTTTGAAGAAAGTCTATAATATGGCCGCTAATGATCTTCCATACAAAAAAAATAATTTAAAAAATCGAATTTTTTTATGTAGATTTTTGGACATATACAATTTTGAATAAGGTTGTTTTTCTTAAGGGATAATATTATAATAAACAACAAAACTAAGACCTTGAAAGAATTTATTTTTGGTCGATAAAATTTTTTTTATAAGTCATAAACTTTCTTTTCTTTGCGCATCCAAAAACTTTCTAGCTGCTTCGATTTAAATTTTTTTTTTGCATTCTGAAACGTCAGACTAATGTAAGGTAATATTTCTACAAAGCATCAAGTTTTCGTTGCTGATGCGTATGAAACATGAAGGCATTACTTCCGCATCAAAACATATTCTACATTTTAAAACTCAGCCTTTCATTTCCTGAAAAACTTTTTGCTTCATCAAATCTGTGCTATGCTATCGAATATTTTCAAAAATGGTCAATGAAATAAATCACTCTTATAATGTAACCGAAAATTTTAAACAACAGAGGAAAAAACAAATCCATCGGACTATCGCATCAGCGCGTGAGCGTGTGTAGTCGGCAAAGCTTTTTCCATAATAAGCCCATAAACCATAATTTAAAGTTACTTTAATGTAAAACATAATGTAGATTAGGGTTTATGTTTTGCATTCATCAAAAATTTACTTTTATTTTGTTTTAACGACATGTTATGTTCGGGCTAGATAATATTATGATATTTATTATATTATTATGATATTTATTCATTCGTAATGTGATTAGATTTTGATCAAGGCATTTAGTACCTATACACAAGAATTAATGGATTCTATCATGAGTTCCAACAATTTTAGTTTGGATTTGTGAATAGTTAAGAGCAAGTACTTGGGACCTAGTTGTATGTCTTATTTTCGGATATTTTTCGTCTGATTAAAAAAACAAACATCCCCCTTTTGATGATGTGCTGCGATATCAAAGCTTATGCTACCTTTTAAGCGTGCATTACACTCTCAAAAATATGCATATATGAAAATAACCTGGCTGGCGGAATTGTCCAAACCTCTAAGCCCATATAACCAACGAAATCAGTGAACTGCTCTCATTTCCCATATCAATCACGTACGATCCCTGGGTTGTTTTTCGCGAGGCTATAAACTTGTTGTACGCGTGCATGATTCTTTGTAGTTTTTTTTTTTTTTTTTGCCTGTTCCACTGTGCAACAGGTCCGCGTGTGCTCGTTAATTTTGATTTATGTTCTCGATTTTCTGAAATACGCATCCATGCAGATTCTCCCAGCTGGAGTTCAAAACTCCTTTTACTCCCGCTTACCGCGCCCTCTCAGTAACTCTACTCAGTCTTTTCTGGACAAAACACAACTTGGGTATGATGAAAAATCGAAAGCATGCACCACATAGATGCTGATGATGATGTGTGGCAGTTGTTTTTTTTATTTTATTTTATTTTATTTTCTTTTGATGCCAAAAGGACAGGTTCATCCTGGAAGAAGAACCACTTTCGGTGTTGGATATATTGGTATCATAATGGCTCTGGCAATGGCCGATAAGTGTTGGTGGAAATTAGCTTGGGCTTTCCGGGAATATATGCAATGCTAATCTGATTGAAAAATAGAAAGATGAGGGTGGGTCGCCTCTGGGTTCGGTTGATATGTCGCAATTTTATAGACATCCACATCATCTCTGTATAATATAGGAATGATCAAACGGAGTTGGAATACAAAAAATCTTCTTTTATTGTCGGCTTAATCGAGTTGTAATGAAAACATTGGATAGAAACTCCTCTTAAATTTGGCTATTAAGCCAAACAAAGCAAGAAATGCCGCAAATAAAAGATTGCCATAGATATTTTTCTGATTTTCTATAAAGTGATACAATGATTTTGTGATTTTTGATGTTTAATATTTTTAATAAAGTACAAAGAAGAATGAAATATCATGTTTTTGTTTTAAGTTTATATTTACTCGAATAAACCATTAAAAATTGAAAAAAAAAAAACAAAATTGTATTCACATCGAATTTTTTTCAAAATTTTATGCGTCAGGTTTTAAATAGTCGGCAAAAAAAAGTAAATTTCCGTTGATTACAGTAGGAACTCGGTAATTCCAATTATTAGAGACTTATACGCTAATTCGAACCACAGAGGTTTTCGAATTGCCGGTTTTCTACTTTTTTTCGCAGCCAATATTTTAAATGAAAAAGTTACCTCAGGAACGAAAAATTGATGATACCAATTTTCAAAAATCTCTATTGTCATCATTGCATTCTAAGTTGCCTTATATGAAGAGAAAAGATTATTTCCAAAGTTTTGGAAGAATCTTGGGTCTCTCGAATGACTTTCCAATGACTAATGGTTCAGTTTTGTGATCTCGTGATCCATTGCAGCAAGCTAAATTGTTGACCATTTCATTGTCAACCTTACTTCCAAGAGCATTTTTGCAGACGAACCCACAAGTGCCTTATCAGGGCAAGCCATTTTCGTCCACATTGTATATCTTGTCTTGACTTTCCTTTGGCCCATGTCTGGAAAAAACTTATTGTCTCAAAAAAAATAAAAAAATTAATTCACCAGCCTACTGAACTGGAGTCGATGTTTTTTGTTCTAAGAAATATTTCCCCTAATATTTTTTGCGGAAAATGCCTTTAACTCTTCAACTGAAAAAAGCACTCATGCAAAGCAAAAAATGAAAAAGTTCGAATTTGCAGAGTACCAGAAACTTACATTTGAACACAAAAAACTGCAAATTATAAAGTTTTCCCAAGTGTTTTTTTTTGTTATTCTATTACTCCTATGAAATTAGAGATACTTTTGAAGAAAACTTAAAGACCCAAGCACTCTACCAAAATTTACTTTTTTTTGTTAAATTTTTCTAGGCTAAATCGTGTAAGTTGTTTGTCATTTAAGTTTTGGACAATTTCCAGACATTTTTTTTTTGAAAGTGACTAAAGAATAGCAAATTTATAAAAGTTCTACGTTTGTACGTGAAGAACACTCTGGCGCCATTGCGCCAAGCCGTATAGGAGTACACTCATTAAATTTTGATTTAAAAATGGTAACTTAACGGCTGATTTACAAATGTCAACTGTCATTATCTTAAATAAGGACGAGAAGCCGTTCAGCAGTTCTTAATTAGTTGTGACAATTTTAATTTTGTCGTGCAATGTTTTCTACATTTTTTTTTTTGTGTTTTGCTAACTTCCTGTCAACTTAGCGAAGCAGCCTCTGGAAAACGTATAAAAACTGCTCATTATGAATGTTGTACTACTCTATAATTTGCCGTTAATTAGTTGTAACAGTTTTGAATTTGTCGCTTTATGTTTTCTATGTTTTTTTTTTGCAAAATTGTCAAATTGGTATCAAATTACCGAGGAACGTCTGGAGTTTTAAAATATTCTTATACTCATTGGGCTCTTGCTTAATTAGTTGTGAAAATTTAAATTTTGTCGTGCGATGTTTTCTACGTTTTTTTTTTATTTTGGAAAAATTATGTTAAACACTGCACGACAACTAACAGCAAATTTTAAGGCAATAAATGTTCCGATTACACAAGTTTTAACCCATTTTCTACGAGCACGTCTCGAACTTTAAATGAAATAAATAAAAAAAAAACATAGAAAACATCGCACGAAAAAAATTAAAATTTGCACAACTAATTTATAACCGCTTAACGTAAATTATTAATCAAAAACCCAATAAATATAAGAAGTTTTTAGCTCTTCTTCAGACGATCCTCGGTAATTTGAATTTAGCAAAAAAAAAAAACATAGAAAACATCACGCGACAAATTCAAAATTTTCACAACTAACTCACGACTATTTAAAAGCAAGTTATAGAGTAGTAAAACTTTCACAATAAGAAGTTTTTAAACGTTTTCGACAGCAAAAATAAACATAGAAAACATCGAACGACAAATTCGAAATTATCACAACTAATTCACGACTAATTAGCGGGCTAATTACTGAATTCATAATTTTTCGATCGGTTAATGATGTTTCGCTAAGTTGACACTCATGAATTTTTTTTTATCTCTTCGGTTCTTAGTTTCATTTTTTGAGCAAAAATTTAAGTTTTTAGAAGAACTTAATTTTTTTTTAAATTTCATCCGTAAAATTTGCGAATTTTCGAATTTTAAAAAACATTTACGGCATACCGCAGCACAAGTTGAGCACAATACAGCACAACCTTGTTTTTTGAAAGTCAAAAATGGCGATGCTAACTTCACCACGCACATAGTTTCTACGTGGAATTTAACTTCAATACTTATACCAATTAATTTGCTTTCTTCCTCTGTGATTTTGTGCATTTATTAGGATTTTAGGGAGCAAAGGAGCCTAGAGCACTCTTAGAGTTGGCAACTCTACTTTTGACTCTGCATACAGCGGATGGACTGGACAAGGACACACAGGCATTAGCGTTGTGTGCATTAAGTGCTTGTCTCTCTGGCAAATCAAAATCAATAAAATAAGATTTAATTGAAACCAATTTGTGATAAAGTTCACTGCAATAGTGTCCCATCCTCAGCCCATTTAGCCATCATTATGACATCAATAATAATCAAGCTAAATATCCATATAATCTTCAAAATAAGCCGAGAGATCTTCTTTGGTAATCTCGCGATGTTTTGTATGTTTGCTTGTTTATTTTTTACTTTCTTGTGTCATCTCACTCGGGATAGTGTTGAGTGTTTTTCCTTCTTGCAACAAAAACAAGTCAAAGCTGTAAAATCTAAGTCCACATCAGGTCCTGGATTCGTCTGCAGTTTGTAACACACAAAAAAACGCGTTATCCAGAGCGAAAAAATCACTTCTTTTGCGCTTGTCATAACATTTGCAACAGCCAGCAGCAAACGGTTATGACTACGGCAGCAAAGCAGTCTCAGCTCAGTCCTCCTCACAGTTCCTTCATCTGGATTGCACCACTACCACCATTTACTGATGCGGAAAATTTCCTGAAATTCTTGTTCCATAATTTTCCATTTATTATTATTATTACAGATGTGGATACCTATAGACGGATTTTTTTCTTTATGTTTTCATCTATGGCGGTAGCGTTCCGGATTTCGGTTCGAAAGTGCTCTCGAAAGTCTCAAAAAGATGAAAACAAAAAAAAAAATCAAACTCCTGCTACGGCAGCGGCGCGTGCGGTGCTGAATTTGCATAGACCATAACGAGAACTGTAGTTCGTTACAAATTATTTACTGGCCTATTCCAACCTACTTTTATGACCATCGATAGCCACAGTAGTTGTGTATAGTAGTTGCTGCTGTTGTTGTTTTTATTTTCTGACTGGCGTCTTCGTTGGCATTCGAGGCGGCCGGCAGACGATAAATGAAATATGAAGGTTTGGAGAGCATTTCATGTCGGAAGTTGGCCAGGAAAACTCTGAAGTAGCTGTTGGGTTTGGGTTCTAGTATATACTCGAAAGGACTACTTGACCATGGTCGTCATATCACGTGAGACTAGTGCAGAGTCTTGGAATTGTGGTTAATTGGTACTTTTCTATGTCAAAATATGCAAATGTCTATATGCTTATGTTTAAGATGGGACCTTAAGTAATTTATGACAATTGAACAGCAAATATAAGGCGGCTTTAGTAAACACGATTGAACTTTATGTTGATTGATATTTCACTGCCTGAAAAATATGTGATGTTTATTTAAGATCTTTTTTTTATACAGCGATGATGATACGGCTACGATGCGACGGTAGACGCAAGTGATTGTCTGATGTACCTTGTAGTTTGGATTTTTTTTTCCAGTCCACACAGCGATGATTTTAAAGTCATTCAAAAACATCTATTTGAACCTCTTATTTTGCTGAAATAAAAAGTGTTTTTACTCGTAAGTTTGAAGAAGAAATATGCAGTTAGGCTTTTAGTTTTTTTACTATTTCTTAAGACCATAACTTTTACTAAGTGATTAACTGCCGGATTGTTATGAAATTTTGACATATTTCATTTTTTTTAAATATCTGGTGCTAAATGCATATTTTAGATATAGGTACATAATATGTACTATATCAATAAAGTCGCCATCCATTTAAATCAGTCCTAGAACTTATTATAGCGACAAGTATTGTGTTTAAAAAAATAAAATAAAATGTGAAACCACTCTTGATGTCATAGCCCTATTCTGACTTTACGTCAAATACAATTATAGCTGGAAAGACTATGTTGTTATTTAAAAAAAATTGCCTAATACATCTAGAAAACAAATTTTTAATAAAAACAACAGCAACATCTACAGTATCCTGCTATAGCTAAGTGTAATGTTTTTTAAAAATTAAGGTCGGTTTTCTTTACTATTGTTCAACTTTCCGAAAACTTCAAAGTTGGCCAACTCTAGAGGGATACCAAATCGAGAGTTAGTCTGCAAGTTGAAATTTGATTTTTTTTCACTATTCAAAAAGTCTCAACTCAGGGGTTAAAATTTGAAAGTTGGTCTACTTTAGATTTTCAAAATATCCTCGGGATATTTATGACAAATATGTACGTACAAGTGGTTGGTTTCGAACGCATTGGAATACTGTTAAGTTATTGAAACCAAAAGAACCGACATGTCCCTGAAGTTAGCAGAACAAAGTCAGCTGAACAAAGGTTTTATGATTGCATAATTAGAAGATGCTAATTAAGTGCTAATCAAATGCCAAAGAAAAAAACTTAATGCTCTTACGGTTTCCAAAAAAAACTAACGTCCTGCTAACTTCACAAGAAGAACAGTTGCCCAAAAGTACATTAAATTTAAAATAAAGAACATAAAATTGGTCCCCGAATTTAATGCTTTTAACTCTACAAAAAAAAATTTAAAAAAATATTTAAAAAAAAATATTAAACAAAAATATATGTATAAAAAAAAAGAAAAATTCTTATCTGCTTTTTCATTTAATTGCTTGTTGAATACGAACTAATGCTGCATTATCTTAACACAATTTTGAAATCCTGATTTCAAAAAACCAAAATTTAAAAAACTCAATTTCTGTGTTCTACTAATTTTGGTTTTTTGAAATCAGGATTTCAAAACTTTGTTGAGATAATGCAGCATTTAATTCGTATTCAATGAGCACTTAATTCTAGAAAGAAATGTTGGCCAAACAAAATTCAAGAAAGTGGCCCAAATGGTCTATGAAGTTAGCAGAACACAGAAATTGAGTTTTTTAAATTTTCGTTTTTTGAAGCCAGTATTTCAAAATTTTGTTGAGATAATGCAGCATTAGTTCGTATTCAACAAGCAATTAAATGAAAAAGCAGATAAGAATTTTTCTTTTTTCTTTTTTTTTTTTTATACATATATTTTTCAGTAAGCAATTAAATGAAAAAGCAGATTTTGGCAAATTCAAGAATTTTTTTTTTTAATTAGTACATATGTATATAATCTTTTTTTTATTTTTTTTTTTTTTGATTTTTTTTTGTAGAGCATTTAGTAAACATTTAATCAGGGACCAATTTTATATTCTTTATTTTGAATTTTATGTACTTTTGGACAATTATTCTGCTAACTTCTTGTGAATTTAGAAGAACATTAGTTTTTTTTGAAAACCGTAACAGCATTTAATTTTTTTCTTTGAAATTTAATTAGCACTTCATTAGCATCTAACTATGCAATCATAAATCCTTTGTTTTGCCGACTTTGTTCTGCTAACTTCAGTGACATAGAACCGACGGTGCTACGAAACGTGATAAAGACAAGGCCTGGGAAGAAATTGCTAGGGCTTTCAATATAGCACCACCAGGCTAGAAAGAAAAGAAGTGTTAAGTTTTTAAGAGAAAAATACAAATTTTAAAACATTCGTTTAGCAATTTTAAAACAAGACAATGGAGAACGCATTGAAACTTCAGTTCCAACGGCAGCAGCAAGAAAAGAATATTTGTATTAGATTTAGGCTTTTACTAATTAAAATATAAATTGATGACGACTTTAAATGTTAATTTTTCAATCCTCTTCATCCATCCCAATCAATAGATTGGTTTCTTCTTGGTCTAACATTGGCTGAAAATAAATTCGAACCAAACTAGACCGAGCGTTTCTTTAACTTGCGTAGCAGAAGTGCGTTCTTTTATGTTACTGTGGTTAACTATAGTTAATGTGTCAAAAATAAAAGTTGATGTGCCATAGTTAAGACAGTTACTCTTGGTAACTTTTTCATTCAGGAACGACCAGAGTTAACAATAGTTAATCTGTCAAACGAAAGGGGTTGGAAAAAAAATCGAATTGTATTTGGAATGAATAGCCAAGAAAAAATGTGATTGCATTAAATTTATTTGCAAAAATAATCATTAGGAATTTAAAATAACATGTGTACTATTTCCGAAATAAATTTTTTTACACTTAAGTTTTGAATAAATCGAACAGAAATAAGTGCAATTTTTTTCATTGCTTATGGCACAGAATTTTTGATGAAAAATTGACGAAATATCAAGAAGAAAATGCCGACAGAAAGAAAATGCATCAGAAAATGAAAGAAAACTATTCCAAAAATCAAATTCGACAAAATAAAATTGATGAAATTGATAAAAATATATTTTAAATATTGAAAACAATTCCAAATCAAAAGGGCAAAAAGTAAACAAAAGATCCACCATTACATTTCAGCTGTGTTTGACAGATCTACTATTTCAATTCATATCAAGGAGATGAGTTGGAAAAGTTACGAAAAGTTACTTTTTGAAACTTTTACTTTGAATTTAGGAACGACATTATGACGTCATAAAGTTAACTCCAAGTAGTTTTCTGAATTAAAGGAAAGACCGAAGTTAACTATAGTTAACCACAGTAACATAAAAGAAACGCACCACAAATGGAACATGTGTGGCAGATGAAATATCTACGAATCCGGGCATTTCCGGTGGTGGTTGCGGCTCATTTTCACCAATGGCTATGTTGTGGAGGACGGCACAAGCAATGATTATCAATTGCACCGTTTCAAATCTGCATCTTAATCCGATGGCCAACACTGGAAACCGTCTTTCCAAATTCCATATGAACGCTCGACACAATTGCGTGTGCGAATTTGAGACTAGTTATATAAATTTTCAAAATCGTTTGAGACATTTTGAATGGGCGTCGCAAGATAGTTTGTGTTTGAGTAGCCAGAGTCGCCAATAATAATGAAATACTCAAATTCCCCCCTTTCAAATCGTTGCTTTAAGTTCGACATATTGAAAATTCGTTGATCATAGATGGAGCCCTTTTAAAGAAGAAAACAAAAAGTACATACAGATATAGTTTAGATTAAACCTATTGTAAATGAGGAACTATATCGATAATTTTAAGATTCGCAGCGGCCACCAGTCTGCACGTTTATAGAGAACCATCCCTTACGGTTTCTAGAGAAGAAACGTGGTCCTAACGAATATTAGTAATATATACTTAGGTATACTTTCGAACCACATACCGTCCTTCAATGCAAGGCAAAGAATCCTCTATTAGGTATTTTTTTCGTGGGTTTTGAAAGACGAAAACGATAAACAAAATCACGGTCATCTCATTTGTCGAGTCCAACACGTGAAAACATCTTAAATTGTCTTCTTTCAAGAATCAGAAATTCTTGGTCTTCTTCATCTTCGCTTACCGAAGCAGATGATGGCCAAATTTCCCAAAAATAGTTTTCTCGGAATATTGAAGTTTTTAAACAATTTATAATGGATCGATAAATTAACACTGAAAGCGAAAATAACTTTTTATAAAACAAAATTGCAATACAAATCTTAAATCTGATAGAAAATCACAAGTTTGCTCGGCCAACCTATCCTTTTTTCGGAACTTGAGAAAATCTAAAGTTATGATAAACTCTGCGGAAGTTGAAAATGACAACTTTGAGTGAAGAATAATACAAAATCACAAGTTATAAATAAAAATCCTCAAGTTATGTTCAACTTTGGGTGAAGAAAATCGTCCGAAATTTCAAATTCAAAAGTTTTAAGAAAAAAATGAAAAAATATTGGCCCAAAATTTTAAACAGCCTTTTGTTAATTTTTTGTTAATTTTTAAATGCGATATTGTTTGACCCACCAAAAGCAAAATCATAATAAAATCGGTCGACCCATTAAGAAGCTTAACGTGAATAACTCGAAAATCAGGCAATTTTCTCAAAAAACACATGAAAGTCTTGTGCAATGCGAAAATTTTGCTATGAAAAAACTCTAGCAAAAATCAGCCATCATGTGTATCCCTGCGGGCCCTGAAATCGTTCTTTAAATTATACAGAAATGTGTTCTTTTTCCGAAGAAAGTTCAACTCTTCCCGTGTCTATGGCTTCAAGCGAACGGTTTTTCTATTGCCTTTGTAGATTTAAAACATATCTACGCAACATGACTGGTTGGGAGTGATTAAATATGTTGATATTACTTAACATAAGGGATATTGAGGTGAATTATGAAGAGAATCTTGTTTTAATGGCGAAAGTACCAAGACATTAGAGGTATTCTTGTAAAATTTCATATATTGATTGCATCATTTCAACACGGGAAACTACAATATAATGTAGTAATAAAATAAGATATTTATGAAAATCTCATATCTTTTTCTGTATCTCAAAAACTAGAGCTCCTATAGAAAAAACTTAGGGTAAATTTTCGATTACCTCGAAGAATTAATAAGCAAACGTTAAAATATTTGATAGAACAGAAAAAAAGTTTAATTTTGCTGTGCTGTAATTTATGAATATAGTAAAATAAATAAAACTTTATCGGTTTTTTGTGTACTACCCTGTGATTAACAGTTTTTGAACTAGTTGACATGTAACATCCCAGGTAACATTGCGCTCAAATTTTAATTCAATCAAATAATACTAGAAATAGAATGACGAAGAGAAGATCAATTTCCGGTGTGAAAATAAAAAATTCGTATGTTAATTTAAAGGCAGACAATATACCTATGGTTTCTTTACATCGTCCCGAGACAATCGACTGCAATTCAACTACATACGGCATTGTAGATACTGATTTGGACCTTGTTTGTAACCGTCGGAAATTCTTCTTATTTTCATCGAGAAAAAAAATTATTAAAATAGAATTAACTTTATTACGAATATCCTGCAAATTCTACGACACATAGGATTTACTGAATTCCCACATTATAAATAATGCAAAATTAATATTTATTTAAAAATATTAACTACCAATTAAAATACTTTTCCATGATTTCCAATGTATCCATCATATTGTTATCTTTTTTATGACACATTGACATACCACTTTGTCAAATCAAATTCATATCAATTCTTAAAATATAAAAAAGAAAACAAAAACTGTATCTCAAAGATTTAAAAAAAAATGTATCTACCTAAAAATAAATGGAAAAAATAACACTCCTTCGTTCTTTATCGTTCATATATACGATTTAATGTCCAGTATTTATTTATTTAATTTATTCTCTGCAAAAACCATCGCACTATTCCTTGCTTCTTATTTTTTTATGAACGATTTGCCACAGATTCGAAGGAACACAAATTGAACACCTCAATCAAAGGTCCTATAAATATACATATACGAATCTCTTAAAGTGATGCTCACAGATGGTTCAATAATACACTTCAGATAGTGTATTTTTTCTCAATCCACTCTGTTCGATCATTTAAAATTCTTAAAAAGAAAAAAAAACAATATCTTAAAATGTCCAACTTCGTCGCATATACTTGCTCTGTATGTAGTTATTTTAGGTACCTATAAGTTGTTAATTAAAACTAAGTTGCTTCATAATAGCTTATTAACTGTCTATTTTCCTAGTTCCTAAGGTAGGTAAAATTTATGCGGAGTCCTTCCATCGGCTTGCATAATTTGGGCAACCAAAGTTTTTTCTCTGATAGCGGTGCATCACACGAACACGTTGGGATAAGTTGCATTATGTTAATAGGGTACATTCAAAAAAAACATGTAAAGATACTTTCAAACAGATCTCTAAAATAATTTAGTATATTTTGACTTAAGTACAACTTAAGTAAAACTACCTTGTACTTAAATTTTTAAGTACAAGGAAAATTCAATGGTAATTGAGCTTCGAATTTCCAAGTACAAATACAAATACAAATTACACAACAAAATTAAATATTTTGTACTGATTATACTGAAGTACTTAAAATATTGTACTTAAATACTCTTCGAATACTTTTGATTTCCTTTTAATTCCTTAAGTAATTTTAATTCCTTAAGTTTGTACTTCCAATTAATTTTTATTTAAGAACTGGATGAAATAAAACTAAGAATGAATTGAAAATATTTTAAAAGTATTCAGTACAACAATTCTTTACTTAAGTTATCAGTACAAAATTTCTTATTGTTTTGTGTAATTTTGATTACAAGTTCAAGTACCAGTACTGAAATTTGAAAAACAATTACCATTAAATGCACTAGTCAAAAAAATTAATGGAACGAAATTAATTTTACGTATTTTTTGTGTTTTTTTAAGAGCTGTAACACTGTGGAAAGTGGAAATATTGAGATGAAACAAAAAGGATTCAAAAGCTTTCTATGTTTTTTGTGTTGAGAAATTTTCGAAAATGATTTTTTTAAAGTACCGTTACTGCGCAATGATAAGAAACAGCACTAGCCAAAAATTTTTTTCTTTTTTTTGAAGAGTGCCATCTTCTTTGACTTTTTTTCAACCAATTAAATTAATTGATTTGATAACTTGTTTATTAAGCCATTAATCTAGTTTTTTTCGTTGCTGTACAATTTTTTTTTCAGTAGAAAATCTAGCTTTGAATGAAAAAAGAGACTTTTGACTTTGGGTACCAATATCTCAGCAAGAAATGCCGACATGGTAAATTTAAGAGCAGTTTTGAAAATTAATTTTCAACAGGATTCTATATTATTTTATTACAATTATTTTTTTTTGCCCCTCATGGTATAATTAAAAAGAGGACAAAAAGCTTTTAGAAAGCCTTTCACTGCTTTACAAATATTGATTATAGAGCTTAATTTGGTAAGACAATTTAAAGAACTTTAGACTACTTGTATATCTGTATTGATCCATTGAACCATTTTCCCGTACCGAATAATCAAAGTCGTACAAGCCAATTAAAGGAAAAAATTGAATTGTTCATAAACATTGTGAAATCGTCATCAAAATGGAAATGAAAAAAAAAACAATTTCTATCCACTTTTCTTTCAGTTTAGTGTTAGTTTACAATAATTTCTTTTTCGTTAAAATATTATTTAATAATATATGTAATTATGATCTCGACTCTTCCACAAAACCAATACTTGCCCTAAGAATTACGAATACCAGAATTGTTAGAAAAGATGCAAACCCCAAAAATCTGATTCACCATCACAAAAAAAAAAAACAGTTCCCTTTTTCTTAGTTGGGATCGTCAAAAGAATTAAAGAAGACCAGAAAGAAATAATAAAAAAAAAAAACAACAAGAAGTAGGTAATCCCAAATGAATTGGACCTGATTCTGTCTCGGGAGGATTTCGTTTTCGTTATTTCGAAATATCAGAACAACCTGAACAGACAGATCCTACCAAAACAAACATTTAAATATATTTAGAGGACAAGGAACATCGACAGAAAAAAAAAAAAAAAAAAAAAACAAAAAAAAAAATTCCAACAACTGATCGGAATCTCATTTGACAAATATTTTAACAAGCATTCTTTGTCGCTTGTGTTTATTTTATGTATAGGACAATGATTCAAGGAATACACCCTCACTGGAGGAATAAATAATCAGAACATGGTTCGATAAGTGGAAAAAGTGGACATTGAAGATTATAGAAATTATCAGTTGGAGATTAATAATATTAAGATGACCTGTTTACGTAAAAAATATGAAAAGAGAAAATTATGTAACCTTTTGGCTAGTTGAAATTTTCCAGTATCTAAATATTATAAACTTAAAACTTCACAAAAATTTTATAATTAATATTTTGGCTGGTGTTAAGCAGCACATTTTTACCAAATAAAAATAGAAATAAAGTACCTACACCATTTTTTTTTTTTTTTTTTTTTAATTTCTTTGTTTCATTTGGATTTCGTGTTACGGTTTAACACTTTTTTTGTCTAATAAGAGCTAAGCTAGATCAATTAATTTCATTTTAAATGAAAGTATACTTATCATGCTATAGGCAGGCAGCTCTACCAATTTATATGTTTCCAGATAAGATTAAACTTCCAGCTGTTTTGGCCACATCCATGGAATCAAATAAATTAGTCCACAAGCTAATGGATAATTAATTTCTTTTATTTATCTTTAACCAAAAACTAAAGAAGGTCTTTAGTAGCCAAATGGATTTGAATATTGAACCAATTAATTTTTTCCCAAAGATTTTGTTTTGTTTCTTGTTTGAATAGTTTACGATACTCTCTACATTCGCTCTAGATTCAATGAATGACTGATTTCAATCATCAAGTAAAAAATGCTAATGGAATGACATTGTTCAGAAGGCTTATCTATATAGTTCCTATATTGCAGAAAAAAGCTTTTAGTATGGTAAACTATATAAACAAAAGAGCTGATGGAAAAACTTAAAACAAGCCATCTATATCGAATGATTTAGTTTATATAATTGGTAGAACTGTCACAGTAGACAATTATTTTCAGAAATTAAGATTAAGGTCTTGACAGTTTGGATAGTTTGAATATGTGTGTCCATCTACATATATGAGATCTTACCGATGATGACTGGAATTTTATGGATTTGTAATGAAAGAGGTGTCTAGATAAAAATTCAAATGCATACCAACTTTGCATTGACCCAGAATGTTTTGTTTAGATAATAATGTTAAATGGGGTGAAAATGGCCTAATAATTTTTTTTTTCAAAACGAAAAAGGGAGCGGCTGCAGCTAACATTAGTATTTTTTTTTAATTTTTCATCAGCTATATCTACATAAAGTAATGACATGTTTGTTGTATTAATCAGCCATAAATACATTGAAAGAAGATTAATATTTAAATTTTGGGCTATCTTTAATAAAAATAAAAAAATAGCAGTAGTTTGTAAATCAAAGTCTACTAAGTGTCTTCTAGTCTTATCGTCTTTTTTAAACAAATTCTTTTATCAGAGAACGGGATGGAAACCAGAAGTTATCATCACTTTTAAATAAAACAAGAATAGTTCTAGAGATCGAGGAAGTCACCTTAAAAAGAATAAAAGCCACAGGTGTGGTATAAGATCTATTGAAAAGTATCTTAAAAGGTGTGACTAATGTGCAATATTTTCTGTAACTTCGTCACCTCGAGCTTTTGTTAGCCTTATAAAATATTTTATGCCACAAAAATTCTTTAGTTATGCCTTTATCTATAAATGTTAGAATACGAGGCTTTTTAAAAGATTAACCGATGTTTTTAATACACGTCTATACATAGATCTTCGATAAGCGGTTTGCAGATCTGGAATTGTATTGAAGTTGCAAGAACTGGATAATTATATTTTTCAACAAATATAATTTTGAGGCAGAGTGAAAGCCACTTACACTTTTGTCACAATATGCTATCAAGATTAGCCTTTTGTCTTTTTGGGTCCAAGCAAGCAAAATATTGTAAATCTTGATTGAGGCAGTAGAAAGAGTCTTTGTTAAGGATTATGGGGCGTGATATATGTAATATATTTGGATACCGTTAGCATAAAGGTGAACCAAAAGGTTTGAGAAGACGATTCTCCCTAAAACCTAGATCGAAATATCTGCTTGCTTACATATGTACAATATATTCAATGAATGACTGATTTCAATCTTATTGGTTTGGTTAAAAAGAACAATTTCAAAAATTTTAGAAATTTAAAAATTGGTCGGAAATATTAATTGTCTTTATACATACAGATTTCTTAGAAAAAGGAGTATTTTTAGCTGTCTTCAAAGACATTGGAAAATATTATAGACGTGGGTTGGTTATACAAGAGTTGATTATATATATAAAAAGTATTATGTGTTAGCGTTTGAAGAAATTTTGGTTACATTACTTTGACGAATTTTATAGGAACCTTCACCATCTATACTAACTGCTTTAAATTCTTAAAAAATATTAGACGATCTTTTAAAAGCTGTTTTTATTTCTGACTTAATATTGACTGTACAGTGTACACTGTGCAGTTTTGCAAAAATAAATGATTTTACAATTGTATGCTCAAGTTGAAATTGATAAATTAATTTTTTGGATAGATTTCGAAACCATATCGATTTTTTTTATTTTTTTTTTTTCACACAGCATTATTTTTTTTTTATATATTTATTGTAAAATAAAAACACAAAATTCTAGCCATGGTTTCAATTGATTGTGCTAATGTGTATGTGCTAGTCTTATAGACGTGATTTTGACCACACAGGAGCATTCTTGGACTTCCACTTAAGATTTCCTGATCTTGAGGTCGATCGGTATTGTGGTTTTAGAGTCTTCAAGCCTCATACAAACTAACATTCATTTTGAAATAGTCGTTAAGTTTTCTGAATTTATCCAATCTTCTGCGCAATTGTCTTAATTTTTCTTTTCATAAGAACCTTCAAACAAAGTGTTCGAACACCTAAAAAAAAAGATGAAAAAAGATGAATTAAATCCGTAAAGTCGTTCTCAAGTTATGTCGTCACCAAAGGAAAAAAGCGATTAATTTTTATAAAAAATTTTTAAAATATAGATTTGAATCATTTTACTAAACGATATAAAATAAAACGCTTTTCTACCCATTAAAGTCAAAACAAAAATAAATAGCCTGGTCATTTAGAATGAAAAAATAGTTTTAAATGTAATAGCTTCCAAATGGCATCAAAAATTATAGACGAATATTTGGAAGAAATTGACAATTTAACTGAAAAAGTTGTCATGTTTTCTTGGATGGCAATACAAAATAGTTTAAAGGTATTGTGAACACTATCGTTTAAATTAAAAAAAAAATTACTATGCTTTCCCAGAACAAAATGCAAACGTAATATGAGGCTAGTGAACAAAATTAAGAAATTGACTCAAAAATTCTACTAAGATGGAAACAATGTTTTTTTTTTAAATTGAGAATTCGTTCTTTTTTTTCTATAAAGGCTTCTTTTTTCGAAAGTAAAATGTTCGTTTAAGAACGACCGCAGATTAATTTAAACTAACTTAATTTAAGAAATCTTTTTACCGAAATGCTGCTGTGCGAATTTTAAATAGTGCCGACGAGCTATTTCCTACCTGCAAATTGTATCGCCTATTTCTTAATGCGATACAGTTCGACATAAAATTCGTTGTTCTTTTCAGAAGTGAAAGGATTAGGTCGATTCGGTCGATTAGGCTGTACCGAAAACCGCTCTCGACTTTGCAGAGTTTTAAGTCAAATAATGGGGCCTATTTGATTAGTAATTTAAACAACATTAACCTGATCATTAAATTCCTCCATATTTGCAAAGCTCTTTGCTATAGTAAAACATTAGAACCAGCGGACTTGTTACTTTTAAGTTTTTATTAAGTACATATAAGTAGTTCATCCAAATACAGGTTCTTCCTTGATGAGAACGCCCGTTCTACGTGATTTCCTTTAATCCAGTAAAATTAGAAAGAGTATCTAGAAAATTTCCTTAGTAGAATTTTTTTGTTCATAAAGAATAGTTACCGGTTGGAGATTCTTAAACCAAAAAAAATCGAATAAAAAGCTTTTCTGCGATGTTAAAAATAAATAAATAAATTTGATGGCACAACAACTCTCAACCATTCCTGTGTGCGTGTCTGCAGGAATGGAGGGGACCTACAGTTTATTGCCGAATCCGAACGGCTAACGAGCGGCACTTTTCTGTGACAGGAGATACTCTTGGAGGATTTGTCAATTCCTCGCAAGAGGCAGTAGCCGTTTTTCTTTTAAATAAATAGATGGCGAGGCTGGGGATCGAACCTTAGACCTCTGGCATGACAGTCCATCGCACTAACCATCACGCCACGGCTACTACAACGTGGCCCAGGATAAAAACCCAAAAGTTTGTTGAAGTAATAAAGAACAATAGGAATATTTAAAAAAAATAAAGGTGTTTACGATTAGTGTACGATTAGCCGCGAAGCCAATAGTAAACAAAATAAAAATTTGATTTAAGAAAAATACCGTATCCCGCAATTTACTGAGATGAGTAACGCAATTTAAAGACAATTTTAAAAATAAGATCGAACGAAACTATTACCAATAAAACGAAATAGATTTTTTTTTACCAATTCTTCACTCTACTTATTTTTTGGGTATATTCTGCGTCTCAGAATTCCCTCCTCTTCCTATTTCCTCTAATACCTCCATGACCAAATTCTTTATTCTTCTCGATTTTTCTTTTTGTTCAAAATTTCTCAAAATTTCCCGAACACAATTTGTTGCTTCGATAGCTCTCAAGAGTCTCGGCCATTCCAGTCACTCACACATTCATGCCAATCGTTTTCGTTATCTTCACTCACACACGGGATGGCTGGAATGCTACTTGCTATCCTCGATAGCCACCGTTGTCGAAATTCAACGAAACTTTACTCTCACACACACAAAGAAAGATTCACCAAGTTGTCGGATGTCTATCCAAAACTTGACGAATCTTAATGGCCGAGCTCATCCCAAACTAAATTCTTTTGAGAAAAATTAAATAGAAATAAAATCGAGAAAAAGTCTTCGCTAGGCATTCTCCTATAGTTACCATAAAACAAACACGCGTGATTCGAAGCAACCATTCAAAAACCAAATTTTTCGAGAGAAAAGAGGAAGGCATAATATGTAAAACCACGAAATCTATTATTCTTTTCTTTTTAGTTCCGATCGATCTTTTTGTATTTGTAATAAAACATATTAAGAAGTTAATAACCCACTTTAATTACAATAAAATTTTTGATTAAGTTACGTTAAAAGTTGAGGAATTATTTTTTTTTTTCCTTTTAACACAAATTAGAGTCCACCTAACTCAATTATTTGTTCAGCTCATCCGCTGGTAATTAAACATGAGACCGCTCGTTTTCTTGATAATAGATTCATAGGTCTTGAAACCGCCTGGTTCCACCTGTATATGTTGTTTTTCAAAAATACTGTAAGATCAGGACTCTGGCTGATGGCCCAGGTTTGGACTATACTCGGCCAGTATTTTGGAGCCATAACAGGAAAGGAGGGGTATTTAGGTAAAAGGGAAACGATTGAGCTGCTGAAACTTGTTGTGGTAAAATTTACCTTAACATAATAGACTACTATTCACCGTATTTTAAGCACAATCTCAGCTTTACTTGCCAATATTTGCTTCCATAGATTAATAACTTTGAACTAGATAATTCTCATCCCAATAAATCAATACTTTATCTTCTAGTTAACAAATTAAAATTTATTCTAATGAAATGAATGATTATTCGGTCAAACATTTGTAATCCAATAATTGATTAAGCATATCTTGTCGTCTCTTATTCAAGCTTACATCACGCCTTCCTTATATGTACGTACCTCTAAACTGCCTAAACATCCAAAAGTGGAAGAAAAAGAATAAACTGCATCTACCAATCCAATATACTGCTACCATGTACTCTGACGTGGAAATTTTCACGCCAAAGACCAACTTCGTATATCCAATCTTGCCAGACCTTGCTGTGCTGTGGACTATTTGGCCTGGACTTAACAGACAACGTGTTGTTCATCAGCTTACATTTAAACAACGACAACAAAATGCGCAAAACACGAAAAGAAGAAGCACAAATCTGTGTTGTTTTCCATGTCCATCCATGTTGCAATTTTAATTGAACCAAACCATTAATTAATTTCTACATTTTTCTTAGTCAGCCTTCAATTTATTGTGCTAAGCGCACAATTTTTCGCGCCAACCAGAATAACTATGAGAAAGGCTTAAGCCAAAAGGCAGCTTGATTCTTGGATTAACTATGTATACCAAATTATAGGCGTATATTAATGCTCCAATGCACTTGATCATCACTTATATATATGGTATGTACCATACACATCCTTTTTGTGTGTAAAAAAAGGGTTTTGACTTTTTGGTCATTTTAAAGGACGCGCCTCTAAGCTTCTGTAATACCTGCGCTGCGATATGGCGACTACTGTATTGAGTAAGACTTGTAGACGAAGCATGTTCGGATTGTGGTCATGACACACGATGTGGTGCAAATTAATGCTGAATGCTGCTAGCCTAGCAGTTATTCACCATGTGCGGGCTAGGTTGGGAAATATTAATTTACAACTGAAACATATATCAGCAACGGCTACCGATTGAAACGCCTGGCAATAAAAATTGCTATCTTCTATATTCGATTGCTGGCTTGTTATTGATAAAAATAATTGCAGAAGAAAGATAGAAAGTTTCTGATAGAATTATAAAGTATGTTTGAAAAGAAATGATATACTACGGAAAAAATTTTAACAGAAATAATTTTGTATTTGATGTTTTTGATTATAAAAACATAAATTAATTTTGCAAATAAAAAAAATCATTGAAAATCACTTTTAAAAGAGCTTCAATACCTGTTAAAAAACTTAACGGCTTGAATATGTTTAGAGAACTAAATATTTCCTCTTTTTCACTTCAGCTTATATTTCAAAGATAGTTGTAGCGTTGTAGGTATTCTTTTTTTCTCTAATTATCCATTGACACATTTTTTAAATTTTACTCATTTCTTCATCTAACTCTGAGTTAAAAATAAATGAATAAAAAAAACAGCGAATAAAAAATGCTGATACAGTACAGAGAATGAAACAAACGGATCTTTTAATTTAACGCTAAATTCATTCCCAACTATACTCTGTCCAACAAAAATTGTCAGTACAGGCCAATGGGAAAGAATTTTCTCCGACTGGCGAATGTCCAGAGAAGGTTGCAACGACCCTGGCTATGGGTCTTGTGAATAAAAAAAAGTAAAAGCTGTTTTTGAACGAAGCTAAAGCTAGCTAGTCATAGATTTTACTAGTAGCTAAAGCGAGACAGTCCTAGCTTAAGCTTTGTTTTATGTGAGTAAAAAAAACAAGAATCCACTTTTTAGATTAAGCTAGAAAATTTTAGTTTATGCTTCATATTTTTAGTTTTTGTTTATTTATTCACATGTTTCGGCATAGGTAGCTTAAGCTAAAATTGAGTTTTAAGATGGATAAGTCCAAAAAAAATTTTTTATCAGTCGCACCAACTGTACGTTAACTGTACATCAAGTTAAAGCCTGAACGGGTGGGCCCATATTCTTCAAACTTGGTAGAGACTAACTTTATGTAATTCCCTAAAAGGTGAGTTCAGATTTTTCTGTAAGCATTTTTGTAATTGATGATTTATTTGAAAAAGTAATTGATGTCCGTGAGTCGTGTGAACACTGGACTTCCACACTTGTAAATTCGTCTGCTGCATGGCTTGTCTCTTGTGTATTACGGCTTTGAGTGGAACCAGGGAGCCTTTCCGATCATCAGCAAATCTAAGATGGAAATCGAAATAGCTCTAAAATTTGTAGCAAACGTCTATTTTACCGTCAATTTTGCGTTTTCTGATTACCTTGTTGGATACTTGCCTAACAGTTTCGGTAACTAACTCTAGGTTTACTCAGGTATCTGAGAAGTTTTAGGCATTCATTTTAGGCTCATCCCGGAATTGCTGAACCAATTTAAAAGATGTAGTAGACGAAGCAACTGCTTTGAAAGCTGTATGGTCTAATCATCTGTCAGGATGGCGGTATTTTAGTTAAGGTAGTCTCTGAGTACCTATCATTCAAGCTTCCCTAATTGCTAATTGAAAACACAACCAAAATAAGAAGTTGTTACCCCTTTTCCACAGGATGCTTGGCTAACTTGACACCAATTTCACAATTTTTCAAAAAAAAAAACATAGAAAATATCGAGTGACAAATTCAAAATTGTCACACCTAATTCACGAATAATTAAAGGCTAATTATAGAGTAGTAAAACATTCACAATAAGAAGTTTTTACACGTTTTCCCAAGGCTGTGTCACTAAGTCTACACCGATTCCACAATTTTACAAAAAAACATAGAAAACATTGAGCGACAAATTCAAGATTGTCACAACTAATTAACGGCTAATTACCCAATCAATAATTTTTTGATCGGCGAATATGTTGTTTCGGTATATTTAACCCTCATGTATACATATATAACACAGCACTATATGTGCTCATTTCATTTTTAAACTGATAACCAAAGTAAAGTTTTTAATGCTCAACAGACTGTGCCAGTTTTCTTCAATAATGTAATCAACTATCAATAATGAAATATTGAGCATTATAGAAATAAACGCTCTAAACAAAACCACCACCTAGTAATCATCTAATGAGCTTGCGCAACTGTAACTTTGCCTACCTGTCTTTAAGCAAGAATGAGGGTCTCTTATCCGAGTAGTGCCATAATCTCAGCATCTTTTATGTTATATTGATCCTCTTCCCCATACCCAATCTAAATGAGGGCTAACTTAATCCCCACCAATAGTATACCAATCTTCAAAGCAGCAAGTTCTTAATGATCAGTTTAAGTCAATGAGTTATTATTAAAGCTACCGGTTGGTGGTGTGGTGTGGTGTTTGCGCGCACCGCACATTCAACTCTGCAATTGGAGGTTGCCGCGCTGGCTGCTGCCAAAGTAACGTGTATAAATTATATTGGTAGCAGCAACCCAACCCCACCTTTTTTCGCATTTAAAATTGATTGACGGTTATTTTTGTCATTCAACTTGCATTTTGCCATCACAAATTACTGTGATTATTGTGAGGTTGGATGCAATTTGTTTTCCCGATGCGTGAGACCTGAAGAGCCCCAGCAGTATACATATTTTTATGCGTGCCGATCAATCAAAGAGAACTCGAATACTTAATAATTGAATATCATTATGGGTGCTACTGTTTTGGGTGTTTTCCGGGGGAAGTTATATTCTTGCGGGCCATTAAGGCTCATTAACACACCTTTCAAAATGACCGCATGGTTTAAACTCAAATTAAAAAATAAAAAAAAACAACGTTTATAAATCGTTCGAAAGGAGCCTTGAAAAAGTACCTCAATAAAAAAAAAATCTTCCTGAATTTTCGTTGATGGGTTAATTGAGTTCCGACATCTGCCAGAAAACAAGAAGCTCGTAGAGTAATGAAGGCTAATTTGATACTCTTTAGCGATAACCTACAATTTGGAACAGATCTTTTGTATTCTTCGGGCCTGTATAGGTATGCGGTTGAAAATTGATAGGCGTGAATTTAATGAAAATGCAGGTCTAAATTATTTTCATTCGGAGTTAAATTTCTGATCCTGGTGATGTGATCCCATCACCATCAATTCTTAGTAATTGTCCTTTATCATATGCAAATGTTTTTGCCTAGGTATATTTAAAAACAAAATCAACTTTTAATAAAGTACATTAATGTACATAAACCTTCAATTGGGTGGAAATTATCACGTGACTAGGGTTGCCAGACGTCCCGGATTTCAGGTATAAATTTAACTGTCCCACCGGGGCAGCTTTTTTACCCGGGCTTTGACCAGAACTCACAGAATAATATACAGTGTAGACATATTTAAATATTTACAAAAAAATACTGCGTTGTGATATTAATTTAACCTTAAATATAACGTCATTCTGGCAACCTGACAGCTGTCACTTCAAATTGGAAAACATATATGTATGTACCTTAATTTGCTTCCTGAAATTGCCAATTACTTCCAATATTAGTCCAAAGTTAACAAAAACTAAAATTGGACTAAAAATGATTAAAACTGGAAGTTTTGGGAAATAAATGGACCTAGTAAACACGGTTTTGAATTGGACTCATTCTGTGTGACTAGTTTTGATGTCTCTATTTTTGTATGGTGAAAAAGATATAATGAAGTAAGTATTGTTTCGCAATATGCGAATTTATGAATTAAGGTCATGTGTGAATTGTTTTTATCGCGTTAAATGTTATCCGAGAGAATTATATTTTTGACACTAATGCGGTTAATATGTACACGGAAACTTCAAAATTTTGTTTCGAAGTTTTAATCCACAAGGCCTGATAAAAATTTAAAAATCGCTGTTTTCTGGAAAGAATTTTTCGATTTTTATACTCGTATGATGAGTTTTTATTTTGTCCCGGGGATAAAATTGAAATCCCGATACTTTTCCATATTTTTGTCATTTGTCCCGCCGAGCTACGAAAAAAATCTGGCAACCCTACACGTGACCTTCAATAGTGCAGTGCACAGTGCATAAAGCCCGTGGCCTGAACACACTTGGTCTATGGTTCGAGCCCAAGTTTCAGCAAAAAGTTTTTCAAATAAAATTGAACTTGAGTGATTCCGATGATGTATGACAAAAAGCTAGATGCTAGGGCGTTTAATTCGAGTCCAGACAAGAAATAAATTGTATTAGTGGGGGGTCTATTTCCTCCCGTGTAATGACAACACTTACAATGTCATGCTAAACTTGTTTTTTAAGCCAAAATTCCTTTCTTTTATTTTATTTTTAATTCAAATTATTTGAGAGAACAGTTTTTGAAAAATTAATTTTCAACCTCAAAATTTTGAAAAAATAATGAAAAATATTTTCTTCAAACTAATTTTGTTCAAAATTTTACGTTATTAAATACTTAGAATTTTTTTGTTAATATTCCATGTTCTATCTATTTCTAGTCAAATACTACAAAATATAACAGTCGTATTTATTAGATTTTTGACAGTTTATTGTGTTTTTTAAAACGGTCGGTAATATGCTTTATTTAGGGGCCACTTGCACAAACGTTTTCCGTCCGACAGCAGTAACCTCTGGTTTATAAATAATTGAGAGCCTAT
Organism: Epistrophella euchroma; assembly: GCA_947049315.1. Classification (NCBI taxonomy): domain Eukaryota; kingdom Metazoa; phylum Arthropoda; class Insecta; order Diptera; family Syrphidae; genus Epistrophella; species Epistrophella euchroma. Next base: position 125,649,506 of record OX346246.1, read on the forward strand.
TTTTTCTCTATTTAAGTTCAAAAGTTATCTTCTCCTCGTTCTCTGGATAAATTTAAACTCTGAATAGTTTTCACGTCAAATTATAGAATTTCTTACGAGAAAGCAAGACAAAGCGTTAGAAGACGTTATATTTTTCAATGTGTTTTTTTGGTGATTCTGTAAAAATATTCTACACGAACGGAAAATAAATAACAAGCGGATTATTTTCCATTCGTGCAATTAAAAAACGATAAGTTTTTATTTCCTTATTTAAACTGGAATAGTTACCCCCAGTTTTATGTATTTATCCGTTCATTTGGTGCAAGTGGCCCTTATAAAATATTGCGATTGTGAAGGTTTAGACAATCGATTTTCGCCCGAGAGTAGGAGCCTAATTTATAAAACTATTATGCCTGGTTGCACGAAACGCTTTTAAATATTTATTGCTTCGATAAATTTTAAAATGACATATATAGGTTGCACCAAACTATTTTAGTTCTGAAAGCCAATAAACGAAACAATAAACTAAAATGCCAATTTCCACCAGATAAATTTTAAAAGCGAGTTTTAACGAAAATGCACCATCCCACTGAGTATCAACACATGTATCATTTTCTTATACCTTTTTGATATTGTGTTAATACTCAGTACGATAGTGTGGAAGGGCTTTTCAGTGAAGTTTGACATCTCTCATATTGCTGTCTTACTTACACTAGTTAAACTTTTTCGTTCAGTTTAAAAAACAGATGATAAAATCCGAGGATGGTTCTTAAACAGTGAATGGCATTGGTGCAACCCAGATAAATGTATCAGGCGGATAATTTTATAAATATTTTAGCAAAAACTAGTTTTAGTGGATTTTGGTGCAACTGGCCATTAGTCTTGTTTCATGATGGATTAGGTTGTATGATATTATTAATATAAAATAAAATAAAAGAAATATTTAAGTTATTTTTTTTATAAATTTTCAATTTCAAAAAAAAAAAAAAACTTAAATATTTCTTTTATTTCATTTCATATTAGTCTTGTACTTGTAAAATTGTAGCTAAAAGCACAAATAAAGTATGGAGTTGTACTTTTTCAAGTCTAGAACTTTTATTTTGTTGATGAGGAGGGACCACTCTATCAGTGGGGTTGCGTGGGGTATCAGCCGCCCTCTTGTTTAGGTACCTATTTCAATTAAAAAAAAAAACTATAGATAGTAGTCTACACTTATACAGTAATTCTAAAGAACTTTACGGCAAAGGCAGTCCTCATCATTTACTTACCCGAATTCAAAAAAGAATGAAAAAGATAATTGTCATCACAATGTTTACACGACGCAATGCGAGTGTTACCTATGTTTAGATTAAACGTCAGTTGCATTTCTCAGTTTTTGACATCTTACAAAAATGTGAGAAATTGGGTACGTTGAGAAGATATAGGGGACTTCAAAGCTAAGCAAGTTTATGATTTCTGATTGGTCAGCTGTTTAAAATATGCATTCCAATCTAGGAAAATTTTATTGGGAAATGACTGGCCTAGTCGAGAAATATCTCCCTACATTTCAAGTAAAATGCCTTTCTGTCAAAATATAAGCTGATTATATTTTGTCATTAAACAGCAAGATGAGCTTTATTCTTCCGTGACTTGTTTTTTCACGATTAACTTAACGTTTTGGGTAAAAGGGTTATTTATTTACAAATATCAGCTTTGAATTACTTATGAGTTCAACTTTTTATATGTTTGTGCGGTCAAGTTATTGAAAAATAATTTTCGTAAATAGAGCAGGAATTTTTTATAATGTCGAGGATTTTGAAGAAATCTTCGAGGGTGTGTCGACTGGTAAGTAATTTGTATAACTTAACGTAACAAATAAAGACACTTGAATTCCGCGCACTTATTTTGCTGAAAGACCCAGAACTTCTAACACAATACATAGAGCGTATCTTTTTTAATAGGTAAATACTTTCTTCACAATCAATAGAAAGTAAAGCTTTGACGTAAAGTTTAAATTTTAACACTAATGACATGTCAAATATTCACTTATTGTTTCCTAATCTAAATTTGCATTCAATGAATGTAGTTGACTACATACGAAGTCCCGTACTTCTGAACCTGCGCATTATTATTAAAACTTGTTAGCAGTCTAAATGTGGCAAAGTTTTTTTTTTTCATTTGGAGTGACAGTTTGGTTATTTCTGTGGGAAGCTTCGTTTTTTCTTGACTCGTTTTAACCAATATTTCGAAAACGGCTCATAGCATACAAAATTTGTTCTATGAAAAAAAAAAAAAGATAATTAAATTTCCTATTAAAAAGGTGAATGCACCCTAAACTTTTCGAGTCCTGCCAACCTTCCAAAAAAAAAAAAAATTCAGAGTGTCAAACTGTTCCAGGCATTCCAAAACTTTATCTCAACTATTATATTAACTAAATATACTGATTTAATTATCGACACTATTCCTTTTCTGTTGTTGATTGTGTAAAATTTTGCTGCGATGCCTATACACTTACCAATAAAAAACGACTAAGTATTATTCAGTATTATTATTATGAAATTTTGCCGCCCCATTCAAGTGCCGCTCGGGGCGGACAAAATAAATAATCACAATTTTTTTCTTTTTTAATTTTGAGTTTGAAAATTAATTTTTCAATAAATATTCCCTTAAACCAGTGTTTCCCAACCTTTTTTGTACTATGCCCCACCCCAACATTTTCTAAATTCTCATGCCCCCTAACATTACAATTTTGATACCCAAACAATGTTTAACATACAAATCTGAAATGTTAAATAAAAATAAAATGGATGATATCAGAAAAAAATCCATAGAAAAAAAGTAGACAGTAAGTTTATTTTCGAAACATAATAATGTAGAACAGAAATTTAAGTTCATAATAATTTAATAACTATGTTATATCAATTATTTAAAATTAGTGAGATCCCTGGGCTTGATGCCTCCTGAAAATAGATTTTATGTCAGCCTCAAATTTAGAAAGCTTCATTTTCATTCTCAAGGCTCCTCGTTTTGTCATATGGCACTAAATTCGCATTCAGTTATATGAAGATGGAAAAGGTAACAACAGCTCTCTTGCATATTTGGCTGCATTGGGGTATTTGATTTCGGATTCCTCACAAAGCCATGTCATCGCTCCTTTTATTTCGAATAAAGTTTTAATTAACTCATCATTTTGTATTTCCGCGAGTTCTTCCTTGATATTGATACCTTATTCTTTTTTATTATAATCAGAAAATTTTTCTTTTTAATGAGCCGACAAATTTTTTAAATGATCGACAGTTACATCTATAGCAGTATGCCTTACAAAATTTTTGTTGTAAATATATGTCTGACAGATTCAATAAAGGTAACGAAATCAAATATCTTCTTCTTCACGCCTCAAGATGAACGAATACTGGCGAATTTTTCTCTTGCTTGAACAACCACCCATCAGAAATATATCTCCAAAGGTGGAAACACAAGAAGCATAGATTTTTGGGAGATATGTGTTATCGTGATGGAGCATTATTTCATATTGCCCCCCTATAAAATGAAATTGCCCCCCTGTGGGGCGTGGGCCCCACGTTGGGAAACACTGCGCTTAAACAATTTTAATTCAAAACATAAGATAAAAGAATAGATTTTTGGCTTAAAAAATTATAGCATTAAATTTTATGTGTTGCCGTTGTTTCTTTCTTTTCTTTTATTTTCCATTTCAGGTCGATTTTTTTTAGAACCACCCCTAACATGGATAAATAGAACCCCTCCAATATGATTTTTTTCTAGCCTTGACCCAACTTACAAACCCTAACCTTTGGTTGCCTCTTATGCAAAACACCCTGTAACTATTTAAAGCAAACGGCAAAACTTTAGTCTTCACTTGATTGCCGAAGAAACAATGAAACTTTTTCTTGTCAAATTATAAACTTCCCACTGGAAGTTGTTGTAAGTGGGCCCCTGTTCTTTAGTGAAATATGATAATGTTAGTAAATGATTTTGAATACACACCTCTTGATCTTCAAGAAACCGAAACTATCACTTTGACAATGTAATCTTTCGAATAAATAGGCAATAATGAAAATACAATTGACCAGGTACAAAAGGCATTATCTATACACTATACTATACAAATACAAATTTAAATACCAAAATGTATCTAACCCTTTTACTGCATTTTGTATATAAAGTCATAAAAATTAGACACATTTGCAAAACCTATTGTACTTATAAACCAAAAATAAAAAAGGAAGCCGACAATTCTTTAAAGAATGCACTTTTCTCTGATTTAAAGGTATTATCTCGACATAACGGATTATTGCTACATGCAATACAATACTAATCCCAATAAAAGTAACATTCTTCTTGGGATGAGCCCTTGTAAATCGATTATCAAAAGTAAATGTTTTGCCTGTTCAATACAAAGAAAGGTTTTTTTTATCTTTTCAAATGATCATGATCGCCCATAACGAAAATATTTATTTATAGTCAGTGGTCTACCTGTAGATGAACAATTCGAAACAGGAGCTAAAGTCACCATGTGAATAAGGTATCCTTTGGAAAAAAAAACAAAGTGGTATTATTGCGGTTGCAAGGTTGCAGCATTAATGTTTGTCTTCGCAGCAGGTAGATCTACCTGTTGGATATAGAAAATGAAAATACGGAAATTTTGACAACTAGAGTGTTTGAATTTCTTAGAATTTTAGTTCACCATGTAAAATTTGATTTCTGATGGATTAGAGACACTGGAACGAATTGGAAGAAATGCTAAATAGCAATGATTTGTCAAGCCGGAGAATTTTTCAAAATATTCTAATCCGGACAGTGTGTGCTTAATTAGTGGAGCAAAGCGTTTAAAGTTTTAAGTCTTAATGGCACTGGCAAAAGGAGGAGTTTCGACAAATTATGTTTTCGTAATTTTGCAAGGTCCTATCCGGGACTTTCGTCAGGGGGAAGGGGGGAAGACAAACACCTTGAACAAATATTCTGCCTTTTGGAATTTGAGATCCTCTCTTGTACGTTGCCCACCACAAAAACAACTCAATCTCTGATAAGGCGGTCAAAATCAGGCAGCTTTATCAGATTGTTCATTAGATCTGAAATACTATGTTTTATTTTAGTTAAATGACGTCTTCATTTTGTGTTTCTACATCTCAGTGATTGTAGTTAGTGGATGATGACTTAGCAAAGAACTATTTCGTTTTATGAGTTTTGACTAATTTTAAATTTATATAAATTTACCAGTCCTTTAAATCCAGTTCTAATAATCACCTATGTAGCTAAAGTATTTATATCGATTGGAGATTTGTCTAGATCCAGAGATAAAAATGTTAGTTGCGTGCGATTATTATCTCCTTCGTAATTCTATTCTGTTCTACGATCATATTACTACAGGTCCCTATATTGACCAGTTGAAGAAGCTGCTGTGTTAGACAGTGTGGCAGGAGATGATGATGATGATCGTTTTTACGATCCTTGTATTTTATGCTTTTACATCATTAAGCAACCTTGTGTGGGTAATCAATACGGGTTTGTTTTTCAAAGAAGAAAGGGATCCAAGTCTTCGAGACAATTTAAATTCTTTCAGCGCTTCACGAGATCTAAAAGGTATGAATTGGAAAATATATACTAGAAAGTCTGTTCACTATTTTAGCCATTAAATAAAGTGTTAACTGGGAAAAGCATTAAGAGAATTGGTTGACGCAATTTAAGCTGATGATGCTGACTTTTATGGAACAAAATTTAATTCCATTACGTGTTTAAGATATATTTATTTTATTAAATTTTATTAAGCTGTCTTTATTTTTGCTTTATTATGCTTTAAATCTAACTTCATAAATTTTTAATCTGAGAGAATTATGTGTTAGGCAATTTATTTTAATATCCTATGGAATTTCAGAGATTATTATGTTTTTGTATATCTACGAGTCAGAAGAAGAAGGTGTGGTATTTTTGAAGTGGTAACTAATCTTAGATTAGTTTAGAAAAATTGAAGAAGAAAAAATTGGAAGAATTTAAGTTTGAAAGTGCTTCAAAAGACAAATGAATTGTAAATAAATTTGAAAAAGTTGCAATAAGAATAAGAACTAATATTAGCTCAAAGAAGATGAGTTAATGATGATGATGAAGGCATCTCAAGATTCTGATATGCTTTACTTCTTCCAAGAGACTTAGTTTTATTACATGAATTTATTTTAATAATTAAAATATAAGCTTAAGAAAAAAGTGAAATAATATGGATGACTGGGTCGCATGAACTTGCTCGTATATACGATCACACTGTGGTTTTGAGGGCTGATGATTGTAAATCTGTTTTAAAAAATTAAATTTTTACATTTATATAAAATTAACCTTCCGAAGGCAAGCGGGGTTACCCATAACCTCACTACTTTAGAAAAGGGCTAATATCTTTTTTTTATGTTGGTGCATCTTTCTGTCGATCGGTGTATTCTCTAATTGTATTGTAGGCAGTAAGATGCATGTATTAAAGTGTCGAATAAAGTTTTTATTTTAGTTTTATTAAGTTAAATTTATTGATGTGGGGTTACCAGTCACCCCCTTTGCTATTTGCGTTAACTTTATTCTCTGTTTGATGCTTGGTTTTTAGACAAAAAATGGCTTCGTTTTCGGATAATCAAAATGAAAATTACTCCCGAAGAATTGCTGATTGTTCTGATAATGAAAGCTATTTAGATTTATGGTGGATATAAGAAATAGAAAACAATTTATGTGTGCACTTATAGGAGGAATACGTTAGAATTAGGAATAACTTTACTTGATATTCTAAATAGGAACCAAGAACCTTCTGGTGATGAATTCCCGGCAAGTCAAGATTTGCACTGTGTCTAGGAAAACAGTCGACAAAAAAGTTCAAACTTCTAACGTAAAATGCCATTTGCCTGCAAGCTATGAAAACCTAAAACTTATTTGCCTTGACTACATACAATGTACAAAATTATGAACTATAAATAAAAAAAATAAATTTGATGGCACAACAGCTCATGAAGAACTAGGGCCTAGTGACTTACAACTCTCAACCATTCCTGTGTGCGTGTCTGCAGGAATGGAGGGGACCTACAGTTTATTGCCGAATCCGAACGGCTAACGAGCGGCACTTTTCTGTGACAGGAGATACTCTTGGAGGATTTGTCAATTCCTCGCAAGAGGCAGTAGCCGTTTTTTCTTTTAAATAAATAGGTGGCGGAGGCTGGGGCTCGAACCTCAGACCTCCGGCATGACAGTCCATCGCACTAACCATCAGGCCACGGCTACTACAAAATTATGAACTAAGATTTTAAAAAATTAAAAAAAAACAAGACTTTTCAGTTTTGTATTAATATAAACATGCGATCTCATAATAAATTAGAACTATTTTTAACTTTAAATATTGTTTTATTAAAAATTAAATGTGGTGGGGTGATGAACAACCCCAGTTGCTATTCATGTAGGAAAAAAAGCCTTGCCTTCGGAAGGTTAAGGAAAAAATACTATAAATGCCTAAGAATTCCATTAAAAAATCATCTACCCTTTTTTGAAAAATCGAATTTTTAAAAATTTGTTTTAAAATTCAAATTTTTTTTTTTTGTAAATTTATTAACGATATAATGTATTAAAATTAACTAGAATAAAATTAAAAAAAACTAGAATATTTTATTTAAATTCGTTTGACAGATAATAAAAACGACAAAAATAAATACTTCCATAAAAGGAATTGTTAATAGTAATGACAATAAAGAAATAAATTTCCTGTTAGACCGGACCAATATCAGCTCATAGAAAAATTTTAATCAAAATTGTATAAGTCATTTTCGAGAATAATAACATTTTTCTCAACGGTTTTTAAACAATTTTATAAAGGATGCGTACAGCTATAATTTTAGCTAAAAGAAAAATGTTTCAAAAAAAAAACTAATCATAGAAATAAAGTTACAGTTTCGGCGGCAGCGATTTTCCCTCGCGCAAGTAAGCGATTCTCGCTTCAATTTAAAAAAATACAGTAAAGGTATACTAGAATTAGAAGAATACCAATTTGTAAAGTGTATTCACTTTAGTGACATATTGTAATTATTGTGGGAAACAAAAAGCAACGGTAAATCGATCGCTACATCTAGCGATTTAAAGCTTGGCACCGAAACCAAACTTTTCGTGCGAATTTACTTGAGCAATCAATCTCTTGAACTCGTTTAACTCTCCACGATTAGAAATCGCTGCCACCAAAATCGTAGCCTAATGTGTAAAACCACTTGGCTCCAAGTATAATAAATAACCAACCAAGCTTTTTTCGAAATATTAAATTAAAAAATATTAAACTTTTTTTTAAAAATCTAAAAAAAAAATATATTTTTTTTTAAATATTTTATATAGGTATATAGGTAAAGAGTGACACTTAATGCGTGTATTGTAATTTGGGGGGCATGATGTCTGGTATTATTCCATATAAAACATTTACTGGGTAAAAATTCTATATGTTCCCTACTGAGGCTGGGGTGGATAATTTCTGAAAACTTGACTTAGAATGGAAAAAAAAATACACTTGTCAAAACAATTAAGGGAACAAAAAAAATCATTTTTTTTTTTTGTGTTTTTCGAAGAGCTGTATCTCTGTGAAAAGTGGTAGTATTGAGATGAAACAAATAGCATTCTGAAGCTTTATATTTTTTGTATTGAGAAATTTTAGCAAATAATTTTTCTAAGGTTATTGCGCAATCATAAGAAGCAGCACGACCAAAAAATTTTAATTTTAATTTTGTTTTTTTGAACATTCATTTTCTTTGAAAAATTTTGTTGAGCCAATTTAATGTTTTGTTTCGATAACTTGTTTCTTCAGCTTTATGGTCGTCTTTTTTCGTCATTCTTTAATTATTTTTTTCAGAAGAATATCTGGCTTTGAAAAAACGAACTTTTGACTGTGACTACCAATATCTTCACAAGAAATGACGACACGGAAAATATAAGGGTAGTTTTAATAATTGGAATCAATTTTCTACAAGATTTTTTCAAAACTTTATAACGATTATTTTTTTGGCTTTCATCGTAACATTCAGAAAAGGTAAAAAAAAAGACTTTTTGTAAATCTTTTACTGCTTTACAAATATTGACTGCAGGGCTTATAATTTGTTAAGACATTTTAAGGACCTATAGACCACCAATATTTCTGTAAAATTTTAAATAAATCCATTGAATCCTTTTTACGTACCGAATGATAAAAGACGTAAAAACCAATCAATGGAACAAATGGAATGGTTCATAAACATTATGAAATTGTCATCAAAATGGAAACGAAAAGAACAACTTCTGCCCACTTTTTTTACAGTTTTGCATTAGTTAAAATACTGATGAGATTCTAATGGCAAGCAAAAATTTTAAAATTTCGAAAAAATTACTCAATTTTTGCTCCGATTTTTTTTTTTCTTTAAAAAAAAATTATTTTTTTTTCAACGTTTATCAGTATTGTAACTGATTTTAACTAAAGTAAAACTATGAAAAAAGTGGGCGGAAATTGTTCTTTTCGTAAAACGATCAAATAGGAAAATGAGTTCATACCTTGATCAGATCCAAGACATGTGTTGCACAAAAGGTATATTGTTTAAATGCACAAGCACATAATTTACATACCTGCCTATAACTCTTAAATATTGCATGTTTCGTCATCTTAGATTACTATAACTTAATTGAAGTCTTTTGTGCTAAATCCTCATACTACAGACTATTAGATTGAAATGCTATTAACAACAAGTTCACTCCTGAAGCTGGTTGGATTTAAAAGGTAAATCCTCTTTGATGATGTGCAGCGCAGACCCGAGAATTCCAAACATCATGCTTTTTTTTGTTTACAACAAAAACGGAAAGCGATTGATCTGAAAGAGGAAGTGTTTTACATCAGGAAAACCATATTCACCCTGTTTTCGTTTAGTTTGTGCTGCTATACCTGTGCACCTATTACCATATTGCTAGGAATGTACTACATCCTCATTGATGGATTAATTTCGTTAGTTGAAGATGTTCTAACAGCAGAGTCTTGATAAAATGGACCCCATAAATGAATTTATAGTTTTTTTTTTTTTCCATTTTATTTGAATCCTTAGGTTTAGTAGTAGCGTTGAATAAAAAGAGAATTAAAATATATGAAATATGGGCGTATGTATTATTCTTCGTATATACAGGGTTATCGGTATAATTTACACCAAACTGCTGGAGCGAGTAGGATGAGTTAAGACAAGAAAAAAATCGTACAGGAGGTGGGTTTATTTCCCTCCGTTTAGGCAGGAGGAGCAATTTTCTAAAAAATTGACTTAAAACAGAAAAAAAAATATTTAAAAAGAACGGTACAATTTAAAATGTCATGCTATACCTTTTTGGAAAACCAAAAATCTCTTCTTTGATTTTCAATTTAAATTAAGTTGTGGTAGTGAATAGTTTTTGAAAAATTAATTTTCAAACTTGAAATTTAAAAAAAAAAAAAATAAAAAAAAACTTTCAAATTAATTTTTTTCAAAATTTTATGTAATCTTAGCATTTATACTACGTTTTATTATTTGTATTGTATTATTTATACTAGAATGTCAGTTTATTAGACTTGACCATTCTTTATTCAATTTCATTGAATTTTGAACAACAACAACAACTTAAAGGTGCTACCACCAATTGCTTACGAATTAATTTTGGGTATTTTAATTCGTTTTATTTTTATTTGGCTAGAGATATAGCTATTTCAAGGGGTGCCAAGCCCTATCATCAGTCTCCTTTTATAGTGGTGCTGAGCTTTAATCCAATTTTATTTGAAAAACTTTCTACACATCATGCGGTATTTGAACCCGCGCATCAGATTTGCTCAGTCTTCGAAGCTGTGTACACTACGTACTCTGCTATCGTTGACCACTGACGTCACAGGTCTAGATGTGCTGTTTGTTTATCAATTGCATGCGGGTTCAAATACCGCATGATGTGTAGAAAGTTTTTCAAATAAAATTGGATTAAAGCTCAGCACCACTATAAAAGGAGACTGATGATAGGGCTTGGCACCCCTTGAAATAGCTATATCTCTAGCCAAATAAAAATAAAACGAATTATACTACGTTTTCATTAGAGCAAATGAGGTAATTTCGCTGAAAATTTCCAAATTCGATTAAAAAAGTATCTCACTTCCCCTACAAATTCACATTTCCAAATGAGGTAATTTCAACCAAATTTGCACGAAATTAGCTAGGAAGCTACGTAAATACTTTATGAACACACCCAAATGGAATCCATTAAAAGTGGAACGCATTTAAAATGATAGAATTCAATGTATAAAACAACAAAAACAAGCGGTTGACAGCCTGAACTGTCAACGAAACTACCAAATTTATTATGGAAACACTTTTTACGTAATTTCCGAATTTACCTCATTTCGGCTCTAATGAAAACGTAGTATTAAACTGGAATTTACAGATGGGGAACTTTATAGACATTTTTATACAGGTCCTGTGTAGAAAGAAATTTCGTTAAATTTGTAATGAGGACATAATCAAATAAACGGATGACCGAAAAAGTTTCGCGTTATCTTTATTTCGATACTAGATTTCGTATTTACTGATTTTCCTGTTCTCTGTAAAGTCCTTGACGTGTTTTATGCGGACCTAAGCAAACCATTTGTTAGACCCTCTTTACTTTTCCTAAAATTAGAGTTACGAATTGTCTGTCTAAAATGATTAATGTCTTGACTGGAGTTCCTGAAGGTAGTCATTTTGGACCACTTATGTTTTTACTATTTACAAATGACATTTAATTAATTTTCGCTGATGACTTTAAGCATTTTTATAGCTTTAAGAATAAAATATATAATACAAATTATATTGGCAGAGTCTCTGAATGATACATTTCATTTTATTTTCAAAAAATAAAAAAAAAAATATAAACTAAATAAATAAAATTTACAAATTTTATTTTATTTATCCTTCAGTTAGTAACCTTGGCATGATGGTTAGTGCAATGGACTGTTATGCCGGAGGTCTAAGTTCGATCCCCAGCCTCGTCACCTAATAATAATAAATAAAAAAAAAACCACTCTGCCTCTTGCGAGGAATTGACAAAAGTGCCGCTCAAGTCGTTCGGATTCGGCAATAAACTGTAAGTCACTGCAGACACGCACACAGGAATGGTTGAGAGTTGTAAGTCACTAGGCTCTAGTATATCAAATTTATTATTTTTTTTATCCTTCAAAAAAAATCACCTGCATTTTAAAAGTAGTATTGTTTAAGCCTAACCGCAAACATTTGAAATTTTGCTTAAAAAGTTCGAAAATGGAGATTTAGCTATCTTTCGAAGCAGAATATCTTCTAAAATACCCATCTGAAAAGTTAAGTCGTTGGGCTTTTATTGTAGAGAGGTTAGCCATAATAACCACTCTACAATAAGCGGAGTCCCATTAAACTAATAGTTCAGTTGTTATCAGGACAAAACGATCAATTAAATTAAAGTTTTCGTTTTGCTGCCGAAGAAACACTTTTCCGAATATTTTTTGGTGTGCTCAGCCCGAGTCTGAAGTCAAAAATATTCTATCACGTCATGTTTTTGAGATATTCCCGTTTGAGAATCATAAAAAATATTGTTTTTTTTTTCGCTGTTTTCGAGATCATGTTGTAACGGTTTCTGAAATGTCTAACTTTCTTCTTTAAAATTATATTTTAAATCTTTCTGATATCTCTTTTCCTCTTTAGGAATTCCTCAGTTGCTCAGTTAGTTATAAGCCTGCATTCTATAAAATGTAAGAACCCTTGGTATCTACCCTAACAACTTCCCAAAAATTATTGACTGGCCTATTAACCAAGTAGACACTTTCAATGGCTTGATTTGGAGGTTATATTTGTCGTTATGTTGTCATTTAACTCTCATATTGACGGAATAACAAGTAAGGCACAAGAAACCACCTTGGATTAATCAAGAGGTTTTCTAAAGTATTAAATGACCGTCATATTACAAATATCCACTAGCTGCTATCTATTTCTAAACGTATATCTAAACTTAAATGCGTTCTTTTAGTTTTAAGATAGCTCAGTGATAAACTGTAGGTATAATGAATAAGAAGTAGGCGTGGCAATGGGCGGATTTCACTGAATCGACTTTCTTAACCTTCCACTCACTAATGGCAATAAACTTTGTAAGTATAATTGAAATCGTTTAACCCAGTCTCTTAGTCTACAGAGACAAAAAAGTAAAGTATACGAAAATGGATTAGATTATAATACCTAAAAAATATTGTAGCCACTGCTGTAACTCTTTTGGTCATTTCGATCGGTACCAAATGACTACAAGAAGTGTCACATGCTCACATGTCAATGCATATATTTCTTCTACTTTATTCCTCTCTGTCTTCCAGGTCTTCCAGAACAGAAGATGAAGATATTTCACTTCAAACGCGATCGTTCTGCATAAGCCCCCAAGCAACTCTATAGTATATAGAGCTGTGCTGGATTCCCGAATCATTTGTTTTGGGTGCAAAACTGGAATAACCACGTGCAATGAACTCCTTGTGTTTCTCTTTGGTTTTGATATATTTTTTTTTTATAAAGTCTAAGTCTAAGTATATTCCCCTTCCACCTACACCTTCTCGCATCTCGCCTATGCTTAGGAGGTATCCCCCAGGTCAAAATACTTCACCATCATATACCTAGGTATTCTCTGTATGCTCAAAGGAATGTTTGCATTTGCTCCAGAAAAACCAAGCCGCTACATACCAATGATAAAATATGTAAAAATAAGCCCACAGGCCGTAGCTAGCCAAACTAATGAACGACATAATTCACATAGAACTTTGTATTTGGTTGTTCTTGTTGTTGTTTTTGTTTTAAGAAAAAAGCCAGGTCGAAAAGAACCTCAAGACTTCAACAAAACAAATGAACTGCAATGTCAAAAACAAACAAATGAGATGACAGAAGGTAGCCTCGAAGCTCCAACCCAAGACAGCCACCATATAACAACTGTGTTGCACTGCTGCTGCTGCTACTGCTGCGACGACGACGAATGAACGATGACATTAATAAATGTCCGCCAGTTCAATATCGTTGGCAAATTAATCAGCACAGTCCTTAATATCATTTTCGTTTATTATAATTTTTTTTTTTTTGGTAATATAAGTCTGATCGGTCTAGTTTATTTTTTTGTTGTTGTTATTAACTGAAGAAAGAGGGCGCTTTTGGAACTCACTCAGCTATAGGGCAACTGACTCAGATGAAATATTGTTGGGCGATAGAATTTGCTGGCGGAACTTCCACCACTAACGCACTAATGGGTCTAAATGGACCGCGTACACTTTTATCCGCAGCGCAAATGAAACCGGAATAGCTTCATCTAGGCTTTCATATATACATATTATGTAGTACGGGCCACTACGCCATAGTGGTATAACACTTTGGAGCGTGACGCGGCGTCATCGCTGCCTCACATCTCATGATGGATCTTTTTGATTAGAATGGCTGACTTTCGCCTTCGACGACCGACGCGACGCAAGATGCTCGATGCTCGATGCGCCTTGCGTAGTCTTTTGTTCGTCGACATAAGTCCGGCTTAAATAAGTGACGACCACAGAGCACCACATGAGAGACTTCTGTATATATAATAGCTATGCAGCCAACAAAATTCCCTGGCGCACTCCATTTGTCATGGCCATTAGAAGTGGCGACTGAGGCTATAATACTAGTTTCATGATCTTGACCAAACGATCCTTGCACTGGGCAAAAGAATTTTCATTATAAAATAATTATTTATGGCCAATGCTGCGAAATGGCAGCGCAGGAGCATCCGCTGAAACGGGACGTTAGTTTTAGCAATTGGCTTCTTCCAATAACTTTTGGTCGTCGATGATGGTTTGAGATCTTGGGATTTCACTCAAGCCCGTTAACACAAAATATCACATTTAATAAGCTGGCAATTTAATTTGTTTACAAACGCCGTGGACTATATTTTTAGTTCGGTCTGTGAGTGCAGGTAAAGTTGGCGAACTCAAATTGAAAATTATTATTTATTAAAATTATCAGACACTCAACGTGAATCGAAAGGGAGGACAACAACTACTAGGTATACGACTACTGGATGGGAATATGTGAATTTTTTTTCCATGAAGCAGGTTTCCTTCTCTCTCATCATCGCATCAGAAGCTAATGTTCATCGAGCATCATGGTAAGAGACCAAAGATACAACTTGTAAGTATTGACAGTTAAAAGTGGATACTTTCCAAGTTAAATTTATTTCGGCAAACTCATCCCCATTCCATTTGGTGTAGAAAGATGCTCTTATGATAGTATCTCAAAAGAATTATGGGAAAATGTATTCAAGACAGACACATCAACAATTTTATAACATTTTATCAACAATTGACTGAATTGCAAATCGAAAATTGCAAAATGTATTAACTAGAATGTTTATTTAAAGGAGGATTTTTGTGGAATTTGCTGAGAACTAGAGCTGTAACGAATCGTATGTATTCGTTACTTAGATACGGGTATTCACTTCGATACCGAGTAACGAAACGTTACTACCTAGATAATCTCGTTACTCGCATGTTTCGTTACTTTTCCAATACCATACAAAAAGTACTATATCGGATATCGCATTACTCGGACTCGTCGCATGTAGGGATTGAAATTAAAATGGCACATCAAGCAAAGTTCTTGTATCTTGTACCTTTATCAAACAAACATACTACATTATACATACTACAAAGACATACCATACTGAACGAAATAGGTTAGGTACGTTTTGGTCGTTCTAGTCATTCTCAATCAAATCATTTTACAAGGCGAGCACAATTATTTTGGTAGGCGTCAAATATGCAAAAAAATTTGTACGTCCGATCGGAAAATGGAGTACGCCAATCGATTTAGGAGGTGGATATTACCTAGTGTCACGGCCAACGCTCTGCGACCACTGGAACACTATTATTTTGACAGGTTTCAAATGTGCCAAAATTTTTTTACGTCGGATCGAAAAACGGAGTACGCCAATCGATTTAGGACGTGGATATTACCTAGTGTCACGGCCAACGCTCTGCGACCACTGGAACACTATTATTTTGACGGAATGAGTAATTAATTATGTAAACCAAAATAGTCCGAACCACATACAAATAAATAAAAATATTCATATCGTTACAATTAACAATACCAAATCCGGAATGGAGTGCCTTTTCCATTTTCATGGGGTATCGACATACCAATATAATGAAAGTAACGAGAGTAACGAGTAACGATACCAAAGTAACGCGTACTCGAATCAAAAGTAACGTAAACATACGGGTATTCATATTGTCGTTACTTTTACAGCCCTACTGAGAACTAGGACTCGGATGAAAAGGAATTTTAGAATGAAAAGAAATATAGAAGTGAAATTCAGAAGAGCAAGCTTAAACCGTAACATGAAGAATGGGGGGGGGGGGGGAGGTCTATGGTTATGGTTCAATAAAAATGAAGGTAGGATGTTATTAACGAAACAATAAATAAAAAAAACAGGAATTCGGCTTTGATTTCTAAAAAAAATTTAAATGTAATGGCTGTGGGGTCTTAGCACCTCTTATATGGGATATTCGCAAAACATGTATGGTCATAAAAGACCAACTATTTTCAGAAATTGGTTAGGTTTGAAAAATTTTTAATCCAAGGTTAAAATTTGTGAAGGTCATTATGAATATTTGGCACCTCATTTAAATGCTACCAGATCGTGATAAAAAAATGTCGGCTAGAGTCAGTATTTCGTCAGCCATAATTTGTTTTAATGATTTTTTTTAAGTTTATTTTCTTTTTAAGGTCACTATATAAGACTTTTGGCAACTAATTTCTAGAATTAAAAAGAAACAAGTATGCAATTAAAAAAAAATAGTAAACAGTTATAAAAGTGCAAGTATTTTCAGTAATTGGTCAGCCAAAGATTTTTTTTAAATGTTTTTTTTTTAAATATAAGTTTTTCAAAGTCATAGTGATTTTAAGCATATATGGGATATTCACAAAAAGTATACACGATCTAAAAGGTAAATTAATCCTTACCGCCATAATATTCACGCCGTTTAAAACTTGGTTTAAAAGTCATTAAACCGATTACATTTAACCAAACTAAACCGATAGAATTTAAACGACAAAATCTCGTCAGGCAGTTTCAAAACACATTCATTAAAAAAAATCTAATCGAATATCCCTTAAATGATGGCCTTAAAAAACTTGTACCTTGAACCAAAAATTTTACAAGCCTGACCAATTTCTGAAAATAGTTAAACTTTTATGACCAATTACTGACTTTAAAGATGGCAAACTGTTTTTCGGGAATATCCCATATTATGATGTGCTAAGATCCCATCATATCAAAAGCCAAATGTAATAATTTTTAAATATTACTTAAGTAACAAATTGAAAAATTATAAATCGCTCGAGCCATTCAGGCAAAAACCCTAATCCAGTTCTGAAAATTTTATCAGGAAAATATTAAGATCGGTTTTCTTCACAATTGTTCAAATTGCCGAAAACTCCAAATTTGTCCAACTCTATAGATTTGACACCAAATCTATCAGAAACTCAATTTAAAAGTTTTCCAACTTTTATTATTTTATTTTCAAAATATCCCTGATGGAATATTTGTGACAGTTGTAGGTAAGTATAAATTGTGGATTTGAATTTATTGCGTTTTTTTAACCAACATTCAAAATGTTTCTAGGATTGTTGTGAAAAAATGATGGTGTTATCAAAATGATTAAAATAAGAAAATATTCCAAAAGGTGGAAAATGAACTCCAGCGTAGAGAGGCATAAATGTCAAATATATCAAAATGAACAAACGAATACAAGCAAACGTCCCATACTTTGACAATTTTTAGCGGAATCAAAAAATTTTTATACCTGAATTTGTAACTAATTAAATGCTAAATTGTTGCGCAAATCAAAAATTCGTTGCTCAAATTTAACCACGAATGCATAGTCAAATTCAACCACGTTTGCATAGTTAAATTCAACCACGAATAAATAGTCAAATACTACCACGTTTGCATAGTCAAATTTAACTACTTACGCATAGTTAAACACAACCACGAATAAATAGTAAATTTAACCATTTTGGCATAGTCAAATTTAGCTCCTTATGCATAGTAAATTCAACCACGTTTGATTAGTCAAATTTAACTACGAATGCATAGTAAATTCAACCACGTTTGCATAGTCAAATTTAACTACGTATGCATAGTCAATTCAACCACATTTGCATAGTCAAATTTAACTACGTATGCATAGTTAACTCAACCACGTTTGCATAGTCAAATTTAACTACGTATGCATAGTAAATTCAACCACGTTTGCATAGTCAAATTTAACTACGTATGCATAGTCAATTCAACCACATTTGCATAGTCAAATTTAACTACGTATGCATAGTTAACTCAACCACGTTTGCATAGTCAAATTTAACTACGTATTCATAGTAAATTCATCCACGTTTGGATAGTTAAATTTAACTACGTATACATAGTCAATTCAACCACGTTTGCATAGTCAAATTTAGCCACGTTTGCATAGTCAAATTCAACTCAAATTTAACGACGTCTGCAAGCTACAATTCTGGAGATTTTTAATGTGTTCTAGTCAAACAGTTTATAAAATATTTAAGTTTCCGGTAAAATAAGTCTGAAGTTGGCTCACGAAAGTACGAGAATAATAATTCTCTGGGTTTCAAAAATTGCAGCTTTTATAAATGCTAATTTATTGCGCAAAAATTAATTGGATAGCTTTTCTGGTTCATTTTTTATATGAATTTAAAGTTTAAAACGTACATTTCCAGTCCGTTAAAATAAAACGCATAAAATGTAAAAAAAATTTATTTTCAACTTTTTGTTTGGTCAGAAATTGTAGCTTATTTGTTGCGCAAAATATATTTTTTTAGCTTTCACGGATCATTTTTTATTTCAATTTTAATTCAAAAAATAGCACTTTCGGTACCGAAATTTAAAATTGTAATAAAATGAATAAAATTGAAAATTTTATCTTGCAAAAACATGTCATTTTTATGGTCCTCATCTTTACTCAATGAGTGAAATCTATAAATTGTTTTAAATTTAAAATCCGAAAATATCGATTGTACTAAATAAAAATTAAAAAGATTATTGAAAAAACAAAACTAAACCACCCAAAGTTTCAATTCACAACTTTCTCAAAAGTGGTTTCCTCCAAACATTGTGGTATGAAGTTTAAAATTATTTTAATTTTGGATATTAAAAGCGAAAAAAGCTTTTGAAGAGAAGAAATGCAAAAAAGAAATCTCAATTTTGATGGAGAATTTCAAGTTTGTTCGGTCAATTTATTCTTTTTTCGGATGTTAAAATACCCTAAGAAACTCTTAAAATCCATCTTATACATCCGAGTTTTTCTTACATATATAACGGATAAAGGAAATAAAAGACACGTTGTATTTGTTTGCGATATCTTAGGGGGAGATGATTCCTGTAATAATTCTTAGAACAAATTGTATAGGGGAAAAATTCTATCTCCCCTCCTAAAGTTGGGGTAGGGGTCAATTTCTGAAAAATTGGAAAAATTGACTGTAAATGAAAATAAAATGCACGACTGGGTCGCACGAACTTGCTCTTGTAGTAAAAATTTCTTCGAATTTTGAGTGTAACATAAAACACATAAAATTATGTGTATATGTATTTATCCATTTAATAAATTGAAGAATGGAAATTTGAATATGGAAAAAAAAGCATGAAATACGTTCTTTAAATTGATAAAATAAATACTTAAAATGTTTTAATCTCAGAATGAAGAACGCCATCTCAATTCTTGAAAAAATGTGAATTTTAGCAGAAAAAATGTTTAAAATCGTTGGAGCGGTTTTCTTAAAAAAAAAAAATTTATATATAAAATTTTTTGATATTTTTTAGAAAAAAAATTTGGTATGCCATTTTTAAGAATATAAAAATGTACAGCTAAAACCATAATTTCAAAAATATTCATCGACCAGTTTTCAAAATATTTTTTCGAAAATATTTGTATGCAGTATTATTCACACTTGATAGTACCTCCTAACTAAAAATTTTGATCATAATCGATCAAGTGCTTAACGAGAAAATCTAGGGCAGGTACCGTTGATAACGGTTTTTTGGTATTTTTTTTTCACCCAAAATATAGACCATACCACTACTAGTACACACAAAAATTTTTAAAGAAATCGTTAGAGCCGTTTTTGAGATAAATAAATTTATTTAAATGGTCCTATGGCTAAAAATAAAATCTCGATTTCCCCTCTAAGAAATCACCCAAAAATCTTATTCTCCAAGTTTGAAGAAAATCGCTTCACATACAATGATGTGCTATAATTAATATTAATTCTTTTTTTTGTTTTTGTTGTTTAAGTGAATAATTTTAAAATTATATTTAAAATTTTTGAAAATTTGTTTTTTTCTTTTTGTTTGTCAAAAATTTACGTAATTAAGTGTCATTATTTTACCATTTTATTATTGAACATCAGATTAAATCTTTCTTTGTTTTTGAGAAATAAAAAATACGAGATACTTCCCAAAATAAAAACACAAAAAAAGATCTTCGATTATGAATGGTAATTTTGTCGCTTCATAAAATACCAAAACAAACAATTATGTATTTCTAAAAAACTAAAGAAGATTTTTACAACAGGTTTTGAGATTTTGACTAAGAATCGAGAATTAAAAAAAAAATCATTTAATTTTACAAAATAAAAAAAAATTAAAAAATATATGTACATATATATGTAGGTATGTAGGTATTTTAAAAAAGAATTCATAAATTTTTTTTTGAACTGTTCACTAAAATAACTTGATTTAAAATAAAATGGATTAGGTAAAACTTTCAAAAAAAGCCATAGCACATCATTGTATTGGTTTTTAATATTTTTAAACCCACAGAGATTTGTAGGTTTTATAAAAAAAAACGTTGTTTAGGATGAGCACTCAAAACCAAGAAGTATACATATGTATAAACGGATTCCGAGAAAAAGGAAAAATTCAAAACACGACAAAGTTTAAAGCATATCTATAAATATGGCGTATCTATAAATATGTTAACAAAACAGCAACTAAACGCACCAGAATGAGTCCTTATTTTTCGGGATGATTTGGCATTTACTAACTTATCTAATATAAATAACTATAATCCTCACCCTTCAATATGTTTAGCTTCACCTTCTCTTCCAACATAAATAAATATCATTCGCATTCTTGATTAATCAAAAAAAAAAAAAGTTGATGCAAAAAAAAAAACACGATCAAAGAAATTTAATCCACTAGATTGCCTATCCTGTTGCACCACTTTTAGCCTTTAATTTCCACCCGCTTCAATTAAATAAACTTCATTCGATGGACCATTGCAAATAAATTCCTCCTTGTTCTTATATAGAGTTAAGCATTTACCATGCAGCTCCAATATAAAACTCTATGCAGAAGTTCCATTTTAGCGCAACAAATAATGAACTAGTTTCGATTTAAAACGCCAGAGGGCCATCTTAATTACTCCAGTTTAACCATAGAAGAAAATCTAGAATGAATTTAATATACCTATAGAAATGTTGATGCTGCTCCCATATTTTCTTCTTTACCTACAGGATACCATGGATGATGCAGAGAATTGTCGGTCGTCGCGTCGTGCATCGCGTCGCGTCATGAAGTTGAGGTTGACCACAACAAGTTTTCAACATACAAAAATACCTTCCGATTAGCGATTCTAATTAACGGTATTGATTTGTTGACTTTTTGTCGCAAGCTAAGTGTGTGTGCAGGATTGCACCCAATTACCTTAGTGCCAACTGGCAAATAAAGTACCAAACGTATTGGCAGAACCCAAGGATCAGTGTAATTAATGGATTGGCCTATCTGACCCATTGCATATCAATATAGAGGTGCTGCACACTGTCAATGAAAACTTAGATTTTATAGCATCTTTCAATATAAATGATGAAGTTGATGTTTATGTGTCAGAATTTTATTTTTCAATACAGATGAGTTAGTGTCACAAAGAAGTCAGCTACCTGTGTTAAAGGGAAGTCAAACTGACACAGGAACTCCATCTTACGATAGTGTTAAATATTATTTGTGATACTTGTGGAGATATGTATCTAGAGATATTGCTGAGCTAAGCGAACTGGCAATTTGAATTGGTTGAGGAATTTTATGTGACATTTAAATGCAGTCAGTGAGCTAATTGCGAATAAAATATTTTATTTAAATTAAATTGAAACTTGTTGCGAAATTGTTTTTAGCTGCAGGGCATCCTAAGATTATGAAAATGTCCAACCATTTTGATAAAAAACAACTGTAGCACCAAAGATAATATAATAATTTAATAATTTATTCACTTTCGCTCTTTATTATTACTAATGCAACATCTAGCAACATGTTGGGGACCTCTCAACAGGTCCAAGCCGTTAATTTTTTGGTTCACATAGTTTGTATGGGATGCGACATCTTTGTATTATATCATCTTTGGTAGCACAGTACCCAAATCTAAGGTATTATCTTGCGCAGGTTGTCGGAATTGAAACTGTCAGAAATTAAAAAATGGTTGCTCGAGTGCTCCCAAAAATTTCACACCGCAATAATAAAAACAACAATAAATATCGAAATTTGACATGTAAACGGGCACTGAATCCACTATTTTTTTATCGATTTTGATAGATGCGCAGAACAGAACAAAAATGAAAACGATAATAATATTATCTACCTTTAATAAATGTACCGTGGTACTGTAGGTATATGATCTGTATTTTATTGGTGAAACAAAATATTACGATCTTTATTTTGAAACGGTTTGGTGATTTTTAGGGAAATTACGTTTTAGGTATATAAATTGTTAAATACTTAAAATGATTTACCATTTTTTTATGTATACAAAATTTAAAGTGTTGTTTTAGCAATTTAGCAATTTAGCATTTTTTGTTTTGCAAAATAATCGCAACAACATAGTAATGTTAGCTGGGTTTAAAATTCTAAATTGCATTAAAATTTCATATACCATATTAACATTTCTCCTTTTGTAATAATCATTATCGTTGGCAAAAAGAAACTAACACGATCTGCGAAGAAAAACATTTTCGATGTTTTATGTAAATCCTAACAATCTCTAGAGAACTCTCTTAATTCCAGTTTCAAGAAATATGTCTGGAAGCAGTGTTGCCTTTTATTTTTAATTTTTTTTTATTGTATAGAAAAAAGTAATAAAGTTATATTTTTATCTTTTTTTAAAGTACCTTCAACATCAATTTTAAACGTAGGTTTCTAATTTTATTTTTATATGAAAACATTATTTTGTCTCAAAAACCTCAAAAAAGACAGAAACAATACAAAATTCCTATGGGGGGAAAGCACCATGCACATAATTCTCATCAGTACCTAAATGTTTTCCTTTTCTCGAAATCTTCAAATCCAAATTATTAGTCTCAACGTAACAAAATACAAAAACGAAACATCTAACCTCTTTAAAATCCAGCAAAAAAAAATATTGATATTGAGTTTTAACAATAAGATCGTCAAAATTAAAGGCTTTTGACTCAGGTAAAACCACAGAGCATTATCCCCTTGGTAATTAAAAAAAAAAATCATTATTTTGAACATTCAAAAACTAGCCACACTTATATGGTTTTCGATTCAACCATTTCAGATTTGGGGTTCAAAACACAGATCAAACGTGGTGAATCGAACGAATCTGGATTCTTTTTTTTTTTTTTTTTACTGTGTAAGTTCTTTGTGTGGAGATTGGAAGGCATTCAAAACACGTTTTTTTTCCATAATAAAGATGAAAACACTTCACTATGTATTTGCACTAATCAATCGACAAAATTTTATTTTATTTTGTATTTTGATTTTATTTTATTATTAACATGGACAAAGTAATTTTTGCGTATGGAAAATTCAATACCTAGTCAAACTGACGCACGTTTAGTTATGCCATTTATTTTGGTGTGTGTGCAAGTATCTGTGTAAATCTGCCATAAAATCGAGATTTAAAAGATCAATCGAAAAAAAATATAGACACCGCCAAAAGTGATCTTTTTTGGTTGAATGGAAGGCGAAATCTGAAAAATATCAACTTAACCCCATAGAAGTAAATTTTTTTTGGTCGAATCGAAAACCACATTAGAAATCATTCCCAAAATTGTCTACCGGGTCTTGTGCATATGAACCTATGTTATGTAATTTCTGCGATCATTCTATGAAAAATAATTCAATTGGAGGTAACTCCCCCCTCTCCTTAGGAGTGTTGGGTAAATTTATAAAAAATTGACTTAAAATTAAAAAAAAATATATATTAAAAATCAAAACCAGTACGTACAATGTTGTTCTATAGCTTTTTTTATTTTATTTTTAAGTATTTTAAGTTAAGTTGTTAATGTAAATAATTTTTGAAAAATTAAATTTCAAAATCAATTTCTTTTTTAATTTTAACTGTTTTGGAGGTTGATTTTTTTCAAATTTTTTGTTATTAAGAGCCACTGTTTTGTCCAATATTCAATGCTCTTTTTAATTTTTACTGAAATAGGTATTGTAAATCAGATCTAAAAATATTTCAATTTTTGAGAAATTAAAACAACGAAGATACCTTAGCTAAAGTTGCACTTAATTACGCAAAATTTTGAAAAAAAAAATCAATTTACAATGAACAAAAAAAAAAATTTTGAACAAAAAAAATCGACTTTAAAAGTAATAATAACCAAGCAACTTTATTTAAAAAGCAAATAACTTGATTTACATTGATTTTTTGTTTTTCATTTTGAGTCAATTTTTCAGAAGAAAAAACATGAAAACCCGAAATTGCATATTTTCTTATTTTTTTTTTATGGATTCGTATTAAAGAAGGTAAACACACTGAGAAGCTGAAAATTGAAAATTTCGACGGGAGCAATTGAAAAATCATGAAATTGCATATTTTCTGGGGTTGATGTTTAAAATCTATTTTCCGTTTAAATAAAGTGCATTGAATTAAATTTAATTTAATCAAAAAGGAAATTAATAATTAAATTAATTTTATGTGGAACGAAGCTCTTCGGGTTAGTTATTTTAAAATAAATTTTATACATTGCAGAAATGCATATGTTTTTAAGTTTTTTGTAATTCTGTACTAATTTTTCGCTTTTGAGATTATGGCTTCGGGGCAAATATCAACAGCCCAATTTCATAAAAAAAAAACAATTAGTCCCTTGGGGTAACGGTTAGGAGGTTTGGGCTAGAAACAGTGTTGCCATCAAATATTTTTGAAAATCGGGAGATTAGCACATCAAAAATCGGGGTTAATCGGGGAATCAGTTTAAAAAAAAAATTGAGCAAATCGCTATTTTTTAAAGATAAGTATTAGTATTCATTGTTTCTTTTTACTTTTTTTTTAATTTATTTTCTTTTGTTTAAATTAAAATACATATATGTTTTTCTTAGTTTTATTTAAATTCATTTTGATTTTTGAAAGCAATAATAGTGTTTAAACACAGTTGACATTTGGTTAGAAGTTTAACGAAAATGTACATATCTACTATGTATTTGTCTCCTAAGGCCCGCTCGCACGAAGCAAACAGAAGATACATATTCAAGGTTAGAAAAAATAAATAAACGCTTTTCGATTTTTAATTACAAAAACGGAAAATACTTAACAAGTGGATAAGAATATTTTTTACAATTAAAAAAACCTATCAATTATTTATTAAATCAGAGGTTAGTGCTGTCAGAATGCCCTAAATAAATAAAACATCAAGGGAGATAAAAAATAGCTAAACTACCAGCGAAACCGCACCAAAACATAAAAACAGACGACGGCGACAGTGACAACGATGGGAAAAATGTACAGATTAATACGCTGCGTTTGAAAGAAGAAAACCGATTTCATGATAATTGCGATTAAATGACAAATTTGATATTGTAAGTTAGGTACCGAAAGGTTAAGATATAAATGCTTCTTTTTAATAAATCTATAAATTATGTATTTAAAAAAATCGGGAGAAAGTGCCATATTTACATCAAATATCAGTGTATCGGAAATACCTCTGAAAATCGGGAGAAATACGATAAATCGGTGTTTCTGGCAACACTGGCTAGAAACTCGAATCCAGAATATTCCACCTAAAGATGTTTTTTTTTTTCAACGGCATTGCCTGTTGCGAAAAACTGACTTAACCTCCAAATTTATTTTTTATCATGACAAAGTGCCTCTGATCTAACTCGCTCTGATTCGGCAGAAATTTGTAGCTCGCATTCATTCTGGTTTGTTCGTTAAGACCAATATTCTTTTATAAAAGTTCCAAAATTAAAACACAAAACGGTAACGCTGGCTTTCTTAAAGTAATGTCATTATGTGTTTTCCTCTGTCAACATCATCAGCCAGTAGAGCACGCTATTGCAAAACACGTACCAGCATCCAAATAAAAAAAGAAACAATCATGATTGTAGAGGTGTGAAGCAACAAGAGATCGAACACGGATGCACGGCCATGTACATAGTAGAGAATGCCTTAAAGTAAAAACAAACTCAGGTTGAAGAACGGGCATCACTTAAAAATAAAATAAAAAGGAATTAAAATATGCAAAACAAGAAAATGGAAGCAAAAAGTTTAGCGTGCATAGCTAGGATGACATCACAAAGCATCACATCAGAAGAGGATCACAACACTACCAAGAACAGGATTAATTAATGATTCCAGTGTCATCATCCAATGTGTTATTATTTTTATCACCAGCATCTCTGTGGCCGGCCGGCCGGTCCAGTTCCATATTGAGAGGAACTGGATTGTGACACCTGGCATAATTGGAAGTTAATTTTTCTAAGAGATGAGCTGTGGAATTTTTTTAGAGCTAGCACAAACAAATTGTTATGGAGTAATTTTGGAAATCATAATAATCGTCGAAGATAATTTCACTGATGTAATCAAATTAGTGACCGGTTTTCTATGCAAATATTGAAACGAAAAGCTTATTTGATAAGATGTATGCAGAAATGAATGGTTTGAAGAGTTAAAAAAAAGACTCCGATATTTCTGTGAAATAGACAAGAACTGCAAATCATTACCGATAAAAGTATAGAAGTTTGCTGCTCAAATTTTAAAATGTAAATGCATTGTGTGTGTTTCAAAATATTGTAGTATGCACAATTTAAAAATAATAAATGTATATCTTTATGAAAAGCATTTTCTAGTGCGAATTACCGCATCAGTCTTCTTGATGAAGACACTGCCACGAATGTATGGCTCATTGAAATTGCGGTGACTATTCCCGAAGAAGCGATAACTTTAATGCATCCATATCATTTTTTGTTTCACACTTAAGCTTTAAAACTAGACCATTAAGAGAAGTGCATTTGATTCAATAAGTCTAGAAAGTTTGAAGGGCACTGCTACAATGAAACGAACTGTGGAACGTGATCATGTAAACATTTTTGAGTCAGATGATCTTTATCAGACGATGTGGAGTCCTCTGTTGTAATGTACAGTGGCTTGTTCCGAATTGCTTGGGTTCCTATAAAAGATCAAAGCATCCTTAAGAACACTTTCTGAATCACTGCTACACCCAACATGATGGATCAAATCAACCAGACAGCATTTAATTTATAATCAAAGCAGATCGAACTATCAACGGAAGCAAGAGTTTTGTATATAGGAGAGGTAGACTTACACCGGTATGAAAAACCTTGAACACTACAATATGCTCGAGGCATTTTCTTCCTAAACGTCAAATATGTATAAGATCCCATTTAATGTACTGTGTGGGCGTCTTAAACCGTTCTCCAATATTTTAAGCGAGCGGTTTCAGTGTGGATTTAAACTTGGTAAATCCCCCATATAGACCAAATATGGAAAAGTAGGTACAACGTATTTCAAGTCAAAATCCAAAATATTTTAATCGATTTCAAAGCCATCTATAATTGAATTCACCTCCAAGTGTTTTTATAGCGATCACCAAATTCTGGATCTTGATGGGATTGCAATGTTCGATTGGAGAATAAATCTTTCCAAACTATTGCAAATATATATGTAGTATATGGCAAGGAGATACGCAAGTATTATTTATTTTTGTTTCTCATCTTTAGGGTGGTGTGCAACAACGGCAAACGAAATAAGGTCAAATTTAGAAATCAAGTTCACCAAGCCAAATGAATGAGTGCCTTGATTCTAAACTTAGAATGTTTTCAAATATGGATGGCTCACAGATATACCGAACCCAAGTCATTCAAAAGTTCTAAAACTAACGCTAAATACTGCGCAAAGTTGAACTGTTAGATCACGAATCAAGTCTTTTTTATGATCTAGGTCAGAAATTATTTTGTTCCTTTGTTGACGGTAAAAATATCAAGTCAGTGTCTCCTCTGTCCCCTCTCTCCCCCTACGCCCTGTTTTTGCCACCCTTGCGTACGCCGTTAAGTTGAATTAATTTTTACCATAATTAAAAACCTCTATAACCTTGAACATCTGACCAGTCGTTTGTCAGTCGTAAATTTATAAACTTACGTCATTTGCCTTGAAATAAATATACATTTTTATGCCTCCTTACAATAATTGTTATTCAAAAAATTTCCTTTTGCTAATTTAACTTTTTTTGCGGTTAAAAAATTTAATAAATTTAAATTTTATGTACTTTGTGGCACAAAATCTTTCCAATGATAAACTACAGTTCATATTACTAAATGTAAGCCACCTAAATTGTACCAATGAATTCGTGTTTGCCATTTTATTATATGATGATATCACTAGCCTTTAGATTTTTGTTCACTTGTTCAGTTCTGCGCATCTTAAAATCGATAGAAATTTTGACCCTCCAATTGTCAATTGTCGATTTTGGTTGTTGTTTTTAATGTGAACATTCTTTGGGGGTACCTATTCGAACGGCCATTTCTAATTTCTGAAAGTTTCTTTTCAGACAATCTGTAAATTATATTACCTACCTTAGTGACAGTTGTACAATTGGGGTTTAAATATTGATCCGTGGTTCTGGAATCTTAATCCACCGATTTTGGCGGATTAACTGAAGTGCAGCGATGGTTCAGGCATGTCATTAGCCACTATCACATACTTTAACCTTGAACCATCGTTGAACCTCAGTTAATCCGCCGAAATTGGCGAGTTAAAATTGATGAACCACGGGTTAAATATTGAATCACGATTGTACAACTGGCCCTTAGATTTGTGTATTGTGCTGTGAGTCACATTTTGCAGTGAGCTGAGCGATGTGTCAGAATGGAATAGTTTAAAAATGACATAAGTCATTTTTATTATTCATACCTAGATGTTTTTACTTTTCACTGCAATTTTTTTTGTTAAAACCACTTCTTACTAAATATTCCTTATACTACCTTCTAAATATTTGCATAAACATCCTAATGACGTAATATCCAACAGTATACTCTATGTAAGCTAATTTTTAAAAAACATACTTTCAAATACAGAAGAAAATTCAAACTCGACTATTAAAACACACCGTTGGCTGTTGCTGAAGCAATCAAACTCATTACACCATTCGTATACAAATTACCATTCAACCGACCAACACTATCTTTATGCCATCTTATACCATACATTCGGCAGACTGCTACCTCAATCGACTTCGTTTAATATAAATATACTAACACAACCTCTTAATTTATACTCGTATAGAGATGATGCCCTGCTCCTATGATGGTAAAATGTAAACAGTATTATGTAGAACAGCCTCATTAAATTTTAGCGAAAAACCAAACACCTAACATTTATCCTCGAATTCAAATCTAAGAAAATATGCTAATACCTACATATTGTGTATATATGTATCTATCTATCTATCTAAGCGATATAACAAATTGAATTAACCACACCTCTCATCGGTTTTCCGGGGGCAAATTAATACTCAGGTAAGAACTGAAGTTTCATACATTTTATCTGCGCGCAAACAAACAAATTATCCTAATTCCAGAGTGTATTTCCTTTCAATAAATTAATACGTTTTGCCTTATAAATATACAATACTCACGCGTATAGCACGCGTTTATCTTTAGCGCACAATCAGGGTTAAAATATTTTTGGCCAAGTCCATATGAAACAAGTCAAACCATCAAAATGCTACCGCTCTGCACTTAAAGGCATCCGACACGAATTTCGATTTCATTTAGTTTCAAGTTATGGCTATAAAGAGGCCAAAAATTTTAATACTAACCAAGAAGAATTTCACAAGAGTGATATCCGATCTGTTCGATTTTCGGGTTAAGGCAAATAATAAAGAAAAATAGTGAGCAGTCAAGTGCCGCATTTATACGAGTAGGTAAACAAAAATTGTTATCATTTCTATCAATAACGACCACTTTCGTGAGGAATATCAATTAATTAAATTATCCCACGCCTCTTTCCCCCCCCAGATACCGCGCGAGCTGGGGTCCAATTACACCGAGTATGACGGCAAAATTCGGTTGCAAGTCATATCGGCGCTTATTTAAAATAATTAGATGTTATATTAAAGAATAGAAATAGGTACTGAAGAGTATCTTGTTATAAAGGACCCGAGTATCATCGGAGTCAAGAGTTTGGGACTGCTTAGTACAAGCAGATCAAAAAAAAGTATATAACATAAGTAATTTAAGGTAAGAACATGAAAATTTTAAAAATTCTAAAAGGAAACAAAGAAAATTTTGTAACATATAAAATGAAATGTAAAATGAAAAAATTGAAAATGGAAAATATTAAGTATAGCATGCTAAGGCAATTGTTAATTTTGTAAAGTATGTAGTTTCAGTTTCTCTTTAGAAATAGGATTTTAGTTATTACTATCTACTACCTAGGTTAGTTAAGAGGCGAACTATATAGAAGATTTCTTTGTGTGGTCTTGCTATGATTATTGTCAAAAATATTACCATAAGCATTAGCTTCCCTCAACATTCTTGTGACGGGCTCATTTCTACCATAGTCAGTTCTATGAGGAGTTAGATGGAATTGTGGTACTGATCTGAGAGAATGTGAGTTGATATTCAAGCTCATTGCCTCAAGGAGGACAGAAGAATCAGTTACACCCGATAAGATTTGATGAACAAAAATAATATCAGCTACTTCGCGACGTTTTTCGAGAGGTTGCAGGCCAATGAGCTTCAACCGATCTTGATACGGTGGCAAGTTGTAATTATCAACCCAAGGAAGTCCCCTTAGGGCAAATCGGAGAAATCTTCGCTGTATTACTTCGATTCTTCTAATGTGGACAAGGTGATAAGGGGACCAAACCTGACTAGCATATTCAAGTAAAGGGCGAACAAAGGTGGTATAAAGAGATTTAGTAACGTAAGGATCTGAAAACTCCTTAGACCAACGCTTAACAAAACCAAGAGCAGTGTTAGCTCTAGCTATTATGTTTTCATAATGGGATCGAAAGTTGAGCTCACTATCACATATAACCCCTAAGTCTCGAATAGTTGTTACTCTAGAAACTAGCCCATCGTTTATGTAGTAGTTTCGTGGTGGTGGACGGAAACGTTTACGGGAATATGTGATTGATTGGCATTTACTAACATTAAGTTCTAAGTTATTCTTTTTACACCAAACTGAAAAATTGTTTAAGTCGTTTTGCAGAAGTAAAGCATCGTCAAGTGAGGTAATAGATCTAAAAATTTTCATGTCATCAGCATACGTGGAAAGTTCCGAATGGTTGATCACGGATTCGACGTCGTTGATTGACAAGATAAAAATAATAGGGCCTAGGTGGCTGCCTTGTGGGACGCCAGATTTTGCAACGAAAGGATTTGATACCGAAGATCTAAATAATACTCGATATGTACGATCGAGTAAGTATGATTCCATCCAATTAACAAAACCGGAAGGAAATCCAAAAGCTTTTAGTTTGAACAATATAATTTGGTGAGATATTTTATCAAAGGCCTTGCTAAAGTCTGTGGCTATAACATCAACTTCATTCTTTTTTTCTATTGAATTTAATGTATAAGAGATAAATTCTGTTAGATTAGTGGTCGTAGATTTACCTTTAAGAAAACCGTGTTGTTTTGTGGAGAATAATGGTTTGCAGTGAAAATATACTGTGTCGAAAACAATACTTTCGAAAAGTTTTGGAATGCATGACAATTTGGCGATTGGTCTGTAGTTAGAAATATCTGCTTTGCAGCCCTTTTTGTGAATAGGAATGATAAAAGAATCCTTCCACATTGATGGAAAAACCCCTAAAGACAAAGATTTTTGGAAAAGAGTAGCAAGAGGCATGGCCAAATTGGCTGCACATTTCTTTAAAATAATTGCTGGCAAACCATCTGGACCCGATGTGAAATCATCCTTAAGTTTGTTAATTTTGCTGACCACGTCATCAACAGTGATGTTAATTGAGATAAGTGATGTTTGATTGCAATTATTTAAGTATATTATCTGGAATGAAATTACTGTCGGAAAAAGCAAGACTGAAAAAATTAGCAAATAAATTAGTAATGATTTTAGAATCATTGGAGGAATGATTTAAATAGTTTAGGGTTGTGGGATAACCATCAGACTTTTTTTTTAAGTTTATAAACTGCCAAAATCGCTTAGGATCAAGGATAATATCGAATTGCATTTGGTTAATATAGGCATCATAAAGTAATTTGGAAAGAGTAGAAAATTCGTTATACGCATTCAGGTAAAGAGAATGGTCAGCATCAGATCTAGATTTTAAATATTTTTGCCATAGACTATTTCTAGAGTTTCTAAGTCTACGTAGTTCTTTAGAATACCATGGAGGTGAAGATAACCTATTCCTTCTGGGTGAGTAAGGAACTGAAAGGACAAAACATTCGAATATTACTGAATAAAAGTTTGTGGTTAAGATATCGATATTATTGTTTACGGTACAATTAAAAATTGCATCAAAATTTATATTGCTAAGAAGTTCGTTAAGTTTGATGAAGTCTGCTTTCCGAAAATTACAATGATATGTGGTTTCGGACTCAACTTCGGTATTTTGGTGATCGTACGCGAATGTTAAAGACAGTGGTGGATGGTAAAGATCCACTGTCGAAAGAGTTAAGCTACTTTCCTCCACGATACAGCTAACAGAATCATTAGAAAAAATTAGATCAAGCTGTCTGTTCAAATTGTTTTTTACGTCACTAACCTGGTATAGTCCAGAATCAGAGAGATTGTCAGTAAATAACATTTCTTTTTGCGTTGTGAACTACATCCAGCACAGCAAGATTGGAGTTCCTAGTCAGCTGATATTAATTAACCTGAACGCAAATAAAATAAACGCTTGATTTTGGACAACGCAACGCTAAAATACATAGGACTCAAGAAGTTCGGGTTTTGCGTTTGAGTTAATTCTTTTTGCGTTTGGGTTAATTCTATTTGTGTTCGGGTTAAATATATTTGCATTCAGGTGTTAATTCAATGTGCGAATTTGATATAAAAAAAACTCTTCGTTTAGAAAAGTTTGATTCAGGGATGTCTGCTAGCGTTGCCAGACGTCCAAGTTTGCCACCGTTGTAAATTTATAAAGGTTTAATAACAAAAATTTTAGGCAGTGCTTTATCGAAACAACTCCAAATTATGAGGGACATTTAGAACGACCTACCCTCATCGCGGTACCAGATAATAAGTATACCGCAGTTTTTGCACAAGGGTTGCCTGGCGTAAGGTGGTCAGGGGCAAGGCATAGGGTTGCTACACTTTAAAAGTAATTTTTCGGGTTTTTACAATTATCTGATACAGATCAGATGGTAAGTTTTAAGGACATAAATAAAATACCATAAAATAAGAAATATCTCAAATACGCTGTTTTTTAACATTGAAAATGTTTATAGGATCGTTTTGACAGAGTTGTGGTGTTACCAAAATGATTAAATGAAATAAATTAAATAAATTCAATAAATCCAGCGTATAGGGCATCACTACGAAATTTTTGGTTGGTGTTACTAAAGAAATGACCGAAATGATTGAAATGAACACATGAATTTAGAATATGAAAAATGAACTCCAGCGTATAGGAGGACAACTATCAAATTTTTGGTTGGTGTTACTAAAACATTACTAGAATGATAAAAATAAACAAAACACAAGCGATGAATTACAGCAGGCGTAGGCAATAGGTATAGGGGGAAAAAACGAAGAAAGAAAAGTATTGTTCGTCGTCAACAGGCAAGCTTCAGTGGAGAATGGTCATCAGGTTTATTCAAAAAGAGAAAAAAAAAAACAACAACAAGGTATTCAGAAGAAGACAAATGAACAGACAAGGCAACCAACAAAAGAGGATAGGTATTCTGCCAGATTTTTGTATGTTGTAGGTACATATATGTGTGTATGCATTTACATAGTTATGGAGGTAGGTAGGTTGTGATTTTGTGAAAATAAAAAAGATAGGTATTTATTTTTATTCCATAGAATACAATGCGGTCTTATAAGAAAGGCCAGTGATGCAGTTGAGTGTACAAGCAGGAGTAGAGCTTGCTTGAAATCGACATTACCTACAAAAATGTTGTATTTTTATGGTTAGTTCCTTTATTCCAAATTACAAATTATTAAATTAAAAGTTAAACTATTTTATATGAAAAACAAAAGTAGAATGAAATTGAAAAATTAGAAAAAAATTAAGAAGAGAAAATTTAGTTTTAAAATATAAAAGTTTGCTAGATTGATAAGTTTAATGAAAGTGTTTTATTGAAGCAAGTAGGTATGGCTTATGTAGGACAACCAAAAATATGCCAAAGCATATTTTTTTCTAGCAACAATATTAAGACGAGACTAGGTTAGAAATCCGTTTTATAAGAAATACTGTCTTTCAAGCGCCATGTTTCGTCGAAAATGCATACTTTTTGTATATACCTATACGTTTAACGTGCATATTTTGCCGTATTTTTGTATATTTTTCATTAAAATCATAACGTGTACAGTGTCTCCTAATGTTTATTCAATAAATAATAAAGGTCTGGGGTAGACATTACCAAAAAATTTAACCATAACTTAAGGTTATGGCGAAAAAATTGGCATTTAAGAAATTTGGGTTGGAGTTTTTGTTTTTTTTTATATTAACCTATTTTTGAGTTGGTTAAATTGACTCGAACAATTTTATTCAATTTTGCAATTTAGTGCTTCTAAATATTTTAAGGCCGTGTGTGAATTGAATTAAAATTTCGAATAAATTTTATCCGAAATTAAATTTTGAAGTTTGTACGTACACATACCTACAGATTCACCTCACTAGTGTCAAAAATTAAATTAATCTTCGGATAAAATTTAACGCGATTTTAACCCAATTCGCACATGGCTTAAACAATAACAGCCCTATTTATTAACTCGTTTTAGAGACGGATTAAGGTTACTCCGACCTTACGACACCTCTAATCCTGAAAAAAATATTTATAAAAAAATATACGTGGAATAGAGGCGGAGTAAGCTAAAACTGGTACATAGGAGGAATAAAGCCGGAGTAAAGCCGTTTTAGTATTTACGTCATTTTGACATGAAATCGGCATCGTGTTGCATTTGCAAAAAGGTGTGCAAACGAAATCCCAGTTTTCAGACCGTTTTCTTTTATTTTGCTTATCCATTCATTTGATAGATAGATATTTAGAGAAATAAAATCAATAATAATTACTTAAAATGAATAAATGTGAAAGTTAGCTGGGGTTTGTTTACGTTTATAATAACCAGACTTTTAGATTTGTCATTTTTTTGATAATATATTTTATAAATAAGATTTGTTTTGACGTGGCGTAAAGAGGGAGTAAGTGCTTCGACTCGATTTAGCTACTCCGAGGTTAAAACGAGTATTAGTGAAATCTAATAAATAAGGCTGTAAGTATAGATAGCTTTTTAAAATTTATAAAAATATTAACCCAAAAGTAAACAAAAATAAACATTTTTGTTAGCCACGAGAGCAAGCTCGTGGGACTCACTCGTGAAAATTTTGTTTTTTATTTTTGATATAATCAATGTCTTAAATATACCCATGTAGATGAATTTAAACGATTCACCATTATAAAAAAAAATACATGTACCTACCTATTTCAAATAGGTTTTAATAGCTTTTAGCCCCAGCAAGTTGACGTTATGTTTGACAATCTCACTTGTACACTACATATTTTTTTTTTTGTTTTTAGATTTAACGTGTATAAAGCTAGCATATACACATTAGCATAATCAATTAAAACCATAACTAGAATTTTGTGCTCTTTTTGTGCTATTTATGTGTGGAAGTCTCGATTTTTGTGCTAGCATAGTTTTAGTTTTATGTAAATCTATGCTACCTTAATATATTAAGCTAGCAAAACTTCTAAGCTATGCTCAACATAATCAATTGAAATAAAAACTAGAATTTTGTGCTATTTGTGTGCTATTATTGTGTGGCAGTCCCGATTTTTGTAACAAAATTTCTAAACCGCCCAGCATAATCAATTGAAAGAAAAACTAAAATTTGGTGCTATTATTGTGTGGCAGTTCCGATTTTTGTGCTAGCATAGTTTTGTTTTATGTTTTGCTGGCTTTATATGGGTAGCATAACTGCATAAAAAAAAACTATGCAAACACAAAAATCGGGACTTCCGCCCAAAATAGCACGAAAAGAGCACAAAATTTTAGTTTTTATTTCATCTGATTATGCTAAGCGGTTTAGAAGTTTTGCTAGCTTAATACTAAAGTACCATATAGATTTACATAAAACAAAAACTATGATAGCACAAAATTCTAGTTATGGTTTCAATTGATTATGCTAATGTGTATTGTATATGCTAGCTTTATAGACTATGTCGTTCTTTTTAGTGCAGTTTTTAAAAATACATTACATAGGTATACATACCTACATAGAATATATTTTTACAAGCAATAATGAGCATATTTTTAGGGCCCTAATCATTTTTTTTTTTGAGCATATAATTACTTGTTAAGGGCATATATATGTAATTGATTTTTCAGGGCATAATTATAAGCGCTTAAAACTGTTTTTAGGGCATATTTTTGTTTGCCCTAATAGGTATGTGAGTTTTGATATCAGATTTAAAAAAATAGAAAAGTACGATCGGGTTAGTTAAAGAAAATTAACAAGATTTATTTTTTGCCAAATGGAAAGTGACATTAAATACCTACACCTAGAAACTTCAAAACTTATAATGGTGTTTGAAACAGCTTATTACGTTTTAATTTAGCCAGTTCAGGTTTCTCAAGCTTACTGAGATCTCAGCAATCTCAGAGATCTCAGCAATCTCAGAAATCTGAACGTAATTCCTCAGTGAGATTCCTCACTTTTGCTGTCAAAAAACTGAGACTGATAGTTTTTGGATTCGCTTGCTCTATTATTTTTTGTCGCAGTTGATTAATTAATAAAAAAGAGATGGAAATTGATTTTGACTTCTAGGGGAGAAATTTTGTTCAGGTTTCTCCTCCTGCTCAATGGAGCTGACGGAACTTGCTCAGTGATATCTCAGTGAGATCTTAGAAACGTGAAATGGCTAATTAATTTGTAAAGATTGTAAAGATTAGTCATGTTTTTTGTTTATCTAGGAAAATAAAGTCATTTTCAATGTCCCCATGGTTACTCTATGAGTGAAATCTGTAAATTTTTTTTTTAAATCGCAATTTCAATAGGGTAAACAATATGGTAAGGGTAGTAGCCCGTGGCGTTATGGTTAGTGCGTTGGACTGTCATGCCAGAGGTCTGGTGTTCAATACCAGCCGCTTTCACCTTAAGTTTTTTTCGGAGCTACTACCTCTTGCGAGGAAGTGACAAATCCTCCAAGAGTATCTCTTGTCATAGAAAAGTGTCGCTCACCTTAGCCGTTATGATTCAGCAATAAACTGTATGTCCCCTCCATTCCTGCAGACACGCACACAGGAATGGTAGAGAGTTATAAATCACTAGGCCCTGGTTCTTCATGAGCCGTTTGTGCCACCAAATTTATTTACAAAATTTTTTTCCACAAGGGTGGAAAAAAGATAAAAGTCTCGAAACTGTTTTCTAAACAAAAAATGATAGAGAGTCGATTGTTTTTGTAATCGATAGGTTCTTTCAATTTAAAAAAGTCATGGGTGTGCACAAAAAATGTGAAAAATCTACAACTCGAGATATGAATTTTGGAAGCAAAAATGTGAAAAAAAAAAGACTGGAGAAAAAAATTACGATAAATCAGGGTTATGTTTTCTGGAAATAAGTTTTATATATTTTTTAAAAGCAAATAAAAAAATTAATTAACACGTAGGTACTATTTTTTTGGCTAAGTGAATTTTTGTACTTTTAACTATCAGCATTTTGAAATTTAGTAACGTGCAATATTTGGTAGTCTCGGAGAGGTGACAGCAAATTTTGGGTGTGAAACTGCTAAAAATTTTCGAAAATATTTTTCGTTTAAAGAAAACAGCCCAACTTTGGTTTTCCATTCATTGCACAACTGATAAGTTTTTCGAAGATTTTGAATTGGTAATTTTCTTATAAAAAATAACATCGAGTAAAGAGTTTAAAAGGGCACT
This sequence comes from Epistrophella euchroma, assembly GCA_947049315.1. NCBI lineage: Eukaryota > Metazoa > Arthropoda > Insecta > Diptera > Syrphidae > Epistrophella > Epistrophella euchroma. The sequence goes on from OX346246.1 coordinate 125,687,850, forward strand.
AATAATGGGAAGTTATCAGTGCGGGACACACCCAGCATTCTTTTTTTTTTAATCAATAATCGCTATTTTTGTATTGAACAATTTTACTTTAATTTGTGATAAAATTCACCTTTGATTTGACATACCTATGTATAGGTAAGGTAGTTGTAGGGAAGGAAAATATGTATAATCCTTCCATCTCTATAAATGCACATTGTGATTACAACAAGTTTTCTCCGCCCCATGAGTGCCCCCCCCCCCCCCCCACACACACACACAATAGATAGAATATGTTAAGTTGGGTGATAGCCCCGAAATCACTAAAAGTGTAACAGCACAAATTAAGTATGTGATTGTACACCCCGGATTACTAGAATAATGTCACTTATTTTTAACCTACGTTTTTATAGGTTTAAAAGTGTGTAAGCTTAGACGAAACAACAGTCAAAACAACTAAAGACACGTTCGTTTACTTTGAAAATCTATGATTCAATGTGCAATTATGTGAATATTTCTCTAACATTGTTGTTCAACACTTCAAAAATTTACAGTTTTCACAAAAGAAAACGATCTCGAGAGAATAAAACAATTCCCTATTTGTGATTTTCTGTCCAAGAATTTTTTTTTGAACAGAAATTCACAGCCCAGCACAATGTCAGTTTGAGAGTAAATTTTAAATTTTGATAGTCTTGCGCACAAAGTAAAGGATAAGACCTAAAGAACAATTTGTTTAAGTTTTTAATGTATTCAATTTTCCCAAAAACTAAAAAAAATTTTAGCATTTTTCTGTTTTTTACTTAAAACTAAGTAAGTAAGTAGTAGCCGTGGCGTGATGGTTAGTGCGATGGACTGTCATGCCGGAGGTCTAAGGTTCGAACCCCAGCCTCGCCACCTATTCATTTAAAATTAAAAACGGCTACTGCCTCTTGCGAGGAATTGACAAATCCTCCAAGAGTATCTCCTGTCACAGAAAAGTGCCGCTCGTTAGCCGTTCGGATTCGGCAACAAACTGTAGGTCCCCTCCATTCCTGCAGACACGAACACAGGAATGGTTGAGAGTTGTAAGTAGGGTTCCCAACTGTCCTCCATTTGGGAGGACAGTCCTCCTTTTCAACTATTTGTCCTCCCGTCCTTCCTCACTATAAAATGTCCTCCTTTTCTGAAGGATAAAATCAATGATTCATTTGATAAGTATATACCTTTGGTGTTTTATGTGTACATTTTTCATTATTTCTGTCACTTTATTTCAATTGTTTGGCATAATCCTGCTATATGCTTTATGTAATAATCCTGCTTTATGACAATCAATTGGCATTAAATGACACGATTATTGACATTTCGTCAATCGTTCAAACATATTCAACTACTTTTTTTTCAACGGTAAATGTAGTGTAGTGTTAATACTCCTACTACATATATATCTCGCAGTATTAATTAGAATGCATATTTTTTTTTGCTGCACTAATGTGTGTGAAAAAATTTCATAATTTTTTCCAAAAAATTCTACGCTGAAATACAGTTTATTTTCTTATGAATAAGAAAAGTTTAGCAAAAACTTTTAATTTTCCTCAAAATCTTTCAAATTTTTAATTAATAATTTTTTTTTTCATGTTATTTATGCCTTTTTCATATTATTTATGTTTTTCCAAGTTTAACCCCGTCTCCCAAAAATTTACAGTAGGTAAGGAAAATTCCGTCGACTAAAACGTAACAAATACTCAATAGGCCCTTGATAGTAAAAACTCTGAGAAATTTTTGCTATCTCATAAGAAATAACCCTTTTATATTAATAGTTACTCATTTTCAACATTGAAATTTTGTATTCCGAATAAGGTCAGAAGTGCTTAGCGTATCAGACCAGTTAGCGCAAAATTCCAGTACCGAATCTCAAATACACCAATTTTTATTTATTTATTTTTGTCTCGAGGCAAAAATAAATAAAAACTAGGTGAGGGCCTGGTATGATTTCGATAGTAACCATTGCTGGTCCCTTTTAATAAGCTACTATGTAAGGCTTTCTAGGGCCTCATCTAAGACAAATTTGTTTTTCCAGACGGGTAGGATTTTATTTATACTTTATTTTATTTATATTTTATACTGTTAAGCGCCAAATGGTTTTTTTTCATCCAATTCCCATCAGACTTGCAAAAAAACACGGCTACTATTTGTTTTTATTTGGAAAAAATGTGTCCTCCTTTCATTTCGAAGAAAGTTGGGAACCCTAGTTGTAAGTCACTAGGCCCTAGTTCTTCATGAGCTGTTGTGCCATCAAATTTATTTTTTATTTTACTTAAAACTAATATGAGCATTGAATTTTTAAAACAAAACTAGTACTTTATCACGTAAACTTTTGAAAAAAATTAATTTGAAAGTTTTTAACACAACTTAATTTTAAATGAAAATTAAAAAAGAGATTTTTGGCTTTCAAAAAAGGTATAGCATGGCATTGTAAGTCTTACCTTTGTTTTTAAATATTTTTTTTTCTTTTAAGTCAATTTTTTATAAAATTGCCCTCTCGTCTAAATGGGGGGAAATAGACCCCCTCCCATACGACTTTTTTTTTGTCTTAACCCAACCTACTCGCTCCAGCTTTTTAGTGCACCTTATACCGAACACCCTGTATAGGCGTGTTTTTCTGAAGCTTTTTAATATTGTAAAACAAGCTGAAATATATACATAGAGTTATAATAAATAACACGTAAAATAATATAGAATTAATCAACTAACATTGAGTGTTACATATCTACAAGACGCATAGACAGATGGAATGGATATTGAATAAAATAAAATTAAATAAATGGTTATAATAGCGCCATGCCTGATGGGACCATTCGAAGAGCTGAACCGTATCCCCATGCTCTGCCAAAGTCGTTGTTCAAACTTTATCATTTTGAATAAATCTATTTCGATTCGCAAGGCGAATTGGTGGGGAATTAATCGTTATTTTTTTTTTTAGCTGAACGTGAGTTTCGTTATTATTTATTGCGAACTGGTGAAGTCCATTCCAAGGAAATCAAAGAAAAAAACGGGAGCAAATTAAAGATATTTTTTTTTCGATTTTATCAGATTCCTGCGGTAGGTGGAACAAGAAGTCCAGTCAAATGTTTCTTTATTCGAACCTGATGGCCAACAGAAGGATTTTTTTGTTTTTAATTTTTCTTTTGCAACACACAGGTGGATACAAAATAATCAATGAGTGGTTGTAGGGCTTTTTAATAAGAATGACATTTGTGCTAGATTGCCGCGTAATTATTATTTATGTTTTTTTATAATTTTGAAATGCCTTGAAGGGTATAGTTTACGAGCATAAAATTTTATATAGTAAATAGTTTATTGGATGCTGATGGTTAAGGGGTTTAATATGCAGGTGTAGAACTAGATTTTAATTTGTATTTTAAAGTAGTACATGTGTACTAAAGGTAGCTCCGTGTAAATCATTTTTTTTATGTAGAAAGATCTTCAAACTTTTAGGTTTGCAAAATTATTTCTATTTTTATTTTCAGGTTTTTGTGTTCGGTTCTCTGAGAAGCACTTTCAGATAAAACTGTTTTAAAACTATAGAGTTAGGTCAATCGATAATTCATCAGCCTTATGTTCGGTATTACAAATATTTTTTTAAAGCTTGAAAATGGCTATTAGTTTCTTAGCAGCGGCGTACCAGGCTTTAGGTAGTACTCTGCTGATACCTACAAAACGAAATTTTTCGTTGGTCTCCAACACGACAATGAAATGCTTTTGCTTACGAAAACCAGAACGAAAAAGTACTTCTTGAAAGTGTCGCACCGATTATAAATAAATTTGATGGCACAACAGCTCATGAAGAACTAGGGCCTAGTGACTTACAACTCTCAACCATTCCTGTGTGCGTGTCTGCAGGAATGGAGGGGACCTACAGTTTATTGCCGAATCCGAACGGCTAACGAGCGGCACTTTTCTGTGACAGGAGATACTCTTGGAGGATTTGTCAATTCCTCGCAAGAGGCAGTAGCCGTTTTTTCTTTTAAATAAATAGGTGGCGAGGCTGGGGCTCGAACCTTAGACCTTCGGCATGACAGTCCATCGCACTAACCATCACGCCACGGCTACTACAAAAACAAAAAACATACACCGATTGCAAAAACAAAAAACATACACAAAGGCATAAAAATCCCATAAAAGAATGTTGTGAAAACAATTTCGTGCGTTTTTCTTTTCAATACAAACACAGACAAATTATGGAGGATGCAAACAAATTATGTAGTATGTGCAGGATATTCCAAAATTTGTGTTTATTTTTTTTAAATTTTGACATGCAATATTTTTTCAATTTAATTTGAATCGGTTAAAGAGGTAATGAGATACTTAGTCTAAAATGAAACGATTCCATGAGAGGTTCTGTTTGGCTATAACAGTAATTTTTTTTAGAAAAATTAGATTTTCAGAAAAGGTTTTTAAAATTTGTATTGAAGGTACCGTTAGTTTTGACTTTAACAATAATTTTTATTTAAATTGAAAAAACCGCTTCAAGCCGAATTTTTGTAAAAATTGACTGATTTGTTTTCAAAATGTTCAATTTTCAAACAAAAATTTTGATATTTTTATGAAAAATCCGGGAAAAAATGTGTGAACACATTTTTAGGAAATTTTATTTTCAGCAAAATGTGGCCTATGGTTAAGTTAGGTTAGGTTATCGTGGCTGTCAGCACAAGTGCTTGACACACTTAGCCCACGAGTTGGTCCATTGTGATACCACATGAATCAAGTAGAAATTCTTCCTACTCATTGAACCATTTAGAGCTTCTTACAAAGCGTGCGAGACGATTAATGTCTATGTTTGACAAATCGCTAGTATCATTATAGTAGAACTCTCCTAGATAGAGCCTACGCCTTTGAGAGAGAGCAGGACATGTACAGAGAAGATGAGGAATGGATTCTTCCTCTTCTTCGTCCATACAGCTTCTGCAGAAATCGTTCGAGTATAACCCGAGTCTCGTCGCATGTTTGCCTATTTTAGACAGTGTCCAGTTATGACACCTATTACGGAGCCGATATGTGATCTGCTTAGAGATAATAAACACTTAGAGCGCTTCAGATTTGTTTTGTCGCCACACAGGTGGTAATATTATTCCAGTTAAGGTTTGTTTTTGCAATAGCATCTTGTTTCAGCATAAAGTTTGCATGTAGCGATCGATAGGTAAACCTATATTTGCTCTGTGAGGCAAAATAGATAGTGTTGTTCCTTTTCTGGCGAGTTCATCAGCTATACCGTTACATGTGATGTCCTTATGGCCCGGCACCCAGCATAAGTGAATATTGAACTGCTGTGCCATCTCCATAAGAGATAATCGGCAGCTAAGGGCTGTTCTAGAGTTTGTAGAAACAGAGCTCAGGGATTTGATAGCAGCTTGGCTATCTGAGAAGATATGGATATCACTGTTTGATATCACGTTTTCTTAGAGAGGACTTCTTTTATCGCCAAAAATTCCTCCTGGAACACGCTACAATCGTTAGGAAAACGAAAGGAGAGACTTAAATTAAGTCTGTCGGAGTACACCCCTGCACCAACTCCTTCATCAGTTTTTGTTCCATCAGTGTAAAAATGAATTGATTCATCTTCTAGGAATGTGGAGTCCTCCCAGATGGATCTAGAGGGGATGGTAACCTCCAAATTTTTATCGAACTGTAATTGAGGAATTGTGTAGTCTGTGTTGCTTGGTATAGATTTGAAGGAATTCAGAATAGTGGAGTGGCCAATACCATTATTTGTCCACTGGGAGGAAGCTTTAAGACGAATAGCTGTGCTTGCAGCTGTTGATGGATGGAACAGAATATCAAGTGCAGCAGAGGGGGTTGTACGAAGTACTCCACCCATACACTTGCAGGCTGAGCGTTGGACCTTGTTTAGTTTTTCTTTGTTAGTATTTTTATCTAAGGCGGCCTATACCTACTCATTTTTTTTTTTTTTAGAATAATCTGAAAAATAATACTTATAAAATATACTTATTTCTTATAATGAAGAAAACGTATCGGGAAAATGCCAAAAAAAACTCTATAAATAAAATTGACCTATCTGTTTAGGCTGTAGTCGATTTCGAACAGACAGACAGACATAGAGACGGCCAGAATTGCGAGACTATTACTGTTTACATTTTAATGTAGACAATGTCTACAATAGATTTTATGGGGATAAATGCACAAAATACGACGATATTTTTATAAGTTTGTTTGACAGGTCTCATAAAAATCGAAAAATCTTGATATGGTGTCGGTATCGGTGTTGGCCTCGTTTAACTGAGTAAAGATGGCCGCGGTTAGACTTTGGAAAGTCTCGTCTCGCTTTACACAATTTCGGTGTCAGTCTATGTATTGGCCCAAAATCGTATAACTGAGTCGTCCCGGTTTCATCTTGTGAATTGTTACAGTATCGCTATGTTTTTCTCAATTTTTGTGGAGGAAGTATCTAATAAGAGTTTAAATCTAGAAGTACTAAATTATTTACATTGTAAGATACAATTTTCTAATCTAAAAATGCAATATTTTCAACTTGTTCGTCAAGATAACCTAGAGCGCCGAAGCTCCTGGTTAATTTTATGTGCAAACGTCCAATCTTTACTGTACTGACAATCATTGTTGGAGAGAGTATAGCCAGACCACGGGCATACATACAATTTTAGGTGTCTGAATTTAACCAAATTCCCCTAGAAAAATATTGTTTACAGCATATCATTAATGCTTAATATATTTGTGTCGGTAACCATCGACTAAAATTATACGTCTTAGAAGGGAACGACAACTGGTAAGCCCAACTGTAGTGCCGGGGCGAAATCTATTGGACTAAAGGTCACAAAAAACTTCCGTTTGAATAATAAAAAAAAAATATTCATATTCATAAAGTGTGTTATTTAATTTAAGCAATGTTAGGCTATACATCTTATCTGTAGTCTTAAATCGGGAGAAAGCAAAAATTGTAGATACCTATTAAGAAAGGTATTTAGGTTTGTTGTTTAAAAAATATCACTAAAGTTGTTTCATTTAGAACATTCATTGTCAATATGATGGTACGAAAGCTTTGCAGCCTGCAAGTATGTTATCGCCTAAAAAACCTTTTTTATCATTTCTATAAGGCACATATTATAGATGAAGATTTTTGGTGGAAGAAGCTGGCAAATTGTTATGTCACGGGCTATCTTTTACCCAAAATTAAACTATTACAAAATTGCCGACTGGGAATGTTTTGGTCGCGATAAACTACATTGGTTCTATTGATTGTAATTTCTACACAACATATTCAAAATGAATCTTAACATAATCATACCACGTTAAGTTATTGTCTAACTGGTGTTTATAAGAATCTTTTTGAATGTCCAAAATGTTCATGTGATGCATCTACATTAAATTATCGAAGAGCCAGACACGTAGCCAGAGGGGGGTTTGAGGGGCTGAAGCCCCTTCCGAAAAGATTTTAATATAAGGAAATCCTTATTTTCTTAATAACATAAGACAACATTACGAAGATGTTTTCAGAAGTGTTTTGTAATCCACATCCAGGGCCGGACCAACCATATGTGCAACATGTGCAAATGCATAGGGCGCAAAGTTCTAGGGGCGCATTACCAGGAGGAAAAAAATGTAATCTGATCTTGTGCAAACAAATATATGCCTACTGTCATTTGCATTTTAAAATAAATTGTATCTTGTGTTTCCGTTTTTCCGATATGGACAAAAAAAAAGTCTACCTCTTGGGTAATGTGCAAAAGGCCTATGCATATGTATCAGTGTATGTATGTGACTAAATATAAAAAGGGGCGCTTTATACAAAACTTGCACAGGGCGCTAGTTTGGCTTCATTTCAAATTTAATTTTGTTGAACAAAAAACACGTTATAACCCGGAGACGTAATTTAAGGCCTTTTTTATATTAGGAAAAGATACTCTGCAATTATCCTTAAGCCTAAAGATTAATAGATTACAAGGTATTAGCATTTTAAACGCGAACATTATCAAAAACTTTTTTTTTTGTTGATTTTTATCCAAAAAATTCCGATAAAGTTCGCTTAAGAAACTTAAGTGAAGATTTCTTTGGTTTTATTTATCTGATTCTATATTTTTATTCTATTTATATGGCTTTGTTTAATAATTGATTCAAAATAGCTTTTAATGGTCTTTAGTCGATAAAATTCAGGAAGAAACGCCAAGTTTTGGTTAAAGCTATGAAGCAAGCCCCCTCCGAAACAAAATGCTGGCTACAGACATGCGAAGAGCAAAGAAAATATTTTTGAGAGTTTTTTTTAAATTATTTTATTTTTAAGTCCTATAGTCTAAAATCACTGAAATTAGAGAACAGACTAAATTTAAGTTAAACACAACAAAAATATGTTTTTTACGATTGTATACCTGCTTTACCCTGGTCACCCAAATCATAATAATCTCTTTTCTAATTTTCTGCTTCCGAAAAATTGGTGTCTATTAGTCAAATAATAAATAAGTCTTCAGACGGATATCAAGTTTAAAAAAATGATTCCAATGAATAGAACTAGAAATTCAATAAGATCATTAAGTAAGGTTCGTGCGCCTTTCACTATTCCTAAAGTCTATTAAGGATATGCTGTGCCTTTGTACATTTAGCAATACCAGGACAGGTAGCGTCTTAACCGCATAACCCCAAACTTAACTTAAGTACGCAATAGAAACGAGTGACGAGACGCGACGCACAAGAACTATCCGGCAATGACTATACCTATACGACCACTATATAAACTCCATGGTAATAATTATTATTATTATTATTATTATTATTATGACGGGCAGGAGTAAAGGTACTCTAGCTACCGGCTGACATTCTAGCCTCTCAATCAATTCCCCTAGAGGCAAATATAGCAATGGTGACCACACAATTTTTTCATATAAAGCAGGTACACAACATTGATGGTTTAGAGGTTGTCTGTCGTCCGCGTGCCATATAGTGTTTACAGTGTTACCAATTGGTTGGGGCTTTTCAAACCAATTTAACGGTTCAAGATCTTAAACATTTCAATTTTTTTTTTCTATGTTTTGTACATAGTAAGCAAATTATTGAAATTAATTTCATTTTGAAGTTGAATCTTGACAAGGGTCTATTGAACATTGATGGAGGTTTAGGTAAAGAGATAATTGGGCTTGGTGAAGAGGTCAATGAGTTGTATAAATAGTTTGATTTTATTATAATAGAATAAAGAAACCGGAAGAGGTTTATACAAAAGATGTTTGATTAAAAAAAAATATCTTGATTTTTGTATCTAAATTATTCAATAAGGCTAGATGAGTTAAGCAGATCTTTGTACCTAACATGCTCAATGCTCATATCAGATCTTTTTTTTTTTTTTTAATTCACTACTATGTATTTGGGGTAAGATTCAATTTAAAAAAAAGTCCTAGACATTCTAAGATGGTTTGATACGATTATATAAACCCTCTAACATACATATTACCTATACCACCGATTTTCTGTTTACAGTTGTTACATATATCATACGGTCCACACCAAAAGTTGAATTTATTTATCTATTCCTATGGATGTAATACAACCAAATTTAACTAGTGGATTTTCAACGTAAACTTGGTTTTGTGTGAAATAAACTTAAAGCTTATAAACTTAGTGAAAAATATATGTTTAACAGTCTCAGAAATATTTAAAATTATAGTTCCTCATTTGTTGCTGATATGTGGAGATTAGCCAGAAATTTCTTGGATTAATATTTGATTGCACCGCGTCGAGATTATGTCATAAGTCATGACGGATAATAGTTCTCTAAAAAATGTATTTCTGGGCTACTGCCTCTTGCGAGGCAGTGACAAATCGTTCAAGAGTATCTCCTGTCATAGAAAAGGCCCGCCCATCTTAGCCGTTTGGATTCGGCAGTAAACTGTAGGTCCCCTCCATTCCTGCAGACACGCACATAGGAATGGCTGAGAGTTGTAAGTCACTATAAGCCCTGGTTCTTCATGAGTCATTTGTGTCATCAAATTTATTTTTATTTATTTAATTTAAAAACATAAACGTGGCGAGGAGGCGATGAATTTCGTGTTGTTAATCGGAAATATGCATGATTTATCTGAAGATAAAAGTGTGCTCGTAAAATTTTACGTAATTTCCTACCGAATTTCGTGCAAATTTGGTTGAAATTAACTAATTTGGAAATGTGAATTTTTGTGGGAAATGAAATGATTTTGAAGCGAGCGAATTTGGAAGTTTTCAATGAAATTACTTCATTTGCTCTAATAAAAACGTAGTCTCTATTATTACGTCAAAATATTTTTGAGATACATATTTATTTAAAAAAATATTATTTATTACGAAATAACGACCACTAGGCGAGTTCAAAAAAATGATCTCAGAGCCGAAAGTAAAAGCAAACTGATAGTCCAGTGCATTTATAATCCGACCCAGCAGTTTGTAACACCCCCAATTTTTTTTTCATCATTCAAATGGTACTTCATCGGAGATCATAACTCTCAGTTTTCGTACTCGTGAAATTCACCTTTCGGCCTTTTGGGGGTGTTACAAACTGCTGGGTCACCCATAAACAGTCTTCATAAATGCACTGGACTATGAGTTACATGCACAGGATTCCTCGGCAAAAAATTTTCTGTCAAGATACTGAGGGAAAAAATTTCGCTCACTATTTGACGGAACAAAGTTGACGCCAACTTAGCAGGTCAAATTTCTCAAAAATAGGGATAAACGGCCGGGGAGTGGATATATATTGAAAAGTACTTATTTGCTAATTAGTTACGCAAAAAAAAATTTATTTCTGTTTTGGTTTGCAAAAAAATGGGTGTCCTGCTAAGTTGACTTCATCATAGCAGGACACCCATTTTCTCGCAAACCAAAACAGTGATTATTTTTTTTTTTGCATTACTAATTAGCAGTTATATATACATACAAAACCTACTCCCGGACCGTTTATTTATATTTTTGAGAATGTTGACCCGCTAAGTTGACGTCAACCTGGCAGGACACCCATTTTTTCACAAACCAACAGGACAATTAATTTTTTTTTTTTTTTTGAGAAACTTATTTGCAACGAAGTAACAGCTAATTACTATATACTTTTTAATATGCAAGGGAAAAAGTAACCTGCTAAGTTGATATTGATACACATCAAATTGTCACCGAAAAATACTCAAATCCTCTTGGAGTTATGCAAATTTCTCCACTTTTCTCACCGAATCAAATCGCCGCACGTGGCACGGTCTAACAAACAATAAAAAGATTTGGCCCACCTATAATATAACTCGAAAAACCGACTTGATAGGCATACCCAGGCGAGACATAGCCAGGGTCGTTGCATCTTTTTCCGGAAACTGGCCAATCGGAGATCATGCGGCGATGCTGGAAATTCCTCACAATAATCACTGTTATAGGTATGGGATGCAATCATGTCCCGCTTTGGCCAAAACGAGATCACAATCATTTGGAAAAGCATTTTTCAATGACCTAAGCAACGAAATGGCTTAAAAAAAACTCTGTCGACGAGGAAGTTGCAATGGATTACTGAAGCCAACAAATTGCCTAGTCTGGCACTCTATCTTGCAAATTACTCTGAATAATCGTTTTTCATTATAGGTCACGTGAGTTATGGTATCAAAACGGTGGCGCACTTTAACGGTACCTAATTGGGTCTCCGAGCTTGGGTTTTTGCTCGGGGACACCATTTTTACGTATACAGTTCTTAGCGATACAATTTTTTTTTCTGAGTGCGCTATAATCATTTTATTTATCGAGTCCTTCAACAAAAGAAAAAATGCGCCTAAAATCATCTCCACTCTCCGTTTCAAAAATATTTCACTCGGCAACACTTTTTCAGCGAGTTGTGCAATTTCATACACAGTAGCTCGTGAAAATAGTGCCGAATTAAAAGCATCCGCAATATAACTCCGACATAAAGGCTTTTTATGATGTGTTTTTTTTTTTTTGTATGATCAGGAACCTCTTTTGTTCATTTATAGTTTGACTTTACAATGTTTTCGACAGACGCACGACATCACTTCAAACTGACGTTTAGGTACAAACAAGGTGCACAGTGGTTGGTTGTTGCGTTTTGCGTTTCCGAAGCGAGAAACTACTACCTTGATGAGGACCGCGACAAAGACCTCAAAATCAAATCAAAGTCTTCCATCTCCCCGCGTGATGTGGCTCTTCATAATTCGTGTTCCCTGTTTCAAAAAAAAAAAATAAATCTCCGCATACACATCTTTTGTAAGCCATAGAAATAACGACGACGATGACTGCAAAAGCCGTGGAAGAAACACGGCAAGGAACGAAGGAACCCTTGACTTTTCGACTTTGTTTGCGAACAGATGCATCATATCTCTAGATTGTTGTCTGCTTCTGTTCGGATTCGGTTTTTATTTTATTTTTTTTTTTCATTTTAGGAAAATTATGACAGACAGATGAGTCTTTGGAATTATTGTTTGTGGTAGTTTCTTTGCCCTAAAACGAAGCACACTTGTCTCGCGTCATCTGATGCAAAACACTGATAGGCGCTTTAGGTCCAGCAGCGATCACCAGGAATGCACAAGCACATGGTGCGCACACGAGTAACACAGGTAGTTTTTGGGATCTTAACTGAGCTTGAAGTTAGAGAACAAAAATAATGATGATGATGATGATGATGAAGAAGAAGAGATCTTCATCTTGTATAGTGTGGTTTCCATGGAATTCTTTAATCAAATTAAAGGAAGGGAACCGCAAGTGATACGAAATCAAATCTCTAGAGACGTTTTCATTCTCCTTCTTGGTTTGGACACAAAAGATATGCAAATTGTTGTCTTGATATTTTGATCAAGATATGAATTCATCCATTTCTATTTGAATTCCAAGTGTTTTGTTGTTGTTGTTTTTTTATGTTATACCGTACGACAGATCAAGCATCACTATTTCATTGGAATACTTCGCCTGATGTTTATAATATGGTTCCGTGATGGCTAGCGGTAGATAGAAGCTTAATGACCCTTTAAAAGGAATTTCAAAACGGGAAGTCAAACTACCAGGGGATCTAAATTGAAATCGATGATTAAAAGACAACAAACTAATAATATAGGTTTGTGGAAGATTTTTTAAAAAGCTCAAGTTATTCTAAATTTTCTATTCAAAACGGATGCTTCTGAAAATAGATTCAGACGCAAATTTCTCTTTCTTTTCAGAAGAAGAACTTTCATTCTCTTTCTTTTCAGAAGAAGAACTGTCATTCCGGACATGTTTTCTAAATTAACATCACTGTCAAATTTATTGTGAATTGCTCTAGTAGTTTATTCCAATTCACCATAGAAAATTTTGAAGAGTTTTCGTTTTGGAATGAGTGCTGCGTTCAAGAAATGTTACGTGCATAACGTGAATTTTCTCCTTTTCACAACCCTTCTGCACCTTCTGATTCAACTATTGTATGTTTGGTGGACAAATTCGTGTCAACTGGTTTAATAAATAAATCGTCCCGCAAAGTCTGCTGAAACATCGCTGCGGCTGCTGTTCTTGGGAATGTATCTATATAGTAAACCCTGAGAAAGTTAATTTTTCATTTATTCAAAGAACTTTGAGGGATACCAACTGGTTGTATTCTGCTTCCGTACTTGGGTCTGCACAGGCACGCGTATGAGATCAAACTGATCCAAGAACTTATTGTGAGCGACTTATATAGTCTGGATCAGTTGGAAACTAACCCGAATTTCGCAAAAAAAAAATATCATCTTCAACGACAAGGCTTATTTTTGAATGGAAATATGCGTGTGAACAAGCAAAATGTTTGACATTTGTACGACACCAATCCGTTTGGTGCAGATTTTGATCTGCTGGAATCATCGGTTTGTCTACAAAATGAAATTAGCGTTGTCATTTCTGTCCACAGCGAGCGTTACAATACAAATCCATAACTGCCTGAACCTGAACGTGACTGGAACTAGAGCTGCAAAAGTTGTCAAAAGATATCGTATGTTTTATTTTTTAGACGAACAACCTGAGCAACCATCCGGACTTACTGGTGAGAACTATCACAACCGAAAAGAGACAACACCACCACGATACCTAGACGTGACGTGATTTTTTTCAATCACTGTTCGGGCACTCAGCATTCCTTGGGATCCCCATATCCAGATCATTTGAATCAATTCTAAGATATGATAAAATTGGGAGTGGAAGTGGGCGGATTTCAACAAACCCTTTTTTTTAATTTTTTCTCGCTCTTAGGAATAAATCTTGAAAATTTCATTTAAGAATTTAAGTAAAACATTATTAAAAATGGGCGTGGTAGTGGGCGGATTTTACTAAAACCGTTGTCTAAATTTTGTCTTGATAAAAACTGAACATACAGAGCAGTTTTCGAAGAATCAAGAAATAAGAAAATTGGTACGACAGCATCTAACTGATGAGCCCAACTGTCGTGCCTGGGCGAAATGCATTGGACTAAAGGTCGCAAAAAATCTTCTATTTGAATTTAATTCAATACAGTCCACTAAAACAATAACAAAAATAATTTTCTTTTATTTTTGTTTATTCTCTTCTTCGAAAATTGGGTGTGGTAGTGGGCGGTTTAATTTAAAAAAAATTGTTTTTCCTCGTAGGACTAAACACTGAAAATATTCAAAATCGTTAGGGCCATAACTAATAAGAGTGGGTGTGGCAGTAGGCGTTTCTTACCATACTAAAGTTCAAATCTGTTTTCTCATTTATAGAAAAAAACTGAAAATTTCATCAAAATCGTCAAAGCTCTGTCCGAGAAAATAAGTTAAAGTGGGCGTGGAAATGGGCAGATTTTATCAAGATTATTTTGTAATTTTTCCCTTGCTCAAAAGAACAAACTCTTAAAATTGTGTCCAAATCGATTGAATCCTTTCTGAGATGTTAAGGAAATAAAGCAATTTACGAGAAAGAAGCAAGGATAATAAAATTGGGCGGGTTTTAATAAAATCATTTTTTTTTTAAATAAGTCCCCAAACAAAAAATGAAATATGTCCCCAAAGAAACAACAAAACTACGGTGTTTAAACAGTGAAGTATGTATGCTGCCCCCCTGCAACCCCCCTGCTTGGCTCACTATAGGATTTGGGGTAGGTGCGAGGTTGGGTGTATGCAAAGTTTCTTTTTTCTTTAAAGAATCTGGATTTATGAGTAGCAGCATGCCCCCCATACATACTTCATTGTTTATACGCTGTAATTTTGTTATTTCTTCAAAGAAATAAGTACCCAAATGTGGGGACTTATTTTTTAGTTGAATTTGGGTATTTATTTCATCATGAAATAACACCCAATTTAAAAATTTAATAAATCCCCAAAAATCGATGAAGTAAATCCCCAATTTCGCGGAGTTTTTTCATATGAAAAAACTTCTGATTTTTACATAAATTTTTGGGGATTTATTTTATTTTTTTTTTTGAGTTATTTTATTGGGGAGTTATCTCACAGAGCCGCGCCTGCCTTGCGAATTAAGGACTGAGCAGAGGACTCAAGAAGGGAGTTCAAATGCTTTGAACCCGCTAGGAGGTCACCAAAATAAAAATAGTTTTGGGCTTTATTGCACTCTTAAAAGTGCAATTGGACTTTCTTTCATGGCACCATCATCCCTCACCATAGTTCTTACATAAATGTGCAAAGCTTAAACATGACTCACTATTTTTTGTAACTTCCTCTAAGTGTACGCTAAAAACGAATACAAAATATAATAGTAAAATGCTTTGAACTGCCGCCACCAATCACGTTGTCGACCTCACGTTGCGTGCACGTTCAGCCAGAGGACCTAAAACCCATTAGCGGTTTAACATGTCGACTGCACTTCAAATCCTCACAAAAAAAAAAAGAAAAAAACAGTACAAACCTATATATTTTATCCGCAGACATCCAGCCGCTTAGAAGAAGGAAATTTGTAGAAATGTATCTATTAGCAACTCAGTTTGATCTTTCATTGAACTCAGAACTCCCCACAATAACTTATTAATAACATATTATCTATGTGTCCAAACGACGAGTAAGAATTTAATGCAGCACCCGCACCAGCACCCAGCGATATCGATAGACAGGTGAGGGTATAGGAAGGGAGCACATTAGCTGCAATTCAGGCGAAGCTATTAAATTAAAGCATATACTAAAAAACAGACCATAGTTTTAGATTGAACTTTGAATTAGAATATAAGAAAAACAACTTAATACTACATTTTCATCGACCACAACCCGAGATTTAGGTAAGAACCAGGGCCTAGTGACTTACAACTATAAACCATTCCTGTGTGCGTGTCGGCAGGAATGGAGGGGACCTACAATTTATTGCCGAATCCGATCCGAACGGCTAAAGTGAGTGGCACTTTTTTATGAGAGGAGATATTCTTGGAGAATTGGTCACTTCATCCCAAGAGGAAGTAGCCCTGAAAAACAATTTTGTGTTTAGGTGGCAGCGGTAAGGTATAGGGTATTTTTTGTCCTAAGAATGTCCATTTGTGACTTATAGTGAAAGAAAGGGATATGTACTGTACATACATATGTTAAAAAAGGTTACCTTAAAATCCATTTTTATCTAGTTCTAAGAGCCAACACAACGTTCTGATGAATCTTCATAAACGGTGGTGACAGAATGACAAATCTTAATCTGAAAAAAAAAAACAAGAAAATGCTTTGGAATTCATTTTCAGAATTGAAATACATACATATACAGAAATGCTCACAACTATGGAATTTTTGTTCCGGATAATCAATCAAAAAAGCTAAAATAGTGTGAAAACAAAATTTAAAATTTGAAAAATTGTTTTCAAAACCTTCTCATTTGAGTTTTAGACAGGTATAAGGTGATTTTTTTGGTTATAGTATGGAAGTAATTTTTTTTCCACAAATTTTACAGTCGCACTTATAGGGAAGCATGTAAATTACTCAAACAAAGACCCTAACCATAACCGTAATACTGCCATCCTGACAGACAGTCAGGCAACCGTTAAAGCAATTGTCTCGCCTTTATTCATCATCTTCTAAATTAGTTCGGCAATGCCGGGATGAGCTTTCAAACCTAAATCTTATACTACGTTTCCACCGACTACAAAACTGAGATTTAAGTAGATTTACCTAAATCTCCTTCAAATCCCGAAGATTTACCCTACAAATTTATTTCCTAAATCTCGAAGATTTGAATCAAATCTTGTTAAATCTTCATAGGTCCAATAGTTTTAAAACTGGAACTGGCCTATATTTTCTCACACTGAATGCATTCATTGGAAAGTGGGCATACATTAAATTGTCTGCCTCACTTCAACGTCATTAGAAAGAACGAAACAACATCTGCAAACTGTCAAAATAAATCTAGTTTTTAATCTTTTTGTGCGGTGGAAACACCAAAAAGATTTATATAATCTAAACTGAGATAAACCTTTAGTGGAAACATAGTATTAACCTCAAGATCACTCTGATTTGGATTCGCGGTCACAGTGGCATTGGGGGAAACGAGCGGACGGACAGACGAACTGGCCAGGCAAGGATCAGCCCTTCATAGCTCACTTGAGGAAAGAGTCAGCATTCCTCTTGGAGTTATGAATGGCAATTTTTTCTCAATTTTCCTCACTGAATCAAATCGAAGGTGGCATAGTTCTACAAACTGCGTCATATCTAGAAAGATTTGGCCCAACTACAATAAAACTCGAAAAACCGACTTGGTAGGCAGACCCAGGCGAAACATAGCCAGGGTCGTTGCAACTTTTTCCAGTCACTAGCCAATCGGAGAACATGCGGCGAGGCTGAGCATTCCTCATAATACTCCACTGTCGTAGCTGTGGGGATCAGCAGCAAAAGGAAACAGTCATTAATTTCCTCTGCAAATGTAACGCTTTAGCCAAAACGAGATCACAATCATTGGGACAGGATTTTTCAATGACCTCGACGAACTTTCCGAACTGAAGATCAGAGCCCTGATAACCGTAATACTGCAACGCAACGAAGTGGCCCTGAGCAAAGCTCGGTCGCGTCTGCGTAGTTTTCTAAGTTTTCTTAGTCAGTTTTCTGAGAACACGAGAAATTGGCTATAGATTACTGAAGCCCACAAATTTCCTAGCCTGGAATTTCGTCTGGTAAGGTAAAAATCGTTTAAAAATTGTTTTCTTCACAGGTCACGCGAGTTATGGTATCAAAATGGCGCACTTTAGCGCTAATTGGGTCTCTGAGCTAGATTTTGCTCGGGGCCACTATTTCTATACCTTCCATGACCATTGACTGCTAAGGGCTGAGATTTCTTCAGATTTCAATAGTAAGGCAACCAAAAAAGTCAGCAAATCTACTTCGATTGGTAATTTCATAGCAATAAGATTAAGATTCCCTTTTTTTCAAAGAAACATAGATCCGCACCTGTGAAGATGTCCTATCATTGCACATTCCTCTATAAATCCGCTGAAAAGTGCACACGCTTAACCTAGGTGCACAGCATGTGTGCGCACATCCATTACAAAATAAATTATAACTGTGTGCGAGCGAGAGCGAAGAGAGAAAGATATTTGACAAAGATGTTTGCCAGACAATTCCAGACAAAGTTGGGGCCAACAGCATGGTGTCGTGTGTCAGTGTCGCGTCGCCAATAGACAAAGTCGATGTCCCGAATTTGAATAAATGTTGTCTGTTGGGCAACAGACGACACGACACACAATTTTCGTATAGAAGTAGACCCAGCAAACAGCTCTTCTCCAAAATTTAAGATGTGCTAACATGCTTGTAGGTGG
This sequence comes from Epistrophella euchroma, assembly GCA_947049315.1. Taxonomy (NCBI): domain Eukaryota; kingdom Metazoa; phylum Arthropoda; class Insecta; order Diptera; family Syrphidae; genus Epistrophella; species Epistrophella euchroma. The sequence goes on from OX346246.1 coordinate 125,706,520, forward strand.
TCACAAAATAATAGCCAAACAAAGTTTTAATCAAATATCATCTGCATAAGACAATTTGTTAAATAATATCATGTGGAGCGGTAAATGATGGTGAACAGTTGTAATCGGAATTATGAAATGTTTGTTTGTTTTTATTTTTTTTACATCTATGTAAATAAAATAAAAGTTTAATTAAAATTATTGGTCTATCTGATTCTATGGCTCCAGTGACTCTAGGAATGCTGCATTACTTGCAGAAGTTTTGGTTAGAAATAGTATTGTTATACGTGCGCTGTGGACATACTGCAAGCACCCAGAGTTGTTTCATTCAAACTTTAATGGTGAAAAACCATTATTAACTGTTATAAAATGCTATTTTCTCTAGTCTCACCTTAGCAATTTATATAGTGCAAATATACGGAAATATGCAATAATGCGAAATTTAAATTTAAAAACCTTTTTTTAGTTTTAAGACATTAAATCATCTCAGTCTCAGACCGCTGACAACTAAAAACCGAAAAAAAAAATCACTTTAACATGTTTGACCACATTATATTTTGGAATGATCCACGATCAACATGGAATTTCTTGTTATTGCGGTAAGAACTTTCTTGGAGTGGAAGAACGTTTAGGTCGAGTGATGATAGGAACATAAAATATTTTTGTTAAGGATTAAGTGTACTGTGTTCTCCTTTTGTATATTTGCCACGCTTTGTGGTAAAGTAAAGTTGATTCTTACATATGTACGAACATGGAAACGTGTGTCATATTTGAAAAGAAACAGTTGTGTAGCTTGCGGTGCATACAACTATAAAAGAAGAACATACAAAAAAAAAATTGCCTACAAACCACAAAAGAAGAAGCGACACATCAAAGTTTCAATTACTTAACCCCAGAGCTATAGGCTGTATAGCCCAAGGCGGCAAACAATTATTTTGAAATTCATATTTTCTTTTCGATGTTGATTTCTACTTGAAAAAATGATAAACCAGGGGCCTATTTCACCAAACACTTTTCACTTTGCAACTTTGCAAAAAAATAATATCCTGCAAAGTAAAAGTGCGAAGTGTTTCACAAAATTTGCAAAGTGAAAAGACTTTTCACTTTTCAATTTTTCAGACTATTTTTGAAAAGTGAAAAGTAAAAGTGTTCACCAATTTAAAAAAGAACTTTGCATTTAAATTCGTATTTTGCAAAGTTGCAAAGGAAAACTTGATCCAAATTGATACATATATACATATCCACATGTAATATGTAGATTATAAATTCCCAAAAAAATGAAAATATAAAAATGTATCAGTATGTAACTGTGTGTGTAAGGTAAGGCGCTCACTGAAGTGGTGACAAAGTGGAGTTGTAGTGGGGTGGTGATAAAGTGGCAGGTGGAATTAATAAAACCTATGTAAACAAATGAAGACGCGCTCATCAAAGTGGAGATATTTTGCAGGTGGTGTGGTGCTAGTCTGATGCCACATATCTCGAACATGTTTAATTTTCAAGCGGCAAGTGAGACGTGATGAAGTGGATTTTTATTCTGTATATGCTTGTGATTATTGACTTATATTAAGATAGGTTGTCTCAAATATTTTTAAATGTCAAAATAAATTCAAAGTCTCGAAGCGGGGCTGCTTAAAAATTAAAAACATGCGAGACGATCAGGATTTCCATATTAAATTTATATCCCTTGTACAGGCATATCCTTGTTTATATGGTAATACCCGGAAAGATCATCATATAAGCCATGTGCAAGAGCGGGCTTGGGCCAAAATTGCGAAGGACATTAGAGGTAATCAGTGGCACCATACGTAGTTTGCTACATCAGTGCGCGTTAGATCACTTTCATACCACTTAGCCACCACTCCATCGCCAATCCACGTGTTCACCATTCCACTGCCACTCGCTACTCCACTACCACTCCACTTCATCACCACTTCACTGAGCGCTTTGTACAGGCACATAATATGTATTATTATTATTAACATTAAAAAAAATTAACTGTTACAGATTATAATATTTAACACAATTGGAATGAATAAAATCTTGAAATAAAAAAAAAATTAAAAGGAAGGGCCTTCGATTTATAGAAAATCTACGGCCATAATAATTATAAAACCTTAAACTTTATGTAAATAGTCTTTTCTTATTAATGTACTTACAAATTAATTTATGAAATTCATTTAATAAACAAGATGCTCCATAAAAAAAATTGAAATTCATTTAATTAATAGATTGGTATACTGGGACGTATACGCACTTTTATTATTTTAATGAATCTTAAATAAATTTTACTAAAATGTTGTTTTTGCACGATAAGTTGGTTTATGTCGAACTGTTCTTCAAAAAAGTTTTTTTAAATATTTTAAAGAACATTTTTTGTTCTATTTAAGAAAAAGGTGGGCACGGTACCATGTCTGTGGTATTGATTTCTATCCTCTCCAGACAACCCTACCCTAAATCAATGGTCGAAACCACAATCTAAATACTTGCAACCTTAAGTACAAACTGGAGCTTTGTGTGTTTTAATTTTCTTTTATTAATATTTTATTTTAAAGTTGTGACCATATTCGACTGAGTTCCGTAACTCTCACATCGAAAAAATCAGTCGAGAAATGGTGAAAAATGTAACTCATGTATTTTGTTTCAGTTTTTATCATTTCACGACCGATTTTATGCATGCGAGAAGTTACAGAACATGGGTCCAGGGCGACAGAAAATTTTAATATGCCATTAACTTAACCAACCGAATTCTTGTTGAGTTGAGATGATTAATTTTTATTATTTTGTGTTCTCCTTCAAAATTAGATTCTGCGCAAAATCGTATTTCGTTCGTAATTTGCTAGAATTATTAATAATTTCTATTATTAATACATTAATATATAAAAAAAAATATTTAATAGAGGTTTGATCAGAAAAAATTTAGTTAAAGGGGCAGTTGGAGACTAAAGCACTTTTTTCATACTAGCCCCTGGAACCCGAAATTTTTGTATCGGTTTACTGGAAATCACCCTTCTCTTGATTAATCTTAAGCTCTTTAATAGTTTCACCTGACCCTATTTTTTTTATTTGCGATAACCCCAGTGTTTGGAAAAACCTCAACTGAAGATTCTTTATAAAATAAAATCGCCATTAAAAATCGAAAATTACTCCATTTTAAATTTTTAATCAGTCTATAGGACAGGTGTTGGTTTCATAGAAAAAACATCTAACTTTTTTTTATAAATGCAGAATATCTCGAAATTTAGTGATACAATCAATCCGGGTTGCGATTTGTTATATAAACCAAACAACTTAATGGATTGTTCCATGATGGATATCCCTTTAGTTGCTATGGCATTTCCCCTAATACTTATGTATATTAGATTTATGATATTTTCTTTTGAAGTTGTATGTATTAGATATCTTTCTTTACTCTCTAACGATTAAGTTATTTGCAGATCAAAACTTTGTATAAACCTTAATATAGAAGCATTTGTGTTATTTAGGCTAACCTGGTACACTTCTTATTCAAACAAATTTTAATGTCTCCTAGCTCCATCCTATTGGTAAAAATTAAAATAAGTAAAACTTAAAGATTATTCATGAATGTATCCATATGATGAGAGTCATCATGACTATACATTCATAGATTGTACCGTACCTGCCTTCAGTTCTAAGTCATAAGACTTTTGAATAAATTTTCAATATCTCTTTCTACTTTATCTTATTTTATTTTTTCTTAACACTTTTATTCGATTTCATAAATTTTTAATATTTTTTGGTTTTTATAAAATTTAAATAATTGATTGAAGAAATTCTGCAAATAAATCGCGAATTCGTCACGATGGATAATTTTTAATTCTCAATGCTTTGTGATTCTAAAAACAATCGACTTAACTGTGACGATCGTTGCTAATAGTATTGGTAGTATCGCTCATCGTCATCAATAAGGAACAAAGAAGCAATATAGTTCTACTAAAAGTGCCATTAAAAAAATTATGTAGTTACATGAAAGCTCTCTAAAATAAGCAAAAAAAAAAAAATAAATACAGTAACCCTTACTTTCGGAAAAATACCTAAATCTGAAACATATGATTTTCTCGTAATAATTGATCAAGAATTGAAATTTAAAGATAGTCTTTAGAAATCTAAGGACCAATTTTTCAATAGTCAGTCAGTCAGTTAGTCCTTACTTAATCTTTGGATATAGCTACTTATATTTTTCATAAGTCGGTTATAAATTATTCCTGAGAATAAAAAAAATAAAGGTATCGACTTATTTCAGAGCGATATAAATTATTCTTAGGAATAAATATTTTTAATGTCAAAAAACAACTACTTAATGTACATATCTTCAATATTGCTTTGAAATAAACCTTAAATAAAAATTAAATTCTTTGAATTGTATAACGGTTTTCACATTGGACTCAAATTTCCAATTTTTTTTTACAAAAGTCAGTCAGTTCGTGTTCAGAAACAAAGTAATGTTAACACAAACGATTCACTCTGGCGACAGCAGCCGTGAGCACCGTCTATCAGAAACAAAAACAAACACAAATAAATTTGAAGTTTAAATTATAATAGGCTGAGTTCCAAAAATTCATCAGATGCGCATTTACTGCGCAAACTGCGCACCCAAAAACTTTTTTGCTGCTTCGATTAAAATTTTTTTTTTTCATTCCGAAACGTCAGACTTATGTAATGTAATATTTGTACAAAGCATCAAGTTTGCGTTGCTGATGCCTATGAAAAATGTAGGCATTACTTCCGCATCAAAAAATTTTCTACATTTTGGAACTCAACCATATTCTATAGATTACTTTTTCATGATTGAAAAACTTGAATTTTTTATTGTTTAAGAGTCAACAAATTTTATTCCTGGGGTGTGTATGTAACTGACTTCTTACCTAATGATTGAAAAATCGGTACAGCTCGACCATCCAAAATTTGCAATTCAAATTCTTTTACAAAGTCGTAAAAACAAAACGTACTAATAAAATTATCAAAACCAAAAACAAAACATTCGAATATAACTGTTCACACGTTCTATATTAAAATTAATAATAAATTAATATTTACATGGTTTAAACTGATTGATAAATTCCTACAAAGCAGGTGTTAAGTCTATAAACAACGGATTACAACTAATTTTTAGCTCCCGTTTTGAGGAAATTTTTTTGTTTAAATATTTCCACATTGGGAAATTGTATATAGGTTTTGCGGTACTACCTTTATCGCGGTTGATCAAAGAACCTTAAAACCTTAATTATTTTTTTAAATACATTACTTAAATCAATATAAACTTTTAAGATACTTTTGTCAGAAGCAATTTCTTTCTAAAAAAACGAAAAGAGTCTCCAGTATGATGATGAAATCACTTTACCCTATCATCATCATCATACACCGTTTCCGCATGATTTTTCACGGTCCATATTACCTATAACCAAATAGAAGCAGTTAAATTGGATTTTCAATTTTAACCGCTATTGAGCCATTTCTCCTCATTTCCCTAATCTGCAACTTGTGTACCTATACCTATATACCTATACTAAATGACACAACTTCTTATTTCACGCGCAGCATCACCGGAAAAGACAAAAAGCCCCTTGCCCTTTGGGGATAAAAATAACTCATGTGCGACTGCTAATTGAGCTAGCATTTTCACGGGAGGGAAGTCAATTTCTGCATCGGAGCCCGAACGGCGCGGCTGGCGGCGGCAGAAGCTAGTGACAGTGTCCGTCCCAGAAAAATTATTTAAGATGATTTTAATCTGTCATTTAAATTATTATTTATAGACATTCCGCTAATAATTTTCGATCCGCTCAATGATGCGCCGACAAACCACAAACGAAAGATAAGCTTTAGAATTACCTGACCATCTTGGTAGCACCTCGAAGGTTCTTCAACATTAAAAAACCAAAAAAAAACCATAGAGAATATTAGACATTATAATACACAAACGTAAGGCAAAAAAAAAAAATGATCTGACAAATTTGCATACTGTTTTGCACGTCGTTAACTTGACTGTGTTTCATTCTGACGAGGATTAGGTGTTTTCTGTATTCGTCGTTGGTAAAAAAAAAAACCGTTTTATTGGACCATTAAAGTAAGAATAGGTGCTTGACTGGCGCCATTCAAAACCGTTTGTAGTTTGGAGTGATCTTTATATTTTTTCATTAAAATTGAGATAAAGATATAGCAAACAGAGGTAGGTATATTTTGAATTCGTAAAACAACAACCTATCTATTATGTATGTATCTATCTATTATGTATGTAGGTATAGTATAATTTGACTTTATGATCGTAGAAAAAAGTGAAAAGTGGGTAATTCTGTGTTTGTTTGTGCATCTTTCTTCCCAACTTTGCCCTATTGCCCATCATTAAGAAATGGGGCAAACATTTTGTTTAAGTGGTCGGAAAATAATTAGTTTTCTTACTGATGTCAGCTGCCATACAAACTTTTATCACAATCATTTTGCTACTTTAGGCTTAACTACATTCAAGACTTTTTGAAAAACGTATGGCAGAAAGTGAAAAAGTGATAAACAAAAATATGCTTATTTGTAAAATAAAATTTATTTGAAGTCGATATCCCTATGCGTTCTCGAGATATTGTCGGCGAAAAAAAAACACTTTCGAACGTACGTACACAAACATCTCTCTAAAATCAATATAATCCGACTTCAGAGACCTCGAAACGTCGAGAAATGTCAAAATTTTCCATTTCACAAATAGGACCGATTACAATAACTTCCAATGGGAAGTTAATAGTATATGAAATAAAATGCACAACTTGGTCTTATAAACGATTACACTGTGGTTTTAAAGCCTTCTAAATATATAAACATATTCATCTAATTTTAAAAGAAATAATTTTTGTACTGGAGCCTTAAGTTTTTAGGTAGTATTGTACATGTAACTAGACCTTAAATTGAAAAATTATTAAAAATCCACATTCATAATTCGAAATTAATTTATTAAAAAATCTTCTTAAAATGTTTCGATATCTAAAAAAGTACACCACCTGATGTCTTTAACAAATCTTATTTTTTGAGAAAAAAATCAAAATCGTAGGAGCAGTTTAATTTTTTATAAATAAATATTGTAAACATTTTTAAGAAAAAAAATTGTTACCAACATATTTTTTTAGTATTTATTAATGTTGAATTAATAATTAAATTTCGAAAAAAATCATCCACCTGTTTTTGAAATTTTGAATTTCCAAAAAAAAAAATTTGAACATTTTTCAAAAAATCCAAAATTTTCTTTTTTGAAAATTTTTATGTGTAGCACGATTTATACTTTTTAGAATATTTGGTATAAAAAATTTTATTTGAATTGGTTATACAGATAATGATATAGTCCAAAATGAACAAAAAGGTTCTATGAAAGGAACTGTTAATTTTGTTTTTTTAGTAAATAAATGAAATATAATAAATATTAGTATTCAGAACAATTATAATCAAAATCGTAGGAGTTGTTTTCGAGAAAGTTTAGATTTTTTGTAACGGTTTTTTTTTTAAACATTTACATATATAGAAGGTTCTATTAGTTTTGACCATAAGAAAAATTCTTATTCAAAATATTCTAGATAAATTTAAAAACCGATCAGTACGAAGTTTCGTAAAAATCACCAAGTCGTTTTAGAAATATTTAGTTTTCAAAAAAAAATTACGAAACTTTTATTGGTAGTCTATACTTAATAAAATTTATTGATTTTTTTTCTTTTTGAAAACCAAATGTTTTGAAAACTACTTGGTTGATCAAAAATTATGTATTTAATTCCTTAAGATATATCTGATTATGAGAGGTGTCTATAATGAGAGAGTACACTGTATATCCTTATTGCTGCACATAAATTTAGGCTTAACAAATGTTCCTCTAATTTATTTCCAGCGACTTGACTCTATTTCCGCTTCCTAAACATAATTTTTCATGAATCTCAATTTAAAAAAAAATTAGTTGAGTTAAAACTGATCTAGGTAGCTAATCCGTATGTCCTCTTATTTCTATGCAACGCACGGTCACCAAAAACATACGTCCTCTGGTTGGTAGATTAAATTATCTGCTATGGCTATTGGCCAAAACAACGTTGTCGAGCATTTATAACGGAATTCAAAAACGTATTCCAATTACCTACTGTTTTTCCAAAAATACCAAGCCAAACATTACACCTAAAATGGTGTTGGCATTAAGTTTGTTTTTTGTTGTATGAATTTGTGTGGATCATCTCTGGCTTCAGCAGTCCAGAAAATCCTTGAAAAATAATTCCATTGATCTTCACTTCATCGGTAAGAAGTAATGATCGAAAAAATTCTGCACTCAATTACTTGTCATACTCTACTTTTTTTTCAAAATTATTTCATCTTCTTTTATTTTAGTTTGCTGATCTATCAGCAGATTATCCTTTTCTTCTTCCATACTCTAGAACTCCGTAATATCGTAGACTATGTCACCTCCTGGGTCACCTCCTATATAAATATCTTTCAGCGTACCTTAGGTTTCCCGATCTGAGCCATCAACTTTTTAACCGAAGCAGAAGTGCATGTCCGCTTATTCTTCTCAGTAGTAGTTTGATATCGTGATATGTCGACGAGTTGACATTCAAACTGTAATTTCCTTTTATATGTAGCATAGGATTAATCCAGTATACTTTGTCACTTTATTGTACAGGGTGGGGCAAAAGGTATGAACCGGGGAGGGGTCTCGTTGTGGCAGTGAGAGAGTCTAGTTTTCAGCAGCAACCATGGTTTGGACGGGAGAGCACCGTGGGTTTGCTGTTAGGACTTTTTTTTGAAAATGGCCGTTCTGTTATCGCCACTCAGAGAGCCTTCCGACAGCACTTCAATATCCCTGTTGGTGGAAACGTCCCTGATGGTAATGAAATTAGACGTTGGGCTAGGACTTCGGCAATTGGAAGACCCAAAACTGGAAGAACTCCTGAAAATGTCATCTTGGCAAGAAATGCTATCGAACAGTCTCACAGGCGCTCAGCCCGTAGACATGCAGTTGCTTTGGGCATCATATCTAGCAGATCTTTAAGATCTGAGAGACATCTGGTTCCAGCAGGATGGGGTTACATCCCACACTGCTAGGATTTCAATGGCGAGATTGAGGCAAGTATTCCCCCAGCAGCGCCTCGTCTCTTTGAAGAGTGACGTGTAGTGGCCTGCGCGCTCACCAGATTTGAGCATTTTTGTGATTTATTTCTTTGTGGGTACATAAAGGAAAAGTTTTTAAACTTCGTGCACATACCCTGGAAGAACTTAAGGACAGAATCAGAAAGAAAGTTACGGCAACACCCATCGAAATGTGCAGAAGAGCGGTTGAAAACTTCAGAATTCGCCTTCAAGAGTGCATTGCGGCTGACGGCCGCCACCATCACGTAAGTTTAAGTTTAAAACCTAATGTAAAAAAACTAGATTCTGTAATGAATTAAACAATATAAACATAATTTCTGTAAGTTGAATTGTTTTTGTTTTACATTCCTTTAAAACCGCTTCATACCTTTTGCCCCACCCTGTAGTTGTGTATATGCTTATAAGATGCTAGTTATTTAAATAATAATATAAGGATGTTAATCCTTTCATAATTGACCTAAAATTCCAGTCACGTAAGAACTAATAAAAAGGTTTTTCTTTAAAAAAAAAGCGGTTTTCGTTATTTTTAATTTTCTTAAAAACTGCAAATAACATTTGAGCACACGGTTTTCTATTTTTGACTTAAAATAGTAAAAATTAATAAGAGCATTGAATTAAAAAAAAAAAAAAAGTAGGTATGCTTTCTATTTTTTAAAAAATTGCACCCGGCTAAAGGGGGCAATAGAACCTGATATAATGCAAAACAGAAGTAACGGAAATAAAATTTACGATCGCAAAAAATTTACTTATAGAAATTTTAATGTCAACTGGTCAGTACTAAATTATTTTGAATTTATAATTTTGTATAGTTCTGTTGACCACAATAAATTAGTATTTTGTTGATGCTGAATTATGTATTGGATAAAAAGAAATTTAATCGTTTTATTGCAACTTAAATAAAACCTTTCTATATGTATATGTAAAACCATAAACTAGTAGGGTTTGTTATATGATAACGTCACGTGCCCTTTATGTAAATTGAAAAGAAAACAACAAAAAATGTTTACCCATACTTCAACACCCCAGGAAAGCTAAATAGAAAAAAAAAATTAAAATTATTAGAGCACCAGAAAATTTCAATAATTAAATAAACCATATGAAGCTATCACTTGCAGGTGGATATTGGTTTTTCTATATGAAGGCTTTTTTTTTAGTGATCATGACCTTTCAGATCTTATGAAATATGGAAACTTATTAAATGACAAAATCTCTGCTGTTAAATGTGAGCTCTAATGGTTTTTCATTGATAATAATGGTCCCAAAAAGAATTTCTGACATGGTTTGTTGTGATTGTTTGTATTCCAATTAAGTCCCGCAAAACAGTGACCATAACAGTGAGGCACCCCCTGTGGTATCGATGTGGCCGTCTTATTGGAGCCGTATATATATAGCTCCATAGCTGCATCCGAAGCTATTTGTTTTGATGCGAGAGTGGTCTTCAAATCAAGAGAAGCTGCGATGCTGATTTTATGAATTTTTTTTTTTTCAGTTAAATATTCATTTTTCTCTTTTCGCTGTTTTTGTTTTCAGTGCCTATGGAGTCGAAGGGATAAGAAGTTGACTCTGGTCTTAGCCGCAGGACAGCATCCGGATATCGTTAAAGTGATTTAGTTAATATGGTCAAGAGTTCGGTTATGAATTTTGATTTTGAGTTTAACTCGAAGACATGGACTATGGATATGAAAGTCAATCGCTGAGAGATGGTGTGAATACGAAGGTGTTAATAAGGCAATGTTGAAGGTCAGTTTTAAAGAAGCAGAAGTCGTTAAATGATATAAATGATGGCGATTTGTCAGGAGAGTTTGTGGTACGGTGTTTTTTATGCGATATTTCTGGTGTTGGGGTTATAAAATTCAATAAGTATAAGACTATATACGAATTTTGATTGTTTTTTTTTTTCTTTTAATTTTATGGACACACGACACACCTATAGTTGCATTCTTAGTGTTATGGTCTATTTCATGGAAGTCTTAAACATAAATTTTGAAATTTGTATGTATGTGACAAATAGATATGTATGAGGAAATCAATTGGAAAGAGTGCCTGTAGTGGTGTTTTTTTTTTTTTTTTTATTTCATTGGGTTTGATTAGTTTATTGCAAGATATTTTTATTGGCATACTAGCGGTATTTTTATATGTTTGAGGCACAATCAGTGACGTGCCGTGGTGCTTTTAGTAGGCTGTTCGCTATGTTTTTTCTGCAGTGCTAGATTAATTTTTTGTTGTCAATGCGTAAATTAATTTTCAATCGAACACAAGAAACCGAATGGTTTTATGTCTTCTAGTTTTTGAAGAAAATTGAAAATACATACATTCTATTTGAATTTTTAAGATTTTTTATAAATAAGTTTTTGTAATTTGTGACATTAATAAAATGCATAATTCATTGAGGTTTTTTTGATACCTCTTTCATAAGGAAGTGACAAGAATTTTTTTTTAAAGTCAAGTCAAGCGATTTTTTCAATGAAATTTAAGAAATCGTTGAAAATCGAAATTTCTCGCTACGCTCTTAAAATTACCGCCATGAAACCAGGAACTTATTTGTTCAACATAGTTAGATGCATAATATTGTAGAACATAATTTTTGAAAATTTTGAAATTTTTCATCACATTTACCGATAAATGTGATTAAAAAATAATCAATTTTTGGTTTACGGCGCCTCAATTATATTTTTTTATATGAACCGTTATAAATGTATGTACATCAGGAAATGGGTTGATTTCTTACCTTTCATTAGATACCTTTATGGAATAAATCCTCTCACTTAATCAAAAGTTTTATACAATCTAGTCAGGTTCTATCGGCATTTTTGATGATTTTTTAAGTAAAAATATCATCCCTCACTGCAACCGAGTTGTGGCGACGATCAACAACATACATTTTGTTTGTTTGGGCTTTGTTGGTACGCTTGATGAAGGTGAACACCAATGCATAAAGATTTATAAGGGAAAACGATTTCTTGTGCTTTTTTTTTTTTTAATTTTTTTGTATGTGGATTTGGGTTAACTTGCGCTGCGCTGAAGTTAAAAGAACACCCTACTCAGAAATTTTTTCGTTACTTTGAATGGAAGTGAATTATTTGTTCTGATTTTTGTTTAAGGATTATTTGAGTTCGTACACAGATCTTTATTATTTATTGAAGTATGTTTTGATAGGTTATTAAAGAAATGAAAGAAAAATGCGTATTTTGGAGAACTTTGGCTATACGTATGGAAATTAAGATGTTGGTAGGGTGTGCGGTGAACACCTGCGCACCTTCGAATAAACGTCACTGGGCACAATACATATCTAACAAGGTTTCGGGAAATCGTAAAAGCAAAGAGGTATAAGGTAGAATAAGATTATCCACTAAACATTAATGAATTTACACTTGATCAGAAACTTATACCCATATTTAAATTATTTGCGGAACAAAACCATCCCTTAATTATTAAATTTTGACAAAATTACCAGTTTTGTGTCCATTAAACTACAAAAATCATTGAAAGACTCTTTACTTGTCATTTTACAGAGAGAACTACTACAAACACACTTTAATTGGCGCTACATGTTTGCTGTGGACCATGAACGAAATCGAGGCTTACAATATTAGACGTTTAAAAATTATACCTGACTTTGCGCCATCTCATATATGTATGTATGTAGCAGGACTGGAATGTTGAGCGTCTTCTACAGCAACAAAGTTGTCGAAGTGGCACAATCATGCAGTTTTGATACGGTAATGTCCTCGTGGCACGGTGGCAATATGGTACTTATTTTTAATTCCATTTTTTTTTTTAATAAAGTGAATTTCAATGAAATTAAATAAAAACTGATCCAAATTCTGTAAAAAAAAAGTTTGCAGAAACTCTTATTTTTTGACAATACACGAACTGAGAAAATGATTTCTTTTGATTTTTTTGTTGTATTATACTTAAAATAAAATTGATTATAATTTTTCAACAAAGTAGAAGAATTTATAGCCCTGTTCCTTTACTTTGAAACTCTGTGATTTTCTGTGCATTTGTGTCCAACGTTCTGTCAAAGTTCATATAAAAAAAATAAAATGGCAGTAAAATGCACAGAAAATCACAGAGTTTCAAAGTAAAGGAACAGACATTATAGTTTATTCACATGGCACGTTTTTTTTCAGAAAATGTGCACGTTAATTTTTTTCAGGCGACAACCCTGTAAACTATACAGGAATTGCCTTCTTAGCCAGAAGAAACAGCAATTGGAAAGGGTCATTTCCTCGTTTATTCTCAGCACTGCGCTAGTATCGTTGTCTAGAGTTCATTACAGAGCCTATGTATAAATAAACTCATCACCTACCTAAATTATAGCTGTTTAGTCAATATTGTTGGCATATGTAATGTATTCTAGCCCAGGATAATTAGACAAAAAAATGGCAAAACTACGAAAAAATTCCGACAAAGCTGAATTTTGGTAGATATGTTTATTTTTGTATCTTTAGTATTTTCCAAAAAGTGCTCTAAATTTGGACTGGGGCTAAATTTTTACGGGGGGTGGAATGGGTTGAATTTGAGTTTTTTTCGCAAATTTCTCAAAAATTATAACTGTTTTTGAAAAAATGTGAAGGCAAAATCTGTAGCTTATGTAACTTTACATTAAAAATGTCATGATATATTTTTTTTCGTACAATCAACAAGTTTTGATCCAATTACTGGATCGAAAGTTATAGCTTCGAAAGCTATGTAATTGTGATATTGTAGGTTATTACTTTTGTTCTAGTAATCGGATTTTAAAGGTTTGAGTTTTCAAATTTAGCCAGAATTTTCAAATTTAAAGACAAGTCTAAAAATTTTTTAGAAAGGTTATAAAATATCGTACTAGAGAGATGATTGAATCTGATTGAATGTGCAAAAGTTGATAAAAAAATTTTACAATTTCGAAAAATAATCTTCGACAAAGATATTACACCAACCCTCCCCTACAAAGTTGTCATAGGTTTTGGTGGAGTAAATCCGAAATCCATTTTGTAATGTAAATTTGCTCAAATTTTTCATTTTATATAATTTTTCGGGATCTTGGGTTTTCGGGATTTTGGGTTTTCGGGATTCTGGGTTTTCCGGATTTTGGGTTTTCAGGATTTTGGATTTTCGGGAATTTGGGTTTTCAAGATTTTGTATTTAGAGATTTTTGGTTTTCTGAATTTTGGGTTTTCTGGATTTTATTTTTTCGGAATTTCGGTTTTCGGGATTCTGACCCCAACCCTTAATCCTTATGCCTTGTTTAAATCCATCATAGATATTAGTGAGGTCTTTGCCGACTTTAATTAAATAACATGTGTGTTCTCCATCATCATCCAAAATATATATGCTCTATTAAGCGGCCTTGAAATCGATGAAAAGATCACGGTCATCGATTTCATCCTGAGTTTTCTTCAAAAACGTCTTATTTTTAATCTTATCTCAAAATGTAAATAAACTTTGATCAATATTATTCTGAATGAAGAATGGAATTTTTTTTATTTTCAAACTGTGAATTCTTTTTTTATTACAATTTTTTAAGATTATTATGTATTGTACTATTCATACTAGAATGTCAGTTTATTAGACTTGACCATTCATTATTCCGTCAATTTCATTGAATTTTTGAACAATAACAACAACTTAAAGGTGCTACCACGAATTAATTTATTTGAAATTCGCTTTTGATTTTTTTTTGGGCTGGATATATAGCTATTTCAAGGGGTGCCAAGCCGTCTATCACCATCAGTCTCCTTTTTTTTGTGAAGAACTTTCTACATGCACACCATGAGATTCGAACCCACGCATATCACATTTGCTCAGTCTTCGAGGTCGTATGCACTACGCATTCCACCGCTTATGACCACTAAAGTCACAGCACTACTAAGAAGGAGACTAATGATAGGCGACTCGGCCCCTTTGAAATAGCTATATCTCCAGCCAAACAAAAATAAACCGAATTAAAAAAAATTGATTCGTAAACAATTGGTGGTAGTACCTTTAGGTCGTTGTTATTGTTCAAAAATTTAACAAATTATTAAGCTTAATTCAGTTTAGCTAACGAAGACTTCAAATTTTTTATTTTTTTGTGTTATTGAAAAAAATTAAAAATGGTATTTTAAAATGTTTTTATTGAACAAATATATTTTTCTTTTTAAATTGAGACTTTTTGGACAAAAGAGTGCGACTTTTTTAAAATTATTTTGCTTTGCGACATTTTTTTTTCCGTGCGACTTTTTGCGAAATTTAAAAAATTTTCAATGGTAACCCTGGGCGGGGCTTACCCTTCTAGATATTATGCAGTTTACTTTGGGATTCGTTGATGAGAAAAATGGAGAATACCTATTGCCCTTCATCTTCATAACTCCAAGGAAAGGGCAGTGTTTACTTTTATCTCAATTGATCTAATGAAAAGCTTTATATAGAATTTAAGTATCTTATATTCTATGGCCTAGAAATAAAAATCTCTATATCAATTTATGCATAATTTCATGCATTGTTTTATATATTTTTCATTGCTAAGACCAAAAAATATCAAATGCCCAATCAAACTGCCAAAAAGTTTTCAAAATTCATATAAAAACATTAAAATAAATGAGATTTTTGGAAAAAATTATCTGTATAAATTTTAACACTGAAATCTCTATTCCCATATTAAGTTTCTCTTTTAAAAACTCAATTATATTATATACATACGTAATATTTTTTTAAATTTTGTATAATGCATGTATATTTATTTTATTGGTTTTTTATTTTTCTCACATTCAAATCAAAATATTGGTCAAATCAAAATGTCAATACCTTCATATATTCTCAAATTACATTTGTGACCACCCAATTTATGCATCACCATATAATTCCAACAAAGCCACCAGCATCGATACAACACTTCTATTCTTAGTTTAACAATAGTATGTTACACTCAAATTTCTCTCATTTCGAAAAATTACCACAACGTCCACTTTTTGTTATTACTTCTTTGCACCTTTTAAGCCAAAACACAAGCAGCTCCATATGACATCATCACTACTAGCTATGGCTTTTGACTTGAGCTTGATACTGTGCGACGTATCGTCGTCGGCTCAATCTCAACTCAAAAATCATTTTTTTTTTATATACAAAAGTATTTAAAATGCAAATTATGCTAGTGAGGGAGTCTATATATACGGGAACCACTTCTATCTTAAAATCATTAATGGAATTCAACCTGATGCCAAGATTTACCGTTATTATTCAGATATCCCTAGCTCATCGAAATTTTTCCCAAACTGATTCTTATCTCGCACGCGTGCGGTTTTTGGTTTTATAAAAACAAAAAAATAAATTCAGATACAAAAATTAATACAAAAGAATTAATAAAAGGAAAAACTAAAATATTTTTATATTCAAATTCAATTTGGCGCCACGGTTTTGTTAAGCAGTCATGAAAACCTCAGTCAGCATTGATCTTGATCCTTATCAAATCAGAAAAATTATGGGTTGACCGGAGCGACGCACGTCGCATTGCAGTTATGAAAAGCTTTTTTTTTGTGGATACATAGACTCAACCGAGCTGCCCTAGCTGATGCTGATGATAAATTTAATCAACACTTAAATGCTGCGCCAGTCCAGAATAGCTGTGTCCTCACACCAGGGGTGGGTGAGTCATCAGGGCCGCTGCGTACCTGTGAGAAAAGCGTTCCACGCACATAGGCTCTCAGCTTTCAGTTGTATAATGTCCACATACGACTCCATTGTCATTAGACCATCTATAACAAATATTGAACCAACGACCTACCAAGAAAAAAAACCTCGGATTGTAGGTCTCACACTTTGGGCGGTGGGTAATCTGTTTACCAACCATTTCGAATAAATTTAGCTTAGTTTCATCACTCCAAGTACATTCCTCCACTGTTTCATGGCCAAGAGGATCTTTTTTTATATGGTAAATTTTTGCAAAAACCAATCCGCTTGATATGCAGTATGATTTCAACTTTTTAGAAGCTTTTGTATAAAAAAATTTAATTTTAATCGGTTGCACACATAATGAGATAGTCCAAAATAAAACATTTAAAATACTTTAATTCAAAATCTTAGGAGTCCTTTTCGATTTTTTGTAACGATTTAAAAAAAAAAAAAAAATCAGATCTGGGGGAAAATAAAATGCAGCTAATGTTAAAAACCCACTTAGTAACACGTTTCGTAAAAATTAACTTTGACGTTTTCGAAATATGTATTTAGTTTTCAAAAAAAAAAAATTGAAACTTTTTTTAATAATTCAAAAAAATTTTTTTTAATTTTTTTACATAATGATAGCTTCGTTCGTGTACTTTCTGCACTAAAATTCACAGTCTATCAAATATTGAGGAGTGGGGATGAAATTCTCTCAGAGAGAAATAAAACTGCGAAATAGTACACGAACGCTTTGAACAAATAATTTTTACCGGTTTTTTAACGTCAAATATTTGAAAACAAAAAAAATAAATATCGTAATCATTTCTGTGAGAAGATTTTCAAAATAAAATAAAAAAGTAAGAAAAAGTTAATTTATTACATTAAATTAAATAAAACAGAGAAGTATAAGAAAAGAGATGTTCTGGCAAATATCAAAGTGACTTTTGACTGAACTCATATTTCGGCCCAAAGAATTTCTTTGGGCTGAAGTTAGCAGAAATGGGAAATAATTTACTCCCTCGAGAGCGCTCTCTTCTGCGAAAAACTACACATTTTTTGCGTAAACGAACACAATTTGCGTTAAATTTGTAGGAATTCGTAAAAATTCGTAGATTTGGGGAGTACGCGAACGACCCTAATATTTTAAATTTTTCAGAAGATTCGCTATAAAAAAAAAACTTTTAAAATCAGTTTATTCCTTTAACAATTAGGTATAAAAAAAATGGAAAATTTTATTTTCAGCAAAAGGTTAGAAAAATCTTTTAAACCATTTTTGAGAATACATAATAAGATTTTCCAAAAATGCTAAAAAAATATACATACATGGCAGGTACCGTTATTTACGGCAAAAAAAGGAAAAAAATGTATCGGAATGTCCTAAAAACACTATGGGCCTTACCAATAATCAAATTTAGTTATGAATTAAATATTGGAATTAAATTGACCATAATAATTAACCATATATTACATTCTCAATTTTTTGGAGTAAATTCGATATATGGTTCAATATTTATATTCCAAGTAAATATTTAAGTAATACCATGCACGGTTTATTATTTAGAGCCCATTCCATTATGGTCCATTTTGCTGAAATATTTAATTCGTAACTAAATTTGATTATTGGTAGGGCCCTATATATCTAGGTTCCAAGTTTAAATAAAATCGACCCATGGGTTCAGGTTCTAGGCGAGTACACAAACAGATAGACAGACAGACAGGCGGACGGAATTGAGAGACCCACTTTTTTCGTCTTCCCTTCGTCTATTATAGTAATATCAAGTTTGATCAAAACCTCGGGGTAGATTTTTTTACGAATCCAAAACATGCCATATAATACCTATGTACATTATGTATCGCAAAAAAAAGGGGCTGGGTGCGACCCACACTGTGAATTTTCCATTGATGCCCTTTGAATCTCGTTACCCGATGTTATTTTGTTTTATGTTTCAACAGCAATTTGTAGCAGTTTCTTTTCCTCTTTTTTTTTGTTTAAAAAAAATTAATTTTTAATTTAAAAATTATTAATTTTATCATTGGTTCTCGAAATATTCGAGGCGAAAAACCGTCTATAGGGGGAAAATTCTCTCAATATTAAAAAAAAAATTGTAATTTCATATTTCAAGTTGTTTTATTTTAAGAAGAGGAATAACAAAAATAAAAGAAAAATATTTTTGTTGTTGTTTAGTGGACTATATTGAATTAAATTCAATTGGATGATTTTTTGCGACCTTTAGTCCAAATGCGTTTCGCCCAGGCACGACAGTTGTTTTATTTTTTTAATTTTGCGTAATTAAGTGCCACAGTCTTCTCTAATATGTATACAATTATTTAACGTTAGATAATGTTAGGATACATTGACTCATTTTCATTGATAAATCAAAGTTCGTATTTAATTGATCAGCTCCATAACGTATGTATGTCAGATAGTAGTGTAGAGTGAAAGAAATTCCCCCAAAAAAAATCAATACAACAAAGTTGATTCCTCGATTCTCATACGCTAGGCGCTAGCAAATATCGTTGGGGACGGCCCTGCAATTCACTACTTTAAAGAACTTCTTTTTTTATCTTGTCACTCTAATATAGCGGAAATCTTTTCCGTAAAGCACCTCCTTATCGACACTTCCCGATCAGGCCCACCACGCGAAGAACAGATTAATTAAATGACCAGTCTATCTCTCTCGACATAGGCAGGGGGTATATTAGAAACTAATTTTAAAATCGCTTTTTAATTAATATTATCAAAATCATCGTTTTGAATCTACCTACGTATAGGTACAGGGAACCATTTGTTGGAATGCAATTAGTAAATATCTCAGCAGAATTAATCTTTTATTCTTCTTCTGGCTTAATAAATTTGTATCTAATAATTTTGGGTTGGAAAGTTTTGATTCAAAGATATGAACTGATTTAGGTCATGTGGGTTATGTTTTGTCTTCTATAGTTTTCTATTATAAAGAAATAGAATCACAGATACACGCTTTGCCAAGGTATAGAGTGCATCTTAAGAACGTTGCGTTGTTGGTAAATGATAGCAATAATTAAATATTCATATTCAATTCTTTTGGTCACAGGATTCACATGTACTGTAATTTAAAAAGTTTGATCCTGAATCATTGTTAATTTTCCATTACCATCGACCATCGTATTTTATAAATGTTTATATTACAATGATTTTACTTAAAAGAAAATGACAAACGTGTGTATCAGAGAGGAGACATGTTGGCCAAGATTTAAGCCTGAACTTTATTCACGACGTTTTGCAAAAAAAAAAACTAGTAAAAAGTGAAAAAGTAAAAAGCAAAACCACAATTTAGAAATGCTTGTGTTCGAAAAAATTGTATTTGATCTGTGAAATCAATTTGAAATAGAAGATCAAATATTATTTTCATATACGGTTCACACAGGCATATTTAGCGCATGTTTTTGGTTTCAATTCTCCGCTTTTTGCAAAAAGTCTTGAATGTACTTAAGCCTTTAATTGATTTATTATATCAGTTAGGCCATCTGCTGGTTTCTTTTTGTATCAAATATTATTTTAAAACTGACTGACTGCTATAATGAGCTCAAAAATTGACGGAAACTCGTTTAATATTTCCGCGGAACAAAATGACTTTATTTATGCTTGGAAAATATTGCAACGTTACTTCCATTCTTTTCGAAACAGTACAAATTTTGAATAGAAAATATGGTCGAAATAATCTAACCGCTGTATGCAAGTTTATGAAGAAAGTTTCTGAGACTAGTATGCTGACTTGTAACCGAAGATATTCCCGTATCCCATGTTTGTTGTGGTGCTCTCAACGAAACATATTTTTGAAGTATTGGCTTTTTTTCCAATAAACAATTGAAGAAAAATTATACATTCAATGGAGAGTGCTACACCAATACATATTTCATAACCGATTTTTGTATTGCCAGAAATTGAGGATTGGGACCAGCTATGCCAGTGTGATTTATTTCTCACTTTTTTTATTCAATAATCATATGCGCTAACCGTCTCGACGTTGTGGTGATTTTGTTTGATCGTCAAAAGGCTGTAAGTTTAGCTATTTGGCAAATAATTGTAAATGTAGTAGTTCGTGGCGTAATGGTTAGTACGTCGGACTGTCATGCCAGAGGTCTGTGGTCTGGGTTCAATACCAGCCGATTCCACCTTAAGTTTTTTTCAGACCTACTACATCTTGCAAGGAAGTGACAAATCCTCCAAGAGTATCTCTTGTCATAGAAAAGTGCCGCTCAGCTTAGCCGTTCGGATTCGGCAATAAACTGTAATTCCCCTCCATTTCTGCAGACACGCACACAGGAATGGTTGAGAGTTGTAAGTCACTAGGCCTTGGTTCTTCATGAGCCGTATGTGCCACCAAATTTATTTTATTTTTTAACATGCAAATAATAATCCAGAAACGATTCAAGCGCTATAAAAAACAATAATGGTCTAGCTTTTCGTGAAATAGGTGTTGAAACTGTTTTTAAAAATAAGGTTTACATCAAAAAACCGACTACCTAGGCAGTCATTATAGAATGAAATAATATTCCATAATAAATTGTATGGTTTACTCTTTTCAATATTAAGCAACAATCGTTGCATGTCGCATCTCGGCACCCCTGCCAAATTTTTCCGCTTGTGCATGATGACGATGGAGAAATCTTGCTGCTCTGTCAAAGTTGGTAAGAACGCCACCAAACCTTTTGATGTCGAGAATGGTTTTAGGCAAGGCGACACGTTATCTTGCAACCTTCTATTTAACATCTTGCTTGAAGCAATTGTATACGTTACTCGAAATACAACAACAAAGGTACAATTTTTCAAAAGTCCCTTCAACTACACTTGTCAAAAAAATTAAGGGAGCACAAAAAAATTATTTTTTTAGCGTTTTTTGAAGAGCTGTATATCTGAAGCTAAATCAACAAGTTGTCGAAAAAAAACATTCAATTGGCTCAAAAATTTTTTTTTTTTAAATGCTTGTGCCGAAATTTTTTTGACAAGTATACTTGCTTATGCAGATGATATGGAAGAACGAAGCGAGTTGTTACCGGCGCGTTTGCAAGTATTGAACGGAAGCAAAACTTGACGATGATGGTAAAACTTTGAAGTATTCAAGGGCTTTTTCTATTTGGACTCCACCTCACAAAATGACATTATAGTGCAGAGATCAAACGAAGAATTCCTCTTGCCAATCGCTGTTTCTTCGGGCTAAGAAGGCATTTGAGTAACAAAAGCCTTCTCAAAAAACCAAAGACACCTTGTATAAGACCCTAATAATCCCGGTCCTTTTGTATGAGGTAGAAGTATGGACCCTGTCAAAAACGGATGAAACATGCAGGCTGATTTTTGGATCAGTTTGTACATATCGATAGAGTACGGAAGAAAAGATTCAAGAAAGAGCTTTACCGGGACTTACAGCGACGTCAATCTGGTCGAAAAACTGGAAATTCAGTGGCTAAGAGTCTTCCTGACGAGTCTTCGAGTCTACCCCTGATGGTTGGGCAGCATAGGAAGGCCCTACACAAGTGGAGAATGATCTCAACCAAACATGGTATGCATAACTGAAGGCAGCTAGCTATAGGGACCTAGCTGGCTGAAGGGGCTTGTTGGTTAGGGCCGTTTCATTGTGGACTGTAAGTGCCAACTAAAATAAATAAATGACAATCGTTGAAAACTATCGAACAAAATTTTGTTGTTGTGCGTCAGACTTTTACGCCAGAGGTCTGGGTTCGATTCTCGGTATCTTCCTCATAATAACAAAAATGTTTTTGAGGGCTACTGGCCTATTGCAAGGAAGTGACAAATCCTCCAAGAGTATCTCTTGTCATAGAAAAGTGTCGCTCGCTTAGCCGTTCGGATTCGGCAATAAATTGTAGGTCCCCTCTATTCCTACAGATAGCACACAGTTTACTTAAAACTAGGCCCAGGTTCTTCATGAGCTGTTGTGCAACCATATTGGCTCACCCATCGTTTCTTAATGTTTCTTTCCTTTACCATCAATTTTTAATGTTTAAATGTTTCGTCTTTGTAGATTCCTTGAATTATTTGTGAATAAAATTTCAAAATCAATAGACCAGTTTTCTAGACGTTTCGACAAAAAAGAAATCATAAAATTGCGAAGAAACAATCATTAGACTCACATACAAATAAAAAATAATTTGCATGCCAATATCAATACAAATTCAAACATCACCATTTAATATGCTTAAAATTCAGTCTGTCTATATTCAACGTTCAATCGTTGACATTTATTAACGCAATACCCATACACATCAGTATCTTACATCGCGAGGGAGTGTCAAATGTGTTTCTTTTAGACGCAACAACCACAAGACTATTTAGCCAATTCATTAAATGGCTGAAAATTGTCTGACCTCCTCCTATTTTAATACCTACTTCTGGACTTAGAGGTAAAATAACGCATCAGATAGTTTAACATGCAGGCTAGAAATGAACGCACCTTTTCTGTTCGAAAATTGTTGCAATATAGGTACCAACGAGTAAACGAGCATTTGTTCCATTCGTTGTACGTAAATAAATGATGACTTTTTGTCCATTACATGTCAGACAAAATGTCATCTTTACATGGTTTCCATTTAATTTGATTGTGTTCGCGCGCGCATCATCATCCTCATCCGAGTGTGTACATTTTGTTATACGAAAGAATCTCGCAAAGATCGTCCATACCGAACAGGAGTGCAATAAGTTTTAGTTTATAGCTTTGTGGAAAGCAAGGTGGGGCAGTCATATTGAGTATAGAATGGCAAGAAACGGAACCACTCAGTCGCAAACCGTCTTAATGCTAACTAATAGTTTGACATGGATTTTTTTAAAGATACATATTAATTATTTTCCACATCTTTAAATCCTCTTACACTTTGCATGGCATAGAGACTGTATGTGGGGGAATGTTTTGTGATGACTTTGCCCGCCGCGCGCCGACCAATTATTAACAGTGGGACAATGCGACAAAATTGAAAACTAATTTTATTAGAAACATTTACGGCTATATTATTGACTTTCTATAAAGCTAGTTTTACTGAGAAACTAGTTTTAAAGGGGTTTCCAGTTTTAAGTTTCTCAAAAAAAATTATTGATTTGATTTAGATGTCAAACTATGTATAAATATTTTGATTTAGATGTCAAAATAATAAAAATTTGTGAAAAACTTAAAGCTCGAAACAGCAATAGATCTAGTTTTTCGATAAAACTAGCTTTTAAGAAAGTCAAGAATATGGCCGTTACAGTTTTATTCGTAAGATTTCATTAAACGCGGTTGTCTAGTTTGACAGTGTTCAAACGTTCAAAGAAAATTAATTATGTAATTCTTTTCAACATAACTTTTCATTTCATAACAAGAAACAAGCCTTGCTTTACTTGTCCATTGAACGTACCAATTTAGACAATGCTATAGGGCTGTGTCAATCGTGATTGATTCGGTCTTTGTTCATCAAAATAAACGATTGATTGATAATAATTTCAATTTTTAAATAAATGACCGACAACGCACGTATGTATGTTTCGTTCATTCCACTCATTCTCAATCACATTGACACCTGTCAAAATAATAGTGTTTCAGTGGTCCCAGAGCGTCGGCCGTGACACTTGGTAATGTCCACCTCCTAAATCGATTGGCGTACTCCGTTTTTCGATTCGACGTACAAAAACTTTGGCACATTTGACACCTGTCAAAATAATCGTGTTCCAGTGGTCCCAGAACGTCGGCCGTGATACTTGGTAATATCCACCTCCTAAATCGATTGGCGTACTCCATTTTTCGATCCGACGTACAAACATTTTGGCACATTTGACACCTGCCAAAATAATCGTGTTCGATTTGTAAATGATTTGATTGAGAATGACTAGAACGACCGAAACGTACCTATATCGTTCATTTGAACGATTGGAATTGGGATCCATTGGTGGAAGCTACGGATCACAATCACAAAGCAATCAATCATTGATTGATTCGATCTTTGAAAATGAACGATTGGCACAGCTCTACAATGCAATTATTGTAGTGTCTAAGTTAAACAAGTATTTATTAATCATGTTTTGGAGATGCACAGCTAGCTGTCTAATAAGTATAAGATATACTTTGAAATGGGTTTATAAATACGACTGATAATTTCTAAAGCTGAAGAGTTCTTCAGTCCTGAGTTAACTCATATACTATTAGACATTTTTGTTCCTTTCACTAGCGGAGTAAATTGATAAAAATAATTTCATGATAACTTAAAGTTTTTTTGGTTATATTATAATTTTAAATTCAGTTTTGAGGATTGTTTGTTCCACTGTTTGACAACGTTGATAAAACATTACTCGAAGACTGATGAGTATGAGTACGATGAAGGCTAAATGGCTATTGTGTGTGTCAAAGAGGATTGTGGACGGATTGTTCTTTGTTTGGTTTTGTTAACATTTTTTTTTTTTATTTAATTGGAATAATATTTCGTAGACATAGTTTCTTTGATGAGAATTTCGTTCAAGGAGGTCGTGTTAAATATAATATATAAAACATAAACGACACCTTAGAGCGAAGTATCAAATCAGTTATAACCATGTTTTTTGTTTTTGTGGCGTGTGAGCCCTGTACCCTTCACAAAACTCCGTTGATATCCACTTATAGTAGGAGAGCCAGTATCCAAAAAAGCAAGTCCGTTCGTCAAAGCTGATTTTTTAAAAAAAGATGTTTAGAATTTTAAGTGTAAAATGTTTTGCCTTCACACTTTTCCACTCCTTCAACTAAGTATCGAAATAAAACAATTTTTATAAATATAAAAAAATGGAAAAAAAATTAAAAAAAAAATATTAAAGTTTGCTTTTGCCGCTCTCTATCTTTTTGCGGACTGACTTTAGAAGGTTAAATGTAATACAATAAATGTTTAGAATTTTAAGGGGCACATTTTTTGTTCAGACATTTTTCATCTATGAATAATAGGAATCGAAATAGATCAGTTTTTTTCGGAAAAAAAGGGGAAAAATGAGGTCTAGTGCTATTTCGAGTGAGTGACCTGAGATGGGCCCCGGATACACTTGGCTGACCAATGTTTTCTTGTTCTATAATATGTAAAGAATATTTGTACAATTTTGCAGATTTGACGAACGAAATTAAATTTTCGATTATTTTACATGTTTGGGAACGAGTTGCGGGCGACGATCCCCACTCACAACTATTTTTAAAAAATCAGCCTTGACGAACGGACTTGCATTTTTTGTATGGTGGCTCCTGGTCTATTACTGTATGTTCAGTTCTCCGGTAGGCGCCGATGTCAACAGGGTCAACTTTGGGTGGACAAGTTCGCTATAATAAATAGGTCAATTGTAGGAAATTTTTCTGCTATTTACCTACTTGCTCTATAAACCAAGTATTGATTTCATGTAAAAAAAATTTCGAGGTGGTAATAAAAATTGAAACTATTTACGATGAAAAAGCAGTCCGAAAAAAATGGTTTTCGCCATAACGTCCTCCGTTATTTTCTAGAGCCTTAACGGGTGGACTGATTTGCTTCAAATTTGAATTTTTGATTTATGGCAGGGCATGTAGAGCAGGTGGCTGCCATACAAATATTTTGGTTTTTTTTTTTAATTTTCTCAAAAACGGCTCTAACGATTACACTTCGTACCTGTAATGGCCAAAATAGTTATAAGAAAACTGCGTTTCTCACATTTCTGTTCACGCAGCCTAAGAAAACCTTTGACAAAAACCTTTTGAGTTATACAAATTTGTTTTTTTACAAATGATTTAACAAAAAATCGAATTTTTTAAATAAGGTTGTGAAATTTAGTAAAATTTCCTTGCCCCGCACACAAAACAAAGTTCGTTTGAACAAATTTTATTTGAAAACATTATATTTTTTTCTGAAAGAGTAAGGAATGTAAGTATGTTAATGTTTTAGGTTTTTAAAAAACAATTATTGATTTGATTTAACTGTCAAAATATGTATGAATATTTTGATTTAGATGTCAAAGTAATAAAAATTTGAAAAAACCTAAAACTCAAAACCCCTATAGAACTAGTTTTTCCATAAAACTAGCTTTAAAGAAAGCCAATACTATGGGCGTTAAATAATTTAAAACAAAAACAAGTAGTTCATTCTCATTATTAACTTATAGTCGAAATGAAAAATTTTGTTGGCCAGATATATTAATTAAGTTAAAAGCTTTATTTCGGCATCGAAATAATCATATATTTTGCACCCTGGCCTAAACAACTTAAAATGAATCATTAAAATTTTCAATGATGAGTTTCAATGATAGCTATAACTGGCGCCTTATTTATATATCACAAAACCTTTCCAACGATATAAAATTGATAACCCTCCGCTTTTGTAGACCGCTTTACTGGCTGAACAGAATAGAATGACGGAACTGAAGCCGCAGACGGAACTGGAAGAGCTGTCAAAAAGTGTCGTGCGTTATTTTTTTTACATGTCCACAATGGAGCTGTACAGCTTTGAAGGTATTTTGAAGAAAAACAAAAGAATATTATTGTGTACAAGCTCAGAATTCACATTTTTTGTTTCCAATAATTTTCCTTTTAATAAATAATTTTTTTCGCGGTACAAATAACCACAATATTTTTTTCCGACCCAAAAAGTTGTTTTTTTTCTTCATACAAATTGAAACGTCAAAAGTGCCGTACGTCAAAAGTTAAAAGTTGGTGAACTCTTCCGTCTGCGTCTGCAGCTCCGTATGCGTCTACGTTCCGTTGTGTTCGCAACATTGAATTTGCGTGTATTTAATATTTTGACAGCTATTCCGGCTCCGTCTCCGGTTCCGTCTGCGTCACCATTCTGTTCAGCCAGTTAATTGTACCACGAAATTTCATAGTTTTACTAGCGGATCCCGGCAAACATTGTATCGCCCTACTCCATGTTTGTAGTTATAGAGGTGTTACAGCTGGCAACCAATTCGTATCAATCGCCATTGTAGAAGACCGTTCGAGAAAAAAAAAACAATTCAGGAAGTATTCAATTTATTGCTTAATTTATTGCTTTCAGGACTTTTTGACTCTTCCGCCCTAATTTTCCAATTTTTATCTCGGTTGTGTGTTCATCTGGTTCAATACAAATCCAACAAAAAAATCTTCATCCAATTTGGATAATGTTCAGCCGAGTTATGTGCGTACGAACAAAAAACTAATTCAGAAAGTTTGAAATTTCAAGAAGTTTTCACGAATTTCTGACTTTATTGGTCGAATTTTCTAATTTTTGTTCGAATTTTTCAAATTTTCGGCTTCGTTGTGTGTTATTTCGGTTCAATAAAAATCCAAAAAAAAATCCGCAACCAAATCGGATGATGATTAGCCGAATTATGCGCGTACGAACACAAAAGGGATTCATTTTTATATATATATGAAAGAAATTTAAACCTATGATAATGATACAAACAAAAGAACATAAAAATTAAAAAAAACTAGAGAACAAGTATTGCTTAATCGTATACCTAACACTTTTTTTCAGATTAAATCAAATGTGACAATCTCTAAACCATTATGATCAGTCAAGCTCAAAAAACATCATATCCCAATTTTACTGTCATTAATGAACCCATTAACCAGATCTGAGATTGTTATATAGAAATGCATATACATAAATTTAAGTACCTATACCTTGCCTAGTACCAAACCTACCTTCTAACGTTATAAACTGGCAAAGAAATCTTTATCAACTTATTCTATTCGTAGATATGTATGTATATGTATGAGATCTAAGAAATGAAACGATCGCGGATCACAAAAAAAAAAAAAAAAAAAAAGTTGTCTAGAATACCAGAAAAAAACCTCCGGTCTGGGTTTTAAGTATGAATCAGATTTGTCAGTCAGCCATTCAGACGACTTGTGAGCGTATTTTTTATAGGACTTTTTTTTAAAGAAAAGGAAACCTCATCTTTACGATCACCATCATCTTTTAATCCTGTTGATCGCACATCGGACCAAACCTTCTTTCTATTTCCGGTCGTTTATTTCAAAATTTATCTTTATATCATGTAACAATTTCCTCCTTTAGCTCCGCACCCTCGCAAAGAGCTGCACATCAGTAATGTGGCCTCACTCCACACATGTATAGAGCACAGGAGGACTTCGATTTCAAATGTCATTATCCATCTCTTGCCATATACAGAAAGATACCAACCTGTTGGAGCAATTGAATAGAAGTCGATCATCATCATCGTCGTCGTCGTTGTCTCTTCATCTCCATATACAGCCGAAAATGAAATCTTAATGTTTTGGCACATGGGACTGCTTTTCGAGATTGCTATCCGCGTAATCTTGAGACCTTCCTTTGGGGTATATGCCCTGTTTCGTTCTTGTCGTCCCCTTCCTTAGCCTCTCCATTTTGGCAGTCCATGCCCATGGATCTGAGTGTCTTGTATATTCTTTTTATTTACCTGATGGTTGCTGCTGTAGGCTGTATAGCTGCTTCGTCATCATAAAGATTGCTCAGCTGGTGGCTTTGGTTGGACAGGCGCGTGCTGCCCGTCGCGAGGAGACTTGGAGTTTACCGTCTTTTTCGTTCCTGTTATAGGTTTGTGTTCTTTTGTGTCATATGCTTTATACAAAGATAAAAGATTTGTTATTGTAATTTTGACTTCGTTTTTTTTTTTTTCTGGTTAGACTTATTATAGTTTCATATACGGGGTTGGGCACATCCGATTTGTTTATTCGGCGAAGATTGATGGGTGCGGAGTTTATGTTAGATTTAGATAGATGTTCTTGAAATTGTAAGAAAATGTTTTGCCACATTTGGTCAATTTGGTACCAATTTCTTTTTTTTTAATCATCCCATGGTGTGCTTATAAAAAATAATAGGTACATGAATACATTGTAGGCAAGATGGAGTCATTGTACTTAATACTCTAATATTTCTAGATTTTTGTATAGTTTCTGGTAGGCCTGTCCCGTAATGGATAGTGAGTTGGATTTTTACGCCAGAATTCTGAGTTCGATTATCAGAGGTCTGGGGTTCGATTCCCAGGGCGTCTGCTACCTAGCAACAATGTTGCTACTGCCTCTTGCGAGGAAGTGACAAATCCTCCAAGGGTATCTGCTGTCATAGAAAAGTGCCACTCACCGCAGCCGTTTGGATTCAGCAGTAAGCTGTAGGTCCCCTCCATTCTTGCAGACACGCACACAGGAATAGTTGAGAGTTGTAAGTCACTAGGCCCCGGTTTTGCATGAGCTGTTGTTTCACCAATTTTTTTTTATTGTTTTGGTGAAAGATAATTCAAGCAAAATAACCATCTGCATCTTCCAAAAAAAATTGAAAAGTTACTATAGACTCTGTTTAGATTGGGAAAATTGAGTCCGGACTGGTGAGGACTGGTTGTTGTATCAAAATACTTTGATACAGCAACAATTTCGAAATTTTGCACAGTGAAACAACAACAAATGAGACTCATTAGACCAGTTTTTATGTTTTCTTCGCGCCTCACGAGATACTTCACCCCGCACTTCTCTTACCCACAAACTGCTGTGATACCGGCCTCAATTTTCCCAATCTAAACAGGGTTATATAGGTACTAAAAGTACCGACAATCATTCATTTAAAAGATCAATTAAAAATTAAAATATCTGATTCAAAGAATGACATTATATTGAAAAAAGATCGATTTTATAACTTTAAATTGGTGACGCGAAATTAGGCCCAATAATGCAAAACCCAATATTAAATGGAAAAAAGGCAAAACTTCCATTTCCAAAGCGAAACAAAGTCAAATTTAGTAATTTTTAACACTAGGATTAGGTATTCATCATAAAATCTATGTAAGATGAACTTAACTTAATAGAAATTGCGTATTGACAAGTCCGTCACTAGTCTGATGAGTCCAAGTGAGATCGCCGTCGCGTCGCCGTTAAAAGCTATTTCGAATCAAAGTCAAATTTAATTTGAAAATTGTAGACAAATTTATATTGATATCAGCATTATTTGTGTGCTACGGTATTATCTGGAGTTAAGAAAAAAAAAAAAACAGAAAAAGTAACATCACTGTGCAAAAGTCCAAAATGTGGTAATTCTATTATATTTACCGGTAAAAGTAAGAATTTCTCATTTTGAAATATTTTGTTTTCATAGTTCACTCGCGATTTTTTTTATCAGTTCGCCGCGGGCTTCAAAGATTTTAATTCCGTGTTTGCGTTATAACCTATGTATATCCCACGCATAGGCGCTCATAATTGTATTTGTATTTGCTTCTTAAGCCTAGTATGCTGCTGACGCGAAACGAAAAATCCCATACAAAAATGACACAACGAAATCACAAACGAAAAATTTCGTTCTGTTTTTAGTTCTGCGGTACGCTGTTCGATGAGCGAAATAAGTAATTGTAGCAGATTATTTGGAGAGATC
The DNA here is from genome assembly GCA_947049315.1 of Epistrophella euchroma. Lineage (NCBI taxonomy): Eukaryota > Metazoa > Arthropoda > Insecta > Diptera > Syrphidae > Epistrophella > Epistrophella euchroma. The sequence continues at coordinate 125,737,576 of OX346246.1, forward strand.
TCCCCTCTTTTTTCGTACTGAATTAATTGCCTGTACCCTGTACCATTAATTGTGTGCGGAAAAGTAACATTTGGTATCTTTTCGTGTTTGTATCTGTTGTTTCTTTCATCACAACACGACTTTCTGTGATTTTTATGCGTTTGTGTTTGTTTTTGTTTCTGCAAACGATGACACTTTCAAGGGGTAATTTTTCGTTGTGGTTATCGTAAGTATTTTGTTATCATGTTGGAGATGGAGACCAACGAAAAATTTAGTCTCGCATCAGCAGCGTACTAGGCTTAATGTTGTATGTAACATATTTGTACAGTTCCAATTACTTTTAAAAAATTTGTTAAAATGCTGAATTCTAAATTATCGTCTTTATTTAAAAAAGAAAACGATAATAATAGATTATTGTGACGTCATAAAAATGCCAATATGGCGACTGGGGTGTTTTAATACGTCAAACGGAGGAATTTTTGAATGAATTCATTAGTTCATCCAAAATAAGATTTTGAAAGTACTGTTCTGTATTCGATTAATTCATAAGCGGCGATGATTGTCATGATTGTCTCCAAGCGGAATTGTTGTTCTGTTTTGCATGGCAAAAATTTTTTTAGGCGACACATTTACATAAAAAACACACCAAATGTAATGATATCTTTAACGAAAAAGTGTTAAAAGTCAGGAGTACTGAAAAATTTATGTTGTTTAGGTCTAATTTATTCACTGTCAATTAAAAAATTATTTTTGTCGTTTTAGCAGAAGTCACTTTAAGCAATTAGAACCATTAGGTACACCCCATTTAACATTTATATTTATTCAAACGCCTTTAGTTGAATACTTTAAGGAGACATTTCAATTAATATGTTTTTTTTAAAAATCCAAGGGATTTTTGCGTTATTGTGAATAAATCAACTTTTAAAAAACTAAATACGAATACTTATTTGAATTGATTGGAAACTCAAAATTTTATGTAATGAAAATGTTGAAAAAACGCATACGTAACGTAGTTAAAATTTTACAGAACGAAAAGAAAATCTTTCTTAAAATGTGTATTTTGGAATTTCAGGTAAAAGTGCTTTTAAATTAAATGCTCGATTATTTATTGAAGTAAGCCTCCATTAAAAACCCTAACAGAAGCCGAATAAATGTTTTTTTTTTTTTTCAATTCTAAATTTCCCTTTTTTTAATGATGAATTTAAATTTAATGGAAAGTGAACAAATAAGCCCTTAATGATTTTTTTTTATTTAAAAAATAATACTATTTTGAAGTATTTTAAACATTGCTTGATATACACAAATATTGCAAAATTATTTAAAAATCGGTCGATTTATTCAGAAGATATACACGAATTACTTGAAAATAAAGTAATTTTCTCAAATGAAAAAATCCAATTGGATTTTTTTTGGAAAACCTCAAATGCAAAGTTTTCTTACAATTACTTTAGCCAATACAGATACGAAGTTGAATCAAAATCGTTTATGATATTGCAGAAACACTCGCGTATTCATATTTAACGGAATGATTTTCACGTATCGCCACAAATACGATGACTTGAGATATGCGTTTAATTCATCTGCCGCTAATGATTTCAGAATCACGGAAAGTGGTTGTCGAAAGTCGCCCTCCAACAATATCATCACACTACCAAACCGACGATTATTGTTCGCAAATCTTTCAGTGTTCGATCAAGTGCTTCTAATAATCGTTTATGCGCCATTGTGCACTCATCTCATATGATCAATTTTTTAACATATTTGCCATGGCTGATTGCTGATTTGCAGATTTAACGGAAGCTTCAGTGCTGAATGTCCTGTTCTTCCAGCTTCCAACAGTAGCCGCGTTTTATTTTCTTTGGATCTGGATCAGGATCATCCCTTGAAAATAAAACGATATGGATCACAAAGACAGCAGTGTTATATAACCATATCTTTTTTACTTATGTTTTAATTATTTTCAGTTGTTTCCCGTCTCTTTTCTTAGCACTACAACAAACGCTACCTTACCATAAAAGCCATCTACCCGCCAAAGTAAGAATTCATTTTTGGATCTTCGAAATAGATCCAGATAGAGAGCAGGATCCCGAATTGTTTTTGTATTGCGTGTTGTAAAATGATCCTGATCCAGATCCGTATAGAAAATAAAACGCAGCTAGTGTTGCAGCAATTTAGGTAGACGCAAAAGCTAACGCATTTCCACTTTCAGCACGTATTGTTGCTATTATCAATGACATCAGGAACGTTTTTCAGCCACAATCCATTTTTATTTAACTGATAAAAGAAATGTGCGCCTACAACGCCACTATTGAGAATTTTTCGACTTTTGTTTTGCTTAATTTTTGCGTAGTAATTACGAACAAACCCACGAAGGGAAAAAAATCAAATTTGGTCCAGTCATTTTCAAGTTTTAAGCATCCAAAAAAACCACGTCATCAAAATATTTTTTCTTTTGATACTTAATTATTTGCCGTAATCCTTTGCCCGATAAAACAAAAACAGAACGGCCAGAGAATGCATATAGTGCGCGCCCGAACACAAATTGAAAACAAAGCAAATAAACTAGGGAAACAAATGCCTTTTAAAACACCTTCGATGGTAAAAAAAAAGTACGAATAATTGCCATAAAGAAAATGCTGACTTAAGTTGATACTATTTGATATCTTCAAACGAATGGATTCGATAACAATATTTAAAACTCATTATGCGCATATTCTATAAAAATTATTTCAGATAAATACTATAAAATCCAAAGACATCATTATAATGCCAAACTTATTTTAACATACTGAAGGTTAATGGCTGCAGAGAAATTTAAGAAGATACCCGCTTATTTTTTTTTCCAAATGAAAAACAAAAATCTCTAATGACTATTGAAAAACTCATAAAACTATGCCCCTCTTCGTTGATACTCTGTGGGCGGCCTCCCATCGAACTCAATCAATCTCATCATCATCGTCATCAATATTCAGATTCAGGTGTAACTGTGTTCTATATGTAACAACATTTGTAAACGCACACTCTACTAATACCTCCGCGTATAATATAAGTATCATTAAGATACAAATCTCTTGAGCTTTAATATCTTCATTAGACTCGTAGAATTATCTCTAAAAGGTCCTCATATACCTGTATAGATGTAGGTACCTCTTTACTAGCAGAGAAAATATCTTTTCGTTTTAACATGATCAGAATGCCTATTGCTATTAGTCAAACGAACCCCTGTGAAGGTTTTATCTCTTTTTAACTCTGATAACAATCTTGAAAACTCCTAAAACTCTAAAAACCTACAAAAAAAATAAAACCAGGTAACTCGCTCAATGTGATGAAAAGATGCAAGCAAGATGCATGTCTATAAAAAAAAAAAAACTATTTTGTTAATATCGACTCGTAAAGAGCTTTCAAAGATATATTATAGATCACAATCTCGTCCCGGTTTCTCTTGAGTCTCGTTTAAATTCGTTTTTTTTTTGTTTCTTAGCCGAAAGTATCGTATAGCTACTGTTCATCGAAATCACACTGCAATTGCTATCTCTACAACCCATCAGAAATCTTAAAGATCTCCCGCAATCAAATCAGTTTGATTATCATTTGAAACCCGTAGATATTTGATAATGAAATGCTAATGTCACCATTCTTAACCACTCAATCTATATGTAAGAGATTTTCACCATGGGTATGGTTGGAAGACTTTTTAAACCTACAATCACTTCGACTTGGGTACTTACTTAAGAATTTGTAAAACTAGACTGTTTTACAATTATGACGAAACTAATTTCGTTCAGTTAGCAAGTTCTTGAGAATAGAAAAGGTACCATATCTATATATATGATAAGATGTAAAATGTTTTTCTACATAATTATGCTCCTCTCCAGCCTTTCTTTGTGCCTGTGTGTTAATTTGTAAATCGAGGCAAAAAGTACAAGAACATTATGTAGGTACTTTAAAAATTCAGAATTTTTACTTAGGCCGTGTGCGAATTGGATTAAAAACGGGTTAAATTTTACCCTTAGATTAGAAGGTCGGTACAAAGGAGTCCTAAGGCGGACAAAGATGGATGACGCCTTTTCACAGTTAGTGAGCAGGTACAATTTCTAGTTCGCAGAGATATATGCGAAAGAAAAAAAAATTCAAATCCTCATAACAAATTTCATGTTAAATTGTTTTAAAAAATATTTAAACAAAATATTTTCTAAAACGTACACCTTTTTTTGGCTTGATGTCACGAAAATAGGTTAATTTAGTGTTTTTTTGTCTCCTTGTGTGTTAATGAATAATATTTAATCTCAATAAATAAATAAAACAACATTTTGTTTATGTTTTTATTTTTGATTTTTAATTTGTATTTAATTAAATATCACAACTTTGTTATACAGGGTGATCGGTATAAGATGCACCAAACTGCTGGAGCAAGTAGGTTGGGTTAAGATAAGAAAAAATTCGTATGGGACGGGGGGTTCTATTTCCCCCCGTTTAGGCAGGAGGGACCATTTTCTAAAAAATTCACTTAAAACTGAAAAAAAGTTAATTAAAAACAACGGTAACGGTTAAAACGACGTGCTATACTTTTTTGTTAAGCCAGAAATATATATGTTTTCAATTTTCTCAAAAACTAAAAGACATTTTGGCATCCGGTTTTCTGTTTTTGACTAAAAACTAATAAGAGCACTGAATTTTGAAAACAAAAATTATATATAATTACATAAAATTTTGAAAAATATTAGTTTGAAACTTTATTTTTCATTTTTGTTTTGAAAATTTTGAGTTTGAAAATTAATTTTTCAAAAACTAATCACTAACACAACTTAATTTAAAATTGAAGTCAAAGAAGATATTTCTGGCTTTCCAAAAAGGTATAGCATGGCATTGTAAATTCTACCGTTGTTTTTAAATATTTTTTTTTTGTTTTAAGTCAATTTTTTAGAAAATTGATCCTCCTGCCTAAACGGGGGGAAATGGACCCCCCCTCCTATACGATTTTTTTCTTGTCTTAACGCAATCTACCCGCTCCAGCTTTTTGGTGTACCTTATACCAATCACCCTGTATACCAAGTACACAGACAGACAGCCGGACGGAATTACGAGACCCACTTTTTTCGTCTTCCCTATCATCGTTATGTCAAGTTCGATCAAAATCTCGAGTTCGATTTTTTTTACGAATCCAAAACTTACCATATAGTATCTATATCTAGTAGTATATCGCAAGTAAAAAAATGGAAAAAGCAGCTATGTCTTCATAAGTAAGATCTTGATCTCTGGCCTAAAGATATCGTCTCTGTGTTCTACTTTTGAAATGTCTATAATACCATATTGGTTGTGTGTGTTTTATAGTTTTATTTATCTGAACGTTATAGTTTTTTACATGCAAGTCAAATGCAAGACGACGGATGGAAATTCTCGCTTAAAGGAAGTTTTTTTTTATTTAACACACAGTTAATTGCAAAGGATTGTGTTACAAATTCGAATTAGTAATTAATATTTTTGCTTTAATGTTTAAGCCTATGTCTGTTTACTCAGACTTCAATTATTTTTAAAATATATGATAATTGAAGATTTGTTTTAAACAACAGCTGCTGGGCTTTTTTTAATTGCAATATTGTCGCCGAACAGTCGGAAACGTTAAGTGAAAGGTTTTTATTTTTTTAAGATTGCACTTGCATATACTTGTTCTTTTTTATAGAAAAATACGCAATCTTTTAAGCAAGAGTTAATAAGCAGCAGAATAAAACGTTTGCTATAAGTATGAAGATCCTCTCAAAACCGGGCCATTTAAGGCTTCTAAGAGAGCTTGATAGCAAAATGTTTAAGTTAAAATTTGAAAAAGTACCCTTAAAACTCCCATTAATAAGTCACAGAGAAGAATATTGAATATATTCATATTTAAATCAAACAGAAACACATATGATTTGGCATGGAACCAGTTTAAGTTCAATTTTAAAAGAAACCTATTAATGCAATTTTGAAATCATTCAAACATGATTTTGTTTAATTTTACTTCGCTTTCTATTTGGCGTAAAGTTATTTCTCTTTGATTTAATTTACTTCATTTATTGTAGTTTCAAATAGAATTATATTATTTCTTTTGAACATTTCCGTGTTTGATTCATTTCAAAGACGTTTAGATTCAAATTAAAAGGATTTTTATTTGACAATTAAATAAATATATAACATAACATCATATAAATGGCGTTGTTTTCCCCTGTGAAGACTTATTAGTGTTTACAGGATTATGTTCATGATGTCTTGATGATGATTTTCAGAAGGCTGCCGTTCTTCTTTCCTTTTTCGGTATCTTCACCGACTAAAGACTAAAAAGAATATCACCTTACTTCTGCAATGATGAAATTAATCCAATCTATGCCATCCTGGAAAAAAGATGCTCTTCCGTTGAAATGTATGAATTTTTTGTTTCTTAATATTCTAAAAATAACTTCAATTTATTTTTACTTACTACACAATAAAAATATTATACTTACTCTCTACGTCTACAAGTAGTTCCTATATAGTCTTAAGTACTTTGTTTGTGCAGTTTTTGCAACTATTAATTTTCGGAAAACATACTGATGCGCGCAACAGATTATTTTGCAATGACTTTATCAAGAGTGACGCCAAGAATAAACACCTATAGTTATGTACTTTATTCGTTTGAGTTTAATTCAAATTGATTTCAGTTTGAATATAACATTTCTGTCAAATTATTCATTTTCTAAATATTTTAAAAGCGTTTATATTTAAAACAATCTTGTTCATGTTTGTTTCATGATAACTCCTTCAAAATAAGTGAAATATTAAAACATGCATTTTAAAAATAAACTCAAACATGTTTGAATACAAAATATTTACGTGACGTGCAGTTTTCGATGTAATAATCAAACATTAATGGTTTTCATTTAAACCGATTATATTTTAATTAATAGCATTTTCGGATTTGAACAGATTCCTAATAAGTTTAAACCGAATTATATTTGTTCTTATTCAAACATGTCTTTAAACATGCTTCTTTTTAAATAAGTCATAGTTCAGTTTTCTCAGTGGATCCTGTTTAAATTGGGAAGATTGAGGCCGGTATCACGGCCGTTTTTTGGTTAGAGAAGTGCGGTCAGCCTTCACCCTGCCCTGATGAAAATGACCCTGATGTTTCTCAATGAGTTGTTTCATCACTAATTTAATTAAAATTTTCGCTTGTATTATTCTGGAAATATGAATTATAGAAATAATTTAAAAAAAAAAAATTGCCTCTTATACTTGAAATTTTGGAATATTGGAACCAATGTATCTCAGATTTCTTGCTTCCATATTATGTAACTTCATACACTTTGTATATGGTCATGAATTTACCCACTTTTATATTAAATATACCTTTATATAAACCTATTTCACTTCTCGTCACAAAAAAAAAAACACAACAAACATATACCAAGCTCAACCGGAAGGTGTTTTACTTTGGTCCATTCATAAGGAGGAAATGAAGAAGTTTCTCTTATGTGAGCCGGTAACATTTACATTTTAATACCAGAATGCCGGTGACGTCAAAGCTATAAGCATATCCTTGTGACGTATTTAAGAATTGCGTAAAAGTTTCTCTAATCATTCATAAAAGTGTTGTCTCATATTATGTATACATTTGAAGAAGGCAGAGTAAAAGCTTTTGAAGCAATGACGCTGTTTATTCCCATTTTTTTTTTTTTTTTTTCAATCTAGAAATACTAAAAATAGAAACGACGGTTTTGTCACACTTACCGAAAAAAAACAAGAAGAACGCATGTTCCTCAGGGGCATCCACAGTATCAATATGGTTTTGACCCTATATGAGAAGGGAGTGGAACCGGAAACTCTTTTCTGTGCGTCAAGTGCAAGGTGAGAGCTGAGAGAGTCGGGTGGGTGATGCCGATGAGGCTAGCTTATAAACCGGCCGGCTGCTGCTGTTGAAAAATCTCCACAATTTGCTTATAAAACTATTGATGCAAAAGTTAGAAAAAAGCTTTTAAGCTCATTTGTTTTTGTCTGTATTATACCGGGATGGTTTATATTTACATCATCGGGAGATAAAATGCCCCTTCTATTCAAGGACATGTACTTGCACTTGAACGTTTAGCATCGACATCAAAGTGAACATAGCTGCATTAGTTAATCTACATAATGTAGATGCATATATGTACGTTCAATACATATTTTGAAGTTTATGGTTAAGGACGTGAATATGTATATGTAATTGGTAGCAAGAGCTCTTGAAAGTTTAATGTGTATAAATACGAACTAACAAGGGGTTAGGGCATACATGTAGTACATATTTATTAAAAGTTATAAGATCAAATATATAAAATCAATTTTTATATGGAATATTTAATTAAAAGGAGTAATATTTTTAGCACAATAGCTATATAAAGTCAAATTCAGTTTTAACTTAAAATAATTTTTTTTTAGTCTCTCTTTTATCGTACTTTACGTGCTTCATTTTTGCATTTTAAATAAGTAAGAGCTTACGTGACAGTAGTAGCCGTGGCGTAATAGTTAGTGCGATGGACTGTCATGCCGGAGGTCTACGGTTCGATCCCCAGCCTCGCCACCTATTTATTTAAAAGAAAAAAACGGCTACTGCCTCTTGCGAGGAATTGACAAATCCTCCAAGAGTATCTCCTGTCACAGAAAAGTGCCGCTCGTTAGCCGTTCGGATTCGGCAATAAACTGTAGGTCCCCTCCATTCCTGCAGACACGCACACAGGAATGGTTGAGAGTTGTAAGTCACTAGGCCCTAGTTCTTCATGAGCTGTTGTGCAATTAAATTTATTTTTTTTTTTATTTTTATTTTTATTTATAAGAGCTTACGTGACAGTTTATGCTGAGGAAAAAGTAGAACATAAGCCTTTAAGAGCCATTTTCTTCACTACAAGGTGGACTCAACTTGAGGATTTTGATTTTGTTTTTTTTTCACTCAAAGTTGACAAATTTAACTTTCGATTCTCAATTCTCGAGTTGATCAACTTCTGGTTTTCTCAACTTCCGAAAATAGTAGAAGTTGAAAGAACAAACTTGAGAGTTTTCTGTCAAAATTTGTAATACATTTTGTTGCATCTTCTGTTAAAAATTATTCTCTGTTTCGGTTTGAATAAAAATATTTTAAAAATAAAATGTCCCGAGGAAATTATTATTGGGAAAATCATCCATCGTCTGATTCTGAAGAAGAATAAGAAGAAGAAGAAGAAGAAGAAGAAGAAGAAGAAGAAGAAGAAGAAGAAGAAGAAGAAGAAGAAGAAGAAGAAGAATAAGAAGAAGAAGAAGAAGAAGAAGAAGAAGAAGAAGAAGAAGAAGAAGAAGAAGAAGAAGAAGAAGAAGAAGAAGAAGAAGAAGAAGAAGAAGAAGAAGAAGAAGAAGATATACAACTCTAACAAATCCAAAGTTGAAATATACGTATCTGTCATAAAGCTAACTTTTCAATTTCAACTCTCCAGTTGAAATTTAAAATAGTGAAGAAAACAAATTTCAACTTGTCACTTAACTCTCATGTTTGTGTCAACTCTAGAGTTGACCAACTTGAGAGTTTGCGGCAAGTTGACAAATAGTGAAGAAAATGGCTCTAAGTTGAACATAAATATTTAATAGGCTAGTCGTCAGAGGCAAAAAAGATTTTCCATAATTCAAAAAAAAAACTGATCAAGTTTTATAATTGAGATAGGTGGGTCGTTTCTAAGCATACTTAAAAAATAGCGCAGCTATAAGTTGTGCGCGTCAGCCACCATTTCGAAAAATGCGTTTTAGCCAATATCTATCTCGAAAACGGCTTATAGCAAACAAGATTTGTAAGCACTTTTTCATTAAACATTTAATAATTATCTTATCTTGTTTTATTAATCTTTTTTTTAGAATCTATGTTTTCAGAGTTAAGACACCTTAAAGCTATTGTTCTAGTTTATTTTTGTTTTAACAAATTAATATTAAAAACTGTCGTGAATTTGTCGTGAAACAAAAAAAAAATATAATTTAAAAAAAAAAAAAAAAAAAAACCTGAAATTGGGATTTTACGATCAGGTTAGCATTATCACAACCTTAAATGACTATAACTTTTTTCCTACAAGCTTTTTTGTCATAAATTTTGTTTAAACAATTGTCCTAAAATAAGTTGTGCCATCAAAAAATTTGTCGCGCTCTTTTTTCTAAAAAAAAAAATCCATTAAATATGACAAAATACCCAAAAAAATGGAATTTTTCCATTTACAAAATCCCAATGCCAAAATCCCGAATACCATAATTTATTTTTAATTTTTTGTGTTAATTGTAAATAATTAGTAAGCAATTAATGAAATTCCTGTTTCAATCCCGAATGCATTCGGGATTTTGGCATTCGGGATTTTGGCATTCGGGATTTTGTCCATTCGGGATTTTGGGTATTCGGAATTATGGGATTCGGGATTCTCATTTTCTGCCATTCGGGATTTTGGGATTCGGGAATTCGGGATTATGTCCCCTTACCCCGCGTTTGTCGGCTCAAATTAGTATGGAAATAAGAATCACCACTGACCCACTTGCGCATGTATTGTGAGAGTGAGAGTTCAACATACTCAGCGAAAACTGAAAACAAAACGGATCCAAATCGAATCGCAAAAAAAGTACTGCGCCACTTGAGTTCTACATTACCTATACAACAAAGCTTTTTTCATTCTAAGTTTCTCCAATCGAGTTTACGTACAACAAACAGAGAAACCTTTTTTTTTTTTCATTTCAAGACACTTTTATTTTCATTATCATTTATATAAATACAATTTACAAACATATTTTATTGCGTTACAAAAAGATGAATTGAACGAAAAACAGTAACATTTTATTTATGAAGCGACCATTTCTCAATTTTTCATACAAAAATATAAGAAAGGAGAACAAAAAAAACTCCAGTTGCAGAGATGAACTAAACAAAAGTGTGGGGAAAACGCCTTTAGATACACAGAATTTTTGTAAGTGTGCGTGAAACACTCAGTTTACCAAAGATCCAAGACAGACCGAGAACGTTGGGTCAGTGAATTTGCTTGATTGATTTGCGTATTGATTCACATGTACGACATGTACGCTTATACGCTTAGGTTTGCGCAAAGCTTAAATCATTTCATGTCTTTTTAAACTTGGACATTTTTTACATATAATTACGCTGACGCGCGCCGCCGGCATTACAAATAGCTTGGATTTTTTTCAACGTCAATTCTGTATCTATTTTTAGAGCACCATTATATTTATTGACATCGCAAAGAATTAGTGAAGATTAAAATTTTATACATAATCTAATCTTTAACTAACTTCAGTATATTAAAAAAAAAAAAGTATGTCCAATAAACAAATCCTCGAACTAAAGTCCTCAATTTTCCTCCCTCAACAATAAAAAAAAAAAAATTGTTGACAATTTCTTTTAACCATCCACCCCTCAAATCAGCATTAAATTCCTGCATGCAACCGGTGGCGGTGGTGTTTCTAAAAAAAGAATTCTAGTCTCTGAAAACTCACTCCTTGAAGCCCCAAACCATGCACCAGTACCATACAGTGATGTTTCCAGTGCTGCCAATATACCAAGGCCCCCTGATTCTATTTTAAAATAGAACTTTAAATTATTCCAAACCGTGTTTATCATGCAGTTTTCGCCTTATTTTCCGCTTTTTCATGGTGGTTTCTCCTATTTTTGCACCATGTCGTCTGCCTTGTGCTAAAGCGTAGGCGCAAAATAACATACATACACAGATATAAAATTTCAAAAATGTATGTAAGTACACTTTATACGTACATACATCGTTGCTGATAAATTGGTCTGTTTTTTTTTTTGTGCCATGCTCTTAGGCTACACGATGCTCTAAATCTCACAAATTTTGCGCAAACTCGATATCAGATAAAAACGACAAAAAAAAATAAGAAAAACAAATCCTTTTTCAAGGACAATCAGATTGACGTTTGCCTACTGCCTCATATGTTTGCTTGTTTGTTTTCTCTTAAAGCAATGGCGTTTGGTATACTTTGACACTTGTTGCCGAGGGATTTAGTCGGAAAAACGGAGAGAGCTTTGCTCTGTACATAAAATGATTATGTAATTAACGGAAAATGCCACTTTCAAAATCATAATAGGGCGTTGGTTTTCATGCATGAGTAATTATTTAAGAAATTTTAGTGAAAAGTTTTATTCTTTTAGTTTTTAGGTACATATCTAATTATCCTTGATCTTTTTTAAAACCTTTTAAATATTTTACTTCCGGATTTCAAACTTTCAGGAATTGAACTTTTAAAATAATAGTAGGTAAACTTTGTATTATTATATGTACTCCATAATGCTCCCGGTGCAATGCAAAAACTTTTTTGCCAATTTAAAGTACATATATTGTTTGTGCTTTAAGAAAAATATAAAAATAAAACTTCTCTGATCTTTGACTAATAGTTATAGGCACATATAAGTTCTCACTTAATCTCAATCATGGACACGTAAGTGCCGAACTTATTTAAAAGGTAAGCAAACTTGAATCAAATTTTTTTCATAATTCATAATTTCATTATTTTTTTGAAACATTGTTTTCACATTGAAACACAAAATAAATCGTTCCAATTACAAAGGGAAGTTAAAATCCTCAGAAGGTAAGATTTTTTTTAAAGGTTCTTAAATAATTGTATGGAATGGAAGGTACCTATTACAATTTTTTAAATAAATCTGCTAGATAATGAAGGTTATGCTATTTCGCGGTCGCCAGGCCGACCATCAGACTCCTTTAGTAGTGCTTAGCCCATGTATGTTCAATTTTATTTGAAAAACTTTTTGCCGTAACTGAGGCTCGAACCATAGACCAAGCGTCAAGGTTTTACGCTGGTCAACAATTAAATTAGAATTAATTGAAATGGTTTTATGTGACTACACACGCGCAGTGTAGGCTGCAAAGCTTTCGCACCATGATATTAATATTGTAGGTTTGAACGATGCTAGACAATGTTTTCAAAAAAAAAAAATAATTTTTTTCAATACAAAAAATATACATTATAAATAAAAAATTGATCAAAATCAATTGAATCGTTTTCGAGAAAATTGAAAAATGAAAAAAAAGATTCTATGGGAGGTGCTATGAATAACCATTTTTGGAAACAAATTTTTTACCAAAAGGTATTCTGGTACGTTTTGAAATTTACTGCATTATGGCAAGTTTTGAATTCGAGATTTTGATCAAACTTGATACTAAGATGATAGGCTAGACGAAAAAGTGGGTCTCGCAATTCTGTCCATCTGTCAAAATTTTACGTAGTATTTTTATTTTTAATATTCGATGTTCCTATCAATTCCTAGTCAACCAATAAAAAGTAAATGCCCATCAAAGTATCTTTAAGTTTTTGAGAAAATCGAAAATAACGGGAGGAGCAAATTTCTAGAAAAAAAAAAAAAACAGAAAAAAAAAAATATTAAAAACAATTTGTACAAACACCTACTTTGTATAAGTTTTTAATTCACCCCGCCGTAATCCAACAAGGGCGTATAAAATCAAAATTATTTTAATGCACAAAACAGGTCTCTTTATTCGCCACTGTTTTAGTGTAAAAGTAAAAAAAAATAAAAAATTAGTTATAGTCACCCTGCCCATAATTGATTTTTTATTTTTTTTTTTACAAAAAACTCATTCAAAGCAGGGGTTTGAAAAAATCGAAAACAAAAAAACGGTTCTATGGCAGGTACTGTTAATAACGGTTTTTCGTAATTTTTTTTCATCAAAATGTAGGCAATACCACCACTGGTATTTAAAAAAAAAAAAACTTTTTACAAAACGGTTGTATGGCAAGTACCGTTATTTTTTTGAGCTAAACAAAAATCGATTTTCCCACTAGGGAATCACCCAAAATTCTTACGCTCCAAGTTTGAAGAAAATCGCTTTATTGGTTTAGGCTGTAGGCCGTGGACAGACATACAGATACACGGACACACAGACACATAGGCACACAGATATACAGATATACAGACATACAGACATACATACATACAGACATACAGGCATATAGACATACAGACATACAGACATACAGACATACAGACATACAGACATACAGACATACAGACATACAGACATACAGACATACAGACATACAGACATACAGACATACAGACATACAGACATACAGACATACAGACATACAGACATACAGACATACAGACATTCAGACATACAGACATACAGACATACAGACATACAGACATACAGACATACAGACATACAGACATACAGACATACAGACATACAGACATACAGACATACAGACATACAGACACACAGACATACAGACATACAGACATACAGACATACAGACATACAGACATACAGACATACAGACATACAGACATACAGACATACAGACATACAGGCATACAGACATACAGACATACAGACATACAGACATACAAACATACAGACAGACAGACGGAATTTCGGGACCCACTTTTTTTGTGTTCTGGGAGCGGGTCAGAATTCTGGCTATCAAAATCCTGTATGTTCAAAATTCTGTTTTTTTCTTTTTTTGAAAATATTTTACGAGCAAAATTCTGTTTTTCAGAATTCTGTATTTCAAAATTCTGTATATCCAAATATCTGTAAGTGTATAATATCTGTAAGAGTAAAATTCTGTTTTCCGAAATGCTGGTTATGTCCAATTTCTATATTTTGAAGAAAAAAATTTCTACAATATAATTGTTAAACAAGTACACGTTCAAATAGAATTTTTTTGCATTTACTTGTACAAAAATTCATTCAAGTACGATCTCTTTGAAAACGAGTAAAAGACTTATTTGTAACCAACGTTTTATTAATTCCATATTCGTGAATATATTTCTATTAAACCTCGATATGTAGAAATTAACGATGAAACTCAGGATTCTTCAGCAATATTGGTACAAGTCTGAAATGTTTTATTTGCAAAATTCATTATAGAATTTGAGTATTTTGTGGAGGTTTTACATTGACATCTTAATTTGATCGATTTAAAATTAAAAGTACAAAATAGCTACATGAAATTTGGCCCCATTGAAAAATAGCCCCAAATAAAAAATGAAAATTTTCCCCAAAAATGTATATAAAAGCAACAACAACAAAAAATTTATATTTTATGAATTGGGGTCATCAAAATTGCATATTGACATTGCGTTCTTTTTTACTTTGCCGCTTTGCTACTCTGTCACTTTAGTTTTCCAACTTTGTCGTTTTATCGCTGCTTTGCCATCCTACCATTTTGCCGCTGCTCTGCTATGTCCCCTTGTCGCTTTTTCACTTTATCACTTTGTCGTTTTGTCGCTTATTTCTAAAATATATAGGTTAACAAAAATAAAGGCTAGAGCCTTTTGGAGCCTTAGGGAGAGGAGTCTATATGCTCCCCATTTTAGGTGGGAGGGCCAATTTTTTTTTGAATCGAATTGAAATAGAAAAAAAGAAAGGCAAACAAATATTCAAACTTAAGTCTTTCACTTATTATTTGTTGTCAATTTATGTCATATGTAAATTAAACCGGTAACCAAAAAAAGCTAATACAATTAGTTGTTATGGTTTCTAAACAATCTACAGAAAATCATTTTTCTTTAGAACATTAAGCACCTCTAAGTTGCGTAACTGTTGAATTTTCGGCTAACCGCATTCAACAGCTTGCTTGTGATTTCTTCCCTGTGCACAAACAAGGTGCGCATAGAAAAGATAAAATTTATTGATTTCCGGCCGGCCATATTTTTGCCTCGCACAAACCCCTAATTTTACATAACTGACGTAGTTCCATCTCGCTCTACTCAGTATCTGTTTTACTTTCGCTAAATATGCCTCATGCCTACTCTCGGGAACCTTAAGCAAAGACCTTGAACAATCCGAAAACAATTTCATTCATGAAAACTGTGCCTTTGCAGACCGATTGTACTTCATTCATAAATTCAGGCCTTGATGGAAAATTCCAAAATTAGAATCACAACCACAACCAAGTGAACGGGGTTTTTTGTTCGTGCTGTTTCGAAATGGAGAAATGATGGCTACTATAGAAAAGTCCCATTTTCGAATATGCAAACTCACACAAACACATTAAGATGTGACACGTGCATGTATTTATGGTGCCAAGCAAAATCAACCCAAAAATTGCCAGGATGGTGGAGTAAGGGTGTGAGGAATGACCCTACCCTTGTAACCAAGCTCAAGGCCATTTTGTATGGTGGTTTAAATTTTCATTCAATTGAGGGATTTCATTCACAATTTCTTCGGAACCATAAACACAATGTGTCCTAGGGTTGCGGTGGGTAAAAGTGATGCAATTAGGTGGATTTTAAGCTCGAGGTTAGTTTTACGGTATCCCACCCATCTTTTTCTCTAGAATTTACTAGCATTGTGTGCAGGAACTCGTATGTAAAATTGTACATAGACACCTATAGATGATGAATCAGAAACTCTGTGGGGTGAGGTTGAATATGCAACAAGAAAGTATTAGAACTGATGCTCTTGCGGTGTAGTGGGCCTTTGATGCCTGTGATTTTTTGTTTGGTTTTTTGTATTGTATCCCGGGATAAGCTCAGCATATACCTACATATTGGTATTTCTGTATGTATTTGAAACATTCATTTTTTACGTAAAATTTAATAGCTTCCGGTTTTGTTTGCGTCGGACTCCAATGCGGATGCAATTATTTTTTTTTTTTAATCTCATTTTTCTCTTTCTTATATGAAAATCGATAACTCTATAAATTTAACAATTTATTTTACTGTAATACATATAAAGGTCAATGGGGAATCAAATATTATGGGTAGGTTTTCTAAAATGATTTTACTAGATAGGATATTTTTATGAAGTGAACATCAATATAAATAAATATTTAATGATGAGGTGAGTGATAATTGGGGTTATGGCAGAGCTATACATACATATGTATGTTTACCATTTGGACCAAGGGCAGGAACATTTTGTGGGTAGCAAAAAATAATTTTGCGTTTGACGAGTCAAAATTAAACTGATACTGATTTCGGTAATTGTGAATATGAAAAAAAGTTATTTACCGCACAACCGCTTGCCGCCAATGGCAATTAAAGTATAATTCCAGACTCGGATATAGGGGGGCAATGTATGCATTAAATAAGTATTTAATATTCGTGGAGGTTTTGTCCCTTTGGTGGATGCACTTATAGTCCATTGAAATGTTACATTAACCTTGCATTTTATACAGGACAATTTATTTTTGATAGATCTGTAGGCGGGATAAGTGTGAGTATAAAAACACGATTGTCTGTAGTGAGGATCGCAAATATTGAAAATGAATTCTGAAGTTAATTTTCAGTATTATTTGAAGTGTCAGTGGCTCATTCTAGCAATAAGTGTTGAACTAATTTTAAAATGAACACGTCTATCCGACGTTTTGTCAGATAGACAATACAAATAGATAATATATAATACTTATCTCGAGGCTTCTGAGCTGTGTGACGATAGAACCCCGACCTCAAAATTTTTTGACGTAACATGTCGCATTCGTTTGTCCACGTTTGTCTAGGCAAACAAATCGTTTGTCCACCCTCAGGAAACAAATTATTAAGCTTTTCTTTTTTATAGCAAGAACCCCAAAATTAAAAAACGCCTCTACTGCCCACAATTTTGAACTTAGGAAGTCCGGACAAATTGTAATCGTTTATCCACCAGTTCCTTATGATTCTCCACCAAAAATTTTCACTTGTCCACCCTTCGTTTAAAAATTATTCTTTTTTATAGCACCCAACATAAAAAAATTCAAATTTTTTTTTGTCCATGTTAGTCCAGAAAGAAAAAAAAATGTTCGACCCTTAGTTCAAAAGTTATTCAACATTTCTTTTTTATAGCAAGACTCCCAAAACAAAAAGTCCTCTAACATCCCCAATTTTTAACTTATAAGGTCCGGGCCAATTGCAATCGTTTGTCCAGCGACTTGTTATGATTTTCCACCAAAAATTTTCGTTTGTCCACCCTTAGCTCAAAAATTATTCAACATTTTGTCCTGTACAAAATACAATGTTCAGGGGGCGTGGCACCCACCCACTTTTCTCAAAATATGGACCATACTCCCAGTTGTTGTAGAATGATATAATTCGTTAGAGCGGTAAGGCTTCCAACGTGTACCAAGCCAAAAATCGTAATTTTGAGTTTTTCCATATAGGGGACGTGCGCCCAATTCCTCAAAATTGTTATTAATTATATAATTTATACTTCTGATTTTTTTAGAATGCTTAAATTTGGTACATCGATAGGGCTTGCACTGCTTCCAAAGGAAAAATTTGAATCCACCCACTTTCTTAGAATGGTTACCAATTATAAAAAACATTTCTGCTTGTTGTAAAATGATGAAATTCGTGAATGTGGTAGGGCTTGCAATGTTTACAAAGTAAAAAATCGAAAATTTAAGGTTTTCCATATAGGGGACTTGGCATCCACCTACTTTCTTAGAACTATTTCTGATTGTTGTAGAATAATGAAATTTGGTAGAGCGATAGGGCTTGCAATGGATATAAAATAAATAAATAAATTTGGTGGCACAACGGCTCATGAAGAACCAGGGCCTAGTGACTTACAACTCTCAACCATTCCTGTGTGCGTGTCTGCAGGAATGGAGGGGACCTTCAGTTTATTGCCGAATCCAAACGGCTGGTGAGCGGCAGTTTTCTATGACAAGAGATACTCTTGGAGGATTTGTCACTGCCTCGCAAGAGGCAGTAGCCCGGAAAAAAAACTTAAGGTGGAAGCGGCTGGTATTGAACCCAGACCTCTGGCATGACAGTCCATCGAACTTGGAAATTTGACATTCAGGGGCATGGCATCAACCCACTTTCTCAGAAGTGTTGTCAATTATATAAAGCACTTCTGATTATTGTAAAATTATGAATTTCGGCAGAGTGGTACGGTTTTAATGCATGCTGAGGAAAAATCAAAATTTTGGAGCTTATCATTCAGAGTGGTAGGGCTTAGTTGCATGCAAAAATAGAAACAATAAGATTTTGTGTTAAAAAAAAATACTTTTCACAAAGGAGTGAAATCACATCAAAAACGTTAATGTTAAAAAAAGAGCCAAGTCAGCCGTGAAAAGTAATGAGATCTAAAAGATCGCCAAGTTATAGGTTTATGAAGGTATAAATATCAAATATTTTAAGTATTTTATTTATTGAAACAACATCAAATTATGAGAGAAATTTCTCATTTAATGATTGCTGACTAAAATTTGGTAAGTTTTACTTGACAAATTTTCCTTTTTTTCCACCTGACTACTAATACAACTCAAAAGGTTTTTTAAACTTGACCAGTAAACTTAGCAAATTTTAGTCAGTAATCATTAAAACTCTTCCGTCTGCGTCTGCAGCTCCGTATGCGTCTACGTTCCGTTGTGTTCGCAACATTCAATTTGCGTGTATTCAATATTTTGACAGCTATTACAGCTCCGGCTCCAGTTCCGTCTCCGTCTCCATTTTGTTCAGCCAGTAAGACGTCCGCGCAAAACGAAGTCTTGCTATACGGTGCTGTGGGAGCAATTTGGGGAGCGCGCTGGTCGGAAAGATCTGAAATTTAATTCTGCCAACCTTTTTCTGATGGCACGTTCACTCACACTAACATTCCTCACCTCAAAAAGACGTGTACGAGCTTCAGTAGCGATGCAAAACCGATTTCTCAGTATGTTGTTTAAGTAAATGAAACAATATTAAAAATCGATTAACTGCAAAAATTGCTTCGATGACAATTTTATCGGGCGAAATAAGGGTTTTAGTTTTTTGTTTCTTGTGAAAATATCCGCTAAACAATAAAATCAGCAAATAAATTAAAGTGAACTTAAAGAGTTGGTGACGAAATATGCAGGTGGGCCAATAATTGTGCCTGTGAGTGTATATGTATGTACCTAAATAGGTAAATCTACAATAGAACAGAAATATCTGCTTAGTGGGAGTCTAACTAGCATTTTAGAAATAATTATCATCACATGTGATACCTATGTGTATTTTTTTTTTACTTAATCTACTTCTATAACGTCCTATTGAATAAATCCCACGCAAGATTGACCTTCGCAACGTAAAAAAAAAAACTTGGGATATAAATTTGAAGCCTACTTTATAAACCTAAAAAGGCACCATTTAACTAAAGGATACTTTCGCATTTACGATGCCAATAAATCATTTATATAATTTATATAAAAAAAAAAGTTATTTTGCTGACCTTTTCTGTATTATGCCTATCATTAAATCACCTGTTGTTTTGAAACTCCTACTCGAAAGGGATAAATGTTTTTTACACAGCATCATATGAGTATTGTTATGAAACGATGAAAGTGAGAACTTTTTGGTGATGAAGATGACAGACCATCGGGAACCCAGGACTCCTCACAGAGCAAAGAACAGCGTATTTGTGTTAAACAACTTAAATATCACTTTAGTAGTATTTGCTACGGTTTTTGTCACCTTGTGACTCCGCAATATTGCGTGGGCGATGCCGAAATGAATGTGGGTTTCGTATGTAGTACGTTTGCTTCCAGTGAAAAAAAAAAGAAATTTGTGGAAAATACCAAAGGACAAGCGACCAAATATTAGAATGGGGTTGCAATAATACATACAAGTGCAAGTACAATTTTGTGCAAAAAGTGCAATCCAGAAAAGATAGATTTATCTATGTAGGTTTGGTGTGTCGTGTTTATTCCGGTGGGTGGAATAAAGTTAAAAAGTTTTTTTTTTATTATTTTAGAGTTCAATAAAACACACGTTTTACATGTTAGATGTTTAAAGATGTGTGGAAGCTCGTAGTAAGGTTTAATGGCAAAAGAAAAGAACTGGTTGATTTCTTAGAAAAATTTATTTTAATATTCCTTTGTAGAAGCATATTACTGTTAAACACTTACCTACTTTGTCTTGGCCTAAGTCTTATGGGATTTGCATATTGCCTGATTTTTCCAAAGCCGATTTTTCTTTGTTTGAGAATTCAAGGACCTTCCAGTTTCGCTAGATTTTTCCATTGACCACTGTGCTGTGGGGCAAATCGGTCATTCAAATCCCAGCCAAGTATATATCGCCAAACAAATTAGGGTTTTCGAATTGGCTACTTGAAAAATTGATATTACATATCGTCGGCTTAGAAGGAAAACGCCACAACTCATCAAATTAATTTTTTGAGCTCAAGTATTGCATTTTTGTGAATAAAAAAAAGACTATCACCACAAAAAGGTGTATGATCGGCCTGGCGACCGTGAAATAGTTATAACTCCAGCCTATAAAACTTTGTGGTAGCTCACTTAAGTTGTTGTTGTTCCGTTAAAACCTATCAATTAGAAAAATACCATAAACGATATGTGAAGGCAGTTTATTTGAAAAATTAACATTGATGTACCTACATATCTTCCCGTGCCGTGACGTAACTAGCAAATTGTCGTTTTTGTGATTAGGACATCTACTTGTTACGTTAAGTTGACTGCATGTTTCTACGTCATTATATTGCCTAAAAAGTTTCATAATCATGGTTTAATATGATACAACACACACACATTTGAGTTAACTGCAACTTTCGTTCAAAAGATTCTCACATACTGACGTAACTGAAAACTATGTTTATTAAATTTTTAAAAAACTCGAAGAAAGTAACAATTCTTTGAGGCAAATCATTAACAAATTGAAGGTGACTCATCGCATAGTGCCATTTCTCACGCAATGATAAAGGATAAGGCTTTTAGAGATAATAGTTCCTGGCCAACATGCAACATACCAAAATTTAAATACAACAGAGCTTAAGATTCCAACCGCAAAATGGGAAGACCTTTTGTTAATTTGTACTAGTGAGTTACTTATTATAAGAAACAATGAACACAAGCAATTCTACCTATAATTCTTTGAAACCAAAACAAGAAAAAAATTATTTTTTTGAATCATATGCACGACTGGATCGCACGAACTTTTTTTGTAGTTAAAAACTAGATATATCTTACTAGCTGAAGCGGCGATTTTCGTTCCACCTATAATTGATGAAATTTATTAATGTTCCAGAAAGACCGTTCGAATAAAAAAATAATTGAGAAAGTATACAATTTATTGTGGCTGTGTGACACCAGAATCCCGACCTCAACATTTTTTGACGAAACATGTCGCATTCGTTTGTCCACGTTTGTCCAGGCAAAGAAATCGTTTGTCCACCCTCAGGCAAAAAGTTATTAAGCTTTTCTTTTTTATAGCAAGCACCAAAAAATCAAAAAACGCCTCTACTGCCCTTTTTTATAGCAACACCATCAAAAACAAAAAAGTCCTCTAACATCCCCAATTTTTAACTTAGGAGGTCCGGACTAATTGCAATCGTTGGACAATCGGTGGCAAATGATTGCAATTGCGTTCATTCTGTAAAAAAAAAAAAAATATTTTTTTAGCGGAATGGAACCAATTGCAATCGTTTTTCCATCGATTGTCTATGTCCCCCAATAACAAAAAAGTCCTTTAACATCCCCAATTTTTAACTAAGGAGGTCCGGAACAATTGCAATCGTTTGTCCACCAAAAATTTTCTTTTATCCCCCCTAAGTTAAAAAATTATTCAACTTTTTTTTATAGCATACGACATAAAAAATTTAAATTTTTTTTAGCGGAATGAAACCAATTGCAATCGGCCGATTGTCCAACGATTGCAATTAGGAGGTCCGGCCTAAGCTAAAAATTGGGCATGTTAGAGGACTTTTTGTTTTTGGGGGTGTTGCTATAAAAAAGGAATGTTGAATAACTTTTAAGCTAAGGGTCGACAAAATTTTTTTCATTCTGGACTAACATGGACAATCGGTGGACAAACGATTGCAATTGATTCCATTCCGCAAAAAACAAAAATTTAATTTTTCATGTCGGTTGCTATAAAAAATAAAATTGAATAATTTTTAACTAAGGGTGGACAATCGAACTCACTTGTCCTCATCCTCCCAAGTTTTCAATTTCAGGCAGTAAACGACTTTTTTGTTCAGTGAAAGTTGCTATAAAAAAGAAATGTTGAATATTTTTTGAACCAAGGGCGGACAAACGAAAATTTTTGATGCACAATCTTAAGAGGCCGATGGACAAACAAACCCACTTGGTCCCATCTTCGTAAGTTATAAATTGTGGGCAGTAGAGGCATTTTTTTGATTTTTTGTTACTTGCTATAAAAAACAAAAGCTTAATAAATTTTTTCCTGAGGGTGGACAAACGATTTTTTTGCCTGGACAAGCGTGGACAAACGAATGCGACATGTTTCGTCAAAAAAATTTGAGGTCGGGGTTCTGGCGTCACACAGCTATTTGTTGTTATGACGACTTTCCGACTTTTCCGACTTAATTTACCAGTTTTTATCTACGCAGTGTGTTCATCTGGTTCAATAGAAATCCAACAAAAAAATATCCATCTAATTTAAGTGATGTTTAGCCGAGTTATGCGCGTGTAAACACAAAAAGGGATTCATTTTTATATATACATATTATTATTATTATAAGCTTTATTCACCAATTTAATTTAAATCACAAAGTTAAATCTAGATTTATCATACAAAAAATTAATGTCATATTTTATACATTATATACATATAGAAGATTTATGATATAATGATACATGATAATCTTTAACGAAAAAATGTTTTAAAAAACTCCCCTCTGAGGAATAACATTAAAATGCTCTGTACCGAAATTTGTAGCAAATCGGTCCACGCATTTAGGCTCTAGCTCAAATTACAGTGGACGCACGGACGTACAGAGGTGCGTTCTTTTATGTTACTGTGGTTAACTATAGTTAATGTGTCAAAAATAAAAGTTGATGTGCCATAGTTAAGAAAGTTACTCTTGGTAACTTTTTCATTTAGGAACGACCAGAGTTAACAATAGTTAATCTGTCAAACGAAAGGGGTTGAAAAAAAAAATGAATTGTATTTGGAATGAATAACCAAGAAAAAATGTGATTGCATTAAATTTATTGCAAAAAAAATTATTAGGAATTCAAAATAACATGTGCAATTTTCTTCATTGCTTATGGCACAGAATTTTTTGATGAAAAATTAACCATATATAAAGAAGAAAATGCCGACAGAAAGAAAATGCATCAGAAAATAAAAGAAAACTATTCCATAAATCAAATTCGACAAAAAAAATCGATTAAATTGATAAAAATATAATTTAAATATTGAAAACAATTCCAAATCAAAAGGGCAAAAAGTAAACAAAACATCCACCATTGCATTTCAGCTGTGTTTGACAGATCAACTATTTCAATTCATATCGAGGAGATGAGTTGGAAAAAGTTACAAAAAGTTACTTTTTGACACTTTTACTTTGGAATTTAGGAACGATTTTATGACGTCATAAAGTACTCGAAGTAACATTTCTGAATTAAAGGAACGACCGAAGTTAACTATAGTTAACCACAGTAACATAAAAGAACGCACCACAGACCAACGCACGGGTGGGATGACATAATGTCCGCGGACATAATGTCCATGGACATTAATACCGCACAAACGGACATAAGGTCCATGGACACTATGACCGGATCAAAGTACAAATAGACATTTATTCCGTTTAAAAAAGACATACCGTCCATTTGATCTCCTTTAAAGAGTCCAAAAAGCTATACGTCACTCCGTGAGTTGAAGGACCATATGTTGGTAGGTACAAGTCAATTTTTCTTAGTTTGTTTGAAATAACTTTATTTCGAATTTGAAAACAAAGTTCTTCCGTCTCCGAAATACATACAGACAACAATTTTTTAGAATTCTGTTGTAAATTTGTAGCTAAACTACATAAGAGAAGAATTTAAGATAATCTATGTACCTAAATAATACTTAATCTTTTTTTTTTCACAGTACTCATGAGTTTGTTTTCCTTTTTAAAAATTATTCAAGTTCTCAGTTTTCAGTTACAAAAAATCATAGGTTCGTTCCTTTACTTTGAAACTCTGTGATTTTCTGTGCATTTGTGTGAATTTCAGTCCAAAGTTTTTTCAAAGTTTATAATATAAAAAAAAATATAATTATACCAAAATGCATAGAAAATCACAAATTTTTAAAATTAGCAGCAGCCAGAACTGCCTTGCTCCGCTTAAAAAATTTAGTTGCCAAGCAGGCGCATATGTCAACAAGTTTCTTCATTAAAAGTTTTTGCCTAGCCCGCTTCGCGAGATCCATTCATGGGTCCCCCCTTTTACGCTACCAAACATAATTTAAAAAAACCATATCTCCTTACAATCTTGTTCAGTTCCTTAAATAAGTTTATAAGTGGTATATTCAAGCTTAAAACGCGATTTAAGCGTTTGCGAAACCACCCACTAACGCTGTGCAAACCCCGTCCACTACCACAAGCTCCCTGCTGGCCTATCTATAAACCTACCTACCAATAAACTACCTGACTAAATACTTAACGCCGCGCCGCCCGTTCGGCCATACCACCCCTTCCACCAACAAAATAGTCAAACCCTTCCAACCGACGACCAAAAATTTACCAACTAACCTACGTACCAACCACCTACCAAATAACAACATCATCCCCCGTCCA
The DNA here is from genome assembly GCA_947049315.1 of Epistrophella euchroma. Lineage (NCBI taxonomy): Eukaryota > Metazoa > Arthropoda > Insecta > Diptera > Syrphidae > Epistrophella > Epistrophella euchroma. The sequence continues at coordinate 125,763,039 of OX346246.1, forward strand.
CCAACCACAATACCACCCCACCCTGTTCCCTGAAGAACCATAAAATATAAACTTTAGAAAAGTAACTATTCATCCAAAAACAAAAAATATTAAAAAGTACTGGTAGTGCCTATCTCGTCGCCAATTCAGTTTGAAAAACCTGTAGGATATCGTGGCACGCGATATCGTTCTGCGGGATTGCAGCCAAAAAAATAATTTTCCTATTGGTGCACAAACGTTATACGGGCATGGGCAACCGCGCAACTGATTTGCGGGAAAACGTAATGATCCCGTTTGACTAATTTGATTTTTGTTGAAAATTCTTTTAAACAGTTTCCCGTTTCCAGAAACAATTAATTTCTATACAAGTCGTAATCGTTTGCCCCTAAAAATAACGACTTTTGATCCATTATACCCAGTGTGTGAATCTTTAAAATCTTTGTTGGCACACGTGTCAATTGAGTTATGATATTAAAATGGCGTACCCCACAAAGTTGGCAATTGAGCTTCTTAATCTATCTACCTACCTGCCTTTGACCTCAGATGTTATGAAAAATTCTGAGACCAATTTCGAATTACCGTAAACAGAAATGGCCAAACCTGTGACATAAGTTTATTGCAAATAAAAATTCTTTAAATTCGTAAATTTATAAACATTCATAAAATTAATTTATTTTAATTAAATTTAGATATATAAATATTTTTAATTTTAACACAATAATCATTTTTACGGTTATGTTTTATTTTCTAGTGATATCAGTGTTACAAAAACTAGCCGCTTTCAACATACAAAAAGGAATATCTTTTTTAAACAAACCCCAATAAGCCAATAAATAACTTGAGTTTGCTTAACTTAACTACGCGGGGGCTTCCTTTTCACCCATAATGCTTTGCATCGATGGCTCGGATTCTGAACGTTTGTGCTTTCGAACTATTTTCTTTTTAATTGGTCGCTCCGAGGATGCATTGCTTCCAACACCACTTGACTCCTGTTGTAAGTCGGGAACACTTCGAGTTAGTTCTTTTCCCTCTTCGAAGACTTCGTCATTCCCAGCCGCAGTAGACGTTTCTAGGACTTTTTCATTTAGACAAACGTCATCCAAGTCAACGTCGCTGTTCGAAAAGAGCGCAGTTGCTCCAAGTTCAAGAGAATTTTTCGCATCTAAAAGAGAATCGGATTCTTCAACGGCAGTCAACTTGTTCGGAGTAGACGTGGCTCCGATCGAAGGAGCATCATTGGTATAGGAACGATGCAGGCCTGAAGGCAGACCTGTTGACGATGTCGTTTCTTGCACCGTAGCTGGAGCAGCTTTAGGTCGCGTTGGACTCTGGACAGTTTGAACTGGGCATACATTTGTAACAGATGAAGCAGGCGTCGAATTATTTTTCTCCTCTTGATGCTGCTTCATCAACTCACAAGCCTTTCCTAGGGCGCAAATTGTGTTGAGGATCCTACAGCCCATCAAAGTCAGATAGGCTATGAAAAACAACACGATTGCCGCACAGTTATCGAACGAAACGGCACTGTGAATGGCTTTAATTAGAACAACTCCAAGGGGGAATGGGATGAATCCCATTCTCCTAGCCACTAAGTCAGAGTGATCGGAGAAAGCGTGTTTTTGGCGCGTTTGAGTCATATCATAGGCCAAGCTGATTGTGTATTCTCGATAGACATCTACTGGGAGCTCATTGAATCTGGTAATAAACGCATGTTTCACCCAATCGATAAGAATTTCTGTGATGAGCACATAAATGCAATCGGGCAGCATGACATAGAATTGGGTTGCACTCCAGTTGAACTCCTTCATCGTTTGGATGACCACAATGAATAAGAGAACCGACAGGTGGAACCGCTCACGTACATCGCTGCAGGTCAGCTGAAAGAGGTTGTTCTTGTCGAACTTCTTGAACACACTGCCCTTCAGCTCTACAAAATTGTTCGAAATCATAATTGTGAGAAGTCCTTTGTTGTTGGAATTCACAGCCACGTTCAACGTTGTTGCTTGGAACATTATCAAGAAACTGTGCAGTACAACATAGATCAACGCAAAAATTATGTGTGGAATGAGACCGAAGTGTTCACGCTTCTTGTTTTTCGGCTCGGTTGCCGTCCAGAAGAGAGCATCTATAGTATCCTGGCCGAATGCCGAGAGCAGTCGATCGCCCACCTCCAGCATATTGTAAAAAATGTACAATTTGATTATGCTCTGGGATTTTATTATGTGGTAGATACGATTTGTATCCACAGAGAGCATGAGCAACGTACATGCAATCCATATGACCCCTTTCAACAGGTCACAAATCTCAGCCGGTGTTAAAAGCTTTTGGGTTCTTCTTCGTAATCCCAGACAATTGGCTATGGGTCGACTTATCACAGCCCAAACAGCCAGGAGGAATCGAATGGGCAGAAATGTGTGGATGTAAAGGAAGGAATCAGCACACTGAATCACTCCATAGCCCATGAACTTTTCCACTTCACGGGGAATCTTCATGAATGAGTATATTTTTTGACGACGGGCAGAGTAGCGCTCCTCGTCATGTTCCAATATATAACCGCGTGTCATTTCTACCTTTACGAAATCCATGAACGATTTGGTTCCTAGTGAAGATTTGAAAAATTTGCAATTGAAATAATCTAATCGAACATTTTTTTTTATGATTTACCTTTTCGTTTGGGTTCCACTTCATCGGCATTTTCGTCACAAGTAGCAGCAGTCTTTAGTTTTCTACGCTCGCTAACATCTTCGAAGATCTCATCGATGCGATTTTGTAAATTTATTTCTCCACGAAACCTAAGCTTTTTAGATGCTGGAGTCGATGCGAAATTTGTGTGGTCGTCTTTGATTCGTGACATATTTTTCTTTCTTTATTTTTTTTAAAAAACGATTAAGCGGGTTTTTGTCTTTTTGTTTTGTTTTTGTGGCTGTGGACTTTGCTTATTTTGACGTTTATGATGCAGAGAAATTTACGAATGGGTGGTGACAAGGAAAACATGAGATAATAGAGACTCGAGAACAGTTTGAGATAACGTAGCGTCCAGAGATTGTAAAACTTTATAGGCACTCCCAAACCAACGCGAAACTTTCGAAACGATGACGAAACTTTCGAGTCTATAAATTCATTTAAGCCAGGTACGCAGTTCAAGCTAAACTAAATTTTATCTCTACAATTCTTATCTCTACAATCGTTTGCTAAGAGCACAAATGTCAAAATTTATCTGTGAAAGAATGCGTTGAGCATTATTTTGCGTGCTAAATTAAGTGGAGACTTTTTAAATTTAGCGCGTGAACTGCGTACTGCCTAGCTAAATGTCCTCGCTAAAATTTATCTTTGGAGGAATTTTGTATGGAAGATAAATTTTAGCGCGATCTGCGTACTAGGCTTTACTTGTGGTCATATTTATAAACGTTGTCTAACTTTAAACAGCGTCAAAGTTTTAAATAAACATTTTTTATATTTGCTTAAGTGATCCAACTTTTTATCTTAAGCCAGGTATGCAGTTCAAGCTAACTAAATTTTATCCCTTTAGCCAGGTACGCAGTTCAAGCTAAACTAAATTTTATCTCTACAATTCTTATCTCTACAATCGTTTGCTAAGAGCACAAATGTCAAAATTTATCTGTGAAAGAATGCGTTGAGCATTATTTCGCGTGCTAAATTAAGTGGAGACTTTTTAGCGCGTGAACTGCGGTACTGCCTAGCTAAATGTTCTCGCTAAAATTTATCTTTGGAGGAATTTTGTATGGAAGATAAATTTTAGCGCGATCTGCGTACTAGGCTTTTCCCTACAATTCTTATTCGGCGTTTTCATTAGAGCAAATGAGGTAATTTCGTCAAAAATTTCCAAATTAAATTCAAAATCATCTCATTTCCCATACAAATTCAAATTTCCAAATGAGGTAATTTCAACCAAATTTGCACGAAATTTGGTAGGAAATTACGTAAAACTTTTATGAACACACCCAAATGGATTCCATTCAAAGTGGAACCCATTTCAAAAGACAGGATTCAATGCAAAAACAACAAAAACAAGCGATTGACAATCTGGGCCTTCAAACAAAATTAGGAAATTTGAAATGTGAACACTTTTTTTGTAATTTGCCAAATTACCTCATTTCAGGTCTATTGAACACGCAGTATTAGCCCTGTTCCATTACTTTGAAACTCTGTGATTTTCTGCACATTTGTGTGAATTTCAGTCCAACGTTCTGTCAAAGTTGATATAAAAAAAATAAAATGCACAGAAAATCACAGAGTTTCAAAGTAAAGGAACAGACATATCTTTGTTCTTATTAATTAGATTTTTGGCTGTTTAAACTATGTCTAAGTATTTTGAAACAGTCGGAAATATTCTTTTTTAATAAAAAAAAAAATTGCATTTCTCTAGGTTAATAGATTACGTTGTCTAAAGCAAGATAAAAAGATAGATTACTTTAGCAAAAATTAGAAAGGTTTTTTAAAAACTTGGATGGCTGTCTAAAGTTAGATAGTGTTTATTAATAAGAACACTTATCTCTACAATCGTTTGCTAAGAGCACAAATGTCAAAATTTATCTGCGAAAGAATGCGTTGAGCATTATTTCCCGCGCGTACTGCCTAGCTAAATATCCTCGCTTAAATTTATCTTTGGAGGAAACTTTTATGAAAGATAAATTTTACCCCGAGGCCACGCAGGCAAGAACTGGTAAGTTGGGTAATACTACGTTTTCACCGACCACTAAACCGAGATTTAGGTAGATCTACCACAAATCTCTTCACAAATCCCGTGATTTACCATACAAATTTTAATCTCCTCAAATCAAGAATTAAAAAAAATCTCATTTAAATCTTCATAGGTAAAATTCAAACAGACCTATTCCCCTATTCAGCACAATACAAGCTGCTTAATCAAACTTGCCATCTCACTTCCACTTCATAAGAAAAATGACCCACCATATCTGCATTTTGAAAGGTTCTGTCAAAATTAATCTATTTTTTAATCTTTTTTTCTGGTGAAAACACTATTTTGGATTTATGAAATCTAAACAAGATTAACTTGCAGTAAAAACGTAGTATGATACTACGTTTTCACCATAGTGTTTTCACCAGAAAAAAAGATTAAAAAATAGATTAATTTTGCAGAACCATTCAAAATGCAGATGGTGGGTCATTTTTCTTATGAAGTGGAAGTGAGATGGCAAGTTTGCTTTGTGTCAAACGATTAAAAAAAAAATGGTTTCCCGCAGCTTGTATTGCGCTGAATAGGGAAATAGGTCTGTTCGAATTTTACCTATGAATATTTAAATGAGATTTATTTTAAATCTTGATTTGAGGAGATTAAAATTTGTATGGTAAATCGCACGGGATTTGTGAAGAGATTTGTGGTAAATCTACCTAAATCTCGTAGTATAAGTTGGGTACATACACTGTCTGTGTACTTGCTGTGACGTAGGCGGCACTCAACTTGCCGAGTAAAGCCTTAACTACATAAGCCACTTATTGCAAAATTACAAAAGTAAAAATATTTTTTTCCAGCTAGCGCAGTTGTTTTGTAAAAAATAATATATACATTTTATTTTTAAACCAAAATTTAATCTTTCTGCACCACTATCCCAAAATGAGTTTGAAAATTTTCACTTTTGTACTTTTTCACTTTTTTGGCTTATGTAGTTAAGGCTTTAAAGCCTTAAAGCCATTTGCTAGCGAAAATGTTTTGTGAAAAAGAATGTACACAATTCTTTTTAAACCAAAATCTAAGCTTTCTCTATCATTTTTATACATTTTCCAGTGAGCATAACACTATCCCAAAATGAGTTTAAAAATTTGCACTTTTGTACTTTTTCACTTTTTTGGCTTATGTAGTAGGCTTAACTTGGTTCGTCGTTCTTTTTCTCTACTATTAGTGCGAAATGTGCGAGATTTAAAATATGTACCACAAGGGATCTACATTGATCTAAGTGTGATAGGAACAAGATCCTCTATCAGCCCAACAACCTAGTGCGAGATGTGGTGAACGATTTGCTCAAAGCTTTTCATACAAACCGCTGCAAATTTGGGCATGCCACTTTTATGATTGAGGAATAATAAAAATTAAAAATGTGATTGATCTACCATACGAAATAGGGTGGACAAAAAAATTAAATCCATTTGGAAAGAATATTCAATACAAAGAACGACGAAAGTTTACTTTAGTTAACTCAACTGAGAAAAAGAACGTACTACTTGCTTCGCTACTTGCTTCTCTACTGGCTTGGCAAAAGGCAAGTAGAGCAAGTAGCTTCGTTTTATATGTGTTAGTAAAAAACTGAAAGTGTATTGCAACTTGCTTGCCAGTACTTGCTCGTGTGGCCTCAAGGTTAGCGCGATCTGCGACAATTTAAACAGTGTCTAACGGCCATATAATTCACATTGGGCCCTACCAACAACCAAATTTAGTTATAGCTATTCCACACTATCCCATCGAGTATTAATACATGTCAAAAAAAAGTGCCAAATTTGTGTGAAGAAAATATTTTCATATTTTGCTTTCACACTTGCGTCCAAACCAAATCACCAAATCCCCATAACCTCAAACCCCCAAGTGGGATAGAATGTGTGATGGTTTTGGAACCAATCCTAAAAATGTTCGTGTATTAACACATGTCAAATTGTGTGAGATGGGCTGTCAAGTCATGTGGGATGAAATTTCATATTTTGTCTCCACACTATTATACATGATTTACTTCCCACTTTTTTGACATGTGTTAATACTGAGTGGGATAGTGTGGAAGGATTTTTAGGACTTAAATATTTCAGTAAAATGGACCATAATGGAATGGGCTCTAAATAATAAACCATGCATGATATTACCTAAATATTTACCTGAACCTGAACTATAAATAATGAACCATTTATCGAAAAACTGAGAATATGGATTTAGTTCACTTTTGTACAAAAGTAAGTTGAATGTAGTTAAGCCTTAAGAAACTTTACTAAACTATGCTGTGTAACCGCCATATTTTTCCTTTAAAACCCTAGACTGCTTTTACACACTGCAAAATTCTCTTGCGATTTCTCTTTTGGTTTGCTTCTGATTGCAAAGACGCTTTTACACACTGCGAATTTTATCTCTGCGTTTTTTATGACTTCTTTTTCATTCCATCTTCGTATACTTTGCGTAAGTGAAAAGATTTCATCTATCTGCACTCTTTACTCCACTTGATTAAGCGAAGTTCAAAGCATAGAAGACGAATTGAAATAAAACATAGTCCAACAATAACGAATAACACCAAAGAAGAAAGGGCGATAACGTTGCAATTTGTTCAACCTCTACCCCGGCCACCACATACGACCCTCGCCATAGTTTTTCGAAATCGCAAGGGAATTTCGCAACGTGTAAAAGCAGTCCTACAAAAGCAAGAATGTAGCTGCCATTTTTGAAATAAAAACACTATGAATGCTTGAATAAAGCTAAGTACAGACGATTGTCAGATCTTACAATATTGTCAGATCTGTCAGTGAAAAAACTGTCCCAAATGTCTTACAATCGTCTGAACACACAATTTTGTCTGACAATATTGTCAGAAACGTCATTGTAAGGTAATTGTCAGATGACAATCTGACAAAAATTGTCAGGTATCTTACAATCGTCTAAACGCACAATTTGTGTCATTGTCCGACGATTAGGACATTGTCAGACTCATTGGTCATTGTCAAATGTTTTCATTGAAAACATCTTACAATTGCTGACAATTTTTTCATTGTTCGAAATGTCAAACGGTTGGAGCCGAGTTGAGAGATAAAAAAAAAACTTTTTTGTAGGAAATTTGTAGTTTTTCCAGAACAGAATGAAAAAAAAATCTATAAAGCAACTGGACTCACTTTTATATTAAATTCCTTGTGCTGTATTTTTTGTTCGGAATAAATAAAATCATTGAAAGATATCTACTCAAATGAAGATTAAATACGATGAACATAAAGAACACTGAACAGCAAATTCCAACAAGTTAAAAAAAATTGGACTTCAAAATGGCCATGAAACTATACGAGCAATCAAATAAATTTGAAGAATGCCAAAACGAGGGTGGACAGGCACACTACCTGGAAAAAAAACCAGCTCAAGCAATTGGTAACAATAGGCAGCCTGCCGCAAACTCGCTCAGACCTAACATAGTCTCAAGGTCACTTTCTAAATCAGCCGAGCTCTCTGGAGTAAGCCTGCTGAATTTTTTGTACGCAAAGGTTTATTTTTTCTTCTAAACAATATAGTTCAATTATTGCAAGATCTTCTCATTCTTGCGTCTTTCAAAAAATAAATGATTTAAAATTTAAATTCTTTTTTTTTGTTTAATAATTTGATACAGAATATGCACTTTTGTTCTTCGACCTCTGGCATATTTCTCCTTCGTAGTGTATAAGGTCGTCCGTCGCCCTCGATGTCCAGTTATAGTTAAATTTTTTCATATGCTCGTCCAATTGTTTTGGCATTACCACTATGTTACTAGATTTTCAAATCACTTTGAAAGTATCCTCTTCTTGATAGTGGCTACATACATTAAAAACTGAAATTCTATAAAAGTTCGTTTGATCTTGAAATCCTCAATTGAATTGAATTTTTATTGTGACTTGAATTTTTATTGGTCTGCCAACCGTGTGAACAGAAAATTTTCAAGCTGACAATATTGTCAGACATATAATTGTCCGAAAATTGTCAGACAAGAGCTGACAATTAAATTGTCAGACTTTGGCACAAAATCTACCAATCGTGTGAACGGACAATTTTACATTGTAAGAAATTTGTCAATTGTCAGCTAATTGTCCGCTATTGTCAGACCATTGACAGATCTGACAATATTGTAAGATCTGACAATCGTCTATACTTAGCTTAATTGTTTGTTCTCTTAAATTTCCCTCATATCAGCGACATCTACTAGTCGCTTTTAAAACTGATTTTTTGTATGTATTGGTGTTTTACTTTTGCACATAAGTAAAAGTTTAAGAGCGCTTTAACTTTTAGGCCCATCGCCCACTAGGCAACTTTTTGTTGCTAGCCCCAGCAACTTTTTGTTGCTCCCAATCCAATTACATTAGCTTATATGGGAGAGCGCCCACTAGGCAACTTTAAGTTGCGCAACTTTTTGTTGCTCGGAGTTGCTCGCGGAACTTTTTTCCCGTCAACTTTTTGTTGCTTACCCTCGCTCACAGGGCAACTTTTTGTTAACGGCATCCTTATTTGTCAAAAATATGATGTCAATGGCGTTCATTTCATTTTTACCCTTTGTCATTTTGACCAATTTCTGGAAATGAAATGTGCTTTCCTTTTTTTCAACAATGTGACTACTTACACATTATAATAATAAATATTAGGTGTGTTTTGTTCAACTCCTTAATGTGCACATTAAGAAACTCTTCACATTAAGCAAAATTTTCACATGCAAATTCTACCAACAACAAGTTAACAGCACATTTGATCTTCAGTAACTCTATGGCTTAATGTGGAACATTGCAGAATCGGCACAGTAACTAGCTCAACAAAACACAGCTAATATAATATTTTATAATTATAAATATATTAATTTATTTCGCATTGCCAGCTTACGATTATACATAGCCAGACAACCGGAAAGCAGCCATCACAAAAAATATGGCGACAAAAGTCAAAGTCTAGTCCCACAAAGTTGCTCGGAAATTGCCTAGTGGGCGATGGCAAGCAACTTTTGTTGCTCTCTGTTGCCGGCAACTCCGAGCAACAAAAAGTTGCCTAATGGGCGATGGGCCTTACTTTTGTAAAAGAGAAAGAAGATAGAAATGAGTTGTGCGTTGGAAAAAGACAAAGGATTTAGTTCACTTGTGTACAAAAGTAAGTTGAATGTAGTTAAGCCTAAAGTCTGACAATTTAATTGTCAGCTCTTGTCTGACAATTTTCGAACAATTATATATCTGACAATATTGTCAGCTTGAAAATTTTCTGTTCATACCATTGGCAGATCAATAAAATTTAAGTCACAATAAAAATTCAATTCAATTGAGGATTTCAAGATGAAACATTTTTTATAGAATTTCACTTTTTTTAAATGTGAATCCGTATAGTAGTGGATACATCAAAAAGAGGATACTTTCAAAGTGATTTGAAAATCTAGTGTCATCGTGGTAATGCAAAAACAATTGGACGAGCATTTGAAACAATTTAACTACAACTGGACATCGACGGCGACGGACGACTTTACACACTTCGAAGGAGAAATATGCCAGAGGTCGTCGAGGTCCGCCCTCGTTTTGGCATTCTTCAAATTTATTTGATTGCTCGTATAGTTTCATGGCCATTTTGAAGTCCAATTTTTTTAAATTTATTTTCATTGTATTTAATCTTCATTAGAGTAGATATCTTTCAATGGTTTTATTTATTCCAGCACAAGAAATTTAATATAAAAGTGAGTCCAGTTGATTTATAGACTTTTTTATTCAGTTGTGGAAAAACTACAAATTTCCTACAAAAAAGTTTTTTTTTATCTCTCAACTCGGCTCCAACCGTTTGACATTTCGAACAATGAAGAAATTGTCAGTAATTGTAAGATGTTTTCAATGAAAACATCTGACAATGACCAATGAGTCTGACAATGTTCTAATCCATGAATGAAAGAATACAAGATTACGCCATTTCATTTTTTTCGCTTTGTTGTTGTAATTTTTGACAGCTCGTATTGCGCAATCGGAGACAAAAATATGATTTTTTCCTACTAGATAAGGCCGGGAAAAGTTTTTAACTTGAATTTTTATTTCATTGTTCTAATTTGAATTAATTTAAAGTGAAGTGTAGTGTAATAAAATTGCACAAGTTCTGAATTATCTATTCTACTTTACACATTACCGCTTTATTTGCTTTTTGGCGATTTATTTTAAATGAAAAAACCTTTAATTAATTCGGTATTTATAATCGTATTTCTAAACGAAAACTTTGTTTTTTTTAAACTACTAAACGCGCACGAAAGGAAAATACACAACCGAACAATCGATTAACTAAACAAACTACTGGCGGCCATATTTGTTTACATATCATTTGTCACCAATGAGATAACAAATGGCGCAATCTTGTATTCTTTCATTCATGGTCCTAAACGTCTGACAATGACAGAGATTGTGCGTTCAGACGGTTGTAAGATAGCTGAAAATTTTTTGTCAGATTGTCATCTGGCAATTACCTGACAATGACGTTTCTGACAATATTGTCAGACAAAATTGTGTTTTCAGACGATTGCAAGGCAATATTTGGGACAGTATTTTCACTGACAGATCTGACAAAATTGTAAGATCTGACAATCGTCTGTGCTTTAGATTTTTGCTCACAAAATTTGGAGCGGTATAAAACACTTTAACTTCTTTCCTTTTTTTTTTGGCATTTTCAAAGTGCATTATGGGTCTTAAGGCCGCGATATCGCATATAGTTTGTACTGCTACAAATGCCATGCTCAAAAAGTTTGGAATGGTATACAAATCTTTGAGCAAATCGTTCACCAGCTCTCAGTCTATAATTAGAATCAAGAAAATAATTCAAATATCTGAACAGCAAATAAAATATTCAAAGTATCCTCATCCTTATATAGTTTTTTTGATGTCAATATGCGAAATATAATCTTCAGCCTAGCTTGAAAAAAATCATCGTCACATAAACAAAAATAAAAAATAACCAATACCTCTAAATAAAATCGACACAAAATTGAATTACAAATACAACAATGTAAAGAAATGGGTTTTGGAGGGTGAAACGTATGAAAGATTTTTATCTTTATATTCAGTATTTTTGGTGTGTACACTCTGTTTGATGGTTTGTCAGGCAAACTCCAGGCAAACTCATGCTCACAAAATTTTTTGATATTGATTTTATATTATCTTAAAAAGTTTGACGTTAAAATGTTCTAAACATAAAACATACCTATTCTCCTATTTCACATACTAAAATTTAAATACATACATACGTAATATATTTATACTTCTATATTAAAAAATTATTCCAGTTCAATCCATATTTGATTTTGCCCCTTAAAACCCTTCCCTCACTACGCACATTATCTCATTTCAACTAGCGACATTCATCCATTTTAAAAAACAACAACAACAATACACATTTGTTTACATTCTCTATTGACAAAATAAAACAAATAATAAGTTTTATGCGGTATATATTCTTCTTGATTAACAAACTAACATACATTGTTAATCTATTGCAATTATTATATGGATACCCGGGCATATAAAATTAATTAGTAAAATTAATGTTTTCCACACTATTTTTTCGTTTTTTCTTATGGGAAATACATTGAATGTCAAATCGAAAAAATTTGTATCCCCCAGTAGTAGTTTACGCACTAACTGTCAGGAGCCGTACTCCTGTGCCGAGATTTAGCTATTTCAGCGAGTGAAGTGAGATGACTCGCCTTACTCGCCGACTCGTCTCACTTCATTCGCAAAAGTGATTTAGAGCTATTAAAGTGAAATGAGTAATTCCGAATCTAGTTTCGAACACATGAAATGTCATAACCAAAGATACTGAATTATAAAGATATGAATCCTCTGCTGTCATTCCGGTTTGCCTAAAAGTTACAGCAATCATAAGCTTTTCAAAGTATGTGTGTGAAAAACCACGTAAAACGCACACATATAAGCAGCTCCTCAGTTCAACTCCTCGATAAATTGTTGTTGCAATTCTAATCTATTCACCGACGCGCACCGAAATTACAAAAACAACAATGTAAAGAAATGGGTTTTGGAGGGTGAAACGTACGAAGGATTCATATCTTTATATTCAGTATTTTTGGTGTGTACACTCTGTTTGATGGTTTGTCAGGCAAACTCAAGGCAAACTCATGCTCACAAAATTTTGATATTGATTGACAGTTTTTTTAAAATCGAATAATGCCGAAAATAATTTTTTATCTTGTTTTGTACTTTTTACGAAATTTAATTTGTATTTAAAGAATGCTATAGCTCCCAAAAGCAATAAAAGAATCAATATTTTAGCAAGAATAGTAATAAAATTTTAAGTGAACTATAAATGTGTGCCCTTAACAAGCTGTTCCAATTCTTATATGTTTAAAAATTCATCGTATCTATTAATTATTTTAGTTTTCTTTATATTCTTTTAAAAAGTTTGACGTTAAAATGTTCTAAACATAAAACATACCTATTGGGCTTTTCCAGAATCTGACTCTGTCTTTTCTCTTTCTAATTTTGACAGTTCTTTAATCGAAAAGAAGCTCTAGATGGGGGGAAAACAACAATACAAACAAATAGAAATACACACCGATACTGTTCGCGCCTTTAATAGTGTGTTTGTTTTCCCCCCATCTAGAATTTTTGACGTTTGGTGGAAGTTCTCAATTCTCCTATTTCACATACTAAAATGTAAACACATACATACGTAACATATCTATTATTTTTGGTCATAACCAAAGACTATCTTTTAATTTGTTGTCTCTGGTTTTGTTTGTTTGAGGTACAATTTTTCAAATTTTTATTTTTATTTTAATTAAACATTATCAAAAAACTTAGGAAAATAAAATTTAATCAATGTGTGGCTTTTAGTGTGTAGTTAGTATGCCCTATCCACTCCTAAACATTCTTCCAAAGATTTGTAGTTAGTCCTCAATAGTTAGGCCCATCGCCCACTAGGCAACTTTTTGTTGCTCGGAGTTGCCGGCAACAGAGAGCAACAAAAGTTGCTTGCCATCGCCCACTAGGCAATTTCCGAGCAACTTTGTGATGGATTTACATGTATCTTCATCTGCAAACATCAAGAAAAGTAGAGCGGGATAGAGTCATACCAAAAAACCGAATGTGTGAAAGAGCACCACTATGAAGATGAACATGTTCGTCTTCGCTATAATCTTCATCTGCGTTCCTATAATCAAGATCTCTGCATTTTGTTCTTCTCTCTCTATCCAACAAACATACATTTTATATTTTGTATCCCTTATTTTCTGCAGAACTCGCATGAAGATCAATGTAAATCCACCATTGTGGGACTAGACTTTGACTTTTGTCGCCATATTTTATTGTGATGGCTGCTTTCCGGCTGTCTGGCTATGTATAATCGTAAGCTGGCAATGCGAAATAAATTAATATTTATAATTATAAAATATATTATTTATTATTATGTGTACTCAAATTGTTGAAAAAAAGGAGGGAACATTCCATTTCCAGAAATTGGGCAAAATAAAGGGTAAAAAGGAAATGCACGCCATTTTGGCACCCACAATGCTAAGCGGAAACGTCATTTTGACATCATATTTTTGAGAAATAAGGATGACGGCAACAAAAAGTTTTCCTGTGAGCGAGGGTAAGCAACAAAAAGTTGCCTAGTGGGCGCTCTCCCATTTAAGCTAATGTAATTGGATTGGGAGCAACAAAAAGTTGCCTAGTGGGCGATGGGCCTTAGTGTCAATAGTGGAGAAAAAGAACGTACCACATCACATACTCGAACGTACCTGATAGTGTTTTTGTTTTTTATTTCGATTCTCGTTTGTTTTTTACTTCATACTTCAATCGTCGTCGCCATTTTTCTATTTGTATTTCAGACGAGGCGGGAGGTAACCTTATTTGAAATTACAAAATGTGTTGTGTATTTTTATTCTACCATGGCTAATGGCACTGTAATGTATTTCGGATAATTAATTATAAATAATGTAATTGTTGGTTAGTTTGCGTTCTTCAGGTCAATTCGTGCAATAAATAAATCGCATTCCTAAAAATTAATAAAATATTTTGACGTTTCTCCTTCGCACCGGCTTTCATTGCATGGCCGGAATATGCGCATTCTGGATTCTTTGCCCTTCGACTTCGTGTATCGTTTTCATTCAACAGAAAAAACCAAAAGAAATAAAAAAACATAAATTTTTGCTTGTCAGTTTTTTTTCGTTCGTCGTCGTCATGCTAAAACAACACCTTATTTCTTGAAGAAGCAGTGAAAAATTTAGTTCCCCTAGGATTGTGGTAATCCGTTAAGTAAAAATTGGAAAAAGATATATTTTTCCCACCGCAAAATGAGTAAATCTGACGATGAAAAGAAAATCCATGCAGAGGATGTTGAGTCTTCGCCCTCAGGAGGGAGTGGTGCTTCGCCCAGCAATAAAGTTAAAGTACTCATCATTGGTGCTGGAATGGCTGGATTGTCGGCTGCCAATCATCTGCTGCAAAATGGTATCGATAGCTTTAAAATATTGGAAGCTCGTGGTCGATTAGGTGGACGGATTGTTTCAATTCCTCTAGCCCAGCAAAATGTAAGTATCAAGTATTTAGTTTTAAATTATTTTATTCACCTTCTCCATATTTTTTTTTTTCCACTTTGATGCTAGTTATAAAATTATGTAAGCAGCGCAACAGCAGATTCCCATTCCCCAAACACCAATCCAATGGGTTCTGCAGATCTGTCCATTTTACCTTATATTTTTGTTTTATTGTTTAATACGTAGTGCACTTCCCTGTTCTATAAATGTAAATATGAGTTTTGCTGCCAAATTATTTATATTTGCCGGGTGCTTTGGCCTGTTATTGTCTGGTCTGAATCTAAATGTCTCACGTAATAGGAATTGAATTTATTTCGTCACCTTTGATGACGGAATGCGATCTGAGAGGGGGATTTTCTTTTGTAATTTTGTTGGCTTTTAAAAGCGTGACCTTGGAAAATGTGGGTTTGTCGTTTCGTATTATTTTTCACTAAATGAATGCATATTGTTTGGAAAAAAAATACATCATAAGATAAATAACTTGGTTAAATGTAAGATTTTGCTGCTCAGTTTTTAGATATAAATGTATAAGAACCCGCATCTTAATATATCATCAATGGTTGGGATTTATCCTTGAACGCCACCGAAGCGTTTGAAATGTATCCGCGTTTAAATTGTAAGTTTTTTTTTAAATAATTTGTATGTTTGCTTATGAATATTTATTCTGGTGCTGTTGAAGTTGATTTGCTACAAATTCGTATGTACATATATGCATTTTTCGTAAAAGAAATAATTTGTATTTGGGATAAAATCACTAAAACCTCATTGGAATTTTTTAATCGACACAATGAAAGCCTTTCAACACTATCTATCACTTACATCACGTCCTTCGAACCATTAAATGTGATTTGTATGCGCTCGTTTATTCGATTTTAACGTTATGTATGCTAAATGTAAAAAAAAATCTGCAAATCATTCAAGAAGACCTTTTCTCATCTAAGTAAAAGCTCTTTCGCTTGTACTATACATACTACTATACTTTACTATACTACTATACCTACATAATATGTAAATGTACACATGCAATTCATAATAATAATTTCACTATTTCTACATTTTAAATTTCCTTTGATTTATAGGTTGAACTCGGTGCTAACTGGATTCATGGTGTACTTGGCAATCCCATATTTGAATTAGCCGTACAACAAGGCCTTGTTAATATTGTCAACATACCTAAACCGCACAAAGTAGTGGCTACAACTGAAGATGGTGCCCAAGTTCCTTTTGGTATACTTCAAGAAATCTACGAAGCGTACGTTTGTTTTCTACGCCGCTGCGATGAATATTTTCTATGTCAGTTTAGCCCACCACCCGACATTAATAGTGTCGGTGAGCACATTAACTATGAAATAGAAATCTACCTTAATTCTGTCGAGGATCCCAAAGAAAAGCGACTGAAAAAGTTAATCTTTAATTGTTTATTAAAACGTGAAACATGCATTACCGGTTGCCATAGTATGGATGAAATAGATCTCTTAGAATTAGGTAGTTATACAGAATTACAAGGAGGGAATATAGTGCCGCCCTCTGGCTATAGTTCAATATTAAATCCGCTGATACAATCACTTCCAAAGGAATCAATAGTAACGCGGTGTCCCGTAAAGAAAATCTTTTGGAAACGGAAAAAAACCAGTAGTGGCCTAGAGACAGTAGATGAAGAAAATGACGATACTGATGACTCTGATAAAACAGTTACGGATTTTCCACCTCCTGGAACTAGCTCGAGTAGAGAAGGTTCTTTTGACGCCGACCCAGTTGAAACACCTTTACGAGTTATATGTGACGATGGGAAAGTATTTTTTGCCGATCATGTGATATGTACGGTCCCGTTGGGCGTACTCAAAGAAACAATGAAAACTCTATTTGATCCTGAATTACCGCACTACAAGCAGGAAGCTATTGAAAACCTTATGTATGGTACAGTAGATAAAATATACTTAGAATATGAAAGACCATTTTTAAGTCCACAAATAAGTGAAATAATGCTATTGTGGGACGATGATAAGTACGAAAGTGATTTAACCATAGAAGATCGATCCTCTGACGAGTATTTGAGTAAACATTGGTACAAGAAAATCTATTCTTTCGCCAAGGTCACAGACACACTCCTATTGGGGTGGGTATCCGGCAAGGAAGCTGAGTACATGGAAACCTTATCGCAAGAAACAGTTTCAAATAAATGCACGGAAATTCTTAAAATATTTCTAAAGGATCCTCTTGTTCCAAAGCCAAAGAATTGTGTATGGTGAGTATTTTTGCATCTTTTTTTTGTATATTATTCTTTCAATTGTTAATTGCTCATTAGATTTCAAAACTTAGCATTCTCAGAAATAAATAAGCGAAAGTAGTTGCCATCGAAATATTTCAAAAAAATCACTTAGAGGTGCTCTCAACTAAAAATACATATATATTTTTCATGTATTTACCTGTCTCTTTTCATTATACTGAATTTTACTCTACCTTACCATTTGCAAAAGGCCACATTAGAACTATTTTTTGTGTCTTTGATTGAAACCCCCTATTGACACCAGGAGTCACGGCACCTGGCGTGAACTTGTATTTCCCATAAGAGAAAACGAAAAAATAGTCTGGAAAACATAAATCTTACTAATTAATTTTATATGAACGGGTATCCATATAATAATTGCAATAGGTTAAAAATATATGTTAGTTTGTTAATCAGGAAGAATATATACCGAATATAACTTCTTATTTGCTTTATTTTGCACATAAAGAATGTAAATTATGGATTGCACTAAAATAATTTTTTAACATTGAGGTATAGATATATTACATAGGTAAGGTACTCGTATGTATTTGCATTTTAGTATGTGAAATAGGAAAATAGGTATGTTTTATGTTTAGAACATTTTAATGTAAAAAAAAATTTTAACAGAATATAAAGAAAACTTAAATAATTAATAGATACGATTAATTTTTAAACATATAGAATTGGAACAGCTTGTCAAGAGCACACATTTATAATTCGCTTAAAATTGTGTTATTTTTGATTCTTTTTTTCTTTTGGGAGCATTTCTTAACATTCTTTTATTTATTTAAATTTTGTAAAAAGTACAAAACAAGATAAAAAATAATTTTCGGCAGTATTCGATTTTAAAAAACAGAAAACTTTAACATTAAAAAATAATTTTTTGTATTTCCATAATTATGGGCAAAATTTCTTTAAAATTATCAACACATTTTACACAGCACAAAATAAAACCAAACATATTTTAATTAAAACTGGCTACGCTTCTGCCTTGCTTTTTACTTAACTGTGTAGCGAGATGTTGGGATGGAAATAAAGATTGGGCTTAGGAAAGGAATAAGTAGGAATAAGGAAGTTGGATTCGGAACTATGGAGATTGGGATAGGGTTGAGAAGTCTAGATTATGGGACATGGCATGCAGGCGTATGCTCGGCTTAAGCTGGCCGGAATGGTGTGGGATCTTGTCCCTCGTCTAGACGTCACCTCACTCACAAAACATGTATCATGCCAGAAAAGACCCGAGAATTATATTTCTAGGGATTTATATATATAGAACAGACGGACAATTTACCATTAGAGGACGCTGCGGTGTTTTTCAGCTGGTCCTACCCACCCTACCATGGGAGTTAACATGACCATTATATCAATATATATATATATATTTTTTTTTGTTTAACTCCCCCTCAACTTCGGTTTACCTTTATGATCAGCTCAGTTCATCATCACCGCGTCATTTGGTCTCCTTCCGCATCCCCTGAAACGTGAGTGCCTTAGCAAGCCATCAAGCTAACTGCTTGATAAAAAAAAAACAGGGTTTCGGACATGATGGTGCGATTTACACTAAATCTTTTATTATAAATGGGTTATATAGAATACAATATAACGAATCATCCAGTTTTAAGAAAAATAACAAAAGTAACAAAAGTATAACAAAAAAAAATTAAAGGAACTGAATACTGTTGGTAACACTAAATAAAGTAATTATAAATGGAACTAAATAGGTATATATTTTGTTTACTATTTTTTTTTATATGAATAGATATAGTTACATATGTAAGTAAATTCAATATAAAGCACTTAGGAATTTAGAAAGTACTATAATATACGGAATATCAACTTAGCTTCCACTTTTGGACATCAAACGAAAAGGTATAAAAGGTATTAAAATGTCCTACCTCAATCGAGCTCAATGGGGGGGGACTACCTATACAAGAGGAATTACTAGTCTCTTAAGACAAAAGCAAGGGGAACCAAGTTAATCCTCTAGATAGACAAAAGTATAAAAATTCCTATATGCTCTATTACAAAATAAGACGGTCAAATAATAGCAAATTGTATAAACCAAGAAAATATGATATAACAATGACAAAAAAAATATCGCACCAACAAAAAAAAGTTGTACAAAAACAAAAAAAAAAATATGTTAATAAAAAAAATTAATCCGTACTAAATACTCCAAAAAAAAAGGATTATCACGTGATGATATTTGTATGTCTATATGAACATATGAATATATAGGACTAGAAATTTTATGTATGTATTGTACGAAATACCAGTCTATATATATTCATACTTTTAACCTATACAGCATAAAATAAACGTGATTGACTATCAATTGTACGTATATATATATATAGGTGAATACGTATACTTGTTTGATTATTAATTTTACTTAAAGATATATTTTAATAAAAAAATAGTAACGAAGTTAAAATAAATCAACTACGATGCGATAGTAATTTTAACTTTCACCTGCGAAGTATCTCCTCGGATAAATAAAGCCATGAATGGTAATTTGATTCTCCAACGATAAATCGGGGCGGGCGATCAGGACTACGGGGTTAATCAGTCCGTGATCGCCAATCTGCATACAAATCCTATAGCGAAAGATGATTGATTCAATCACTACAGCATATGCATATATATGTATGTATATAGGTACATAATTTTTCTTTATTTTTTTTTTTATTGAAAATGATATCTAATTATATATGTAAGTATACATATATACATATTTTTTTCTTTTATTTAAATTGGATTTAAGGTAAACACTCACCAATTGAAGTTAAGTAAATCTTTAATTAATTTATGAGTCTTTTTCCCACTTTTATATATGTAGAACAGGTATATACGAAGCTATATTGTGCTCCTATGGTATGTATTTTCTGTAAATTTTATGTATGGCACTTTTACATTAACTCGATGATTATTTTTAAATTTAGCTTACTTAATCTTGCTATAGTAATAGTATATATTTATTTACTTTTAATTGTTTGGTTTTATTTAATTAGTAGATTAACCCACATACGTTCATTTTTAATTTCGGTATAGATATTACAATTTTTTTTGTTACAAAAAAAATAATTTGTACTTTAAAATTTTTGAAGATTTCGTAAGTATAGTAACTTTACTATAGCCGTCTAATGCGTACGGCGTATTCTATGACTCTGTCTTTAAACAGCAATCACAAATTTCAAATCCTACTCGTTCCACCGATCCCTCTAACGGCTAAATCGTTTGATTTTAGCAACCAATCATATCCACCCACATCATTAACCGAAATTGCAGGAGTCTAGTTTCGTCTCGACGAAAGGTGATCGTGTAAATCGGACTTAAAACTTTAGCTATGTCTTCAGCGACATCTCGATTTCAGACACACAAATAATTCATACGGCGGCCATCATTCTTTGGTTTTTATTGCAGTGTTAAAGCAAAACAAAACAAAAAAATGAAAACAAAACAAGATGATGGCGGCTCAGTTTCTTTGCCGTTGATACAAAATTATAAAAAAAAAATCCAGAAAAGAATATCCGCAACAAGAAAAATACACGTAAATATCGGTAAGTTAATCCTTAGGAACAAATTGACCCAAAAATATTATAAAATTTTTACTTTCTTTTATTATTTCCAAAGAAAAGAAAAAAACGATTCCGTCTCCTGCAATTGACGGCGTCATCAAACCACTAAAGCAACCAATATATAACAAGTGTAGCACAGAGGTGAGGATATTGATTGAAAACTGTGTTCATTATTAAATTCTTTTATTTCTTTATTCAGCAATGGGAACACCAGATCAATCGAACCAGGCTTTGAGGTATCATCCCTCTCTAGACACTAATTTCCTAACAACGACATTGAACACTATTGCCATCACGAGCAGGACTTTGAATTCAGTGCGTCTCAGTAGTGCGAGTAGGTCTGCCCGGATAGAATAAAAAAAAACTCATTTCATTGTGTCCACAACAACTGGGTATCGTTGTTGTTGTTTCTCGTTGTAAGGGTTATTTGTTTAGTTTCGATATATTGTAATTCACAAACTCACATGTTCATATAAAAGTAATTGGTAAAATTAATATTTTCCAGACCATTTTTTTAGAGAGAGAAAGAGAGAGAGTGAAAGAGAGAGAGGGAAAGAGCGAGAGAAAGAGAGAGAGGGAAAGAAAGAGAGAGAAAGAGAGAGAGAGAGAGAGAGATTTTCAAAGTGGAAAAAGTTTACGAAAAAATTCAAAATTTTGAAAAAAATAATATTTTACAACAAAACTACAACACTCCTCTAAAAATACTTATGTCAATAAATATCTTAAATTGAACAGGAGGTAGGGGCACTGAATGCAATAAAAATTTGATTTTATAAAACAAAAATTGAATCTCATTCGGATTTTAATTGTCAAACCTTTAAGATAAAGATCGTTAAAAGAGGAAAGTTTCACACATAGAACTAAATACATAGATTAAATTCCAATACACTATTTGTTTTAAACTGACTAAAGTTCACTTCCTGACCTCTAAATATTTTTTTACATACATTTTCCTTAAAGGTAATCCCATAAAAAATATCAATATCACAAGATAACACATCTTAAGAAATTCTTCGCAAAAACAAACAACCAATACCTTGGTCTATTATTATAAAATAATAAGCACCAATTTACATTTTATATTAAGAAATAATATATGTTTAAAAATAAAAATTATTATTGGACTAAAGTTGACAAAAAACTTTAAATTGAATTTCATTCAATACAGTCCACTAAAACAAAAACCAAAATAATTCTTTTGTTTGTGTTTTCCTTATTCTTAATAAAAATTACTATTACATTCTTACGGTTTATGTAATTTAAATTTAATTAAGTATTTGTTTATTAAGTAGAGGGAAAAGCAATAGTTTATCGCGATGAGTACATTAACCGTGGGATGTTGGTTTTGAAGTGTAAAATAAGTTTAGAATATCTTGACAAAAGTTGGAAAGTGTTGGAGGTTCATATTGGTATAGATTAACTTTGTTGAAAAGTGTTAGACCTTGCCTTACGCGACAGAGCTGACCCGATTGTAATCGGTTCATTGACTCATTCTAAAACAATCGCGTTAAGGTTGTCTTGTAATTTTAATAACATCGAGAAAACTGAACGGTTCTCAAATTGCATTCTTTTTAGATCTTTCAATCAAGGCTATTATGCCTTTAATAATGACGGTTTAATATACATTTCGGGGAATGACCTTGAAACCTGCAGCCAGCATATAAATGAAGATCTCAATTCCCTTTCTATATGGCTTAAGATGAACAGATTAATTTTAAATACTGTAAAGTCAAAAGTAATGCTTCTGAACAATAGGTTGGCTCAAAATGAAGCATTATCGGTAGATAATGTGCAATTAGAAATAGTAAATAAAGTTAAATATCTCGGTGTAGTAATAGACAACAAACTAACCTTCAAAGATCATACAGACATACATCAAAGAAAATTGGTGTTCTTCGAAAAATAAGACAAAATATAACCATGAATTGTGCAATTAAAGTTTACAATCTCATCTTAAAACCCCATTTTGAATATTGTGGCAGTATATTATTCTTAGGTTATCAATATCAAAAAAACAGATTACAAGTACTTCAAAATAAGGCAATGCGAATTATATTGAAATGCGATAGATATACTCCAATAACATTTATGGCTGAGTCTTTAAATTGACTAAATATAAATCAAAGACTGTTTATGTGCGCTATTGTTTTCGTTTATAAAATTAAAAATCGAATATGTCCGAGCTATCTTCGACAAAATACATCCACCAATGAACTCTCTGGGCATAACTTAAGGAACAACCATGATACAAAGAGTACGAACAACAAGAGGACAACGAACGATACAGTACATGGGGTTTCAATCATATAATAGCCTTCCTGACAACATTAAAAATGCATAAACCATTTTCGTATTTAAAAGAAATTATATAAGACTAAATGTTCATTAATTTAAATTATTGTAAAAACTGAGCAAAATTTAGAAACAAAAACATAAAATGTATGTATTATTGTAAAATTATCTTTAATGGCACTTGTTGCTAAATAAAATGAAACTAACTAACTAAAAAAAAAATCATTTAAAAAATAACATGTGGAGATGTTTCTGCCTCTGGAGCTAAAAAATTGGCATTAGTTTGTTTTAGTTAATTGCATCATATCAACTGATAATTAAGCCCAATCCTTATAAAATAAAAAACACAATTTATTTTTATATCTATTTGTAGTACAAGTTGGAAATCGCAACCATACACCCGAGGATCATATACATCGATACCTCTTGGAGCATCTCAAGAGGATATTGAAAATCTCGCACAACCGCTTTACGCAAGTCCCCATCAAATGAAAGTAAGTATTTTTGATTCGAAATGAAAACGAACGCAAAATTTTAACAAATTTTGTTTCGATTTACTTTCTTTCTTTATCTAGCCTGCAGTGCTATTTGCTGGTGAACATACACATTCAAATTTTTATTCAACCGTACATGGTGCCTATTTAAGTGGACGAACTGCCGCACAATATATCCTCCTTAATGATGAACCCGAAGAAATCATTATGGAATCCGATACTAGTGATCTTAGCTCATGGATTCGAGGAATTGCATTGGACTAAATTTTGAGGTATAAAACTCCCACGAAAGAGCAAAACTACAATTAAACGTAAGCTGAATTCACAGTTACTATGAAATTCATATTATATTCTCACATTAAAAAAAAAAAAAAAAAAAAATACCCACCCGCTTATGCTGGCGTCCACCCTAACTAATATCCCTTTTCTCCTGTCCTTACTCCTACCACATTCATAAGAAAAAAGACGCTTTAGATATTTTTATTAAACAAAGTTATGAATTAAAGTTAGATAAAAATGACTAATCTGTGTCTAAAAACTAAAACATTTTAAGTAGACATACATAAGTGGTTTAAGCGCTTCATTCAGAATTCAAACATTATTTAACTCTGCCAAAAAATCTTTTAAAACAAGAAAGTTTTACGATTAACCCTGCGTTCAATACGAGATAGCAAAATTTAAATCTATTTCCTTAGAAATTATGAAAGGATACTTCACATGTTTTACATTTTGGACACAGATAATTTTAATGTATATTCTAGATACATAATAATTATTTAAAATATAAAAGCAACGCAGTGATAAGTAAATTAATAACTAACATTAAGAATTAAAAAAAAATCAAATTTTCTGTGCAAAACAAAAACCATACAAATATTATATATTTTTTATTTATTGAGTGCGCGATTTAGTTCTGTAAGGTACGAGTGATTAATATGAATAGAATTAAGGAAATGATACCAAGATTGCAATGATATTATTATTGTTTTTGTAAACTTGTTCTGTTACGCAGTAGAAAAAAAAAACCTTGTGCAATTACAAATCAAAATTAATAATATTCGAAGTGAAGAAGTAAATTTGAATCATTTGCATGATCGAAATGTATTTTTAGGCCAGGCGCGCACATGCAACTAAACAGTATGGTTTCGATTTTGAGTACTATAGAATTATATGAGAGTCCGCGCGCATAAACCGGCGCGCACTACCATATAAGTCCATTGTGCTCAAAATCGAAACCAAACTGTTAAGTTGCATGTGCGCACCTAGCCTTAGAAGAAATCTTTTGCAAACTTTAAATAATTCTAAAATAGGATTTAAAAATTATACAAAATAAAATAAGTGAAATAATTGGATTAGGTGAAAATGTATATATAGAGTTTTAACGTCAAGATTGGGCTCTATAATAATCCCTAGCAAAGAAAAGTTAAAGAAAACAAAGTTATTAGTAAAAAAATTTTAAAATAAACTATAACACCGTTAACATCATATAATTTGTGTATATATATTGCCTAACGACGTTATTTTGTAATAAAGGCACTAAGTTTTTTCTTGAATTGATTTATTCCGGCTTCAGTCTTTACCTCTCTAGGGAGGTTATTAAAATAGATAATAACATCATAACAAATTGTGTGTTGTGTACAATCTGCATCTTTCCTGTCTCAAGTTGTTAATATTTCTCAAATTAAATGGCTGAACTTCGGAAACTTCTAATATTCCATCACACAAATATTCCGGGAGTGTATACCATTACGCATTTTAAAAAATAAAAACCATTGCATCAAAATCAGTTTTTGTTTAACACTCATCCAATTTAAACATTCAAGCATAAAAAGAATCGGAGTGTAAACATTCAGCTTCAAAATAACCTCATTCCCCTTTTCTGAAGTCTTTGAAGTCTCATTTTGACATCTACATTGGAACCAAATAACAATGTTTAACTACATAAACAATTGACTTATTTTCAGAAATTCAATGAAATCTGAAAAAATGCAATTGGACTGTGATGATTTTTCTAAACGGTTTCGCCCACAGAGATGGTTTTTATATTTTTAGTTTATGTATTTAATAGAGCTACTAATTGCACCATAAGATTTATATTTGAAAAAATTTTGAACGAACCCGACACCAAGTAAAAGTTGGTGTAAGCAGATTTCTATTTAGACAACTATTTCTAGTTTCGACTTTGGGTCGCAATCGCAATTTACATATAATTTTAAAATGCTTATAAAATCTGATACCTCATGCTAAAGGTGATGAGTCTGGAAAATGCATCCATGTCCTTTCCATTAATATACCAAGCGTACTGTTAGTAAAAATTCCAGCATCGCTCTGGGAGCCAAACGCACTAATGTCAACATAAGTAAGCTTGTAATTGGCATCTGCAACTCCCAGTAAAACAATGCTGTAATTTTTTTTTTATAATTAAAGTACTGCGGTCCGCTATTCCCCAGTGCTTGGATGGTAATATGCTTTCCATCAATTGCACCCAAATAATGAGGAAAATTCCAACTTTCGTAAAAGTTGGAAGCATCGTTTATCCAATCATTGTTGTTTTGGATGGCAAATATATCGGCTTCAGGACTGTCCACAAAACGTCACAAACTTCCGGGATTATTACTTGGACAGTTGATTTGCCTATGCGATAGGCATAGGCCCATGACCCGTAGCTGTCTCCTGTAGCAAGAAACCTACGATATATGCTCATATTACGTAATATTATTACATTTATCAATGGTTTTGACCAGTTACCTCAGTGTGACAGACAGACGCAGTTGAACTGGGGAACTTCCATCCTTGTGTAGTGAAAGAATTTATCCTCGTCGTACTGAAGGATTTCTTGCAACACAACCTGCGCTTGATTCTCGTTGCCCTTTCAACGAGATCCACAATTTAAAATTTAGAAAAATGTGTTTGAATTTGCTTACTAACCGCCATATTATTCACTCAATACATCCAGATTAAAACTTAAATCTGGATGTAAATCATACAAATTCAATGTAAATACATCTGGATTTAAGATTAAATCTGGATGTATCGAGTGAATAATATGGCGGTAAAGGTCTTAGCCTGAATAATTTAGAAGATTTGGAAAAAAATAGAAATTTAAAAGTAAACAAAATTGAAACTAAAAAAAATGTGTATATAGGTGGAATGCTATGTTGTTTTCAAAAATAATTGCTTGTGTATGGTTTCCTTATCCGCGTTTTCTGTTAATAATCCGGTATAGATGGATAGGTGTACTATTGTATATATTTTCTTTTATATCCAGTTTTTGATGGCTTTGTAAAGATTCTTAAAGCGCAATCTAAATTTAGGTCTTTGAAGTTAGTTTAGATTCCTTAGGCAGGTTATGCACATATACTAGGAACGGAGTTTTAACGTCTCCTGGAAAAGCAAAACATTTTGTTTAACAAAAACAAAAAGCACTCGTTTTTTTTTATTTTTAAAGGTTTGTAGTTTCAAACAGTTGAATATAACAGATGAAAAACAGATGATAGGTTTTTTCTAATGTCCAATATAAAAATTCCAAATAAAGGTATTTCCCTTTTTGTAGGATAGGCCTTTATTAGACGGTAGGCTTTATGTATTTCTTTTCGCTAAGACATCCAAATGAATTTTACTTATAAAAACGTATTATTAATGACTATCACTTTTTTTTTTATCTATATTTGAATTGTAATTCAACTTAAGTGATTAACTTAAAAGTTATTTCTAAATAGGGAAAAATTTATTCTTCTTATTGCACAAACGAATTTTGGTGTGCTTACGCCAACGATTCTTATTCGACTGATGTGTAGCATTGAATTTCGATTTCGCTTTTTTCGCCAGTTTGATGACTCGCGATCTCTCGCTTTAACTAGTAACCATTGCGCGATTTAACCGTAAGCTCTAGTTTTAATTTCTCTTGTGCACTTGACCCTGAATTCTTATGTACGTAAGAAAAGAATGCATTTGGGTGTTATTCTTGCGGTATGTTATTTTTATTCTTGTCGAACATAATTGCAAAGAGAATACGGTTGTTCTCTTAGAAAATTAAATTATTTGGTAAAGCAAGGCTAGAGATGGGCTTTAAAGTTATTTAAGGTTTTGATACAAGGGTATCAAAAGTATTACATTACAATTGTTTATATGTATTTGCTTTCTTATCGACTGGAAAAGCCTATCCAAAGACAGACTGGCAGTAAATTCTCTCACGTAAGAACCATTCACTTCCATCTCTTTCACTCTATTTACCGTTGGCCTATCACTTACCTCTAACAAACTTGCTCGTCAATCTCTAATAACGGAACATTTACGGTCCTAAAAAATTTGTCCGGTTATGAGAAGTGTCCGTTTATGAGGAAAAAAAACTAAAATGACATCCTTTTAAAAGTAAACGCAATGGAAATATGGTATTACGTTTTATTTAATAGCTGCATTTTTCATTTTTATATTAATTTTAACTTTTAAAAGGATATATCTACCGCCATTACTGTTGTTGTTTTGGATTCAAAAAAAAGATTTTATTTCAGATTCTGTGAGTGAAAAACTCAACCAGTGTAAAAAATTTTCTTCGTTTTCACTTCCTAAAACACAATCAATTTTTTCAGTTTCTTGTGCTAAATCTAGTGACTTATCTTTATGTATTTGGATAGAACGCGAGAAAAAATCAAGGTTTTTTAGTTCCTCAGTGCTCTATTGGAGTGTTTTAGATTTCTTTAAACGTTCTTCACGTTTTGTTTTTAATATTTTATCCAGAGTGTCGAGATTATTCGTCTCTCGCGCTTTATCGTTTATAAAATTTTAATATTGCTTTAGACTTACGTTGTGTTCAATTCGAATAGAACCAATCCGGAGTGTTTTTATTGATGCGGCTTCACTTCCTTCAGTAGATATTTTAGTTGTTAACGGTACAGTTGATGGGGGTGTTAATGTTGTTGCTTTATCGGACATATAGCACTTTTTTTTTTGTTTATTATTATTCTCGTTTAATTTTGTTTTTTTTTTTTGTTTCGCCGTCGAGAAGTTCACTATGATGGGTTTTCTGGATGCAGTATTCCCAGACCGACTGCGCCAGTTATGTTGCTTAATAAAACAACTTATTATTTTGACATCAACGTTTATTTAGTAAAATTCTATTTTAGACAAATCTCCATGAAAAGATTAAGAAGATTTTATTTTCTGTTTTCAATCCACGTTCCTTCTGTTCGGTGACTCTACTAAAACTCAAACATGTTGCTTTATGCTTATAAATAGGTAAATTGAATTTAGAATTTCACTTAAAAGAAAGAACACCACATAATGCACAGTCAATGTGTTTATACTGTGGGTATGCGACAATATAGTAAGGTACATCACCTTAAACCTGTTGATGGGAGTTTAAAATTATGTAGCTCATATATCAGGGTTTTTGGGTCTTGGTGGCGATAAGTACTCATTTACGATTATCAATCGATAACTGAAAATTATTATAGAAAAATAGAAAATTACTGCGCATTTCATCCAGCTAAAGGGGCAACTAGTTTTAAAGCTCAGCCACAAGTCCACGTGGGGTTGGTTGCTACGCCTCAATTAAATCCAGCTACAAACACAAGCAGTAGAATGTTCCTGTAAATATTTTTTTTAATGTTAATTCAGCATTTTCTAAAAAAAAAAAGGCAATAAGTTGGCCTTTAGAGGTCACCTTTGTTGAAAATACACTGACGGACAGTGCATGTTCGGTAACACAGATACAAAAAGTGGATACGTTAATGCACTTGCAGAAATGATTGATTCAGACGATGAATACGATTTTGTAAATGTTGAAACTGGAAATTTAAAAATAAGATAAAGAATTTATTACAAAAACTTGTTTTTATTAATCTCTTATTACAATGTATTTTCTTAGTAACAAATATGAAGCAAGAGGTTTTTGTTTTTTTTTTGTTAGTCTTTTCGGCTTATTACAAGGCTTCCATATGTATGAGTACATACATCTTTAGGAAAGACGTCATTATTTGACAAAACTGTATAATATTGATCAAGATTTCGTCGGCCAAGAAAATACTGAACACCTAAAATTCCCGATAAAATCCTCGCTCATTCCGTGACGAGCTCTCGTTTTAGACTAACTACATTACATAAGATATTATACATTCGTTAAGCTTGCATATATAAAACATATTCCATTCGTTAAGCTGCCAAATAATATAGGGTGATACAAATGTAGGTTGAATATTAAAAAGCTGTGCATGCAGTCGTACGATCCTTGGGATATCGTACGATACAAAAAAAAATTAATGGTGTTCTTGTTACTAAAGCATCTGGTGCATACTTTACTTATGCATTTCCTGTATCACCTCCTAATATCATTTTTAACGTCTCTGTTGCTGATGTCTCCATTACTGGTTTGATCCATAAGATTACTGTTTGGTACACACACTTCATTAATGGAAAAACGCAATATCTATTAAAGTTACCCATTTGGCCAAACTTAATACAATAGTGAATGAAACAAACAAAAAAATAATATTTTTTCAGCATTAGGTGGAGATAACACAAAAATACATTTTTTTTTCGATTTTCTTATCTAAAACGTTATATAATTTTTGTAAAAAAGATTAAATATCATTAACGATATTATTAAACTGAAAATATAAAAGTTTTTCTAAAATTATTATAGATTCTTTAATTTCATAGTAATATTTGGTTAAATTTCCTAATGCTGTGTTTCACATTCTTTAAAAAACTTAAAAAAATCTACAATACTCATTTCATTGTATTTATTATTTACTATTTTGATACAATTTTCTATTAAAACTGAATTAGTATCATAAAATTTATAAAGAGAATTTAACCAGGCACTAGTTAAAAAAAATCTGAATCTAACTTGGTGGCACCTCTGAGGAGTTGTTTCGCATAGATTATACTTTTGTATATCGTTCTAATCTACGGCGATTGTATTCTCTTCGAATTTCTGGATCCACGAATTAATGTTCGTTGATTAAGTTCCATCAAAATGTTTGATAACGGCATCAATAAATAAATACTAGCTGAATTTGAAGGAAGGGAGATCTTCTTTTTTTTTTTTCTGTCTTTCATGAAGGTTAAGATACGCGTCTTTCCTGGTTTTCTTCCTTTTCTTAATACAGAACGCGGTTTTGCTTTAGAATATGGATGGATGTCTTCCGGTCTCAGGGATGATGTGAAGGTTGAGGACATTTCACATTTTCATTTTCACTTCCGGCAAAGATCTGGATGTTGAGGGCATAGCCTCATTTAAAATTGAACCTGGCAGTTGTGTGTTAATGCCCAGGAAAGATGTCGATGTTGACGGCATTTTGCATAATACTGCAGCATCAGTCAAACATGGCAGTTCAGTGTAACTATAAGTTTGGATCGGCCTTATCTGTCACACTGGACATTAAATAATCTTCTTCTGTAAAATTGTTCTTATTTAGGGCGCAAATTCCACTTTTCAGAAAGCTGCTGATGGTATTTTACTTACTTTATGATATGGCATCATATATTGTAAAGGGCCTTCCTGGGTTTGTAACCATCTAATCGGAACAAGCTTGATTGTAACGATACTTGAATGGCCCATAAACTAAGACATCTAAAGGTTGAAGCATATGGCTCGTGTGCGGTGAGATAAGTTTATTACTTTTCTTTATTGCTTCTTCAATCTATTGCACTTAGATATAGCTTTCATGGGTGTCAAAAAACGAGGATCACCAGATCTTCTTGTGAGGATCTTACATGCATAATAAAGTGTTGGAAAACCTGTTATTTAAATAATATAATTTGTAACGTACCTCAATATAAACACAAAAGTTATCTTAAAAAACTTCAAAAAGCATTCACTGTTCATCCATCCTTAGGGTTTTGCATTTGTGCAAGCCTAAAATACCTGCTGGTGCATTTTTCATCATAAATTAAGCCAGGTGGAATCGTATTCAAATGAACAAACAAACTAAAACCAGCAGTTTTCCGCCCGATTTGCTTTTGGAGGATCATGCATAGTTGTCAGTCCTGTCTCCTCTCAATTCCAAATTCTATCTGGGCCAAATGGATGCCTTGAATAAACGTCAAGCAAATTTCTATAGAATTTGTCAACATTCGTTTTATTAAAGCTGGTGAATCTTGACAAGCTTGACGATTACGGTGTTCTTAAAAAGAGGTCTAGGTGCCTGAGAAAAAAAAAAAAAAAAAACAAAACCATTGTTTTGGTAAATTAATTTTGCAAGCTTTAGCATATTTGAATGCCAGAATCCGTGCTTGTGCAGTTTTAAAATATCTTCTTAAACTTGGATAAAGATTCTTCAACTGCCTTTCTTATCGAATAATATCCCTAAGTTATGAAGGTAAAAGCATCTTTCATTTGGCCATTATAAATACTGCAAAAGAAAAAAAACTATTTTCAAATTTTGATCACAAATAGGGAAGCCATTAGAAAAATCCTAAAAAATATTGGTTAATTTGAAAAGACAAAAAGTAAAGAATTTTATATTTAATCGTGCAATTCCATTGAATTGATCTGTTTAGAAATTTAATTAAAGATTCATAGAAGAATAGGTATTTATGTTATTGTTAAACTAAATATTATCTATAATGCTTGAGTTTGTGGCGTTCGTTGGTTAGAGGAATTGGTTTAGTTAACAGAAAAGATTACTTAGCAGTATGTATTTTAAAATTAATTGTGCAATTGTATTAAATTGTTCTGTTTTGAGTTTTAATGAAAATAGAATGAATTAATTTTTAAAATTATCCTCAATTAAGTTTGAGAACTTTGCAAAAAAGAATCAAGCTTCCTAAATTAATTAAATTTGACGGTTTTTTTTTCCTGTAGACTTTTCAAATTCAATGTTTCGATTGAAACTTTACATATCTGTTAATTCATTCTACCTATTAGGTTATAAAATTTTATCTTGTTATGTTCATCTTTGCTTATTGATTCCATTTCCTTTATGCAGCCCCAATAAAAAAAAAAATCTAGTTAATTCAGGTCCGGCGAACGTGGAGGCCACAAAATTGGTCCAATGCGGCCTATTCATCTGCCTGGGTACCTTTCATTAAGATATGCCCGCACAGGCACAGCGTAATGGGCGGGGCATCCATCATTTTGAAGCCAATAGGATTGACATAACTATTCAGGTATTTCCTCTAACAAGCTTGGCAGGCTATTTTGCAGAAACTCTAAATAGCTTTGGCCATTCAGGTTTCCTGACAGCTCGAAGGGACTTTATATTTTTCCACTCAGAATCCCAGTCCAATAAATGAGAATTTAGAAGCTCCCACAGAAATGTAAGTTGTGCAAGTTGGGGTATCCATCCCTTTTAAACGTACATAGATTCATCGCTCCATATAATTTTGTTGAAAAATTGTGGGTCTTCTTGTAATCTACTTTAAAATTGTTGACAAAAACTCACTCTCACTTCAAAATATCTCGACTGGAGAGTTTGCACTCGCTTAAGATGGAATGGGTGAAATATGTATTTTTTTACTACGTTGTGGGCTGTTGATTTTGCAATGCCAGTGTGTCGTGCCATGTCTGTCAATGATATTGATGGGTCTTCTTCAATTGAATTTAGAACGATGTCCTCAATATTCTCTCGAGAGTTCGTCCTACTGCAACACCACCAGGCAGCCGTCCTTCAGAAAAACAGAAATGCACCCGTATGAAAACGCGGTAATCTGGGTGACGCAAATTTGGGTACCTCTCCCTATACAGAACTGCAGCTGCACTAGCATTTCCTCTGCACTATCCATAGATAAAGTGCATAATTTACGTTGGACCGAATGGTTTTTGTCTTAAAAAAAAAACAAAATGTTTTTTTTTTTAATTTATTTATTTATTACTTTATTTAAGCAAAAATGGTGGGAACCTGTTATGATTTAATAATGTGCCGTTAGGCAAGGGGGCGTGTGGGGAACAATGGGTTTACGGTTACGAGTGAAGGCTCAGACGTAACTCCTCCCCCTTAAGATTCTGCTCCGGAGAATCATTACTCCTTATATTTACTTTAATGTTTGTTTTATTTTTAAAAATGAAGATCAAAATGATTGAAATAATAATGAAAGTTATAAGGAATGTTCCAATATTCATAGAAATGTGGGCGCTATTTTTTTTTTATTTCTTCTATAGCTTTCCGATTTTCTAGTTGTTTAAAGTTAAGGTCCTCTGAAGCATAATTCATTACAATTCTTTTAATTGTTACATTTTTATAATATGGTATTATGAAATTATCATAATAAATAAAATTTTCATATTTAACATTATTTATTTTAATTTTACAATTTTCGAATCTTATAATATTATTTCCGACTTAATTTACGTTATAATTATGACAATTGTGTAGTATTTCTGTTTGTGCAATATTTTTTGTTATAACAATATTATTTGTCATTTGCTTAATTTCTATATTTTTATTCTCTTTGAATTCACATTCAGCATTTTCTTTTAACAGATTTGCTAAGCAAGTATCGTTAACAATTTGTAAGTCTTTTAATTTTAATCCATTTTCCGTGTTATAGAACATAAAATTTCCGTTTGTGACAAAGTGATTGTTTGATATAACAATTTCAAGGTTATTTTTGTTTGGAATGGGTTCGACAATTATTTTATAAAAAATTTCTTTGGAATAATTTGGTATAAATAAGATAAATATTATTTGATTCTCATGAGTTATAACAGAACTTTTTATATTTGGTATTTTGTTGAGTGTAACGTTAAACTTTTTAATCTCTTTTGGTGTCAACAGGTCTGTACTAAGTACTCCTAGCTGGCTTAACATTAAATTTTCTTTCACTTTCTTTACTTGATTCCTTAGTAGTAATTAACCTGAAATGCGTGTTGCATCCTTTTCATTCTTATATGTTCTTCATTTATAGCATTGCCTAAATTCTCAAATTGTTTTTAAATGTCATGTTGTTGTTTATTAATTTGTTTAGTAATGTTGTTCGTTATTTCGTTAAAGTTGTCGTTTATTTTTATTTGGTCGTTGAGACCGTCGATTAAATTTTTGTTGTTCTGTTCATTGATAGTTAAACTTTCCTTTATTTCTAGTTCATCGTCATGGTCCATAGTACCTGCTAAGTATTTTAGTCCTGTTCCTAATATGTCAACTAATCCTCTTTTTGATTTACGATTTGTATGAACTAAAACGTTTTCTATTTCTGAAACTAAACTATTAAAATTGTGTTTTACAGTTGGGAATTCATTATTTTCATTCAATTCATTTATATTGTGTTCTATAATGTCGAGGTTTTCTGTCCATGTCGTTAAGTTTATGTTGTGTAATATTTTTGTATAATTTTCAATAATATTTAAATTTTGCTCTCTGAATATTATAAATCCGTTTCCTGTGCTTAAATTCTGTACGTAAAGCCTTTGTCCGGTTGCTAATGTCATTGGGATTGCTAGGAAATTAATAGGTGTTGATCTTAATGCACCAATACTTCTTGTTATAGACATCTCATCTTTGGAAGGACGGAAGTGTTTTCGAAGTCTTTCCAAGCACTGGCTCCATTCTGTTGGTGGTTCTGTATATAGTATACTTTTAGCTGGTCCCTGTATCTTCGTATCGTAAATTATGTCATATACAGTTGGTCTCTCTTCCAGTATATGACTCGCGAGAATTTTATTGACCGCACTGGCAAATGAAGGGAGTGTCCCGACATCGCCTATAAAAACCGGTAGGTAACGGATTTCCTTTTTAATTCCAACAACTGTTGGGTAATTCGCGCACGGATATTGTTGGTGTTATTGTTATGAAGCACTATTTGTGTTAGTGCTTCTAAACACTGTTTAATGTTTGTTTGTGCCATTCTGTTGGCTCTTTGTAAGTCAAACTTAGATTTCGATATTCCCAGTTTCATAATCTTTTATGCCGTCGAGACATTGTTGTTTAGATGGTGTTTGATGTAATACATTGTGAGAAATGGTATGTGTTCCGTACCATGAGCAATTTTGTTCTTTAACGCAATTTGGTTCGTTTTTGTTCGTTCTTTTACGAACATTAGCACTTTAACGCACTTTAATTTGTCTGTCTTCGTTTTTGTTCTTTGTCGAACGTTATTTGTCAAACATTAGCACTTTAACGCACTTTTAGCACTTTAACGCACTTTAATTTGTCTGTCTTCGTTTTTGTTCTTTGTCGAACGTTATTTGTCAAACATTAGCACTTTAACGCACTTTTTAGTTTTTGTTCTTTATCGAACATTAGCACTTTAACGCACTTTTTGGTTTTTTTTTTTTTGTTCTTAATCGAAGATTTGGCACTTTAACGCACTTTTTGTTTGGTTTTTGTTCTTTATCGAACATTTAGCACTTTAACGCACTTTTTGTTTGGTTTTTGTTCTTTATCGAACATTTAGCACTTTAACGCACTTTTTGTTTGGTTTTTGTTCTTTATCGAACATTTAGCACTTTAACGCACTTTTTTGGTTCGTTTACCGACTGCGCCATTTACATTGGACCGAATGGTTTTTGTCTTAAAAAAAAAAACAAAATGTTTTTTATATATTTTTTTTATTTATTTATTCATTACTTTATTTAATATAATAATAATTTTTTTTACAATTTATAAGTTTTATTATTTACTAAGGAGAAGCCGCTGTCCTAAGCGAGGCTGCACTTCTCGATAGCTTGGTGAGTTAAAAACTAACTTAAAAATATATTTGACAAATGCTTCACAGGTATCCACAAGGTGCTTCCCGTGGGAAAGGAATGCACCTGTTTATGAAATAATCATATTTCATTTGAATAAAATGAAATATGAGTATTAAGTTGGCGGCAGGGGAAAAGCGGTGTATCCGTTTGGGATTGGTTTTGCTGCGTAAGCAAAAATGGTGGGAACCTGTTATGATTTAATAATGTGCCGTTAGGCAAGGGGGCGTGTGGGGAACAATGGGTTTACGGTTACGAGTGAAGGCTCAGACGTAACTCATATTTCCATATTAAGTAAATTAAGAAACTAGAGTTAAATTAATTGGCGATCTAATCTTCTTGTACCAATATTATCAGTATACATCTTAAGAATTTAAAGA
Organism: Epistrophella euchroma; assembly: GCA_947049315.1. Lineage (NCBI taxonomy): Eukaryota > Metazoa > Arthropoda > Insecta > Diptera > Syrphidae > Epistrophella > Epistrophella euchroma. The sequence continues at coordinate 125,799,892 of OX346246.1, forward strand.
AATCTTGTGATTATAAGGAACTTTTCTCTTGGACCCCTATCACAGCGCAGAATTTCTCTCGGATATAATCCGGGAGCTTAGCTTTTGCGAATTCATAGTCGTCTGAATTCACCTTGATAATTTGATAATTTTAAGGTCTTTCTTCCGTCCATAGGCAATAATTAGTGTAAATAGATCTATGCATGTAGATAATGTCATTGTTGCAAGGTCTGTCGGACGTTTGTACATTATATATTCATAGTCCTATTTGTGTTTCTCTCTATCTCCGTTACCAAATACTTGAATATTAGTATCTGTTCAGCGACATTCGGCTCAAAAACCCTTTCATGGTCTTATGAGTTGCTAGAATGCGCTCAGTATAAAGGATCACAGTCATACCGGCTCCTTAAAGCAAGACACGTGAATAAATGCAAACTTTACCGAAACTCTGGGTTGCAAGGATTTTAAATAGCTCTGTTTCAGTATTACGGTAAGAAAATTCGTGTATTGGGCTAATTTTTCAAAGGTGTTCTATTGGTAGAACTGTGGTCAAAACATTTGGCGGAACGAGTCGGAGCTGGACGTTAGTATGCTTTCAGTCTGGTCATCGGGGAACAATCTGATTTTCTGCTGGACGTATATCTGAAGTGATGTCCAGAGGAGTACAGTTGATTTGCTAGAGATCAGCATACTTATTATAAATGTCAATAAATCCTAGAAGGACGCATAATAAAGACATTAATACATTATTCTCTATCTCTACCTTTGTCTTTGAGAGAGTTTTCGTAATTATAGTGAGGAATTCTTCATAAGTTAGCCTCGGCAGAATCTCTGTTAGTTAGTTTAAATAAGTTTGTTGGGTCAATATAGCTGATTTTCGCGTCCAACTGAATTGTGGTAATCGTAATCTTCGGTAGATCTAAATTTGCGTAATCACCAGGGTCATTGAAGCGATAGCCTTTTTCAAAGAGATCCTTAAGACTGTAATTCTTAAGAGTAAATCGTTTATTCTCATACTGATAGAGCAAATTAATGATCCAATCTTTCTCTTCAGGAATACACCCTCAAAGGTTTTTAAGTCAGTGATAGTAATTGACGTAATTTCTCCAAAAATTTCTTGCAAGAAGTTAAATAAGCCTAGTGACATGATAAAGGGTGTAAGAACTGTTGGGTATATTAAACTTTATTTATTAGACGATTCTCTACGTGATTTTCATTTTAGTAGCATTTTATTTCCATTTTAAATTTAATCGTGCAATCGTATTAAACTGTTCTGTTTAAAATATTAAAAGAAGTAGAATGGTGAGTACTTTTGAAACTTAGTAAGTTTTACAGTATTTATGGAGAAAAGAATCCTTATCTATCCACCTTATAAAAATACCTAAAGGCGTGCGTAAGTCTCATAAAATCAAATGAGATTTTTTTGAAATAAAGTACATATGCAGTTAAATTATTTTGTCAAATGTTAAGATAGATACGGGTATTGTCTTTAATCATTAGCTTGAGTGATATATACATTTATACAATTTTGTTAAGTGGTAAAAAAAGTTAGTTATTTTAAATTTAATCGTGCGATTGCATTAAATTGTTCTGTTTAGAAAATTAAGAATTTTAGAATAAGTATACTATGAAAGATTATTTAAATGTAACATTTTTTTTGCATTTTTTGTAATAACTCGTAGTAACTTACTACAGACGGATTTTCATTTTGTTCAGTTTTTTTATTTAACTTTGTTGTTTAACTTGGAGATTGAATGCATTGATTGCGTTCGTTAAAGTGGGTACATGCAATGCAGACTCCTCACGTTCACAAGAACTCGGATGAATCAAAATGTTATGTTATGTATTAGTTATACACGAAAGAATATCCACTTTATATCAATCACTATGATATTTAATTATGTTGGTATATCACCTGGGGGTAAATAAAACAAATCAAAATTACACTTTTCTTAGGTAGGTATATATAAAAAAAGCAACAAACACTTCCCTATTTTTAACTCTAGACCCGTGTACTATAAGATTTCTACTTATCGTGCAAAATGTGAGGCAGGTGTGCAGAAAAAGATGACTTGAATTTAATTTAATTTCAATCCTTTTTCCAATATATGCAATATGTACTTTGAAACTTCTTACTTTAAGGTATCATTTTTCTACTTTTCAATTTAATTTCCTTCGATTTCAAATAAAAGACAACATTTTACATTCAACAACCGATTTACAAAAAAAAAAAACAATTTTTACCAAACCAAAAAGAGTATATACACTCCTCGCCACTTGACTAAGACACCCCTTAGGTCTTTCTTCTATCGTCCATTGCTCCAAAAAGGGTTTTAAAGTATGGAAAGGCCTCTTTCAATATCCCATTTTAAGACAATTCATTCATTGTGGTTGACAAAAAATTTAGTTTGCAGGTGCCATAATAGGAAATAGCTCCCCACACCATCCAAATTAAATTTTTTTTTGTCGGAGAAGACCAATCGATGCCACTCAGAAGTCTAGGTCCCATGTGCGCGACAAAAACTGAGGCGTTGCTCTTTTCTAACCGGGTTAAGGGGTGGCTTCTTCTTAATTTTCAGTCTTTTTATATGCTTAGCTTTTGAAATAACACGACGCATCGTTGTGAGACTTGCCTTAATACCACATTTTTCTCTGATTTTTGCCAAGGAGTCGTGATAATTTGACGCTTTTCTTAATATAAGTCGCCAGTCCGCATTAGTAAGCACACTGTGTGTTTTTCCCATATTCAAACTCATTACTTAAAAATTTGGATATAAAATGTCAGATCTCTCGATTTTTTTTTAGCTATTTTGGCAATAGATAAGCCAGCGTCCTTATAAACTTTGATTTGTCCTTTTTCCGCTTCGGTTAACACTTTTCCTCGACCAATTTTACGTTTTTTTTTTTTTTATTAAATAGTCGAAATTAACAAAAAAAAATCGATCAACGAAAAATATGAGTCCACGTGCCAAAGATAACGATCAAGCTAAATGCATGTTCTATTTAAGTGGCGCAAAAATATTGCTTTATTTTGAACGAATGCTAACATAAAGTGGAAAAAAACATATAACGGCTTTTTACCAGAACTTGTAATTTGTCACAGAGAAAGAAAAAAAGAGAGTTGCACAAAGATAACTCTTTATCATTCCTATTCCGAGTTATGAGCAATTAAAAAAAGAGTTTACAGAGTATCTTATTCAAGGGGCGATGAGTGTATATGTTAAATACTTATCTCAATTCTCCTGCCAATTCCTCCTTCCTAGTACACTTTTGCCTTGCGATTTTGTCACCATGATCCCTTCAACAATTTTTCCTCCAACTTTTCACAATTTCGCTCCTCAATCATCTTACAAATTTTCCTTTAATTTCCAACTCTATATTTAATTTTAAAATCGAACAAATTAAATTTCTTCTCAATTTAAAAATTTTTCTTTTGCTCAATATCGGTTTTGTCACCTTATTCAATCTTTAGCTTGCCAAGAAGTGTCCTTCCAGTCTTTTACCAAATAGGTCGACTGCAACAACCTTTAATCGTTGATTATTCGAAACGGTTTGTAAAAGTCCTGCTGGTTTCGTATTGCTTGGCTTATAGCATTGGCATGCAAGGCATTTGAAAACGTGTGTGGTTATATATTTTCTAATGCTGGACCAAAAGTATCTCGTTTTTATTAATTAGCTTCCTTCTATGTACGTCCGTTCGATAAAAACTTCACAGTCCGAGTCCATTTAAAACTAACTTTCCAATTAGCTAGAGACCTGTGGCGTATACTCCATAATGTATTAATATTAATGTTTTATTGTATTGGAGATACACTCTGCCTCACTTGATTACGGACAGTCAATTATTTTATTTTTCAAAATATTCAATGATGTGGGAAAAATGATTAACAGTGAAGCTGCCAAATTGCCACGAGTTGAAGATTGAGAATAAATTAAAATGGTCGGCACATCCGCAGAGGTCGACAATTTTCACGTCGCGAAGTTGGTTGTGGTGGAATATGCACCCCTTCAACTAGCACAGGTATGTGCTAGAGGGAGTTATACATACTCTACAAATGGATGGCGTGAACACACTGCAATTCAGCATTTACTTCTGAAATGCACTAATAAGCATCAACATTTAAAATGCTTATTCTCATTTTTTATATTACTTACTATATAACAACGTCTAATGTTTATCCACCCTTATTTTGTTTTTTTTTTTTTTTTAATCCTAAACACAATGCATTTCCACTCTACCCATGAGGTATGCATTTTAGTGCTTTAACACCTTTTTTGGAAAGGTGTTCGGTTTCCCGTATAGGCCTATTACACAATCCTAAAAATAAAAAAAAAAACAGTTTTGTGATTTAAAAAATCCATGTTATTCTTTTTGATCCACCAAAAGTTTTCCAGTTAGTTAGTAGTTTGACCTTTCCGTCTATGACCTAATTATAAGAACTAGTTAAAGATACTCTTAAATGAAATATTATATAGGTATGTATATCTTTCATATTCAGTAAAAGCAACAAAATATTTTTGACAGCAAAAAGAATTGAACTTACTTTACTCTGCTCTTATTTACCAACCTATTCCACAAAAAAAAGTTGCCATTGGAATCAAGACCGCACTATCTTGACACGCAGTAATTTCATCGCTTAAATCGTCGCACAGCAACCAAGTATATCCAGTTTCGGTTAGTTTTTTAAAATATGATATGAAATGATCTAACGTATTACATTTATCCTTAGCTATAATTTCAGCCAATCTATAATTTTGTTCAAATTTTAAAGTGTCAGGGAAATCACTCAGGGTACATTTGAAACTAGTGTTAAAATACAAAACTGATCTGACATCTAGTTCAATCCATATGTGGTTTGTATACTTTGTCACCTCCTTAATCATTCCAGAATATTTAGAAATATTGCATTTAATGGGATTTTTTGATTGCTGTATAAAAAGATATTTCTGTAAGTTTTTAAGTCCAGTCCAAAAGAGAGGTGGTTGACCTTCAACTCTGTTTACTTCCATCAGACTTGGCGCCGAGGAAAACAATTTTTTGACTGCTCGTAGAGGCTATATCGTTTCAAAGTCGTCATAAAATAATTTTTCGCTTTCGTCATCAGTTGTCAGAGGTCGGGGAGTCGGGGGCCAGGTGTGCCTTTCATCATCCATACTATTTTCCTTGAAAGACCTCCCCAATTTTCATATGCAAATAAATCAGAATCATCTTGATTTTCTTTAGTGGGTTTTATTTGAGTTAGCTTCGATTAAGGGCTCGGAGAACGGTATAAAGGAAGTTTCCTCTTGAGGTGATTAATATGTTTTAAATTTGATGACACTACCATTGTTCCAGTTTTAATTCCTGTCAAATGTTCATGGACGAACCGATTAGCTGTAGTGGGTAATCTCACGGTGGTTGAAAGTGTCCTCCTTAAACTACTAAAGTATGCTTCTTGATACGCTGTCGAAGCATGTTTTTTAGAGAAAAGAATAGCAGCTGCACTCCATAGTGGAAACTCTTTGGCAAGTCTCTCTAAATTTGTAACGAATTCTGGTAAAATGTAGGCATTTACATCGCCTTTAAGAGCAGTTATCTTTTCCTTTAGCTTAACTTGAGTAATAAACTTGTGCGTCAAGGTTATATCATCTCTATCATTAGATGAATAATTTTCTGCTGGTTCTGGGGCATCTTCTAAACGTTTTTCAAACGAATCTATAGTTCTCTCCATTTCAAACATCTTTCTTTCGTATTTCAGGCTTATTTTATATTTGAACATGTTCCAAATATTTGAACTTGATTATCATAATAGGGATTAGGAGCGACAGCATAAGTCAAAGAAAATACGTTTTCGAATTCTTGTATTTCTTGACAGTCAATCATAGGGGCCACAGTTCGGAGATAACAGCGTTTGATGTCAGGATGCGATGCTCTTTTAATGCACTCCCAACGTGCAACCAATGCCATTACATGCGCAACGTGTACTCGAATAAGTGTTTTAGCATGGCCCTTCCGTATTCACTAATCGCTTGTGATGGAGCTTTAATGCCTGCTCGAAGCCATTTGTCTAACCAAAATGTAACAAACCCCGTATCATGGCTATCTGTTATCATTTGGCTGACAGGGGCTATCATATGGTCTACATTAATTGTAGCCATATATAAAAAAAATAGGCCCAGTTTTTTTTCCCTTAATGGTCTTCTTAAATTTTTGGTTCTGTTGAAAAATTTAACTATTTGTACCACCTTTCATTAATATAACAGTTTTGGAGGGGTTTTTCACGTAATAGTTCCAGTTTTCCCCAGTTTTAATACATAGTTGAACTCCGGAGAGGTACTATATGATACATATTCGGAACACACTCACTAGGCTTCGAAGAGAATAAATTTTGGGCATTTTTTAATTGGTCGTCAAGTAGCCTTCTGAACCTATAAATGTTACATATCTTCAATTCTTCATTAAAATGCAATCCGTAATTGATTATATTATGAAAAAGAATGCTGTATAAAATGGGTCTCGAATTAACATTCAAGGTAGCACTCAAACACCGAATCCACTGCGCTATTTGCCACCCGCTTCAAAATTCTTTTATTAGTAATTGTGTTTTACCTCTGGACCGACGCGACGATATAAAAATTAATATGCAAAAACAAATATGAAAAACGTTGAAACGACAAAAACATTAAAGTATATAGGAATTTATGATGTTTTCAAAACAACGCCGACAAAGTATGATTCCACTTTGGTATACTTTTCAATGCCTGTATTTGAATTCTTGACAGGAAAACTGAGATTAAATTTTAACTAACCTAAATTGAGCTCAATGAAGATTCCTTTCTTTGGGTTTATTTGACAACTATGTAAAACAAAAGAAAAGCGGAAAATGACCTACAACACATAAGTGAATTAAATATTATCATAAACTTTATCACAAAAATCAAATTTATGTATTTGAGTGAATGCTTTACCACAAATTATATTTATTTACTGTTAGTTCCTCTTGTGGGCTTTATTCAGACAGATTATATGAAATGTTATATAATCTGTCTGAAGAAGGATGCAATCACGCCCGAAACGTCACATACATAAGTATATAAAATAAAAATGGATACTGACCTAAAGCCCACGAGGTATTAAAATTAAAAAAAAAAGGTCACGAAAATAAGAAATAATATATTTATTTACTCTAAAAGGTTTTACAAATATAGATAAAAAAAACGAAAATTTAATATCACGCCAAAAAAATTCAATTTTGAAACTAAGTATCATTATATTTTTGCGCATGTACCTAGCAAAACTGGTATTAGAGATTAAATCACCATAAAAATGCTTAATTCATGAATTTTATTTTCTGGAATTTTGAGATTATGAATTGTACATTCCGGTATCTTGATTTCTTGAAGTCGATTTAGAGTTCTTGAGTTTTGTATTCTTTAAAAATTTTTTTAAGTTCAGTTTTGAGTTCTTGAATTTTGTAACTTTTATATATTTTACTGTAGAGCGAATGGAAATAAGTTTGATTATTTTATTTGTACGCAAATGCAAAGAATGATCCAAACTTATTATGGTTATAGGCCAGGTCATGACCTCTCAGAATTTAGTTGTTTGTTCTTACCGAATCATAACGGTTTTCGAGTAACGGCTGTTTGTTTAAAATTTTTAAACCTCTACTTTGAATGAGTTTTTTTTTTACCTTGTCCATAGTGGATTTTTTTATTTTTTTTATTTACAATAAATATGTATGTAGGAATGGCTCTTATTCGACTTAAACACAATTTATTCCTTTAAATTTTATAATTTTATTTGAACATAAATTTAAATTAACGAGAGCCAAACGACCGGCCAGTTTAAAGACTAACGTTTCAAACGTAATTTTGTCGTAAAATGTCTAGTTTTTATTAGCATGAAACACCAATGGCATTTATCTCTTAGACGGTCTAAATCACTTTGCTCGTAGCTCGGGTAGCCAAAGACATTAAACGGGTTTCCACCGTTCAGCCGACCAATCCAAAATGTCCGCATAGTATAGAGTTTGTTAAAGATTTAAGTCTGTTCAATTGAACAAACCTATGCTAAACAGGTCGAAATCTTTTTACTGTCGGTTGCGACATCTAGAGGTAACTTTTTCAGACGTCCAATAGGGGTGCGTTCGCATTCCCAGCGGGCTAACTTCGAACAGTGAATAATGTTGTTTACATGTCACAACAGCACTGACGACTTTTAAAGTTACTTTTGAGTTTGATTTAAAACAGATGAGGGTGGTAAATCCAAGTTACCGAAAACCCCGCTCCATACCAACACCTATTTCGTGTTATCAAATATTATTTCTTTAATTAATTTATACTCAGCTGGACCACTGACATGTCTGAATACCGCTAACTAAACGAACTCTGCTTTGCAAGTCTGAAAACGAACCAAGCAATAAATGTAAAAACTAAAAAATCGATAAACACATGGTATGGCGATATAAGGCATCGTATATATCGCAAAGAAAAGGACCTTAGATCCTTTTTTGTTCCATCAATTTTTAAATTTCTAAATTTACAAAGATATTCGCTTTAGCGAATCAAAAGTTAAATTACAACCGTCAAAATAGCAAACCCTAGGGTTTCGTTTGGGCATATGTGTCAGAAAGAGATAAATTTTGATCCGTGGTTTTTAGGGATTTTAATTCCCGATTCGTTTGAGGTTCAAAGTATGTGATAACAGCCAAGTTAATGTCTAAACCGTACCTCAACCTCAGTTAATCCGCCGAAATCAGTGAAATAAAATTCCTGAACCACGGATAAAATTTTTTTACAACTGGCCCTTAGACTACCGCAGGTAAACTTCCACTCTGTCTTTGTGTAATAATTTTACACTGGCGGAGACAGTATTTTGTGGAATTTTCCCACCTCCTCGTGTCAAATTAAACAGGAAACCTCGGTCGCTACTCTATTTCTTTCAACCTATACAAAAATGTATTATAATCCAAAAATAAAATTTAAGAAGAAAATTTAATACCTTTTAATTGGACTTCTTGTGGCTTGGGTTGTTCGAAATGAAATGAGCGGTCATTTCGTATCATGGATTATTTCTTTTCAGAACATTGACATCATCATAATTACTTCCCAAGATTTCTACTTTTTTTTTGACTTTACTCACTGATTAAATATTTTCACATGACACAACTACAGCACCTTTATCCACTTTTTTTAATGCTGGAAACCTGTATGGCAGATTCTCCAGGATTTACACTCAATTTCACTTCTGTTTTTATTTAGTCGGAATTTTGGTGGTCTTTTGGTTTTATTAAAACTGCTTCTTTCTTCACTAGACTCGCGTATGAATTTTTCATTTCTCAAATTTCCGTCAATCGTTTTCTTTATTTGAAACATAATTTTACTCTCATTTCGCACTTTTACTTCACTATTATTTAGCCCTTTATCGAATTTCATCCCGATTTCTTCAAAATTGCCTTTTTTCTTTTTAATATTCCCTTCAATGTGTGGAAGAGATATTAATTTTCCGCGGCACGTGGTGCAATCCCACATGTATGTATGTATGTCCATGTCACGACATGTTCGCAAATTTGAAAAAAAGTGTTACTTTATTATACTCACATTAATTCTCTTGCGATTTACCTTTCGCTGGGAGTGCCTACGTAATTTTTTCACATACTTAGCATATTTTAAAACATACCAATTGTATACCGCTTTTTAAAAAAGATATGTAAAACTATTTATTTATTTAACTTGCTGTTTACAATCACAACTTAAATCTTACTGAATTAATGATATAAAAAATATATCACATAAGAAATACCCGCAACACCGGCTCGAAGGACCAAATGATTCGATAGTTCAAGGAAAGAAACTTGTTGAAATCTGCTCCAGTCGAAGTCTGTTCTAGAACTGGCAATTTTAATCTTACATTATTCATTCTTCCAGATACAAGAGTGATTGTGAAAAAAGGATTTTCTGTAATACAAACAAAAAATTAGTGGAGAATTATTAAAAATAAGGATTGGATAAATTAGGTAGCAATTTAAAGTTTTGTTTTTTAATTTTAATCGTGCAATTGCGTTAAATTGATCTGTTTAGAAATTTGGAAAAAAAGATGAAATATATGTTCTCTTTTAGCTAGTGCTGTTGCCTAGAAATTTATTTAGATGACAGAAATATGCAAGTTTTTTTTAATTTAATCGTGCGATTGCATTAAACTGTTCTGTTTAAACTATCGAAACAGTCTGTAAATTAAAGTCCAAAATATTAATTGAATAAAAGACGTACACGTCCGTGGCTTCCGTGATATGCTTTATACAATCTTGTTTTGGTGGTGAAGTTATTGACATGTGCATACATTCTTAAACTTTCATCAAAGAACACCTCAATGATGTATTCCACTAGCTCCTCTTCCTCCATTTCCAATCCCATTGTCACGAACTAGCCGTGGGATGTAGTGCTTTTCTTGAGCTAACACCTTGGCCTGGTCAAAATGAATCCAGTGCTGTTCCAAAATGTGCTCACAGATTGCCCACTTTTCCCGCTGTTTTTTGCTAACATCACTAATGTGGTCTTTTAAGCGGGTAGCAATGCTTCTTTGTGTTTGTCCAATATAAAAAGACCCACAGCTACAAGGGACTGTATATACACCCGGTGTTTGGAGAGGAAAGTGGTCCTTTGGTGACTGAAGGTAGTTCTTCACCTTCTTTGGTGGCATAAATATGGATTTTATCCCTTATCTTTTTAACACTGCTCTTAGAACGTTGCCCACCAGATTCAGCTTCAAATGGTTCAAATGGTCCTTGTCACATATTCTGTGCGCGCGCCGAACCATTATCGAGACCCACAGATCTTAAATTTGCCAAGTGGGGGTGGGAGGTAGCATGTTAGGTATCTGTTAGTGTGTGTATCTTTCCTATAGACTGTGTCCTAATGAAACATTCATATTTGTTGTTACTTTGACATTAAGAAATGCAATGGAATTGTGTTTTTCTTTTTCTATCGTCAACCTGATTTTTTAATGCTGGAGCTGATGCAGAAAGTGTCATCCGCAACTAGATTTTGGGTTTTTCTAAAAAATTGCCGAGGGTCCTTTTTTCAAAATATTCCATCCACAAATCTGCAACGAGGGGTGCTAAAGGTAAACCAATAGCAACCCCATCCTCTTGTAAAAAGAACTTTTTGTTGCAACAAAAATACCCCGATGTCAAACAGAACTCTCAAAGTGGCATATAGTTTCTATTAATGCCATCAGAAGTTGAGATGAGCTCACGTATAACAATAAGAACTTCCTGGTACAGGAACATCAACATCAAAGCTCACCATAACTTCATCTTCATCGAGTTTTAGGCTACGGATAATCGACACAAAGTGAGAATAATCTTTTATGTGATGTTCTATCCAACCAATTAAAGGTTTGAAAACATCCAGATTTCTGTTCCTAACCATTCACTATGCAGATTGCAGAAGTCAATGAATTAACTAATGTTATGAAGATGGCTTTAAGTCTTGAGTCTTCAAATCATAAAATCAAATAAAAATTTATTAGAACAAAGTATACAGTAAAATCATCCCTATCTCCGTCAAATGAAAAAAAAATAGATATTGTTTATCATTAAGTTGGATGATATACTTTGGAAAATATTTAAAAATATTTTAAATTTAATCGTGCGATTGCAATTAAATTGTTCTGTTTAGAAAATCAAGAATTTTAATAATAATAATAATAGTAACAATGATAATAATAATAATGATAATAATAATACGTAAATTCAGCTTGATCTTAAATTTAGTGCAGCGGGGGGCTTAACGCTAGTAGACCATTTCATTATTGCGTTGTAATTGCAACCGTAAGTGTAGGTCTCTGCCGCATAGAGTATTCTTCTGTTTGCCAAAATACAAGGCAAGCAATCTTCTTAGTCAGATATCTCGACTGATCTACTCGTCTTGCCAACTTTTGTTCGTTGTGCCCGCTTCAATCCGCTTTAGTGATTTCTGAGGCCAGCAGGCGACAGGTACTAACACGTAATTTTAAATCTTTTTCCAAACAATAAGTGATATCATAAAGCTTAAATGGGCCCGTTCAATGCTGTTTAGTTTTTGGTTTCTGTCATATGAGTTAATGATCTTTGCCATTTACTTCCCCGACCCAAAATTTTGGCAGCATTATCATTTATTTCAGTTTGCGAATAATTTGGAAGTCCACTTCTATTTTCCGACGTTCGTTTCTGTATTTCTATGGTTCATTAAGAGAACTCGTCACCTGTTGATGTTGGCAAATGTTCGATGTTTCACTTGATTTCCAGATATTCAAATGGTATGAAAAATGAGCTTGTATTCCTTCCCCAAATGCATTGCGCACAAGTAAAAGCTTGACTTGGCTTAAGTCCAAAATAGCTAGTACATCAATAAACAATTGATGGACTGTATATGTAGTATATGTAGGTGTAGAGTAAAACATACTCTCTATTTCGACACAATAATAATATAATAAGAAGGCGATTTACGTTTTCGCTTCTTCTTTAGAAGAAAAAAAAAACTATTTATTATTATTTTTATGTCGACTGACTTCATTGAGCTCTGCTGAAACGAAACTTAAGTTTTAAAGTTCAACATAAGAGCTTATGTGACAGCTTACGCTGAGGAAAAAGTAGAACATAAGCGTTTAAGTTGAATATAAATATTTAAGTTTCGCTTCAGCAAATGGCCCTTAATGACAATAAATTTTAAATTGAATTCCTAACTTAACTGCTTACATTGCAGTTTACACAGTTTTTTATTTTCTTTTGAGTTCAGCGGGATTGCAATGCCTCGAAATAATATTGTATTACTGGACATTGCACTTCCGCTGGGAAAAAATATTATAATATGTTACATTTTTAAATTTAAATTTTTCCGCTGGGAAAAATATTGCAATATGATTCTTTCATATTTATATTTTACAACTTCCAATATTTCGTATTAATAATGGCAAAAATGATATGGCGAACTCCCGAGCCACAGACCGAGTTGTAGTTCCTATTGTTATTATTGAATACCTTAATTTATTATTATTCAATACCTTAGGAAATGAAGGTGCGAGACTCTAGATTGGCAACATGATCTTCAACAATTACATTACTCTTGGCTTCAATGAAAGCACCAGAGTGACTCAAATTTCCAAGATAATCAATTGGGTTCATTAGTGAAACAGGTATGTGTATTGTGTTATTAGTAACTTTAATGAACATATAAGCATGAATGTTATAAACATTTCTCTCAGATCCAAATGTTACTTGTCAACAAAACAATAAGGATTTTGATAAAACAAGTTAAGACCCATATTAAGGAGGATTTCATCGACAGTTAGGCTAGGATCGTTGTTCAACTTCGAGATAGTTTTAATCATTTCTTCTTCATCAGTGTGCAATTTTTGTGCGCTTTTATGGTTAGTGGATGGTTCTGAACCTTTTTTGTGAATCGATTTTTATAGTTGTATTTGGTGATCAGGCGACCATTTGCTGGCTTGTGATATGCCAACAGGCGACATGTACTAACATGCGATTTTAAATCTTTTTCCAAACAATAATAGATATCATATCGCTTAAATTGGCACGTTCAATGTCGTTTTTAGTTTCTGTCGTATGAATCAACGAGAATCTTTACCATTTTATCTCCCCGATGCAAAATTTTTGTTAGCTTTGTGTCGGCAGCATAATAAATTAAATTCAGTTTCCGAATAATTTGTTAGGTCGGCTTCGATTTGCGAACGTTCGGTACTGTATTTTCTTTGTTATCTAAGGGTACTCATTACCTGTTGATGTTGGTTAATGTTCAATTGTTGTAATTGCTCCAACAATTAGTCGTCCCAATAACTTCGCTGCTGCAAGCTATTGTCACTGTTTTCAGTAGTGCAATCCGTGTTTTTGCTGTGAGGAGATTACTTGTAATCCTGACATTTGCACATATCTTTCTCACATAAATTGCTGCTTCATATGCTCTTTCACAAGCATCCGAAAAACCATGTATTTCCTTCTTTACCTCATCCATCTCTGAATTCATACATCCTCTAAGAATTTTATTTCCTACCAAAAATCGCACTTCTTTCCACTTTCATGTCGTCTCTGGATCCAACTTCTCGTGTAGGACATGCATAATAATCATGACCCAGTGTTCTTTTGGGCTGCGAACTACCGAAGCGTTTCAGAGGTAGTGTTAGCCATCTTTTTTAGCTCCCCTGCTCTTGGTGCACCCTGCAATGACGGAAGCTTGAAGAAGTTCTTGAGTAACTCCCTGCACGTAGAGTTTTTTTTTTGTGAAGATCTCATTAATAAGCTTCCACGCTTCGTAATAATTTATCTCGGTGAGCTGCCATTCACTGAGGGTCTTCGCTGCTCTTACAGATAGCGACGTCTTCAGATATTAGTACTTATAGGCGGGCGATATCTTTTCGTTATCGTGGATCGCCGAAACGAACGCTATCAAACGATCTCGAAAACCCTGCCATTTCGTTATATCGCAATCGAAGGAGCCCCAGGTGTTCTTTAAATAGTGTTGGGCGAATGGAGGACTAACCTGGACTTCGATGGGCTGTCTTGCTGCACATGATGTACTTGCTATACCTGCTATTGCAGTTTTCTCTGCTATTTTCTCCTGCAATGCTGCATGGACGGTAAAATAATTTGACTCCGCTTCAGCGAGACATCTCGACATCAATCAAGAAATCGGCAGCCAACGCGATCCTGCTCTCGCAAACCTTCACATGCACCCAAGCATCCTGCAAGGCTTCAAACCTGACCAGCGCTGCTGCCATCGTGCAACTTCCAAAGGTTCCACAAAGGCCAAGATCCTGGCATTATTTGATTGCCTGCTATTATCCGATATAATATAAATTTCACCAATTTCCTGCACACTCGCAGCTATGTAAGTAAAGGCATCTTGTGAACTTTTAACTGTGAACTTCCTTACAATTTTTTCCATCATTTTTGTTTAACTGTTTTTTGAATAAGGACCCATGGAGGTACCACATTAATAAAATCGCAGCATTGTCATAATTGAAAATCTAAAAAAATACAAATTTAATTAATTAAAAATATGTATTTTTGGAATTTAAAAAATGTTTGGGATTTTTAATGTTTTGTGAAAATTTCGTGAATAATAATGTAAATAAATAAAATTACCACTTTTACCAAGACTGCAGATGCATCCTCTATTTTCTCCAGCCTTTTCCTCATCTTTCTATCCCTTAAATGGTTTTCTCGTAGCAAAAATTATTTCAAGCGGATTGCCTTCTCTGTCCAACTGTTAACGATCCCCGACTTTTATAGAATTTCACTTTTTAAAAATGGGAATCCGACTGCAGCAACTTTCAAGAAGAGGATACTTTCAAAGTGATTTTAAAATCTAGCGTCATCGTGGTAATGCTAAAATAATCGGACGAGCATTCGAAACAATTCAACTACAGCTGGACATCGAGGGCGACGGACGACTTTTTCTTTTTGAGTTTTTTTATTCAGTTGTGGAAAAACTACAAATTTCCGTTGGGTTCCATTGACATTTCAGACAATGAAGAAATTGTCAGCAATTGTAAGATGTTTTCAATGAAAACATCTGACAATGACGTTTCTGACAATATTGTCAGACAAAATTATGGGTTCAGACGATTGTAAAACGTTTTTTACTGACAGATCTGACAATATTGTAAGATCCCTACAATCGTCTGCACTTAGCTTTATGCACTTGGAAACTTTTAAATTTTTGTTTCTTTTAAGTTGGAAAACAGAACTTTTTGGAAAGTATAAAATCACGTCTTCATGCTCGTAATATCAAAGAAGATATTATAATAAGAAGAAATATTATATTATAAACAAACTATTTTACACATTTACATTAATTTTTTTTCACATATGTACTCTAATAATAAGTATCTTTCATTTTTTGTTATTCCATTAGCTTAAAGCTTTCTTATTCTCTTTTTTTTATGCATTTAACACGAATTCTTTTTGTTTTGGTTACAACTTTATTTTTTTTTTTTGTTTTTTCTTTTGCTTTTCACTTCCTATTTCTTATATCCTTTTATATTCGATACCTGCGATGACATTCGATACACTATCTTCGGTCCAACGCGTGCAGAAATTTTGGGGTGACTGCAACGATTGAGGTACCCACATATATAAAGATGTTTTTCAGTCACTTATGTAAACTGAAGTAAAATACGAATAGGTGCCTGGGGAAATAATCGGTTAACGGAATATGCAAGGAGGGTGAGAAGACGTTGACGCAGACGATCGTTGCAATTTTGTTCTTTTTGATTTTTCGTTATTTTTTTTCTTTTCTGCTATGCGATTTTTGTATGCAGTTTTTTATTTTACGTGATAGCCGGCTTTTTTTTGTTCTTTTGTTCTGAGCTGATTGTACTTGGTTACGTCGATGTTAACATATTTTGTACGCATATAATCTCCTAATCGGAAAGAATATATTTTTTTTAGTAAAGCTGTCTTTAATATTTTTCTATATTTATTATTATTTTCTTACCTTTTCGAATATTTTATTTTGCGTTGTATGTATTTCTGTTTCCTAGTCTTCATTTATTTCTCGTGTAGATTTTGGCTAGGTTCTTTGCTTTTCTTTCTGCGGTATTTCCCTTTTATTTGGTTTATTGATCGTTTTATTCTTTCACACGTTGACGACCAATAACAAAAAGACTGATGGCGTCTTTGCCATGCAACGTGGCTGAAGATGCTGAAAATGAGAAAGATATGAAATCGAAACTAGATTGAATGATTGGAATGGTAGGAATTCGTAAAGCGGTGTACACATTATCGATCACGTATGCCAGTTTTGCTCACGACTGATAAGTGTGTACACTCTGTTTGATGGTTTGTCGGTCAAACTGATGCTCACAAAATTTTTTGGTATTGACTGACAGTCAGCCGACTGTCATACGTGATTGATGATGTGTACCCCACTTCACTTTGTATTTCGCTAAGTTTAAGTTAACTCAGTCTCTGTTTGTTACTTTTCGAAGTCGAAGAAATAGTTTGACTTATTTTTACTTTCGTTGGAACTCGTTACAGCAGTTGGAAGGTGTCAGATTACACTATGCACTGGAGATGTTTATTGTTTGGTTCACATCTTCAGTGAAGCAGATAGGACGCTTTTCTATTTAGATTGGTTGGGACTTGCGTGTCACAACAGTATTCCTATGTATAAAAGATATAGGTACGTCATCAAATATCCTTCGGATGTGCTGCGTATGTATTTTTTGCGGCTCGTAGATTTTTTATTATAATATTAAAAGGATCAGCATTTAGTAGATATTTTAATGAAGATTGTTTTTCTCTTTATGAAAAACAAAATATACTCCTAAGCATAACGTTTTTGTAATATGAAAATAGAATAGAACTTAAAAATAAAAAAAAATGAAAAGTTACAAAAAATAATTCTTCGCCGCGTGTACAGGATAGTAAACGGCCGATCCAAACATGGACACCAATCAAAAATTTTTTAATGATATTTTGTAGCCCAACGAGCCAATTGAAGGTTAATGTCTTCGAAGGGTACCTCATCTTCATTGCCTTCTTCAATTTTAAGTTTTAATGTTATGTTATATGAATCGATCCACTAGAAAAGGACGCTTCGGCAAATCTGTTTTTGAATTCAGCGTCGGAAGTGGTGCCATCAGAGGAACTTTAAGCGTTTGTCATGAAGCGACCTACTAGTGCACTTTGAATTGTATATTATTTTTTTTCCCGTTTTAAATATCTTAAAAACTTTTTTATATTTTTGTTTGCCAAGTTCTTTCTCAATTTTTAAAAATATTTTTTTGCCACTTTTAAATATTTCTTTTTACTTTTATATCTTGTCGTTTGTTAATTCTTAGATTTTTCAAGTATTCATCTGTTTTATATTTAAAATTTTAAAACTGGTCTTTTTTTTAAACTGACGATCCAAACGGAACTTTTGTTAATAACAAAATTATGCTTGTATTTAGGCACTTCAAAGAAAACAATTTTCTAATTGTACAAATTACCTGCGCAACAGAACAAGGAAACCAAAAAAATATATTATCTTCATATTTCTAGTCGATATGTTCAGTTTTTATTTTTAATTAAAATAAAAAAAAAAGTTTTATAAAAATACTACAAAAATATCACAAAGAACATTAAATATGCATAACTTCTGTTATTTTGTATTAAATAAAGAAAAAAAAACTATCTTAAAATAAGAAAGCATTTGTATTTAAAATTTGTATTATAAAGTAGAATTTAAAAAATGTATTTGTTTGAACAATTTAAATTATAATTGTTATGAAGAAGTTGAAAATATTGATGAAAAGAAATATTATAATAAAAGAAAACAATATGCAAGAGCAATTAATGTTTCAACATTATTCGTATATTTTTTAAACAACAAAAAATCCGATTTAATAGAAGAAGATTAACGGCCATATTATTCACCAGTTTATTCTAGATTTAAACTTGAATCCAGATGTAAATTAATTTAAACCCAAAAATAAAATCCAAGTCCACATTATTCACTTGTCAAATCTACAGTTCAATAAAAAATTTTAAATCCAGATTCAATAAATCCAATTGAATTTAAACTGCTCTCCTTGAATAAATCCAGTTGGATTTAAAATTCACTTAAATCCAATGTGAATAATATGGCCATAAAAGAGTTTCATGTAAGTATCAACTAGATAATATTTTTTCAAAATATGTATTAAGTAAAATTATTAGCAGACGAAAATTTCAAAAATCGTTTAAGCGGTTTTCTTAAAAAAATAACTTTTTGTTTATAATTTTTTCTCGAATTTTTTTAGAAAAAAAAAAATTGGTATGTCGTTTTTAAGAATTTAATAATAACACGTTTTCAAAAAAATGGTTTTTAAAAAAATGTTGGATTTTTTTTATATCCAAAAACATTGATTTTTAAATCTTTATGTATACTATTAAGACTTAAAAGGACCTCCGGAGTAAAAATGTTGACCAAAATCCGCTAAGCCATTAAAGAGAATGCCGAAAATCAAAACGGTTCTATGTTAGGTAGCGTAACAGATTTTGGTAATTTTTTTTTTTTGGAATAAGTAGGTATTCGATTTCTTCTCAACGGAATAACCTAGAAACCTTAAGTTCCAAGTATGAAGAAAATCGCTTAGTGGTTTAGGCTCTAGGTCGAGGTACAGACATGCAGAACTTATTGCGACACCCATTTTGTACGTGTTTTCTATCATCGTAACATCAAGTTTCAAATCTCGAGCTCGATTTTTTACGAATCCAAAACTTACCCTCTCGTACCTACTTATATACCTATCGCAAGTAAAATTAATTAGATTGTTCCAAGATCAATCATTTTGTTTATCGTAAAACTGATCGTTTATTCATGATACAAATTTAAGGAACGTAATGTTACATACAGTTTGCATGGTGAATGCAACAACAACTAAGCCCCTTCGGGCTTTGCTCAGCACGAAGAATTCTTGTCACTTAACAAGCACGAAGATCAAGATGCCCGAATCAATGTTTGTTCCCTTGAATTTTCCCCACATATCAGTGACATCTACTAACAGAGTTGTAAAGACTGCATTCAATTAAAGACTTCAGTCAGTTAAGTCAGAGTTAATTAACTAAAATATTTGAATATAAGTCAAAACTTTGATTTTTGACTGTGACTTTGAAACTAGAGTTTGCAGTCATGTACAATATTCTGACATAAGTCAATTAGGGCAGTCAATTGACTACATTACTTTCGACTGGTTGCAGACTTTAAGTCACTTAAAAGTCAGTAAATTATTTGACTGCAGCAGTGTTTTAACTTAAGTCAATTGGCTTCTAATGAAATACTATTTACACAAAAATGTGTAAATAGTTTTTTTTTTTCAAAACGCTTAAAGGCTCTCCCAAACCAACGCGATTAATCGCCGCGACAATAGAAAACAATAACAACAACAACGTGTTGTTTTGTAGCGTGCGAAATAATGCTCAACGCATTCTTTCACAGATAAATTTTTACATTTGTGCTTTTAGCAAACGATTGTAGAGATAAGCATCGTAGAGATAAAATTTAGTTTAGCTTGAACTGCATACCTGGCTTAACCTCAAAACCCCAAGTGGGATAGAATGTGTGATGGTTTTAGAACCAATCCTAAAATTTTGTATGTATTAACACATGTCAAATTGTGTGAGATGGGCTGTCAAGTCCTGTGGGATGAAATTTCATATTTTGTTTCCACACTATTATACCTGATTTACTTCCCACTTTTTTGACATACTCAGTGGGATAGTGTGGAAGGCCTTTAAGCTGATTGTTGATTGGATGTGGGACACAGCGATGGCAACTGAGGCTTTTTTATGCGTTTTGGGCATTTTTTCACTGCCTGAGGCTTTGAGGCTTATTTTTTTCAAAAAGACTTTTTTTTTTCATTTCATACAAACTATATATTTTTTTTAAATTTATTTGTTCTTATAATTTATTTAGATATTAATTTATTGTTTAAAGCATTTTAAAAAAAATCTTGGCCAAAAATAATTCTTATCTATAATACTATCTTATCTTATCTATAATAATATTGAATGTGTATCCATCTTCAAACTATTCACAATTTTTCAATGATAGTAAAGAACATTTTTTACTGTTAGAAGAGATATATACTTATCTATAATAATATTGAATGTGTATCCATCTTCAAACTATTCACAATTTTTCAATGATAGTAAAGAACATTTTTTACTGTTAGAAGAGATATATACTTGGGAGGAAAATTAGCTGCATACATTAAATGCATGCGATTTAAAGTTATTTCGCGAAAACTTAAATCATATTTAAGTTTTTTTTTAAAGATTGTTTTGTTATTTAAAATATTTTGTTTGTTTAAGTAAACAAAATTAGGTGAGGCTTTTTTTTATTGAAAAAGGGCATCTTTTTTTCTCAAGTGAGGCATTATTTTGCCCAAAATGGTTGGCAACGCTGGTGGGACATCATTGTCGTGGAGTCAGCGTGTGACACATGAAATACCGATACATGTGATTATCTGTTATCGTATGAAATGCACATCTCTATTCCAGCCATCGATTTCGACGTCGTACTTTATCGATGAGAAATAAAAAATGTCGCCAAACAAAAACAAACAAGTTCAATCCGAAAATACCAACAAAATAGAGAAGCTTATATTTTCAGTTTAGACAAAACATTGTTGAGTGCAAGTGAAAAGTCATTTAAATTTATCTTTAGAAAGTTTAGATATTTATGTAGAAAGATTGGAAGTTGTTTTGGCCAAATATTTTTTATTTTATTTGAGATAGTGTGCTGTTCAATAGGCTACGGTATAAAATTGGTGCTACCTACAACTTACAAAAATTCCTGACTAGCTTGCTGTAATCAGGTATGTATGTTACTAGACCACTGAATATTAAATTCGTATAAATATAAAAATCATTAGATTTTCATTTTCAACAAAGATACTTAAAGAAGTATACTGTTATTCGTAGTACTTACGTCGGGGGCTTTTGGTCATTATTTTGTTTTTCTTTGTTATGTCATTGGTACGGGCGGGAATCCACAAATTATTTTTTAATTTCGTAAATCAACGAATTTGTAATCAAAACAAACAAAAAAAAAGTACTTGCAAAATCAAATGTTATCGATGATATCGAAAAGTGCTGCCAGTACTACTTGTGCATGTACATATTGGGTGCGTTCAATTAAAAAAATCTGAAAATTCAGATTTTTTCGTTGAACGCAAAAAAGATTTGAAAAAACGTAACTTTAAGTCACTAACGGCCATATTATTCACTCAATACATCTAGATTAAAACTTAAATCTGGATGTAAATCATACAAATTCAATGCAAATTCATCTGGATTTAAGTTTAAATCTGTATGTATCGAGTGAACAATATGGCAGTAAAAGTCATCTAACTTTTTATGACAGCTGGCCAATCAGAACCTCCAAAAATTCAGAAATCTGAAATTTCAGATGTAAAACTTAAGAGATTGAACGCGGCCATTATCGAACTTGACGGACATTCTGCTGACTGTCAGTGAATGGGCCCTACGAATAATCAAATTTATTTGGTTTTCGATTCAACCAAAAAAAGTTGACTTTTATAGGGTTAAGTTGATCTTTTAGTCCCCTTTCACACGAAGATACTAGTTGCTGGTGATTTTTTTGACGTTTTCTTTAAATCTCCTAAACAATCTCTTGTACCTTTCACACGCAAGCAACAAAAACCCGGAGATTTTCTTTATTTTCCTTTTAAGCTACCTTGGTTGAACGCACACAAACGTAGTGTGAAGAGAAACGTCAAAAAAATCTCCTGAATTTGTTGACCGGGGAGATTTCATTTACCCCTCTTTCTTCCTACCCTTCTCGCCTATAAACTAATTGTTGCCGGCAACTCAGTTGCCCTGTGTGAAAGGGGACTTACAGATTTGGCCTTCGATTCACCAAAAAAAGATCAGTTTTGGTGGTGTCTACATTTTTTTCGATTGATCTTTTAAGTCTCGATTTTAATTAGTGCAATTAGTGAAGTTTTTTTCATCTTTATTACGGAAAAACTTGTTCTGACTACCTTCAATCTCCACACAAAGAACTCACACAATAACAAAATAACAAAAACAATCCAGATTCGTTCGATTCACAACGATTGGTCTGTGTTTGAACCCCAAATCTAAAATACAAATTCAATTCAAAATCATTTCATTTCCCATACAAAAACTAATTTCCGAATGAGGTAATTTCAACCAAATTTGCACGAAATTCGGTGGAAAATTACGTAAAACTTTTATGAACACACCCAAATGGATTCCATTCAAAGTGGACCTATTTGAAATTACAGAATTCAATGTAAAAAACAACAAAAACAAGCGATTGGCAATCTGGGCCTTGAAACAAAATTAGGAAATTTAAAATGTGAACACTTTTTTGGTAATTTGTTAAATCTCATTTCAGCTCTAATGAGAACGCACTATTCTGAATTTCCTGCAAACTTCAGAGAAAAAACTTCAAGAAAAAAATGTCGGATTGTAGAAAAATTTTCTACGTTCCAGGATTTGCTTGCATTTTGTTTTTGTTTTTACTGTCAAAATTAGAAAGAGAATAGACAAAGACAATTTTTGGAAAAGCTCTATTTACTACATTGGCCAACAAAGTGAAAAAGTACAAAAGTGAAATTTTCAAACTCATTTTGGGATAGTGTTTCTCACTGGAAAACTTATAAAAATGATTCAGAAAGCTTAAATTTTGGTCTAAAAAGTGCGCTAGCGGGAAAAAAATATTTTTACTTTTGTGAAAAGTGGCCAATGTAGTAAAGGCTTAAGGCTTAACTACATTTAAAAACTTTTTCCAAAAAGCGCAAAAGTGAAAAAATACATATACCGCCATATTATTCACTCGATACATCCAGATTTAAACTTAAATCCAGATGAATTTACATTGAATTTGTATGATTTACATCCAGATTTAAGTTTTAATCTGGATGTATTGAGTGAATAATATGGCCGTAAGATTTGTCTCGGTGTGATACTAAAGGTCTGTTCCTTTAAGGTAAGACCGCACTCGACGGAACTGCACTTCAGCGGAACTGCGCGACACTACACAGCACTTCGCGGCAGTTTTTTAGTATGCTGCACTTGAATTGCAGCAGTGCGACAGTAAAATCATGAAGTTAGTGGCAATTGAATTCCTACAATACTACAAAAAAGATGGCGGCCAAATCACCCCGAAAACATGTTTCCCTCTCACACTACCTTCCCCTACACATACAAAATGTGTTTCCTACCTAGAATGAAAAGAACAGCCACCATTTTGTATTTCACTGTACTAAAACAAAACATTCAATAATTTTTGACACACTGCGACGCGCCGCTTGCTATATCGCACTATAACGACAACGGAACTGAACTGGACCGACGCGACAAAGTTGCTCTGATGTCTGATAAGTGCCCTATTACACGTTGACTATAGAGTCATGACCAAAGAAACTGAATATGAAGAAATGAATCCTTCGTACGTTTCACCCTTCAAAACCCATTTGTTTACATTGTTGTATTTGTAATTTAATTTTGTGTCGATGAATAGATGTGAAATCCAACAACAATATAGCAGGGGGTGTGAAGATAAGTACTGTGAATGTGTAAGTTGTGAAGATAAATACTGTGAATGTATGAGTTTTATACCGCCATTTTTACACATACCTTCTCATTTCTTATCTGATAGAGCTTGTAGGCAAACTCAAATGACAGCCGAGGATTCATTTCTTCATATTCAGTTTCTTTGGTCATGACTCTTTTCAAAATTCAGTGAGTGCGAAAGTGAAATCCGATCTTTTTTCTCCTTCGCACTCAGTCAATTTCGAAAAAAATCATGAAGAAAGATTAAACATGTAATGGGGCACTATTTGATCGCACCTTTTATAAAATCAACTCTGGCAGCACTAGCGATAACGATTTGTAAATAAATTGTATATCGAATCTCTTTTTTGACATTTATATTATTTGACATTCCATTTGTACATAGGAGGACGTTTATCTTTTTGTTTTTCTTTTACAAATTGTGTATTGCTCGAAAAATCAACGCATATATTAATATTTTAATGAAATAAAATGACCACCAAAATAAACCAGAAAGAATATTTAAAAAAATACCTATCGGGTGATAAAAAGAAAAAGAAGAAGGATAAAAAACTTAAAACTAAAGCCACGGTAAAAATAATTGACGACGATGTGCATGTTAATCAAGACTTGGAAATCGATGAAGAACTCTTATTAACAGGTGAGGATGCTCCACAAATTGTGGGAATAGTTAATGCATCTGGGGAACCAGCTGAAAGTAAATGGAAAAGTTTTGGTGGTATTAAGAAGGAGGAAGAATCTGATGATGATATGTGGGGAAAGAAGACTATTGATGATAAAAGGCATATTGATGAATCTTCCTCGAAGAAACCAAATCACATGCCCCCAGTACGAAGGAACTCTGATCAATCACCACCTAGAAAAGGACAAGGCAGAAGTAAACATCTAAATGGTCACAATTCACCTTCGCAGAAACGTTCAAGGTGGAACTCAGATGTTTCTTCGGCACGAGACTCGTCACCAAGAAGAAAAACTACAGTATCACGCCCCGGAAGAGATTCAGATCAATCGCCAAAAAGAAGGCATTCACCACCTCTATTAAAAAGAGATTCAGACCAATCGCCACCAAGAAGAAGCTCTCCAGATCGTTTAAAAAAAAACTCAGACAAAACACCACCAAGAAGAAGGGATTCTGACCAATCTCCTAGACGCAAACAATCTCCACAATTTAACAGAAGAGAATCTGACCAATTTCCTCGGAGGAGACAGTCTCCGGTTCGTAAGAGAAGAATATCTGACCAATCTCCACCTAGAAGGAAAACACTAAAAACCTCTGATCAATCTTCCTCGAACCGATCTGACAATTCCTCTGGAATTCGTATAAAGAGGGAGAATTCATTAGATCAGTCTCCTCCAAGGCGGGCACATAATGGAAATCCTTTCAAAACCTCGATTAAGAAAGAAAATTCATCACCGGACTGCTCGCCGCGTAATCGTACCTCTGAATCACCACCGCCAACACATAAACCTTCATCATCGAAAATGAGCAAAACTCTGGATGGCAAACGTGCTGGTCTGCAGGATGCTCAAACTTTGAGAATCGAAACAGAAGAACGTCGCCGTAATGAGGATAGAATGTATAGCAAGATGTCAAAGGAAATTTCTGGGCGCGATGCTGAGGTTCAGGTTCGCAAAAGTTCATATCGCCGCCATCGCAAAGACATTGAAGAAGATCCCGAGGTTCAACGCCAAAAGGCAGAACATGAAGAGAAGAAAAAAGAACTTTACAGCCGTTGGAACAGAGGTGTCAAACAAATAGAAGCGTTTCAGGCAAAGATGTCTGATGATCAGTACGAAGGTAGTAAACCTTTGGCAAGATATTCAAATGATGCAGATTTAGATGAAATGCTTCGGCAGAAGGAAAGGGATGACGATCCTATGCTGGAATACATTCGAAGCAAGAAAAAGGACAAGCAGTTAGCAGCAAACGTCCCAGTTATGCCGAAGTACAAAGGATCATATCCAGAGAATAGATTCGGCATACCACCTGGCTATCGGTGGGATGGTGTGGATCGGTCGAATGGCTATGAAAAGAAATGGTTCGACGTACAGAGCTCAAAACAAGCCGTCGCAGAGGAGGCCTACAAGTACAGCGTGGAAGATATGTAAAAAAAAAAAGGAAAAAACTGTAAATACGAAAATAAATACTACAAACTACATACTTTGTAAAATAAATCTGAGCAGCAATTATAATTTTTTATTACATTGCATAACTAAAATTTGTTTATATTTTTTTTTTGTTTCGTTCAAGCACACTTTTGAGTCTTCACTCGTTCTTAAGTCTAGGACGCTGCTGATGGTAACAAAATTTGTCAGAAAACAAACACTAATGAATTTAAATGTCATTTTTCCGCACAACAGGACAAATTATATGCTTTAGGAAATTTGGATTGAAGTTTTTGTTTTTTTTTAATTTATCTATTTTTGAGTTGGTTAAATCGACTCGTACGATTTTATTCAATTTTGTAATCTAGTGCTTCTAAATATTTTAAGGCTGTGTATGAATTGAATTAAAATTTCGAATAAATTTTATCCGAAATTAAATTTTGAAGTTTGTACGTACACATACCTACAGATTCACCTCACTAGTGTTAAAAATTAAATTAATCTTCGGATAAAATTTAACCCGATTTCAACCCAATTCGCACACGGCTTAAACAATAGGTATAGATAGCTTTTGAAAATTTAGAAAATGTTAACCCAAAAGTAAAAAAATCATGTTCCCAGTAATTCTGACTTTTTAACATTTCTTTCGTTGAAAGGTACCAAAATTTTTGTTAGCCACAAGAGCAAGCTCGTGGGACTCACTCGTGTAATTTTTTTTTTTATTTTTGATATAATTAATGTCTTAAATAAACCCATGTAGATTAATTTAAACGATTCACTATTATAAATATAAAAAATGCATGTACCCATTTCAAATAGGTTTTAATGGCTTATAGCCCCAGCAAATTGACGTTATGTTCGACAATCTCACTTGTACACTACATATTTTTTTTGTTTTTAGATTTAACGTGTATAAAGCTAGCATATACTACACATTAGCATAATCAATTAAAACCATAACTAGAATTTTGTGCTCTTTTTGTGCTATTTATGTATGTGTGGAAGTCTCGATTTTTGTGCTAGCATATTTTTGTTTTATGTTTTGCTAGCTTTATATGGGTAGCACAACTTAGCATAAAAAAAACTATGCTAACACAAAAATCGGGACTTCCGCACAAAAGAGTACAAAATTTTAGTTTTTATTTCATCTGATTATGCTAAGCGGTTTAGAAGTTTTGCTAGCTTAATATTAAGGTAACATATAGATTTATATAAAACAAAAACTATGCTAGCACAAAAATCGAGACTCACACAAAAATAGCACAAAAAGAGTAGGTACAAAATTCTAGTTATGGTTTCAATTGACTATGCTAATGTGTATATGCTAGCTTTATAGACGTTTAGATTTATGTCGTTCTTTTTAGTGAGGTTTTAAAAATACTGTATACATAACTACATAGAATATATTTTTACAAGCAATATTGAGCATATTTTTAGGGCATAGGTATAATCATTTTTTTTGTTGAGCATATAATTACTTGTTAAGGGCATAATTATAAGCGCTTAAAACTATTTTTAGGGCATATTTTTGTTTGCCCTAATAGGTACATATGTACATATGTGAGTTTTGATATCAGATTAAAAAAAAACGATTTTTTTGGTTGAATAGAAAAGTATGATGGGGTTAGTTAAAGAAAATTAACAAGATTTATTTTTTACCAAATGAAAAGTGACATTAAATACCTACACCTAGAAACTTCAGAACTTATAATGGTGTCTGAAACAGCTTGTTACGTTTTAATTAATTTGTAAAGATTAGTCATGTGTTTTGTTTATCTAGAAAAATAAAGTCATTTTCAATGTCCCCATGGTTACTCTATGAGTGAAATCTGTAAATTTTTGTTTTTATGGTGATGTTTTTGTGTAACTGTTCACAATAAAAGTGAAGTAAGTCATAAATCCGTTTAGTACTAAAGTAAATCCGAAGTTCATTCGCTTTTACTGTGAAAAATGTGTTCTGACCACAGGCTTGCACAGGACAAAATCGAAATATATAAAACTGCGCTTTCTTTCTAGAAGCTTGCAAAGGACGCTAAAAACAGAATTAAGACTATAGACCACAAGTTCCTGGTATCAGGGCAATCTTATCTTCCCAATGAAGTAGAGTTTGGTATAATTGAGAGCGCCAGTCGGGGTTATGTTCAAATTCATATCCCAGGCCCCAGAAATACAGAATTTTTAAGCACTGCTGCGTTAGAACAATACATCACAAACAGAAAAAAAACTAAATGTGGCTATGAATTTAGTTGGCTCAGATTTGAAGAAGATTATCTCCTGCAGTTTAAATTCAATGAAACTTTTAAACCAGACAAACCGTTTTATGATGTTGATCTGAGTAAAAAAAAAAGCAAGGACGATCAATTACTAGCTTATGTACCATTAAACAGAGCCTACTTTTGCCATATCGAGAAGACCTGCGACTGCTGCAAAGAAGAAAGATATGCTTGATCTTCTGCCAGTATTTTGGTATTTCATTCTTTGAAATCCCATTCATTTAACTGCACATTACGATTGCAATGAAATACTTTTTGTAAGTATTCGTACTTCAAACATTTAATTCCCAGTCAATATTGAAGTCTTTAATAATGCAATCATTTAAGGCAGTTAAAAGACTTAAAGTTAAAGGAATGCAGTATTTAAAGACTGCTTGAGTTCTTTGAAGTCTTTTCAAAGTCTTTTACATTGATTGCATTCTTTTGCAGTCTTTTGACTGCAATGAAGTTTTTTTTTGCTTCAAGCAGCCTTTTAACTGCTTGAAGCATTGAATAAATACAAATAGAAGTGACACCCAATTACTCAAAGCTCTATATGCTCGTCCTGTGGCGTTTTGTAGAAACAAATTGATGATGTAGAATTTTTCTGTACACAAACCGATTCAAAAGGGATTTTTATTTATTAAATTGTTCCTTTTTGTATCGGTATCCATAACGACGATTTTCAATATTCTGTTTAGTTTTGAAATTAGTTTACAAAGGCATGTGAAGAATGTTTGTATGTATGTATTGCCATTTAGAGGTATTGGTTGTTTTTTTTTTTTTTTTGTTTATGACGATGATTTTTACAAGCTACGCTGAGGATTATATTTCCCATATTGAAATACAGAACAAAACTATGTAAGGATGAGGATATTTTGATTATTTTATTTGCTATTCAGACTTGAATTATTTTCTTGATTCTGATTACTTCGTCAAATAAGAGTTAATTTTTCGTAACATTTCAGAAAAAGTTATTTTTTATTTTCAAATTTAGAAATCTTAATTTATAAAGGTAAAATCTATTGAAAATCAACTCTGTGTATACCTACATACACACTTTGTATAAACCCTAGAAAGGTTCTACGTCCCGGGTTTCTTTAAAAAAAAACCGGCACAGGATATATAAATACGAAACCCGAGATGAATAGTCACTTAGTGTATCACATTATTTAGTAACACACTAGGACTTGTATTTTATAGATCATTTTAGACTGAACACTGAAGCATAAAATTCTTTTTTTCGTACTTTTATCAATTTTATTATGTGAAATAGCTCTTGAGCTCTATCTGGGCCCTGGGTAGATGAGGGGACTGCCCAAGTATTATTGCAATTAACTCTTCAAATTACATATATGTAAATTTATGCCCCCATCTGTACCTATGTCTGTTATATAGTCTAAGAGCCCGTAGAACGATAAAAGGACATAACCTCATCGAGGTACCACATAAGAAGTAAACCCTTATACAGTCTTGTAGGTAGGGTCTCAGGTGGTATGACTTATACGGAGATAAACAAAATATCATGTAAAGGGAAATTTTATTTAAAAAATTCTAAATAGATGGTCTTTTAAAAATCGCAATTTCAATAGGGTAAATGGATAAACAAAGATAAATATCTAGAATCTATTTTCTAAACGAAAAATGAAAGAGAGATTTTCGTTTTTGTAATTGATTTTCAATATACAAAATTCATGGATATATACAACAACTGTAAAGAATCTACAACTCGAAATACAGTTCTTTGAAATCAAAAATGTGAAAAATAGACGTTGGGAAAAAAATTTACCAGAAATCAGGGTTATGTTTTTTAGAAATAAATTTTATATTTTTAAAAAGCAAATAAGAAATTAACTGACCCCTAATTGCCAAATTTTCGATCTAACCTCAATTTTTGGCTAAATTTATTTTTGAATAATCTAAATTTTTTCCATGAATTTTTGGCGGTTTTTGATTTTCTTCAATTATCCGCGCATAGGTATTTTCATTAAAAACAGTATCAGTGCAAGCACACATTAATACCGAGTACGATGGTACTATATTGTTTCCAAAAACGTTGTTTAGAACTCAAAATTGCTGAAATTTTAAATGTCGATATGTTGAAATTTCTCAATTTTTGAGAGAAAAACTTTGTGAGTCTCAAAGAGGTGACAACAAATTTAGGAATGTAAAAATAACCAAAACGTTATTATGTGTGTTAATAGGTACAAGTGCTTTGATATCGAACACAACCGGTTTGGAAGACTTTTTCTCAGCTTGCTATGGTAGCTCCCATTAAAGAACCATTGTTTTTTATTTTCGTTTTTCTCGAAAATAAATTAGTAGCTGATTTTGATATATTTTTTTATGAAAAATTCAAATTGTATTGTACCTATACAAACATTTCCAATTTTTATTTTTAGATTTTTTAAAAATCTAAATATTTCGAAAACGACTCGGTTGATTTTTACGAAGTTGGGGCCGAGCGGTTTTTAAACATTATCTAAAATATTTTTAACAAACATTTTTTAGGTATATAAAATTAACGTGGCCTTCCATATAAATCCTAAAAAGCCGTTATAGAAAATATGTAGACACATCAATAATTCTATACAAATTCAAAATTTCAGACTAAACACAACCACTTTCGTTTCCATAGGAATATACAAAAATAATGAAAACAAACCAAATTAAACACTTGTTTCCATAGTAATTAGAACAAAATTCCCATTCGAATTCATAACCCTTTTATGATTAAGGAAGTTTTTTGTATTGAATACATCAACCTACCATGCGATAGCAGCCCTATATGGAAACCTTAGTGGCCGATTTTCCCGGTGTCTACTTCTATTTATATTTATTCAATGCTTGAAGTCTTTTGATTACTTGCTTTTAGTAAAAAAGACTTAAGAATTCAAGCAGTATTGAAGTTTTTTTTTTTCATTATTATTTGACGTTTAGAACAACAAATTAAAACTAGAAACGTCCACCTTTCTAAATTTACAGACATAGGGATTAATGAGAGTGCCCAGCCCACACCGGTTCGATGCGAATCTTGGTATATTCTACAGTCGTCACAGGTTCGTACCACATGTTTCGCACCAGTTTGGGAGAGCGTTTAAACTTGACAAGGTTTGAGAATAAGTTTATTTCCGGGTATAACGAGTGAATATAATGAGCTTGGGTTTGGCATATGGGTTTAACTTCCTTTGAACCCAGGGGCCGATTCTGGTTCTGTGAAAAAATGAATCAAATAAATAGTTTTCAAATTCGCTCTCATGCATTGCTTTCACTTTTTCGAAAAATGAAAAGTTTTTCATTTCCCTTTTTCATCGGACCAGAATCGGATATCAGGTACAAAGACTTTTCACTGACTAAAAAGACTAAAAGCAGTTAAAAAGTACTGCAGTTAATTAACTTTAAGCTAATTGACCTTTTTTTTAACTTCACAGTCGGAATGTTAGTACTGACTGCTGACTGCTTGTTTCGCAGTTAAAGTACTTATTTACAGTATTAACTTACATTCAATAGGTAAGTTAATGAACTGCGACTTTATTAATTGCATTACCAAAGTACTGCAGTCTTCTACAGCTCTGGCACCGAGTCAAATGACTGTATGGCCAGCTACACAAGTACAATTTAATACTTTCGGTGAATTGTTTTTTTTTTTTTTGGATTTATTCTATTTGTTGTCCAATTAGAAACTTCACTTCTGATCGGCAAATATTAGATTTGTGTACTGTGGGCAAATATCAACACAGCATAAACAACTACAGTGAAACCTGGATAAGTGCCTATCGTATGAGTGCCTAACCCGTTTAAGTACCTTTTATTTTTTAGAACTAACATTTTGAGGATTTATTCGTATAAAACTCATCTAATAAGTGCCTTTCGCTTAACTGCCTTCCCCGCTTAATTGCTTTTTATTTTGTATACTTTTATTGAAATTTACCTGAAAAAAAATCTTTTAAGTACCTACACAATTGAAATCGGCAGAAAAAGACAAAAGTTTCTTTTCATCTAGCGCTTCCTTTTTTAAAGGTTACCGATACTAGTCAGTTGATGTAATGTTATTTCTTATTTTTTAAATTACATTAAACGTCTTTTGTATTGTCATTTTTTTTATTTTTGTAAATATAGGGATAAGTGCTTATGCGCACTTAAGGGTTTTTTTTTATAACTGCACAACCCGCATAAGTGCCTCTCAAAACGAGGCATTTATGGTGAGGC
This sequence comes from Epistrophella euchroma, assembly GCA_947049315.1. NCBI lineage: Eukaryota > Metazoa > Arthropoda > Insecta > Diptera > Syrphidae > Epistrophella > Epistrophella euchroma. Next base: position 125,832,512 of record OX346246.1, read on the forward strand.
ACTTATCCGGGTTTTACTGTAGCTGTATTTGTTTGTTCTTTCTATGATGTAATTTTAACATTTTTTGCTGACAACAGCAGAAATCCTTTTCTTTGCTACAGCCATATTATTCACTTGAGGTATAATTTGGGTTTAAATGAATTTTGTACTCGTCAATTTAATCCGAATTTTTTAAACCCGACAATTTACACTTATGTCCATAATATTCACAAAGAAAAAAAAAACCATCAAACTTGATGGAATTAAAATGAGTAAAATGCATGGTAAATTGGTAAACTGTTTAAACTTAATTGAAAACTCACTTAAAAGCTGCGTACAGTGGTGTGAAAAACATTCCGGATTTTTTGGTAAACTGCATTGATTGTTGGTTTGTGATATAAAAATTAAAAAATCAAATGTTTGCAATTTTTTCCCATTTTTATTGAATATATTTTATTATTTGAAACAAAAACCATGGAACTTTATCCATCAAAACAAAAAAGAATTCAAAAAATTAAAGTTAATTCAAAATTTTAATGTGAAAAACTAACCGGATTTTATTTTTTTGCAATTAACTTTTATTATTTATTTAATATTTTGTCCAGTAACCCCTGTTTTTTATCACAGCTCGGCATCGACGAGGCATTGACTGGATTAAATTCTCGAAAACAGAAGCAGGAATATTCTCCCATTCATTTTTCAAAGCTGCAAAAAGAGAAGTTGTTGACGTGTGCTTTTTTTTCCCAACCCGCCTTTTTAAAATGGCCCACAAGTTTTCTATTGGGTTTAAATCGGGTGATTGAGATGGTCATTCTAAGACACGAATATTTTTAGTTCCAAACCACTCTTTTAGCAGCTTTGAAGAATGTTTGGGATCATTATCCTGCTGAAAAACCCAACGCAGGGGCATTTCTTCCTCTGCGTATGGAAGCATTACTGACTCCAAAATGTCCCTATATTGGAAACGGTCCATAATTCCTGTGATTTGGTGTATAGGACCGCAGCCTGCTCCTGAAAAACAGCCCCAAACCATAACCGAGGGTCCACCGTGCTTTACTGTAGGGAGTACATTTGCAGGCTTTAATCGCGTACCTTTTGAGCGCCTCACTGTCCTTGCACCATCGGAGTAAAATAAGTTGAATTTGCTTTCATCACTGAAAAGCACACTCCTCCATTTGCTTAAAGACCAGTTAAGATGATTTTTTGCAAATTCAACCCTGGGTTAAATGTTCTGATTAGGAATTTTAAGTCTTTCCCAAATACCTTTTACGGATTACCTTTTTTTACGATGTTTAGCAGTAAGAAGGGGTTTTTTAGCTGGTCGAATTGCAAAAAGACCAAAATCTCCTAAACGCTTCCTGACCGTACTTGGCCCTATGGGTAGATTAAGTTCATCACAAATTGTCTTTGAAGTCGCAAAAGGGTCTTTAAACACGAAATTCTTTATGCGCCTATCAGTTTTAATTGTTGTTTTGCGAGGGCGTCCGCCAAAATGATTGATTTTCCACTTTTAAATTTTTTAATGATGTCGCAAACCGTTGACGTTGGAATTTTTAAGATTTCAGCGATTACTTTTTGTTTTATACCGGCTTGGAACTTTTCTATTATTTCGTATCGAATCGCGTTGCTATAACGTGTTTTAGCCATTTTATGCACTATATAATTTCAACTTACACAGCTCTCAACTTGTAAAAACGTTTTAACCTACGGCTTGAGTCAAAAGACTCGAAAAAACAGTTACTTTAACATCGAGACGCGCAATCTTTTTGAAATCCGGTTAGTTTTGCACAGGCATGTTACTGAGTAACTTTATAAAATAATTTTTTCTTATTGTTCTTGTCATCGTAGCATTAAATTTTTAAGGTTATTATTAACTTGTCTCATACTCTTTACAAATTATTAAAAAACTTATGGAAAGTTGTTAGTTTTCTACTTGGTATTAAGAAAATCATTACTATGGGAAAAAATCCGGAATGTTTTTGGCAGCACTGTAATATCAAAAATTTGACATATGTAATTATATTTCTACTTTTTTTTCGCTTGCTTTTGTATTTTATATTTTGATTTTACACCCGAGTTCAATTTCTTGAATTGCTCTCTGGAAGCCTGTTTAAAATAAATTGAATTAAACTTGACAAGGTTTAAACCTATTTTTATTTCCGGGTATAACGAGTGAATATGATGAGCTTGGGTTTGACATTTGGGTTGAATTTATTTTAAACCCAGATGTACATTCAAAACCGGATATAAGTCACTGATACAAATAATACCACAAATAGCCAAAACTTCTTCTATGACAAATTAAGATTTTTCAGACTAATAAGTATTTTTGTGGTAGTAGCCCCTGGCGTAATGGTTAGTGCGTTAAACTGTCACGCCAGCCTCTGCCACCTTAAAATGTTTTCAGGGCTATTGCCTCTTGCGAGGAATTGACAAATCGTCCAAGAGTATCTTTTGTCAAAGAAAAGTGCCGCTCACATTAGCCGTTCGGATTCGGAAATAGGTCCCTTCCATTCCTGCAGACACGCACACAGGAATAGTTGAGAGTTGTAAGTCACTAGGCCCTGGTTCTTCACGAGCCGTTGTGCAACCAAATTTATTTATAATGATGGTTTAACATACTTAATTAAGGATACTTTAGGATTTAATAAATTTTATTTATTTTATTTTTGTTATCCATAATGACACCTGATCACCTGATTCTTATAATCTCTGAGATTTCAGAGACCTAAGCAATCTCAGAAATCTGAACGTAATTCCTCAGTGACATTCCTCACTTTTGCTGTCAAAAAGCTGAGACTAATGATTTTTGCTTAATTATTTTTTGCCGCAGATTGATTAATAAAAAAGAGATGTTGATTCAAAATAGCTTTTAACGGCCTCTAGTCCATACAAATTGGCGATTCGTTCCAGTTTAAATAAATAAATAAAAACTTCTCGTTTTTAATTGCACGAACGCAAATAAAATAACAAGCGGATAAGAGTATTTTCTCAAAATCATCAACACAACAAACACAAAACACATTGAAAAATAAACAAACTCTAAAGCTTTGACTTGATTTCTCGTAAGAAATTCTAAAATTCTAAAATTTGTGAGAGCTATTCAGAGTTTAAATATTTATCCAGAGAACGAGGATTAGATAACTTATTAAACTTAGATAGAGGAAAAATATTTAGCTACAACGTGATTTTATTCAAATCAGTCAGACAGCTTTAATTATTTATATGTAAATCAGGAGTTACTGCTGTCAAATAAACTTCTGTGAAAGTGGCCCTTAAATATTATTTAGCTTTTATTTTAATTAAATTCTACGACCGTTAAAAAGTGGATTTCGGATATTTTGAAATGTGCCACGCTCGCAATTAAAACAAAATTAATTTTTTTTAAGAATGATCAGTAATAAAAAAAACCCATACACAAAAAGTGGTCGTGTCGGTAGGCGTATTTCCGAAAAAGTAACACATTTCATACTGTGAATTTAATGGAACTTAATTTAAAAATTTCAGCTTCTTAGGGCTGAAACAAAAAAAAACAAAGTTCAAGTACATGAGCGTGGAAGAGGGCGGGAAAACTACTTTCACTGAAATCGATCCATTAACTTTGGATTCTACTATTCTACATATCGAGCCTTTTCCGCCAAACCATCGTAGGCGACAAAAAATAAAAGTATCGTAATCGACATTTTGTTTTTGCTTGCTCAGCAATGAAACCAACTAGGCCAATTTTCAGCATTGAACATTAGTAACAGTACTGTTACTGACAGAAAATGAAAAGTCAGATTGCTTTTAATGCACAGGAAAAAATGATATAATTAACTTTATATGATAGTATGAAAATGTCGCTTACGATAATTTGGCGGAAAGCGGACAATATTTCACACACAATAGATTCACCTTATTCCCAAAGGCGTTTTTCTAAAACGCCAACTGTCGTTTTTGGAGTCGTGTCGTTTTTTTATTGGTATTCCGTAGCTAAAACGCCAGCATTTTTCTCGCTCTTACATTCCACAATACGATCCACCAAAAAAAAAAATCAATTGGTTGGAGCGTCAATGTATGAAGAAAAAAACAAAGTTGTTGAATCAATTTCTTCGAATACCTCCAGTTTGTTCATTTTTAAACGATTAGAATAATTTGACATAAAAAAAAAAATTATTTGGATAAAATCTTTAGCCCTCTCAGCTCGAAGCTATGACAAAGGGTGTTTTTTCATTAAATTCTAAACTTACTTTGAGTTGAGGAAGAGGACTTAAGATTTTATCCAAACAATTATTTTTTTGATGTCAAATTATTCTAATCATTTAAATGCAACAAACTGAATGTATTCGAAACTCCTCCATACTTTGACCCTCCACCCTAGTGCTCATTTTCCTCCACGCGCTCTATTAGTCGCATTTGAATTTGGGTTTGCCATATATTGTAGAAGTTACCATGTACGATGTACCTTCAATGTCTACCCACATTCTAGCTGTGAACCATAAGAGAAAGTTGATCCGATCCAGTCGTTCGTACATATCCAGGATACCTAAGCTAATTCCTAGCAAACCCCCTACCCCTACCAATGCAACGAAAATTTTTTTCAGAAAAAGTTCCAATAATCATCCCCCAATATATTCGTTATTATTGAATAAGAAACACCCGGTATTTGTATAAAGCAAGTTATTCAGAATTCAACCCCCTGGGTCTATATGCAATTAAAAACAAAAAAAAATAGAAAATTTATCATTTCAAAGAGAAGAATAACCTATAAAATCTCTCCCTAATTTCTAATTCTTTTGGTACAGTTTACCCACAAGAATTCATAAATATGGACATATACCTTCATATACATATATAATGTTCTTTTTACCTACTGACATGGTAATTCAACCAAAAAGAAAGAACTTCTTTGAGCACGTGTGCTCTATAAAACTAGGCTTCTCGCTGTGTTGGGATTTTGTTCTCTTGAGATGGGGGACTCGGCTCAAATAGATTCATTCCTTAAAATTTTCTATATTTTTCTTATATTCGCTTACCCTAAGACATTTAAAATTATAACGGGGTGCAAAGTTAAATGTTCTTGCCTTATATACAATACATACACTCTGGTACACTTAATTTGGGAAGTGTTTTCTTTTTTAAACAGGGTGTTCGGTGAAACTTACTAACAATGCGCTAAATACATTTTTGAAAAGCAGAAATCTGTTCTTTTCATTTCTTTTTAAATTAATTAATTTTCAAACTCGAAATTTTTAAAATTTTACGTAATTAAGTACTAATTTTGTTTTCAAAATTCAGTGCTCTTATTAGTTTATAGTAAAAAACAGAAAACCGGATGCTAAATTGTGTTTTACTTTTTGAGCAAATTGAAAATAACTAAATCTAGTTTACTACTTAATTAATAGAAATAGAATCTTTGATACAACAAAATAACGGATGGAAGTCGATTTTAAGGAAAACTTATTTTTGTCATTTTCAATTTTCTCAAAAACTAGAATTAATTTTGGCATCTGCTTTTTAGTGTTTAACCAAAAATAGATGGGAGCATTGAATATTAAGAATAAAAATACTACTTAATACGTAACGTACAATTTTGAACAAAATTAGTTTGAACAAAATTTTTTAATTTTTTTTTTTTCAAAAATTTAATTTTGAAAATTAAATTTTGAAAAACTGCTCACTAAGGCAACTTAATTGAAAAACAAAATAAAAGCGGACATTTCTGGCTTTACAAAAAAAGTACAGCATGTCGCTACCGTAACCGTTGTTTTAAAAATTTCAATTCTTTTAGAAAATTGCCCCTCCGGTTATTTTTAATTTTCACACAACTTAATTTAAAATTAAAATTAAAGAAAATATTTCTGGATTTCCAAAAAGATATAACATGGCATTGTAAGTGTTACCGTTGTTTTTAAATAATTTTTTTTTTCAGTTTTAATTCAGTTTTTTAGATTTGACTTTATAATAGTCTCTTCTAAAAATTATTGGGGTTTGTCACACATTCATAACTTCTTAATGAAGTGTAAGAAAAAATTATCGAGGTATCTCCAATGTTTAACGTCGAAACCTCTTTTGGATTCGACTCGATTGTTTTAGTTGAATAGATTGCTCCTTACCTCGGGTGGGGGGTAGCAATTGTAAATAAAACAACCTAATTGACTTCTGGATTAAATAAATTTCTAGGCGAAAATATTTTTTGTGGACTTTTGTTTTATGCGGACCTATTTGCACGTATACCTACCTATGGTACCTATTTTTGAAAAGAAATAGAAGAACTTGTGTTTTTTCCTTGCTAATAGATAACGGGGCCGAAAATTGTAAAATTTGACGTAAAATCAGCAAAATCGACCAAAAAAGTAGTAAAACAGTGAAAGCACATTGAAATTTCTAAATTTCTGAAATGAAATTGTTTTCGTACGTGCATAACTTGGCTGAACATCAATCGATTTGCATGGGGATTTGTTTGTTGGATTTTTATTGAACCTGATTAACAGATAACGGAGCCGAAAATTGAAAATTGTACGAAAAAAAGTCAGAAAATCGTTAAAAAATCTTGAAATTTCAAACTTTAGGAATTAGTTTTTTGTTTGTATACACATAACTCGGCTGAACGTCATCCAAAATGGATGGAAAAGTCAAAAAGTTGTGATAACAATTGGAGCTTGCTCGACTTCGAAAGGAACATTAATAATAATTTAATCAATCATATGTGGAACAAAGTTCGCCGGGTCAGCTAGTTATGTATATTAATATACTTATAATATAGGTACAATCTTTTAAATTCCAACTCATTTAAACCACAACAGTTAGGCAGTGCGATGCCGTCGAAAACTTTATTTCTCCGGACAAACAATTCTACCAGACAGTGTTTTAAAAAAAAATTCCGGAGTTAATCAAGTGATACTGAGTGTATACTTTATATATTTAAAATACCACTGCGCGTTCCGATGCTAAACTGACATTGCAATGGATAATTGTGCCAGGGGTGAGCTTTGCGTAAAGAAAAGATTCCACAAGACTTAGGGTGACAAATTCAGTAGTTGTAGAAGGAAGGAAAGTCGTTGTCAGGTTTTGCGACTTTCACTATTTTAACAAGTTTGATATTCGTTCATGCATGCTTATATTATATATCGACTTCGTCCTTTCTGATATTAAAAGTGAAAACGAGTTTTTCTTTGTCCCTTAAGACTTTTGTTTCAAAAAAAAAAAAAAAAAGAATAGAAGACAGTGACAAGATAAGGTTGAAAAACTAGAAGAACAGGAACAATAGTATCCATATTGGTATAGAAAGTCTCTTCAGTACTTTGCTGTCATAAAAAAAATAAAAAAAAAGGGAACAATATTTTATTATTATGAATGAGAATAATTTAAATACAATCGATCAAAGTCTCAGTTTTTTGTGTATTTTCACTCGATGATGACGAAAAAGGAGGACAATTCTTTAATAAAAAGAATATGATATTGTCAAGGACAATGTAATTAGCATTTTGGCACCTCTTTTAAAGATTTGATATTTACAAAAAAAAAAAAAAAAGAGAAATAAACCAGATCAAAGGTAAGAGTGTTCAAAATTTAAGGTCATTTTTAACCATAACAAAAGATACATAGCTACTTGAAAATTCGTTTTCACATAGATTTTAAAGGTTAAATGCACTAATGCTCTTTTCATGTAAAATTTGAAATTCAAAAAAAAAAAAAAATAGATTGACACAGATCACCTAGGATGCGAAAAGTCTTAATTTTGTGTATAAACAGGGAAGTCAAAATGTTTAGATAATTTTCGATTATTAATGAAAATTTAATTTGATGAAAAATCTTGAAAAAAGAACCTCTAGAGCGAATTAATTTGTGCACATAAGCGATAGTGTTACAATTAATGATTCACTTAGGGTCAGTTGTACAAGCTTGTTTCATCCGAACTTACTTTAATTTAGATGGCGCTCACAGCCCAGGATGGACTACGGCCTCAACCAACAAGCCCCTCCAACGCACTCCAAGTTGGTTGAGGTCGTTCTCCACTTGTGTGCGCCACCTAAGGTGGGGTCTTCCTCTGCTGCGCAGGCCGTCTGGGGTAGATTCGAAGACTCGTCGGTCTGGTGGGTCGGTGTCCATACGCTCCACGTGTCCCAGCCATCTCAGCCGCTGTATTTTCAACTTTTTGACCAGGGGCCTATTTCACCAAACACTTCACTTTTCACTTTGCAACTTTTCATTTTGCAACTTTTCACTTTGCAACTTTTCACTTTTACTTTGCAAATTTCTTTTCACCAAACGCAAATTTGCAAATTGGAAATTATTGAAATGAAAAGTTGAAGTTTTTCTCTTTGCAAATTACGTTTAACCAAACGCAAATTTGCAAAGTGAAAAGTTCTTTTCTGCAAAGTGAAAAGTTTTCTTAATTTGAAAAAATATTGTACTTTTCGTTTCACCAAACAAATAAACTTTGCAAATTATATTTAGAATTTTGAAAAGTTTTTCAGTAATATGCAAAGAGAAATTTTCATTTGCAAATAAGCGTTTTTTATGAAAAGTTATCGTAAAATTATAGTAAAAAAAAAATAACCATTTTAAGAACGAAGAAGTAAAGTGATCAAACCCGCCTGGAAAAATGGCAAGTTTTTGGCAAGTTTAAAGAAGGCCCCGGCAAGTTTTCGGTAAGGAAAACCTGGACGAGGAAAACTTTACAGACCCCTATTAAAGCCTCGCTGAGAACATTTATTTAATTCAGTATTGGTGAGGCTCTTGATGGTAGATGAAGATTTCTCATTGAACTTGTTCTTTTATGTTCTAAGCTGTTCCGAACAACACCACTGAACATACCTACAGTCTTTCACACATACTTGCCCACACACCAAAGTAAATGGGGCTATAATATAGCCCCATATCTGAAATGGTTGAATGGAAAACCATGTAAAACAAAACATGTAGAAAAAATCTAGTTTTACTAGTCAGGGCTTAGACAGAATTCAACTAACAAGGCAAAAAGGTTCATAACTGCCGAGGGCCTAGCGAATGCCTATTGTAATACTTGCTAGACCCTTGTTAGTAACTATGAAAAACTTGCCAGGGCCTTATTGAAAACTAGATTCTTTTTCCAGACGGGAAGAGTAGTTAAGTTAAGAATTATCTTTGACAGTAAAAGGAATATGGGCTTAAGTCACTTCCAACAACTTTTGTGTGCATAACATTGGGCCGGTAATGAAGCCGAATATCACGGTGTTGCATCTGTGCACGGAATAAGAAAAGCATTTGTCATTGATGAATTTCTCCTTAACACCATTTGCTGGACAAAAAATTCAATTGGAGGATTTCTTTGTGTAGCGGAATGTATTGACGGTACAATTCACCCATAATGAAAACAACATTTTGTCAGCAGGCATAGAAAGCATACTTTGATGGTTTGTGTACAATCGAGTTTGCTTAAGTCGTATGTTTTGAAATATCATCTGTAGTGCAGCTGAAGCAATAAAAAAATCAAGGTTATGAAACAGACAGAAGCGTCTCAAATTTGTCCGTTGCATGACGATTTGTAAGTTCCATAATGAGGATATCGACCATCCCCTAATGCAGTGTTCATAACACCACTAAGGACAAATTCTGCAGAACAAAGATTTAACAATGTCAATGATTTTTTTTTTTTTGAATGCATAAGTGATCCAAATGTATTAATTTGGATCAAGTTTTACTTTTCAACTTTGCAAAATACGAATTTAAATGCAAAGTTCTTTTTTAAATTAGTGAAACACTTTTACTTTTCAAAAATAGTCTGAAAAATTGAAAAGTTTTTTCACTTTGCAAATTTTGTAAAACACTTCGCACTTTTACTTTGCAGGAAATTATTTTTTTGCAAAATTGCAAAGTGAAAAGTGTTTGGTGAAATAGACCCCAGGTCGGTGTCGCTGTAAAGCCTGTGAAGCTCGTTGTTGAATCTTCTCCTCCATACTCCATCGATATAGACTGGACCGAAAATCACCCGAAGAATCTTCCTTTCAAAGCACCCAAGCAGATTCTCATCCGCTCTCGTCAAGGTCCATGCTTCTGCCCCCATAAAGCAGGACCGCTATATAAGGTCTACTTGGTTCTTTGAGAGAGGGATTTATTACTCAAATGCCTTCTTAGCAGGGTTGCCACTTTACTGCAATTGCAGTAAATCTACTGCATTTTTTTCTCAAAATAAATCTACTGCCTTTAAATCAAATCTACTGCATTTTTTTGTTTTACTAAAAACTGTCCTTAAACAAATAACCCACAAATAATTTTTCAATTCTGTCACTGATTGCAATCATACTAGTTCTTCAGGAAACCTATACTCACATCCTTGTTATTAATTCGGCTTTCGACTATATCGGCTGTTTTAATGAATTTGCTTTTTTTAATGTTGGAAAACGTGATAATATGGGCAAGTTTTTTAATAAAAAGGTTTAAATACTTAAGCCTTAACTACATTGGCCTAAAAAATGAAAAAATACAAAAGTAACAAATTTCAAACTCATTTTGGAATAGTGTTTCTCACTGGAAAACTTATAAAAATGATTTCTGCATCATTTTGGTTTAAAAAAAATTGTGTATATTCTTTTTCACAAAAAAACTGCGCTAGCGGGAAAAAAATATTTGTACTCTTGTAATTTTTCAAAAAGTGGCTAATGTAGTTAAGGCTTAAATGCAATTGTAGTTTATATGCATTTCGTAAGTAGTCATAAACAGTGTTGGTAAAGGCCAAAGTCATGAAAGATTTAGTAGCGACAGGGAATTTAAAATTAAAAAATAGTTATACCTTTTCTTTTTGTTTGAGATAACTTATAGTCTGATATTTAATAATGTGTATTTTTAACAACACTTGTTATTTTTGATGATAAATAAATGTGTATTATTTTTTTTAATTACCTGCAATATTTACTTTAAATTTTAATCTTCCTTGTTTTTCGAAAAAAAAATTTACTGCAAAAAAGTTCTGCATTTTTTTTTTGTAAATCTACTGCGGAAAGTTTTCCGAAAAGTGGCAACGCTGCTTCTTAGCCCGAAGAAACAGCGATTGACAAGAGTATGTAATTCTTCGTTTTATCTCTGCACTGATGTCATTTTGCGATGTTACCGTGGAGCCCAGGTAGACAAAGTCCACTTCGAAGTTGTACCTATCTATCGTGACGTTCTGCCCGAGTCGAAGATGTTGAGATTCCTTACTTCTTATTGTCCTCATTGACAGCCAAACATGTTTTTGCCGCCTCCGAATCAATATTTGCAAACGCTCCGGTATAACAGCTCGATTCGTACTGCATAAGCAAGTAGTTGAACAGACTTTTGAAAAATTGTACCTCTGTTGTTGAATTGCGAGTTGCGTACAATTGCTTCAAGAACGATGTTAAACAGGTTACATGATAACGCGTCGCCTTGCCTCAAACCTTTCTCGGCATCAAATTGTTCGGTGGTGTTCTTACCAACTTTGACGGAGCAACTAGATTTCTCCGTCGTCTTCCTGCACAAGCTGACGAGTTTGGCAGGGATGCCGAGATGCGCCATGGTTCTGTATAGCTCGTCTTTGTCTACGCTGCGCTATCATATGCGACTTAAAATCGATAAAAAGGTGGTGTGCATCGATTTGAAACTACTGGGATTTTTCCAAAATTTGTCGGAGTATGAACATTTGATCGACGCACAGAGGAGTATTTAACCAACATTTTAAGGAATTACACTCAATTGACATTTTTTACAGACTTCACTAATCAAACTAACATAAACCAGTACTGAAAAAAAAATTTGAGACCACCCGCGCCGAGCAGATAGACGTAAAATAATCGACTAATATGCACGTCTTCAAATTTATATTATCGCCATTGATTTTAAAAACCTCGTAGCTTAACTGCCTGAACAGAATAGAATGCTGGAACTAGAGCCGCAGACGGAACTGGAAGAGCTGTCAAAAAGTGTCGTACGTTATTTTTTTTACGTGCCCACAATGCAGCTGTGTACAGCTTTAAAAGTATTTTGAAGATAAACAAAAGAATATTCTTGTGTACAAGCTCAGAATTTATATTTTTTGTTTCCAATAATTTTCCTTTTAATATAAATAACTTTTTTCGCGATACAAATAACCACAATATTTTTTCCGACCCAAAAAGTTGATTTTTTTTTCATACAAATTGATACGTCAAAAGTGTCGTACGTGAAAAGTTAAAAGTTGGTGAACTCTTCCGTCTTCGTCTGCAGTTCCGTATGCGTCTACGTTCCGTTGTGTTCGCATCAACATTGAATTTGCGTGTATTCAATATTTTGACAGCTATTCCAGCTCCGGCTCCGTCTCCGTCTGCGTCACCATTCTGTTCAGCCAGTTAGGCGGTTATAATTACGTCTATCTTCTGGACACGGGGGGTCTGAAAAATTTGTTTACAATCGGATTATGTTAGTCTGATAAGTAAAATGTGTAAAAAATACAAATTGAATCTACCTAATTTCTTATGTTTGTTTTCTTTAAAAGATCCCAGGACAGGAATCATCCTTCAAAACTTACTGCAATGCCCGAATTAGAAGATACTCTGATGTACAAGTCACACAATTAAAGCTCTCCCAAACCAACGCGACTAATCGCTGCGACAAAAGAAAACAACAATAACAACACGTGGTTGTCAAACAAAACAAAACGTTGTTGTTATTGTTTTCTATTGTCGCGGCGATTAATCGCGTTGGTTTGGGAGAGCCTTAACGTGTGATTTAAATCTTTTTTTTTTTTTTTTATTGACAATGAACTAAAAATACATCCACTAAATGAAACGCAAACAACAGAGATTAATATAAAAATAAAAAAATTAGGTTAAGCACGCATACCATCCTCATTCTACCCAAAAGAACCCGAGTCATCTCTATATGGACAATATCGACCATATTCAATTAAGACATTATAAATTATAATGCAATTAAGTTCCATCAAAGTAAAATTGACGAAATTATTCTAAAATAATAAGCGTAACAATGGAAAATAACGCTGCTCTCCAAAATGATTTTGTTTTTTTTTTCAAATTTGATTAATGATTTCGATGGGTCCCTTTTTAATATTTCTAAACCTTTTTCTATTATTTTTTTAATTTTGAAATTAAAGAAAATTAAAAAAAAAAAAAAAATACCGAAGCAGTCAAAGTCTACTCAATAATTTTTGTTTTGTTTGATTTTTGTTGTTGTGTCCATGTTTGGTTTTTCATTTAAGTGATTTTTTTTTTGTTACATAGGTAGTAGGTAGAGGTAGGTAGGTAGGTACCTATAAAATTAAAAAAAAAAATTTATTCACATATCCAGGTTTTTCTCTTAAGCGGGTTTTAGTGAAGCGGAGTTATTTGTAGAAAATTTGTTATAATATGCCTAAATTGACTAAATTGTTTAAATAATAGGCTTTTTCAATAAATCGGGTTTCATTTAAGCAGCTGTGACTGTATATGTGAATAGTAGTAGTATGTGATTTTATTAATTCTTTTGGTTAAAAGTTTGTACAGATTTCACAATAAAGCATTGGATTTTTCCGTCAGCCGAAAAAAGATAGTTTTTTCTATTTACTGAAGTAAAATATAAGATCTTAGATTTTATCTATCACATTGTAGTAAAAATTATTTTGATTTTGTTTAAAAAGCTTCGTTTATTATTTGCTGTCGATAATTAAGTGCTGATTATATGTAATGTCGTTTTCCGTTGGTCACTTCTATCACTCTTTTATTAGAGCTGTGTCAATCGTTCATTTTCAAAGATCGAATCAACCAATGATTGATTGCTTTAAAGATTCGGTCTTTTCAATCAATCATTATTTCAATCATTATGGTCAAAGATTAAATCGTTCACTATGTCAATCAGATTGATTCGGTCTTTGTGATACGTTATAAAAATGAGTTTTTTGCAAATATCTCAGAAACGGTTTGTGCTAAACAAAAATTTCATTCCACAATCTTATAGCTGAAGCAATTCCCACAAAAATGGTATATATATTATTTTTTTTCGTAGCATTAACCGTTAAAAAGTTACAGCAAATCGAAAAGTCAAAAAATCCCTTAAAATGGGCCAAAGGTAATGAAAATGTGCTGTAACTTTTAAGCGGTTAATGTTAGCAAAAAAATAATATATACCATTTCTGTGAGAAATTGCCTCAGCTATAATATTGTTGAATAAAATTTTTGTATAGCACAAACCGTTTCTGAGATATTTGCAAAAAACTCAGTTTTATGACTTTTGACCCCTTATACTGACATAGCTGTCATCGGATCGGTGAGGAACTCTCTCATTGTTTTTCTTTTATGTTTTTTTTTTTATTTCTTTGTGTGATGTGGTTGAGAATGAGTGGAATGAACGAAACATAGCGTGCTTCGGTCGTTTATTCAAAAACTGAAATGATTGACGTTGAGATAGATTGTGTCGGTTTACTGTGATTGCAATCAATTTATTTTGATGAACGGGTCACAAAGACCGAATCAATCACGATTGACACAGCTCTACTCTTTATTTACTCTATTCGCACTCCCGACACTCCAAAAACTTTCCATTTGCTGTTCGGAGTGATGATTTAGGGATGTTTTTTCACTCCGGATTTCATTAAGGAAAACACACCATACTTTTAAAAGTATGTGTTGGATTTATTGTAAAAATAGTAATTGCTTCTTCTTGGGATGTTCTGGAATTAAAATTATTGAAGAATTCACTTTAGTTTTTACTTCTACATAGATACACATATTACGGAAGAGAGTTTTTCATATTCCATTGAAATCAAAATAGAGTGAAACGCTCTGAAAATCCAATCGAAATCGACATAAGTGTAGAGATGGTTCCAGTTTTCTCCATTTGAGATTTGTATGGCTTCTTCTGTTGATAGTTTGTTTTTTTTTCAGACCGAAATTCGTATCTCTTTCAGAATTGGGCATCTTCCAATGAAATGTTGAATGTCTTCCCTCTCTCCAAGATTGTAGAAAGTACACGTCGAATCTCTGTCGGTTCTATATGGCATATAATTTACTGGTATAAGTTCACTTCTGGCCTTACAGTTGGTGGATATCATATCCAAAATATTTTCATCGTTAAAATAATTTTTAAGGCTGATTTCCAATGGCGCGTTCGCGTTAGAGACGCTTACGTATACGTTTACAAGCTTTACGAACGCGTCGACATGACAGACGACTTAAAGAGAACCTGAAAATCAAAATGAACCTACATAACCATAATTTCAAATTTCTTTCAACAAACTATTCCATTATTTTTTAAACAAAATCGATTTTTTTCTTTCAATAAAACGAATTTGTCGAGAAAAAAACGATTTTTTCTTCTAAATAAATCGATTTTTTTTGTTGAAAGGAATTTGAACATTAGTTTAACTGTCAAAACGCACGCTGAAGTTGATTTTTTTTCAACTTTAACGTTGAGGTAGCTTATGTTACGTTGGTTTGTTTACATGCTAATAGGTGCCAAATCGTAACAACGCGTCATTGTAAACAATTTGCTTAAATTGCTATGTGTGAGCTTTCGCGTTGAAAGAAAAATCTGTCAAAGCGACGCCCAACGCGGTATTGGAAATCAGCCTTTAGACCCGAGGTTGTGCTGGAGTAGCTTGTAAGTATTTCTTGTAAGGCTCTCTTGGCTTCGCCTTCAAAAGACCATTACTTGGGCGCTTTCGATTTTTTCTAGTACCTCCTGCTGCGTTCTACTCCACTGTGCATCCCTAAATTCCATTAAAGTGACATTGTGTTCTCTGGTACGTCTCGACCACTCGCTGAAAAATTGCATGTTCTGTTCTTGGAGGTGTTTGGCGATTTGGAACGTAAGGCGGTGCGTCGGTTGCGTGATCACCTTCCGGATGTAGTCGAAGTTAAGCTTTAGCGTGTAAAAGTGCAGTGGTGATATGCCCGTTTCAATATGAAGTATGTAGTTTCATGTGCTGTACGGAAGTCTGAACATTCTTTTAATGAAGTATCTTAGTAGTTTCTCAATTTCATCAAATTGCGCTGCTTAGCACATGATTGCTCTCATCACTGCTTCGAACACTATACTAAGCGCTCGGTTCAACTTCTTTCTTGTGAAGGATTCCACCCCAGATGCAGTTTATTGCTCGTTTTGCTTCTCTTAATTTTTCCTGGAGATGTACGTGTGTGTGAATATTATTTTTTAATTCCTTAATTTTCACTTTTCATTTTATACTACGTTTTCACCGACCACTAAACCGAGATTTAGGTAGATTTACCACAAATCTCTTCACAAATCCCGTGATTTACCATACAAATTTTAATCTCCTCAAATCAAGATTTAAAATAAATCTCATTTAAATCTTCATAGGTAAAATTCGAACAGACCTATTCCCCTATTCAGCGCAATACAAGCTGCTAAAGCAAACTTGCCATCTCACTTCCACTTCATAAGAAAAATGACCCACCATCTGCATTTTGAAAGGTTCTGTCAAAATTAATCTATTTTTTAATCTTTTTTTCTGGTGAAAACACTATTCGAGATTTATGAAATCTAAACGAGATTAACTTGCAGTGAAAACGTAGTATAATTTTCGTAAATAATTCGGACAACTCTGAACATACTTTAGTCAGGGATAACGCAGTTCGCTCAGTGCTCTCCTCAAGCCTAGTACGCAGATCGCGCTAAAATTTATCTTCCATACCAATTTCCTTCAAAGATAAATTTTAGCGAGGATATTTAGCTAGGCAGTACGCAGTTCACGCTAAATTCAAAAAGTCTCCACTTAATTTAGCAAGCGAAATAATGCTCAACGCATTCTTTCACAGATAAATTTTGACATTTGTGCTCTTAGCAAACGATTGTAGAGATAAGAATTGTAGGGATACAATTTAGTTTAGCTTGAACTGCGTACTTGGCTTCAGAGTAAAAAAAAAATCCTTATGAAATCATTTAACACGAAATTTACACGAAGTTTACACGTGGGTTTAAAGCAACATAATAAATCTATTTCTTTTGTATATGTGTCTTTAAATCCTAACTCTCGAGACATTAAGGCATTTTTCTTTTTTAGTTCAGAGCAGTTCAGAGCTGAGCCCGAACTGTCAAGCAAAAATGTTGTGTTTCTTTTTGAGTTCAGAGTGCTCAGAGTTTGGAATTTGTGTTTCTTTTTTCGTTCAGAGTGCGTTCAGAGCGTGCTCCATGAGCTCAGAATAAAATAACCGAGCAGACAGAGTACAAAACTGAGCGCCGACAACTTCATACAGTTTCCATGTAATTTGACAGATATGACAATTAAGTGCTCAGGTGTGTTTCATAATTAAATCGGAGTGCTCTGAACATACTCTGCTCAGAGTTTACTCCGTTCGCTCAAAGTCTACTCAGTGCTCTGCTCTGAACAAACTCTGAACTAAAAAAGAAAAACGCCTATTAACTACTAAAAAGAGCACACGAAAAAGAAAATGCTATACAATTACAACTTACCTTCCCACATGTACATTGTAAATACTACTTACTAACACATTTGTATTTCTTATGAAAATAACATATGTAGGTATAGGTATATGACAAAACAAATCATCGAAAAGAAAACGAAAAATACAGTCAATGTAGCGTGCCGATTAAAGTTTAATGTCAAGGTGAATGTTGTTTAAAGCGGCTAAAGTGAATTACTACAATTATTCATTTTGTGGACAATAAAAGCCCTTATCAGGGTTGCCAGCATTTTTATGATACAAAAATAGACAGTTTCATTATCGTAAAAAGTCTGAATTTGAATTTTAGTTAATAATACATATGTAATTCATTTAAACTATGTATTTCCATTTTATAAGCAATTATTTTTAATTTTTTTGAACACAATTTCAAAGCGAAAATAACTTTAAAACAAATTCAAACTGACAGCTGAAAATTGTATTTGTGGTGGTACAACCAAAAATTTATAATTGATATGTAAATAAAAAAAAATAATTTGTCGAATGGAAAGCAAAAGTAATCAAAATCATTTTTTAATCAGAATTTTATTTTATGAAATTGTAGTGTTTTTGGAATATTTTGCGATTATACGTAGTGACTTTTATGGAAGAAAATGTAGCAAAAACGCTACCATTGTAGCAGAGGGGCAACGCTGTTCACACCCCTTAAAAAAACAACTTTATTTTAGAGTACAACCAGCTTATTATCCCATTCTTCTCTTGTCAAATCAATTTACAGAAGAAGTATTGGTTTCGTTAAAGAAATTGTAAGTAATCAAATCTTACACTACGATGATGGGGAAACCCAGAAAAGTGGTTTTTGTCATACATTCCGTGGACGTCGTCGGTCTGAGCATCCTTGCCTCGTTTTTTTCTTCAAATTTAATCAAACCCTACTCAATAACTTTTTAAATTTAAAGCTCTATTACTAAAATGTTCGTTCGTTTTTTTTTTTTTGCTCCAAAGATCCCATTTCCACTAAACTTGATAATGAAAATAATTGAACCTAAGCTGGTCATACACAATAGAGCCAAATGGCTTGTCCGAGCCAAATTGCATCATGTAAATGAGTTTGACCGAGCCATTTGGACATTCAGCAGGTTATAAATCCACCAGTCCATTTGGCACCGAGCCATTTGGCTCTATCGTGTATGGCCAGCTTAAATAATTGATGAAACTTAATATAGCTAGATGGAAACCCTGCTCTACTTGCCCAGCAAGAAAATAACTAATGAGCTTTTTTTCGATCAGCTGGTGTTCCCAAGCTGTTATAACTCTTTAAACAACCTCTCATTCTGACTGACATTGTGTGGTGTTTTTTTTATCTTGATCTGACGATACCGCCTATGATGGAAGCTCAGAGAAAAAAAAAACGCGCGCCAAGCAAAGCGGGTTAATAAACTTTCAATGTCGATGGGGTTAAGTGATAGAAATCGCCAAAAATTTATTCTGAAAATGGTGAAAATAATTTAAAAAAAAAAAAAAAAAATTCGATTGGCCATCAAGAAGACATACTTACATCTACATACATCGAGATACTTAGAGATGGAAATGTTTAAAGAAATATTTATCGCTATGTAATACTTGTGCGGGTGTCAGGCGGGAAACACTCCAAGGGGCATAGTGCTGACATCACTTAAATTAAATGAAACGTGTAAATATATTGGTCGGAATCCAATGTAAACATAAATGTACATACACACACAAACACCCCAAAATAAAGGCAAATCAAAGTCATGTGCAAAGCCAAGCCAAGCTAAGGAAATGAAATCATATTTTCATTTGATTTCAAGGCCTTTAGCGTTCATTACCAGATAGGTATGTATTTGTTTGGGGTTCTGTTCTGGATTTTATAGGTAATTTACCTGTAAAAGCCTCCCAAATTTAATAAGAATCGCGATCGTAAACCAAATTTGTTGAAATAAAACAAACATTTTAATTTGAATATTCGACAAGAATAAGCTAATTTTGGAATAAAATACAAAGAAAGGGGCAGGGGGCAGATAAGCTATTTTTATCGACCATCATGTTATTTAAATGGTTTGTGTTTTTTATGAAGTCTCTATTTTTGTTGTTGTTTGAATTTATTTAATTAGTTAATAAGA
This sequence comes from Epistrophella euchroma, assembly GCA_947049315.1. Taxonomy (NCBI): domain Eukaryota; kingdom Metazoa; phylum Arthropoda; class Insecta; order Diptera; family Syrphidae; genus Epistrophella; species Epistrophella euchroma. The sequence goes on from OX346246.1 coordinate 125,851,968, forward strand.
GTTAATCAACTAACGCCAAACGATATTGTGACCCGAGACCAAAGCAGAATAGCAGCAGTCACAGTAAAATATAAGATAGGTACATTGATGTAGGTACGAATATTCGTATATTTTATTATGCTGACGAATAATTGCCCATCATACAGATTACAGACATCTGTTTGTGTGTTATTTCACTGAGAAAAAAGAGGTTCAAAGTCCATTTCAATTTTTATTAAGATTTTTTTGAAGTTTATTAATTTCATGGAAAACATTTATATTGACTAGGTTAGGTAGGTATTAGTTCAGTATAGTTATGAGTTAGTAATGATTCCTATGGGTACGTACCTATCTCCTTACTTTTTTTTTAGGGGCCAGTTATAGCAATCAGGAAAACGGATCAGGAAAAAATTTCCTTTTGTATACTTAATCCAATGTTTTTTTAAACGATTTAAAATATAAAAAGGATACAAATCAATGATAAAACAATTGAAATATTTTTTCCATTAAAAATATTTAATTTGGGAGAAATACTTTGTCTAAAACAAGTAGGTACTTATTTATTTTCCTGATGGACATTTCGTACAGAAAACGAGTTTCCATCAGGAAATGCATTTTGTAGAATAAATACTTCCTCCAAAGGACATTTTGTTAATGCAATAAATATTTCAAATGATTTATCATCGATTTGTGACATTTGTATATTTCAAATCGTATAATAAAACATTAAATTATCAAAGAGAAAATTTTTCCTGATGCGTTTTCCTGATCGCTATAACTGGCCCCTTAGTAAGAAAATTTATTTTGCCATCATAAGATTCCATACCCAAGTAACATCGTTGGAGCTAGAAGAAGCAAATCTGTTCTTCTACAGCTTTAAAAAAGTGATAAATAAGGCTACGGCTTTGTAAAAGATAATTTACAGCTCCCTATATTTTTATTTAAAATAATGCTGTATATTAAAGTTTTAGCACACTATAAGCTCTATAAACTTATGTATCTTTAAATCTGCTCCTTAATAATGTTCACTTGATCTTTTAACCAGCAAACTTAAATTTTCAGGCATTGTAGAGCTTCAAAGAACGCATGCGCAATAGCAATCGCCTTTAAAACTCCAAAAAAGAGGCTATAGAGTTTATTACTGCATGCGTCAAACGAAACGTCAAAAAATAGCTTTAAAAGAATTACACAAAAAGCGGCTGTGGAGTTAAGTACCTATTGCATATACAGAAACACACTTACGCATGTGTATTCCGAAACGTCAACATTAAGCATTAATAGAGCTAACAGAAGTGGTCTTAGAGCTGCATATTTATGTTTTTATTCAGTTGACTCAGCCAATCATAATTATAGGGCGTTACGAGAAAGAACAGACAAATTCAACAAGGGGTAAAAAATAAGTAAAATTCTTTCACTTTATGTATGTAGTTTTGAGCAATTATGCGTTATACAGATTTCAAAAATATGCCGATGGGAATCGATAGGAGGGTTCTCCTTATTATTAAAAGGCTGCGTAGCTAAGTCGCCATTTTGAAAAGACGGTTTTTAATCGGTATCTAACTTTGTTTTAAGCTCTGAAGAAAAACAATTTTTCACATTTCAGATCTTAAAAAAAGTAAAATTTATACCAAAAAACTATATAGGTAAATTTCTTTAAAAAAATTTATAAAAATAAGAGAGAGTAATTCTCGTGCTAATTATCCTCCTCAAAATATTCAAACGCACAAACATTTTATTTTTTGACAATTTTCTTTACAAAAAAAATATTGAGAAAGTAACACATTTTTGGAATACAAAGGTACCTCCTCTTAAATAAAACAATGCGTTCATATAAAAACACTTTTATTTAATATTCACTTTTCTTAACATTTAATTTCTAAAACACCCTTTATTCTATTAAATCAAAAACACCAAATTGCCATCTTTTTCAAACTAGCTCTAAAATAACAGAAAATTAATCTTTATGTGATAGAACTGCTCGATATCAAGAGTTAACAATATTGCAGCTCTCGAACAATAGAAAATATAGCTGAAAGCTGTATTGCAGCTCTTTTGAAGATATCATTTTTGCCTAATGAAAAATGGCGATGAGATAGAAAATTAATGAAATACTTTTTTCATATAATTAAAAAAAACGACATATCTATATCCGTTCTCACTCAAAAACAAACGAAATTGTATTTTTTTCAAAAATAAATTTATTTCAGTTTTAAAAATTGTATTTCTAGGAATTTCTAATTTGTTGATTTAATATTTATGTATAAAAATATTTATTTATCTTTTTATTTATTTTCGGGGAAATTATACATTATCCATACTACTATGAAAATATTAATTCATTCATTGGTAGTATTACAGCTTGCATACATTTTTATTTTGTATCATTATTAGTTTCACACAAACCAATACAGACAACAATCTGTCAAAAGTGGTTCTTAAAAGATCTTAAATGCATATACCATAGAGCTGCAAAATCACTTGGCACTAATAACAGGCTTATTTAGAGCTAGAAAGTGCTCTCAAACTCAATGAATTAGCAGTAAGTGCGCTCGACGTTTGCTCTATAGGCGCATCAAGAGCTCCTTCTTAATTAAACGAGCTTTAACGGCCATATTCTTGACTTTCTTCAAAACTAGTTTTACCGAAAAACTAGATTTATAGCGGTTTCGAGTTTTGATTTTGTCACAAATTTTTATTAGTTTGACGTCTAAATCAAAATATTCATACATAGTTTGACATTTAAATCAAATCAATATTTTTTTTGAGAAACTTAAATTTTGAAACCCCTATAGAACTAGTTTCTCAGTAAAACTAGCTTTGAAGAAAGTCAATAATATAGCCGTAAGATTAGCTCTGAGAGCGCTGTTAAATCTTTTTAAGAACTAAAATTGTTTCTTGGGTATTCATACATACATACCTACTTATCTTATATAATAAAAAACCTTTAATCATTAGAGCGTTTATTTTAAATTTTTTTCAAGAAAGGGAGATTTTTTTTATTTATGAGATAAGAATTAAAAAATTTATTTTTCAAGATCAATATTTGGGCGACTTTCCATTACGACATCCCGATTTCGAAGTTGTTTTTTTTTTAAGGGGTAGGTAGGCATCTCAATAGAATATTTTTCAAATATTAAGGTGAGGAAACCCCCCCCCCCCCCCCCCTCCCCCCTAAATGCAATTAAAAAATGTTTAAAATTTTCAAAATTGGGCTTTTTTTTATCGATTTGCACTTTTTATTTTGAAACGCGGATAGTCTCACTGGAAAGATGAACACATAAAAACACTAAATTTCACAATTTTAAGGTGAGGAAACATTTATATGCATTTTTAATTCATTTTCAAAACTTTTTGTTTTGCAAAAAAAAATGAGAAAATTATACCTACTCCATTAAAATTACAAATTAAAGAAATGTCAAACGGTCTGTTTAGTATTGCCAGGCATGTATTTTTTTCACTTGGGTTTTTATTTTAGGAAATTTTTTCGGGAAATTTAAAACTGTTTAACCTCATTTAAAATGTATTTTAAAATGAGTTTAAATAATAGTTTTAAATTTAACGCGAGTTTAAACTCATTTTAAAAATAATTTAAATATTTTTAATGAAATACAACAAGAACAATTTTTTTTTAATAGATTTTTTTAAATTTTATTGAAGTTCCCCATAATTTATAAATAATTTCCTTAAAAATCGGGCTAAATTCTGAATATTCCGAATAAAGATCCCATAAATCGTAAAAATAAAAAATACTGACACTTGTGTGAGTGTTATGTTACAAATGACGTTCATAGATAGTGACTTCCGGTTAAAGTTTTAGGCAAAAACATTAAATAAAAATTGGATTTTATCGAAAAATTTCGAATTTTCAACAATTGAAGATGTCTGCCGGTGGGTTCGTCAATGAATGTTTATCTTAATTTTTGCGTTGATACTTGTGGGAGTATCGTGTAACAAATGGTGGCAAAAAAAATTATATTTCGGTTAGGATTTAAGGGTAAAACATTACGCAAATGAGTTGATTTCTTTATTTTTTGAAAACATGGTATGAAATTTTACATATGTTGTTGGTCACACCAAAATGCAGGCAGACAAGCTGATTCTTGTTCAACGGCCCAAAGGCTTTCCATTGGCATGCATTACAACATTAAATAAATGAATTGACTTATTTCATTTTTGCCACACTTTTGTGTCAAATTTTAATAGAAACATGACTATTAAGAATCGATAACAAACATCTGCAAAACCCTAGGTTTTGTATTTTACTGTTCGTCTTGTAAGTTTTAAGCATAAAATAAAATTCACTGTTCCTCCCCTCCCTTACTTCCTTCAGAATGCACAATGGACTGTTTTAGATTTATTAGGGCCAGTTTTTAAGTGCTAAGTAAAGCCTGGGTTAAATCAAAGTTAATTAGGGGCAGTTATACAAATGTGGTTTATTCTCGGAAGAATATTTTGCCCACCGATTTCGTCAGATTAACTGGAGGTTCAAGTAGGAATGATGTATTTGGTTGGTTCTTATTTTATTTAGTGCGAAATGTTTATATTTTTTGTACATGTTTTACAAAAGTTGTTCATCCTTGAATTAAAATTCTAAAAATGACTTCAAACCTGCAAATAAATCAAACCCGATTTAACTCAGAAGCAGCGTTGCCGATTTGGTACGATCGTGCACTTATGGCACCTTTTCATTTAAATGGCACTGTGGCACTCAAAGGAATGGCACTTTGATTTAAGTGTAGTAAAATAAAATAATATTGGAACCCATAGTAAAAATCGCCTTTTCTATAAATTAATAAAATCACTTTTAGTTAACGAAATAATGAAGACTGAAAGTTGCCAATATTTCATACTACACACAAACTTCTATTGGTATTTTACAAGTTTTATTTGAAATAATCTACACAACTTTTTTTTTTAACAATTTCCGTTAATGGAACGCAGAGGCCAAAAAGTGCACTTTCCGGCAACGCTGCTCAGAAGTACATACTTTTTCATTAGATGATAAAATTTAATTTTTATTTTTCAAAAATCTGGAAATTGCTCTTTCTATAATGTCGCACATCGATTGTGATAGTTTTTTGAAAAGGATCTTTCTGTTCAGAGCTAACTTACCAAACAATCTGTTGAGTTAACGCACAGCTATAAATTGAAGTAACTAGGATAACCTCTTTTTCAAAAACTCATATCGACATATGATATTTTCATTTGGCGCCCCTTCAGCATTTGAGGTAAGTGGTAAAAAAAATTTAATAGTAGCTACCTTACCTACCTATACTTGATGGTTGGATTTTTTGAAACCTTTTGAGTTAACTTTTATGTACGTGTGACATAAATAATAAAATTAATAAAATACCATATAACCAGTATACAGGGTGTTTTGACGCATCTTAAATTTTCTGACTTGTAGTTTAGGAGGAGAAAAGAAAAAAGTCGTATGAGAGGTGGGATCATTTCCCTTCTTTAGGCGGAAGGGTAATTTGTTTGTTTAAATCGTCTTAAAATAATAAAAGTCATTTAAAAACAATGGCAACACTTACAATGTCATGGTATTATTTTGTTTTTTTTTTTTTTTGGATTAGCCGCGTAGAAATATATATTTAGCGAGTGCAATTCTGTACTCACCCCGAACGTTTCGCTACAAATTGCATTGAGCATGGTCACCGGGCATTTTTAAAATCATCAATTTTGAATAAAATAAAAAAACTTCTTATGAAACTATTTTTTTTTTAATTTTACGTAGTTCAGTACCTAGTACTTTTGTTTTTTTTTATATTCAAAAGGCCTATCAATTTTTAGTGGTGAGTTAAACCAGAGTTAGTTAACTCTGGATATAAATTTATTTATAGTAAATTTTAGAAAACGCTTTTCAGTTGCGTATTTATGCAAATCGACCCAGCAAATTTGGAGGATAAAATATCAAAAGCATTTGGTCAGTAAATCCAGAGTTAACTTACTAAATTCTAGTTTTTGAGAAAATTCCAAATAAAAAAATCAATTTTACTACATGCTTTATGGAAATAGGATATTTGGAGAAACAAAAATAACGGATTGAAGTCGAATTTAAGGAAAACTAGCTTAATTATTGCTTTCAACCTTCTCTAAAAGGATAAAAGACTACGTTTATTTCTACTCACCTGTAATCTTAAATAAATTGAACTAAATAAATGGAATTGAAATTGAAATAAATTGAATTAAAAATTGAAATGAATTGGATTTAAGTGTTTGACTAAAATTGAAAGGAATATTTAAATATTAAAATCAAAAATACTATTAGTAACGTAAAATTTTTAATAAAATCAGTTTGAAAAAAATTTTCATAATTTTTGTATTCAAAATTTTGATTTTGTAAATTAATTTTTTCAAAAACTATTCACTAAAGCGATTTGAATGGATATCTGGCTTTTAAAATTTAAAAGCAGTTTTAGCATGATTTTCTAATCGTTGTCGTTGTTTTTTAATGATTTTTTCAAAAGTAATAACACACCTTTCACTGGAGTTCTCCTAGGTCTAGTGTTCATTTATTTTTTGATAGTGTTTTACTTTTTCGCATTGGTGAATTAGTAAAATGAAACTGCTAGCGACTGATAAATATATGTATGCATAGTTTGAATTCCATTTTCATTCCTTTCTTTGAGATAAATATTTTATTTTTTAATTTTAACTGCCAGGTATGTATAACCCCATTAGAAAATTAATGACCCTTTTTAAAGGATACCCTATATACTTTTTGGTTGAGGCCGTAGTCCATCCTGGGCTGTGAGCGCCATCTAAAGTAAAGTAAGTAAGCCAGGTATGTATGTAGGTCTACAGCTTTTTTTTTTCCAAAATTTGCTGCGTGTCGATGGTCTATTGAAGAAAGTGTCTTCTCAAATTTGGCGCCCCCTCAAGCTACCGCGTGGGCCACTTGCCCCGGTTTGCTCCCCCCATAGATCCAGGGCTGACTCTCACACCTACAAACTTCATTCCCCCCAGTTTGAATCGCTCTTCTGGTGCGATTGCCAAAACAATCTATTTAAACTTAAATTTTCAATAAGTCAGCAAAATATAATTTTTTTCAAATAAATTAAATTGTACTTTATATTTTCAAATAAATTAAATTGTACTTTATATTTTTTGCTATAATAAAATAAAAACATTTAATTGAAATATTGTTTAAATTTTTTACGTCTAGCTTGTATGAAACGAGCCACTCTGCGTCGGACAGTGGTTCAGGGGCGGACAAAAATCATTTTATCGACTTTTAAATATTTAGATTTTTGACATTGTAGTTTGGTTAAGTAATAGTTGAAGCATTAGGATCAGGATTTTTTTTTATGAAATCAGTTTGTAAATATAAAATTTTGAGCTCCAAAGTTGATAAACGAAACTTTTTTTTGACTTTTGTTTGTTCTTTTTTCTCTATTGGGCATATAAAACAAATTAAATTTTGGGAAAAAAAATTAATGTAGTTGTCAAAAAATATTTATTATTTCTAAAGGAAGACCTTTACAACAGTACCATTTTTAGTCCACTTTTTTTAATAAAAAAAAATATTTGGAGTTATTAGACGATGTAAAGGACCTTATAGTAACAGAACAAAATGAAAATTTAGACCAATGATTATTTTTTATGTTTTTGTTTTATTAAAATCAAATTGGTATTTCGTTATTTATTTATAACTTATTTACAATTTAATCAATTAGGCAAACAAATAAACTTAAGTTATGAATTTAATGTAGTTTTTAATTATAAAAAGAACACAAGAACGAAAAACTTTGTAGGGCTGCTTATTAAAAAAAAAGCATTTTCTAAACATTCTGTTGTTTATGTATTCATTTTTTTTAGGAAAAGATTAAATAAATAAGATTGTTTTTTAAAAACTCCCTCAAAAGTGGACGTGGTAAATATTTCGCTTTATTATTTGTTTGTGCATATTTTTAGAGCAACTTGTATCGTTTTCTAAAAAATTTGTCCAAAAATAATTAAAAAAAAAAAAAAAAAAAACGCCCCCAATAGTGGGCGTGTCAAAAAATTTCTACTGAAGGTCTTATATGAAGTTACGTTATGTACAACTTTTTCATTTAAAGCAACTATGACAGTTAGAAGACCTTTTTTCAAGTGGGCGTGTCAGTGGGGGGAAATTCTCTCTTATGATACCTTATGCTATCCTTAACCGTGTTTGAAAATTTCATTCAAATCGGTTGGCTGGTTCAGATTTTATAGATTAATGACCGCCTCTCCATACAACCTGAACCACTGTGCGTCGCGTCGTCAGTATACAGGGTGTTCCGCGGTCGGCGATATAAACGAAAACCATGGCTTCCTGCGATCATTTTAAGTCGAAATTTCTCGTTTACGTTTCATTTTAGACATAACGATTATGATTTTTGGTCGCGTTTCTTTAAGTTTCTCGTTTCTTTAGTAAGTATAAGTCCAGGAAGCGTGACATCCGTCCACTTTGTCAGAACTGTTTCTAATTATTGTAGAACGATGAAGTTTTGTAAAGCGATTTAAGATTTCAAATTCAGGGGTATCAACCCACTTTTTTAGAAGTGTTTTCAATTTAATGAAGCACTTCTGATCGTTGTAAAATTATGAATTTCGGTAGTGCGGCAGGGTTTATAATGCATGCTGAGAAAAATTCAAAAATTTGGGGTTTATTATTCAGGGGGCGTAGCATCCAGCCACTTTATCAGAATTATTATCCATTATATGGAGCTTTTCTGATTGTTATTGTACAATGGTGAAATTTAGTAGAGTGTTAGGGCTCAGGTACTTTCAAAAATTGAAATTTTAAGATTTTGTGTGTAAAAAAAAAATACTATGCAAAAAGGTGTGAAATCACACCAGAAGCAATAACATTATAAAAGTAAAACCTGTGTGTAACAAGTCAGTCGGAAAAAGTAATGAGATCAAAAAGTTCGCCAAATTTAAAATTGATGTAGGTTTAATATCAAATATTTTAAGCAGAGTATAATATCGAAACAACTCCAAATTATGAGAAAAATTTCTTGACTTAAATTTGGTAGGTTAGTTTACTGGTCAAGTTTTCAAAACTTTTTGAATTGTGGGTAAACAGTTGGAAAATAATAAAATCAAGTAAACTTGCCAAATTTTTGTCATAAGGTAATCATTAATTAAATAAGAAATATCTCTCATAATTTGAAGTTGTTTCGATATTTCTCTACTTAAAATATTTGGCATTAAACTTTCATAAATTAAGAACTTGGAGTACCTACCTACTTTTAGATCTCATTACTTTTCACGGCTGGCTTGTTACAAACAGGTTTTTTTTTGTATACATAAAAGAACTTGGCTCTTATTATACTTTTATATTTTTGGTGTGTAAATTTTATTGGAATCAATTCAAAAGAAATTTTTTCATCCTAGTTTCGTAGTTAAACCCTAGTTAAATCCTGAAATATATATTTTTCATATTTTGATGACTTAAGTAACTCTGGATTATCAGAAAATATGTGTATTTGTGACAGATGCAAAACAAACTGCTAATCTAGGTGGAGGTGGGTAACATGCATCACCCAAAACGAGATAAATATTAGACTAGCCAAATTTTTTGACAAAATTTTCCAGTGGTTTGGTAAGTGATGTCAATATTTGGATATGTATATTTTCTTGTTGATATACCAGTAGTAGGTATAGTTTATACCTAAAACCCCGTCATGTCTAAACTCCAGAGAATGCCAAATCATTATCCCTTACCATTCAGAAAAATATTTTCACGATTTTTGGTATGAAAAATGTTTACAAACAATGTCGGCAAATTTTGTTTTGACTCAAGAATACGCGTCCTTTTCCATAAACCTAAATACATACATACATACATACCTATATGCATTTGAATTTAAGCGCATGCTTTTAAGAAGTCACGTAAGCATTTTCATTTATGAAAAAGGAAGATGATTCAACTAAATATGTAATAGTAAATAAGGATAACGTAACCATCAGCAAGGTTTGTATAAGACTTCTTCTTCTATATACAACGAAGCGTCATCTTGAGATTTTAATGTTTTATTTTTGGCCTCTCAATCGATGATAGTAGTAGTGGTGATGTTATGCAGCCATCTTTATGAAGCTATAAAGCGCGATGGGGTTTGGGGAGCTGTCAGACGTATCTCTACCTCCTTTTTTTTTTTTTTTGCTTTTATTGATTTTCACTTTCACTTGTTTGCGCTTTCCGCATGGTACTCCTTTTTAAGAAGAAAGCTTAAAGCTGCCAAACAAAATCTTATGTACCTACATAGGTGCCTATACCTGCTTAACAAAATTTATAACTAAAGCCCAAAACTAGTTTTTGGGTGCGAAAAAATACCAACATGATTATAATACATATGAATTTTTTGGATTGCAAGGATAAATTAAATAGGTAGGTACATATCTAGCAATTTTCGACCAATTCAAAGGTTCAACATTTAAGGTATTTAAAGAACCTTAATATCTATCAGAACTTTGAGAGAAAAAAAAAAAACTGGTAATTGCCGCGAGAGGCCCATATTTCAATGACTTGCAGATAGATCACGCTGAATTTCAGGGATGAAGGTCTTTTTGGATCCGAAGACTGAGAAGAGTTAGATTAACTTTTGTGTGGGCGTGTTAGTGGGCGGAAATTGTCTGTGGTCATTCCTTACTGTCTTATATCATATGCTCGAACAATTTTCTTCAATACATTAGGTACTGCCTTCATGTTCGCTTGGCGAATTAGTAAGTATGCGTATGACTGTCACGCCGAAGGTTGTGACATCTTCTCCCAGCCTCTTAAAATTAGAAATGTTTTTTTCACGGGAACTTCTTTTTGCGAGGAGTTGACAAACAATTCAAGAATATCTTTTTTCATAAAGAAGTGCATATTACTTTAGCCATTCGGATTCGGCAATAAAATATGTAGGTTCCCTCCATTATGCATAAATGCACGGAAGAATGGTTGAGAGTTGTAACCCAATAGGCCCTGGTTCTTTACGAAGTGTCGAGTTATAAAAAAATTAGGACTGCTTCCATACAAAAAAGTTAAAATAAAAACACATCCAAGAAATTGGAGTGGAAATTTTCTTAAAAAACGGGAGTCGGACAGAATCCCGAAAATCAAAATCCAGAAAATCTAGATTTCCGCAAACCCATAGTTCAGAAAAATAAAAAACTCAATAGTGTAACAACACGTTATTTCATTTATCATAAATAAGAGAATTCAAATCTGCCTTTGGCTATACTACTTTATTTTGTATTTATAAATTTGCATTATATAAATTATTTTGTATGAAAGCTTTAATTCAAAATGGCCTTTGACTATTATTTGGATTTCTAAAATATTTTTCCTAAATTTCAAAGCCTACTAATTTTCAAACATAAAGCTAATTTTCTGACTATAAAAGGAGAACTAAATTTAGAATTAAATCACTTCCGACTTGACCAGGAAACTGGTAAGTAATAATTCAGAGGTATCACATACCGCTTTTTATTGCTTATCTTCTTTTCTGGGTAATTAATTGTTGTGCCCTTTTCTCTTCAGCAGTTATAGTAGACCTTAGTCCGCATAATAGCAAAGAGAAAAGTCATAATAATATAATACTATAGAAGTTTAAATATGTACCTAGGTTTAATAATTTTGTTCCTAATAAAAACCTTACTCTAAAATATTCACGGTGTACTTAGTTCTTATTTGGAAGACCCTTACACTTTTGCTCTACCGACTTACCACCACGCTACAATAGTCCAAAATATCAAAATCCATGTTAGCCCAAATTCAAGATAATCCCAAATCCCGAAAACCCAAAACCCGAAAAATCCAAAACCCGAATAACCCAAAATCCCGATAATACATTACATAATTAGAATTGAAGAAAAAAAATGAATCGTCTTCTCGTTGAAAGTTTTTATCTTCTATATATAATATGTAGTATTCATATAAAAATTTATCTATGTTTGTATTTTTTTATGGACTCCGAAACCACCATACCGATTGGGTCTAAAATTTCAGAAAATCTTACTTCAAAGTCCAAGGGTGTCAGCGTGTCACTCTCGGTCTAGCAGTATGCCAGCAAGATGCAGCAGCGTATGAATTTTCGGAATAATTTCAGAAGATAGGCTACAATTCTGTTCAAAACTAAAAGTGTTTCTGTGTTTGTTTGGTCAAAATCGATTTTACCAACAATACAGCAGCGCATGCATTTTCTCATACTAATTTCAGAAAATAACTGCCAGATTTTGTTCAAAACGTAAGGAAATTTAAGTTGGAAGTCTAAGCACGTTTCTGTGTGTATTTGGTCAAAATTGGCCAGTTTGCCAACGAACTGCAGCAGCGCACGCATTTCCCTGCTATTTTCAAGAAATACCATCCGATTTTGTTTTAAATTTCAGGATATATTACTTGGAGGTCCAAGCGTGTTATTGTGCGTGTTTGGTAAATAATGTCAGTATAGTAGTTTGACGAAATTTTAGTTGGAAATTAAAATAGTGTTCCTGTATGTTATTGGTCAAAATTTGTCTAGCAGTTTGCCAACAATTCAGTATCGCATGCATTTTCGTACTAATTTCAGAAAACATAGTGTATATTTTGTTAAAAATTCAAAAAAAATCTTAAGTGTAAAAATTAGTTCAGCATTCTACAAACAAAATGTAGCGCATGCATTTTCGAATAAATTTCAAATAACACGTTAAGATTTTGATAAGAATTACAGGAAATCTTAGATAGTAGTTCAAGAGTATCCCATGCGTGTTTGTTCAAAATAGGTATTACAGTCTGCCAAGAGTTTTTACTTCCAAAGAAGCTGTAACGGCATGCAAACATGAATAGCATCTGAACCAAATACGCCAATAATTTTGAAAATTAGCGCAAACATTACTTTTTTTGAGGGTGATACAACATTTTTTCGGGCTCCGCTAGTTTTTAATAAAAACAAAATAATAAGTTGCCGTGATTTTTGTTTGCGTTTATTATTGCTTTTTTTTTAATGATGTATTTCCTCGTGCATTTTGCTGTCTTGTTCAATACTACAGATAAATTTGATTTCGCATCATCAGCGTATTAAGTTTAACCCCCAACAAATTATTTAATTTTAGCCCCCCACAAATTATTTAATTATTTATTACTAGCCGATAAAACCCGGCGTTGCCCGGGTCTTCTTTAGTAAAACCTTTGACAACCAAATATCGACCAAAAAGATGATTTAAAATCAGCACTCGAAAAATGTTCAGCTTAAAGAGCGCTACACACCATCCATGTTACTTGTCAGGTAACATTGACGTTTTTTTTGTCAGGTAACATTGAAAATAAGCCTCCACACGTATCAATGAACATTGACAATTATTTTCCTAAAATTATGTGTGTGGGTTGTGTGGGCTTGCATTTGAATAAAAATGTAATGCACCTAATTATGTACCTACCTGCCTGCCTATAGTGTAATTTTAAGACAACTTTGAAAATCAGACTATTTGTATGTTATGTTATACCTACCTCCCATTACCCTCTAAGGAACGAACGACCGTGAATTTTGTTAGTAACCACCTGACAAAGAAATTAATAATTTATCAATGAAAAGATAAATTTTTTCTTCTTCTCTACCATATACCTACCATATTCTTAAAACGAAGCATTTTTTCCCAGCAAGGGTTATTGCCGTCTATGAAGAATAATTCCGTGCCAAAAAACCGGAACACATTTTTTACCACCCCACCAACCACTTATCAACAACAAAAAAATTTTACCACTTGTACTACCTAAATAAAGTAGGTACCTACCTATTAAAATAAAAATACATATTTAGGTAGGTAGGTATTACCTAAAAAAAAAAATTTTGAGCCGATTCTGGAAACCAGATCCCTCCTTGCGCACGTTTTTGTCTTCTTGTGTTCCCACATTACATTTAATCTTCGTTTAAAATCTCGAACCTTGAAAATCCGATGATTAGAACTCAAGGTGTAAATTTTGCTGATTTGAATGTAATAAGCACCCCCACATCACCTTTGCTTACCTATGCCTTTGACTGTGTAGTTACTCAACAAAAAGAATTAGAAAAACAAATGTATTAGTGATTCAAGTGCCCCCTTACACCTTATTGTGCACGCTCTTGCAACTAAATAAGTTCGTTTCCATTCACCGTCACCAACCACCAACCGCCAAACCAACAAAAATTTCAGTCTTACCTTAAAATCCAACAATTAGAACTCACGTTGTAAATTTAGTCGATTTTCATGTAATAAACATCCCCCTATCCTATTTACGTGCGCCCTTGATTGTGTAATTATTCAGAAATTGAATTATTTTTTTTTTTATTTTTTGACGATGAAGAATAATTCGCTGCCACAAAAAACCTGCATACATATTTTTACCACCCCACCATCACATCACTTATCCTCATGAAAAAATTTGTACCTAACCTAAATAAAGTATATTAAAAAACCAACCACCCACCGCCAAACCAACCAATTTCAGTCTTACCTTAAAATCCAACAATTAGAACTCAAGTTGTGAATTACCTAAGCCGATTTAGCATCCCCCATCCTATTTACGTGCGCGCTTGATTGTTTAATTTACTCAGAAAAAAAAATTAAAAATAATTTTTATTAGGGGTGCATTAAATGCCCATTACCCCTCCTTGTGCACGCCCCTTGCCTATAAGTTCGTTTCCATTTATCATATCCAGCAAACACCCACCACCAAACCAAACAATTTCAGTAGCAAACATTTATTTCTGCTGCAAATATTATATCTACCTTACATACATATATATACCCTACTCCACTCATTTCTTACTATAGAGAAAATCCCTCCTACCAAGGCTCATGGTTTGAATTGTTTTTTTTTCGATGAAGATTTTTAACTACACATTAAATTTTCCCTAAAAATAAAAAAACAAAAATGTTACCCTACTTAAAAAACAACGTTTTTTTTGGGCCGATTCCAGAAAATCAGCCCACCAAAAATTTGATTTGACGAACCGGATTACACCGGAACCAGTCAAATCCCCGATCCCTTACCCCACATGCCACAAAAGGCAATTTTCCATGGCAAAACAACTCCTGCTTATAAATAATTGAGCTTGAAGTAAATGTGAGTTGAAAATCTATAAAACAGAATTTTGCACCATTACCCTCTAAGGAACGAACGACCGTGAATTTTGTTAGTAACCACTTGACAAAGAAATTAATAATTTATCAATGAAAAGATAAATTTTTTCTTCTTCTCTACCATATACCTATCATATTCTTAAAACGAAGCATTTTTTCCCAGCAAGGGTTATTGCCGTCTATGAAGAATAATTCCGTGCCAAAAAACCGGAATACATTTTTTACCACCCCACCAACCACTTATCAACATCAAAAAAATTTTACCACTTGTACTACCTAAATAAAGTAGGTACCTACCTATTTAAATAAAAATACATATTTAGGTAGGTAGGTATTACCTAAAAAAAAAAATTTTGAGCCGATTCTGGAAACCAGATCCCTCCTTGCGCACGTTTTTGTCTTCTTGTGTTCCCACATTACATTTAATCTTCGTTTAAAATCTCGAACCTTGAAAATCCGATGATTAGAACTCAAGGTGTAAATTTTGCTGATTTGAATGTAATAAGCACCCCCACATCACCTTTGCTTACCTACGCCCTTGACTGTGTAGTTACTCAACAAAATGAATTAGAAAAACAAATGTATTAATGATTCAAGTGTCCCCTTACCCCTCCTTGCGCACACATTGGCCTCTAAATAGGTTCGTTTCCATTTAACTTCACCAATACCCACCGCCAAACCAACTAATTTCTGTCTTACCTTAAAATCCAACAATTAGAACTCACGTTGTAAATTTAGTCGATTTTCATGTAATAAGCATCCCCCTATCCTATTTACGTGCGTCCTTGATTGTGTAATTACTCAGAAAAAAAAAATGAAAATAATTTGTATAAGGGGTGCAAATGCCCCCTTACCCCTCCTTGTTCACGCCTTTGCCTCTAAATAAGTTCGATTCTATTCACCATCACCAACCACCCACCGCTAATAAACCAACATTTTTTTTCTGCTGCAAATACCTATTATACCTACCTACTCATACCTATACCTACTCCAATCATTTCTTACTACACTATAGAGAATACCTACCGACTGTTTATGTTTTGTTTTGTTTTACCATACCTTCCTATACACAAAAATATCACCACGATTCGTCGACGGCGAAACGCGAAAACAGTCAACTCTACTCACTATCTCGCTCCCACCTACCAAGGCACATTGCACATGGCTTGATTTGTTTTTTTTTTTTATTTTTTGACGATGAAGAATAATTCACTGCCAAAAAACCTGCATACATATTTTTACCACCCCACCATCACTTATCCTCATGAAAAAATTTGTACCTAACCTAAATAAAGTATTAAAAAACCAACCACCCACCGCCAAACCAACCAATTTCAGTCTTACCTTAAAATCCAAAAATTGAACTCAAGTTGTGAATTAACTAAGCCGATGTACATGTAATATAAGCATCCCCCATCCTATTTACGTGCGCTCTTGAGATCGTTTAATTTACTCAGAAAAAAAATTAAAAATAATTTTTATTAGGGGTGCATTAAATACCCATTACCCCTCCTTGTGCACGCCCTTGCCTATAGTTCGTTTCCATTTACCATATCCAGCAAACACCCACCACCAAACCAAACAATTTCAGTAGTAAACATTTATTTTTGCTGCAAATATTATACCTACCTCTCACATACCACTATTTCTTACTAAAGAGAAAATCCCTACCGTTGATGTTTTTTTTTTTTTTTATTTGAACTTTTCCCTATTACACAAAAACATCAACACAATTCGTCGCCGGTGAAAACAAAACTCACTTCTCGCTCCCACCTACCAAGGCACATTTACTGCACATGGCTTGAATCGTTTTTTTTTTTTTTTCGATGAAGATTTTTTACTACCCACAACTTAGTTTTCACCAAAAATGTTCCCTAAAAATAAAAAAAGAAAAAACAAAAATACTACCCTACCTAAAAAAAAAAAACAACTCTTTTTTGAGCCGATTCCAGGAATCAGCCCACCAAAAATATGGAATTTGACGATTTATCGTCAAATCCACATGCCACAAAAGGCAATTTTCCATGGCAAAACAACTCCTCCTTATAAATAATTGAGCTTGAAGTAAATGTGAGTTGAAAATCTATAAAGCAGAATTTTTCAAGGAAAATACCTACATGCTTGATTTTAGAAAATTTCCATACGATTTTTTTTGTGGTAAGTTTTTAATTTGTTTATTATTCGGTATTTAACAAAAATTTTCTTTTCTGCTGTATCCTATAGCATACCAGATAAGTGAAATTTGTATTATATCTATTTTTTAAAAGAGTTTTTTTGTTTGTTTGTGAGTTTAGTGCATACATTCAGCACTACTGACAACCAAAAAAAGTTACTCTTTTATATAATAGTATAGATTTAATATCTATACTTTATTTAGATATCGATTTCGTAAAAAAAAACTATCTATAAACTTAAAAACTTAACTTGAGATTTTTAAGTGATTCCCTATAGAGGGAAATGCATTTTTTTAGCTCGAAAAATAACGGTAGGTTACCTACCTGCCATACAACCGTTTAGAAAAAAGTTATTTACCTCGAAGACGATTTTGATTAAAATTTTTGTGTTGCATGTATTGCAGGTATGGTGTGTATTTTGAGGAAAAAAAAAACAAAAACTTAATAACGGTACCTGCCATAGAACCTTTTTTTGATTTTCATATTGACGACTTAAATGACTTTGCAATCAAAATTTGTACTCATAACGTAGCGCCGCGATTTTGCGCGGGGATTTTGTCTGTGGAGATTGTTTTTTTGGGATTATGTCGTTTTGTTTATCGTCACTAACTAACCCGTTGTTAACAGCCTTATCATAAAATTTGGACCAAAAGAAATTGGTTATTATCGATCAGCAGTATTGTCAGTTGGTGGTGGACATCGTCTGTATTGGCATCGTCCGATATCCGGCAAATGTAAGCTTTTCGACGTACCCGTTCGTTTCCAACTGCTCCAGAACCCAGTTAGCGAACACACAACAGGCGCATTGCTTGGCGCCGCCCGTTACTATCCAGGATGATTTGTCAAAAAAAAAAAAAATTAGAAAACATAAAAAAAGATAAATCAATATTGGCACTGTGAGTCAAAATCTATATAGTCGTCCATACTCTTTGGAAAATCCTTTTCTATACGTTACGTATACTTTGTTCAATTGTTGTTATTTATGCATTAATTTTTTTTCTTAATTCTTAACGAGAATCAATAAATATTTTGGAGTCTAATACAGAATACAAAATATTTCTCAGATGAGATGTTCGCAGCATTATCGAAACAATTAATAATTGTTAAAATATATTTCAATTGTGATCTCTTATCATACCTTATTCATTAAAATCGAGCTCATTTGAATAATAATTCAAATACATCTAATTCTCAAAAAAAAAAAAACATATTCATAGATATGTATACATTTATGTATGTAGCTTAGGTATATGTACTCTTGCATCAACTTGATTTGTTGTTCCAATTTACATCATAACTTACAATATAAGTATAGTCTGTAAGATATTGTTCCAAATGACAAAATATTTCAGGTATAACATTCATAATCAAGTTAAAAGTTTTAATAATTTGCAGTTTTTCATTTCTGCCAAAAATACCGTCATAGTCAATGTCCTCAAACAAAAATTTCTTTTTAGTTCAGGGAATTGCGACTTTTTTAATCATTTTCGTCTGGGCTAACAAGTATACTGAAACAAATGTTAAGTAAATGTATACTGTGTGATATTGATATATGTATGTATGTACAGTAATACATTTTGAATCCACTTTGTGAGTATATCACTCTTATTCAACCTACAAAAACTAATTTTACCAAAAACTTTATAGGTTTAGTTAGTTGTACTTACGTCATTGTTGCGGAATCTAAAATGAAAAAATTCTTACAATTTTGTATCAATATTTGATTTCCACAAGACTTTTTTATAAAAATTAATTTTGAATCCTTCTACTTCTACTTAGACATTTTGTAGGACTTTCCTTGATAATATGCTTAAAACCATCTCAAAAATAACAATACCTGTCGGATTATAATTTGTTGCTTTGCTCCTGAATTTTCCTTAAAAAAAAAAAAATAGTTCAGGTAGAAGGAAAGCGAAAAACACTGAGTAACCCCTTACTATAAGAAACAAGCCCACGAAATAATTTGAATCGCGAAGCCAAAAGCATGATAAATACAATTGTCCCAAAATCGTACTATACAGTACTGAGTCCAAAATTATGTAGATAAGTTTTTATTTTTAAATTGAATAAAAAATGGACCGCAGTCTTTTTTGTTTTCTACTATACAGGGTGATTCACCTAAGGTGTGACAAAAAGCTAGAGCGTGTAGGTTGAGTGGAGACAAGAAAAAGGACGAATTGGAGGAGGTGGTCTAATTCCCCCCGTGTAGGCAAAGGCCAATTTCTTTAAAAAATCAGTAAAAAACAACGAAAACACTAGCCCAGTGCATTTATTAACATTGTATATGGGTGACACAGCAGTTTGTGATACATCCAATTTTTGTTTCATCATTCCAAAGGTACTTAATCGGAGATCTTAACCCTGAGTTTTCTCACTTGCGAAACTCAAGTTTTTTTTTTTAGTTTTCAGTGAATATCTCGGTTCCTTTTAGTACTACAAAGAAGTTTCTAAAGGAAAAAGTGCGGAGAATTAAATTTCCTATTTTTTATGTTAACATAACATTGTTTTCATATTGTGACTGTTGAGAAAGTTACAGGCCAACAAAGTTAAAAAATATATTTGTGTCGCTAGCTTTAGACTAAAATTATGCGTCTTAGAAAGGTACGACAGCATCTAACTGATGAGCCCAACTGTCGTGAACAAAATTTGCACACATTTTTTTTTTCAGAAATTTAAGTCTGAAAATAAATTATAGAAAATTTTTCCCCTAAATCAACTTTATTTAAAAAGAAAATAAAACAAGAGAGAAGCTTAAAAAGTGGAAATAGAACAGCCCTCCTATAGAATTTTTTTCTTGTCTCGACTCAACCTACACGCTTTAGCTTTTTGTCACATCTTAGGTGAATCACCCTGTATAACAAGTTAGCATTCGTAAAAAATTGGACTCGAAATTTTGATCAAACATGAAATTATGATTATGGGGAAGGCTTAAAGTTGTAGGTCCCCTCTATGGTTGAGAGTTGTAAGTAACTCAAGAATTCATATTCTTATTATAATACTCATATTTGTCTAATAGCAATTTTATTATAAGAGGTTAGCAATTTTCAAGTGTCAAAGTACTTGAATCCTATATCTAGATCAGTTTAAGGCTTTTTTTACATTTCCATTTTTTTAGAAATCGCGCCAAACGCAATTTTTGCTCTCGATTTCAACTAAGCCGCCGTATAATAAAATAAAGTTCTCTCCAGAAGCTTTCGTTTAACATACCTAACTTTCATCACTGTTGAGCAATGTTAAAAGTGGGCCGCCCAAAGTCTATACAAAATTGCCCATGGTCCTTTCACAATAATTCGACGAATTAACATTTATTACACATAACTGTGCCTATGTATGATCAATAAGAACAAGTGAGATAACCGCGAAAAAAAAGAGAAATAACACATCCTTAGTAATGTAGTGTTGATCCTTTTGTTTGTATTCCACTTTGGTTGTGTTCCACATCTAATCTTTAATTCAATTGAAAAAGAAAAAAAAATAAAATATTTTTATTATGTTCCTAGGTATATTATTTTTTTTTACCTTTTATGTTTATTTTTCCAAGCAAACATAAAAAAACGACACTCATTGTCTGTTTGTTGGTGATTCATTCAAGGATCTTTACGTGGATATACCTATGTATGTTCAAAGGATGTAATGATTTATAACGAGTGTCTTCGTTTTCTGTGTATTAAATATAGTTTCCGCGAAAAGCCAGAATACCTACATAATATAGCGACTCCTTTGACTTACTTAAACTAGGGGAGTACGTATGCTTTGTTCTCGTATTTTTTATTATTAGTGTTTTTTTTTTTTTTTTTGCTTTTTTCAAAAAGAAGAAGGGTAGAAATCCTTGGTGTATCTTGAATCTCACAGCATGCAACAACTTAGCACACACAACACGTACAGTACACACCGTGTCGCGGCAAGAAATTTCACCCCGCTTTTCGCGGTGATATACGCGTAATATTATTGAAAATGTTTGCTGTGTGTTTCGGGGATGTTGTTGGTTGGTTTTTTAAAAGATTTGTTGCTCCTGCCTTGTCCTGCTTTTAATTGCAAATAGGAATGCTGAATTGTATCCTGTTTAAAATACCACGACACGTAACAAACAAAAAAAACTAGGTTATCAGCGCACGCATTATTCAGTATTAAAGTGCAATTCGGGGAAGTCGGGTGTGTTGGGATAAAATCTCTAATTTGCTGGATAAGTACTTTTTCGCGTTCTCTTGTCGTTTTTCATTTCGTTGTTTTTTCGTTATTGTTTTTTATTTTTACTTATTTATCGATAAAATTATGTGTCCCTGTGTTTTAAAATCGTTAATATTATTACCTAACGTACATTTGTCTTCAAAGGTGAGTTCTTTGTGTCTTAATTTAAAATCATTGCAAAATTGTTATTTTTTTGGTTAGTAATTAAAGTAAAAATTAATAGGTATAAAGTTAAATTAAAGATGTCACTGACCTAAAATACTGTTTAAAAACAGTTGTTAATTGTGTTAACTGGAATTATAGCAATTGAAACAAAAGTAAATAGCTTGAACATAAAAGACAGTGACTAGTTTTGATATTGGGAAAATCCTGTTTTATTACTCTCATTATATTTTTGAAAAAATGTCATCAGATCAAGCTAAAGATATATAATAAACTAGCCGATAAAACCCGGCGTTGCCCGGGTCTTCTTTAGTAAAACGTTATGACAACCAAATATCGACCAAAAAGATGATTTAAAATCAGCACTCGAAAAATGTTCAGCTTAAAGAGCCCTACACACCATCCATGTTACTTGTCAGGTAACATTGACGTTTTTTTTGTCAGGTAACGTTGACAATTATTTTCCTAAAATTATGCGTGTGGGTTGTGTGGGCTTGCATTTGAATAAAAATGTAATGAACCTAATTATGTACCTACCTACCTGCCTGCCTATAGTGTAATTTTAAGACAACTTTGAAAATCAGACTATTTGTATGTTATGTTATACCTACCTCCCATTACCCCCTAAGGAGCGAACGACCGTGAATTTTGTTAGTAACCACTTGATAAAGAAATTAATAATTTATCAATGAAATGTTAAATTTTTTCTTCTTCTCTACCATATACCTACCATATTCAAAGCATTTTTTCCCGGCAAGGGTTATTGCCGTCTATAAAGAATAATTCCGTGCCAAAAAACCGGAATACATTTCTTACCACCCCACGCATCACTTATCAACATCAAAAAAATTTTACCACTAAATAAAGTAGGTACCTACCTATTAAAATAAAAATACATATTTAGGTAGGTAGGTATTACCTAAAAAAAAAAATTTTGAGCCGATTCTGGAAACCAGATCCCTCCTTGCGCACGTTTTTGTCTTCTTGTGTTCCCACATTACATTTAATCTTCGTTTAAAATCTCGAACCTTGAAAATCCGATGATTAGAACTCAAGGTGTAAATTTTGCTGATTTGAATGTAATAAGCACCCCCACATCACCTTTGCTTACCTATGCCTTTGACTGTGTAGTTACTCAACAAAAAGAATTAGAAAAACAAATGTATTAGTGATTCAAGTGCCCCCTTACACCTTATTGTGCACGCTCTTGCAACTAAATAAGTTCGTTTCCATTCACCGTCACCAACCACCAACCGCCAAACCAACAAAAATTTCAGTCTTACCTTAAAATCCAACAATTAGAACTCACGTTGTAAATTTAGTCGATTTTCATGTAATAAACATCCCCCTATCCTATTTACGTGCGCCCTTGATTGTGTAATTATTCAGAAATTGAATTATTTTTTTTTTTATTTTTTGACGATGAAGAATAATTCGCTGCCACAAAAAACCTGCATACATATTTTTACCACCCCACCATCACATCACTTATCCTCATGAAAAAATTTGTACCTAACCTAAATAAAGTATATTAAAAAACCAACCACCCACCGCCAAACCAACCAATTTCAGTCTTACCTTAAAATCCAACAATTAGAACTCAAGTTGTGAATTACCTAAGCCGATTTAGCATCCCCCATCCTATTTACGTGCGCGCTTGATTGTTTAATTTACTCAGAAAAAAAAATTAAAAATAATTTTTATTAGGGGTGCATTAAATGCCCATTACCCCTCCTTGTGCACGCCCCTTGCCTATAAGTTCGTTTCCATTTATCATATCCAGCAAACACCCACCACCAAACCAAACAATTTCAGTAGCAAACATTTATTTCTGCTGCAAATATTATATCTACCTTACATACATATATATACCCTACTCCACTCATTTCTTACTATAGAGAAAATCCCTCCTACCAAGGCTCATGGTTTGAATTGTTTTTTTTTCGATGAAGATTTTTAACTACACATTAAATTTTCCCTAAAAATAAAAAAACAAAAATGTTACCCTACTTAAAAAACAACGTTTTTTTTGGGCCGATTCCAGAAAATCAGCCCACCAAAAATTTGATTTGACGAACCGGATTACACCGGAACCAGTCAAATCCCCGATCCCTTACCCCACATGCCACAAAAGGCAATTTTCCATGGCAAAACAACTCCTGCTTATAAATAATTGAGCTTGAAGTAAATGTGAGTTGAAAATCTATAAAACAGAATTTTGCACCATTACCCTCTAAGGAACGAACGACCGTGAATTTTGTTAGTAACCACTTGACAAAGAAATTAATAATTTATCAATGAAAAGATAAATTTTTTCTTCTTCTCTACCATATACCTATCATATTCTTAAAACGAAGCATTTTTTCCCAGCAAGGGTTATTGCCGTCTATGAAGAATAATTCCGTGCCAAAAAACCGGAATACATTTTTTACCACCCCACCAACCACTTATCAACATCAAAAAAATTTTACCACTTGTACTACCTAAATAAAGTAGGTACCTACCTATTTAAATAAAAATACATATTTAGGTAGGTAGGTATTACCTAAAAAAAAAAATTTTGAGCCGATTCTGGAAACCAGATCCCTCCTTGCGCACGTTTTTGTCTTCTTGTGTTCCCACATTACATTTAATCTTCGTTTAAAATCTCGAACCTTGAAAATCCGATGATTAGAACTCAAGGTGTAAATTTTGCTGATTTGAATGTAATAAGCACCCCCACATCACCTTTGCTTACCTACGCCCTTGACTGTGTAGTTACTCAACAAAATGAATTAGAAAAACAAATGTATTAATGATTCAAGTGTCCCCTTACCCCTCCTTGCGCACACATTGGCCTCTAAATAGGTTCGTTTCCATTTAACTTCACCAATACCCACCGCCAAACCAACTAATTTCTGTCTTACCTTAAAATCCAACAATTAGAACTCA
Source organism: Epistrophella euchroma (assembly GCA_947049315.1). NCBI lineage: Eukaryota > Metazoa > Arthropoda > Insecta > Diptera > Syrphidae > Epistrophella > Epistrophella euchroma. Next base: position 125,876,459 of record OX346246.1, read on the forward strand.
CGTTGTAAATTTAGTCGATTTTCATGTAATAAGCATCCCCCTATCCTATTTACGTGCGTCCTTGATTGTGTAATTACTCAGAAAAAAAAAATGAAAATAATTTGTATAAGGGGTGCAAATGCCCCCTTACCCCTCCTTGTTCACGCCTTTGCCTCTAAATAAGTTCGATTCTATTCACCATCACCAACCACCCACCGCTAATAAACCAACATTTTTTTTCTGCTGCAAATACCTATTATACCTACCTACTCATACCTATACCTACTCCAATCATTTCTTACTACACTATAGAGAATACCTACCGACTGTTTATGTTTTGTTTTGTTTTACCATACCTTCCTATACACAAAAATATCACCACGATTCGTCGACGGCGAAACGCGAAAACAGTCAACTCTACTCACTATCTCGCTCCCACCTACCAAGGCACATTGCACATGGTTTGATTTGTTTTTTTTTTTATTTCTTGACGATGAAGAATAATTCACTGCCAAAAAACCTGCATACATATTTTTACCACCCCACCATCACTTATTCTCATGAAAAAATTTGTTCCTAACCTAAATAAAGTATTAAAAAACCAACCACCCACCGCCAAACCAACCAATTTCAGTCTTACCTTAAAATCCAAAAATTGAACTCAAGTTGTGAATTAACTAAGCCGATTTACATGTAATATAAGCATCCCCCATCCTATTTACGTGCGCTCTTGAGATCGTTTAATTTACTCAGAAAAAAATTAAAAATAATTTTTATTAGGGGTGCATTAAATGCCCATTACCCCTCCTTGTGCACGCCCTTGCCTATAGTTCGTTTCCATTTACCATATCCAGCAAACACTCACCACCAAACCAAACAATTTCAGTAGTAAACATTTATTTTTGCTGCAAATATTATACCTACCTCTCACATACCACTATTTCTTACTAAAGAGAAAATCCCTACCGTTGATGTTTTTTTTTTTTTTTTATTTGAACTTTTCCCTATTACACAAAAACATCAACACAATTCGTCGCCGGTGAAAACAAAACTCACTTCTCGCTCCCACCTACCAAGGCACATTATACTGCACATGGCTTGAATCGTTTTTTTTTTTTTCGATGAAGATTTTTTACTACCCACCACTTAATTTTCACCAAAAATGTTCCCTAAAAATAAA